>JAKSZU010000001.1:141481259-142744758 GCA_026018925.1 Tupaia tana | reverse complement strand
GATGTTGGCATTCCCAGCCTCCTGAAATGCGAGAAATAGTTTCCTGTTGGTAAGTTTCCCAGTCCATGGTATTTTATGATAGCAGCTCCAGTGCAGTAAGAGAGAGGAAGGATGACCTCCTTCTTCCCCCCTGCAACTTGGAACCTGTGCATGACGACAAGCCACCCTGCATCATGAGGATGATAGCACCAGGGAATGTGGAGCCACCAAATGAAAGTCTGAGCCTGTCCAGTCTCATTGGGCTGGGCCGCCTTACCAGCTCTGGACCACATACCTCCAATAAGACACTGTTACTCAGGATCGCTTACATGTAGCCATGCTTACACCCATACCAATACTCAAGAGACTGTTCTGAGTCTAGGAATACAGAGAAAGTAATAGAGTTCTACACTACTTGGGAAGATGAATACTTTAAAAACTAATACAATGTGTTCATTTAAAAGTCATTTATGGAGGCCAGCAAGTGGCATGGTAGTTAAGGGCGCTGGACTCCCACATAGCCAACCATGGTTTGAGTCCTAGACCTGGTGGCTTGTTTTCTCACTTTCTCTCTCTCTCTCTGTCTCCCTCTCTCTCTCTCTCTCTTTCCCTTCCTCTCTGGTCAAATTTAAATAAATAAATAAATAAATAAAGCTAAATAAAATAATTTTTTTAACAAGGCACCTACACATTGGCCCCATAGCTCAGTAGTTAAGAGAGCAGGATCCTACATGGTCCACGCCAGTTTGAATCCATGCCTCAGTGGCTTGGAAGACACCCCAGGCACATGCATGATCAAAATCCTGACAGGAGGGAAGAATGGAGAAAAAAAGATTGCAGCAAGACCATGCCCCACCAGGGGCGGGGATGGGGATACTTTCTTCCTCTCTGTTGCTCTCTGGCAAGAACACACCCCCTCTGGCAATAAAGGAAAAACAAATAAGTAAATGGGCATTTATTGTTTGTCTATTATGCACCAAACACTGTCCTAGGATCATATGGCCAAAGGCAAAATAAAGCCATGGGCTAAAAATCAACAAGATCCTTTACCCATGGGGAATGGGCAGTGGGCTGGGCAGTTTTACTTGCTTTTATTTCGAATGTTAGAAAAAGTTCCTGTGTGGGATCAGCAGGTGGAATAGTGGTTAAGATCTTCTATATTGAACCCAGAACAATCTCTGAGTATTAGTGTGGATATAAAATGGCTATGTTTAAGCAATCCCATGTGACTGATGGCAGTTTGAGTCCTGGACCCAGGACCTGAAATTCATGCTGGGTGCCTGTGCATGTATGCCCAAAATCCGGAGAGAAAAATGGAGAAGAGACTGTGATCTGGCCGTTTCCCATAGGGGAGGATGTCTTGCTTTCTGTCTCCCCGCGAGTACATGGGCCCTATAGCAAAAATCTCTCAAAGAAAAAAAGAAAAAGAAAAAGTTCCTGTGCATTTCTAAGAACGATAGATACCGAGGATACCATTGCTTTTCTTCCTCTTCTTTTCCACACTTCTTCAGGTTCATTAAAAAATATATATATACATGAGGGACCAGTGGATGGCGTAATGGTTATGTCACTGGACTCCCACTTGGTCTACCACGGTTCAAGTCCTGGACCCAGTGGCTTAAAACTCACACCAGGCATGTGTGCGTGTGTGCTCAAAATCTTGAGAGGAGACTGGTGGAGAAGGATTGTGGCGTGAGCATCTCCCCTGGGAGGCGATTTTTCGCTTTCTGTCTCTCTGTCTCTGTCTCTCTGGCAAGTGCATGCACCCTATAGCAAAAAATCTCTCTCTTCCTCTCTCTCTATATATATGCATACACACACACAATATATATGTATATATATATATATATATACACACACACACACATATATATATATGAAAAATTGTTTTGCCTTCAACATAATAAAAACCCAGAAAAGCAGAGGAAACAGGGAGGGTCTAAATTCCAATTTACTAAGAATAGAAGTTGAATTTCAATGTAACTTAAGGAGCCTGAAGTTTTCTCTTCTTTTTAAAGGAGATTTTTGCTATAGGGTGTATGTGCTCACCAGAATAGAGAAAGAAAGCGAGAAATCACCCCCCAGGGGGAATGGCCACACCGCAATCCCTTATCCTCCACTTTCCTCTCAGGATTTTGGGCACTCACGTGTGTGCCCTGCATGAGTTTTAAGCCACCAGATTCAGCACTCGAACTGCGGTCAGCTATGTGGGAGTCCAATGACGTAACCGTTATGCCCTGGCTGGTCCCAGAACCTGAAGTTTTCACCTGGGGATGTTCAGAATGAGTTAGAGGTCTCGCTCAATGCCTGTTCCCTATGATAGAGAGTGAAGATACACTGAAAAGATGGCACAGCTTGTTTCACATGTTAACAACCTCCTCATGGCCTCCGCTGGCTATGTTACGTGTAACTTATCACAAAGTTTAAAGATAAAATAGGGGCCAGGAGGTGGCATGGTGGCAAAGGTGCAGGACTCCCGCATGGCCAGATATGGTTTGAGTCCCAGACCCAGAGGCTTAAGAATCTCGTCGGGCACATGTGCATGTCCCAAACTCCAAGAGGAGAATAGAGAAGGGATTGCAGCATGACCATCCCCTGCAGAGGATTATTTCTTACTTTCCTTCTCTCTTTCTCTCTCTCTCTCTCTTTCTCTAGCAAGAGCATGTGCCCTATGACAAAAACCTAAAAAATAAACGATAAAGATAAAAATAAAATTTTAAACTCTCCCAAATCTCACAAATATATCTCTTATTCCTGTGAAATAAGCTTGTTTTCTTAAGACAAATCTTGTATGGGCCAGCAGGTGGCAGGTAAGGTGACTGGATCACACATGGCTGGCAAGTCCCAGATTCGTAGCTTGAAAATCATTCTAGGCACATGTGCATGCCTGAGAGGGGAACGGAAAAGAAACTGCGATGTGGCCATCCCTCCAGTAGTGCTTTCTTACTTTTCTCTCTCTCTCTTTCTCTCTCTCCCCAATGAGTGCATACATTCGATAGCAAAGCTAAAAAAAAAATTATAGAAAATAACAACATTAAGAGCAATAACAACATTTTGTAGCTTCTAAAACAGTTTTCAGAGTTGCAGAACACTTTGTGTGTGGAGCGGATAACAGGAAATACAGCCTGATAAACATAAGGAAAGGAAATTATCATTTCCCTGCTGTCTTCAACACTGTTTATGTAAAAATATTCTGTCCCCTTAGATGTTTTGACTTTTGGTATCCTCCTGCTAGGCAGGCCGGAAACCCTCAGGGTTAACATCTCTACTCTCAGTTTCTAAGCAACACTGAAAGTCAACATAAGAGAAAGAATTTTTAATTAAAGACAGCAGAGCAAGACATAGAATCTCCATTTTATTTATTTCCTGCATCAGCTCCCAGACAGAGATGTGAAGTTCCGCAGTTTTTTCCCAGTTTATAAACCAGGGGCCTAATTAAGTTTCCTAAGATTTCTATCCTCCTCCCCAAATTACTTCCTCTATCATAAAGATATTGGGGCTAAATAAAGTTTAAGAAATAATTTTACTTGGTAACACAAAAATTCTTCAACTTCCAACTACTTCAACAAGAGTTTATTTCTTTTATTGTATTTTAAGTCACTTTACAAAAGGAACTTAAAAAAAAAAAAACTCTCATTCTATATACCAAAGAATTTATTTTTCAGTAAATACATTTTCAGCAAACATATGCTTAATTATGAATTTTTTCTTTTTCTTTTCTTTTTTAGAGGTTTTTGCTATAGGGTGCATGTGCGCACTTGAGACAGAGAGAGAGAGAGAAAGAGAGAAAGAAAGCAATAAACCACCCCCCAGGGGGTTGGCCACACTGCAGTCCCTTCTCTTCCACTCTCCTCTCAGGGTTTGGGGCACACATGCACACGTGCCCAGTGTGAGTTTCAAGTTACCAGGTCTGGGACTCAAACTTCAGTCTACCAATGTGGGAGAACAGTGATGTAACCATTCCACCATCTGCTGGTCCCTAATTATGATTTTTTTAAAGAATTATTTGATTGAACTTTATTTATTTTATTTATGGATTTTAATTAGACCAGAGATGGACAGAGTGAGAGAGAGAGAGAAGGAAAGTGAGAAAGCAAACCACCAGGTCCAGGACTTGAACTGTGGTCGACCATGTGGGAGTCCAGTGCTCTTAACCACCACGCCACCTGCAGGATTTTAATTATGGTTTTAGTTATAGTCTACCTACTCAAGGGTAGATTATCTACATATTTGGAGTTTTTCTACTAGGAAGAGTCATCTGCCCCCCTCCCCCTTCCCATTTATCCAATATTTATTGAGATCAGTATGAATTCGTGGATATTTCTTTTATACCTGGAGTTATAATCAAATACCAATTTCTTTTCTTGTTCGAATTGCTTCAGCTTTGGCCATTGTAGTCTTACACTACATTTGGCAGAAGAAACAAGATAAAACTATTTTGTGTGTGCAGATGTTGAACTGAGTCCTCGCTCTCTGCATTTATCTTTAGTGGCTCTCGGCTTCCTAAAGCCCGTCTTGTGGCAGCAATGAGTCCTGGCTCTCTAACCAGAAGGCGATTTTGTGCCAATTATTTAACCTTTCTGAACCCCAGTTATTGATCTCTAACCTGAGGATAAAGTCTAATTTGCAGCGTTGAGGTGGGGATTCAAAATTAATACATACTCCACAAAGAGACAAATGCTTCTACTTCTGTGAGGTGATGAAATGATCAAATCCATTTACACAGAAATAGAATGGTGGTTGACAAGGGTTGGGACATGGGGATGTGGAGTAATTGTTTAGTGGGTACAGAGTTTCAGTTTGTGATGAGAAGTTCTGGAAGTAGTGCCATGGTTGCACAAGAATGTGAGTGTACTTAATGCTACTGAACAATACAGTTGAAAATGACTAAGATGGCAAATTTTATGTTTCTATTTTACCACAACAAAGGAGTAATGTATTCATTGTTAAAAAATTACAAAAACATTTCTTAGGAATTATTTATTTAATTTTATTTATTCATTCATTTATTTTAATTTGACTAGAGAGACACAGAGAGAGAGAGAGAGAGAGAGAGAGAGAGAGAGAGAGAGAGAATGGGAAAGTGAGAAAGCAAGCCACGAGGTCTGGGACTCAAACCGTGGACAGCCATGTGGGAGTGTCCAGCGCCTTAATTACAACGCCACCTGCTGGTCCCTCAAAAACATTTTTGAAGCCTATAGTAATCCCAGTACTCACTAGCCACTTTTATTTTTTTATTCTTTTCCTCCATTAGCAAGAGAGATAGACAGTACTTTGAGCATAGTCTAGACTAGACAAGTCAGCCCAGCCTTGGCCAGACTCATGGGATACCAGGTGCCTGGTATACTCAAGGAGGTCTCCTGACATGAACCTGGAACTCTTCTATGTGGTTTAGCCTCACAAAGCAATTATGTCACCATATAACCCTCTTAAGTTGCCACGTCTGTTTTGTTATTTGTAGCCTTTGTATATGGTTCACATCTTACGTAATTTTGTTCTTTTAACATAATGTTGTTCAGAACTCTGTAAACAGATGTTTATTAGCTCTAATATTTCACTCTCATTTATTTAATCATTACTAATGTCTTCATTTTATTTATTTATTTATTTTTTTTGAGAGAGATTTTTGCTAAAGGGCATGTGCGCTCACCAGAGAGGCAAAGAGACAGAAAGTGAGAGATCATCCATCAGGGGAGATGGCCACACCACAATCCTTTCTCCTCCATTCTCCTCCTGGGATCTTGGTCACGAACATACACATACCCAGCGTGAGTCTTAAGCTGCCAGTTCCAGGACTCGAACCACGGTCGACTACATGGGAGTCCAGTAACATAACCATTACACCATCTGCTGATCCCACTAATGTTTTTATTGCCAGAGGATGTATATACTCATTGGAAAACTGTTCAAGGGGACATGGTCATGCTGCAATCATTTCTCCTTCATTTCTCAATCCAATAAGAGCATGCATTCACACGCTTCCAGAATATTTTTCTTTCTTCTTTTTTTCTTTTCAATGAGAGATTTTTTTCCTATAGGACACATGCACTTTCCAGAGAGACAGAAAATGAGAAATCCCCCCCCCAGGGGGTATAGCCATGCCGCAATCCCTTCTCCTCCGTTCTCCTCTTGGGATTTGGGCATATAGGCACACATGCCAGGCATAAATGTTAAGCCCCTGAACTGGGACAGACCACGTGGGAGTCCAGCACCTTAACCACTATGTCACTTCCTGGCCCCAGCTTCCAGCATGTTTTTCAAGCCCATAGGCAGGATTCTAACCTGCCCACGTGAGATCTGGCTTCCTATACACAGTGTACTTAACCCCTGTACTATAGGCCAGCTAAACATTGCTAATATTTTTATAACTCATTTATTTATTTCTTCCATGAGAAAAAAAGAGGCAGAGAGAGGAACCCCACCAGGGTTTTCATGCTGAAATCCACCAGCCCTGATCACCATCCTACATGTACAGGGAGACGCTGGGGACTTCCAGGGCATTCCATGTAGGTCCAGCACTGCAGGGCATGTTACCACTGCACCCCTATTTGGCCTCCACTATATTTTTAAACAGTGTAAATAACACTAAAAATGAACACCTCTCTGTAATCGAAAACATTTCCATTTCAAAATATTATACGTTAGCTTTAGCATAGACAGTGATATTGAATTAATGGCCAACAGATGAGCATTTTTAAGGCATGTGATATACATTATCAGACTTTCTCAGAAAGCTACCTTGATTACAGCTGACCACCAGTTACCTGGAAGATGCCCATTTTAAAGCATGCACACCTGGTTGCCCAGTGTTCTTTTTTTTCCTTTTTCCCCAAGCCAAACTGTACCCAGGTTTATTAAAGATACTTTTTATAAAAAAAAAGATACTTTTCTCCTCCATTCTCCTTGGGCATGAACATACACATGCCCAGCGTGAGTCTTAAGCTGCCAGTTCCTGGTTTCGAACCACGGTCGACAACATGGGAGGGACCAGCAGTTGGCGTAATGGCTATGTTGCTGGACTCCCATGTAGTTGACTGTGGTTCAAGTTCTGAACCCAGTGACTTAAATTCACTCTGGGCACGAGTGCGTGCGTGCCCAAGATCCCAAGAGGAGAATGGAGAAGGGGAGAAGGGATTGTGGTATGGCCATACCCCCTGGGGGTGATTTCTCACTCTCTCTCTCTCTCTCCCTCTCTCTCTCCCTCTCTCTGTCTTTCTGGTGAGCGCACATGCCCTATAGCAATAAACCTCTCAAAAAACAAACAAACAATAATGGCATTTCAGGCAGGACATGGGCAATCATTAACAGTATACAACAACTTTCAGACTCCCTCTTCAATTGACTACCAAAATCAGAAAGCCACTATAAAACCCAATGAAGTCTTCATTTGATGCTCTCAACAGGAAGAGTTTAGAGTGAGGATTGACATTTCACATTTAGCATGTTGTTTAACAACTTTCATGAGCCAACCCTGACTTTAGGGAAATGAAAATGGCAGAATTATCAACCTGAATATCCAACAGTATAGAAGAGTATGCTGCTCTTTTGAAGGCTGCCATCTTAATGTCATTGGAAAGTCCAAATTACCTGATATTCTGGTAACCAGTGTTTTGTGGTCAGGTCACAACAAGTCTCTGGTTTAAGGGAATTAAGTCTATGCTAAAGGCAGAGGGGGAGAGAACATGAAAACAATTTTAAACAATTTTCCACACCCCATGCATCTGTGCCACGCTGGCTATGTATGTTAACATCAGCGAAACCCTCTTCTTGGGAGCCAAGAGGAAGTCTCTCAAAACTAGAAAAAAAAAATGTTGTCCAAATTAATCCAGCTTCAGAGACATTCTATTAGTGACAAATGTCTCTTCCTCCCAAAACAACAATGAAGTGTTCTGTGTGCTAACAACATAGCTTAAGAAAAAAAGGGTAAAACAAAATTCTGCATTTTTCTAAAACTTGATGAAAAAAATATTTCAAACTGTCCAGTCACCAGAAATACAGTTATCAAAAATGCACACTCTTCACTTGGCATCTCCAGTACCTTCAGCTTTCAGTGCCTGGTCTGTTTTGGCATCTCCATTTTCTTCAGGGTTATTCCCACCCTTGTCAACATCAGCTTTTCTCTTTTTTCTTTTGGGTACCTTCTCTCCCTTCTTTGCAGGGGCCTTTTAGGCTTGGACTCTCACTTTGGAGGAGCAGGCTTCGCAGACAACCTTGCAGATCTCTGTGGTCCGTCCTTCACCTTGGCTTAATCTCCTTTGTATCCCTTTCAGCCTTTCTCCCGGGCATGGTGGTGACAATAGCAGGTGGGGACATAGGCATAGGCACTGGACTCCAGGACATAGCAGTGTGCCAGCTTTGGTCAGCCCAGGGGTCTACCTCGCCTTTTCTTCTTCCAACCAGTGTTCTTTTTTCTTTTTTTTTTGAGAGAGAGATTTTCGCTATAGGGCGCGTGCGCTCGCCAGACAGACAGAGAGAGACATAGAGACAGAAAGCAGGAAATCACCCCCCAGGGGGATGGTCACGCCGCAATCCCTTCTCCTCTCGGGATCTTGGGCACGCACGCACACGCGCCTGGCATGAGTTTTAAGCCACCGGGTCCGGGACACAAACCGCGGTCGACTACATGGAAGTCCAGCGACATAGCCATTATGCTAACTGCTGGTTCCCAACCAGTGTTCTTTTTTGAAAAATCCTTTTTACTACTGGGCCAGCAGATGGCATGGTGGTTAAAGGCACTGGACTCCCACATGGCCAACCACAGTTCAAGTCCTGGACTTGGTGGCTTGCTTTCTCACTTTCCTTCTTTCTCTCTCTTTCTCTGATCAAAGTGGAAAATAATAGTCATAATAAATAAAGTTAAATAAAATGATTATTTTAACAAATCCTTTCTACATTGGTTGATTAATTGTGGTTTCTTTGTTGCAATATGGCCTGTTAATATTCTTTTCCTTCCTCTACCCTCCATCTCATTATATGTCCTTTTAATAATTTGTATAAAGTCATACATAGTAATGTTTTTAATTCCCCCTTTACTGTTTGCCTTTTTTTTTTTTTTTTAATTGCCAGAGGTTGCATGTGCTTGTTAGAGAGAGGAAGGAGAAAACACCTCCCAATAGGACATGGTCATGCTGCAAACCCTTTTCCATTTCTGCATCCTGCAGGGAGTAGGGGTGTGCATATACACTACCAAATGTTTCAAGCCACTGGACCAGGATTCTGTTGACTGGTAGGCCATGTGGCATCTGGTTTCCTTAACCAATAAGCCACAGCAGGCCTCATTTGACCTTATTTATTTATTTATTTTGTAGAGGTTTTGCTATGGGGCATGTGCGCTTGCCAGAAAGACAGAGACAGAAAGTGAGAAATCACCCCCCAGGGGAATGGCCACAAAGCAATCCCTTCTCCTCTATTCTCTTCTCTGGATCTTGGACACGCAAGCACATGGCCCCAGCGTGAGTTTAAGCCACTGGGTCCATGACTCAAACCGTGGTTGACTACATGGGAGTCCAGTGGCATAGCCATTGCACCAACTGCTGGTCCCATTTGTCTTTTTTAAAAAAAATATTTCTTAAAATTTGGTAGATGGTATATGTGTTTGCCAGAGACAGAAGGAAAAGGAGACAGCACCCCCACTGTGGGGCACCCCTGCAGCCCTTCCCCATTTCTCCCATCCTGTCAGGCGACAGGCACACTCTCCTGTTGTTTCTCAAGACCTGGTCCCCCATTGAACAGCCCTGTAGGCCTTGACTGATCCTGCTCCCTTAGCCACCAAACCAGAGACTGCATCTTCCCGTTTCTTTAATTAGGTTTAATTATTGTAAAAATCTTAAAGAAAATAATGTGGAAACATTTTTTTTTGATAGGTTTTTGCTATAGGGTGTGTGAGCTCGCCAGACAGACAGAGAGACAGAGAGACAGAAAGCAAGAAATCACCCCCCAGGGGGGATGGCCACGCCACAATCCCTTCTCCTCCATTCTCTCGGGATCTTGGGCACGCACACACACACGCGCCCGGCGTGAGTTTTAAGCCACCAGGTCCGGGACGCGAACCGCGGTCGACTACGTGGGAGTTCAGCGACATAGTCATTACCTTAACTGCTGGTCCTAAAATGTAGAAACATTTTGATCTCTGAAATCCTTAGATTTTTAAAATCCATTCTCTCAATAAAGTAAGCTCCAGAGCCATCAGGTGATGTGGTGGTTAAGGCGCTGGACTCCCACATGGGTGAACTGTGGTTTGAGTCCCAAACATGGCAGCTTGCTTTCCTCCTCTTTGATGAGCGTACTTGCCCTAGAGCAAAATTTAAAAAAATAATAATAATAAATGAAATAAAATAAATAATTATTTTTCTAAAAAATAAAATAAGCTCCAGGTTCCAGTCAAAGTGTCAGCCACACACTGAGGAGTGATCCTATTTAAGCAAAGAGCCCAAAGCCCACCAGGCCCGCCTTCAGAGCCTCTGGTGTCCTTCTCCCAAGGCACTACTGATGAAAAAGCATTCCTCGCCACTGTGACCCTGCTGGTGATGGTGGCAGCTGCGTGGGTGTCCTCCTCAGGGAAGGGTCCTCTGGGCCCAGCACAGCAGCTCCAGCCCATCCGAAATTGACGCTGTCTGGATGATCAGGGCAATTTCTAAGCCTAGTCAAGAGCGAAGATTCCCACAGCTCCCCATCCTTTCTTAAAGAGTCACATTCTGGGACCAGCAGTTCGCGTAATGGCTATGTCGCTGAACTCCCACGTAGTCGACCGTGGCCTGGTGGCTTAAAACTCACGCCAGGCGCGTGTGCATGCGTGCCCAAGATCCCGAGAGGAGAATGGAGGAGCCCAAGATCCCAAGAGGAGAATGGAGGAGAAGGGATTGCGGCGTGACCATCCCCCCTGGGGGGGGGGGGTGATTTCTTGCTTTCTGTCTCTCTGTCTCTGTCTGGCGAGCGCACGCGCCCTATAGGGAAAACCTCTCAAAAAATCACATTTTTTTAAAATAAAGAATTATCTATTTAATTCTGTTCGCAATTATTAATTTTTAAAATTTAATTCGCCCAGAGAAAGAGAGAGAGAGAAAGAACGGGAAAGTGAGAAAGCAAGCCTCCAGGTCCAAGACACGGTCAGTCACGTGGGAATCCAGCGCCCTTAATCACCATATCACCTGCCGACCCCAAAAGTCACGTTCTTCTTCAAGGCCCCCTAGGGTGGGAAGGGTGTTCTCTAGGACCTCTATCCAGCCAATTCGCCGAGGCTTTGCGCCCAGCCTCCGACCGCTGCGAGTGCCCACGGTCCAGTCCCCAAGGCATGGTTCGTCCATGCGAGTCCTCAGGATTCTGTAGTTGCCCTCAGAGCCCGCTCGCTGCTTTAAAGTGGTGGAAGTGAGATTGTCGGGAAATCGAGGGACCTAATTATAGATGCTTGCGCGGGACCAGAACTCGGAGCGCTCCGGGGACCACAGAGGAGTGAGGAGAGGCCCCTCCGGCAAGCGCCGGTCACCCCCTTCCCGAGGGAGCGCGCAGGACGGAAACTCCCCTCCGTAATCGAGGTCCTCCCTTTCCAGACTTTCCTTGGAGTGTCACTTCCCGCAGTCCCCTCCCCGAGCTTCTTCGACCCTGGCGCCCGGTCCCCGGCGTTTCTCGGTGGATTCCCCCAGCCTTGTCCCGGGCTTCCAAGTCCCCTCCTTGACACTCACTACCCTGCCTCCCGGCCACGCGGACCCTGTCCCTGAGCTTTTCTTTTTCTTGCTCTTCTCCCATCTCCGACTTCCCTTATCTCCTCCCGGAGTTTCCCTGGTCCTCCTCTTTCCTTTTCCCCAGGCTTCCCCTTTCCCCTCTCCGGATCCCCCCCCCCCCCCCCCCCGCACCTCCTCCCGGAGGTTCTTAGGTCCCCTCCCCGCCCCGCCCCCGTTTTTAAACCTGGCGCGCAGCTCGAAGTTAGGTGCGCGCGCTTGGCGAAGAGGATAAAGGCGCCGGGGAGTCGCGGTCGCCGCGGGAGGGGCGCAGGCTCCGTCAGCACCATGAGACCCGAGGCCGCCGCTGGAGCCCGGGTGCAGGGGCGCGTCTGTCACTGCTCCGGGGATGGTTTCCAGGGGCCACCGCCACTGCGCGGGCCGGAGAGGTGAGGGTGTCCCAGAGATCCCGGCGGACTCAAGGAGAGGAGTGAGCTCTATAGGTGCCGGGAGCGCAGCGAGCTAGCTGCTCTGGCGCCGCCGGGCCCTTCGGAGCACAGACGGAACTTGCGAGCTCGACGGCGACGCCGAGCTAGTTCCTTAGCCAGAGACAGTGAGGAGCGCAAAATCCTCTCTGTTCCAACGCACAGTTCAGATGCGTGGAGGCTTAGGAGGTACCTGGCAAGGAAATGGGCTTGCGTTTTTGGAAGATCTGAAATTCACTGCGTTGGGAAACATTGAAGTCTCTGGGCTTTGCGAAGGGATCCCCTCAGTTGTCACCTTCTTGGTGACAGTCTTTGCTTTCTCAGTGTTTCTCTGTGTTCGGCTCAGCCGCCAGTTTCTGGGCACCAGCCCTTTTAAAGGTAGTAACAGTGAAGGGAATCAAAATAGCTTGTGAGGTAGGGAAGGGGCTGGGTGGGCCAGGAAGCCGGAAAGGAAACAGATTTCCCTTTTTTTTTTTTTTTTTGCATCCTAGAACTCTGTAGAATCGTCTCTAGCATCAAGATCCTTTAATGACCGAGGTGACTGATTGGATCTAACCAGTGGCAAAATAGCTAACTATAGTGGACAATCCTGAGTTGAAGAATCCAGCCAAGATCAGTGGGGAGAGATATCCCTCAACTAATGTGTCCCTGATAATTGTGTTATGTTTGGAATTTACCATCTTAAAGCCTATTCAAAGGCAGAGAACTGGAAATGGAGCAGGAGAGAAAGACACAAATGGCCCTGGCCTACCCAGAGGAAACTTCTGGGGTGTCCCATGACTCTTTTTCAGACACTAGCAATAAAAATAACCCCCATGATATCATTGCAAAAGACAGCAAAGATATCTGGGGCTTATGCTGTCCTGGTGCTTACTCTTCCAGACCCACACCGTGGAGACCATGGATCCTGACCCCTGGAGGTGCTGAGTTGACCAGAACTGGAAGCCGGGTAAGGTAAAGTGTGGGTCATTCTACGACTATTGGTTGTAGTCCAGCCAGAAATTGTCACCATCTCTGAAATAAGGGACTTGAAAGGCTTTCTCCTGTCCCTTCTTTGGTCATCTAGCCCAGGAGTGTCCTGGGTACTGAGAGTTGGAGCCAGGTTAAGTAAGATATGAATCTGACCTGAGTTTTAGGTAGATTGGGCTCCTGATTATTTCTCCATTCTTGAAAAGCACTGCCATGGTAGATTAGCTGTGTCATGGGAATTATGAGAGATTTCTTCCATGTTGGGATTTCTTCTGCAAACCTGCAGGTGGAGAGGGAGGGAAGGGGCTGCATAGTCCCCCTCACTTTAGAGAACTGAGTACACCATTAGCACTATGCTGGTGCCACAGTGCAAATAAGAGCTGGGCCCTGTCTGAGGTGCCCAGACAGTGCAGTTAAAGCTTTCTAGAGCACTTTCAGCCCTGTCTGCAAGCACTTCTAGGGAACTTGTGTTGTCTGAGTAAATATACTCAAGCAGAGGGCTTTGTAGGCAAAGATTAATTGCCACGCTATTCTTTTGTTCTTCTGTACTGGTAAATAAATTGGTCTGTATTTATTAAAGTAATGACTTGCTTTCATAGAGTTTACCTTTTGCTTATTATATTTTAAAATGTAAAATGATGGATTTTAAAATGTTGAAGAGTTAATCCGGCAGGGAAGTACCATGTATGTAAATTCCATATCGCATGGGGCATATGACTTAGAATGCACGTATTTGTAATATGCTAAGAAGATTCTGGTGTGGGAAAGCAGGCCTTCCTCATATTTTTAGACTTAGGTTACTTTATTAAATTAATCTGAATATTGAGAGTTCTAATTTAGTTACCATTATTTACCTGAAAGAACAGAGTAAATAAAATCTACATCAAACTAACGAAAGAGATGATATTTTTAGCCCAGATTTTTCTTACACGCAGTATCTTAATAATGTAAAATCATTCCTATTTTGCATTTAAGTTCTTGAACATAAAATTTAGCAGGTGTTTGTGTGAGAGAGAATATTTTGAAAAGTTTTTGAAAAGTGGAATTAAGGTAGACATTTATTTGGGTGCAAAAAATGTGAAATGAATGCATAATTTTTTCATGATACACATTTTCCATAAGCTTTTTTTCCCCCATAAGCTTTTTGAAGACCCTTTATAGATGTTTACAGTGATCCAGATTTATTTTAAAAGAAATGTATGAGGAGGCTCTTAGTTGTGTGCAAGAGTAAAAATACTGTAGCACATTTCCTAATGTAAGGCACATAGGTTTTGTTTTTCCTTTCTGCTATAATGAAGCCCATTCATGAGAAAAAATTATTACATGAAGAGAAATGTTAAGTTGCAGCAACTTGCAAGTTGATCACTATTATGTCACACTGGATGAGCAGTTATGTCCTTGGATTTGGGTGTGGGGAGGGTGGGTGCTCTGTGGGGACAACAGAACTCACTGTAGGCCCCATCCGCCTCCCACTAATGCCCAGCTCCTTGCCCAGAGGTGGCACTGACTTATCAGCCCTGGGGGGCCTTGGCAGCTCAACAATGCCCTCTCCCAAAACAGAAGAATGTCTTGCCACCAGAACTCTGTTTTGCATTTCTCTCAAGAAATGATAGGGAACCAGCAGTTAGCGTAATGGCTATGTCGCTGGATTCCCACGTAGTCGACCGCGGTTCGCGTCCAGGACCTAGTGGCTTAAAACTCACGCCGGGTGCGTGTGTGTGCGTGCCCAAGATCCCGAGAGGAGAAAGGAGGAGAAGGGATTGCGGCATGACCATCCCCCCTGGGGGGTGCTTTCTCGCTTTCTGTCTCTCTGTCTGTCTCTGTCTGTTTGGCGAGTGCACGCGCCCTATAGCGAAAAAAGACCTCTCCAAAAAAAAAAAAAAAAAAGAAATGATAAAGGGAGCTATAGCCTGATGATCTGTACTGGAAAGTAGATTAAAATTAGGAGAAAATATAAATTTGAGGGAAGACCTCAAGGCCCTGTTTTCCTGAGCTGTAGGATCATACTCATCCACTTGGTGCCTCTGCCTCTTTAGAGGACTGTGTCCCTCCTTTGCCTGGGAAAAATGAATGACATGCTAAACGTTTCTTGACCTGGGTTACATGTTCCTCCAGGCCACTGGCCAGCACTATGAGGAAGGTGTTTTCCTGGAAAACGGCAGGCACTGTGTGTTCCCTTGGCCCTGTCCTATCTCCAGGCTTCCCATGCTTTAGTCTTAGTCCAGACAGAGGCCAGGGTAAGGAGCAGGAGACAGACCCTCTTCTGTATCCATTCCTTTGCACTTAGGAAAACACACATACACACACTTACCACAGCATTTAACTTGCGTACATTTCTGTTCCTAATTAATGATCAAAGCCTGAGTATTTAGACATTTCTGTCTTCAGAAAAGGATTTTTTTCTTTCTTTTCTTTTTTTTTTTCTTTTTCCAGAACATTTATTGCCTAATTGTTGAGATTCTTAAGATGAACTGGATGCTACAACAGCTGCCCTCCTGGGTTTGGGTGGTGTTCCTTCACAGAATCCGTGCCTGCCTGAATCTGCAGTATACAATTTTTAGGTGCCTCATTCATTCAGTCCCAGTGGTATTTCGTCTTTTAGCCTTGCCACTCCAGTTACACTTTCTCTTGTGCTTGGCAGGGTAGCCACATTTGCCACAGGTGGACTCCTGAAGGCGGTAGGCCTTAGAACCAGAGCGGTGGCACAATGCATGCATCTTATTGCAACACTTTCCAAATGATGACGTTCCCTTTGTCATCTTGCTCCTGTGACTGAGACCAAAGAACAGAAAGGATCTTTAGTAAGACCTTTTGGAAAATATTTGGGATTTTTGTGGCCTAAAAAATTTTTTTTCTTTTTTTTTTTCTTTTGGAGAGGTTTTTGCTATAGGCCGTGTGCGCTTGCCAGACAGAGAGAGACAGAGAGAGAGAAAGCGAGAAATCACCCTCCAGGGGGATGGTCACGCCGCAATCTCTTCTCCTCCATTCTCCTCTCGGGATCTTGGGCACGCACACACATGTGCCCGGCATGAGTTTTAAGCCACCGGGTCCGGGACGCGAACCGCGGTTGACTACATGGGAGTCCAGCAACATAGCCATTACGCTAACTGCTGGTTCCCAGGAACTTATTTTTGTTGTGTGTCTCTTACCACTGCCTTTTGGTGTCCACCAAAGTCTGCAATGAGTTAGACCCTGTCCTACCACAGGGCGCAAAACCATCTGTAGCAGGACAGGATTCTTTCCGGGGTTAGTGAGCCTGAGCCACTAAGGACCTTTTCTAGTCACTGACAGAGCTCAACATGGAAGTGGCTTCCTCTAGCCCTCAAAGAGTGAACGTCATTGTGGGATTTTGTTCCAGTGAGCTTTGTTTCACTTACCTTAGCTCATCACACATAACATATTATAAAAATATGACTGATAAATTATAATGTCTCCAAAGGCTCCCTGCAGGCTAATTTACTCATACATATGTGCATACACACACACACATACACATGCGCGTGCGCCAATATCCCCTGCAGAATGGAATGGCATGGAGACTTATGATAAAATTCTCAGAGTTCCTTCTTGTCATGCTACAGCAGGTTTTGTCCCATTCTTCATCTGGTTCCCCCTAGACTCCATGGGATCCAAGAGCTCAAGGTTCCTGATTCACCACCCTGACCCACATCAGTTCGTTTTCATGTCATCCTAGGATAGTTCTCCTTGGACATCCCATTCCCCACTTTCCACAGTAACTAAGCTTTCAAAGACCCAAGATTAAATGATGACTTCTGACTCCTCAACCCTTCAGACAACCTAGTCATCCTCCAGGCCACCTCATGCAAGCCTGGCATGCTCAGGAGTTTGGGCAGAACAAGGTCAACCCTGGATAGGTAGAGGGTGATGTCTCTCATTTCCTGGGCACTATGGTCAGAAATAGCATGGGCAAGCCTAGCCCTCTGCTGTGTTGTGTCCTCATTAACATTGTCCTTAGCTGCCTGCTGTTCAGACCAGTTTCCCTCTCCTTGGTTCTCTTGGTACTCAAGTGGTTGTGGGCCTTTTGAATGTTACTGAAGGGTACTTGGAATGTGCTTCTCTTTTCCCATCCTGTCCCTGTTACTTGAGTTCAGATTTATATCATCCCTTGCAAAGACAGTACCCCAGCCTGTACTTCACCAAGGTAGTCTATGTGGACCACCCAGCAGCCACATTATCCTTAAAATACAGATCTGATGGCTGAACTCCCAGGCTCAGAATTGAACCTAAACACAGTGGGTGGTGTGTATGCCAAGTGTTCTGTAATGGAACTCAGTCCCCATTGGAGCCCTTTGGCCAGCACCGAGATTCATTCTGTCCACATTGGGCTTCTCATTGTCCCCATCTGTGCCCTCTGTTTCTCACTCCCTCTGAATTTGATGCTCTCCTTCACTAGGAATAGTGTCAGGTCTATACACTCACATGCCACATGCCACACATGGTTTGCTAGGACCCCACAAATCCTTCGCTGACCCTCCTCCCCACTTAGAATTGGGAATTTCTTACCCTCTTTGTTGTGCGGTATAGATACTTGCAGACATGTGTCTCTCCCCGAGAGATTCTAAAGCACCTGGTGTGAGGTACTATGTCATACTCTTTCTACGTTTAAGGCCCTTACTGTTTCTGAGACACGGCAGCAAAGGAAGAAGGCTCAGCAAATACCACTAAGGTGTTAAACTCTCTGTAAAAGTGGTACTGATACTAACAGTTGCAGAGTACTTAGATTTTATTGTTTAAAACATCAGAATGGTACCTTCAGAGGCTCCTTGACTATGTCTGTGTTTGTTTGTGTCTGTCTTACAGTATGACCCTGGGGGTGACCAACACACTTTTGGATCAAAGGGAGCTTTTGGGTTTCAGCATCCTGTAAGGTAATATATGACTTCACAATAAGAAATCTATCATTTCATTTTAATATATGCATTAACATATTTATTGCCTTCAATTATATACATTTTCAACACAGTGAGGCATAGTTTAACATATTCTCCAGTATTATTTAGTTTCCTATACCAGGAACTTCAGAGATATTTTATTGGATTTCTGGATTCCATCCATGTGTCCACTGAATATTTTAGTTGGAAGTTGGAATTGGCTTACCTCTTTGCTTAAAATCTTTTGTTTATACCTTTCATTACACATTACACCTTGTGTCAAACTTCATTGAACATAAATTGTATATGCATGTATTTATTTACTTAGATATTGAGGTATATGTCTATTTCTCTTCTGAGATAAAAGCTAACACGTAGTCTAGTGCAAAGTAGACCTTTAATCTCTATGTGTTGGGACCAGCAGATGGCATAATGGTTATGTAGCTGGACTCCCACATAGTTGAGCATGGTTCAAGTCCTGGACCCTGTGGCTTAAAACTCATGCAGGGCATGTGTGCGCCCAAAATCTTGAGAGGAGAATGGAAAGGAATGATTGTGGCATGGCCATCCCCCCGGAGAGTGATTTCTTGCTTTCTCTTTGTCTCTCTGGTAAGTATGCATGCCTTATAGCAAGAATCTCTCTTTAAAAAATAAATAAAATAAAACACCTCTATGTGTTGAGTAAATAAGGGATGGGATGTATGGTCTCCACTCAGAGTCCTGAGAACATTTGAGAGGGCCTTTGGCCTCTTGGTTGTGGTTGTGCATCCTGGCAGTGACAAAGACTCTCTGTCTCTCCAACAAGCACATGTGCCCTATAGCAAAAATATCTCTTTTTAAAAAAAGTAAAAAGACTCTCTTCTTTTTTGCTGCTATAGCCCACTTAAATTTTAGGCAAGTGGCTATGATTTCCTTCTTTCTTTCTCTCTTTCTTTCTTTCTTTCTTTCTTTCTTTCTTTCTTTCTTTCTTTCTTTCTTTCAGAGGTTTTTGCTATAGGGCGTGTGCGCTCACCAGAAAGACAGAGAGAGACAGAGAGATAGAAAGCGAGAAATCACCCCCCAGGGGAGATGGCCACGCCACAATCCCTTCTCCTCCATTCTCCTCTCGGGATCTTGGGCACGCACGCACACACGCCCAATGTGAGTTTAAGCCACCGGGTCTGGGATTCAAAATGTGGTCTACTACATCGGAGTCCAGCAACATAGCCATTACATTAACTGCTGGTCCCGGTTATGATTTATATCTGTCTGTCACTATCTCTTATTCTCAATCTTTCTTTTTTTCTTTTTTTTAAAGAATTATTTATTTCTTTAATATGCTATAGGACACATGTGCTCACCAGAGAGAGAGAGAGAGAGAGAAAATAAGAAAGCAAACCACCAGGTTTGGGACTCAAACCACAGTTGACCATGTTGAAATCCAGTGCCCCAACCATCATGCGACCTCTGGGCCCCTCAGTCTGTCTTTTCTTATCTCTTGTTTGTACCAAAATTAACCACGCCTGTACTGCCACCTCTCCTGTGTGTTTACCCCAGACACCCTGAAAGACTAGAAAGCTTTAATAAAACCCCAAGCAACTCATTTCTAGTGATGAAATATAGAGCCCCTCAGATTGGCTTGAGTGGCTTTTGGGAAAAAGAAGCTTTCTTGGTATCCCTTACATAAGTGGTTTTCAATCCTCATAGACTCACTGGGGAAACTTTTTCTTAAAAAAAAGAATTATTTTATTTAACCTCATTTATTTATTTATTTATTTAATTTTTTTGGAGAGGTTTTTCGCTATAGGGCGCATGCACTCGCCAGACAGAGAGAGAGACATAGAGACAGAAAGCGAGAAATCACCCCCCAGAGGGGATGGTCACGCCGCAATCCCTTCTCCTCCATTCTCCTCTTGGAATCTTGGGCACGCACGCACACGTGCCCGGCGTGAGTTTTAAGCCACCGGGTCCGGGACGCAAACCGCGGTCGACTACGTGGGAGTCCAGCGACATAGCCATTACGCTAACTGCTGGTTCCCTACCTCATTTATTTATTAATTTGGCCAGAGAGGGATAGAGTAAGAAAGAGGGGGAAAGTGAGCCATCAGGTCCAGGACTCAAATGGCAATCAGCCATGTGTGAGTCCAACACTCTTAACCACCATGCCATCTGCTGGACCCTCACTGGGGAAACTTTTAAAAGCACAGAGGCCTGGGTGATTCCCCTAGGAGGCCTGATTCAATTTGTCACCCCTGATTCACTTTATCAGCATTCTCATCTCATCATGCTTACTACTTCCCAACCATTGCTATTAGCAAGTTTTAAAATGTTTGCTATAGGGCACATGTGCTCACCAGAGAGATAGATAGAGAGAGAGAGAGAGAGAGAGAGAGAGAGACAGAAAGCACCCTCCAGGGAGATGGCCACGCCACAGTCCCTTCTCCATTCTCTCAGGATTTCGGATCTGTACACACATGTTCCCAGGATGCTTCTCAAGCCGCAGGAACCAGGACTTGAATCACACAATCGGACATGTGGGATTGAGCTACCCCAACCACTATACCACTGTCTGGCTCATTGTTAGCAAAATTTAATGCAAAAATCACAGACATCTTACAAACCCACCTACTATACTTCAGCATAAACACCTAATTGCAAACATGGCCGAAAACTAAACTAAGCTCATATTTCAGTCTTAGATTCTGTCTGTGGCAGAATCTCCCAGTATTGACACTTGGGGACTGACTCACTCTGTTGTGGAAGCTATCCTGGGCATTGTAGGATGTTTAGCCTGCATTCATTCAATATAGTATCCTTTCCTCAGTTTTGACAACCACAAATATCTCCAGACATCCCCTGGGAGTTGAGAACCTCTGGTCTACTGGGAATCTTAGAAAGTTAATTTTATGTTATACATTATTTATAGCAGAGTGGTTATTCTCTCTCTTCTCTCCTCTACCCAAGTCGGAGGGTATTGAAATTAGTTTTGCAGGGACCAGCAATTAGCATAATGGCTATGTCATTGAACTCCCATGTAGTCGACCGTTGTTCGAGTCCCAGACCCGGTATGCCAGGCACGTGTGCGTGAGTGCCCAGGATCCCAAGAGGAGAATGGAGGAGAAGGGATTGAGGCATTGCCATCCCCACTGGGGGGTGATTTATTGCCTTCTGTCTCTCTGTCTCTCTCTGTCTTTCTGGCAAGCGCACGCGCCCTATAGCAAAAACCTCTCCAATCAACAAACCTTTTCATGTGCTCATAGGACTACAGGGGAAAATGCAAAATTAGTGAGTAAAAAGTACAAGAATAAGTGCCAGCCAATGGTGTGGGGTTAAGGGAACTGGATCCATCGGGCTGACTGTGCGGTTTGAGTCCTGGACCTGGCAGCTTGGAAAACATGCCAGGCATGTGTGTGTGCATGCCCAAAATCCTGAGAGAAAAGTGGAAGAGAAGGGCTTAGTCATCCCCCCTGGAGCAGGGGGTGCTTTCTCACTCCCCCCCCCTCTCTCTCTCTCTCACTCACTCTCTCTGGCTCTGTCTTGGTGAGTACAGATGCCCTATAACAAAAACAAACAAAAGTATAAAAATAAGATATTATAGGGAGGAGGGACTATTTAAATACTTTCCAATGTATAACTGGAATCCTAAATCCAAAAAACCTGGAACTTAGGGGTTCTGAATTATATATATTTAAGCATTTTTTGTTCTTTTGTCCTTCTTCCAAGCTCATCTTTTCTATTCTGGCAGAGCAAGGTACCCATCCCTCCAGCCTCTCTATGACAACATCTGGAAAAGTTAGATATTTCTCTAGACCAGGGTTTCAAGTGAAGTTTCCATCAGAGCCCAAAGGTTTATTTACAGTGTTTCTCAGGCTTCAGGGGTTGGGTGAGGGGAGCAGGCCTAACTCAAGTAGGACATTCATTATCCAAGATAAGTCAGTGTTTCCATTTGACTAGAGTGGCCTTTTTATCTTGGAGCTCCATGTTTTTCATTGCTTTCTACTTTCATTGAAGCATACTACCTTTTCCCTGTGCTGGCCTAACTTGATTTGCACATCCAGGTTACAGCTCATTTTGGAACCGGCATGGTGTGTATTTCTAGGTCTTTCCAGTCAGATGCCCTCAGTTCTATGTTCCAGTAACTTTTTAAAAACATTGTGTGGGGACCAGTGGGTGGTGTGATGGTTAAGGCACTGGACACTCCCACGTGGCCAACCATGGTTCGCGTACTGGACCTGGTAGCTTGCTGTCTTACTTTTCCTCTCTCTCTTTCTGTGTCTCTCTCAAATTGAAAATAAATGAATGAATAAATAACATTAAATAAATAATTATTAAAAAAAAAAACATTGTGTGAGTCTCTCTGCAGTGGCACAAGCAGGAAGGCATGCCATGGTGGCTGACGTCTGCTCCTGACACACACTAGACAGGCCGGGAGGGTTGCCTGGGGTCCTAGCTGACTGGGAGGCTGAGGCAGCAGGATTATGACATAGCCAAACTCTGTGGAAAATACCTGTCCCCCTCCCTTGTGCACTTTGTCATAAACAAAACAAAATAAAAAAGGAGACAGCAGTGCAGTGGTAAAACACAGTGCTCTGGCAGGCAGTCCCACATAGGAAGGTTCCCATTCAAGTCTGGAGACCTCCCTTTGTACACAGGGCGAGAACTTGCCTGTAATCCAGGGCTGGCTGAACGCTGGTGTATATCAGGCATCAAGACTCTTCTGGAGGTGCTCGCTCTCTGTCTCTCCCTGTCTCTGTTTCTCTCTCCCATGGCAGGAATAAAGAAATAAAACAAAAACATTATGTGGTAAAGGCAAAATCAGAGAAGATTAGGGAGCTAGCAGCTTCTAGGGAAAAGGATCCTCTAGGAGGAGTATAGTACTGTTGTGTTTTCAGGTTGGTTAACGGTGTATTTGTTTCTTAAATATTAGACTTTATTTACCCATTTCAAAGCGTCAAGAATATCTGCAGAGTTCTGGGGAAAAGGTGCTGGCTAGTTTTCCAGTGCAAGCCACAATTCACTTCTACAACGATGAGTCTGACTCAGATGAGGAAGAGCAAGAAGAAACCCAGCCCTTCCACCTTCAGTGCCAGGAGACAGAAGATCCAGTGGCAGGTGGCCCAGGGGCAATGGGCAGATACCAGCCCATAGAGCCAGGATGGCCAGGAGGGAGGAGTGGCCTCCACAGTAGGAGCCAGCTCCCCCACAGTGACTCTCCAGGGGACAGTGAGCTCTCCTCCCCCAAGTGAACTGACCATCCCACCTCAGCACTCCACCTCCTGGGCTTAGCTCTGGACACCTCCATGAGCTGGGACAGCAGGTCATGACTCTGTATCCTCTGCTGGGTTTACAGGGGCTGGGCTGCTTTGGCCACCTGCAGCTGGCACTCCTCTCTTGGCAGACACTCAGCTTTTACTTTTCTTTCTCCTGGTAATTCCTTTACAGTTCACTCATGCATACCTGAGAAAGGATTCTTGGATAAAGAAGGTTTGTGTCAACATGGGTTGCTACCAGGGAGGGCCAGCCTTCAGAGCTGGCTTAGCATTGTCACTCTGCTGATCAGATTACAAGTCATTCCTGGGTAGGTTACTAACCAATCCTCGCCTCTCGCTTAACTTGGGACTCATTATTTAGCTTTTATAAACATGATTTAATAATAAATCCCAATTTCAATGCATGTCCAAGGGTTGCTGTGGTTGCTTAGTTGCATTCTGAAGAAAATTATGTATGAAAAACAAAACAAAACACCAAAACATTGAATCATTTCCATAAGAACAACAAATAAGATACAGATTTCTAAAGGGTAATTCTGGATAAAAATGCATATGATAATTGTATAAGAGCTTCGTAGATGAATAGCTAGGGTGTTGAACGTGAACTCTTCTTACTGAATTTGTTACTTGAATGGATAACACTGTTTTTCAATTAAAGTATCTAATGTAAAATTAATTTGAATTTCTTCATATTTTAATAACTAAATGAGTGTATTTCTGAAGGTGTTTGACTTAATTCTCTTACATGTAGTTGTCTACTTGAAATAAATATTTTGAAAGAATGCTTGACAATCTCTTTTTTTATTCTTAGTTGTTGCTATAGGGCATGAGCACTCGCTAGAAAGAGATAGAGAGAGGGAAAGTGAGAAATCAGCCCCCATGGTAATGGCCACACCACAATCCCTTCTCCATTCTCCTCTTGGGATTTTGACCACGTACACGCACATGCCCAGTGTGATTTTCAAGCTGCTGGTTCTAGGACTTGAACCGCAGTGCTGGCCATGAGGGATCCAGCTGTCTTGACCACCATGACACCTGCTGGCCCCAATCGCCTTTTTTGTTTAAAGCATTTTTAGGTTTAATTCATTCAAGTTTTAAAGTTTTTTAAAGTTTGCTAGGATTTTTTTTTTAAGAGAGAGATTTTTGCTTTAGGGCATATATTTGCTTTAGGCCAGAGAGACAGAGACAGAGAGACAGAAAGCGAGATGGCCACACAGGCGTGTCTTGAGTTTCAAGCCACCAGGTTGGGGATTTGAACCACCGTTGAACACATGGGAGTCCAGCAACTTAACCATTATGCCATCTGCTGGTCCCACTGTTAGGATATTTTTATATGTAATTCTTTTTAAATTACATGTTTTTTTTAAGAATGCAGGAAAAGCATAAAAAGGAAAAGAAAATGGCCTATAACCTTAGATAAATCCCCAGTGTTAAAGAAAATAGGAGTTATATATGCAAATATTTTAACCATTCAAGCAGTATTAAAAGGTATTCATTGCTGGGACCAGCAGTTGGCGTAGTGCTGTGTCCACTGGGCTCCCACGTAGTCGACTGTGGTTTGAGTCTCAGACCCGGTGGCTTAAACTCACATCGGGCACTTCTTAGATTCTTGGGCATGCATGCACATGGGCCCAGCATGAGTTTGAAGCTGCCGGGTCCAGGACTTAAACCATGGTTGAATACGTGGGTGTCCAGCAACATAATCATTACACCATCTGCTGATCCCTTAAGTTCTTATTTTTCAAGTTTTATTTATTCATTACAGCAAGTTCATGTGGGTACATGAGAGAAAGGAGCACACTTGGTCATACTGCCGTCCCTTTTCCTAGTCCCCTAGCTCCTCAGGCTCTTGGACGTGCCTGCGCACACCCAGTATGTATCAGATCAACCAGGTCCAGGGCCTGAACTCTCACTGCACCCTGTGTCTTCCAACACTGCAATTCAGTATGATGCCAACTGCACCACTAGGCTAGGTTTGTTTTCAATTTTTTTGGACAGAGGGCTTGTACACTCACTTAAGAGAGACAGAGTAACAGAGGGAGAGAGAGAAAACACCCCCAATGAGGTGTGGGCACGCTACAACCCCTTCTCCTCCCTTTCACCGTCCTGTCAGAATTTTGAGCACAGGCAGTCCTATGCCAGGAGGGTTTCTCCCTTGACCAGGCCACTGAGTCAGTCCTTTTTCAAAAGTATTTAACATTTTTAGTTTATTGTTTTTCTTATCTGTTTAAAATATCTTTGTCCAAAATAAAAAACAATTATACCTGGGCTTATTTCAGTAGTATTCAAGATGATTTCTTCATTCTCTGGGTTTTAGCAAACGGGCACTAGGAGACTTTCCCTACTGCTTCATGTGATTCTCGAGAAGAAAATGAATCACATCTGGCTTTGTTTGGTTACTTTAGTAAATTAGTTTTACTGAGAAATAAAATCTGGTCCAATTGCCAGTTTACCATTAAGAGCCAAACACAGGGACCAGCATATGGTGTAACAGTTATGTCGCTGGACTCCCACATGGCCGACCCTGATTTGAGTCCTGTGTGTGTGCGTGCCCAGAATCCCTTGAGGAGAATGGAGGAGAAGGGATTGTGGTGTGGCCATCCTCCCTGGGAGGTGATTTCGCGCTTTCTGTCTTTCTGGTGAGCACACAAGCCTAGGAAAAATTTCTTAAAAAAAAAAGAAAGAACCAAACACAGTGCATTCTGATGGGACCAGCCACGAGAATTTAAAATAGACTCTGCAGTAGTTTTTATCCTTAAAAAATTTTTTTAATTGCCAGAGGGTGCTTGTACTTGCCAGAGAGAAACAGAGACAGAGGGAGAGGGAGAAAGCCCCACTAATGGGGCAGTCATGCTATAATCTCTTCTACACTTCTCCCTCCTGTCAGGATTTGGGGCACACACATGAACCTGGCATGTTTCTCAAGCTGTTGGGGCTGAAATTCTAACTGTAGTCAGCCCTTGGTGTGGTGGTGAAGACAGCTGGATCTCACACTGCCAACCCGTGCTGTTTGAATTCTAGACGGGGCGGCTTCAGAAACACACCAGGTGCATGTGTGTGTGCCCAAAATCCCAAAAGGAGGGACAAATAGAGAAGAGAGTGTGGCATTACCATTCCCCATAGGGGGTGCTTTTTCTCCCTCTCTCTCTCTGTCCTATAAATGCATGTGCTCTCTGGCAATTTTTTAAAACGAAAAAAAAAAATGACCTTTGCATTGAAGAAACAAAATACTTTTTGTTTTATGTCTACTTAAAAGTTTTATCTGCTAAATGATGTATCTTTCCCTCCTTCCTTCTTTCTTTCCTCCTTTCCCCACTCCCTCCTCTCCCTCCTCTCCCTTCTATTCTTTTCTTACAGTGTCTTCATATTGCCCAGACCAGCCATAAGCTCAGGATCTCCCTCCTCAGCCTCCTGTCTGGGAGTCAGGGATTGCAGGTGCCTATCACCTTGCCTAACCTTTAGGTGGGACATGGAATTGAATCCAGGTTTCTTATGTGATCCCAGCCTTTAGAATACAGCATCATATGGGACCAGCAGTTGGCATAATGGCTATGTCACTGGACTCCCATGTAGTCGACCACGGTTCAAGTCCTGGACCCGGTGACTTAAACTCATGCCAGGTGCGTGTGCGTCTGTGCCCAAGATCCCGAGAGGAGAATGGAGGAGAAGGGATTACAACATGGCCTTTCCCCCTGGGGGGTGATTTCTCGCTTTCTGTCTCTCTGTCTCTCTCTGTCTTTCTGGTGAACACACACACCCTATAGCAAAAAACCTCTCCAAAAAAAAAAAAAGAATGCAACATCATAAGAATGCAAGAGTGCACATCATGTGACTTGGCCTAAGTGGTATAATTCTAACAATCAGCCCAGAAAAGGTCAGAAAAATTAAAAAGAAAAACATTTAAGTTTCACATTCTTTTAAGTGCATTGCCAAAAGATAGCTGGCTAACCTCTGTGTAGTTCAAAAGGCTGTCTTGGTCATTCCCCATATGGTGATAAAGACTCATAAAAGTTCTGTATTTTAAAGGTCTATTTATTTATTTATTTTTAAGGAGTTTTTGTTGTTGTTGTTGTTGTTAGAGGCATGTGTGCTCACTGGAGAGACAGAGTCAGAGAGACAGAATGAGAAATCACCCCCTAGGGGGCATGGCCACGCCACAATCCCTTCTCCATTCTCCTCTCAGGATCTTGGGCACACACGCATATGTGACCGGTGTGAGTTTTCTTTTCTTTTTCCTTTTTAAAAATATTTCATTTAACTTTTATTTATTTATTTCTGTACTTATTTTAATTCAACCAGAGAGGGACAGAGTGAGAGAGAGAAAAAGAGAGAGAGGGAAAGTGAGAAAGCAAGCCCCTAGGTCCGGAATTGAACCATGGTCGACCACATGGGAGTCCAGTGCCCTTAACCACCATGGTATGAGTTTTAAGTTGCTGGGTCCAGGACTTGTACCCCTGTCAACCACATGGAAGTCCAGCAATGTAACCATCATGCTATCTGCTGGTGTCTAAAGGTCATTTTTTTTTAGAATTATTTTTTTAATTTTATTTATTCATTCATTTATTTTAATTTGACCAGAGAGACACACACACAGAGAGGGAAAGTGAGAAAGCAAGCCACTAGGTCTGGGACTTGAACCGTGGTCAGTCATGTGGGAGTGTCCAGCACCTTAACCACCACACCACCTGCTGCTCCCCCCAAAGGTCTTATTTTTACAAAATTAACTACTTTGTCTAATCATTCAAGAGTCAGTATCACTGGCCTGATGTTCATCCTTACAGGAAAATGCAGAAGGGAGAGAGAGAAAAGATTGCTCCTTAATTTTACATAGGGTTTTTAAAATAATTATTTATTTTTATTATTAATTTGCTATAGGGCACATGTGCTCACCAGAGAGAGACACGAGGAGAAAGAGAGAGAGAAAGAGAGAGAGAGCAAACTGCCAGGTCTGGGACTTGAACCATGGTCAGCCATGTGAGAGTCCAGCACCTTAACTACCATGACACCTGCTGGCCACATACTTGGATTTTTTATGTTTTTTTTTTAAATAATTAATCAATTAATTTATTTCACCAGAGAGAGATGGAGAGAAAGGGAAAGTGAGAAAGCAAGCTGAGAGGTCCGGAACTCAAACTGCAGTCAGCCATGTGGGAGTCCAGGCCTTAATCACCACGTCACCTGCTGGCCCTGACACATAAGTTTTTTTTTTTTTAAATAAGGAGATTTGGGGCCAGCAGGTGGCATGAAAGTTAAGGCAGCTGGATTCCACATGCTGACCACGTGGTTCGAATACTAAACCTGGCATTTTAAATATGCTAGATATGGGGACCAGCAGATAGTGTAATAATTATGTCACTAGACTCCCATGTAGTCAACCGCAGTTTGAGTCCCAGATCCAGCGGCTTAAACCTCACGCCAGGCACATGTGTGTATGTGCCCAAGATCCCAGAAGAGAACGGAGGAGAAAGGATTGTGGCGTGGTCATCACCCCTGGGGGGTGATTTCTCACTTTCTGTCTCTCTCTCTCTTTGGTGAGTACGTACACCCTATAGCAAAAAAACTCTCTAAAAAATTAACAATAATAAGCTGGGAGTGTGTGCATTCATATCCAAAATTCCAGGAGAATGGAGAAGAGATTGCAGTGTGCATGCACCCTGTAACAAGACAAAACAAAACAAAATCCAGGGATTTCTCTTTAAAAATCTGAATCTCTGGCAGAGTTTACCTAGGAATTTACCTAGAGCTCTCTCTAGGAGATAGTGGCTGCCCCCATTGAACAACCTTCCATTCTTCAGCTGTCCACAGTCTCCGTCATCCCCTATTGTCTCAATCCTCTTTTCCTTTCAGTTACAGAAAGAAAGAGAAAAAAAAAAAAAAAAACCACTTGATCATACTGCTAAAACCTGCATTTCTCTTTCAATTTCTTTGCTGCAATATCTTGCCTAATAATGATTCAGTAAATTTCACATGTGGAGCAATCCTATACTTTTTCATTGAAATAATTTGAAAATTCTATTTGGTCACTTTAACAATGATTACACTTGGGGCCTACAGGTGGTGTGGTGTTTAAGGCACTGGACTCCCACATAGCCAACCACAATTCAAGTCCCAGACCTGGCAGCTTGAAAATCATACCAGGTGTGTGTGTGTGTGCCCAAAATCCCCAGAGGAGAATGGAGCAGAAGGGACTGTGGTGTGGCCATCCCCCTTGGAGGGTGATTTCTCACTTTCCCTCTCACTGTCTCTGTCCTTCTCTTACGAGTGCACTTGCCTTCTGGCAAAAACCTAAAACAAAACCAAAAAACAATTATTACACTTCGCCAGGTTTTCTGTAAAATACATTTTTTAAAGAACTTATTTATGGATTGAGGTGTGGCCATCCTCCCGGAGAGTGATTTCTCGTTTTCTCACTCTCTCTCCCCCTGTTTCTCATCTCTCTATACACATCTTGTAGCAAAACTATTTAAAAAGAAAAAAGTAATTTATGATTGAGGCTGACTTCTCTGACATATCTTTCTTTCAGTGGCTCACAGAAAGTAGATCTTAATTAATTTCATTATTGAAACAGAATGAAAAGAATTATCTTGCAACTACCACAAGCCGAAACCTGTTAGAAACATCTGTACTTTCACCCAACTGTGAAACCTCCCACACTGTGTAATTTGTTGTAATATTTGGTTCTAAAATTTTCCAGCCACATTTTCTGAGTCTTCCACTGGCTTTGCTAACAAAAGAATGCATTTCTTTTTATTTATTTATTTTTAAATTTTTTGCCAGAGGGCACATGTGTTTGCCAGAGACAGAGAGAGTTGGAGGGAGAAAGCACCCCAAAGTCGGGTGTGACCAGGCTGAAATCCTTTCTCTTTCATCTCTCCATCCCATTGTGATTTGGGGCATGCATGCACACGCACCTGGGCGTGCATGTTTTTTAATCCTCTGGAGCCAGGATTTGAACTGTGCAACCAGCCATATGGGATTCAGTCCCTTGACCACTTGGGGGAACCCCACCCCCCACCACTACCAGCCACCAATCTTTCTTTCTCTCTAGATATTCCTATTTTGGGTATTTCATATAAATGGAACGATATAATATGTGGCTTTTTGTGTCTGACTTTTTTTGAAATCTATGTATAACATTATCCAAGTGCATGTTATAGCAAATATTGGCACTTCATTCTTTTCATGGCTGAATAACATTTCCTCGTATGGATATAACACATTTCTCTATCCATTCATCAGTTGATGAGCATTTGGGTTGTTCTCACTTTTTGGCTCTTAATAGAGTAACACTCCTATGACATTTGTGTGCAAGTTTTCGTGTGGACACATGTTTTCATTTCCCTTGGGACTATATTTATGATGTGAGATTTCTGGATTATATGGTAACTCTGTGTTTAAATGAGGAACTGCCAGAGATTTGCCAAAGCAGCTGTGCCCTCTACATTCCCACTAGGAACATGAGATGGTTCCAATTTTCTCCTTTCCTTGATAAACTTATCATTGTTTTTCTGATGATAGCTATCCCAGTGGGTGGAAAGTGGTATCTCACTGCGGTTTTGATCTGCATTTCCCTAATGACTAATGACTAATGCCAAACATTTTTCATGTGCTTATTGGTCATTTGCCTATTTTTAGTAAAATGACTGTTCCATTTCTTTGCCCATCTTCTTTCTTTTTAAAATTATTTTATCTACCTTTATTATTTATTTATTTTAATTTGACCAGAGAGGGACAGAGTGGAGGGGAGAGGGGAGTGAGAAAACAATCTGCCAGGTCTGGGACTCAAACCGCACACAGTTGGCCATGTGGGAGTCCAGCGTCCCCAACCACCACGCCAATGCTGGCCCCCTCTTTGCCCATTTTCTAATTGGTTCCTTTTTCATTTTGTGTTGTAAGAATTCTTTAAAATTTTGGAAACTAAATCCTTATAACACATGCAATTTGCACGCATTTTCTCCCATTCTTTTGCAGATTTTTACAAAGCCCTTTGGAGTGAACATTAGTTACAACCTATACATTTATTCAACCAGGGACATGTACTCCGCAATGCACTGAACTGAGCAAGTATAGGTGACACCATCACTTGGGTATTATGTAAACCTTCCTCTTGCCTCAAGAAACCTCATGTCTCTTACATAATTCATGAACATGTGCCAGTCAAGTGTGCCAGAGTAAATCTATGCATTAAATTAATAAATGTTGTGCCCAACTTTGGTGGCACATATTGCTAAAATGCTGTGCTCCAGGTCAGCAGATGGCATGGAGGTTATGGTGACTGGATTCCCTGGCTGACTGGTTAAGACCCAGATCTGGCAGCTTGTAAAACACAGCAGGCATTAAAACAAACAAACAAACAAACAAACAAACAAAAAAACCACCAGGCATGGGGCCAGCAGGTGGCATGGTTGTTAAGGGCAGTGGGGAGAGAAGGACATGGACTTACTTGGGATGGTTCCAGGTTTATGTCTGGAGACCTCCTTGAGCATGCCCCACCCATGATCAGGAGCTGGCTTAAGTTGGGCATGGAGCATGACATCAAGACCCCATTGGTGGTTGGTGTTTCTCTGTCTCTCTCTGTCCTCACTCACGGAAGAAACACACACACACACACACACACACACACACACACACACGAAGAAAAAAAAATAACACACAACCAGTCCTCTAGAAGACTTATACTCTTCCAGTTGCCATCATCTCCAACATTATAGATTTGACTTGCCTAATTTTGAACTTGATATCAATGGAGTCAAATGGCATGTGCTCTTTTCTGTCTGTTTTCTCTCCTTACAGTGTCTTTGTGAGAATCACTCATACTGTTAAATGAAGTTGTAGAGTGCTCGCTTCGGTAGCACATATACTAAAATTGGAACGGTACAGAGATTAGCATGGCCACTGCGCAAGGATGACATGCAAATTCATGAAGCATTCCATTTTTTTTTATTCTACTCACTGAGATTTATGCCTAAAGTTCAGACATGTGTTCATGTCTGAACACATAGATATGTATATATCAGTTGCACTTGCTATTGAAAGTATTTGGATTAATTAAGATATTTAGTGAATCAATAAAATGTGGGGAAAAAAGGCATGGAAAGCAACTGTAGATACCAGAGACAGTGTGGGGGAAAAAACAGAGGGTAAGAGGCAGGGAATCAAAAAGGGAAAAAAAAGCAAAACATAAGAAACAAGAAGTGAAAATTTATTTATTGATGATAACATGTATGGTAATATCCTTGATTGAGCCAATATACAGTGTATTTTGGATGGAAATTTTCATTGTGTATACTGTCATGATGTACAGTGAATGAATGTAAATAAATCAATTTAAAATAAATAAATAAGTAAAGTTGAAGATAGCTCATTCTCATTCTCGTCTAGAACTCCTTTGAGTAAATAAATTGTCTTTTATTCATTCATTCTCTTAATGATGACTATTTCATTAGTTTCCAGCATGTGGCTATTAGAAATAACATTGACCATTCCTGTACATGCTATTAGGGGACACATGGGCACATTTTTTTTTTTTTTTTTTTTTGGAGAGGTTTTCGCTATAGGGCGCGTGCACTCGCCAGACAGACAGAGAGAGACATAGAGACAGAAAGCGAGAAATCACCCCCCAGGGGGGATGGCCATGCCACAATCCCTTCTCCTCCATTCTCCTCTTGGGATCTTGGGCACGCATGCACACGCGCCCAGCATGAGTTTTAAGCCACCGGGTCCAGGACACGAACCGCGGTCGACTACGTGGGAGTCCAGCGACATAGCCCTAACACTAACTGCTGGTTCCCACATGGGCACATTTTCACTGACTGCATTTCTAGGAGTAGAGGCAAGAGTGCAATTTTTCTAAGTCTGCCCCATATATAGATAGATAGATAGATAGAGAGATAGAGAGAGAGAGAGCGCAAATAATTTAAGAAAGCAATTTAAAAACTGGGGAGAGAAGGACATGGACCAAGAAGTTCTAGAGAAAAAGGGAAAAGTTACCAAATGGCCAGTCTTTTCTTTGAGATCTTTAAAAATGGACTAAGCTTAGAGGTGCTCTTGGACTTGGTGAGACCAGTCAGTGGACTCTTCATTCTTCCTGAATTGGAATTCAGGATTTAGGAGCTTACTTCATTTGGGAATGAGATGTGAATGGAATCTTGAAAAGATAGAGGATGTTCAATTCCTTAGGAAGATCCTAGAAGACACCATCTGAGAACTCTTCTTCGAAGGTTCCATGAATCTTCAGGAACTTACCAAGGCTTGAATTTGTCCTAGCTCTTCACATACAGGGAAACTAAGTACAGAAAGCATCAAGTCTGAGAAACATCCCTTGCACCAATGAGCATGGATAGGCCCCTTCCTGGCCTTCCTGCCTCTGACTGGGACAGCATCATTCACTGAGAATGATTTATACTGACCATGGGCCACCTATAGCTACTTTTTTTTTTTTTCCTGAGAGGTTTTTGCTATAGGGCATGTGCGCTTGCCAGAAAGACAGAGAGAGACAGAGAGATAGAAAGCGAGAAATCGCCCCCCCAAGGGGGATGGTCATGCCACAATCCCTTCTCCTCCATTCTCCTCTCAGAATCTTGGGCACGCACACACACACGCACCCAGCATGAGTTTAAGCCACCGGGTCTGGGACTCAAACCGTGGTTGACTACATGTGAGTCCAGTGACATAGACATTACACTAACTGCTGGTCCCCGTATAGCTACTTTTAATGGTTTATTTTTTTTCCATGTGAGAGAGAAAAAGAGAGACAAGGCACTACCAACAATCCACACCACAATCCACCCTCAGTCAGTCACCCTGATCATAGGCATGCATGTGTGTGCCTGGCATGCTCAGGAAGGTCCCGAGACATGAACCCAGGACCTTTCCCATGTGGGCCCACGTACGTTACCGAAGTGCCATCTCATGGCCTTTTATCTAATTCTTTTATTTATTTATTTATTTTTAGAGAGCTTTTTGCTAGAAGGTGCGTGTGCTCACTGGAGAGACAGAGAAATAGAAAGCGAGAAATACCCCCCAGGCAGGATGGCCAGGCCGCAGTCCCATCTCCTTCATTCTCCTCTCGGGATTTTGGACTCGCACGCACATACACCGGACTGAATTTTAAGCCTAAAGGTCTGGGACTCAAACTGTGGTCGACTACATGGGAGTCCAACGAGATAACCATTACAGCACCTACTGTTCCCCTTTTATCGATTTCTGTTGTATATCCCTGCTGTGTTAATCATAGACTTTACTAAGATTTCTCTTTTTTCTTTCTCTTTTTTTAAAATAATAATTTTATTTTAACTTTATCCATTTATTTATTTATTTATTTCAATTTGACCAGAGAGGCACAAAAAGAGAGAGAGAGAGAGAGAGCGAGAAAGCAAGCCGCCAGGTCCAGCACCCAAACCACGATCGGCCACGTTGAAGTCCAGCGCCCCTAACCACCACGCCACCTGCCGGCCCCTTTCTTTCTCTTTTATTGACCCTGAACAATGAATTCACAAAGGTTTATTTGTTCATTTGTTTCTTTGCTTGATAAACTTATTTCTGTCTTTTTTTTTTTTTTTTGTGACAGGAAGATGATATATCTGAGCTGGAAAATTACAGGGAGAATTTTCCACTTTCCTGCAGAGCATGAATCATGTCTGCATGACTCATCTTGTAGAGATGCTGCTGAAAGGTCAATGCATAAACAAGTATTTTTTGATGGTGATCATGGAGATGAATGCTAATAAAATGATAAAAATAGTTTTAGCTCCCTTAGACATAGGTTGCTGACCGAATCGAGAATACAGAATTATTTTAACATTCTATTACATTATTAGATAGTAATCATTACAAGCAGATTTTGTTTTTTAATTTTGCTTTACTTTATTATTTTGTTTGTTTGTTTGCTATAGAGTGTTTGCATTTGCCAGAGAGAAACAGAGATAGAGACAGAAAGTAAGAAATCACTCTCCCAGGGATGGCCACACTGCAATCTCTTCTCCATTCTCCTCAAAATTTGGGGCATGCCCATGAAGGACCAGAGTGACTCCATTGTTTGAGGGGGGGTGTGTGACTACATTTTGTTAAACCCACTTTGCTGAGAATCGGCGCCATCTCAAGGAGGCGAGCCGATCACGTAAGAGAGGGTCATAATGAGAAGAACAAAAGAAATACCAGAGACCTGAAGTAACTATTCTTGCTCAACTTAATGGTCTGAAGACTAATCAGTAAAAGACAACTATGATTCTTGAAATCTACAGCCAATGGATAGCTACCTGTATTCCTCAGCACCCCTCGACCTCCCTCCCCACCCAGTAACAGCCAAATGAAAACCCAGCCCAACTAACACCGGGGCTCGCAACTCTGATCCGCTGTGTTGGTGACCATTGAGGGTCCTGGCTCAAGCCCAAATAAAAGCGACCCTTGTGCATTTACATCGGAATCTGCTCCTTGTGGTCTTTTGGGAATTTTGCGACAGGGCACTGCACCCAGACATGTGTCCAGTGTGTTTTTTAAGTCTGGGACGCAAACTGTGTAGTCAGTCATCTGTGATCTAACCACCCCAACTACCACACCACCAGCTGGCTCACAGATTTATTTTTATAGTTTCCAATATTTCGAAATCATGCTCAATGTCGTGACAGAAGTGCAAATCAAAAACAACATGAGGGGCCAGCAGATGGCCTAGCAGTTCTGTCACTGGACTCCCACATGGCTGACCGCATTTCAAGGCCCAGATCGGCGGCTTGAAAATCACACCGGGAACGTGTGAGTGTGTGCCCAAGATCCCAGGAGGAGAATGGAGAAGAAGGGGTTGTGACATGGCCATCCCCACTGGGGAGAGATTTCTCACTTTCCCTCTCACTGTCTGTCTCTCTCTCCAGCAAGTGTGCCCTAAGGCAAGAACCTCTACAGAAAACAAAACAAAACATAAACAAACCACCTTGAGTTACTGTCACATACCTATTAGAATGGCTACTAAATTTTTTCTTTTTTAGAGGTTTTTGCCATAGGGCATGTGTGCTTGCTGGAGAGAGACAGTGAGAGGAAAAGCAAAAGATTACTCCCTAGGAGGAATGGCCACTCCCCAGTCCCTTCTCTTCAATTTTCCTCTTGAGATCTTGGGCACTCATGTACATGTGTCCAGCGTGATTTTTAAGCCACTGGCTCTGGGACTCGAATCATGCTTGACTGTGCGGGAGTCCAGCAATGTAACCACTACACCATCTCCTGGTTGATTTATTTAAATTTTTATTGTTAGCTGACAAGTTATAGTTGTATACAGTTATGGGGCACAAAGTGATGCCATAACTCAGAATGGAGAAATGAAAGAAAAAGATTACGACATGCCACGCCCATTAGGAGGTGCTTTCTCTGCCCTCCTCCTTTCTCTCTGATGAGTGCACACTCCTTATATCAATAAAATAAAATGATGGATAATAAATGTTGGGGGGAGATGTGGAAAAACTGAAATTCTCATACCCTGCTAATACAAATGTAAAATATTGCATCTCTTTGGAAAACAGTTTGGCAGTTTGATTAAAAAGTTAAACCTAAATCTACTATATAACCTAGCACTTCTACCCAAGAGATGTGAAAACATTATTTAACAAAAAGACACGCACACATATGTTCATAGCAGTTTTATTCATAATAATCCCAACGGATTATTATTGGAAACAATCCACATGTACATCAACCAGTGAATGGATAAATAAAATGTGGTAGGATTGGCCCTGCAATGTAATGGAGGAAACCAGATCCCACCAGCACCAGGGGAGGGATTTGGCTTAGTCCTACCCTAAGCTGCCGTGCATGTGTGTACATGGCCAGACTCCTGACAGGATGGAGAATTGAAGGAAAAAGGATTGTGGCATGATCAGACCCCTTTCGGTTTTTTTTTTTTTTCCTCTCTCGTGCATGTGTTTGCACTCTCTGGCATAAAATAAATAAATAAATAAAATCTTGTGCTGTTTGAATCCCTTTTAAAAAATGTGGTATATCCATACAATGGGGTATTATTCAGCAATAAAAAATGAAGTATTGATAGATGATAAAAGGAATGAAGCTTGAAAACATTATGCTAAGTGAAAGAAATCAGACATAACAGACCACATGGTATGATTTCGTTTACACAAAATGTCAAGAAAAGGCAAATTTATAGTGACAGAAAGCACAACTCTTTGGTGCAGTGGGAGTGGGAGCAAGGATTAACTGTTACTGAGCACAAGGGAACTTTGTGGGGTAATGGAAATAGTCTAAAACTGGAGAATGGTGATTGTTGTATAATTCTGGAAATTCACTAAAATCTTTGAATTGTACAGTGCCAACGGGAAAATATATAGTATGTAAGCTACGCCTCAAAAAGTTATTTTTAAAAGATAAGTCTTTCTCGGGGCCAGCAGGTGGTTATTGGTTAAGGTGCTGGACACTCCCACGTGGCCAACAACAGTCTGAGTCCTGGACCTGGTAACTTGCTTTCTCACTTTCCTTCTCTCTGTGTGTCTGTCTTTCTTTAGTCAATTTAAAATAAATGAATAAAAAATATAAAATAAAATAAAAATTTTTTTTTAATTAGTCTTCCTGTTAAAACAGTAATTTTTTCCTTTTCTTCAGTCATTGAGCCACTACAGGAATACTATAGTCTGAGAGTCGGGAGGGACATGATAACATTTACACTTTTACGAATAGCCCTAAGGAAAAGTTCTAAAGAAATCTTCAGGTTTCTTCCTTGACTCTCCAAGGTTTATTCATCAAGGTCCTATCTTTTAAAGACTTTCAGTGACCTCCATCCATCATGCAAAGGTAAAGAGGTCCCAGGTGTGCTTTCAGGACAATGAGTTCAATTCCTAAGTAGGATGTGAAGGAAAGACCAATTGCCCAGCTCCAGGTCATCCTTGGGCTTGAGCTTTCTGCTCTGCGTTCAAAGCAAGAATCTCAAATTACTTTCAACTCCAAGATTAGGTTGTTAAACGACAGGGGTGGGCCAATATCCCAATTTAAATTAGGTGGGAGTCTCAGGGCCTCAGGTGTCAATATACTGAACAATAATTGTCATCATTGCCATCATTTGGGCTCTTTCTAGATGCATCAAACACTATACCTGCAAATTCAGGAGTTTATGTAGTTTTCTACAATAAATTGGGCCCCTGTCAATAGTTACAGTTACCAGACAGCTCATTGAAAGATATTTTTAGGGACCAGCAGTTAGCATAATGGCTATGTTGCTGGACTCCCATGTAAGTCGACCACGGTTCAAGTCCTGGACCCAGTGGCTTAAACTCACGCCAGGCGTGTGTGCGTGTGTGCCCAAGATCCCGAGATGAGAAGGGATTGTGGCGTGGCCATCCCCCCTGGGGGGTGATTTCTTGCTTTCTGTCTGTGTCTCTCTCTGTCTTTCTAGCAAGCACGCATGCCCTATAGAAAAAACCTCTTCAAGATAAAAGAAAGAAAAAGATATTTTAAAGTCTATTTATACATGCCTTTCCTTATTAACATACAGCATATATAGAAAAGCAAGCAAATCGTAAGTGCTTGATATGTTTTGAAAGATAATACACATTGTAAAACATCATCCAGGATAAGAAACAGATTACCATCACCCCAGAAGTCCCTTTTATACCCCCTTTCAGCTATCACCCTCTCTTGCCCCAAATTAACTACTATCCTTGCTTTTAATATCATACATTTGCTTTGCCCAGTTTGAACTTTATATAAATGGAGCCAATCATTACAGTGTGTACTCATTTATGTATTTTTTTACTTGACATTGTATATATGTTATCTACTTTCTATGGTATCCTGTTGTAGGAATATATCACCATTTTTTAAAAAGGATTATTTTTACTTTTTAACTTTATTTATTATTATTGTTTTTCAATTTGATCAGAGAGAAACAGAGAAACAGAGAGGAAAAGTGAGAAAGCAAGGTCCACAACTTGAGCTACGGTCGGCCATGTGGGAATACAGAGCTTTTACCCACCATGCCACGTGCTGGCCCCAACACCATTTATTTACCCATTCTACTGTTGATGAAAATTTAGATTGCCCCCAGTTTTTAGCTATTGTGAATAATGCTGTTACAGAGTTTTTAGATATGCCTTTTGTGTGCATATGTGGGCATTTCTGTTGCATCTGTATCTAGGAGTGGTTGCTGGGTCCTAGGGCATGTGTATGGTTAGCTTTGGTATACATCATTTTACTTTGCTAAAATCTAGAAAGCCGTTTAAAGTGATTTAAGTGTAAACATACCTAAATGCAGAAATTTCCTAAATATAAACACACATTCATTCTTCTTCAGAACTGACCTGAGCAAACACTGCTATAGGCAGGTCAACTGAATATCAGTCACAAAGTTACTGGAGTGTGATGTCTCACAAACATCACTTCCTCCAGATACATCATCCCCTATTGGGTTTGGCCCTTGGAAATGTGCCCATACGACTTCCTGGCATTCAAACAAACTCCTCATTGGAGTTGGATGGACATGACTTGTGGCCAGCCTTGCCTTGGCTTTGATCCAAAAGAAAATGTTAAGTGTGTTCAATTTCCCCCTAAGATCTAGATCAAGTTATTTTTCATTAAAAAAAAAAAAAAAAAAAAAAAAAGTGTCGGCACCATGGCCTGGTGGTTGGGGTAGGTGGATGTTCGACGCATCCACCCACCAGTCCTAGCTTGACTTGAAAAACATGAATCCCAGTCCTGGCTTGGCTTGCAAAACATGCTGGGCATATGTGCCCCAAATCCTGATAAGATGGCAAAATGGAGGAGAAAGGATTACAGCATGACCATGCCCCCATTGGCAGGTTCTCTCATTCTCCTTCTTTCTCTCTCCCTCTCCTCACTCTGTATGTGTATACCTGCACCCTTTGGCAGTAAAAATAAAATTAAAATTAATATACCACAATGCTTGAAAAACATCCTGGGCATATGTATGTGAGTGCCCCGCATCCTGATCGGAAGGTGAAATGGAGGAGAAAGGATTGCAGCATGACCATTCCCCATTGGCAAGTTCTCTTTCTCTCTCTCTGTCCCTCTCGTCATTCTGTATGCATATACCTGCACCTTTTGGCAGTAAAAATAAAGGTAAAATACCGCAGTGTTCAATGTAATGTATGTATTGTAAACAAATATAAATAAATAAATACAAGAAGCTGCATGGATAGATATGTTTGCAATGTGGATGGGAGATCAGAGAAAGTTGATCTGCAGAGACAGAAGATGAAATGCGGTTGGAGGAAGAGAGAGGAGCAGTGGAGAGGTCTGTAGGACAGCTAGTTCCTGGTGCCTTGGCACTGCTCATACCCAGCTGCCCTCCTGCCCTGAGCTGCATGAGAAACTCTTGTGACTTTTCAACAACAGGAATAATATTTATATAAATATAGAACACTTTTTTTATATACACCACAGAATAATTTATTTTTAACACCCATCATGCCATGAATTCATAGGGAATAGGTTCTAGTAGCTCAGACTCCTTCCATTGGTTCTCACAAAGTGTGCTTCTCTGGTGGAGCAGGCTGGCGCTTTAGTTGAACCCAGGTACCTTTCTCTTTGGCTTCTTTCTTTTTCTGGTCATTTTCCTTCACATGTTTTAGGAAGCTATCTTTACTCTTAGAATGTTTAATATGCTCAATACCCACATTGATTCTCTTGGCAAGAATCTTGCCCTTAACTTGTTTGTTCACAACAATGCCAACAGCATGCTGGGTAACACTGTAGATTCTTTCAGTATTGCCATGGTAACATTTGTGGAGCATTCCTGTATGAACAGTACCCATTCTGTTAATGTCTACAATATCACCTTTCTTGTAAAATCGCATGTATGTTGCCAAAGGAACAACTCCATGTTTTCTAAAAGGCCTAGAGAACATATATTGGGTGCCTCTCCTCTTTCCCTTTGTGTTCGTCATTTTGGTTAATTACTGGAAGATGGCGGCTCCAGTCAAAAGGAAGCTAGAACACTTCTTTAAAAAAATAAGTTTATTTACTTCTTCTATGAGAGACAGAAAGAGAGGGACAAATACTCCCAACAAGGTCTTCATGCTGGGATCCACCAGCCTCCACCAGCCAGGATCATGGGCACATGCGTCTGGCATGTACAGGGAGTCCCCGGGACAAGGACCTGGGACCTTTCCGTGCTGTTCGGTGTAGTGGAACATTGTGCTCCCACTGTGCCGTCGCGACTGACCCTAAGACAACACGCATTAAATCCTTACTAGGCTCTGGGTGCTGCTTTAAGTGTTCTGCTCTTGTCCTCCTCACACATCTCTATGAGATAACTACCTTTTTAAATCCCATTTGTAGCTGAGGAAACCAATGTGCGAGTGATTGGTAACTTGCTCAGCTCTCATGGGGGCCCCAAGGGGCAAGTATCGAGTCTCAGGCACTGCTGGTGGCATCCAGGAGAAGAGCCCTGCTGAGAGTGCTGAGAGAGGAGCAGGGACTCCATGGCTGTGTGCCTCCCAAGGGAACCCAGAGGTGGAACAAGAGTGTGTCTTCAGAGAATAAACCTTCGTGTCATTCTTCACTACACACTGCCACCACTGTCCCAACACCAGCAGGGAGGACAGGGAAGACTTAGAGCCAGGGATGGTGTTCCAGGTGACACATCAGACATTGGTGAGGACATAATGGCCCAGGGAATGGGGGTCAAAAGTGCTGTCTCTTCTGCCACAGCCCTTGTCACCTAGACCTTCTGGAGGCAAGTTCGGCAGATGAAGTGGCACCCAGGTGCCCGGAAGGTGTGTGTTGCTTCAGGTGGTGCTGGGGTGAGGCATTGGGCATTTCTTCTACAGAGCTGATTGTGGTCGTGTGTACCTGGGTGGCCAGACAGTCTCATTGCACCAGGCATGGTTGGGTACTTAGTGATGAGCTGCTGCCCCGGGACCTCGCGGTGGAGTAGCCACACATTCAAAGGCAGGGTGCTCTAGCAGGAAAATGGCTCACGGGGTGATTAAAACCTTGTGCTCGAACCAACACAGACGTACATTGCAAATGCTGCAGACAGAGCTTTGGCGACTTTTACTGGGCTATGTTTACAGTTCGGCCACAGGGCCAGCTTGACACCTGAGGCCTTCTGTCCTTGAGACTCTCTTGAGAACTGGAGGAGCACATGCTGGGGCTTGGCCTGGAGGGATCTGGCTCAGGACACAAAGGACCCCAGGAGCCCACTCAGTTTGTCCTCCCCAGAGAATACCCATGCCATTGGCTCTCTGAGCCAGCTGCCATGTGATTGTCCCACTCTTCTGCCCTCTGCTCCAGGGGATGCAGCAGCTCCCTTTCCTCATTGTCTTTCTGGTCTCTTGGGGACAGCGCCACCACCAGGACAGATTGAGATTCATCTCCCTGTCGTCCACTGCCTTCTGTCCTGGGCCCACATACACTAGGGGGAACCACGTTAAGCTGCTGATATCTGACAATATGACGCTACAAAAATAGCACTTGTCCACAGGTCGGCCTCAATGTAGACTTCTGTTTGAAATATCTTTCTGCTAATCATGATAGGAAAATAAACAGAAAGAAACAAACATTATAAGAGTGGGCACCTAACAGACTTCCTAGAGACTGGGGAGATGTTTTCCTGGCTGGGTCTGCCATTCCCAGGCCTGTATTTATTTATTTATCTATTTATCTATTTATCTATTTATTTGAGAGATTTTTACTATAAGGCATGTGCACTCACTAGAGAGACAGAGAGACAGAAAGCAATAAATCACCCCCTAGAAGGGATGGCCATGCCGCAATCTCTTCTCCTCCATTCTCCTCTTGGGATCTGGGGTACTCATGCACATGCACATGGCGTGAGTTTTAAGCTGCTAGGTCCAGGACTTGAACCGCGGTTAACTACATGGGAGTCCAGCAACATAACAATTACGCCATCTGCTGGACCCTCCCAGGAGATCAGCATCCTCAGAACTTGGGAAGGAATATTAACACTAAGTTTTGAGAATGTCTCCTGAGGTCACCACACTGTCTGACTTGAATTCTGGACCTGAACGCTCTGCTCAAATTCCTACCCTGTATCCTCCTGTCGGGCTTCCACAGCTGCCTCTTGGTCCTGCCCTGCCCCCTCCCCACTAGACCTCCCACTGAGTCCTCCCATTGACCTGGCCATCACCTCCTCCTGGCCTGAGGCCCCGGCCCTGTCTTTTGCCCATTGCTCTCTGTCCTGAGTGTTTTGCCCACAACACTTCCTCTTCCAGGCTGCTAAGTTCTGAAAAGTTCAGCTTCCTTATCTACATCGTGGTTTTCTGAGTCTGCTCTCTTGAGCTGGTTGTCCTAAATTATAGCAGGGTCCAACTTTGCAAGCCCAGCAGACCTCGATGCTCCCCCAGGCCCTGCACTCCTGGATACACATCCCTGCTAGTCTCCCTCTGAGCCTTTCCTGGGACCACACTGCTCCTGCTCAGGTTGCCTCTCACCAGAGGGTCGATATCAGCCAGCCTCACCTAAACCAGCCTCCTGTCTTCCCATCTCCCCCGAGACCCAGCTAACCTGCCCCACCCAGGTCATCTCAATGAACCTGAGGGAATTTCCACGCAGGATCATCACAAGTGTGATCCGAGGTCCAAGGTGCTGCCAAGCAGAGCAAGGGGCAAGCCACACTGAGTTGTTCAGAGGCCAAGCACAGCTCCTGCATTGGCAGGGACCTGCCCTGGGCCTCTGCAGCACACCTGTGTGGTGGGGGCACCGCCCAGCCATCCTCGTGCCTCTTTTGTTCCCATGATGCTTGCGTCCTTCCCAGCCTGCACCCTGCTTCTCTCAGGGGCAGCCCAGTGACCAGCCCAGCACACCCACCAGCTCTATCGATGCTCCGTATCCACATCACCCCCTTTACTAGGGACGATTCGTTCATTCCATCACTCCAGTCTTTCACTGACAATGTTGAACACCTGCTACTTGCCAGGTACCATTCTAGATCTTAGGGACACAGTGGGAAATAGGACAGATGATGTCTTCCCCTGGAGCTTACCGTCTAGTGGGGACGTGAGTAAACAAAGTAATAGTTCTCAAGGTAGGGTCTGTAGACTGGGGCCAGGTCACCACCTGTGTGTTACCAGGCTGAGATAAGGCAGCCAGAAGTTGAAAGACTGTTCAAAAACTTGTGTTGCAATTTGACAGAGAAATTTTGTTCGTTGAGGCTGGTTTTGTTTTTTTTTTGGAGAGGTTTTCGCTATAGGGCGCGTGCACTCGCCAGACAGAGACATAGAGACAGAAAGCGAGAAATCACCCCCCAGAGGGGATGGTCACGCCGCAATCCCTTCTCCTCCATTCTCCTCTTGGGATCTTGGGCATGCACGCACACGTGCCCGGCATGAGTTTTAAGCCACCGGGTCCGGGACGTGAACCGCGGTCGACTACATGGGAGTCCAGCGACATAGCCATTACGCTAACTGCTGATTCCCAAAAGTTTAGGTTGTGTCTTGTAAGTTGGTGATTTCTGCCTCCTGGGCCTGTCAGAAAGCTCTTAATATAAATTTGCTTATTAGATAAGTTTAAGTAAATTTCTAAGAAATCGTGGTCTATTAGCTATCCAAACCATACTTTCCAATTTTTCTGAACTTATTTATTTTGAAAATGATCATGAAAGACCCACCATCACTTTCTTTCCTTTTTTTTTTTTTTTTTTTTTTTTTTGAGAGGTTTTTGCCGTAGGGTGTGTGTGCTCGCCAGAAAGACAGAGAGACAGAGAGCGAGAAATCACCCCCCAGGGGGGTGGCCACGCCGCAATCCCTTCTCCTCCATTCTCCTCTTGGGATCTTGGGCACACATGCACACGTGCCTGGAGTGAGTTTAAGCCACTGGGTCCGGGTCTGGAACCGCAGTTGATTATATGGGAGTCCAGCGATATAGCCATTATGCCAACTGCTGGTCCCAACCCACCACCACTTTCTTGAATACTTAAAGCACAAAATACATATTAAAGAAGTCGATAAGTTATGATCGGTTAACAGTAATGCTTTGCTGATGGAAGTGTAAAATTGAGACTATCTTCTCAGCAATTTGACAATAGGTGATAGAAGCTTTTCGAATTCTACATCTCTCACCCTTTTAAAAATTCTCCCTAAGATTACAGAGATAAGGACAAAACTTTTTGTATAGGAATATCTATGATATTTATAAAATGAAAACTTAGGGGCCGGCCCCATAGCCTAGTGATGAAGAGAATCAGATCCCACAGGGCCAACTGCCTGTTCAAATCCCGACCCTGCCAGCTTGAAAACCATGCCAGTTGTATAGGCATGTGTGCCCCAAATCCCAACAGGATGGAGAAATGGAGAAGAAATTGTGGTGTAACCATGCCCCATTAAAATAAACGATACTTATTAGAAAACAATAATAAAATATCTTTAAAATCAGTTATCAGACACCATTCTATATTTATTACTTAAGTATATTTAACATTCTATAATCATGAAACAATGATAGCCAAACTCTTAGGCTTTTTATTTTCTCTCTTTCTTTTTAAAAATTTTTGCTACAGGGTGTATGCCCTCGTTGGAGACAGAGAGGGAAAGTGAGAAAGTATCCCCCAGGAGGGGTGGCCATGTGCAATCCCTTCTCTTCCATTCTCTTCTCAGGATTTTGGGAATGCATACAGACATGCCTGGCATGTTTTTCAAGATGCTGGGTCTGGGACTTGAACCGCACAGTTGACCATGTGTGATCCAGCTGCCTTAACCTCCACCTCATCTGCTGGTCCCCAAATCTTAGACTTTTAATAAATGGCATTTTTAAAAAATTTTTAAATACTATGAGTATGAGAGAAACAGAGACAGAAAGACAATTAACCTCAATAGGTTCTCACACCATGATCCACCCCTAGCTTTCCCAGCCAGCCAGGATCACAGGCATGCACACCCACTATGTACAGGTGGACTGGGGAACTGAACACCAGTTTATCCATATGAGGAGCAAAACTTGAACCAAGTACCACCCCTGTGTCCCCAAGGCAACCCAAGGACATTTCTAATAGTCTATAGATTCATAGAATATGTGACTGATGGCTTCATCAGTGCCTCTCAGTCACATAACTTATTTGGCTCATGATATTGTCATCAATTAACCTAAACAAAAATCTGATTTAGGGGGCCAGCAGGTGGTATGGTGGTTAATGTGCTGGATACTCCCACATGACCGACCACAGTTCAAGTCCTGGACCTGGTGGCTTGCTTTCTCACTTCCCCTCTCTCTTTATTTGTATCTATCTCTACTTGAATTAAAAAAAAAATGAATGAATAAACAAAATTAAATAATTCTTTTAAAAAGTCTGATTTAGTCCAATGTACCTATTACCACTAATCTTATTGGTGACAAGAAGTTCCTGATAAGGATGGGTTGAAGAGGTGAAAAGGAGGGCAAGTTTTGGGATTTAACTTCCTTGAAACCCTTTTCTTTGAAGGGTTGGATATTTGATCTGATTTCGTTTACATCAGATCTTTGAACAATGATTACACAGCTATGGGGAGGGATGGGAAGGAAGGAGTTAAGTCTGAAACAGCGCTTGAGTTAGGATTTGTTTTGGAATCACTTATCTATTAGGTTGCTGACAGCAATAAGCATTTTCTAAATACCTAAGAGAATGAAAGTAGATTGTCATCCAGCAAAAAGGTAGAAGATAAAACTTGGTTATTTCTCTATTTCATTCAGGTGAAAGTTCAAGTTAGTAAAAAAAGAAAGAAAGAAAGAAAGAAAGAAAGAAAGAGAGAGAGAGAGAGAGAGAGAGAGAGAGAGAAAGAAAGAAAGAAAGAAAGAAAGAAAGAAAGAAGAAAGAAAGAAAAGAAAAACCTGAAAACAAAACAAACAGATAAAAGTTATCATTTAAAAACACTGTTACGCATCTGCCTCTAGTGTGTGGTCCTCTCTATCAGCCAAGATGGCCTTTGGGAGATATTTATTTTGTAAAATAAAGTTCAAAAAGACAAAGATATCATTGACTTAGACCAAACACTCCATAACTCCTGCAAATGGATGGTCAATAGCCATTGACATGCAGTCTTTATTTTGGCCAAGAAAGGATAGAGTTATTCTCAAGGTTAAGTAAAGGTCATCCCACTCTGCCATACTGCCACTCAGCAGTGATGGAAAAGCAAAGCCTGAAGTTGGGTGCCAAGAAATTTCCCTTCAGAGACAAATGGCCCAGTCTGTTCACTCAGGTCATCTTGGTTAGTTTTCCCATAATTGTACTAGATCAGTAGTCGAGTGAAATGCCAGATGCATCACTGATAGGATCTCTGTGCTGGGTTGACAGTCCTTTAATTTGTGTGCCTTCAAGGCCAGAGGCCATTATTTCTAATTGCCTTCTCATCCTGCAGCAGTTCATCGATCTTGCACTCACATCAAATGTAACCTCCATGTTAGATGATGACGAGAATTTTGTCTGATGTAGCTATCAGACTTGTTTCAGCAACTTCAGTAGCTTCAGAAAAAGATCTTAAAAGACTCAAAATTGAACGTAGAAGGCAAATAATGGTGGATTGTTCATAATTAAGGTTACAGGATCTCCATACTGATACTTTTCAACATCTAGGTTCTTAAATAAATTTGATTCCTAAAAATGTAAAAAAGAAAGAAAGAAAGAGAGAAAGAAGTCTATATTTCATTTATTGCACTTTCAAAACAGGCACTGGACTCCCACATGGCCAATTGCAGTTTGAGTCCTGGACCTGGTGGCTTGAAAATCACACCAGACATGTGTGCATGCATGCCCAAGATCCCAGGAGGAGAGCAGAGAGGAAGGCATTGCAGTATGGCTATCCCCTCTAGGGGGTGATTTCTCCCTTTCCTTCTCACTGTCTCTATGGCAAGTACTCTCAACCCACAGCAAAAACTAAAAAAAAAAAAAAAAAAAAGAAAAGAAAAGAAAAGAAAAGAAAAGAAAAGAAAAGAAAGAAAGAAAGAAAGAAAGAAAGAAAGAAAGAAAGAAGGAGGGAAAATGAGAAATCACTCTCCAGGGGAAATGGCTACCCCACAACCTCTTCTCAGGATTTTGGGTACACATGCATATGCACCTGGTATGATTTTCTAGTCACTGGGTCTGGGACTTAAACACAGAGCCAGCCATGTGGGATCCAGCCTCCTTAACCTCTGTGCTGTCTGTTGGCCCCTAACGAGTTAATGGTAACACTGCTGATGATTTCAGAAAGGAACTTTGGATTTTTTTTTATTCAGTGACCATGTATGTAGCTCTCCCATGCTAGGTGCCAGGTACTAGGGACCCAAGATGAGTCAGACGAGTCCCTGGGAAAACCACCAAGAGTGCCTTCAGGCCAGTGTGCATTCAGAGCAAGAGGGAAGCACATTTTGGTGCTGGGGATGGCCAGGGAACCTTCAGGGAGAAGCAAAGAGACTAGGCCAGGCACTCTGAATGCTAGGTTCCATCTGATTAAACCTGTGGGAAAGCTGAGATAGTTATCTCCATCTAAAGGGTGAGGAAAAAGAGGGATAGGGTGGAACTTTCCCACCTAGACGGTGCGTGACCTGGTTTCTTTTCTGTCATTTTCCCCAAAGCTACTATGGAGAGAAGAGCGGTTTACATTTCCAAGTTCAGGAATGCAGCTTCAGAAGCTGAACAAGTCAAGGAAAAAGGAATCCTGCCCTAGAGCCTCAAGAGGGCGCCAGCCCTGCCACCCTGATAAACTGAGCTCGGGCTTCTCTAGTTTTTTTTTTTTTTTTTGGAGAGGTTTTCGCTATAGGGTGTGTGCGCTCGCCAGACGGACAGAGAGAGACATAGAGACAGAAAGCGAGAAATCACCCCCCGGGGGGATGGTCACGCTGCAATCCCTTCTCCTCCATTCTCCTCTCGGAATCTTGGGCATGCACGCACACGCGCCCGGCGTGAGTTTTAAGCCACCGGGTCCGGGACGCGAACTGTGGTCGACCACGTGGGAGTCCAGTGACATAGCCATTACGCTAACTGCTGGTTCCCGGGCTTCTCTAGTTTTAAACCATTGAGTTGAGGTAATGGATACAGAGGCTCCAGGAAACTAATACAATAATGGACAAAACTGGCAGAGAAGAAGCACAGGTTCTGGGTGGTGACCACAGTGAGAAAAGCATTAGACACAGTGGTTTGCCATTATGTAAGAGCAAGGTCTAAAGCATCTTATACACTTTATGTTTCCCAGTAGCCTTCAAAAGTAGGTGGTTTTTTTGTTTGTTTTTGGTTTTTTTTTTTTTTTTTTCTTTTTACAAACAAAGAAACTGGGGCTCAGAGAGGTAATCTGCCCAAGGTCACATCATGGCAATAGCGGAGCTGGGATTTGAACCCAGGTCTCACTGATGCCAAAGTCCGTACTCTTTTTGCTTTGCTCCTTGGAGGCTGGTTATCTTATTGCATACTTATCTACTACTTGAATAAAAATGTACCTTATTAGCATTCAAATTTGCAAATTAAAATTGCATAGTGTTCCTTTACTTACTGCAGTAGCTGAAGTGGGACAATGGTGATTCCTAGGTCACTTTCTGGCATCTTTCTCTCTCCCTCTCTTTCCATAATGCCAGGGGGTAAGTATAATCAACCGAGAAAGAGAGAGAGACAGAGGGACAGAGAGAGGAAGCACCCCCCAATGGAGTGTGGTCACGCCACAGCGATTTCTCTTCCTCCATTTCAGGACTCGGGGCATGTATATGCGTGCGCCTCACACATATTTCAAGCTGCCGACCGGATCTCATACGCCTCCTGAACCACGGAGTGCACTGCTCCCTGCAGGCCCTGCCAGGAACCTTAGCGTACAGCTGGTTGAGTCATGTGTCTGGGTCTGCAAGCCCAGCTTTCCTCAGGTCGGTCCTCAGACCTACTGGGTTGTCAGGAAAGTCATAATATATTTTTCTATTTAAAAACATGTCATGACTTTTCTGATAACCCAACACATTTAGGGAATAAAGCCTGGTTTTGGTTTCAGGTTTATATAGCATTAGAAAATCTGGCTCCGGGACCAGCAGTTAGCGTAATGGCTATGTCGCTGGACTCCCACGTAGTCGACCGTGGTTCGAGTCCCGGACCTGGTGGCTTAAACTCACGCCAGGCACGTGTGCATGAGCACCCAAGATCCCGAGAGGAGAATGGAGGAGAAGGGATTGCGGCGTGGCCATCCCCCCTGGGGGGTGATTTCTCGCTTTCTATCTCTCTGTCTCTCTCTGTCTGTCTGGCGAGCGCACGTGCCCTACAGCAAAAACCTCTCCAAAAAAAAAGAAAGAAAGAAAGAAAGAAAATCTGGCTCCATCAGTAATGAGGAAGACACTGTATTTTAATTGCTATCAGGTGCTTCAGTTCTGTTCCGAATGGTGGTGGGAGGGAGTGATTAAGCTTGCCCCAGGAGATGCCCACCCATGACGCACGAACTGGGAACAGTCATATAAAGTGGTTTCAGAAAAAAGCATCACAGGGAGAGATGGCCTCTGAGGCAGCTGCAGTAGCTGACGCAGGCTGAGTCACAGCTGCTTCTGATAGGCCAGGGCCGGTAAATAGGCTCCATGACACAGTGAGCCACTTGGCCGCCTATGGTGTGATCACGGTGTGACATGTGAGTCACTCTGAGGCTCTGGCTGTTGTCTTCCGGCCCTGGCTGTGTGGTCCCTGTGACTGTAAGCCATTCAAGCAGGCTTGGGCATGCTGGAGTCACAGAACTAACCTGAGGCAGGTATTAAACTATTGGATAATAATTTCCCCTACATCCTGTGAAACAGTTATAAATCTCGATCCACAAACATATTTGTTCAAGAATTCTATCTGTGTTTTCTGTAACGCTATCATTTCTGACTCTGCAACTCCTTTGGCCCCTAACTGAGGTTCCATTGTGTTCTGGCCCCTGGGACTGATGTGCTGATGAGGCAATGAGGAAGAAAGAACATCTGGTTCTCAGTCATAGGTCCACACAGGTAGCCATCGACACACCATTTGGTGTCCAAGTGACTCGACTCAGATTTGGTGGCTTTCTCAAAGTGTTGTTCTTTGAAAAATAAACTCTGTCATGTTCAACCACTAAAATCTTTTTTTTTTTTTTGGAGAGGTTTGTACTACAGGGCACGTGCGCTCGCCAGACAGACAGAGACAGAGAGATAGAAAGCAAGAAATCACCCCCCAGGGGGGATGGCCACGCCACAATCCCTTCTCCTCCATTCTCCTCTCAGGATCTTGGGCACACACGCACACGTGCCCGGCGTGAGTTTAAGCCATCAGGTCCGGGACTCGAACCGTGGTCGACTACGTGGGAGTCCAGCGACATAGCCATTATGCTAACTGCTGGTCCCGACCACTAAAATCTTAAGAATCGTTGCCAGGGTCTTTTTTTTCAAGAATTATTTTAATTTATTATTATTTTTTAATTTGCTATAGGGCAAATTAAAAAGAGAGAAACCAAAAAAGCAAGCCAGCAGGTCTGGGATTTGAACTGTGGTCAGCCACATGGGAGTCCAGTGCCTTAACCACCATACAATCTGCTGGCCCCACTAGGGTCTGTTTTAAACTATCCTGACCAGAAAAAGTGAGATAAGTTCAATTTCCTTATGCCCCAAAATAGTAAATAGCACCACAGAAAAAAACAAATGAGAAACTGAGTAACAGAACCATGACAACCACCACAGCCTGACCTGAATCGGAGAGAAAACTCAGGAGACTCTCTTGGTCCTCATCTTTTTCTGCCTCCCTTCCCCACAATCCATCAAGTCCAGCACTAGCTGGGGAGTCAGTACTGCAGTGTGCTGGGCTCTGGGGCAACAGCTAGAGAAGTTGATTGATTTGGGGCTTTTAAGTTCTCTGGGTAGGGAGCTGTTCATTTGGTATTCTTGTCAGTGCTAATGACTCTGAAAACACAGGAGACACAAGAACTTTGGGGTTGGCTCAGTTTAAGGAGTGGCAACCATTGCTTTTTATGTAAGTTTATTTCTTCCATGAATGAGCAAGTGAGAGAGACAGCATCCTCAACAGTCCTCAAACCACAATTCGCCCCCAGCGTCAGCCAGCCCCAGTTCATGAGCATGTGTGCAACTGGCATGGTCAGGGAGGTACCCCGATATGATCCTGGAAATTTCCTATGTGGGTCAGCCTTGGTCATTCTGTCCAGCCCCCAGGAATGACGCCTATTCTAGTAAGAGTTTAGGCAGCAGCTTCTTGAGGAAATCCAGGTATCTGACAGATTTTTTTTTATTTTTTTATTTTTTTTTAGTAAGGTCAAGAAATTAGGAGGGCAGGATTTCGGATCTGAATTCTGTTGGGTTTTCATTTAGGTGAATTCATATGTGGACTTCTCATTTAACCCTCCCTGAGTTTTTTTCCACTGGAGAGGGTTTTATTACTATTTGAAACATTTTTGTATTACTGACATTTTTAATTTGGAGTATTTTATTATTTGGGCTCGTTGCAAAACACAGTGTCTTTCACACTTTTTTCTTAAATATGACATGAGGCAGGGAAATACATTTTATATCATGGCCCTATAACTGTAGCACAATGTTATAAAATGAAACATCTCAGCTGGAATTCCACTGAAAGCAAATAGGAAGCCTTCCACTGAAGCCTGAACAAGGCTTTTGTATAGGCAGCTTACTGGGAACGAAACTGCAGGGAGCAGGAGTGGACAGCAGGGGGAGGGACCAGCGCCCACAGACAAGCCACCCACCTGTGTGAGGGTCAGCGCTGTCATGGCAACGAGGGCTCAGTCCCACAAGGTCTGAAGAACACCTGGAATGGAGCTCAGAATCAGATCCTTGGGGGATGAAATGGGCATGTTTGTCCACTGATGCTTTTTCTACACCGGCCTTTGTGGTCATCCTACCAGTTCTAACCTCTCTCCTCCCAGGGTGCACTGTCAAGTGAAAACATACTCAGCAAGTGTGCATGCGTGCCCCAGATGAGACAGAGAACTGGAGGAAGATCTGTGGTGTGACCATGCCCCATCAAGGGTTTTTCTATCTCTCTTTCTCTGTTAAGTGTGGACACTGTCTGACAGTAAAGGAAATTTAAAAAAAGAATATGATTATCAGTAAAATTAACTGTATAACAGAAAAGGTAGTGGGTCTATTCTTCATAAACCATTTTTAGTTTTGCTAGGGCATGCATACTTGCTTAGAGAGAGACAGAGACAGAGAGATAAAGAGGAAAAGTGAGAAAGCACCCCTCTCACCCAGGAAGGTGGCCATGCCCTAATCCTTTCTCTATTCTCCCTGGTATTTTGGGCATGCATGCACACGCATCTGGTGTGTTTTTCTTTCTTTTTTTTAAAAAGAGATTTCTGCTATAGGGCATGTGTGTTCAAAGGAGAGACAGAGAGACAGAAAATGAGAAATCAGTCCCCGGGGAAAGGCCACGTTGATCTGAGTAGGCGCTGCACAAAGATGTGAAGAGGACTGCTCTCTCTCAAGGTGGACAGGTATTCCTCTGCTTCAGCACAGGCTCGGTCAGGTAAGGTGGCCATTCTCTGGCTGCATATCACAAGTGCCTGGCCCCACCCCACACCAGTGAATCTAAGTTTCTGGGGGTGGGCACAGGCACTATTGTTTCCCCTTTTACTGAGGTGCAACTTATGTCAGGAGTACAAAACTTTTTTTTTTTTTTTTAAGAGGTTTTTGCCTTAGGGCACATGTACTTGCTGGAGAGAGAGAGAGAGACAGTGAGACAGTGAGAGTGAAAGTAAGAAATCACCCCCCGCCCCCAGGGGGGATGGCCATGCTGCAATTCCTTCTCCATTCTCCTCCTGGGATCTTGGGCATACACGCACATGTACCCAGCATGAGTTTCAAGCCATCGGGTCCAGGACTCAAACCATGTTCGGCCGTGTGGGAGTTCAGTGATGTAACCTCTATGCCATCCGCTGGCCCAGGCACACGTTTTTATGACATAATTAAATGATTTTTTGAAAAATATGTATTACACACAGGTAGCCAAATCAGGGTGTAGGGCATTTCTTTTTTCTTTTTTTTTTTTTTTAAAGAATTATGTATTTAATTTTATTTATTGATTCAGTTATTTTAACTTGACCAAAGAGAAACACACACACAGAGAGAGAGAGAGAGAGAGAGAGAGAGAGAGAGAGGGAAAGTGAGAAAGCAAGCCACCAGGTCCAGGACTCAAATTGTAGCCAGTCATGTGGGAATGTCCAGCACCTTAACCACCAAACCATCTGCTGGCCCCATGGGTGTAGGGCATTTCTAGCTCACCAGCAGGTGCCATCATGCCTCCTCCTAAATAATACTGTCCTCCAAAGGTAACCACTATTTCAATATTTACTGACGTGAATTACTTTTTCCTGATTTTGAGTATCATATCATTGGAATCACACAGTATATATACTTTTATGTTTTTTTTTTAAAAAATGTTTTATTTCTTTTTTTCTATGAGAGAGAGGAAAAAAAAAAAAAAAAGACGCAGACTCCTAAAAGGAGCCTCAATCGGTGATCCACACCAGACTCAGCCCAGACGGTGGCCTACCTGGCATGTAAAGGAGGCCTTGGGACACAAATCTAGGACGTCCCCTGTGGGACCAGCATTGCAGAGTGCTGTGCTACTGTTGCACCACTGGCTTACCCACCCTCTTTATAAAGCTTATTAGAGTGCACATGTGCAAGGAAGAGAACAGCCACCCTCTCAGGGTCTTGTCACGATCCCTGCCCTCCAGCCTTCCAGCTAGACCGACGCGTATGAGTGCTCGGCGTGTTCTGGTCAACTGGGATCGGAACCACGGTCCTCCATGTAGTATCCTATTGTCTATGCCACTGCCGCTGGGCCAGCACGCTGTACCTGATGTCGGCTTATTCCCTAAAACTGCTCTGAAGTGCATGACATGCTCTTGCCATAAAGTAATATAGAAACTGGGACAAACTAGGGAATAGAAACAGCAGATTCATGTCTTCCGGATCACACTTACTAGCCAAGGATACAGTTATTAAAATGAAAGCCCTGGTTTTCCAACTATTTAAAATGATTAGTTTGCTCTTTCTTTTTTTCCAGAATATATAAATTTGCATAAATTAAGATGTGTGACTCCTGTGCATAAATAATGTATGCGCACACATACTCTGAAATAACAGACTAAGTAGACTGGTATAAAGATTTAGGCAGTTACAAGTTAGAGGGCCCTCAGTGCTAATCAAATTTAGGTTTTGTCCCACTGGCTATGAATATACTCTTGCTAGATTTAAAAAAAATAAACAAATACAAACTCTTTTTTTTTTCTTTCTATTTTGCAAGCAGAGTGCACACATCCTCCAACTGGGCACGGTCATGCCACAATCCCTTCTACTCCATTTCTCCATCCCACCAGGATTTTGGGCACACACACACATGCCTGGTGCACTTTTCAAGCTGCCAGAATCTGAACTGTGGCCAGCCATGAGGGAGCTGGTTCCTTATGTACTCTAATTAACCATGGCACATGCCAACCCTGGTTGGCCTCCAAAAACTATTTCTATCTAAGCTTCCTAATCTTACATGAGATATATCCGAGTATTAATAAGATAATGTTATTCAACCACATTCATATATCAATTTCTCCAACCTTTTTAGCTATACTTCCCCAAATATGCAACTTTATTAAAGGTATAACCATCTACCTAGCTTCTTAATCCATAAAAACTAAGGAACAAGCATGGATCACAATTTCTCTCCACCAGCCCTGACTTCCCTGCACAATCAGATCCAAATATTCAGTTAGTTGTGTCCCTAGCAAATGCTGCACAACTTTCCACTCCTCCCCAATGCCACCACCACAGTGGTCTAACCAGCAATCATTTTTCGCCTGCACTAATACAGTAGCTTCCTAATAGACTCTCCTTCCATACTTTGCTCATTCCCAACAATTCCATTCCATACACCAGCCAGAGTAATTTTTTTTTTTTCCTTTTTAGGTTTTTGTCATAGGGCAGATACATTCATTGGAAAGACAGAGACAGAGAGAGGGAAAGTGAAAAATCACCCCCTGAGGGGACGATCATGCCATAATCCCTTCTCTTCCACTCTCCTGTAGGGATTTTGGGCACACACGTACACATGCCTGGTGTGATTACTTCTCTTTTTTTGTTTTTTAGGGAGAGATTTTTGCAGTAGGGCATGTGAGTTTGCCAGAGACACAAACAGAGAGACAGAAAGTGAGAAATCACCCCCTAGGAGGTATGACCAGGCTGCAATCCCTTCTCCTCCATTCTCCTCCCAGGATTTTGGGCATGCATGAACACATGCCCAGAGTTTTTTGTTTTGTTTTGTTTTTTAAAGAATTATTTTATTTAACTTTAGTTTTTATTTATTTATTTACTCATTTTAATTTGACCAGAGAGGGACAGAGAAAGTAAGAGAGAAGGAAAACAAAAAGCAAGCAGCTAGGTCTGGGACTCAAACTGTGATTGGTGACATGTAGTTCAGCACCCTTAACCACCATGCCACCTGCCAGACCCCCAGCATGAGTTTTAAGGCATCGGGTCTGGGACTTGAACCATGGTCAACTATGTGGGAATCCATCAGCAACATAATCACTGCTCCATCTGCTGGTCCTCATCCAGTGTGATTTTTCTTTCTTTCTTTTTTTTTTTTTTTTGGAGAGGTTTTCGCTATGGGGCGCGTGCGCTCGCCTCACAGAGAGAGAGAGACATAGAGACAGAAAGCGAGAAATCACCCCCCCAGGGGGGATGGTCACGCTGCAATCCCTTCTCCTCCATTCTCCTCTCGGGATCTTGGGCACGCATGCACACGCGCCCAGCGTGAGTTTTAAGCCACTGGGTCCGGGACGCGAACCGCGGTCGACTACGTGGGAGTCCAGTGATATAGCCATTACGCTAACTGCTGGTTCCCATCCAGTGTGATTTTCAAGCTGCTGGGTTTGGAGCTCAAACTGCAGTCAGCCATGTTAGAGTCCAACACCTTAGCAACAATGCAAACAGCTGGGCCCAGAATAACTTTTTAAAACATTAATCAGGCCATGCCACTTCTTTCCTCAAAGACTCTAATAGCCTGGTACCTAAAGTATCCCAAACTCATCACATCTATACTTAATCAAAACTTTCTAAACTGGCCTTCAAGGCCCTTTACGATCCGGTTGCTCTTTGTGCACCTCAGATCGCCTCCCATCACTCAGTGTGCTCGAGGTTCACCCTGGGCCGCCTCCCTATTTTCAGGGCACTCCAAGTTCCTGAGCACCTATGGTTTTTGTCCTACCTGCTTCACACTCAGTTCACCCTGTGCCTTTGATCTTCATGTGACTGGTTCCTTTTTCTGCTATTCAAATCCTAACTCCAACTGCCTTGCTCCAAGAGGATTTCCTTGACCACTCAATCTAAAGTAGTCATCCATTTACTTTCTAGAACATTGTACTATTTTAATTCTCTGTATAGAACTCATTACCAATAATAATTTATTTGCTTAGTCTTTCTTGATCTGCCACTGAAATACAAGCTCTTTGAGAATCTTACTATTGCCACATCCCCAGTGTTTAGAAAAATACCTAGTACACAGTCAATATTCGATAAATGCTTGTGTCTTAGACATGGATCTGATGATACAAATATAAAGTATACCCTTCCCCACATCGAGGTCTGAACTCTGGGTCCCTTTGGACAAATAGGAGGAAGAAAATAATTGCACTTTGCAAAGTACAATATAAATGTCTCTCCAGAGGGACTTCAAGTGCTATACCAACACATTATTTCTTTTTGGATTTTTGTCATAGGGCATGTGCAATCACCAGAGAGAGACAGAGGGAGAAGGAATGTGAGAAATCACCCCCAGGGAGGATGGTGATGCTGTAATCCCTTCTCCTTCAAGCTCCCTAGAGATTTTGGGCACACACTTAAACAAACCATCCACCAGGTCTGGGACTTGAACCAATTAGATATGTGGGACCTAGTACCTTCATCATCATGCTACCTGCTGGGTCCGAACATTTATTTTTTTAAAGTCTGCTTTATGATAACACAGTATTTATTTATCCAGCCCATTAATAAATAATATTTGAGTATATGTGCAATATTAATTGAACTTAATCTCAAAGAAAATCAATTTACATTTTTTTACATCTCAATATCTGGTATTAATAAAACATAGTCAAAATAATTATGGTTGAAATTTTTACGCCAAAACTTACAAATAAATGTTTGGGGTTAGTATGCCTACACACAATTCACTTTTTGGTGTGAAGTTCTCTTCCTGTAAGAAAGAACATCTTGTTTACTTCACTAATGGGAATATCTCTTAATGCTGGAATGGCTTCTTCTTGGTATTTCTTCTGCTGTTGATTTTTAGCATAGTTATCTGTAAGAAAGATCAAAAAAGCTGTTTATTCAAGCAATTTCTTCTACAGTATCTGTAGCTGATAGAGACCTACCACATGGTTTAGTAGAATGGAATTTGGATAATGACACATACCATGTGTCATAATTAATACCATGTCACATTAATCATAATTAAATGATTACTTAAATCTTCTCTTTAGAAGAAATGTCCCAGTTAAAATACAAATGTGACCAGCACTTTCCTTGAAATCTCAAACGAGAGAAAAAAATTAATATTTTATTCATCTGCATAAGGAGGGGTAAAGTTCTATTTGCACATTTCTTATAGGGACAGAATTCTATCTAGGCCTTGAAAATGTATGTAAATGGGGACCAGCAGTTAGCGTAATGGCTATGTCGCTGGACTCCCACGTAGTCGACTGCGGTTCGAGTCCCGGACCCGGTGGCTTAAACTCACGCCGGGCGCGTGTGCGTGCGTGCCCAAGATCCCGAGAGGAGAATGGAGGAGAAGGGATTGCGGCGTGGCCATCCCCCCTGGGGGGTGATTTCCTGCTTTCTGTCTCTCTGTCTCTCTCTGTCTGTCTGGCGAGCGCACGCGCCCTATAGCAAAAACCTCTCAAAAAAAAAAAAAAAAAAAAAAGAAAAAAGAAAATGTATGTAAATGAACACTGCAAAACTATGATATCATTGTTACAAATATTCACGTAAACTTAAGTTTCCCCTCTCGGCACAAATTGTCCCTTTGCTATAATGCCAGTCAAGAAACCAGTGGATACAATAAGTTACCAGGAAAAAAATTTATATTGATTTTCAAATTACACTAAATGGGCACACAAAGGTTTTGAAAAGTTGAAGAATTATATCAAGGAGCTTAAAAAAAATAATGATCTAAGCAAGCTCAAGAATCTTGAGTAATTTATCTTAACCTTCAGGCTTAAAAGGAACTTTAAAACCTCAAAAACATGTTACGGCTCTTCTATCCACTTAATTGGCATAAGGTGTACACAATGATCCTGAAGAGGACTCACACCCCAAATCCTTCATCCTGAACAAGGTGTGCATGCATGGATCTATTTGCCATATCTCCATCAACAGTGTCTATTTAGGATAAATGAAGTTTCTCTTGGGCAAGACTGTTGAGTGGCATATTACAGATACTTGTGGTTTTTATGAGAAAATACAACTGTTAACTAGTATAATGACTCATCAGAACTTATTTTCTTCATGTGAACATTTGTCTTTGTGTAAATTTGAATTTATTTCTCTCAGATTCGTCTTACTGTCCCAAGGTGTGTCTTGCAGACTTTTCTGAATACAAGTGCTAAAGCCGCACTCCTCCACTTCCCCAGCACTTTTCTTTTATATACATTTACCTGTGATCGTGTGAATGGAGTTGAGTGGCGCGGTACTCATCATGTTAACTCCAAATAAGAGGACATAACCGATCACTATAGTAATAAGGAGGTAGACTGGTAATGCGACCGCCCAGTATCTGCAGAAGAGAGTATTAAAGTATGTAACAGACACCCTAAAAAGTGGCAATTCTCAAGAGTCAGTCATAAAACTGGCATACTAACTTTTTAAATTCAAATTTAGTTTTTTACTAAAGTAAGAGAGTATGTAATAGACAGCTGAAAAGTTTTACAAGGGTTACAATGAAAAATTGTAGTCATCTCCCCTGACCCTGGAGTCTCACTTCCTCAAAGGGAACGCTTCCTGAACCTGAGCTATTTCTTCGGGTCTTTACCTCCTCATTTCTACATAACATGCTTACATCATTAGTTCTTGATTTTATTTTTTCAATCTCAGGCATTTTCTCTGTATTTCCTGATATGAAAATGAATTTACCTCCTTCTATTCTCTTCTATACTTACATCACAATTTATGGATATAGCAAGTTTTTAAATTTTTAAAAAGTTTACTTATTTATATCTAAGAGAAAGAGACAAAGAGACAGATACCAGCCCTCCCCCCTCAAAAAAAAACAAACAAACACAAACAAAAACAAAAAAACAGGGTCTTCACACCACTATCAACTCCAGATTCAGCTGACCTGGATCATGGGCATGTGTGCTCAGAGGTCCCAGGACATGAACTCAGGACCTTTCCCATGTGGATCTGGCTGTGTTGCTACTAAGCCACTGCCTGGTCCCAACAGTTTTTAAATATGAATAATAATAATAAAATAAGAGCAAAAGAAAAAAGAATTATTATGACCACACAAACGTTTGGAACTGAGAACCTTGGTGTATTGTTATGTTTTCTTGTACAACTTTTTGTTTCTTCCTGGAATCTATAACTCTGTGTTTTTGTTTGGTTTGCTTTGTTTCCCTCCTCTTTATCAAGACCCTCTCACATTCTCTGCTAGGACACTAATATGCCTCTCAATACAATTAAGCACAGTGAATGCTCTATCTTGCCATGTTTTATTGGATGTATTATTTATTATTGGGTTGTCAGGAGAGTCATGACACATTTTTGCATAGAGGAACAGAAAAGTATGTCATGACTTCCCTGATGACCTAATAGTTTCCTCCCTACTGTTTCCTCTTTCTGCAACATCTAGTAGATTTTTAGCCCTGTTACACTTTCCTCTATTGTCCATTTTTCTATTGTACTTTCTACAGATTATCTTTGGCTTTTCTTTTCATTAAAAATTTAATTTTGGTATCATGTTCATAATTTCCAAGCACAGTAATTCTCTTACCATTCTCTCTGCATAACATTCTGTTCTTTCATACTTATACTCTTTTCTTACTTTCTTGAGGATTTTTTTTCTTTCTTTTTAGCTTTTAGCTATAGGGCACAGGTACTTACCAGAGAGACAGAGAGAAGAAAAGTAAGAAATCATCCCCTGGGGGGAGAGCCACACCACAGACTCCTCTCAGGATTTTGGGCACACATGTGTACACATGTGCCTGGCACGTTTTTCAAACTACTGGGTCTGAAACTTGAACTGAGTTGTCAGCAACGTGAGGTCCAGCCACTTTAATCACCACAACACTGCTGGCTCACCTCTTTAAGGATTTAGGTTATTTAAACCGTTTTTTTTTTTTTTTTTTTTTTCCTGGGGAGCAGGTGGCATGCTGGTTAAGGCACTAGATCCCACATGGCCACTTTGAAGTTCAAGTGTTGGACCCAGTGGCTTTAAAAACATACAGGGCACATGTGTGTGATGCCCAAAATCCATTGAGGAGAATGAGGGAGAAGGGAATGCAGCATGGGCCATCCGTTCCCACCCCCCCATACCCCCCCTCCCACCCCCCCCTCCCGTTTATTTCTCAATTTCCCTTTCCCTCAGGCAAGTGCAGGTGCCCTATGGAAAAAATCTAACATAAAATATTTGTCGTCGTTGTTCCATGCTTTATGTCCACTTCCTTCAAGTACTTTTTTTTTTTTTTAAGTTTTATTTATTTCTTCCATAAATGAGAGAGAGAGAGAGACAGACAGAACACCTCCAACAGGGTCTTGACATCAACCTTGAGCCGGTCCTGCATCATGGGCAAAGCACGTGCCAGGCATACTTAGAGAGGTCTCTGGGCTTTAACCGGGGACCTTCCCATGTGGGACTGCCTTGCAGAACATCATGTTCTACCAGTGTCACCACCGGCTGGACTTCTATGATGTTTTTTCAGTACTTGGCAACTTATGGCAGTTCATTCAAAGTAGTATTATTTTTAGAGATAGAGTTTCACTATGTTGCACTCCTATCTCAGCTTCCCAAGTAGCTGGGAGTACGTACATGCTGTTGTGCTTGGCTTTTAACTTGGCCCAAGAATCAAACTAGGCATCCCATGTGGCCTCAGCCTACAGAGAAACGGCATCTAATCAGTAAGTGCCACTATGGCTGGGCTAGCAGTCCATTCATATATTTTCTTAAATAATTTTTAGTTTAATTTTATTATTTATTCTTCTTCATCAATTTAACCAGAGGGAGAGAGAGAAGCTGGCAAGTTGCCAGGTCCAGGACTTGAATTGTGCTTAGTCATGTGGGAGTCTTGTGCCTTAACCACACCTGCCGGCCCCTAGTCCATTCATATTTAAAACTGTACCCTTAAGAAGGTAATTGGAAGCACTGTGTGTATGTGGGTAGGGATGATCAACTGCTGATCAAGTCTCAATAGCAGAAACTTGGCCACTTCACTGGGTCTTCAAATGTCAGAAATTATAGATCCTCTCTCTGGAGCTGGCCAGCTTCCTTGGGAAGGAATCTCTTATTTTCTAGGAGGGGTTCTGTGGTACAAATCTAGTGAAGGAAGGTGTTGGGGAGGGAATGGATCTCATCATACAGGCATGCAGATTTCACTTGGTCCCTTATCTGAAGTAAGGTACCTCATTTCCACATTCAGTTAGACCTGGTGGCCCCCCATCTAGAGACTCTCACTCAGGCTTCCCAGAGAGTAAAACTCCTGTTTTACGCAGGTGATAGCCGGTTGCTCTCTCAGTTTTAAGGGCCAAGGGAAAGAGATTTGAGATCTAATGCTCTTTAAGCATGCTTTCAGTTCAATCCAGAATGACTATGTTAGAGAAGAACCTGGTACCTCCAATGTCTGAGCCATTCTGGAGTTTTAGGGCACGCATATTCTCACTGGCTTTTCTACTTAAGCAATGTGGAAAAAAGAAGTCAATATTCAAGTATTTTAATCCACTTCCCCAAATTTTGCTATTTCTTATCTGCCATCTCATCCTTTGTTTCTGCAAGGTTATACCTTAGAAGAATTTTCTTTCTATGGGGTCACTGCTGTGTTTTGAATGTATCCCTTAAAAATTCATGTGTTGAAATTTGATTGCTATATTGATAGTATTACAAAGGTGGAAACTCAATTCAACTTTGCCATTCAGTGGTGGGGCCTTTGGTAGATAAATAGGCTAAGATAGGCCACATGATTGAACACTGGTAGCATTATAAGAAGAGGGAGAGGGAACATAACTGATACATTCTTGCTCTCTTGCTGCCTTGGGACAATGTAGAGTCCCCAACAGCAAGAAGGCCCTCATGAGATGTGGCCTCAACCTTGGAGCTTTAGAATCTTGAGCTGAATAAAACTATAAATTATCTAATCTGTGGTATTCATTTATAATGACAGAAAAACAGGCTAATGGGCTGGCTTAGTGGTAGAGTGGTAATGCACTGCTTCAGTTATGTTAGATACACATAGAAGATTACAGGTTTAATGTCCTGGTTGACCTGTACAGACCAGGTACAGGTGTATACACACACACGCCCGTGATCCTGGCTAGCTGGGAAGGCTGGGGGCAGAGGAAGACTGTGGTAGGAGATACTGTTGAGGGTCCTTCTTTCTCGCTCTCTCGCTGTCTCTTGTGCTTACCAAAGAAATAAACTTAATAAAAAAAGAAAAGACTGGGACCAGCAGTTGGTGTAATGGCTATGTTGCTGGACTCCCATGTAGTTGACCGCGGTTTGAGTCCCGGACCTGGTGGCTTAAACTCATGCCAAGCGTGTATGCATACATGCCCAAGATCCCGAGAGGAGAATGGAGGAAAAGGGATTATGGTGTGGCCATTCCGCCTGGGGGGTGATTTCTCGTTTCTATCTCCCTGTCTCTCTCTTTCTGGCAAGTGCACGCACCCTATGGCAAAAACCTCTCAAAAAAAAAAAAAAAAAAAAAAAAAAAAAGACTAGCAAGATTTTGGGGAAAAAATGAAAAAATGTAGATAAACATGTGTATTCACCCTATACTTAATAAGAGGTATGCCAATAATGATCTTTTAAATAGCTTTCAAATTCTATATGGATAATCATAGAATAAACATTTAAGATTTTTCAAAGAATAAACATTTAAGATTTCAAGTGTTAATAAGACTATAATCCTTTCAAAACAGCATTAAGTATACTTTTATTTTAAAATTATATCAAACTTACTTTTGAGGCCAATAGGTTAAGCCTAAGGAGTTTAGCCAAGATTCAGGAATAAATGCCCACACTAGATAAAGTACTGTAGATGAGAAAAGAGGGGAGAGAGACAAGTTAGTAAGGCATGCATCCAATCTATCAATGTTCAGATAAAACAAAAAAGCTCCTCTGAAACATCCCTGACTCATGTGGAAATAATTTTTCCCTCCTTTCAGTTCTTGTGGTTTATTTCCATCACTCTTTTAATACGTATCATGGTTATCTTATTAGTAATTTTTTAAAAACATATTTTACCTTTCACATTGTTTCAAGCAATTCAAGGGCACAAATCATGTCTTAGCAATTTTTGTAATCCATATAGCACTTATAAATCTGCTTTATGTATAACAGGTGTTCAATACTTCATCTTCAGAGTTGAAATAATTAAAGGCAGTTAGTTGTCTAAAGAATTTAACTACCCTAATTCTGACACATTACAAGTTGAGCTTCCGCCTTACATGCCAAAGTATAATCTTGTTTCCTCGAACTCAAGCCTTTGTGGGATCCTTTACTATTGTCCCTGTGTAATAACAATAGCTGAGCTCTGAGTATTCTATATGCATTCTCATGTAACCTTCAAGACAATCCTGTGTACATACACACTTTTTGCAGATGAGGAAACAGAATCTTAGAAAGGTTACATCAGCTGCCCAAGTGGCAGATGTCAAATTTCAGTCTATCTACATCAATGAGGATGGATTAATTTTTTTCTAGATAAATATGTATTATAGAATTCTGTATGTCAAGAGTATGAGATACAATAGTAAACACGAAAGAAATGGCTCTTTCCTACCTGAGCTTAAAATCTAATGGTGACTGGGGCCAGCAGTTAGTGTAATGGCTATGTTGCTGGACTCCCACGTAGTCGACCGCGGTTCGAGTCCCGGACTCGGTGGCTTAAACTCACGCCGGGCACGTGTGCGGGCGTGCCCAAGATCCCGAGAGGAGAATGGAGGAGAGGGGATTTCGGCGTGGCCATCCCCCCCTGGGGAGTGATTTCTCGCTTTCTGTCTGTCTGTCTGTCGTGCACACATGCCCTATAGCAAAAAAAACCTCTCAAAAAAAAAATCTAATGGTGACTAAAAACAAGTAAATTGATATTTTTACTACACTGTGAGAATCACTAATGAATGTGTGGTAGTTAGGGCATCGGATCCCTCATGGTTGACCGGAGCACAGTTCAAGTCCTGTATCTGGTGGCTTCAAAATCACTCCAAGCATGTGTGCATGAATACCCAAAGTCCCGAGAGAATGGAGGAAGGACCATGGTGTGGTTCTCCCCCTGGGGGTGATTTCTCACACTGCTTCTCTCTATATATATATGTCTCTCAGCAAGTGCATGCACCTTACGCAAACTTAAAAAAAAAAGATGATACAGGAACACATTAGAAGAATCTTTTTCTACTCCTTACCCTTCTTCCTGTTATTGACTAGCTCCCATAGTACATGTTATCACCTGACATTGTACACGTTCTGCTTATCTATTTCTATCTCCCCACTTTAGAATGAAAACCCTACAAAAGCAGGGCATTGTTGCCTGTTGTGCTTCTCCTTAGCCTGTCTAGCACATGGTAAACAACCAATAAGCATCTAAGTTTTGGTTGTAGGTATTACGGCAATTAGGTCTTAAAGTAACTTATTTACTTGTATAGTTTCTAATTCTTGAAATACTTTTTGAACTGTGATTTACAAAAATAATAGTAACAGCAGCAACTAACATTTATTATGTACTTTTCATTCCTATGCATTGTTTTAAGTGCTTCTCATAAATTATCCCACTTAATCCTCACAACAGCCATAAGAAGTAGCAGAGTGAAGTCAGTGTGTCTGGTTTTGAATTCTAGGCCTATCATGTACGAGCTTTGTGGCCTTTGGCAAGTTACTTGAAATCCAAGTAGTCTCATCTTTAACATGAGGACAATAATAGCATGATCTATCTTGAAGGATTATTTTATACATAATAAACATTTGATAGCCATCACTATTAATGTCCTTTTACAGAGGACCATTGAAGTTCAAATATTTATTTATTTATTTATTTATAGACAGATTTTTGCTATAGGACGTGTGCACTTGTCAGAGAAAAAGAGAGACAGAGACAGAAAGTGAGAAATCACCCCCCCCCCCCAGGGGGGGATGACCATCCACAATCTCTTTTCCTCTTGAGATTTTGGGCACGCAAACCTGCCTGGCATGAGTTTTAAGCCCCAGGGTCTAGGACTCGAACCACAGTTGACTATGTGGAAGTACAACCATGTAACCATTACGCCATCTGTTGGTCCCAATGTTCAAATATGTTAAGTGGTCCCAGGTCACAACTAATCTATGGAGTAAGAATTTGAACACAATTTTAACTTCTTCATTCCACAGATGATGCTAGGCAAGAGCTTAGCCATTACGTCCATCTGTAAGCTGTATTGATTGTACAGGTGAATATTTATTTATTTTTAGGTTTTTGCCATAAGGTGCTGCACTCACTGGAGAGAGCCAGAGAAGAGAGGGAAAGTGAGAAATCACCCCCTAGAGGGATGGCCATGTCACAATCCCCTCTCCTCCACTCTCTTGGGATTTTGGGCACATACACATGCATCTGGCGTGACTTTTCTTTTTTCAAATCACCAGGTTAAGGACTTGAATTGTGGTTGGTCATGTGGGAATCCAGCGCCTTAACTTCCACACCACCTGCTGGCCCCACAAGTAGATATTTTCAATTAGGTGTCAGAAATACTACCACCCTCTGACCTTCCTGGTTTCCATAAAGTTTCAGATAATGATTGAGGGCAACTGATTTTCTCCCTCTTGTTTGCCTCAAAATCTGTAAATCCTCTTGGGAGAGACTTAGGGTCTACTATATGACTAGTCATATTAGTGCCTCAGTGAGTGGTTTGTTTCCTTATCAATAAATAGAACATTACGGGATTAAGTGAGATCAGGGTGCAAAGAGCACATCTTTCAACCTGACTTCTCCAGCCTAATTCTCTTCACACCCCACCTCCTGCATACACACTGGAACATCAAACCCTCTCACACCCTCATTCCAGGCCTTTCCACTTCTTCCTTCCCTTCTAATATTCTTCCTTAATCCAGGGTAAGTGCCAGGGAGAAAGTCCTGGAGAAAGCCAATTCTGACTTTCCAGTCTGACTTTCCAGCATCTGTCCAAGTGGGTGCCCATGGGCACTCATACTGCCGGTTAATTGTAGGTTTACTCATCAGTCTTTTCCACTCCACCATGACCTCCTTTAAGGGCAGGGCCCAGTTAAATCACATTGCCACTGTCCCTGGTACCATATAAATATTTGTTGAAATTAAATTTATTAGGCTAGAGCTGGCACATAAAACACTGAACAAACATGAGTTCCCTTTAGGTTTTCTTATAAAAAGACAATAGGTAGAAAGAATTCACAGTTCATCAGAGCACATTCTAAGAACAAATTCGGTAGTTCTGATTCTGGTCTTGGAACACCAGAAACAGTCCCCGGTCATCCATCAGGAAAGTACTTACTGAAACCAAATTGAGAACTTAAGAAAAGAACAAAACCATAAATCGCTCTTTCTGGCAATGGCGACGGTGAATTTTCCACCATTTTCCCTGTGGCTTTGGACAATCTGTATGAAAAGGAAGACAACCATCCATCAGTGATCGACTCCCTTCCCCATTGGTTTATTATAACCTCATCGCTTTGCTATGGGCATGGCCTATGCGGAGCAAAACTGCCGTCTTGCGCACACACTTCCAACAGACGCCCCCGTGCTCGCTCGCACATACACACACAAGCACACGCAGGAGCGCGCACACCCAGCAGTGGAGGAGACAGCAGGGGATAGAGGACGGGGATGGAGAACAAACACGCTCCAGTCCGACGAGGTTGGCCTCCCTGCGTTAAGAGAAGCGCAGGGCAGGGCAGAACCGCGCGGCGCCCATGAGGACGCCGAGTCTACCGGGCCTTGGCGCCTAAGCCCCGATCTGCCTCTCTTGGGGGCTTTCTGTTTCCCAGTCGGGGTTGGATGGGAGAGGCCCTTGACCTTGGGTCCTTCCTGCACCTACCCAAACCCCTCCCCACTACTCGGCCACCTCAGCTCTGAATTCTCTGCGCAAGCGCCGATCAAACAACCGCAGTCGAAAGAAGGAAAAAAAATCAAGGTAAAAGCCGCCGCTGGACTGCGCCTCCCGCCCGGGTGCAGGCGCAGGCGACCCTAGCCGGGCGCGCACAGGCGAGCGCGGGGGCCGGCGGGATCGCAGGGCTCACGGCCGCCTAGGAGGGGCGGGGCGGCGCGACTGCGCGAGCGCGCCGGCCGCCCACGTGATGCGTCTGCCGCCTGCGCCCGCGCCTGCTCCCTCCCGACGTCTGGCTGACGTGGAGGGCCGGAGGCGGCGGCGGCGGCGGAGGCTGCGGCCGTCCGCTTCTGAGGTTTACAGGCTGCGGGCCCCGGTGAGTGCACACCTGGCGCGCGAGAGGGCTCCCGGAATGCGTCACCTTGTCCCGCTGCAGCCGAGATGGCCGGGGAGCGCGGCCCTCTACACCCCCTGCCATGGGTGGTGAGTGTGGGTGTGTGCGCGTCGCCCCGCGTCCCTGGCTGTGGTGCCTGCTGTTGGCGTGGGTCGGGGTGCGGGCGCGCTGAGGGGGTGTGGCCGCCTTTGTCAGCTCCAGTGGGTGTGTCGCCTTTGTCTGGTGCCGCTTTCGCGAGCGTGGGCCCTGGGTGCCTGTGCGAGGTGGGAGTAGTCCCCTTTTGTGGCGCATCCCCTGCCGCTCGCACACACAGCTCTCGGTCCGTGCGTGAGTGATAGCCCTGCGGGGAGAGGACCCCGCGGCGGGAGCGCGCGGGCACTGCCCATGTGTCCCCTACTGATCCGCCTGGTGTCGGCGCCGGTTCTCCCCAGCGCGGGCGTGGGTTCCCCGACCTCCGTGGGTGGCCCCTTTTGTGTCTGCCTGTGCTTGGGGGGGCGCGCATCCCCATCAGCACACAGCTGAGCCGCCCCCGCCTGGAGCTTCGCTCGCGCTGTCGTGCGTCCTCGCCTGTCCCCTGATGTGCTGTTCGTGAGTCCTAGCAAGTGCGTGATCTCTTTGTGCGGTTCTCGTTCGCGAGTGTCGTGAGCGTTTGTGCGCGCCCGGTGCTCTGTTCGTGTGTTCCCTACGTTATTGACACCTGTTTGGGTGTGAAGTCCAGTTTAGGGCCGGCGCCTCCGGGCGGAATTGACTCGCGGAGCGCGAGATAACCCTCACCTCCTACCCCGCACCTCTTCGGAGCATTCTCCCTCCCCCAAATGCTACCGGGAAGCCGGAGGGCAGTAGCCAGCCCGGCCAGCTTCTCCTCAGGGTTGATACTGTCAGTGTGGCTTATTCCCAGCATATTACGGGGACAGAATAGAGGGACCAGGGGCGCGCGCGCGCGCACACACGCGGAGCCATGGCGTATGTGAATTTGGGCTGTTCCACTGTGGTGTGCCTTTCCTAGAGGCGCCCTATGCGTCCAAAACTGTTTTATTGCAAATTTCTTCCTAAATATTTTCACATGCCTGTTGGGTAGATACTTTCTAGTCTTCCCCGGGGTTGTTGATAATACCTAGTAATTCATGTTGTATTTTATGGTGTTCACGTAAATCAGTTTCGATTCTGCCTAGCATCCTGGCGAGTGAAACAAGGTAGAAATCTTACAGATTTTACTCCTCCCTTGCGAGCAGTTTCCTCATAATTATGGCTCTAGCTAGGACATTTTTTATTGCAAGAAATTTGTACTTTGTCCTAAGGAAAATAGGAAAGATACATAGGGAAAGAAACCTCAAACCCATTTAGGGACCCAACTATTATTCCTGCTGCTTGGGGGTCCTGCTGTGTGCTCAAGGGCTGCGTTTTGGTGTCTTTCTCTGTTCTGTTCTATTTTCTTGCACTGAAATAATTTTACTTTCTTTTTTCTTTTTAATTTTTGGGATATTTTAAATGTAAAATACAGAGGGGGATCTAACCAATCCATGATTTCAGATTTTACAGATGTAATTATTTTGCCAAATTTACTTCAGATCATTTTTTTTAAAGAAATAAAATTGTGGATATTGGAGGTGGTCTCAGCTCCTCCGCTGCTTTTCCTAGAGATAAACCACTGTGTGCAGGTTTGTGTATGTCATCTCCTTGTGTATTTTATACTTTGACTGCAGTGAATGCATCAGCAATATATAGCATTGTTTTGAAACTAAAGTGGTATTAAACTGTACGTGTCTTTCGCAGCTTGCTTTTTTTGCTCAACAAAACATTTTGAGAGTTATAAATGGGTAACTGGAATAACGTCTTTGGTGTACTCATTTTAATTATTGGTATAGCATTGCATTGTGTGAATATACCATAATTGATATATACATTCCCCTATTGATGGACTTGGAGGTTTGCAAATTTTGACTCTCAGAAACAGCCCTGCGATAAATATGTCTGTATCCATTTGCTTGTGCGCACATTTGGAAGTTTCTTTGGGAAATACACCTAGTAGTTGATTTGCTGGATAATAGGATATGTGCATTTTCACCTTATCCAGCTATCACTGGTGCAATTACTTAATTGTACTTTTTACTCTCACTGGTTGTTGGGTGAGAAAGTGCATTTCCTCACATCCTTGCTAACACTTCATGTTATCTGACTTTCTTTTCTGACCAGCTACCTTCCTACTTTAGCTTGCTGCTAAATTTGCTTGCAGCCACATTGGCTTCTGCCCTAGCCTCCTTGCCAATCTGTGGGTTCACTTCTCACAGCCAGTTGGCTCAGTCTATCTCATTTGGTTCTCCTAAGATTAATTCCAGTGAATGAACACTTACGTATCTAATGTATGTCAATTCCTATGGTTGGTGTAAAGATAAAATTTCTCTGATATGGTATATGTACTGATCTAGTGGCAGGTGAGGTGATTTAATTAAAAGTTCGTGTTTTTTTTTAATATGATGAATGTTTTTTTTAAAAATGCTTTCTGTTCTTTATTTTAATGTAGTATATGATAAAAACCGAGCTGTGAAACAAAACAATAAAATGAACACCTTTGAATCCATCACTCAGTCTGAGAATCACAATGACCAGTATGGAATGTGCTCACCTCTAGAGGTGACTACTGTCCTGGATTGTTTGTGTATGTTATTTTTTGTTTTTTAAAAATTATTTTATCAGATGTGTATACATCCCTCAACAATGTATGGTTCTTTTGTTCTTGACTGAGAAAAATTTATACTGGGTAGAAAGTCTTTTGGGACTTGTTCATTTCACTCAGTGTTATGTTTCTAAAAGTCACTAATATGGGTATAGACCAAGTAAGTAATTTTCACTGTTGTGTAATTTTCTATGGATGGATTTAACACAGTGCCTGCATTCTCCTGTTGATGGACATTTTGGTTGTTTCTAGATTTTGCTATTAGGAAAATTCCTGTGCATATCTTCTGGTACACAGCTGTAAGAATTTCTCTAATTTTCAAACTGGAGTCTATGATCTCCAGGGAAGGGAAGGGAAGATTTTCTAAAGAGTATGCGAATATAAGTGATATTAGTGAACTGATATCTAGGTCATTAAATTCTATGTTGAACTCCTTAACATTGTTAGTACCTGAGGTCTGTGTAGAGACCTCCTGCTGGCTTTATTTTCCTACCTTGTCTTTCCACAATAGCACTCTACATAAGAAAGACAAACCACACAACCACTTCTAATCTTACTAGGAAAATTTAAAATACTGTTTATAGTGTTAGGGGACGCCTCTTTTAACCCAGGAACCTTCTCATTTCTTAAGGAGGTACATTTCTAGTGAAATTTCACTTTTTATGTTTAGTTAGCAGCATATGTAGTTGTAATTTGGTTAGCTGTATGCTGATAATAATTATATATTTAAAAGAGTGATATATCCGTTTTACTTAAAAATGCCACCATGGTGGGACCAGCAGGTGGCGTGATGGTTAAGGCGCTGGACATTCCCACATGGCCGACCAGGGTTCGAGTCCTGAATCTGGTGGCTTGCTTTCTCACTTCCTTTCTCTCTCACTCTCACCCTCTGTCTCTCTCTGGTCAAATTAAGAAATAAATGAATGAATAAATAAAAAAATAAAATCAATAATTTAAAAAAAAATGCCACCATGGTATTCTATACAGTCGTCTTTTACAATTTTTAGGTGTCATGTTAACAGATGAAGGATATGTACTTTTAAAAAACATTTTTGGGGTTTAGGAGCAAAGGAGTATCACCATGTAAGGTGTTTGCTGGAAGGGGAATTGCTAAGTCAGTGGATGTGAATGTTCATTTTTACAGGATGATGACAATTTTTTTTCTAAAGTGGTTGTACTAGTTTATAACTTGTCCAGCAGATTGTCAGTTTATATACTTTGAGCAGCAGTGTGTAGGTTACATTTGCACTACAACCTCTTAACACTTATTATTGTCAGACTTTTAAAAAAATTTTTGCTTGAGGGCACATGTAATTGCTGGAGAGAAAGAGAGAGGAAGAGGGTGGGAAAATGAGAGCCCCCTCCAGGGGAGATAGCCACCCCACCATGTCTTCTTTGTCACCTCTCCTTTGGGGATTTTGGGCATGCACACACGTGGCCCAGTATGTTTTTCAAGCCACCTGGTCTGGGACTCAAACTAGGTAGTCGGCTGTGTGAGATCCAACCTTCTTTACCACCATGCCACAGGTGTCCCAGATGACTATTTTTTTAAGAATTATTTTATTTAACTTTTATTTATTATTATTATTTTTTTTTCATTTTTACCAGAGAGAGACACAGAGAGAGAAAGACATGAGAAAGCAAGCTGCCAGGTCTGGGACTCGAACTGTGGTCAGCCATGTGAGAGTCCAGCACTCTTAACCACCATGCCAATTGTTGGCCCCCAGACTTAATATATACCAGTGGAATAGGTATGAAATGATGCATCATTGTGTTTTAATTTACATTTATTTGATTATTAATGAAATTGAGCATCTTTTCATATGTTCATGAACCATCTGTGTTTTTGTTTTATAAAATGCTTGGTAATATCATTTACCTGTTTTCTACTCTAATGTTAATAGATTGTCTTTTAAAACTGATAAACTGGTAACACTGATCCTTTATTGATTATATGCATTGTAAATATATTCTAGTTTGTGGCCTGCCCTTTCATTCTTTGTGGTGTATGTTGCTGAACAGAAGCTCTTAATATTAATGTTATGTAATTAGAATTCTTCTTTGCCCTGGACTTAAAAAGACATTCTCCTGTGTTTCTTTTTGAAAGTTTTTAAACGATGCCTTTCACATTTACAGTCATAATTTATTGGAATTGATATTTATGTATGATATGAGGTAATGATCCACCTTAATTTTCCCCCTGTGTGACTTCAGTTATCCCCATGTATTGAACTGGCCAACCAGTGATCTGCTATAACTTCTCTTTCATATGTTTAGTTTTTATATGCATGGGTCTGTTTCTGGCTTGCGGTCCTATATCACTTCTCACTTTGTCAATCTATGTTGATATTACACTATCTTAATTATGAATGCTATAGTTTTACCAGATCTTGGTATATGGGAAGACTTGAGTCTCTGCTGTTCTTAAACTTTTGTTCTTGTTTTTTAAGAATCAGTCTGTTACAAGACATAAAAACCTCTGGGAATTAATTGGGATTGATTGAATCAGTTTGGGAGAGAATTGAAATCTTTAAGATTTTGAGCCTTCCTATCTGAGAAGATGGTATGTATTTATTTCCACTTACTTAGGTTTTTTAATATCTTTTTTTTTAATTTGCTAGAATGTGTGTGTGTGTGTGTGTGTGTGTGTGTGTGTGTGCTGGCCAGAGAAAGTGAAAAAGCACTCCCCATGGGAGATGGTTATGGCACAATCCCTTCTCCATTTCTCCTTTTGGGATTTTGGGTATGCACACTGCTTGCTATTTTTTTTTTTTTTAAGAATTATTTTATTTAACCGTATTTATTTTAATTTGACCAGAGAGGGTGAGAGAGAGAGAGAGAGAGAGAGAGTGACAAAGCAAGCCCCCAGGTCCAGGACTTGAACCACTCTCGGCCATGTGGGAATCCAGCACCCTTAACCACTTTGCCACATTCCAGCCCCATCCCAGTATGTTTTTTAAGCCCCTGGGTCCAGGACTCAAACTGCATAGGTGGTCACGTGGGATCCAGTTGCCTTAACTTCCATACCACTGGTTAGCCCTTTAATGTCTTCTTCCTTTCTTTTCTTTTCTTTTTTTTAAAGGATTATTTTATTAATCTTTATTTTTAATTTGAACAGAGAGGGACAGAGAGAGAGAGAAAGGAAAGAGAAAAAGCAAGGCGTCAGGTCTGGGACTCAAACTGTAATTGTCCATATAGGAACCTAGCATCCTTAACCACCATGCCACCTGCCCTTTAATGTCTTCTAATGTAATTCTGTGACTTTCTCTGTAGAGCTCTTTCACTTTTTAAATGTTGATTCTGATGCTTCATTTTTTAAAAGAGTTATTTGTTTAATGTTATGTATTTATTCATTTATTTTAATTTGACCAGCAGGAGAGGTGGGGAGAAAGGAAGAGAGTAGGTTCAGGACTAGAACCGCAGTCGGCCACATGGGAGTCTAGCACCCCAACCATCATACCATCTGCTGGCCCCAGATTCTGATGTTTTTAATCATTTTTGTTGCTATCACAAATGGCGTTTTTAAGGATTTTGTTCTCTGACTATTGTTAGTAAATAAAAATTTAATGAACTTTAAATATTGACCTTTAGCTATCTGCTTAATAAATGCTCATTATTTCTAATATGGTTTCTGGAATTCCTTTGGGTATTCTTTGTGGGTAGTTATATTATTTGCAAATAGCGAGAGTTTCTTTCCAATACTTTTCCCTTATAATTAGTTTTTTTTTGTCATAATATTCCAGCACACTTTTTATCTTTGTTCAGTGGAAGTGATTATGGTTGTTCATTAGAAGTGATTATAATGGCCAAATAGGTCTCATTCCCAATTTTAAAGGGAATATTTTTCTATTAAGAATAATATATTGTCTATGAGATTTTGTAGATACCTTTGATTAAGTTAGTGAAAGTTTTTGTAATGTCATGTTTTTCTTCTATATATGTTGAGAATATCTTGCAGTTTTTTTTCCTTTTATCTGTTAAATATAATGGATTCCAATTTTTAATTTTTTTCTTATATTCTTTTCTGATTTTGATACTAAGGCTACAGTGGCCTTACACATTGAATTAGAGTAGATCATTTTTTTCCTGAAAGACTTTGGATTGATTTGGTGGACATGGGCCAATCTGAGGACTGGTGGTAAAGGCAGTTGGATCTCACAGGGCCGACTACACAGTTTAAATCCTGGACAGGTGGTTTGAGAAACATGCCAGGTATGTGTGCATGCATTGCCCAAAACCCTGAAAAGAGAAAGAAGTGGAGGAGAAAGAATTACGGTGTGACTATTCTCCATGAGGAGTGCTTTCTTGCTTTCTCTTTTTCTCTGGCAAGTGCATGCACCTTCTAGTACATTTTCTTTTAATTAAAACATTTTTTAAAGTTTGATGGAATTTGCTTGTCAGATCATTTGGATCTAATATTTTCTTTGTGGAACTTTAGTAGTAATTAGCAATTGAATATCAATATTATAGGACTGTTTAGATATTCTATTTCATTTAGTTAGTTTTGGTAAGCTTTAAAAATTTCTCTTTCAAATATTTTTATGTTTATTGGCATCAAGTCTCTTTTTTTGTTTTTCATTTTTAGATTTTTGCCATAGGGCACATGTGCTTGTGGGAGAGAAACAGAGAAAGGAAAAGTGAGAGATTGTCCTTGCAGGGAATGACCATGCTACAGTTCCTTTTCTTCTGTGGTCCTCTCAGGATTCAGGGCACACATGCACAGGCATGCAGCTGATTTTCAAACTGCCAGTCTGGGGGCTCCAGCCACAGTTGTCCATGTGGGAATCCAGTGCTTTAATCACCAGGCCCACCTGTTGGTCCCCCATGGTATTGTTTTGTTGTTGGTGTTGTTGTTGTTGTTGGAGGGGTTTTTGCCATAGGGTGCATGCACTTGCCAGAGAGACAGAGAGAGACAGAGAGAAAGCGAGAAATCGCCCCCTAGGGGGGATGGCCATGCCACAATCCCTTCTCCTCCATTCTACTCTTGGGATCTTGGGCACTCACACACACGTACCTGGTGTGAGTTTAAGCCACCAGGACCGGGACTTGAACTGTGATCTATTACATGGGAGCCCAGCGACATAGCCATTATGCCAACTGCTGGTCCCACCCATGGTATTGTTTTAATTCCATTTTTAGCCTCTGCTTTATCTGTAGCTATGTTCCTGTTTTGAATTTTGAATATTACTTATGCCTGAGCCTTAGCTCTTTTTTTTAATTCAGTCTTGTCACAAGTTTGTCTACTTTACTAACCCTGACAAAGGATCAACTTTTGACCAAATAACTCCTCTATTATAGTCTTTGCTTTCTATTTCACTGACCTTTTTTTTTTTTCTCTTTTACTTATTATTTTCTTCCTTTTATTTTCTGTAAGTTTATTCTTTTGTTATTTTTCTAACTGAAATTGCATACTTGGGCTGGCTCCATAGCCAAGTGGTTAAGGAGCCATATCCCACATGATTGATAGTCATTCAAATCTTGGCCCTGGTGGCTTGAAAAACAAGCCAAGTGCTTGTACATGGATGCCCAAAATCCTGACAGGATTGAGAAGGATTGCAGGATGACCATGCCCCATCAGAGGGTGCTTTCCCTCTCTCTCCCTCTGGTGAGCAATTGTGTTTCCTAATATAGGGTGACAAGCTTCTTTGTCATCCATTTTTGCTTTATCTAACATAGTTGTATAGTGTTTTCATTAACTCTCAGATCTGTTTTTTTTTTTTTTAAGAATTACTCTGTTAATTAATTAATTATTAAATTTGACCAGTGAGAGAGAGAGAGGGAGTGAGAAAGCAAGCCACCAGATCCAGGACTTGAACTACAGTCGCCATGTGGGAGTCCAGCACTGTAACCACCATGCCACTTGCTGGCCCCTCAAATCTCAGTATTTTTAAAATTTCCATTTTGACTACTTCTTTGACTAATGAATTATTTTAAAATGTATATATTTTTAAGTTTATTTATGTCTTACATGGAGACAGAGAAACAGAAAGAGATACGTAAGCATCCCCAGCAAGATCTTTTTTTTTTTTTTTTGGAGAGGTTTTTCGCTATAGGGCGGTGCGCTCGCCAGACAGACAGAGAGAGACATAGAGACAGAAAGCGAGAAATCACCCCCCAGGGGGGATGGTCACGCCGCAATCCCTCCTCCTCCATTCTCCTCTCGGGATCTTGGGCACGCACGCACACGTGCCTGGCGTGAGTTGTAAGCCACCGGGTCCGGGACGCGAACCGCGGTCGACTACGTGGGAGTCCAGCAACATAGCCATTACGCTAACTCCCAGCAAGATCTTTATATCATGATCCATCCCCAGCCTCAGCCAGCCAGGACCCTGGGCGCGTAGGTGGACTCAGCATGCATAGGAAGACCTTGGGATCTGAGCCAAGGACCATATGGCTTCAGCATAGTGGAGTATAGTGTTTGTTAGCACTGCACACTGTACCTTGCCTAGGAATAACTTTATTCTACATTAAAGTTTTCTTTCTTTTTGTTCATTTCTTAATCATTGTCAGAGAAGGTGGTCTTTTTATCTTTTCCTTTCATTTATCCTTTTCCTTTCTACTTTTCCACTTCCTTCCCTCCCTTGGAGAAGGAAAGACAAGCACCCTCACCAGGTTCCCTCACCAGCCTTTCAGTCACCCAGGATCATGGATGTGTGTGTGCACACCTGGTATGGACAGGACAACCTAGGAACTGAATCCCAATCTTCCATATCGCTTCCAGCATTGCAGAGTATTATACCATCACTGTGTCTGGGCCTGTATTTTATTTTTTTAAAGCAATTTTTTCCCTCGCTTTATGTAAAGTTTGTACATAGTGAAGTATTGTAACTATTCTGTGTGTACTTGTAAAGAGTATGTATCCTCTAATTGCTATGTGTCCATTAGAGCATAATTGTGTTGTTCAGTTTAATTTTTGTTTGTCCTGTCAATTAATAGAGAGTTGTTGTGGTTTATTATTACCTTCTATTAGATTTCTGTAATTCTAACAATTTTGGTTTTTTATTTGTATTTTATTTTTTTGGAATTTTTTTTCTTGTATTGGGTTGTCAGAAAAGTCATGACATACTTTTTCTGTGCAAAAATGCATCATGCTTTTTCTGACAACCCAATATTTTCAGACTCATATTGGATACATACAAGCGTAACACAATTTTCGTAGTAGATTGAACCTTTACTATGTTATGGTCCTGTCCATCCCTAATTTGCTTTTTTGTCTTAGAGTCTTATTTTGTTTCATCCCATCTTTCTTTTGGTGGTAATTTACCTGGAACATTTTTTCCCCCGGAATGCCCTTTTCTTCTTATTGCTTGCACTTTTTAAAAATGTCATTATATTTTAGGGGATCTTACAAAGAACATATTGCTGAATTAAAAAATATCTTACCAGATAATCTACATCCTTTAATTGCAGTGTTTAGAAGTTCTTTTAGTTCAAGTTCTTGGGTGGTAGTCAACTCAGTTTTTATCTGAAATTATTTTTATTTTGTCCTGGTTGTTGAGAAATCCTTTTGATGGATGTACTGTTCTAGACTGATAGTCTCTTTGTTAGCAGTGATAATATTCTGCTATTGCTCATTAAGTCTGCTGTGTTTTAGTTATGGGTTTGTTTGTTTGTTTTTAAAGAAACTCTTTTCTTTTACTTGCACTAGATTTTGGCTCTTTGATATTACATCATTTCACTTAGAAGTCTAGATGGAGATTACTTTTCATTTATCGTATTTTGGATATAGGTATTTCTTAATTCTGAAACTTATCTTTCATGAGGTCTAGCAGATTCTGAGCCCTGTATTCTTTTTTTTTTAATAATTACTCATTTTAATTTTATTTATTATTATTAAATTTGACCAGAGGGGGGAAAATATATATATATATGTATGTATAGAGAGAGAGAGAGAGAAAGAAAGCAGCCTGCAGGTTTGGCCGGGATTAATACTGTGGTTGGCCACGTGGGAGTCCAGTGCTTAACTACCACGCCACCTGCTGGCCCCAGAGCCCTGTATTCTTTAAATATCATTTCTGTTTTATTTTATTTTATTTATTCTTTCCTTTTGAAACTTTTAACTGCATTTATATAAAACTGTTTCCAGATCACTTCCTCTTCATCTTTCAGCTCTGTGTCTCTCTGTACCATGATTTATAGTGCTGGGTGATTTCATGAAGCATAATTCTGGTTCACCAATTTTCTCTTCAGCTGTGCTTAATCTTTTCTGTAGCCCATCCATTTTCCCCCTAACGTCTAGCAATTATATATTCAATTTCTAGAAGTTCTACTTGGTTCTTTTTTAGACATACCATTCTTTATAGTCCATGTTCTTTGCTCATTTTGGTGCCTCTGTAGCTTTTCTATAGACCATATCTGACGATCCCAATGTCTGATGTTCTTAGGATATTGTTTCTCCCTCATGGTGACTTGTTACCTCTCACGCTTAGCGATTGTTGATTATGAACTTGAGAGTCTAATGTGAAATGATTTCTTTCTGAAAGCACTTGTATCAGCTTTGGCTGGGAGCCAGAGAGATTTACTAGGACCACTTCTAGAGCCTACATTTTACTTCTGGCCAGGGCTCAGTGTTTGGATGCCACTATTCCTCTTGGCACCAGTACTCGTAGCTCTTAACTGCCAGTTTACTTTGTAGCCTGAGATTTGTTGCTTTTGAGAGGAGAGGGTGGCTTTAAATGTTCCCCTATTTTTGACCTCAGCAAAACATTAAAAAAGTATTCTTTTAAAAATCTAGGATCTAGTTTTTTTGTTTGTTTTTCGGTAGTGGTAGAGTTCCCAGAATACTTAATTTAGCATAACTAATGGAATCAGAAGTCCTTTATTTTAAATAATTAATTTTAGTAGTATATTTATTTTAGTTTGTAGTATTGGGTTGTCAGAAAAGTCATGACATATTTTTTTCTATGCAAACATGAGTCATGACTTTTCCGACAACCCAATAGAAAAATTCTGTTGTACCAAACATGGTTTTTTACTGATATCAAATTTCCAATTAAGACAAACTTACATCTAAGTTATAAGTTGAGTTATTATAAAGGAAAGTAATAAGTAAATAACTGTACAGATGACTAGTGGATTATACAATGAATCCTCTGGACCCATGATGACCCTAACAGAGATAAACCTGGAATGGTAAACCAGTGAAAAAACAGCTATCAGATTATGGGCAGAATGCTCTGGGTTTATGGAGAAGAGATACAAAAAACAAACTTTGTGGTAGTGGGATGATCAGGAAATGCTTCCTGGAATTGAATGTTAAAGACTGATAGGCATTAGTAGCTGCAAAATAAGATTTGTTTAATAACAATAAGCAGTTGGGTTTAATTGGCTTCTAGGTTGTATGTTACAAAGTGACTTGAGATGATACAGGAACAGGATTACAGAAATCATCTCTACTTACAGTGAGGAATTTGGACTTTATTCTGAAGATGAAGGGATGCTATCGAATGATTTTAAGCAGTAAAATAATATGGTTATTTAGAGGATGCCCAAATTGAATGCAAGACACCAGTTAGAAGATTGCTTGTTAATGAGGTCAGAGAAGAAAAGATGAAGGTACAACTAGACATGGCCCTAGGCATGAAGAAATCTATGTGTGCTGGTTTTAGATTTCTTAGGAAAGTAGAAATGACAGCACTAGGTGGTTAGTTGGATAGACTGAGGAGTCTAGATTGATCCTACAGGTTTTTGGTTTGAGTAGGATGGCATGGAGAGCAGTTAGCTCAGAAACCACAAACAGGAAGAGGAAAGACCTTGGTTTCATGCATTTGTTTTTGTAGAGAAATAAAAATTATTTTTGAACTTATTTAATCTGAGGGGCTGTGAGACATCTTGGTTAAGATCCAGTAGCAATTGACAGGGAGGGTTTACAAGTCAAGAGACATAACCCATCTTGGAGGGATTTGAGAGTCTTGGACGTTTGGAATCCATTGTTTTCTACAGTGCAATATGAGTTCATTTAAAGTGGTACCTAGATAAACACTTGAAAATTTTTAATAGGAGTTTAATGTGTATGAAAAACATAATTATACATCAAACTTATGATATCGTGGACATTATCACTTAGGCCGAGTAAGCTCAATAAAATGGAAATACAAAGTAAAAATACATGTGATAATGGAATGGCAAAAAACCATTGTAAAGCTATGCCAATGGTAAAACCTTAGAAAGTGCTGTCTTAAGCACTGGGCATAGTGAATAAGGTTCCCACAAAGAGAGGGTCAGAATGAGAAGAGAGTATTGACATATGGGTGGTGGGGAATGGAGAAGAAGAGCCCGTGAAGGAGACTGAGGAAGAGCAGCCAGACCAATAGGAGGAGAACCAGGAGAAGATGGTCTGTGGAATCCAGATGAAGAGTTCTGAGGAGGAAGTGGCCACAGCCTCAAGTAAGTGAAAGCTGAAAAGTGCTCTTCAGATTTAGCAATAAAGGTAGGCTGGAAGCATCTGAACAGTGGAGTTTAAGAAACTGGTCTAATGTTAGGGATAGCTGGTACTTACAGCATTTCCTACATGCCTGATACTCTGCTGTCATGTGTTAACTGATTAATCAGGTAGGTAGTATTGTGTCCCCCATTTGATATGTTAGGAAACCGAAGCATAGAGCGGTTAAGTGACTTGCCCACATTTCACACCCAGGAAATGAGAGAGCCAGGATTCGAGCCCAGGTAGTCTGGCTCCAGAGTCCACACTCTTAACCACTTTGTCACATTGCCTCTCTAGTCAAAATAAAATATTGTGCCAGTGTTGTTATTGCAGTACAGTTGGTGCCATAGGAGGTATTGGTGAGATATGCTAGGCCTAAATGACCAGTATCGTTTTACAGTGGCTCAGCCTGCCAGGTGTGAGCATATTAATTGTGTTGTAACTAATGCCCTGATGGTGTTGTATGAGCTGTGACAGCTCTTGGCTCGCTCTTTATTTATATGTAAAGAAAAATTTTGTAAGACAAGTAAATTTAAAAATGTTTATATTACCCAGGGTAGCATATACCCTGTATTACGTGCCATACTTTGGGTGCTATACAGTATCTTATTTTTTGTGGTCATTGTTCACTTCTGGAATTAAATTATTGAATTATGCAGGTCAGGTTCTAGAAATTAATGATGGCCAATCAGTTGTAGAAGGTCATTAGTGACCTTATTGCAAGCAGTTTTTCTTGAATGGTAGAAATGGAAACCAAATTGTAAGAAACTGAAAGTGAATAAGAATGGAGAATTCAAATGAGAGAAAAAGGAAGTAGAGTTCTCGGTAAAGTTGAAAGAGTGGCTATGGGAGGAGACAAGGAGGACATGAACTGGAATGATGTGGCTGTGGTCAAAGAGGATGGACTGGAGTGAAAGATTTAAAAACTGACTGAGACCAGGGCAATGATTGGAGATGGGCCCTGGGAAGCAAGTGCCTAGAGTGGTCGGCAGTGAAGTTTGTGTTAGTTGAGGAGGTAGCTAAACTGCAAGGTGAGGGCAGCATGGGCCTCGAGGTGGCCAGGATGATGGAGGAGAGAGCGGAACACAGTCATGAATTTATAAACATGATAGTAACCAAGAAGGAAAAAGGTAGAGATGACAAGGAACAGTCAAGTGTGGTGAAATGGAGTGTTCGAGAGAGATGACTGTGGAATCAAGAGGACCGGGGTTGTATTCTTCCTAGCTTGCTGCCTTGAGCATTATTTAATTTTATTGAGAATGTTTTCTTGTCTCTGTAGTAGAGATAATGACAGCTGAGCCTGCCAAGCATTGCTGTGAGAATTAATGGAATGATGCATGTTAAAACTTTCGATACTGTCACAAATAGTATAAGTAGTTTGCTAGGAAGATTATTAATTGTTCTTGTGTTTTGAGGTTTTCGTACAGCAAACTGGCCATAAGAAGGGTTGATGAAAGAAATATATTTTGCATTTCAAGGACTGATGGCTTTGCTTAGGAAGAAAAAAGTTGGTTTGTCTCAATAATAGTGGATGACAATGGTGAAGAGAAAAGATCTAAGAAATGGCATTAATGATTGCGCTGATGATAGGAAAAGAAAGCCAGTACTTGGACAAGAGCTAGAAATGATAAAGTGCTGCATTTTTCAGTGATATTTAGATTTTGTAGCTATTCTCTGATAACTATAAAAATCCTTACTATTGAACTGTCTTCATGGAAACTTTAGTCCCATTGAAATAAGTATTGGGTCGTCGGAAAAGTCATGACATATTTTTCTATTCAAAAATGCATCGTGACTTTTCTAACGACCTAATATTTTTAAAACACGGCTTTTGATCATGTGTTTTCCCCTTTACAGAGTTGCAGTGCTGTGTACTGCAGTGGTGTGAGAGCATTATAAGGGATTGCCAGGAGGATGAAAGGTTGGGTGCTGTGATAGGGAGTTAGGAGATTGACAGATGCCCTGTGCCAAGTGGGCCTTGCCCCTTGGCCTGAGACCAAACTGAGAGGTAGGAGTCTGAGCAGCTCATAAGAAGGTAGGAGTTATTTCAGGCCAGGAGGTTGAGATTAAAGCAGAGTTTGAGGATGAGGAAATGGTGTATTTCACAGAAGAAGCAGGTGGAGTCAAAGTGCTCTATTGGGAAGATGCATTTTCTTCATTTAGCACACACTTATTGAAGGCTTACCCTGGCCTAGGCACATACAAAGATGAATAAAATGCCCTTAGATATCTTTCAACTAATGGAGACACATAAACAGATAAGTTCAGAGTAGAGATGCTAAATAGAAAAAGGAAAGAAGAAAAGAAGAAATAGAGTAAACTGTTTGAAGAGAAATAGTGGAAAATGAACATCAGAATGGGGACAAGAATCCTCTGGAGCTCAGTTTTCTGATTGGAGTTATTTTCTGAGGGTATAGGTTCCAAGTATTTTTCTAATATAACATAGAAGCCAGGAAAGCAGCTTCTCACATAGCCTCAAATGATTTAATTACTGATCTGGGTTTGTGCTGTTTCCTTAGGATTGTGCACCATGGAGGATTTTGCCGAGGGAGATTTCATTGTAGCGGATTATGCCTTGTTAGAACATTGCCCTTATGTGGACAATTATGTCTTTGCTCCAGAATTTGTGACTGATGATTATGTTCGGGTGACTCAGCTTTACTGTGATGGGGTGGTAAGTAGGGTTTGTTAAGTTTTTTTGTTTTTAACATTGTATCTTAAAAGGCTTTCTGGTTTAGGGCTACCTGAGTTAAGATTTTTTTATGGTTCATGGCTTTTAAGGGGGAGGTACACGCATGCTTTCGAAGAGGTGATTTCAGAAGGGAAAGTAGGCAGCCCCTCACAATAAGAATATTTAAAGCCAGAGAACAAGTGATGGCCAAAGGTGACTTTCTGGTTGGGGATTAGAAAAACTCTTGGGACAGCCATGAAAACAAACCCAGTGGAAACTGAAAAAGGTCTTAAATTAAGAATCATTGGCTGGGGACCAGCAGTTAGCGTAATGGCTAGTTCCCTGGACTCCCATGTGGTTGACCGCGGTTCGCATCCCGGACCCGGTGCCTTAAAACTCACGCCGGACGCGTGTATGTGCATGCCCAAGATCCCAAGAGGAGAAGGGATCACCCTGGGGGGGTGATTTCTTGCTTTCTGTCTCTCCGTCTCTCTCTCTCTGTCTGGCAAGCGCACGTGCCCTATAGCTAGAACCTCTCAAAAAAAAAAAAGACTCATTGGCTGAAGATGTATGTGTTCAATGTGTGTAAGTAAACGTGCACTGAAAGTTCTTAGTTCCAATAATTCTTAGATTAAAAATAAAGAACTATGGGGGCAAGAAGGTAGCATGGTGGTTGAGACACTGGACTCCCACATGGCTGACTGGTTTGAATCCCAGGTCTGGCAGCTTGCATTCTCACTTTCTCTCTCTGGTGAGTGCACGTGCCCTATTGCAAATTAAAAAAAGAAAATAATATTAAATAAAATTTTTTAAAAAATCAAGATACAGAACTGATGACCAGCTGGTGGTATGATGGTTAAAGGGGCTGGATCCCACATGGCTGGGTTTCTGTTAGAGTCCTGGACCCAGCAGCCCGAAAAACACAATGGGTGCATATGTGTGTGTGCCCACAATCTTGAGAGAAGAGTTTATGGCATAGCCAGTCCCGTTGGGGGGTCATTTCTCACTTTCCCTCTGTTTTTCTCTCTCCAGGGAGCACACCTACACCCTATAACAAAATTTAAAAAAAAATCAAGTACCGTACATTGCATTTTACCAGATATAAGTCAAAAGAATTTTTTTCTTTCTTTTTTCCCCATAGGGTATGCAATATAAAGATTATATCCAAAGTGAGAAAAATTTAGGTGAGTATGTTGGTATTTTAATACTAATTTATCAAAAGAATATAAAGGGTAGTCTATCCAGATAGTCATATCAACATAACAGATTTATATGTCTTTTTTTCTTTGTAAACAGTAGAATTTTATACAAATATGAAGTTATACACCCTCAAAGCTATCAACCCAATAGATACTTATTTAGTTAAACAAAATATCCATAAAAAATGTTAACAATTTACAAGTATATTCACAATATAATCTACTGATTCAAAGACTCCAGCCGTTTGCAGTACCTGCAATGGAATTTACAGATGCCTACAACAATTTATAGATCGGGTTAGTTTATAGTTTACATATATTGCTTTTCTTTAAGAAGTACCGTTAATACAAATGTATGATTTACAATATCCCCATTATAGCAAGAAAAAGAAAATACACTCATAAAATGTGTTAGGTATTTAATATGCCAAGTATTTAGATGATTATTCTCATTATGGCATAAGAATAATACTCTATTAGTGGAAAAAGATAAAGTTTATTAGTCGAGCAGTCACCGAAGAGCTCCTAAGAAGTTCCGGAGTAAGATCTGGCTATCCTTCCCATAAAATAAATAAAAGAGCAGCAACTCTGGATTGCTATAAACATAAACTATTACGATTCCATTTATGTTAATTGGGCCTTGAATAAATTACTTGTTACAAATAAGAATTAAAAAATATTTAGAGGGATTGGCAGGAGGCGTGGTGGTTAAGGGCTCTGGATTCCCACATGGCCGGCCACAGTTTGAGTCCTGGACCTGGCGGCTTGCATTCTCGCTTTCCCTTTCTCTCTCTCTGTCTCTGTCTTGTCAAATTAAAAATAATAATAATAACTAATGGAATTAAATAAATACATAATTCTTTTTAAAAAAATTTAGAGACTGGTTAACACCACTGGCCCAAATGTGGCTTTTCACCTGTTTGCTTATGTATAAGAAAATTAATTTCACCATGAAGTACATTTTTTTTCCAAGAGAGATTTTTGCTATAGAGCATGTGTACTCTCTGGAGAGACAGAGTGACAGAAAGCAAGAAATCATCCCCCTCAGGGAGATGGCCACTCCACAGTACCTTCTCCATTCTTGTCCTCAGGATTTTGGGCATATACATATGCACACACTTCTGGTGTGAATTTTAATCCACTGGGTCTGGGACTTAAACCTCCGGTTGACTACATGGGTGTCCAGTGACGTAACCATTACGCCATCTGCTGGTCCCAAACCAACTTTTTTTTTTTTTTTTTTTTTTAAGAGATTTTGCAGCAGGGCATGTATACTCACCAGAGAGTCAGAGAGAGACAGAGAGACAGAAAGCAAGAAATCATCCCTTGGGGGGAATGACCACACCACAGTCCCTTCTCCTCCATTCTCTTCTCGAGATTTCAGGCACACACATACACATGCACCCAGCGGGAGTTTTAAGCCACCAGGTCACCAGGTCCAGGACTTGAACCATGGTTGACTATGTGGGAGTCCAGTGATGTAACCATTACACCATCTGCTGGTCCCTAAAGTGCTGCTCATTCTTAACCGTGGAAGCAAAAGTTACTTCTGAAAATAATCTACAGAAATAATATGTAAACCCATAGAGCTTTGAGATAAACTAAGAACATCTTCCTATGTTGTATGAATCAAAATGCAAAAGTCTCTAGAACATATGGTAAGTGAGTACACACACTTTGATTAATTTGGGATATATTAGTATCACATGACCATGTGTAGACATATGTACACCATAAGAGCAATTGTGATAGAACTGGCAGATGGTATGGTGGCTAAGGTGCTGGACACTCCCACATGGCCGACCATGGTTCAAGTCCTGGGCCTAGTGGCTTGCTTTCTCACTTTCCCTCTCTCTCTGAGTGTCTCTTTCTGGCCAAATTAAAATAAATGAATTAATAAATGAAATAATTCTTTAAAAAAAAGAAATTGTGAGAATGTTTCTAGTGACACCATACTTTCTAGTCCCATCTGCTAGAAAGAAAACAAAAACTTAGTATGGAAACAACATTTCCTCTTTGTAAATAAAGTTTTTAAGCAAAAAAATAACCCCAATATTCCTCTTTGCAACATAGACTGAGCTCTAAAAAATTCATAGTCAAGGATCTCAACAGTTGTCTCCCACATAATAAAACACAACCTTTCTGTCTGTCTGTTTAGGAATTCTGATCATCTCTAGTGTTTTATCTTAAAAACTTCTTTCCAAGATGCGAGGTAGCCACATGGGTTAAATTCTTCCTGCTGCCCACTTTACACCTGATGTAACCATACAGATTGGCACCTTGTTGTACCACACCCATGATAACCACTGCCAACCACTTTACTCTGGAGAAAAGAGCACTAAAGGCAGAAACCACCCATAGCACTTAACCACCCATAACACTAGTAACAAAACTCTGAAACAGTTTTATTCTCTTGAGGAGATGTCTTTTTGGACTCAAACAACCAATAGCCCTTTCCATCTTCATCAGTATGGTTTCACCAATGTAGGCTGACCATTAGTCTACCTGTGACATTCTTCACTGCCCCAAAGTCACATGACAGTAACAAGATAATCATCACTATATAGGCAGTAAAGCTGCTGCTGAGCAGTTCACAGAGAAGATAGATATGATTGCACTGAATCAAAGAATAAATGGAAAAATGCCACTGCATGTCTCCTTTTGGATATTTTTTGTCTATTGTTTCTTCTTCAGCATTAAACAGTGAAACATCTTCAGTGTCATCATTACTGTTCTGATGCAACATGGCAGCCCCTGATTTACATATCGTTTAAGAATGTGTTCTTACTATTTTTTTCACTAGAAACCAAAATTTTTAAGGTAGAGTTTTAGCCAATACTTAGAAATTCTTATCATCTAACAGGTTAAAATATTTAATTATTTACTTGTCTCTCCATATCATACCAGTTTTTACCTTTTCTTTATGAACAATGTCGATTCATTCCAAAGTGGGTACAAATATTAATTAAACAATTTTTTTTTAACCTAAGAATTTGACATCTGCAGTATATGGTGTAGTAAACCAGTTTCTGTCCTGCAAGATTACTGTGATGCCATTAAAATATACATCTTCTGGCCACTTCTTTTTCAACGTCAACATAGTTCTTTAATATCACGATTACATCCCTGTGTGGAGGCCAAGTAAGTTAGTCTTTGTTATTCATTTTGTGTGAGCAGTGGATAAGTTTGTTGCCTACCTAGTACAGAGTAATGCCAAGGACAGTGGAAGGCTTATGTCTCATTCTTGTATTCTGTCCAATTTTACTTTAGTTTTAAAAGTATAAATTTTGAGTAGTGTTAAATTGTAGACTTGAAGTGGAGTCAGGAAAAATTAATATACTTGTTTGTAAATATCAATTTGTAGTACAGAAGAGAAAAAAAGATGTGTTTTATTTATTTAATAAATAGCTTGTTTGTTGTTACCTGAAATGAAGAAAAATGGAACCTAATAATTCTTCAAAGAGTTTAAGTTAAGGTATAAAATATAGATAAGCATAAAGTTCAATGACTTTGTTTATATGAGAACCTAATCTTTTAAAAAATAAATTTGCCTTTAAGCAATTCTGGTGCTTCTGAGATAAGTTTGAAGAAATTACAGTATCTTGAGTTGATGGAAGATATTGTAGATTTGGCAAAGAAAGTTGCGGTAAGTAGTAGACTGTAGGCCCCTCTCTTATTTAAAGAATATAAATATTTCTGTGGTGTCAAACCTATATTGCTAGTTTATAGCAGGTAACAGGTAATGTTTTCAGTTTTGGTGAACCTGAGAAGATTCTGCTGCTCACAGTGGCTGCTCAGTATTGAGTGCCATTGTAATACTGACATGCCGTGGTAGGAACCAAGATTGCTCATTATCATTTTAGGCTAGAAATTAGAATTTGTCACAGATCAAAGTGGACCCTTGTTCATAGAAACCTCTTTTATAAGTTCCGAAGGTCATAGGCTCTATTTTTTGACATAAAAATATGCCATTACCAGCAAGTATTTTGTCTTTGGAGTAGATTTGATCAGGGCATATTTAAGGATGTCCTTGTATCATCTTAAGGGTATGTGTGTGCGAGTGTGTGTGTGTGTGTGTGTGTGTGTGACAGAAAGAAATGGGGACGGGGGTGAAATCCCTTTTCTCCATTTCTCCATCCTGTCAAGGTTTTGACCATGTACACACACATGCCATGTGTGTTTTTCAAACCACTGGAGCTGGAATTTGAACTGTGGTTGCCATGTGGGATCTGACTCCTTTAATCACTTGGCTATAGGGTTGGTCCCTTGGGGTTTTTTGAAAGCCATTTGATCCTTTCTTATTTCACTTGGTTATAGAGTCAAGTACTATTCTTCATTACAAACTTAAATTTAGCAAGGTCGTTTTAATGTTTATTTTCTGCTGAATATCTTTTGCTGTAATATACCAGCCAATGTACTTTATAACAAATTTAGATATGAACTTTAAAATCCCCCATGTCTAAAAGTTACACAAAATAATTTTACCACTACTACCCTATGGAAGCCTTTCTGAATTCTTGTTTTAATATCCTTAAAGAGTAAATTGGTCATTTAAGTGCTTGTGAGACGTGTACTCCATGTACACATAGTAGTACAGTCATGTGTGGCTTAGTGACAGGATACATTCTGAGAGAGGTGTTGTTAGGTGATTTTGTCATCTTGAGATTATCATAGAACTTACGCAAACCTAGATGGCATAGTACTATATACCTGTGTGGTATAGCCTGTATGCTCCCTGTGGGGCCACCATTGTATATATGGTCCATCTTTGACCAATGTGTTATTATGTGGTGCTTGACTGTATTTCTAAAATGTAGGATTTTTTTTTCCCAGTGGAAAATTCAAGTATAACTGATTGGATAAAGAAAAAAATTTCTTCTTCTTTTTTATTTTACAGAATGATTCATTTCTTATTGGAGGCTTATTGAGAATTGGTTATAAAATAGAAAATGTAAGTGTTACACATGGGAACCCAACATACACTGTGAATAAACGGTAGTCGTCTCACTGCTCACTTCCCCAGGGACTAAGTCCATGCATTCAGTGTTTTATTTACAGTATTTGGTGGTATCAGTTCTTTCATCTTGTTTATGTGATTTCTTTCGGGAGGTTGCCATCATTTTATTATTGTACTCATGTATTTTAGTGTAATGTTGAGTTTTTTTTTTTTTTTCTTTTAAAAATTATTTACCTGGTATCTCTTCCCTCCAGATTGAATGATTAGGTCCCTGGTATGAATATCTTTCAGTATATGATTACTGGGTAGTCTCCAGATAAACAACTTTCTAATGCTACTGGGGACATAAACCATCTATCCATTTCCCTGATACCAACATTGATAATAAGTCAGCCATTTGATTTCAGAAGTTGTTTTGGACATAAGAAATAAAAGCATTTCTGTGAACTCTCAACCTTTTATGACTGTTATTGACCTAGTGCCCATTTACCCAGCCCCTCTCTCTTCTTGTTTTATCTCCTCCTTCTCTTTGCCACAGATTATGTAAAATATGTGGTGAACCTTAATCCATACCTTTAACCTTGGGGTAAGGAGGGAAGTCCTAGCTTAGATGACATCTGAGAACTCTTGTCCACCTTATATTATTATACTATCCTGCTACCCAGGGCAGCCTTTGCAACTTGTAGACAGCTCTCAGGTCTGTAATCATTGCAGAAGCATTCCGAGCTCTGAAGGTGGCCTGAGGTTATCTGAAGAGTTACCTTACATGAGTTAACTTGTCTGTCAGAGTCTGGCTCTTCTAGGCTTCATGCTGGTGTAACAAAAATATGGGGTTGTACATGTTTTATATTAAGGATCTGTAATACTATACAAGATAAGCTTATAATGCCACACAGAAATTTAGAATTAATACCCAAATTCCGTTTTGTTTTGTTTTGGTTCCCCTTTTTTAAACAGAAAATCTTGGCAATGGAAGAAGCTTTGAACTGGGTGAAATACACAGGCGATGTAACAATTCTACCTAAATTAGGATCACTTGACAATTGTTGGCCTATGTTAAGAATTTTCTTTACTGAATGTAAGTGCTTTAAGTTGTTACTTTGTTTTTAAACATAATATTTGGGAAAAAGGAAGAAGAGGTAGTTATTTGATTTATGATTTATCTTAAGACTTTATAAAATGGTTTTCCCATATTCTATAAGCTTGAATAAGAGAACTTTAACCTTGTTATTAGTTTTATTTTGTACTTCCAGTCATAATGATTTTCAGTGCCACTTTTAAAAATCCTACCTTATGGAACTCAACATTTATAAATTATTAGATGCAGTAGTCAAAAAGACCATTACTGGATCTCATGTAGTCTGATTCATAAGAAAAAATAACAGAAGCTAAGACTATGGTTTTCATTTTCCTGATAAATTTGCTGTTCCTTTATTTATGGACAAACTACCTTACATATTGTTTTTTGCTTTGTGAAATATTTTTCTTTAAAGCATTTGAATGTGAAGTTTTTTATAGTATAGTTGTAGGTATCTTTTTTTTTTCTTTTTTTTTGGAGAGGTATTTTTGCTATAGGGCACATGCGCTCACCAGACAGACAGAGAGAGACAGAGAGATAGAAAGTGAGAAATCTTCCCCCAGGGGGGATGGCCATGCCACAATCCCTTCTCTTCCATTCTCCTCTCAGGATCTTGGGCACGCACGTACACGTGCCCGGCGTGAGTTTAAACCACCGGGTCCGGGACTCGAACTGCGTTTGACTATATGAGAATCCAGCGACATAGCCATTACGCTAACTGCTGGTCCCAGTTGTAGGTATCTTGAAACAGAAAATGTTTGGCTCTTTAGGAAATGATGACTGATAATACATCTCCTGAAAACACATTTTATACTAGTGGCTTAAGTGCTAGGAAGGAAGGAAGCTAAAACAAACACAGATTCTTCTGATAGATATATTAGACACCAGCGTGTATTAAACTGATAGAAGTAATTTTCATTGTTTTGGAGCCTTTAATTATAGCCTGTTTTATGGTGCAAGTAGACAAGTGATAACATTTATTGGTGTGAGGCTGTTTCTGATTTTCTCTTTATATTCTCACTCTTTATAGTAGCCCTACGAGGTGGCTGTTAACTGTCCCTATTTTTTAAAGAGAGGAGATTCAGACTTTGAGAAGTTAAGAGCTAAACTGCAGTTCAGTAGGTAGTAGGTAAACAGCAGTTTGTAGGTAGTAGAACCTAGATAAGAAGTCAGGTGTCTCTGATCTCAAAACCAAGGTTTTCCTCCTCTACTTTTACTCTTTTCTATAGTATTACTTTATTTGATGGCCTTCTCAGATCCTTTCTTGAATCTTAAATTTTAGCTATTCCTTTCACCATAAAAATTAAAGTGTTTGATAGATGTTTAAAACTACAGTTGTTCCAATAAAATTTTTTAACCATTATTAAAAGAATTCTTTTTTGTATCACAGCTTAAAATGCAGAAAATTAGGCCTGACAAACTTTTTACATGAAGTTTGGTTATCTACTGCATTTCCATTAGTTTATTGAATTTTTATAAGACTAGTCATATCAAATAACCTTTTATCATAACATTTCATTCATGAGATTAAAAAAATTGAATAAAAACAGTTTACATTCTTCATTTGTTATATTAAAAACATTTTAGAAAGTGGTTTTCAAGATTTTTGTTTTCATGCATTTTTAGGCTGTTTGTTGAATTGACTTGTGTAATTATGAGGACTATTTGGAATATGTTATAACAGCATTTGTTGCTTCTACAAGTACAGCTAATGTGATTAGTAAACAAGGGTTTTTTTTTTTTTCGCTAGAAATAAAAATAGAATAGAGTTACAGCAGGAAATAAATCTGATGTTTTCTGTAATATTTTATCAATAGTTTATTTTTAATTTATTATGTAATACATATAAAAGATTAGAAGAAGCATATACTAGTTAGAAGGTTTAATGATATAATGATATATAATGAACTTTGTGTACTTAGTTACCTAGCCTCAGAATTAGAATGTTGCCAGTACCAATTTTTTTTTTTTAACAAATGGTCTTTCTCACTCTCTCCTAATAATAAAATTTAGACAAGTATCACATAACTAAAGTTGTAACAGAAAACTGCGATTTGCTTGAAGAATTTAAAACCCAAAGTTGTGCGGAGTGTATAGAGGTGAGGATAAATGTTTACTTGTAAATATACTTTAAGATTTGCCTGTTATATTGAAGATTGGCAAATTTTTTTTTGTAACAGCTTTATTAAGGTGTAATTCACATATCATATCGTTTAGTCTTAGGAATGTTATTTTAACATAATTATTTAAAAGGGATTTAAGGGGCTGACCTGGTGGCCTAGTGGTTAAGTTCCTGCATGGCGGGGGCCTGCCAAATACTGCACACAATGGAAACTTGTTTTTAATTATTAGACTACAGTTCAAATCCTGGGCTGCAACTTGAAAAACCCAACCCAACAGTATGGAGAAATAGAGGAGAAGTGATTGCAGTGTGACCATGCTCCACTAGAGGGTACTTTCTCCCTCTATGGGGAGCACATGTGCTTGCTGGCAATTATAAAAATAAAAGACTTAGGAATATATTTCATGTCTTCTTGAATTCTTTAAAGCCATTGATATATATATATATATATATATATATATATATTTTACTTTATTTTAAAAATTCAAGTATTCAAAGTGAAAGTTTTGATTAACTCTGAAGCACCTTTCATGTACTTCTCATTTCATTTTTGTTTCTCAAATAATCCCTAATCAGCATAGCTTATGTTATTAATTTGGTGGGCCATGTATCTTAAGAACTAAGGTTTTTGAATAATACCCTCTTTAATACCCTAAAGTTAAAATTCTACCTCACAGCTATTTTTTAACTGTCATACTTTATTGATAAGGAATATTTTAAAATGGGCCTGCCAAATACTGCACATAATGGGAATTTTCTTTTTAATTACTAAAGGGCTTGTGCACTTATCAGAGAGAGAGTAAGAGAGGGAGAAAGCATCCCTCAAGGGGGCATGGTCAAACCACAATTTCTTCTTCATTTCTTCATCCTGTTAGGATTTCAGGTACACGTGCACAGGCACCTTGTGGGTTTTTCAAGCCTCCAGGACTTGAATTCAAACCATGGTCGGCCATGTGGAATCTCGCTCCCTTGACCACTAGGTTGTGGAACTGACCCTTTAGTTTCTAATAGTCCTTTAACAAAATTAGTGTTGAGTCATTATATATATTCAAACACACATACACACACATATACCAAAATATTGAGTTACTACATTTTACTATATATTACTTCCTCATTTTCTTCATAAATAATCTCCCAGTTTATATCCAGTATCAAAGATAGAAAACCAGATCTATTTTTCCTAGGTATTGGGGTCTTGATTGTTTTTGGAGCTAATTGATGGATCTTCTTTCTCCTTGGTTTCTTAGCAAGGAGAACTAATGAAAATGAAAGGAAATGAAGAGTTTGCCAAAGAAAGATATGATATAGCTATTATCTATTACACCAGAGCCATTGAATATAGGTAAGAGCAAAATAGAACAATAAATTCCTCTGGATGTGGCAGATAAATTAGACTGCTAATCAGAAAAAAATAAAAGGAAGATGAGGAACTGGAGAGTATCTCTCAGTTTGCTAGGCAGAGTTGATTTTCTCATCTGTAGCCGATAGAAGCGTTAAAGATGGCCCAATCAAATGGCATGGCTCACACAAGTCAGGCAACATTGTGCATTTGTTTCTGTCCTCCATTTTCTTTCAAGCTTTTCAATTCATAATTAGCTCTTCTGTTTTCTCATTTTGCCATCAACTAATTCCTTGCCAATTAGTAATTGATCAAAAAGGCCTAACTCCTAATACTTACGATGCTGCCTTCCTAGAGGTTTTTTTTTTTTTTTTAAGCCTGAGGTGTGCCCTTCCATATATTTTTTTAATTTTTATTTTTTCACATTATTTATTATTATTATTATTATTTTTTGTATATACTTTCAATCATATTGTTTGGCTTACAATGAGACCATTTCGATATGTGAACATTTCTCCCCAGACCCGTTGATCGAAGTATCTTCAACAGATAACACCACACCTCCCCATCCCGTCAATGCTCTACCTCTGTATCCCTTCTCCAAATGTCTTTCGTTAGGCCCCACTCCTCCACATACACCTCATCTGACATTCACACCCATCTCTTGTGTTTGTTCAACTGTTAGGCAATCAGTTTCAGACATAGAATGCAGACAGACGGTATATGTTAAGTGGGGACATACAATGTCTCTCCTTCATAGCCTGGCTTGCCTCACTCAGCAGTACATCTTCCATATTCTTCCACTTTCTGTCAAAAGCCAGGGCTCTGTTGGTTTTTGTTTTCAAAGAGGGAACTTCTAAAGGAACGTTTGAAGTTTGAATTGTTGAGGACATGCATGTGTTCTCTCTCCCTTGTCTTTTCTGCTTGGCTGGTAGGATTTTGTAGCTTCTATCCTGGTTTACCTCATCTGCTCTTTCTGAGAGCCTCCTAATAATTGTAGCCGCCTTTGGAAACACGCGATGTAGACTCTACTCTCCTTCCTGCCTTGCCCATCTTCACAGGGAGGGAGTGAACCCAGCTAGCATGCCAGTTAGCATCTGAAAGTCTGCTGCTTTGATCTGGAAAAGACGAGGAGAAAGGGAAGAATAGGTACCACCACACACAGACAGATAAAACTAAAAACAGAATTTGAAATGAACCTGTTTAAATTACTGTTGTACTTTGCAGGATCCCTTGACTGAGTACTTCGTCAGGGTGGCACAGGACTGATTCTGGTGATAGATAGTCCTATCTGCTACAGTTACAGCACACTACACTTGACTCGCTTTTTAGCAGGTCTCATTCAGTCGTCACAATAGTCCTGTGAGCTACACAGAGCAAGTAGAAGTCTCTCCATTTCGAATCCAGGGAAGTGTAGCTTGGTTTGATCAAGGTTACTCAGGTAGGAAGTGAAGGAACTGGGATATAGCTAGTTAAGAATGCAAATCCTGTATTCTTTTTGCTCTGCCACACAGTTGTAAATTTTAAAGATTTTTTTCATGCCTTATGTTTTCTGTGTGATTTTGGATTGTTTTATATATAATATACTTACTAAGTGTTATTTCTTCTTAAGACCTGAAAACCACCTTCTTTATGGTAACCGAGCTCTTTGTTTTCTCCGTACTGGACAATTCAGGTAAGTTGGCTAAAGCAACCCAGTCACTACTGGATTATTATGCTAAATGTCCATTTTGGGGAAACATTTGTTTTGTAGGTATGCAAGAAAATCCTTGAATTGTTCCTTGACAGAAATAGTGGTTAAAAGGGGGCACTGTAGGTATGTGGAACAGCAGTGACAGCAGCAGCTGCAGATATGTTACACATTGTTTTAAGTGGTTTACAGATGTTGTTTACTTCTCATAGCATCTTTAAAAGGTAGATGATAGTATTCTTCACATTTTTACATGTGGACCAACTCATGCCCCAGTAAGTAGTGATGTCAAGATTTGAGAACAGATCTTATCTGATGATATCAGTCTGTGTATATAACACCTGTAATATACCACTTTTCTCAATTAATCTGTGTAGTTCTGGAAGAAGCATTTTTTTAAAAATTTTTTTGGAGAGGTTTTTGCTATAGGGCGCGTGCGCTCGCCAGACAGACAGAAAGCGAGAAATCACCCCCCAGGGGGGATGGCCACACCGCAATCCCTTCTCCTCCATTCACCTCTCGGGATCTTGGGCATGCACGCACACGCTCCCGGCGTGAGTTTTAAGCCACCGGGCCCGGGACGCGAACTGCGGTGACTACGTGGGAGTCCAGCGACATAGCCATTACACTAACTGCTGGTCCCTGGAAGAAGCATTTTTGATTTATTTCTTCTTCTATTTATCTTGGTGTGAAAAAATTAAATGTTCTTCATAAGGGAAAGGAAGCAATTTAATGGTAAACTTTGAGAGTGAAATTATAGATAATTCTTAGTTCCTTATGTTGAATTTCACCTGAGAAATTTTTAGTTGTTGAGAAAGATGCTGAAGCATGATTTTTTTGTCCCTCAGTTTTAAAACTTTAGGCATTAGTTTAGGCATAAGTTATAAACATTAAACAGTATAGACCATTACATTTAATTATGTTTTTGCATTACTGTAAGAAGGATTTAGGGTAGACTCAAGAAACATTCACACAATGGAGGAAACCCAGAAGAAAATAAACTGGAAAACACTAACTAGAAGGTAGTGCTTGGGACTCTCAGGACAGAGCTCATAGGTATTAGTTATAATTTATATTTGTTCTGACCTTCTGTTGCTCAAGATTGAAAGGGAAAACTTGACAAGTTACTTGATTGTTATTCTGTGATCAAAGAAACTGGACAGCAACTGCTTGGGTAAAACAGTGTTTTTTTAGTGTTTAGTTCTGAAAGAAAGTTCTTATACAGCTTATAAGTAATAATAATTGAATGACAGAGTAGAGAATCATCTCAACAACATTTCTGTTCATAGCGAAATCTTCCTGAAAATGCAGTTTTGGGTTTCACAAATAAGTTTTTTTGTCAAGTTTTCTCATGAAAATGAGTCTGACTTCAGTTGCTTTTCAGTAGAAGCAATTATGTTGGGATGTGGAGGGTGGGACTGGGAAAGGTAGTATATTCCAGCCATGTAGCTTTTAAAAATAACTATTGTGTTTTTCTTTTATTATAAACAGAACACATTCTCATGGTAGAAAATTTGGAAAATACAAGAGTTTAAAAAGAAGAAAATAAAAATCACCAGTACTCCATCCACCTTGGAGAATACCGCTGTATTAACAATATGCAGCTTTTAGATGGCTTAAGCCGTGGATAAACCGAGGCTATCTAGACTAGAGGAATGGATGGGCTTGACACAGTCTTCCATCAATACCACTGTCCTCAACTGGTTCTGACAAGAAATGAGCTGCAAATGTCTTTAGTTTATTGCCTCTGGCTAGGTCCAGAATTGCAGATACTCTATGCTGTGTGAAGGTGAATCTGTATGTTTTCAAAACCAGATGAGTAGATTGGCAACTTGGCAGCCTCCTAGGAAAATCAGAGGCACCTATCTGAAACCTTGCCTGGTAAAAGGTCATCCATGCTCCAGCTCTGAGAGCTGAGAGGCAAACCAGAGTGTTTCTCCTCTCTTCATGAGTATTGTATATTAGATACATAAGGAGGAGCCTCCTGAACCTTGTTGCAGCAGGAGGTAAATCAAAGTAGAAATTCAGAAGCCAGGTGGCTTGCTTGGTGGGGTAAAGGATAGAAGCAGGGATCCATTCGTCCTTGTGCCTCACTCCTGAAGGTCTAGCTTATGGTATCACACCATCTGTGTTTTTACTAGAGGCAGGTCAGCAGCATTGAGAATCTTTCATTCTTTATTAGGCAATCAACAGTATGCTTTGAATGACTACTTTACTGTACAAAGTGTTGTGCCATATTGGTTTTACTGATGTTTCCTGCCTTCTAACACATTGTTCATTTAATTTGCTCAGTAATGGAAGAATAATTTCCATAGTATATGTAACTCCTGATCAGTGACTAGATGATATGACTTAAAAACATCTTGCCAGTAATTCATATATGCCATTGAGACAGAAGGACCCATGCCCGAGCAGTGCTTTAAGCCGTTACCAAGGGTAAGGTGTTTTGAAACTCTCACATCAGAGGGATCTGCCATGAGAACCTGGCTGAGTTCCTGCAGGGACAACTGTGGGTAAAGCATTCAGCATCCTCCAGTTTGGGCAAGGATGCTTTTCTTAGCTGCTCCATAAGGCCTGGTGTCCTACCTGCTGTTGAAAAGTGAGGACTGAGTTGTCCAAAGAAAATAGAAATGGAACATTTTCAATTAATACTGTAAAAAAGAAAGGAATAAAAAGATCAAAGTTATGAATGCCAACACTTTTGCAATAATTTAATCATAAGAGATTCAAAAATATATATTGAAATATTAAAAGAAACACAGATTTAATTTAAAAAGATAACTTTGGCAGGATTACTATCTAAAGGGTAAAACTAATACTATTGTATCTTACCACATGCCTGGCACTGTTCTAGACACTTTACATGTATTAACTAAGAATGTCCTCACAACTACGTGAGATGGATGGTACTGCCTTTTCACACATAATGAAACTGAGCAACTGGAGCCAAGCAAAGTGTCCAAGGGTACTAAGTGGATATGATAGAGCCAGAATTCGAACCCATGCAAGCTGGATGCAAAGTCTTTATTATTTATCACTATGGAGAAGTGATGCTAGAATAAAAGGAGAATGTGAAAAAATTAAAAAATAAATGGTTCAAATAGTCAATAAACATTTATGAGGGAGTGATTATCCTTACAGGTCATGCAGATTTAAAGCTATGAGTTTCTCTTTCATGTCCATCCGACTGGCAAAAGTTTAAAAGCCTCGTAATGTCAAGTGTTTGAGAGGATGTGGAACACAGGAAACTTCCACACTCGACTGGAGGAAGTATAATTTGATTCAGTCACTTTGGAGAGCAATTTGACAAGGTGAAGATGTGCACATTCTGCAGCACACGACTAGGCTTATGCCTTCTAAACTCTCAGATGTATCCAAGAAGATGTGTGCAAGCCTTCATAATAGCATTGTTTGTGAGAGTAAACAAATGGAAGCAACCTAAATGTCCATCAGTAGGGGAATGGATAAATAAATGATGGTATATTCATACAATGGAATTCTACATGGTAGATAAAATGCAATGTTGAATGAAAAAGCAAGTTGCAGAATGATTTGTATACTGTGATGCCATTTATATGTTTTAAAACATGCAAAACAATATGCAAACCCATACTTAATACAGAATATGTATTTAAAATGTTTTTTAAATGCATAGGTGTGTTAAAAAAACAGAGGAGTGGCTGTCTTTGTGGAGAGAAGGGGAGAAAAGGGTTGAAGATGGGAGGACTGGTAAACAGTGGATGTGAATTGTAACAAACTTCTGCAAAAAGAGCTGAAGTAAATATGGCAAAATGTTCATTTCTTGCTAAGCTGGTAAAGTCGGTACATGGGTGTCCATTTTGTTAATGTTAATCTCTTCTTTCATGTATACTTGAAATTGGTAAAAAGTAAAGAAGGAATTAAAAATGCATATAAGGGGGGGGAAGAACTAGAAACGATAATTATTAAATGTCAAGGAAAGAAGTATTTTAAGGCCAACAGTGTGGGGGGTGGGTGTATGAGGTGAGGAATGTATGGGGAAACAGATGCTTCGTTTATTAATGGTCAGGGTGGCAACAGCTGTGATTTTAATGCCAAACTATAGCTTGTAAATCAGACAACCTTTGGGTGGATATAGGTGAGGCCAAGAGCCAGTCTAAACCCCTCAGGTTTTTAGATATTGTGCTTGGGCAATATGGGAGATAAGGTTGGAATGAAGGGTAATGGGGGGAACCACACTGCCTCCTGTCCCCTTTGGCCTAATCTGCTGCTACAACTTCTCTCCGTTGAATCCTTTAGCCTGAGGAATGTGTGCAGAGTATCCCAGGATGCCTGGCTCGGATAAGATGCCTCTTTTATTCTGGTCTTCGAGAAGTATGCTTTTTAAATACAACTTGGTTACAATAGGGTATTTTAGGGTTAAAGTTGTAATCAGAAATGTTCAGTTTATTGGAGAATCTTTAAAAAGGAATCAGGCATATCTATAACTTCTGTAGTTATAGCAGCTGACATAATGTATATGATTAGGTTTTGCCCAGGTACTGTTTACTTCATTCTCACGGGATTCAGATGTAGAAAATGCTCATTCTTTAGTGGGAAGTGATATACTGTGTAAGGGGAAATAGAATTGGAGAATGAGAAAGCTTAGCCTTGATTTTTTTTTTTTTAATTTACTTTGGAAAACCATGGAATTTTTAACCTTGAGATTTACTTGACCTTTTGGTGTTTAACTATTTGCATTTCATGAAATTATCCTCCATAAGATCCCAACTGTGATTAGTAGCAGGCAGATTCAAAAAGTTTTATAATGATCATTTATGGCTACATTGAGGTTTTTTGTTTTGTTTCCCCCCATAATAGCTAGAGCAAGAGAGAGGTGTGTGTGTGGGGGGGGGGGAACATCCCTAACGTGGTCTGCAACCCCTTCCTTCCAGGTCTCCATTTTCTCAGGATCTTGGGCACATACCTGTCATGTTTCCAGTTGCCTGGGCTGAGGATCTACACCACTGTCAGCTATATGGCTTCCAGCACTGCAGTTGAGCATGCTCTGCCACAGAAACTGGGCACACGTAGACTAAATGCCTTTTTCTTCCTCTTTCTTTCTTTCTTTCTTTCTTTCTTTCTTTCTTTCTTTCTTTCTTTCTTATTGCTTGATTGGTGCTAGTGAGCACATTTGCTTATCAGAGATAGGTAGGGAAGGGAAAGGGAGAAAGCAACCCCCTCTTCCCTGGGACTGGTCATGCTGCAGTCCCCTCTTCATCTCTCCTTCCTTTTGGGATTTTAGGTATGCATGCACGTGCACCCAAAGTGTCTTTCAAACTACCAGGTCCAGGACTCAAACTACACACTTGGCCATGTGGGATCTGGCTGCCTTAACCACCACCCTAAACTGCCCCCCACCCCCGCTTTTTTAAAAATTTTTTTAAAATTTCTTTTTCTAAAAAATTTCTCTGAGACCAGAGGAATAAAGCAACCTGACTGTGTTTCTGTGAGAATTTCAAAAATCCTGTGTGTTTGTGGGGAGCATCCACGCAAGTGTGTTGGTTGGTGAATTATTCTTCATTCTGGTCTCTATTTTTACTTAGAAATTGCTGAATTTGCTTTTGGAAAAAACATTTTTTCCCCGTTAGCCTTTGGGGTGTGCCTCCTTTTTCAAAAAAGTAGTAACAAGGCCAGCTGGTTGCATGGGGGTTAAGTTATGTGGATCCCATGTGGCTAACTGTGTGGTTCAAGTGCTGGACCTGGTGGTTTGAGAGATCTGCTGGGTGTATATTCAGGCACACATGCCAAAAATCCAGGGATGAGGATGGAAAAGAGATTGCAGTGTGGCCATCCACCCTGGAAAGGTGCTTTCTCATGCTCTCATTTTCTCACTGTCCCTCTCTCTCCAGCAAATACATGTATTATACCCTAAAATTTGAAAAAAGAAAAAAAAAAGGCAGTAACAAATGCACATGATAAAACAATGAGGGTAGAAAAGGGTACACTAGAAACCTGCCCAACTCAGAGCCATCCTCTGATCCCTCTCTTCAGATCCTTATATATTTTTGTAATTTTTTTTTGCTTATACAAGCACTTACCATATTGAACTGAATTAAATTGCCATTTTTCAAGATAAGAATATTGGGAGTTTTATTTGCTTTAGTGTAATGTATATACCTTTTAAAAAATAAGGGTAGAAACATTACAAACTATTGTACATCTTGCTTTTTTATATTTAAATCCTGGAGCGTGTTACATATTAGTATATAGAGAAATGTATATACTATTCCTCTTTTTTGTGGCTGCTAGTATTAGGTTGTTGGGAAAGTCATGGTGTGTTTTTCTATGCAAACATGCGCTGTGACTGTACCACAACCCAATACTTTATTGAATGGATTACTCACATAATCCATTAATTTGTATTGGTATTTTATTTATGTATAGACTTAGTTTGTGTTGGTATGTAGATTATTTCATAATAGTTATAGACTTACTAGTATGTATATTATTTGTAGTTTAAAAATTACATATAAATCTATAATTTTTTTAAAACAACTTACATTCTACATTAAAGTGCAGGTGTGATAAATTCCTAATGAATTTCTTTTACTCAGTTTGATGACATATATATATATAAATATATACACACACATACACACACACACACACATATATATGTATATATATATAAAATTCTAATTCCAGACAATAACTTTTGAGTAAAAATGTGTGTTTACTTATCTGATGGTTATTACTTACTGTGGATTTGGCAGTGACTAGCCCCAGTACACTCAAATCTGCTTTGGTTGCTGAGTTGAATAAGATCTAGAAAGTAGAGAGTAGTAGTAGTTCTTATCTCTTTGTTAATCTAGTCAGCTTCTGAAAGTAATGACTTATAGTAGGAGAAAAGAGTAGTAACTTTTGTGATTTGCAAAGTTCTTCCTCGTATGTTCGTTCAAGAGAGTCAAGAAGTAGTCCCTCCCTTCCCAAGTCCAGAATCAGTGAAGAACTGATGTAGAAGACAGGCAGATGTGATCAGATAACACCTCTCTTCCTGAAACAGCTGTTGGAGGATACGCCTGACACCCAAGTGGTTTGCCACTAATTCACCTTCAGTCACAGAACTGGCACAGGGAACTTTAAACCTGGAAGAGAGGGGAATTGGTTATTCTGTTGATTTTTAAGATCCCCAAAAGTGAGATAAAGAAACTAAACCACGTGTGATTAGCACACCTCACAGCATCAGGTGTCACTCATCCTCTGGGAGGAAGTGAGGGGTGGGGAGAGGAGCAACTTCAGGAATAATTAAGCTAGCAAATCTACATGGAAATGGTAGGAAGGAGGAATAAATGTTCTTCTTTAACATCGTATTTTAGGGCATGTTGTATGTGAGGTAACTGGTGGAGTTGGGGAGGGTGGAGAAGTAAAAGCACTGTCCCATGTGACTACTTAAGAGTTGGAGCGGGCTAGCCCTCCGTGCCTCACTGTCTGTATAGTACTCATCATGTCACACCGCCTTCAAAAGTAAATGGCCACGTGATCTCCTGAGTCTTTTTCTCATTCTCATAGGTTTGTCATATAGGTTATGCAGCTGCCAAAATTCAGACTACTCACTGGAGTATTTAGATAATGGCTGCAGTGGTTTGGGTGAGCAATGGCACCACCATGCAGTATCCTGTGCCCATTTCACCTTAGTGGTAGGATGTGACCATATGCTAGTAAACATGGACATTTACCAGTACTCAAGCACACACATGTGTTAATACACATGATACTTATAATATACTATTAGGATTATGACAGATAATACTATTATGGTAGTATGTTATATTGATTTAATAAATATTGTTGGAATTTCTCTTTATGGATGATGTCAGAAGTTAGCAAACATAGTTCTATACAGGGGGCTGCAGTGTGTTGGGAAGGAGTATGTGCCACCACATACTTCTAATCCTGGCCCAAGTGGGAAGGAGTATGCGCCATTTATGGAACTAATCCTGTCCCAAGTGGCCCAAATAAGGAGGAGAGGGAAGGGGCTGGGCTAGATCTTAGAGGGTCTTGTAGGCAGCATTAAGATAGTTGGCATTTAAGAGCAGTGAGAAGACACTAAAGGATTTTTAACTGAGGGGAGGTAGTATGATTAATACTTGAAAAAATGTCTTTCGGGTTTTAGTGAGTGGATGTGAAGGGGATGCCATGAGGATGTTTTTCTAGTAGAATGCAGCAGTAGGCCAGAGATGGTGGTGGCTTAGAGCAGGGTAGTAGTAGTGGCAATGGAAAGGTGGAAAGGTCCAAGAAATTTAAGAGAGAAAGCTGATAGAAGTGAGTCTGGATCGATGTTGGGGTGTGCAGGGGAAAGTGGTGATTGGAGCTGTTCTGAAGTTCTGCCATAATAGAATATGGGTCCACTCACTGATACTGGGAGCACAGGAAGAGGAATAAATTTGTAGGAGGCAGAATTTAACTTTACCCCAAGACATGCAGAACTGAAATGCCAAAGAAGCATGCATGTTGGAATGTCCTATAGACAGTGAATTACTTGAGTCTGAACCTCAAAAGGAGAGGTTTTGGCAAGAGGCAGGGCTGGGATAGTTAGCCTAGATGATTTGAAGTTGGAGAGGTATGTGAGTGTAGGGAAGCGCTTCTCAACGGGGACTGCACATTGCTGTCACTTGTGCTTTAAAGAAATGCTTCCAATGCCAAGGATTCTGAATGAATTTATTTCAGATAAATAATTGGACGTTGGCTTGCAGAAACTCCCCTGCCCTTGAAGGGGCTCAGGGTGAGACTAGAAGGGGAACCAAGATTGAGCCTGGAGGAGCAAAGATAGTTAATGACCAAGGGAGGATGAGTCTGTGCAGGAGACTAAGTCAATGTGATGTCATGGAAGTCAGTGAAAGAGTGGCCAGCAGAGGCTAGCCCTACTTAGAAGCCAGTTAACTGTGGAATTTGGATTTAGCAGTGTATAGGTATAATTTTGCTAATATAGGGAGAGGTATCAGTGGAAAGGTGGGACAGGAGCTGGTTGGAGTGGGTTAAGAAATGTGAGGAAATGAAGAAACCTAGTATTGGCAACTTTTTAAAAGTGTTCGGGAGAAAGACAGCTTGGAGCCTAAGAACTTTGCTGTTGAGTTAAGGTATTTTTGACTACATGTTAACAAATGCTGATTCAGTTATTTAAATAGTGGAGAAAATTACCTCATTCAAGAGTTCTGGAAGAAGGTGGTTCTAGGGTTATGGGCTCCGTGGCTCAACACTGTCATTAGAGACTCAGGTTTTTCCAGCCTCTCTGTGTGACTTGGTCATGAGGCTGCCTACTTAGGATGCTGCTATAATTCAGACATCAAACCTGATATAATCTCCAATAGGAGGAGGACAGTCTTTTCTTATAGTCACTTTTTGATTTTTTTTTTTTAAGTATACAAACCATAATTGTGTAGTGTGAATTTTCAGGAATCAAACAATTGTAACCACTACCAAGATCACAACCCAGGTACCCCAGAAGTGCCCCTTGTTCTCCTTCCAGTCACGACCCAACTCCTCCCCAGGATAACTACTATCCTGACCTTTATAGGTTAGTTTTGCCTATTGTCGTGCAATATAAATGGAATCACATATTATGTGCTCTTTTATGTTTGGCTTTCAGCATTGTTTTTGAGATCCATGTTGTTGCATGTAGTTGTAAAGTGTTCATCTATTGCATGAATATACCACATTTTATCCATTCTATTGTTGATGGGCATTTGGGTAGTTTCTAGAATTTGGCTTTCACAGACAGTGATATTGTGAACATATGCATTCATTTCTGTTAATTGTATAGTTGAGTGGAATTGTCAGAGCAGGGTATGCTTTTATTCAGCTTTAGCACATAGTTTGCTGTGTGGTTGTATCATTTTACACTCTTACTGGCAGCATGTGAGAGTTTCAGTTCCATGTCCTCACCAGCACTTAACATTTTACATCTTTAGTTTTAGACATTTGGGTGTGTAGTGGACTAGTACTGTGATTTTAATTTGCATTTCCATAAGTCAGTTAATATTTAAGTTGAGCATCTTCTCATATGCTTATTGACCACTTGGATATTGTTTTGTAAAGTACTTGTTTAACTCTTGCTTTTTTATTTTTTTATTTTTTTGCCCCCCCCCCCCCCCCGAGTTGAAAGTCGTCTTTATAGGAGTTTTTTGGTATTCTGAATATTAGTCATGATCAGACATATGCATTGCAAATACATCCTCACACCCTGTGGCTTGCCTTTTCACTCTTGATGTTTTCTTTTCATAAATTACTCACAGAGAGAGAAAGCAAAACAGCCACTCCCAACAGAGCCTTCACACTGGGATCCATCCCCAGCTTCACCCAGCCCGCACCATGGACATGCATATGTGTGCCCAATATATAGGGGTGGTCCTGGGACATGAACCAGGGCCTTCCCACATGGGTCCAGCTCACAGGGTGTTGCCTTGCAGCTGCATCACCAGCTAGCTTCTTCTAAAACTTGGTTTAACTTTGATATTTACATTTATAATTGGTTTTTGTATTCACCATAAGGTAAGGTTCAAAATTCACATGAACATTCACTTGACCTAGCATCATTTCTTAAAAGATAACTATTTTCTTCATTCACTGAGGTGCCACCCTTGTTATAAATCAGGAGAGATTATATAGTAGGACCCATGTCTAGGTTTTCTGTCCTATTGTTCAGATTATCTGTCCTTACATGGATTTTCTTTTTCTTTTTTGAAAATAGCTTTTTAGTAAATATTGCTACCTGGTAGTATACGTTCTCTAGTTTTGTTCTTCCTTGTAATCTTTTTATTTTTACATTATTTTTATTTTTGGAACTTTCGCTGTAGGGTGCATGTTCTCACTGGAAAGAGACAGAAAGAGGAGAATAAGAAGTCGTCCCCTGGGGGATAGGCACACCACAATCCCTTCTCCATTTTCCTCTTGAGATTTTGGGCATACATGCACACTTGCCAGGTGTGTTTTTTAGGCTACCGAGTTGTGGAGTCAGCCACGTGAAATCCAGCTGCCTTAACCACCACATTGCCTGTTGGTCCTGTTTTTATTTTTAACGTATCTTCTACAAGACAGAGGCAAACAGAGAGATATAAAGTCTTCCCAGCTTGGCTTTTAGTCCGCTAGGATCATAGGTGTTTACAGACACCCCCAGCATGTTCAGGTCAACCCAAGACCTGAACCCAGGCCTCCCATGTGCTTCTAGCCTCGCACAGCAATGCCCTACTGCCTGTCCCACATTTGGTCCTGTGATCTCTTTTTAATTTAATTTAATTTAATTTAATTTTATTTAATAAGAGTGATGGATTAGTATGCGTGTGAATTTGAGTTGAGAGCCAGTGAATCTTAAATAGGGAAGTGAACCTGAAGGTGAATAAGTCAGTGTGTAGGGTACCCGGAAAGATAGTAGGAAGGAGTAGTTGAACAAGTAAGATGGAATAAGCAAAGTTATAGGGGAAAGTTGGATGCCTGAATTAATGATTTTGGAGTTGGAACAGTTTTGAATGGGGCTAAGTTTCCCAGGAGTACAATGGTGGGTGGCTGAATTGGAGTAAGGAGGTCATTGAAGATAAGACAGGAAACAGAGACTAGGTACACCACAGTTTACAAAGTATATTTTCTAACCAAATGTCTAACTTATTATCGCCCTCAAAACAGGAAGAACAATTCTTATCCTTATTGTACACACTAGAAAGTGGACCATAGAGGTTAATAACTTTCTGAAATTCTCAGGTGAAATAGAGATTAAATTGGAGTTAGGCCAGGCTTCATGTCCCAGCTTCCATGCTCTGTTCAATATAGCTTAGTTGATGTGTTGTATGAAGAATCCAAGAGTTACATTTTCGGAGATCAGAAGTCTTATTAATTAAATATGTATATAAGTTTTCCCTAGATAGATGTTGATAAGATTTGTGCAGGAAATGCTCCAGAAATGTTAAAAGCAGTTATTCCTGGATGTTGTGATTGTGACTTTGGGTGACTTTTTTCCTTTGTTTTTTCTGTATTTTCCAAATTTCCTATAATGGACATACAGTAATAGATTTTAAAAATTAAGGTTTTTTTTTTTTTTTTTGAGAGGTTTTCGCTATAGGGCACATGCGCTCACCAGAGAGAGATAGAGAGACAGAAAGCGAGAAATCACCGCCCGGGGGGATGGTCACGCCGCAATCCCTTCTCCTCCATTCTCTCGGGATCTTGGGCACGCACGCACATGCGCCCGGCGTGAGTTTTAAGCCACCGGGTCTGGGACGCGAACCGCAGTCGACTATGTGGGAGTCCAGCAACATAGCCATTACGCTAACTGCTGGTTCCCCAAAATTAAGTTTTTTTAACTAGATAATACACATTGAAAATTAACAAAAGTGCCAGTAGATATGCAATATTGAATACTTTTTCCAATAAAAGAATGAAGGTGCTGAAATAATTTTATTTCTTGTTCTTTCTAGAAATGCACTTGGTGATGGAAAGAGAGCTACTATTCTGAAGAACACTTGGCCGAAGGTAGATTTCTTCTATATTTTCCTTTGAGCATAAATGTGTTTACTGAATGTGTTTGTACATAAAAATGCTAGATGAAATTGTGCAGAGCTCAAGAATGTGAAAAGGAACTCTTCAGTTCTGTGGTGAGAATGAGGCTTACTGCAGCAGGGAGAGCCTGTGTTGGGGAGGACAAGTCATGAGAACCTTAAGGATACCTTAGCAGTCCAGAGGTAAAGAGTAATGTCTGTGCTTCGTGGGTGAAAAATGAAAATTAAAATCTTATAAGAAACTGTAGGAAACTATCCTCATAACCTAGAGGTTGGACAGATTTCTTAAGTAATACACAGTGTGCAAATCAGTTAAAAAAAAAAAACAACCTTGATATATTTGACTACTTTAAACTTAAAAACTTCTATATGTTAGAAGACACAATAAATGAAATTGTACACTGGGAAGAGATAATTGGTCACATATAGAATGTATATCTGATAGAATTTATTGTTATGTCCAAAATATGCAAGGAATTCCTCAAATAAACAAGGAACCCAGCAGAAAACGGGCCAATAAAAGAAGCATTTTGCAGAAGAGTAGTACTGAATGGCCAGTAGAAATAACAAACAAACAATGCTTTAAAATAGTTTGTTTGTAATTAAAATTGTAGGGGATTGGTACACAGATGGAAAAATGAAACCAGGGCCAAATCTATGATTTGTTGGTAAGGTGACTGGATTGTGGGTCCAACATGGCTGACTGCATGGTTTGGGTGCCAGACCTGGTAGCTTGCAAAACATGCTGGATACATGTGCATGTGCCCAAAATCCCAACAGAGGGAGAAATGGAAAAGGGATTGTGGTATGACTATGTGAAAGGATTGTGGTATGTCCATCAGAAGTCATACCCTATAGTCATGGGGTGCCCACCCCTCCACGAACACGTGTGCCCTTTGTCAAAATTGGGGAAAAAAGGAAAGAAAAACAATACCAAAAGAACAGAAAATAGGGCCTCTACACAGGCCCATAGATACTTGAGAAAATAAAGCAGTGTGATAGTGTTTGAATCCTTGATCCTTCAGACTGGCAGAAATTAAAGAGACCAATAATTCTGAGTGTAAGTGAGGTTATGAATTGCTTACAACCAACCAGAAGAGCACTATGATAGCATACCCCATAATTACTTAATTTTAAGTGTGTATACCCTCAAAAATCTGTTGCATATGCACACATGGTGAGATATACAAGGTTGGTCATTGCAACATTGTTTTATTGGCATAGAACTGTAGCCTAAATTATCAGTGATAAAGCAGTGGATGAATATGATATTTTCACTATATCAAAGTTATTACTCTGACCTGATCTGTCTCCTATCTTAAACTCATTATTTTTCTAATCTTACTTCTACTACTCTCTCCCTGGTTTACTTCATATTGGCCCCTAAGGTTCCTCCCTGTTCCTCAGACATCCTAGGCTCACTTCGACTTTATGCTTACTCTTCCCTCTGCTTAGAGTACTTTTCCCTAGAGCATTAGCTAACTCGCTTATTTCTTTTCATTCTTGACTGAAAGTCCACTCAATGAAACCTTCCCTGGCTACATTAATAAAATCCCCTTTTATAGACATTTCTTACCCTCTTTCTCTTTTTTACTTTTTTCTCCTCTTATTACCGAACACGCTACATCACTACTTAAGTAATTTTATTTGTGTGTCTTCCACTATAAGCTCCCCAATGTAAAGTTTCTTGGTTTGTTTGGTTCACTCCTGAATTTGGACTCACCAGTTGCTGGTATATAGTAGGTACTCAGTAAATATTTGTTCAATAGTCACCTGCTAATTGAAATAAAATGAGTTAACTGGCTTGTCTTCATTTATATATTTAGCAAATAGTGTTAAATAAAAAAATGAGTAGAAGCATAATGTAGGCTGAAAAAAAGCATAATGTAGGCTTGAAAAAAAAAAACACCTCATGACAGTATTTGCTTTGGGACAAGGAAAAAGGGTAAGATTAGAAAGGATATGGAAGAGATTTCAGCAATACTCACACAGTTTTATTTCTTTCCTTAAAAAAGAATCTGAAGCAAATATAACAATGCTAATGGTTAATTATGGGTGATTGTTACATTATTCTATATTCTTTTTTTTTTATTGTAGAGGTTTTTGCTTTAGGGTGCGTGCACTTGCCAGAGACAGACAGAAACAGACTGTAAGAGGGAAAGTGAGAAACAGACAATGAGAGATAAAGTGAGAAATCATCCCCCCCACACCCAGGGAGATGGTCACACCACAATCCCTTCTCCTCTCAGGATCTGGGTCACATACACACATGCGCCTGGCATGAGTTTCTAGACGCTGGGTCTGGAACTCAAACTGTGGTCGGTCATGTGGGAGTCCAGCAATGTAACTGCTATGCCATCTGCTGACCTATTCTTTTTTTTTTTTTTTAAGAAAGAGATCTTTGTTCTAGGGTGCATGTGTTTGATGGAGAGACAGAGACACAGAAAGTGAGAAATTATCCCTCAGGGGTGATGGCCATGCTGCAATCCCTTCTCCTCCATTCTCCTCTCAGGATTTTGGGCATGCACGCACATGTGCCCTGTGTGAATTTCAAACTGCCAGGTATGGGACTCAAACCATAGTTGGCTATGTGGGAGTCTAGTAACATAACCTTTATGTCCTCTGCTGGTTCACCATTCTGTATTTTTAAATCATAAAAATACCCCAAATTTTTTAGAAGTGGAACTTTAATTAAGACACAGACACCTATATTTCATATATCATTTCTGGGTTTTACATATATATATATTTTTTTTTTTTTTTTTTTTTTTTTGAGAAAGATTTTTGCTATAGGGCACATGTGCTCGCCAGAGAGACAGAGACAGAAAGCGAGAAATCACCACCCAGGGAGGATGGCCATACCACAATCCCTTCTCCTTTATTCTTCTCTCAGGATCTTGGGCACGCATGCACACACTCCCAGCATGAGTTTCAAGCTGCAGGGTCTGCGATTCAAACTGTGTTTGACTACATGGGAGTCCAGCAATGTAACCACTATGCCATCTGCTGGTCCCTTACATATTCTTTTTAAAACCAAAGTGAGTAGAATCAGAATTTTAGTCTTAAAAATTTAATCTCATTTATTACACTTAGATAAACCTCATTAGAAGGTATAAGGAAGTTTATGTAAACCTCATTAATTTTAGGAATTCGTTTTATTTTGTCTTTTAAATTTATCTTTTTATTTATATTTTAAGTTGTACATGATGCAAAGAAAAGCAGAGTGTAGTAGATGTAAAGTGGGCCAGCCATTGGTGTGTTTAAGGCTGCTGGATCCCAAATGGCCAACTGTATGGTTTGAGCTGGCAGCTTGAAAAATATGGCAGCTCCTTGTGTGTGCATGCCCAAAATCCCAAGAGGAGAATGGAAAAGAAGGGATTGCAGCATGGCCATTCCCCCGAGGGTGCTTTCTCACTTTCTTTTTCTCTCTCTCTGTCCCTCTCTAGCAAGCACATACACCCGGTAGCAAATTTAAAAAAAGAAAAAAGAATAAAGAGTATAAAGTAAAAGAGAAAAGTCAGCCTGGGAAACCTTTTAAAATAACAAATTTCTTTGCTTTTACACCCCAAAATGTGATTCAGTTCACCTAGGAGTTTATCTAGAAGTCTTGAGATTTGTAAAATTCTAAAGGTGAAATTCTGTATCTAAATTTTGGAGTCATTTTCTTAAATGCCTCATTTTATAGATGAAGAAATTGAGTTCTGGAGAGGTAAAGTGACTTTTTCAAGGTGTCATTACAAGTAAAAGACAAAACTGGATTGAGAGTCCAGTAATGGATGATACTTTTGTCCCCGGATGTTCAATTTCTTGCTATTTTTATTATGAGTCTTTTCTTTCCTCTTTTTTTCTTTTTATTTGCTATAGGGCATGTTTGTTCCTTTGGAGAGTGAGAGGGAAAGTAAGAAATCACCTCCCAAGGGGCATGGCCACACCACAATCTCTTTTCCTCCATTCTTCTCCTGGGATTTCAGGCATGCATGCACACATGCCTGGCATGAGTTTCAAGTGGCCAGGGCCAGGACTCAAACCATGGTCAGCCATGTGGGATTCCAGCACCACAGCCACCAAGCCAGCTGCTGTTTGTTTCATGTTTTTACTGAATATTTTCAGTCTTTTCTTTAGCTTCCTGAACACTTGGAATACAGTTATAACAACTATCTTAATGCTCTTGTCTATTCTATTATCTGTGTCATTTGTGAATTATTTTAAATTGATTGATATCTTTTCTGTTCCTTTTTATTTATTTTTTTTCCAACAGGGATTTTTGCTATAGGGCATGTGTGCTCTCCAGAGAGACAGAAAGTGAGATTACTCTCCAGGGGTGATGACCACACTGCAGTCCCTTCTCTTCTAGTCACCTCTCAAGATCTGGGCATGCACACACATGCACCTGGCATGAGTTTTAAGCCATTGGGTCCAGGACTTGAACCATGGTCAGCTACATGGGAGTTCAGTGATATAACCATTATGCCATCTGCTGATCCCTTTTTCTCTTCCTTTAAGTCATATGTCCTTCTTTGCATACCTGGTAATTTTTGATTGAATGCCACATGTGAATTTTATCTTGTGCTGAATTCTTACGTTTTTAAAGAGAGATTTTTGCTATAGGGCATGTGCGCTCGCTCGACAGAGGAAGACAGAGGGACAGAAAGCGAGAATTACCCCTCAGGGGGATGGCCATACCACATTCCCTTCTCCTCCATTCTCATTCTGGGATTCTGGGAAACCACGCACACACGCCCAGCATGAGTTTCTTGAACCACGGTTGACTACATGGGAGTCCAGCAATGTAACCACCACTCCATCTGCTGGTCCCTCTTTTTTTCCTTTTTCTGTAAATATTCTTGAGCTTTGTTTTAAGTCTAGTAAAGTTACTTAGAAACAGTTTAATTCCTTGACATCTTTTTTAAGCTTAGTTACATGGGGCCAAAATATCAATTAATGGTAATTTTTACCCTTTTATTATGGCAGAGCTTTTCTGAGTATTCTACTTTCTGCTTCTTGAATTATGTTTTCCACTCCGGTTGTTCAGAACCGGAGTTATTCCCATTTCTATGTGGCTTGGCTATTGTTCCTTGTTAGCCTTTCAGGTGATTCTTTCCTTGTTCAGTTGCTCCAGTGCATATGCTGATCGGTACTCGGCTAAAGACTTGGTAAGCTGGGCAACCTGTTGAGCTTACCTGGTGTGCTTCTCATCTCTCAGGGGTCGCTTCCTTCTGTTGTCAGCGTCCTATAAGCCACGGTTTCATACTGGGTTGGGGACAGAATTCTGACTGGATTTTTTTTTGTTTTTTAATCTTTTTTAAAGGATCTAGACAGAATCACACCCACAAACCTTAACAGATCATTTTGACCCATTAGTAACAGGATTTTTTTCTACATTTTGTCCCTGGCATAGTATTGGTGTATTTTTGTGATGTATATTAAGCCTCTTTATCACTGTTAAAGTACTTTTTTTTAAAAACAACCTTCCTTTTCCATTCACTACCCTAGAAACTGTAAAACCTACCCATAACCTATAAGCCCCCACTTCCATATGTCCCACATTTTTGGACCAGACTAATGGAAAAACTTTTCACTAGATTCCAAATTCTCTTGCTCTCAAAATCAAATAAAAGGAACCAGTGTACCTGATCACCCCAAGAGAAAGACATGTTTTATTTCCTCTATGGGCCTAGGTCATTCATATTCTGCCTAAAATAAACAACATTAATTATTATTTTTACACAGTTGGTTATTTTCCGACAATGGGTTGTTGGAAAAGTCATGACGTATTTTTTTCTACACAAAAATGCATAAAACTTTTCCGATGACCTAGTATCTTTGTCTTTTTTTGTTTGTTTCAGGTAGAAAGATAAATCCAGTTTTAATTATTACATCTTGGCAAGAAGTGAGAGTTATGGACTCTGTTTGGATTTAAAAAAGAGTTTTACCATGTAATGGGAACCACAAACTAATATCCTTAATAACTGTTGTTTCCAGTAAAAAGAGAACCTCTCTTAGTATCCATATAGTATACCTGAAGGATGCTTCAGACTAATCCTGACTGAGTCATGTGTCCACTTGTGGATTGATCCTGTGACCTTGGAACTAGTGCATTTCAGTTGATCAGTCTCCTGGGTCATAGCCACTTTCTTACCTACTTTGGGGGTACAGTAATAGAATGGACAGTCCTACCATTACCGTGAGGAGTAGGAAATGGTGCCCCCCACCTCAAATTCTAGAATGGGATACTAGGGAAACAACAGGGAATTTCCATATTCTCTATTCCATGATAGAGAATGAGATAGTATCACAGAAAAGCAGAACCGTCCATTGTAATTGGCTTTTAGAAACTTTCTGAGGTACTTTTAATTTCAGCTTTATTTAAACAATGTCAGCAAAGAGGTCTAAATAAACTTTTTTTTTTCTTTTTTTTTTGGAGAGGTTTTCGCTATAGGGCGCGTGCGCTCACCAGACAGAGAGAGACAGAGAGATAGAAAGCGAGAAATCACCCCCCAGGGGGGATGGTCACGCCGCAATCCCTTCTCCTCCATTTTCCTCTCGGGATCTTGGGTACGCACGCACACTTGCCCGACGTGAGTTCTAAGCCACCAGGTCCGGGATGCGAACCGCGGTCGACTACGTGGGAGTCCAGCGACATAGCCATTACGCTAACTGCTGGTTCCCTAAATAAACTTTTCCAACTAACAGAAATTATACTGGGTTTTACAGGGTTTAGGGAAAAGGATCCAGTAAAAGGTGAAGAGAGTGGGGGGAAAAGATATAGAAATGAGGTATTCTCTATAGAATTAGCAGGAATGGTTTATTAGCTGTCATTTCCTGTGCTAGCTATGTTTTATTTTTTATTTTTTTATTATTTTTTTTTTTTGGAGAGGTTTTTGCTATAGGGCGCATGCGCTTGCCAGACAGACAGAGACAGACAGAGAGATAGAAAGCGAGAAATCACCCCCCAGAGGGGATGGCCACGCCGCAATCCCTTCTGCTCCATTCTCCTCTTGGGATCTTGGGCACACACACACACACACGTGCCCGGCGTGAGTTTAAGCCACCGGGTCCAGGACTCGAACCGCGGTCGACTATGTGGGAGTCCAGCGACATAGCCATTACGCCAACTGCTGTCCCTATGTTTTATTTTTTTTAAGGATTATTTTACTTTTATTCATTGTAAATTTTTTTGAAGTTGACCAGAGAGAGATAGAAGGAAAGTGAGAAAGCAAGCTGCCAGGTCTGAGACTTGAACCATGGTCAGCCATGTGAGAGTCCAGCCACCTTAACCACCATACCATCTGCCAGCCCTGTATTTTGTTTTATATGCAGATATATAAACTTTGAAGTTGAAAAATGTCTAAAGGATAAGATTTATGACTGTGTATAATGTCTGAGAGATCTCTTATGTTTTTATACCTTGGTTGTCAGGGCTTCTACACTTTAAGGAAAAGCAGGGTTGATTTGTGCACTGAACCTATATATAAAAGCACATACCGAAAGAGTTATTCTTGGCTTTTTTTGGACAGAGATTTTTGCTGTAGAGCACATGCACTTGCCAGAAAGAGAGAAAGTAATAAATTAACCCCCAGGGGGATGGTCATGCTGTGATCCCTTCTCCTCCATTCACCTCTTGGGATTTGGGCACACATGTGCACATGCCCAGCGTGAGTTTTAAGCCACCAGGTCCGGGACTTGAACAGCAGTCAACTAGGTGGGAATCTAGTGCGTTAGCCACTGTGCCACTGCTAGCCCATTTCTGGCTTTTTAAAGTAAAAGATGATCTTTCTTAAAAGGGTCACTTTTTTTTATTTTGTATTTTCTCCTTGATTCTCACAGTCAGAATGTTCTTTGCAAAATGTATAGTAAAGGGGAAAAGAGCTCTGGATCAGGTATCACACAGTCAGGGTTGTTTGGGTTGCCTCAGTGTAAGTGTGACCGTACACCAGTTTCTAACCTATTTCATTTATAAATCACCTCTCTAATGGAGATACTGGGCCCAAAACACAAGTTCTGTTTGTGACTAGTTAGAAGGGCAGTTGGTTGAATTAGTTAGGTTTGGTACTGTTGGCTTTCTATATTGAAGTCATACTTGATAGAGATTTCTCAGTGTATAAATGGAGCCAGCAAACATTTTTCTTCTTCAGTAAAACAAAACAAGAAACCAGTATTATTGGAATTAAGAATAAATTGATGGTTTTCAGTCTTTTCCTTTGTTTTTTTTTTTGTTTGTTTGTTTGTTTGTTTGTTTTAAATGAGAGATTTTTGCTTTAGAGCACGTGTGCTTGCTTACTGAAGAGAGAGAGAAACAGAAAGAGGAAAAGTGAGAAATTATCCCCCTCACGGGGGGATGGCCACGTCGCCATCCTTTCTCCTCCATTCTTCTGCTGGGATTTTGGGCATGTGTGCACACCAGGCATGAATTTCAAATTGCCAGGCCCAGGACTTGAACCACAGTGGACCATGTAAGAATCTGGTGCCTAACCACTGTGCAACCTGCTGACCCTTTAGTCTTTTTCTTAAAGCCAGGAACAATATGTAGAGATACAATCATTAAGAGCTGACTGAAGGGGAGAGAGGTGGTTGGAAAATCGAGCCTGAATGCAGCCCTTCTCTGCCTGTGCTCTTCTCAGGTGCTGACAAACGACTACACAAGCTGATTGTTCTTTCCAAGGCTGCAGACCTTCTGATTTTAACTTAGAGACTGCTCTTTTCTAAAGTATTTTGAAAAAAGTTACAATGACTTTTGTACTTTATTTGACATAAAATACTATATTTCATTCTTTATTAGTAAAATAGAAGAAAAGTCTAATTCTTTGTTGGAGGCACAAAAATCTCTTAAGCAAAAATATTGATCTTTAATTAGTTGTTAAAAAGTTATTTGCTTAATTAATCTTAACTTTTTATTTAGCCCATTAGGTAATTTTATTTCCTGAGGTATTTTTATTTCTTTTCCGCTGATAGGGGCCTAGTCTAACATTTTAAGTAACTAATAAATTTTAAAATAAAATATCTTTCCATATTGTCTTTAACTTAAGCATATTTTTGAGAAAAAAATTAAATTTATCTTTTTGGAACAGGGTCATTATCGTTATTGTGATGCTCTTTCTATGCTGGGGGAATATGACTGGGCCCTGCAAGCAAACCTAAAAGCTCAAAAACTCTGTAAAAATGACCCTGAGGGAATCAAGGATCTAATTCAGCAGCATGTAAAGTTACAAAAACAAATAGAAGACCTCCAAGGTATTTCACCTAAGATTCTTTTGGTTACAATCGAATTCCCTTGAAAACTTTGAAGGTGGGTTTCTTGGATTAATGGAGGACCATAAATCAATTCTCACACAATTTGTACTTTGTTGGATTATCTTGGTCAAGTCACTCAAGTTTTCCATTTCTATCTGTGTAGAATTGTATTAGTATGATAGTCTGGTTGGTAATTATAAATGTGTTGCATATTTTTAAAATTTGAAACAGACATCAGCCAAATTGTTATTATTTATTCTCTGTAGAGAAAAAGCCCGTCCAGAAATTTTGAATAAAATAAAAACTTTTCAAAACAAATATTAAAAAACTTTTTTCAACTATTAAAATTATTTCCTGAAGAAAAGATCCTTTAGTACAGCTGTTTGGTGTTTTTGCACTAAAGTTGCACTAATTTTATAATGTGCTTAACACACATAGGTATGAACTTATTATATATATCAGAAATTTGTTGTGCAGGCTGGGAGTTGCAGGTTTGTATTCTGCCATTTTTTTTTTCCCGCTCTGAGTTGTTTTGCTTTCTCCAATGCCTGAAAATCCTTTACTCTACACTGTGAGCATATGTGTTTTTGCTTTTCTTCATTGAGATGTGATATCTTGGGTACTGAGCTGAGCGGGTCTATTTCACTAACAGCTGTTGCCATCCAGCATAGCATGATTATAAGATTGTGAGCTTCTCGAAGACAGGTACCATTTCTGACTCCAGTTTATATTTTACTATCATCCTGTCAACAATCTCACGTAATGGGATGTCAGACAAGGTTTGTATAACATTTTATTGACACTACCCTAAAACTCAGCTTATCTAGAAATGTGTAATTTCTTAGGTTTACTTTCAAGTGTCCTAAATTTGATGTTCTTACTATCATCTTAAAGGAAATTTAAAAATTTTATGACGTTTAACTTGCCAATCCATTGATTACTGTGTTTGTGTATGATTGATTTTTATAGGTCGAACACCAACAAAGAATCCAATTAAAGCCTTTTACGAAAGCAAGTGAGTTACTATCAGGCCAGAAGCTGCTACGCGGAATGACTTTGCCCCATAAATTTAAAAATCATTTGTGTTTGATGCTTTAGGCGCCAATAGCAACCACACTAATGAGGGATAGAAGAAAGGGACGGTGATGGTTTAAAATGCTTATGTTTATGATCAGATGATCTATGAGTTGTCAGACTTACTTTGCTGAGTTTTACTGAGCATCTGGATATGTGTATACTGGTGATCAGTAGCCCAAGCCTGTAGGAAAAGAGGGGTGATATATTAATCAGATGTAACTATGCTTTAATGGAACCAGTTTGACCATAAGGGTTCTAGCAACAGAAAGCTAAAACACAGCCTGGACTTGTGCCCCTCACATCTGCCTCTAGCCTCTCAAAATCTGTCACAGGTGGGACTAGCAGTTAGCGTAACGGCTATGTCACTGGACTCCCATGTAGTCAACTGCAGTTCGAGTCCCGGACCTGGTAGCTTCAACTCACGCCGGGTGTGTGTGTGTATGTGCCCAAGATCCCAAGAGGAGAATGGAGGAGGAGGGATTGCAGTGTGGCCACCACCCCCCCCCCCCCGGGGGGTTGATTTCTCGCTTTCTGTCTCTCTCTGTTTGGCAAGTGCACACGCCCTAAAGCAAAAACAAACAAACAAACAAAAAAAAAAACACCTCTCTCCCTCCAAAAAAAAAAAAAAAAAATCTATCAAAGGCTAAGACTCTTCCTGTTAGAAATCCTGTTAGAAATAGGCAACAGGTTGATTTCAGTATGCTCACAAGAAAATAAATAGCAGCCAGGGTTCTACCTTTACTTATTTGGCAATTAAAATAGACTAAGCTTAAGTAAAGCAAGCCAACTGTGAAAGCTATGCATTGTATATCCCATTTAATATATTTCAAATGCCTGCATTCTATAGCAGAAATTGAAAGACTAGAAAGCATGGCAGCAGAGAGGGTAACTGTAGATACTAGAGACAGTATAGCAGGGGGAGGTAATGGTAGAAGGGAGGGGATCAGAAGAAACACACACACACACAAAAGCTAACAGGCACAAATATGAAAAGTTACCTGTTGATGATAATGTTTACATGTTGTGCATTGTAAAGATGTACAGTGATTAGATGTAACTTAAAATGAAAAAAAAAAGGAATGAAGAAAGACAAAATAGTAACATTTCTGACACATTGGTGGAAATGTAAAGTGCCCCAGCTCTTCTGGAAAAGTAGTTTGTGATTTTTTTTTTTTTTTTTTTTTTTTTTAAGAATTAAAAAAAGGGGGGGATGGTGGTGGTAAATTGTAACTTTAAACTGGTAAGACAAAATTTCCTTTGAAAGTGGGTACACAACCTACTGTACACCTACAGTATGCAATATTATTCAGCAATATGAAGAACAGACTATTGATATGCTTGGCCCCCTGTGTGGGTCTCAGGAATATCTGCTGAGTGAAAAGAAAAGCCTCTCACAAAATCATATATGGGGTGATTTCACTTATATACCGTTCTTGAAAAATAGTATAGAATGAAGTTGCAAAACAGATTTCACTGGTTTCTAGGGGTTAGGTATGGCAGAAAAAGGAATGACTATGAAGGTGAGGCAAGAGGGAGATCTTTGAGGTAATGAAATAGTTCTGTATCTCTATGCTTGCTGGCCATATAAATCTATTCATGTAATAAAGTAACAGAAATTATAAACTCACATTTTACCAGTGTCTTATTCCTGGTTTTGGTATTATTGTACTATAATTTTGTGAAATATAACCACTGAGGTAAGCCAAGTGATGGTTATAAAGGATTTCTCTGTGTTATCTTTTGCCATTTCCTTTGGATCTATAATTATGTAAAAATAAAATGATTTTTTTAAAAGGAAAAAAAATGTAAAGGATGCCAAAGTAAACTTTAGAAGAACAAAAAGAAATCAACTTTGGTATAACATATTATCTATTTCACTAAAATTATTTTTTTAAAAGGGATTTTTGTTTTAGGGCATGTGCGTTTGCTAGAAGACAGAAAGCAAGAAATCACCCCCCCCAGGGGGGCTGGCCATGCCGCAATCCCTTCTTCATTCTCCTTTCAGAAGAATGTGGGCACTCATGCACACATGCTCAGTGTGAGTTTCAAGCTGCTTGGTCTAGGACTCAAACCACGGTCGGCCATGTGGGAATTCAGTGCTCCAACCACTACACCACCTGCTGGCCCCTCACTAAAAAAATTTTAAGTTTTGATTCAGGGAAATAAAATAATGGCAATGTTTTCATTTTTTAAAAATAGACTAAGCTTCTTTTTACTTGCTTGCTTAGATGCCGAGGTGATTGAAGCTGTTAAAATTTAATTATGAAGACTTACGTATTTTAATACTAAAACCAAGAATAGTTTTCTTGAAGTGTTCTTAGTCTGAGTTTTCTGATACTGAATTTTAAATAATGTTTATGTATAAAATGTCATCTCAGAGAATCCTTTTAAAGAAATAATCCTTTACCTTCAAGGAAAAAAGGCTATGATTACTACAGTCTCATTTGATGGATAACTTTTCTAAAATGTTTATTAATCAGTAGGAATAAGAAGATCATTTATTTTATCCTCCCCCAGGGCCTACATACCTAGGAGTTTGTCAGCACCTACATTTAGTACTTCACTTAACTTTGTGGAGACTGAAAGAGATTTCAGAAAAACTAACCACGAAATGGCAAATGGTGGTAATCAGAATCGAAAGGTAAGCTTAGTTTAAAACAAAAATTATTTCAAATATAGATTATGGTAGTCTCATATTTTCAAAATAATACTTTGGTAATCATGAAAACCAAATATTTTGGCAATATGAGCTTCTTTTCCGCAGTTGATATCAAGAAAATGTTTCTTTTTAATAAATAATATGGCTACCACATACAACTACACAAAGATAGTATTTTTTTTCTTTTTTAAGAATTATTTATTGGGAACCAGCAGTTAGCGTAATGGCTATGTCACTGGACTCCCACGTACTCGACTGCGGTTTGCGTCCCGGACCCGGTGGCTTAAAACTCATGCCGGGCGCGTGTGCGTGTGTGCCCAAGATCCCAAGAGGAGAATGGAGGAGAAGGGATTGCGGCGTGACCATCCCCCCCGGGGGGTGATTTCTCACTTTCTGTCTCTCTGTCTCTGTCTGTCTGGCAAGCGCACGCGCCCTATAGCAAAAATCTCTCCAAAAAAAAAAAAAAAAGAATTATTTATTTAACTTCATTTGTTTATTGTCATTCTTCAACTTGACTAGAGAAAGACAGAGAGAAAGGGAGAATGAGAAAGCAAGCCACAGGTCTGGGACTCAAACCACAGTTGACCATGTGGGAGTCCAGCGCCCTAACCATCACACCACCTGTCAGCCCCCGAAGATAGTATTTCAGTATTGCAGAGTTTCTTGGGAAAATGCATTTACATTTTTTTCCTAAATATCATTTTGCCGCTAGGTCCTCCTTGTATGCCCTCCCTTTACATATCCCCCAGCAGTCACTTGGGATGAGCAGTAGCAGGTCTGGTAGCCAAGTCAGCCCCACTCCTTAAAGTGTTTTAGATTTTTCTTTTCCTCCCTTTGCCCCTTTGTAATCTGCTTAGCTATCCAGCCCAGGTAGCCAGCTTGGGCTGTGCTGGCCCTGGGAGGTACATCTTCACACCTTGCCCAGGTGTTTCTGCAGCCTCTGTTGCCCTTCACAGCAGCAGTCCAGCCCTTAACTCATTGCTGTGCTCAGCAGAAACCTTGATCTGATGTTTTCTTAGAGTGCCAGCAGGCTCGCTAGCCTGGCTCTGTGATGAGGTGTCCCAGACGACCTGTGCTGAGTTTTCCTTTGAACTCTAGCATACACGAAGCTCAGCAGCGTCACCAAGTCCACATTTATATTGCTCTTCAGGGTTTGAGATGAGAAAAATAAAATGGTACTTTGGCATTGGGTGGGTGATGGACCTTGAAGAGAGCATTTACAACCCACTATATAGTCCTTTGATAATACTGAAAAATCTCTAAGAGGCTGCATTCAGCCAGGGAGAGGAGCATAGGGAAAGACAGACAGTTTTGTACACAGCCATTTTAGGCATCATGCTCAGCATCAGAAATAGAAGCATCATTCAAAAATTTGTCATTATGGGACCAGCAGTTAGCGTAATGGCTGTGTCGCTGGACTCCCATGTAGTTCGCTGCGGTTTGAGTCCCAGACCTGGTGGCTTAAACAAATGCTGGGCGCGTGTGTGTGCATGCGCACAAGATCACGAGAGGAGAATGGAGAAGTGATTATGGTGTGGCCATTCCCCCTTAGGGTGATTTCTCGCTTTCTGTCCCTCTGCCTCTCTCTGTCTTTCTTGGACAGTGCACGCGCTCTATAGCAAAAACCTCTCCAAAAAAAAGAAAAAAAAGTTTGTCATTATATAATGATTTCTTGTCATTAGTCATTATTTTGTTTGCTTTTTTATACATTTAGGCTTAAGAACCAGCTGTACGTTTTAAATGCTTTGGTGATTTTTATCCTATTCTGTTCTAAGTTCTACTCTAGTCTATCACTATTGAATTCTTTGGGATTCTATTTTCCTTGAAAGTCTCACTAATTTTATTTCTATGCTCAGGTTGAAGACGAGGCTTTTAAGGTAGATGACTGTGACTGTCATCCTGAATTTCCATCACCATCTAGTGAGTATTTGTTTTCTTATATAAATTGTTGCTGAGTTAATGTAGTATTGCCTAAACTTTAATGCCCTAAAATTTAACAAGCATCACTTATATTTGCTATTATTCTCCTTTACTTTATAGTACTTCTATGTTAATTAAAGAAACATTGAATAATTATTTCAAATCAGTGTTCAGTCTTCTCATTTTTTATTTTTTTGGAGAGATTTTTACCATAGAGTGCATGTGTCCACCCGAGAGACAGAGAGAGACTGAGAGACAGAAAGCGAGAAATCACCCCCTGGGGGGATGGCCATACCACAGCCCTTTCTCTTCCATTCTTCTCCCGGGATCTTGGCATACATGCACATGCGTCTGGCCTGAGTTTGAACCACTGGGACTGGGACTCGAGTGGTGGTCAGCCATGTGGGAAGTCTGGCGACATAACTGCTATACCATCTGCTGGTCCCTGATATTTTCATATGAATAAATTTAATTTGGGAAACCTAAATAAAAGGAATGGAAAGATGAAGTACATACCTCTTCTTGATCTGCTCTTTAACTGCCTCTAAGCCACTGTCTCTCATTCTTGAAAGTTTGCATTATTGCTTCCCCTCTCCCCACCTCCAAAGAGCATTTTTAAAAACTGCCCTCCTAAGGTGGTCTTCCCTATGAAATTAAATACATAAATATTGTTTATTTGTTTATGTACTATATGTACATCTATGCTTTATATATAAAAAAAGTTCATTTTTTTCATCTCCCAAGAACTAATTTTTACCCTTTTGGGGGTGATATGGCTCCCTGTTGAGAATGGATGCTTATCTTATTTCTCACATTTTGGAGGCTGGGAAGTCTACTGCTACGGTACCAGCAGATGAGATCCCCCATCTTGGTTCATCGATGGCCATCTTCCCATAATGTCTTCACATGGTAGGAGAAATGAGAGAGCTCTCTGGGTTCTTCTCATTCATGAGGGCCCTGCCTCATAACATAATCACTTCCTCAAAGGTCTCACCTCCTGATACCATCACATGGGAGGCTAGAATTTCAATACATGAATCAATTATTGACAGGGGATGGAGAGTGGGGGAAGTTCACAGACATTCAGACCATAACAGTACCTTAGGCTAAATCTCATTACCAGTACATATGTTTGTTTATGCAAATAGTAAACAGACTCATGTCAGGACCTCATTATCTGACATCACTGGGAGATGACGGTACTGGAGAAGTAAATCATTTAATTTTCATTGTCCATGTAGACTACAAGATTTTGATAAAAGAAATATTTTTAAAGTGGATTGTGTGTTTCCCTGCCTTTTAAGATAGAGTTTAACAAAATGCAGAGTGTCTTGCTGGCTCAAGGTTATTATTACACACAATAGTTAACTTGGCTCAAGCTTTCATGTCGTGTTTTTGCCAGGGTTGTGAGATGGTTGATCTTATGGTTAGTGATCCTACTGCTCTCTTTTCCTTTTTTGGTTTTTGGTCTGTTCATTTTCTTTTCAGTGGTTTTGCATCTTAGCAACCATCTCTGTCCATTGCTACCTGCAGTTTCTTACTCTTTCAGGTTCCAATTCTGTATGTCCAACCACTTAGGACTGGGCATTCTGTTCGGTTATTAGCACATTAGCGTAATTACAGAGGAGGAAAGTCAGGCAATTTTCTTACCGTATGTTATTCTACCAGCACATGAAACATATTTGAAGTCAAACATTTTTTAAGACAGCTCTTAACTTATTAATATTTTGTAGCCCATTATTATCAGACAGCACATTTACATAAGTTAAATACTGTTCGCCCTTCGGCATTTATGGTCAGGTGAAGAAATTAGGTTCCGTATTTGCAGTGAAGTAGTGCTGCCCAAACGACAGAGATCAGACTAGAACTCGCCCGCCGTACCGTGTCCTCCTGAGTTCTCTGAGGCCACCACCACTGACTCAGGCTCTCATTCCCACCTAATTATACTGGCTCTGACTTTGTCTCTCTGCCCTCTCCCAAACCTTTCATCAACCATGATGATTCTTCAAGTTGATGGGAAAAATATATTGTAAGAAACCATAATTGTAAAAACTGTCATTTTTTGGTATCAAAGTAAACCTGCACTTTAATTCTATTTACCATGGACTTTTTGAAGTCCTCGCTTTCGTACACCTTATCCTTACTGCCAAAGTAACTCTGAACAGCATCACTTTCCTGCCCACAAAACTCAAAAGCTGAGCTCACAGAGATGGAGGAACTGAAGAAAAAAGTTTGTAAGCCCTCACCCAGGCTGTCTTTGAGGCCCATTTCCAATCTTCCACCCTACTGAGGTCTTTGGATCATACCGCTTTCATTATTTCTGAAATGAACTCCACTCTTGGGTTTGGGCCATTCTGTCCAAATCCCACCGTTCTTCAAAAACAGACACATGCTACATCCTCGCTGATGCTTTGCCCAACCTCTCCCACTTAACTGATTTCTGCCCTCTGTGAATTTTGAGGGAAGTTACTGACTGAGGAATTCATATGTCAGTAAAAACATATCTTTTCTATGTAATAGTGAAGTTGTTTCATTACTGAAATGATAATGTTTTTCTTCCCGTCTTATTGTTAACTACTTGAAAGCAAGAATTATTACTTCCCTCTCTCCATATCTACTATAGAGCTAAATAATCATACTTGTCATCTTCATAGTAATTTTAAACCAAGTCCAGCCATGGTGGTATGTGCTACAAAGACACTGCTTTGCAGGCTGGGACTAGGTAGGGGCCCAGCTTCAATTCCTGGTCCAGCCTACATGCCAGGCAACTAGAGGTGTATGTCTGTATTTTCCAGCATCTTGGGAAGCCAAAGCAGGAACATCACAAGCTCAAAGCTGACCTAGGCTACACATTGAGGTCCTGTCTAAAAAAAGCCAGGTGTGTGGGGGTCAGCCAATGACATAGTAGTTAAGTCATTAGACTCCCTTGTGACTGACCACGGTTTGAGTCCTGGACCCAGTGATTTAAAAATCATTCCAAGGAGACCAGCAGTTAGCGTAATGGCTATGTCACTGGACTCCCATGTGGTCGACCGCGGTTCAAGTCCTGAACCCAGCGGCTTAAACTCACGCCGGGCGCATGTGCGTGCGTGCCCAGGATCCCGAGAGGAGAATGGAGGAGAAGGGGTTGCAGTGTGGCCATCTTCCCTGGGGGGCAATTTCTCGCTATCTGTCTCTCTCTGTCTTTCTGGCGAGCGCATGCACCCTATAGCAAAAGCCTCTCAAAAAAATAAATAAATAAAAATCATACCAGGTGCACATGTGCGTGTGTGTGTGTACACACTCAGGATCCCAGGAGGAGAAGGGATTGCAGTATGCCACTCCTCCCCCCACCCCGGGATGAGGTGATTTCTTACTTTCTCATTGTCTCTGTCACCTCTCTGGTGAATACACATGCCTTTACCAGAGAGGAGACAGAAATTTCTTAAATAGCAGAAACCTCTTAAATAAAAAGGGGGCACTGGATTCACACAGTTCAAGTCCTAGACCTGACAGCTTGACAGTCATGCCGGACACATGCCCAAAACCCCAAGAGGAGAGTGGAAGAAAAGGGATTACAGTCTTGTCATCACCCTAGAGGGTGATTTCTCACTTTCCTTCTTTTTGTCTCTGTCTGGCAAGGGCAGGCACCCTATGGCAAAAACCTAACACAACAGCAATAACAAAAGTCAGGTGTGGTGGCACATGCTGTAGTCTCAGGTAGAGGATTGCAAAATTACGAGACCCTGTCTTAAAAATATTCATAATAATAATAGTAATTTTGCACCATACATAAAATGACATCAGTAGCTTCTCTTGGTTTACCTGTTTGTAGTTACGTTTATACATAATGTTTTTTTGCTTGTAATTCCAGTTTCATATTTCTATGATTTTACTCTAGGAATGAAGATTTTTATGTACAGATTTCAGTAACAATTACTTTCGTATTCATAGGTCAGCCTCCAAAACATAAAGGAAAACAAAAATCCCGAAATAATGAATCAGAGAAGTTCAGGTATGTTTTTCCCCTAAGGTGTGTGTGTGTTTTCCCTAAAGTAGTCGTCTCAAGAAAAAGGAGAAAAGAAAATCTCTATTTTACACATCAGCTACCTCTATGTATGTGTATTATTGTGGATACTGAAATCCCCTTCAAATATCAAAGGCATGTCTTTAGGACAAGATTATTTTGGTGTAAAGGCTTATTAATCCTGGATATTAATACTGCTATCTTAGAGTCATATAACATGAAATATATCCATAATCTTTTTCAGTTCTAAAACATGTGCTCATAAGTGGAAAAAGGCAAAAGGTGAAAATTAAGGCTCTTCCCCTGCTCACTTCATTTTACCTGTCCCATCATCCTTTCTGTAGGGCTTTCTCTAGGAACTCACTTTTAACAGTTTCTTGGCTCTGGGGAAACTTTCTCTGCATACTCAGGCATGGGTATATGTATATTCATGTATACTTTTGAGTAATTATCATTAAAGGAAACTATATCCTAGTGAACTGACCACTTATAAGATTAATTCTACCAAACATACCATAAAAATTAGCAGTAAGAACTCTTGACATCCGTCTTTATGGTTAACTCCTCATTCCCTGCAAAGATTTAAATGGGCAGCAAAATGAAATTGTAGATTTTACAATGCAGAGGTTAATGGAGTGAGTGAAAGTGATGCTGGAAAAACAGCAAAGCCACATCTGCCATAGTCAGATGAGTTGTCAGTTTTTTCTTCATTTCTTAGGACCGAATCCATGATAAGTGCTTCACAGAATGATTGGAGTATCAAAGCGCTAAAGGAAATTAGGAAAGCCCTAATTAAAAAAAAAAATGACCTTTTTTTTTATCCTACTACAAAAATTAGATACAAAGCTAGGGCATAGTATGTTCTCTTTTTTTTTAATTTCAGGGGACCTGTGCTGTCACAGGGTGGGGGGGGGGGAGGGCAAGGGTTGGGGAGAAGCACCGTGCAATGGGGTATGGTCACATTGCAATCTCTTCTTCATTTCTCCATCTTTTCGGGATTTGAGGCATGTTTGTGCATATGTCCAGTATGTTTTTCAAGTTGCCAGGGCATGGACTCAGTCCACAGTCAGCCATAGGCGATCTGGCTCCCTTAAGCACTAAGCCACGAGGCTGGTTCATAGATAATGTTATTCTGTTATTTGATTGTAAAATTTAAAAATCCAGATTTTGTCTCCTTGCCACATCCCAAAAGAAACCAGAACTTGATGCATAATCGTGTTTAGAATATGTTTTGTAATTTTAATATTGTTTTGTTAAAGATAAATTTACTTTCCTGATATTTCTCTCCAAATTGAACACTCTGTATTTGATAATATCTACCTCATGGGTTCATTTCATCATTACATGGGGTAGTCACATAAAACACTTAGAGCCCTGGAACATAGTAAATGTTTTAAATATTTGACGATCCTTGTTACTACCATAATTTTCATGATTACTAGAACCATTCTGGCCTATAGCTTGCTTTTTTTATCTCTTAGAAAATATCTTATTTAGCTCCCTATATCAGACTATAGAGAACTACTTCCTTCATTTTCTTTCTTGTTTTCTTTTATTTTTCTGAGTGAGAAACATGAGACAGAGAGACAGGTGCCCCCAATAGGATCGTCACCCCGTGTTCCACCCCACGGCTCAGCCAGCCATGATCATGGGCATGCTTGCCCCTAGTATGTTCAGGGAGGTCTCTGGAAATAAACCTAACACCACCCTATGGGGTCAGCCTCATGGAATGTTTTATTTCTACTGTGCCACTTCTGACACCTACTTTCTTCATTTTTATGGTTGCAGTATATCTCACAGTATAGATGCAGTCCCCATTGTTTGTATGTATTTGGGCTTGTTCTTTTCCTTCCTCATTCCATTTCTTTTCTCTGCATCTCTCTTCCTTTCTTCTTTCTTTCCTTTGAGAGGGATAAATAAGACAGCACCCTAGTAAACATATTTCTACCTGCACCTTCATGCCATTGTTAATAGATAGTTGAAGAATAGTTTTATAGAGTGGAGTTGCTATGTCAATAGGGGATAATGTAATTTAATGGATATTGCCAAATTGTCCTCCCAGAAAATGGACACTGTTCACAATGAGAAGATGTGTTATGATAATGTATGTATTGGATCTTTGTCCCAGTTCCTGGTACAAGGCTCTTGAAACCTTTAGAATTTCTTGAATGGTAGGAATATCTTTTAGTATTCATAATGATCCCCTTTCTGTAAGTCTGCCTGAGTTTATGCTAATTAATTGACTTAAAGCAGTTCACCTAGATGGCTTTAGGATGGGGGTCTGATCACCAGAAAATCCACGCGTGTCATCAGAGGGTTGGGACTTAGCCCCATACCCAACCTCCAAGGAGGAATGTGAACCAGAATATTGACTTCAGTCACCAGTGACCAGTGATTTAATCAATCATACATGATATCTCCATCAAACCCCTAACACAAGAGGGTTTCGGGAGCTCTCTGGTTGGTGAACACATGGACTAGCTGTGAGGGTGGTACTGCACTCCCCAACCCTACTGTGCACTTGGGTCATTTGCTTTTCTGCCTGAATTCTATCCTTAATAATAAATTGGTAATAGTAAGTAAAGTGCTTTCCTGAGTTCTATGTGTTCTAGTGATTTTTCTTACCTCAGTGGGGGAGTCATGGCAACCCCCAAGCTTATACTAGGCAGGGCAGAAGTGGGGGTAACCTGGGCCCCTACTTGTGACTGTGTCTGACATGGGGGCAGCTGTGGGTCTGTGCTAATTCCAGGAGGTGGTGTTAGTACCGAATCATTAGACTTCAGTTGATGTTATAGGGTGATTTGGTATGGAAACATGACAAGTATTTGGTGGGGGGGGGGGGAAAGCACCATTTGTTGTCAGAAATGATATCAGAGGAATACCACAAAGAATGCCTGAATCTTCCTTACTTTCAGAAACAGTTGTATTTTATTATATTTTCCCACGAGATTGATAACCTTTTTTGTAATGTTTAGGTTCTTCTTCCATATCATCTTTATCATCAGTTCATCTGGTATCCTTCTACCTCTAATTTCATAGGGACTTTCATTAATTGGATTCAGAGATTAATTTGAGGAGAATTGACACCTTGGTAATATTTGTATTCAGAAATGTGTATGATTCTCCATTTCCTCAGTATTTTAATTGACTGTTAGTGAATATATTTTTTTGTTACGTATGTACTGTTGTTCTGTTTTTAAATGATTCAAAACAAATGTTTCTCTTTTAGTTCTAGTTCACAGTTGACTTTACCAGTAGAATTGAAAAACATCTTGGAGAAACAGTTTTCTAAATCTTCCAGAGCAGCACACCAGGTATGGAGAGGGCTTTTATAGCAGGAAAAGCAAATGCTTCAAATAAAACCTTTTTCACATGAATTAAGATCTAGCCATGGTTCTCTCTAATGTTTATTTTTATATAATTTTAGTTATGGACCTGTAATTTAATATGTAATTGCTAAAATATCACACTATCCCTAATTTAAATATTAGCTTGATAATTATTAGCCAGTGGTTTAACTAATGGTTAGCACTGCAGAATTTTTTGCTTCCCAAAGATTTCACAGTAATATTAACTTGAAATAAATTGGAAAGATTTAAATAATTTTTTTCAAAGAATTATTTTATTTATCTTTATTTATTTATTTATTGAATTTGACCAGAGAGGGGCAGGGGGGAGAGAGAGAGAGAGAGAGAGAGAAGGTGAGAGAGAGAAAGCAAGCTACCAGGTCTGAGACTAGAACTGCAGTAGGCCGTGTGGGAATCCAGCGTCCTTAACCACCATGCCACCTGCCGGGCCCAAGATTTAAATAATTTTTTAAAGAATTATTTTATTTAACTTTATTTATTTATTCATATGTATATACATATGTACATACATACATACATACATACCAGAGAGGGACAAAGTGAGTGAGTGAATGAGTGAGAGAGAGAGAGAGAAAGTGAGAAAGCAAGCCTCCAGGTCCAGGACTCGAACCACTGTCAGCCATATGGGAGTCCAGTGCCCCTAACCATTACACCACCTGCTAGTCCCAATTTAAATAATTTTTAAGAGATTTAAGCACTTGCAGTTTCATTATATCTGCTCTAAAATCATTGAAAAGCAACCTTTTTATTCTCTTGTTGATTTAACATTAATAAGATAACTTTGTATTTTTTTTATTGTTTAATGATGAAAAATGTATGTTAACACGGGGTAAAATAGTTGTCTCAAAATATGTGGATCGTTTATTTTAAAATTCAGTACATTCCTTATTTTAAAATTCAGTACATCCCTTAGGTATACATACCTTACAGAGGATTGACAGATTTTTTATCATAGAAACATTTAGAATTTCTAACAGTTGGAGATTTTTAAATTATGGCTTCTCATTTATTTTACTGACTTTAAAAATCATGAAGGACAAATAGAAAAGACAGCTTGTGAAGATGAAGAGATTATTTTTCTTTCTTTTTTTTTTTTTGGAGAGGTTGTTACTATAGGGCGTGTGCGCTTGCCAGACAGACAGAGAGAGACAGAGAGATAGAAAGCGAGAAATCACCCCCCAGAGGGGATGGCCACGCCACAATCCCTTCTCCTCCATTCTCCTCTCGGGATCTTGGGCATGCACGCACACGTGCCTGGCGTGAGTTTAAGCCACCAGGTCCGGGACTTGAACCGCGGTCGACTACGTGGGAATCCAGCGACATAGCCATTACGCTAACTGCTGGTCCCGAAGAGATTATTTTTGAGCCTCCATTTGTTCATTTCGTATTTTATTGAGGCCCTCCCAAGTGCTTGAAGAATGAGCGAGATTGGGTACACAGGAGTGTGATTCAGCTGCTCAGGTAGAGATGCAGTACAGATCATTTGTGCTGTACGTATTGAGAGATAATTTTCAGCTGAAGGATGAAGCTCACATGTATACATTTTTTTTTTAGAAGGCAGAAGAGATTAAAATGGAATCTGTTTATTTAAGGCTAATAACTAGTATTTGGGGGGATAGCACATTGTTTTCTACAGTTTCCAATTTTATCTTAAGCATGAGCTTTTTAAATACTATAAGAAATTCCAAGTTTATGTGAAAACTGTTGTTTTCTGTGCATATTCGGGGGGAAAGTCCTCCTAACTTTGATCCATGGAGTGGAAACCAGCAGGAATTTGGTAATGTGCATCCAACTACTTTCCCTACTGCTTTGTGCAGTAGAGTCTCCTTCGGAGTTTTAGGAACAGTGAGGAATACAGCGTGCATATAAACATTTCCTGCTCCGTTGAATTGCATACAGATAGCTGGCAAGGACTGAGTAGATTTTAGGCTTAATGTCTCATCTTGTCTCTTGAATGTCTAGTCTTGCTTCTTTAATCTATATGAAACTTTCGTGATGTATAGCTGTTGCCATGTGACTAAAATCTGAATTCAAGTTATAATGTATGTGCCCATATGTATTCAAATTATAAAAGTTTTCTTATTTAAGAGTACATTATAGCAGTTTTGTTTTTTATTTCTTATGTTGTTTCGTTTGACCTTAACCTGTTAGTATCTTTCTGATTCATTTTGTCTAGCTATATTCATGTACATGTTAGTCAGGAGTCGAGCTCTTTCTAAGAATGGAAGTATGTTTCAGGACAGAATGACAGATGTTAAAAATCTGATAATAATTCATAAATCGATTGCAATGTTCTTAACTATGTAATAGTTCTAGTCTCAGCCAAACATTATTTACTTAAACCATGGCTAGTGTTCTCTATATATGTTGTTAAAACTTTAAAATATTGTCTATGTGGTCTGGAAAAGCAAACAGAGCTTAGCACCACGTAGTGTAGATGAACCACCTTTTCTTATCCTGGAAGCAGCAGAAGTGACCTTTAAATGTGCAGTGCTGAGAAAGGAATAGAACGAATAAAGGGAAGTTTGGGTATTCAAATACTTCATTATCAGTTATGAAGTATTACTGCTCTGTCATCTTGGATTTTAAACAAGCAAGACATAGATTTGGCTTACTGAAATAGAATTTCTTTTTTTGCAGGATTTTGCTAATATTATGAAAATGCTGAGAAGTTTAATCCAAGATGGCTATACAGCCTTGCTGGAGCAGCGTTGCCGCAGTGCTGCACAGGCCTTCACAGAGTTGCTGAATGGGTTAGATCCTCAAAAGATAAAGGTGAAGTTGCCATTTCATAACTTGTTTATCAGTGTTAATGCACCTCAGCCAAATGCAGGCGAGGAGCGAGTGTTGACTTCATTGTACTAATAGACCTGAGATTTGCTGAGATCTGCTGAATCTGTTCCAGATTGTGGGAAGCAGGTGTGCGCCAATTCAACTTTATTGTTACATACAACATTATACGAACCCTGTTAATACCCTTTCTTTAACTGTAGTTGGGTTTATTGGAACTCTTGGCCCTTTCTCCTATTGCAGTACTAAATCAAGGATTTGGACTCATTTTAGTTACAGCTTTTCATTTGGAAAGAATTTTAGTGAGATAAGTAAATAGCTTAGGCAAAGCTGTAAAAAGGCAAACGTCTTAATCTGTCACTGTGTAAAAGAATATGACTTTAAACCAGGCATGATGGCATGCACCTATAATCTCAAACTGAGACAGGAAGATCATGAGTTCAAAACCAGCCTGGGCAACATAACAAGACCCAGTATCTTAGGGGAAAAAAGAATATGACTTCAATTCAGTAGATTCTAATCTATTATGAATCATGTCTCAGGGAACTCTGAGACAATGATTTTTATATTTTAAATATTTGAGAACAATATAATTGTTTATCTTTGTAAAATATATTGGATCTTTGGGAAAATAATGATGCATTTTTGCATAGGAAAAAAAAAAGAAAATTATGTCATAACTTCCCTGATGACCTATTATTTTCTAATTCTATTTAGCTTTTAACCTAATGGTACTGATACTGATTTGTGAGATTTTATTATAGTTCTTTTTTTTTTTCTTATTTCTTTTTTGGAGAGGTTTTTGCTATAGGGCACGTGCGCTCGCCAGACAGACAGAGAGAGACACAGAGACAGAAAGCAAGAAATCACCCCCCAGGGGGGATGGCCATACCACAATCCCTTCTCCTCCATTCTCCTCTCGGGATCTTGGGCACGCATGCACACACGCCCAGTGTGAATTTAAGCCACTAGGTCCAGGACTTGAACCGTGGTCGACTATGGGAGTCCAGCGACATAGCCATTACGCTAACTGCTGGTCCCTTATTATACTTCTTTTCTGTTGTGGCTAGAAGTTCGGTATGATACATAGAACTTTTTTCAGATTTTTAACTGGAACTTTTTTATTGACAGCAACTGAACCTGGCCATGATTAACTATGTCTTAGTAGTCTATGGACTTGCCATTTCTCTCCTTGGAATAGGACAGCCCGAGGTAAGATTTTTAACAGAGGTAATAAACTATTAAAATAAAACATTGATTTTAGAAGATATGTATAAATTATCTTCCCTTTTTGGCTTATTTCCTTCTGTATATTTTGTTGATAATTTTGTCTGAGATTGCTAAGTTCACTTTAGTTTTATTTATTTATTTATTTATTTGTTTATGTGTTTATTTATGTATTTATTTAATTTTAGGTTGTTGCCTTAGGGTGCATGAGTTCACCAGAGGTAGACAGAGAGTGGGAAAGCAAAAAATCACCCCTCAGGGGATGGCTACACTGCAATTCATTCTCCTCTTGGAATTTTGGGCACATACATACACCTGGTGTGATTTCTATGCCACCAGCTTTGGGGTTCGAGTCACAGTTGGCCATGTTAGAGTACAGTGCCTTAGCCACTATGCCACATGCTGTTCTCATGGTTTTATTTTTTAATGAAAATTTAGTTTGTCTTTTTATAAGAAAAGACCATCTCAGGCAACCAGTGGGAATCTACTTTTTATTTATATGAAAAATGAAGAATCTAACATATCACAATATGTTTCACAAATATATCATTGAAGGGAAAAGTCAAGTTGGAAAGCATAAATTGTTTATGGATAGCTGTCTTCCTGTAGAAAAGTAAAGAAACATGGACTATCCATATATCAAATTAAAAATAGTTGTGAGCCATAGGTGGCATAGAGGTTAAGGCAGCCGGATCCCATATGGCCAATTGCATGGTTTGAGTCCTCAACCCAGTGGCTTGAGATACATGCCAGGCATATGTGCATGCATGCCCCAAATCCCAAGAGAATGGAGGAGGAGGGATTGTGGTGTGGCCAGCTGTCTGGGGGTTGATTTCTCATTTTCTCTTTTTCTCTCTCCCTTTGAACTAATTTGCCCTATAGCACACACACACATAAAAGTTAGTAGTTACGTATTTAGTGATGGAAAGAGGAATGGGCAGGAGGACAGTTATAAAAGGAGACTTCAATTTTTTTTTTATTAGAAAAAACAAAGTAAAAATGATGATATTAATATCTCTTAGATCTGCATTGTGAGTCCTTGGGTATTTTATTACTTCTGAGGTGCAGGCTTCCCGTAACTGCATAAAATCAGGCTGTAGGTGAGAGCTCCTGTGATTGCCTTCCTCCCTAGAGTGGGTACTGTCCTACATTGTTCAGCATTACAGTTTTGCTTCCAAGGTTCTGAGATGTCTGTAAATGTCAAAATGCTCTAGAATAACCTAAGGTACATTATAACTTTTCTACCATCTTGGACTCTAAGCTTCCCTAGCTAAATAAAGTCTTAACCTTAAATTGCTGCCTAATTGGGATCTAAGTTGTCTTTTTCCTTCCATTCTATCCTGGTGGTCCCCAGTACCTGAGGTTCATTGTTCCTGCTCTTGGTGTGATAGATGAATGTCTTCCATTAAGGGCTGTCTAACTCTGTTTTCTAATAGCTCATTGGTGAAAGGACTTGATGGTTTTAATTTTTTCTAGCCTTGACAGAAAAATATTAAATGGCATGTGTTGCCTTATTTCAATAGAAGAAATCGTTTATTGCATTTATGATTTACTGTAAAAAAGTGATACTGCTTTAAAAACAAAACCAAACCAAACAGGTGTGGTAGAGCTTACAACACCTGGGAGAATTTCAGGAAGCCATGTGTTTATTCTACTACAGTCCTTGCTTGAATATTACTGGAGTGCCTCTTTTGAAACTGGCCTCAGAGCTCTTTACAAGCTCTATTTTATAGTGACATTTTTCTTTGCTGCCTATAACAGGGTTACCAATATTTCTTGGAGCTAAGTGTCCTTTGGAATTTTTCCAAAAAAAAAAATGCTTTCAAAACATAGAAGTTTCTCACTGTTTAGAATATTCAGAAGAATGTATTCTAAAAGCTCTTTTAGTTTTTATTCAGGGGCTATTTTTTATGCCACAAAACATTGTGGCAGTACCACCACATGCCTGTCTTTTCAGTAGAGCAGCACTTCCTGCAATGTATGCTTTGGTGTATTTGCACCCAAATCAGTCTTTTTTTTACCATAAATTCACGTCTGTTAATATTAGCCAGCATACACCAAGCCCCTAGGATGCACTAGTATATGCTCAGATGGTTGATTGACCGACAGGTCTAGTTCCAACTTTTCATTCTCAAGCAGTATTGGTTTGATTGTGCCTCTAAGTATTCTATGTGATCAAAATTCACATGTATTCTGAGAAAATGAAGGTATAATTTTGCCATAGAAATTTTCAGATTAGTTATTTTTAATATGACTCATCCTTCATATAAAATCTGTTCTAGCCTTCACTATATAAGTGCTCATTGTTCTCATTACTATTAAAGGAGTTATCTGAAGCTGAAAACCAGTTTAAGAGGATTATTGAACACTACCCCAATGAAGGACTTGATTGCTTGGCCTACTGTGGAATTGGAAAAGTATATTTGAAAAAAAACAGGTTAGTATAAATGATACTTCTTTAAACTCCAGGCTGGTAAGTCATTCAGAGTCTAATGGATGATGATCCCATTCTAGAATTATTTTTAATCTTTTCTACTTACAATAAAGCTACTCTAATTTCAAGTTACTTTAAGGACCTGGCATTTCAATATCAGTACTTAATTGTTAAAGCAAGGCCAATCCAGTTTAGTTTCTAGTGCTTCCTAATTTTGCATCAAATGAGAAAGTAATAGAGTAATGTAACATGGAGGATTTAATATTTTTCAGTTTGTGTCATCTATAAATGGTAACTGCATTGATTTAAGTTCATGCTTTAAAGAATCTTATCATACAGTTTTTGGGTTAAATACCTGTTTCTAAAAAAAAGGAATGAAGACAGCTTAATTTTTAAAATGTTTACTCCTTTATTAGTAAAGTTCTTAGAATTAATTTTTATTGTGATTTCTGATTTACATATATCATTATATAACTTTGTGGAACACAGTATGGTTTTCAAAGCATGCATACAGTATGTAATAATCAAATCAAGGATACAGACATACACTTCTTATTTGATGTTGAACATTATGTTATGTTGTACATATTCAGTATTAGTCCTGATAGCTTTTGAGGGAAGGGGAGTATATTTTAAATTGTCATGGCATTTCCTACTCCGCTGTGGTATATGGTTTTATAGCCTGTTCCACTTGTTTACATGTATTCTTGTGTCTGTTAAACATTTTCTCCCAACCTTTTTCATATCATAAAAACAATTTTAATAATAGGTGTGTGTGTGTGCGTGTGTGTGTGTGTGTATGTATACACAAATATATTGTAAGTTAGGAATAAAAAAATCTCTTCTCTGAACTTCTATTATCATTTGAAATCTTTTGTCAAAGTGTAATATGTAGCTATTTTATAAACATTTCATGTCTTTTAGTCCTGTCTCCTCAAATTGGCAGTATGACCCTTAGGGGACAGGATTATGCCTTAAACAATAACAAAAAAATCTCCGTCCCTGTCACTTGTACCTAATATAGTGGTAAATATGTTAGGTTGCTTTATAAAGAAACTGTTGACTGATTGAACATCAATCAAAACTTTTAAATCTTCATCTGACTTTTTAGGGGAAATTGTATGAGACTTTTGGGACACTAACCCTATAGTGTGTCTAGTCTGTACTTCATAGATTTTAAAAGATTAAGTAAAAGTTTTACTTCATAAGTTACTGTCTCAGTAGGCTGTCCTATATTAAGGAGAAGGTAGATGTAGGGGAAGAAGATGGAGCAGTCACCTTTGTAGTTACAACAAATGAAATTGATTTTAAAATTTCATGTGCGTTGTTTAGGACATACCTGTTTTAATTCATTGGCCATATGCAGTTATTTACTAGGTCTAGGAAAGTAACAACAACGTAAAATCAGGAGGACACAGTAAACTGAACAGTCTTTGCCACCTGAAGAACATTTACATTTTGATTTCTAAATAATATGGTACGAGATTAAAGATCTTATATGCTGACTTTCTGGCATATTAATGTGCAGTTTCTGGTTTAAGGTCTTGTTTATAACTCTCATGGTGAGTAGTGCTCTAGCTTTTCTGCATGTGAATCTTTGCATAGCCATAGGCAAAAATAAGTTCGTAAATTGGACAATCATTTCAAGATTGCAGAAAACTCTTCTTTAGTCTAATGAGAAGAATAAAGCCTGGTTAATTTTATAATCCAGTATTTTCTTTTCTTTTTTTCTTTTTTTTTTTTTTTTTTTTTTTTGATTTAGTGAACCATGGAACTCTATTGACATTATTTTTTGAAACTGTGAATCAAAACAGAACTTAAAAATATCAAACTTAATAAAGCAATTTAAATACACATTCATTCTGTTAAAATAATTCACTGTTTTATAGTAAAGATGTTCAGAATATATGATCCTTTAAAAATTTTTTATAAGAGATTTTTACTACAGGTATCTTAATAGAGTCAAGTTAAAATGGAGCAACTAAATTCTTTTTCAGTTTCTTGTTGTAATTATTGAAACTTTTAAAAATAAATTGCAGTTTTTAAAAGGATTAGTGTACGTCTCCCGTAATGAAGCTAGTGTTGAAGATGAGTTTCTGTTCAGTTCATATTATTTTTATAGCAAACAGCAGCAATGCATTAGCTTTTTAAAAGATAATTTAGATTACATTGAATATTTCTGTTTAGTGATTTATCAAACAGCTCTTAGTAAGCTCGGAATGCTTTCTACTTTTGTTGTGATAAATGAAAATACCATGTCACATCTTTAATATCTTCTTTCTTCTAATTATGACTTTAGATTTCTGGAAGCCCTTAATCACTTTGAGAAAGCAAAAGCCTTGATTTATCGCCTTCCTGGAGTGTTGACTTGGCCCACAAGTAATGTGATTATTGAAGAATCTCGGCCAGGGAAAATAAAGGTTGTAATTTATTTCTGCAGTTTCTTACTGACTATTAAAGGCCAAGTGTGTTGACTGGCTTAGGTTTCAGAAGACAGAGATGAATACTTCATCCCTTCTTTCCCCACATGAATTTCCCTTTAAACACTAATGAGAATCACTGCTATTTATTGATCTTTTTATTTTCTTAATTTATGACAGAGTATGTGTGCTCACTGGAGAAAGACCAAGAGGAAAAATGAGAAAGTATCCCCCAGGGGGATGGCCACACCACATTCCCCTCTCCTCCATTCTTCTCTTGGGATTTTGGGCATGCATGTGTACTTGCCCAGTGCATATTTCAAGTTGCCAGGTTGAACTGTGCAGTTGGCCAATTGAGATCCAGGTGCTTTAACCGCCACGCTACTGGCTGGCCCTAATTTTTTGTCTATAAAAGGTTTACCTACAATTATGCCAATCACACACCTTCCATGTGTCATGGCATTTAGTCCTGCAAATTAGATACTATCATTATTCCCATTTTACCAATGACGAAAACTAAGTATAGAGAGGTTAAGTGACGAGCTCAAGGTTAAACAGTAAGATGAAACTGGGATGTGAATGTAGGCCTTCTGACTTCAGAATCTGTGTTACTAAGCCATATGCTGTACTATTTGTACTTAGAGACAGGAGTGGCATTGTTTCATCACAGTCACTACAATGACTGAGAGGAACTTGAAGACATGGAAAATAAGAATTTAGTCTCATATCCAGAAGTCTAAGTATGCTTTGCTAAATTATGTATGAATTGACTGAGAAAGGGCTTTACTTGTGATGAAACTTCTCATGTCCTCAGAAGTTGCTTTTGACTGAAGCCTTTAAAAGCACAAGGGTCAACTTTTAGAACTCAATAATAAAGAACTTCTTAAAAAGAAGACAATAACCGATAAGCACATGAAAAGATGTTCATCATTAACCTTCACAGAAATGCAAATGAAAACCACAGTGAGCTATTGCTTCACACTCAGTAGGATGTGGGTAGACAGTCAGTGTCAGTAAGCAGGAGAAAAATTTGGAACATCTGTACTTGCTGGTGGTAATGTAAAATGGTGCGGCCGCTTTGGAATACAGCCTGGCAGTTCCTCATACAATGAACAGAGTTACCATATGACCCAACAGTTTCACTCTTAGGTATGTACAGAGAAAGGAAAACTTGTCCTCAGTAAAGCTTATGCATAAATGTTCATAGCAGCATTGTTCATAATAGCCTCAGAACAGCCCAGGTGTCCCGTCAAGTGATGAATAGAAAAACAAGTAAATAAAATGTACTGACACATGCTGCAACATGGATGATCCTTGAAAGTATCACACTAAGACACCAGACCTAGAAGGCCGTGTAGTGTATAAATTGCACTGATCTAAAACCTTCAGAGTAGGCAAATCTGTATTTAGAGCTAGAAAGTATATTAGTGAGGAGGGACTGCTAATGGATATGGAATTCCTTGAGGGGCAATGAAAACGTTCTAAATTTAGATTGTGGTACTGGTTGTATAACCCTACAAATACATTATAAACCACTAAACTGTAAACTTTGAATGTGTGAATTGTATGGAATGTTAATTGTATTTCAACAAAACTGTTAACAAAAAGATAAAACAAAATACTGGATCTTCTGTTTGTATAAAGCTGGAATGGAAGCATGGGAGCTGTTGATAACAAAAAACCAACACTAGAAGTGTGGTATGAGTCTCTCAGGGGGTTCAGCAACAGTGGGATTCTCCAAGGAATGAACAAGCACAAGTGGCAGAGATTCAAGGAGGCAGATGAATGGCAGTGTTAGAATCTAGATGAAGTGACATTTGGAAACAGAACAGTAGTCTTCAGGGTCGTCCTAAGGATTAATCTATCTTACGTGACTGCCTGTGAATACTTGAAGGAGATTACTAAGAGCTATAAATTGTAAAATGAGGTCCAATTATTGTAACTGAGGATAAGATTTTGATTCTGCCTCTTGAAATTCTGAAAAGAATTTTTTTGTTTTGTTGAGTCCTCTAAAAAATCTGTCTCAACTCATCTCTGTATGGACCTTTTTTAAAAAATTTTTTGAAATTTAATTTTATTTATTCATTTATTTTAATTTGACCAGAGTTAGAGAGAGAGGGAAAGTAAGGAAGCAAGCCACTAGGTCCAGGACTCGAACTGTGGTTGGCCATGTGGGAGTGTCCAGTGCCTTAACCTCTACACTACCTGCTGGTCTCCCCCAAGTCTTCTTTCTTTTTTTTTTTTTTTTTTTTTTTTGGCAGAGATTTTTGCTATAGGGCACATGTGCTTGCCAGAGAGACAGAAAGTGAGAAGTCACCCCCCGGGTGGATGGCCATGCCATAATCCCTTTTCCTCCATTCTCCTCTTGAGATTTTGGGCACACACACACACAAGCGCCCAGCATGAGTTTTAAACCGCCAGGTCCATGACTTGAACCACGGTTAACTACTTGGGAATCCAGTGATGTAACCATTACATCATCTGCTAGTCCCACGTATGGGCCTTTTTCTACATGATTTTTTTTGTAGTTTGTTCTTGTCTGAAGCAATTTAGTCATTCCTTTGTCGAAACCATTTTGATCAAAGATAAGAGGTTATTGAAATTACAAGCATTTTCATAGACACATAATACTAATTTTGTTTTGTTTTTAGATGCTGTTAGAGAAATTTGTTGAAGAATGCAGGTTTCCTCCTGTGCCAGATGCCATATGCTGCTATCAAAAGTGCAATGGATATTCTAAAATCCAGATATACATAACTGATCCAGACTTCAAGGTAAAATAATGACTGTACAGTGGGACATTAACTTGCAAAAGTATATCTTAAAATGAATTCAGAACAAACCCTGGAATTGGAGGCACTCAGGTGGTCTGGCTTGTTAGTAGGTTTATGTCCTCTTGTCTACCCCTTCATTCGGACTTCTTTTATTATATTCAAATCCACGAGAAAATCAGAGTACATCCTGTTTTAGCCAAATTAAAGGAGACTTTCATTAAGCTAGTGGCTGCAAGAGAACCTCGTGTCACTCCAAAATCTTACAGCCCCGTAGCAGGGGGGAGGAAGGTATATAAAGGCAAAAACCACAAAGGAAAAAAAACATGCATCTAAGAAAGTATAGGCCTTGAGTTATGTGAAAGTGGCTCACAAAAACTAGAAAAAAAGCGAGTTATCAGGAAGGACAGTTATAATTGGCTGGACAGCTATAATTGGCTGCATCCGCTGGTGATAAATATTTGGTTAGAAGGACAGGGATGGATGGCAGCATTCACCTACTGGTGATAAGCAGTCAGTGGGGAATTTTCAGGAGACACTTACAGGTCAGGTTACAGGGAAAGGGAAATGGCAGCCGAGTCATATTCAAAATGGAGATGCTCATGTTTCACTTTCTGTCTACATCATCTTTTGTGAGACCCCAGAGCCACCAAAATAAACATTGTGACCTGAGAAGGCAGGCTAGCTAGGTTTATTGATAATTCCTTCTAGCCACTGTTTCACGAAACTGCTCAGTACTCAGGTAACTGCTTAGTCCTCAGGAGCATAAGACCCAAAGTAAGAATATTATCTTTGATTCATTGGAATTTTTATCTCTAGCAAAATTTGATTCCAAGAATATAAAGGCCATTGTGATCACTTGATTGGTCTTAGTGACGTAAATTTGAGACCAATCTGGCGTTTAATTTAATTAATAAGTTACCAGTTTATTTATAAAGATAATGGTTGCCCACTGACTCTGGTTAGTAGATTAAATGAAATAAAGTTTATAAAATGTTTGATATATTGTAAAAGATAATACATCTTTATACTGTAAAAATGAGGCTATTAGTCAACTTCTTTATCCCTGGCACTAGGCAATTTGGGATCAGACTTATTGTACTCTTTCATGGAATGTGTAGTTAGGTCTGTCAGGTAAATGCAACAACTCTACCTTGACATGTGTGTTGTAAGTAAGTGTGTTGACATGTGTGTTGTCAGTAAGTGTGTGTGCATAGACATCTTTAAAATATGAATTAAAATTTTTTTCTAGGGTTTTATACGAATCAGCTGTTGCCAGTACTGTAAAATAGAATTTCACATGAACTGCTGGAAGAAGCTGAAAACAACCACCTTTAATGATAAAATTGACAAGGTAAGGCATAATATAAATAATATCTAGATTTTTTTTGTGTGGGAGAGGTTTTGTTTTTTGGTTTTTAATTTTTTATTCATTTATTTTATTTTACTTTATTTTATTTTGAATTTGACCAGAGAGAGACAGAGAGAAGGAAAGTAAGAAAGCAAGCTGCCAGGTCCAGGACTCAAACCATGGTCAGCCATGTGGGATTCCAGCTGCCTTAACCACCATGCCACCTGCTGGCCCCCTTGTTTTTTTTTGTGTTTTTTTGTTTGTTTGTTTGTTTGTTTGTTTTTGCTATAGGGCATGTACGCTCACCAGAAAGATGAGAGAGAGACAGAAAGCAAGGAATCACACACACCCCCCCCCCCCATGGGGAATGTCCATATCGCAATCCCTTCTCCTCCATTCTCCTCTCGGGATCTTGGGCACGCATGCACACGCACCTGGCGTGAGTTCAAACCACCGGGTCTCAGACTCAAACTGCAGTCAACTACATGAGAGTCCAATGACATAGCCATTATACCAATTGCTGGTCCCAATTATCTGGATTTTTACTAGTATTTTTTGTATTGATTCTGTTCCTACCAGGAATCTTTAAAAAAAAAAAAAAGTCTTGGGAACCAGCAGTTGGTGTAATGGCTATGTCGCTGGACTCCCACGTAGTCGACCGCGGTTCGCGTCTCGGACCCGGTGGCTTACAACTCACGCTGGGCGCGTATGCGTGCGTACCCAAGATCCCGAGAGGAGAATGGAGGAGAAGGGATTGCGGCGTGACCATTCCCCCTGGGGGGTGATTTCTCGCTTTCTGTCTCTATGTCTCTCTCTGTCTGTCTGGCGAGCGCACGCGCCCTATAGTGAAAACCTCTCCAAAAAAAAAAAAAAAAAAAAGTCTTAATAAACATAACTTCCTTCCTGAGCATTCTAGATGCAATTAGAACTTTTTAAGTTATAATTCCAATATTAAAGCAAAAAATCAGTCTTTGTTTGATTTTATGCAATTATAAAGGCAGTAACCAAAGGCATTTAATAAATCATTTAACCAGCTTTTGTAGTGGGAATAGCTTGATGAAAAATAAACATTTAGGGCCAGCCCCGTGGCCTAGTTGTTAAGGGAGCCAGAGGCTGAATGGCTGACCTCAGCTCCAGCACCTGGGGGGACATACTGGGGAGATGTGTGTGTATTCCAAATTCTGACAGGGTAGGAAAAGAGAGGAGAAGGGATTGTGGCGTGACCATGTTCCATCGTGGGGTGTTTTGTCCCTCCTTCCTTCTTTCTCTGAATCTGTTTCTCTCTGATAACCACATGTACATTCTGAGAATTAAAAATAAACATAAAGGGAGGCCACAGGTGACATGATGGTTAAGGTGCTAGATTCCCACATAGCCAACCGTGGTTTGAGTCCCAGACCTAGTGACTTGCTTTCTCACTTTCCCTCTCTCTCTCTGTCTCTCTCGTCAAATTAAAAAATAATAAATAAATAAATCTTTAAAAAATTAAAATTCAAATGTTTGAATTTCTAATACAGATCGTAAATTTTGTACTGATAATTTTTGTCTTTCATGGATCTTTCATTCATCACAGTGTTGATATAGAGTTGATGTCTCAAAATTTTTATTTTCTACCAAAACTTGATAAGGTAATTTATACTAAGAAATCAACTGACATTCTATAATGACATCTCTCCTTGGAGGTTTTCTGTACTTAGAGAAAAGGCACAATTTCACAATCTATTTGCATTTATATAATTTGTTTCTAATCTGTATAAGCTATAGGCTTAGAAAACCTTTTTGTACATTGCATAGACTCATATAGACCACTATCCTTAATGGAGAAAAAATGAGGTTGTGCTGTGTCTGTTAGCAACAGAGATTATTCAAGTTAGTAGAAATCACTTCTCACATTTTGTACATTTTCACATAGTTCACTGAAGATGTAATGGTATGACCAAATAACTATTGCCCTCTAGTCACTTCTGTACTGTCTTTGTCTTACCTAAAACTCTGAAGTAACATACTTAGCCTAGTAGTTTTGACTGTTTTGACTGTTTTTTTTTGACAGTTTTGACTGTTCCCAGGTTTTTTACTTTTTGTTTATCAAATAATTACTTATTTAATTTTTAAAAATTAATTATGTTTAATTTGACCAGAGAGACGGAAAGTGGGAAGGCAAGCTACCAGATCCAGGACTTGAACCGTCAAATGGGAGCCCAGGGCCTTAACCACTACACCACCTACTGGCCCTTGTTCCCAGGTTTTGAATTAGTCCGCTTTGTAAAGCATCACTAAGATGTGCTACGGTAATACTCAACCCAATTATTTTGTGGTTTACAGTTAGAGAGGGTCATTTTTTGTGTACATCACTTGTCATACTGGCCATAGATGGGCTCTAGCAACCCTATTGTACGTGGCCATGTTTTTTGTTTCTGAATCCGATTTAAAGAGTGTCCTTTTCTGGAACATGTTCCTGTGTCAAAGGGAAAAGAGCAGTGGTCAGTTTATGTAAACTTAAATCCTTCGCTTAGGCATGTCAGCTCACTGACCCAAGCAAGTCGCAAGATCAGCCCTATACCCAGAAGGTATTCTTCCTCTAGGGAGGCTCTGAAAAGCATATGGCCATGAGCAAGGACTTTCAGTGCTTTCCTGAAGAAGGCTCGAAACTGACCATATTTTGACTACCTGGTAGTTAAAATAGATTTATCTGTGCCTGCCCCCCATGTCCCAGAAGTATAACATTGTTCTGTTTTATTAATTAAATAGGATTTTCTACAAGGAATCTGTCTTACCCCTGACTGTGAAGGTATCATTTCTAAGATCATCATCTTCAGCAGTGGTGGTCAAGTTAAATGTGAAGTAAGTATCTAACAAAGGGAAAGCCTTATTAAATTGATAGCCAAAATGTTGACATGTTTTAAAATATTGGTAGAAGTCGTATAATTTGGTTCTTGTCTTTTCCAGAAAGGAAAGTTACTTCATTTAAGAAAATATAGGAAATATTAGGATGTACAAATGCCTTATAGAGATGAAGCATTCTCGTGCTCTTTTATTTCCCCGTGGAAAGAGGCTTTTTACAGTGTAGCTTTACTATTTTACTCCTTTAGATAACTGTCTTGTAATCCCTAGTGAATATTTGAGTATTGATGAGGAAGGGGGCTGTGTCCTTAGGGATGAGAAGTGTCTTAAGGAATTTTGTTTAACTTTATTATGTAGAGTGGCAAGAGTGGGTAGTTGTAATAATTTTGTGATTTACTGGATTTTCCGCTTACTCCTAGTTTTTATTAACTTCTTCCTAAAGTATGTCTACTCATTTGTTCCTCTTTTCAGTAAATTACTTTGCTAAAGCTTTCTGGGTTTTAGCCCATAAAGATATCTGATTCAGAACATCGTCACTGTTCTCTATGAAACTGAACACTGACTGTGTACTTCTGAAATACTTGTTGCTTGTGGTTTTGTGCTTTATGTTATGAGAGTATGAGACAAATTTTGGATGTCTTTGTTTTATTTAAAGTTCGAACACAAGGTCATAAAAGAAAAGGTTCCTCCAAGACCTATTCTGAAACAGAAATGTTCTAGGTAAGATTTTTAAATCAGTAGTGTAATGATATATTTCCTGGAATATAATTCTATTAAATGCAGATGTCTAAATTATGATATTCTTTAAATTGACTGTGTGCACATATATCCAAATAAGTGTTTTGTAAATAGTTTTTATAGTTATTTAAAACTTAAGAGAACGAGCCTAGAATGGTTAAATATGTAAACTTGAATCAGCATGATTATTTAGTGGTTAAATTTGTAAGTAAAATTATGACAACTAGTGTTACGAAATTATATGTTTGATTAATAGATTTGGCATTTAGGTAAAAATTATATTTTTAGTTATAGGTTGTTTAAACTTTAATTCCAAAGCATTTTTCATTTTTCTCTCTCTTTGGCAAGTATTTGAACAATGATGTTTCTTACTGTGAAATATTCAATGTACTCTAAATTATTCACTTTTCTGTATCTTTTTGTTCAGATTAATTAATTCTATTTCTTTTTCTTCTCCTTTTTGTCCTGTTTCTTGTTTTTCATTCTAAGAAGTGATTCTTTTTCATTATTTGTTACCAGGAAAAAGCAAAAGAAAAAGATGAACAGAATTATTTGACAGGGAGAATTCATTGTAATCAGATGAACCAAATTCCCATGTTATCAGTCATTACAGGGATATGAAAATAATATTTTACTATGAGAGATTTCTTTGAAATAAAAGTTGACATATATTTTCTTGCAGAGTAACTTGTATTCTTTTTATTTATGCTGTCATTTATATACATGGGAATGACATCTATATAATCTGTACTATGACTTAGAAATCACTTTATCTTTGAGGTTGTTGTTTTTATGAAACAAATACTTTTTTTTTTTCACTCCAGTTTTTTTTTTTTTTTAATTATTAATTTAATTTACTTTATTTATTTTAATTTGACCAGAGAGGTACAGAATGAGAGAGATGGAAAGTGAGAAAGCAAGCCATCAGGTCCAGGACTTGAACCGTGCTTGGCCATGTGGGAGTCCAGCACCCTTAGCCACCACTCCACCTGCTGGCCCCACAAATACTCTTATTTTGATTGAATTGTGATTGTGTAAATCTGTGGGGTTTTTATATTGGACAGAAGATGTAGGCCAGGTTCTAACTACAAAGGAAACCTTCTAACCTATTGCTTGGAGAATGGTTTCTACAGTAGGCAGAGGAAAGTAGTTCATTAGCTTATACCAGAGGTGAATTATCCCTAAATATAAATATTTATCAGCCTAGAGAAGCTAAAACTGAAAGAAGACAAAAAGCTGAAGAGAAAGATCCAAAAAAAAGAAGCAAAAAAGTTAGCACAAGAACGAATGGAAGAGGACCTGAGAGAAAGTAATCCACCCAAAAATGAAGAACCAAAAGGTATGCAAAGCCCAAAGCATGATACGAATAATATATGCTTGCTTAAAGTATAAATATAAATATTCACCTTATTGGACCTTATAGTAATCATTTCTTCATTGCAATCCAGATTTCAGTTAGTATTTTAATGTAGTCATCATCATTTACTCCAAACTGGAGTGTGTTGGTTTGAAGAACACTGATTTTAAAAATGATACACATGATCCAGATGCTACCTGTTGCTAACTCTGTGCAGCTTCCTCGTTTCGAAGTGAAGGTGGACTTAATGTCTGACCTACATATTGGATGTTTGACAGTGTGCTATAAATTCTGCTATGTGGATTTAAGTTCCAAAATGTTGAACTGTAAATTAGCAACCAATGATATGAAATAATGCTGAGTTCAGATGCAGAGACAGTTCACCCTTTAGTTTTGTGTTCATCTAATCTTTTTTCTCTGATCAATATGGGAATGTCTCACGGACCCTGTGTACATGTTGGCCAGTGTGTTTCTTTTCAGTTTGGAGTTAAATTTTTCTTTCTTTTTTACTATTGTGACTATGTTCCAAAGTGAAACTTGCTCTATTTTTTTAATCTAGTATTCCAATAATCTTTCACAAATGAATTAAAAGTATTTTCCCACTAAAAAACTTTTCAGTGACTGTATATTAAATATGCATACTTGCTGACTAAATGTGTTAATTGAATATAAGATTAAGTAGTTGATGAAGCTAGGTTTGGATTGTTGAGGGCAACAACTGTCGTATTTTACTGAAACTAAGTTTTTAGATACTGTTGCATGAATGGTGCAGAATGAAGGGTATATAGGACTTACTTTTGATATGTTTGATTTAATATAAACATTCAGATCTTTTCAAAGATATTAAATATTCGTATTCCTAATTTAAAGCTTCTTGAGATTTTATGTAAAACAAATACAGAATCAATCTGAGTCATTTTATATTATATGGTGTTACATTATTTGTGGTTTACATTATTGCAAATTAGCTCTATTTATTAACTATTATTATTTATCCTTAGAAACTGTAGACAATGTTCAGAGTTGTCAGTTCCTGAATGACAGAATTCTACAGTGCATTAAGCAGTATGCTGACAAAATTAAATCTGGCATACTGAATACTTCCAAGCTTCTTAAAGAATTGCTTTCTTGGAAAGTTTTGAGCACAGAAGACTATACAACCTGCTTTTCCAGCAAAAATTTTCTAAATGAAGCAGTGGACTACATCATTCGTCACTTGATTCGAGAAAAGGATAGAGTGAAGACAAGGATATTTCTGCATGTTTTAAGCGAGCTTAAAGAAGTGGAGCCCAAATTAGCCACCTGGATCCAGAAACTTAACAGCTTTGGTATGTCCCTTCACATTTGGGAGTAATGTAGTGTAATAGAAAGAATAAACATAGGTCTCTGGATCCTTTTCATTTTCCTGTCAAACCGTTTATGATGTTTCAGATACAGATAGGACTACAAATGTGTATAGTTAAAAATACTCTTTCTCCATGAGCCAGTAGGTGGCATTGGATCCCACATAGCCCAGTATGTGGTTTGAATCCTGTACTAGGCAGCTTGAAAATCATGTTGGTGGGTGTGTGTGCAGGTCCAAAATCCCAAGAGGAGAATGGAGAAAAAGGGATGTGTCATGGCCATCTTCTCTGAGAGATGGTTTCTCATTTTCTCTCTCTCTGTCTCCAGTGATCATGTGAGCCATATGACAAAAATCTTTAAAAAAAAAAAAAGAAAAAGAAAAAAAGAAACAATTTCTCCATACACACACACACACACACAATTTTTAGGTTATTTTCTAAATAGGTTGTGAATCACAGATTTATGTAACTCTACTACTCTGTTATGACTTTCTTAATTTGACTGAGAGAACTAGAAGGTTGAGAAAGGTTCTCTACCCCCAAATAGGCTCATTGCCCTGGGCCATTGCAGGGCCTGCAGAAGGCAGCTGTGGATAAAATTGCTGTATAATACTAGGTCTTCTAGAGTGCTGCTCACCTGGTAGCCAGGATAGCAACCGTCCTAGCACAGCACTTGATTCCATCAGTAGCTGTTTGATAAAGGACTAAAGAAAAGAGCAGGGCATTTCATCAGCAGTTCAGAGAGTGGGGCTTACTTAGCTTCTAGAGACCACCCAGGCCCCCCACATCCTTCCTGGCCTGAGTTTTTAGACATAGGGCTATTAGAATCTTAGGCTGTGAGGACCGGCCCCCATTGCACAGTGCTAAGTCATTGTGCAGAAGAAGCTGTATCTCACACAGCCAACTGTGGTTCAGAATCTTACTCCAGGGGCAGTACACCAGGTGTGTGTGTGGTTGTGTGCAGCTCCTGATGGGATGGAGAGACAGAGGAAAGGATTGTAGTGTGACCCTGTGACCAGATCCCATTGCAGGGTGCTTTCTCTCTCTCTCTCTCTCATATACACACACACACACCCTCTGGCATTAAAAAATAAAATAAGCTTAAAAAAAAAAAGAATCCTAGGGTTTCAAAGAAAATATTGATCAATTTTTATCAGTAAAGACAAAGTAGGATGACAGCAGAATTGACATAGCAGAATTGACTAAATGAGTCTTGTTTGAGCATAGATCTCTAAGTTTCTGGCCTAGAAGATTACTCTTAAGTGATGTGATTATCACTAGCATTTTCTAACAACCAGATAAGTAACTTACAAAGTTATTTCTTTAATTCGCTTTGCAAGATAGACTCAGGACTGGAGCAGTAGGCTTGGCTGCTTATGCTGCATGAGCAAGAGCACCACCCACTGCTCATTCAGGTGAATACAATACATGAACCTCCCAGCTCACTGCAGGAGAAATGAGAATGTGGCGTGTTTGTTGTTGTTGTTTTTTAAAGGTTTTTGCGGTAGGGCACATACACTCACTGAAGAGAGACAGTGAGGGGGAAAGTGAGAAATCACCTCACCCCTGGGAGGAATGGCCACGTGCAGTCCATACTCCTACTGGAATTTTGGTCATGCATGCACATGTGCCCAGTGTGATCTTTAACCCTCGAGGTCTGGGACTTAAACCATGATTGGTCATGTGAGAGTTCAGTGCCTTAACCACTGCACCGCCCGTGGCCCCAGGTACGTGTCTTGTGATGTAATCCATGAACATGGATTACATTACATCTGAAGATTTTAAAGATATCCTCGAAATAAGCACATATGCATACTATTTAAAGTTGTACTTTCAAGTTGTAAATGAATTAAAATGCTAATTAGTAAGCCTGTTACTATAGCCCTGATGTAAACTCACATTTATTTAATGAAAGCAAGCAACCAATACCTGGAATTTTACTTCCTTCTCACAAGAAGTCTGTACAGTGTAGTCACTTTAGGCATGTATTTCACATTAGAAAATTTAGTTAGTATGTTCAGCAGAAGAGGATGAAAATGGGAGAAATAGAGTAAAAGAAAGAGGGAGGAGTAAAGGGAGAAAGGGGAGAGAGAAAATGAGTGTGGAAGAGGCAGAAAATAGTAGAGCACAAGTGAAAGAAAACATTTCATTAGTAAATATCTGTCCATTCCCTTCACTGAGCCTAGAGTAGGGAATGTATCACTAGGTGGGGTATTCCTTCATTGGTGGCTCCCTTAAGCCTCTGGATGTATATTTCATGTAGTCCCTAGCTCTGGCATTTAAAGATGCTAATTTCATCTGCAACATGATCTTTACAAGCTGTCTCATCTAGATGAAGAAGCTGCCCACGGTCATTTTGACTCTGAGCATCTCTGCTTCATCTGCTGGCTTAAGAACCCAAAGCTCATGCAAGAGCTGTGCTATACTAAAGGCATGATGGGAAGTCCAACAGAGATCTTTTTTGCTTTTTGGTGGCTGTGCTAGTAAAGAGCAGGCTTCACTGTCCTTCCAGTAAGGGTATATGAGTTTGCAGCTGCCCTGTTTTCTGCCTTGGAGAAAAGGGAATAAGGAATAGTAAGCACCTTGGTTTTTGTTCAGGAGCAAAGATATTTGGGGACATACGAAATAGTTCTTAGAGGTGTTGGGGGAGGAGTTTATCCATTTCCTTTTTTAAAGGCTTCTGGGAAGATCTTACATGTTATTGATACTTTGTTGCTATGGGATACCTATTAGAAAACATGAGAAAATTTTGCTAGTTTGTACTAATTGGAATGAAAGTTATTATGAGTTAGTGAAAAAATTACTGTTATATTTTTAAATGAACTTAATGCAATACTTACGTCTAATAAAGATAACTATGATGATACAAGTCTTTAGCCCACTTTATTCAACAGTTGCCAAAATTTATTGTACTTAGCATATCAATGTTGAATGGTGTTTCAAAATGCATGATAGCTTAAACAAGTCTATTGGCAAGGTTTTAAATGTTTCCATTGAAAATATAAGCAAACTGTAATGGAACTGCTTTCAGAAATAGGGAGCTGGATGTGACTTTTATGGTAAACAATTTTCCCTCCTCTGACTTGAGTTTTTTTTGTATTTTTTTTTTAATTATTACAGGCTTAGATGCCACAGGAACTTTTTTTTCTCGTTATGGAACATCTCTGAAGGAACTTGATTTTAGCATCATGACTTTTCTGTGGAATGAGAAATATGGTCATAAACTCGGCTCTATAGAAGGAAAGCAACTTGATTATTTCTGTGAGCCAGCATCACTGAAGGAAGCACGTTGTTTAATATGGCTGCTAGAAGAACACAGAGACAAATTTCCAGCATTGCACAGTGCTTTAGATGAATTCTTTGACATAATGGGTATGTGGGCCAAGTTTTGAATTATGTTATGTCTAATCTTAGGGAAAAGTCTGGAAAGACCTAGCTTAATTAAATACAGAATACATCCAAAGTTGTTCTACTTACCACTTTTTGACTTTACCATAGAGTGAAAACAATACAAGGCATTCAGTAGAAACCATACTTTGAATTAGTAGTCAAAATACATTTTCAACTTGTGGTATTTTCAGCTTACCATGGGTTTATCAAGACGTATCCCCATCGTAAGTCAAGAAGCATCTATACTGAACAAAGAAAATAGTGAAAATAATTATAGTACAGTTGGTTTATTTGGGGGAGTTAGTGATTGGCAATAGTTTTTGTTTGTTTTATTTTTTAATGTCATGAAATTTTCAAGCTAAGAATTATAGATACACTCAGATGGGTGTATCTATCATAATTCTTATAATATACTAAGAATTCTAATGACACATCATGCTATAGCTATGTCATATTTTGACAGCATTTGAAGTGGACAGAATTTATTAGGTGGTCTGATTTTTAGATTTGCTATAGGTCACTTGCACTCGCTGGAAAGAGACAGAGAGGGAGAGGGGGGAGATAGTGAGAAAGCACCCCAGGTAGGACGACCATGCTGCATTCTTATCTGTCTCCACTTTTCTCTTGGGTTTTGGGTATGCATGCACACACAGTTGGCATGTTTTTCATGCTGCTGGATCTGGGACTTGACCAGGCAGCTGGCCATGTGAGATCCAGTCACTTTAACCACCACACTACCTGGCTGGCCCCAGGTGGTCTGATTTGTATTTAGAAAAAGAAACTGGCCTACAAAAGTTCATGATGTTTGCAGACTCTAGAACAGATACCACATCTGTATTAATGGGAAATGCCTGGAACTGGGAATCAGAAAAAACTGTGATACAGTTTCTTCCCTAATTCAGCTCATTAGAAAAGTTTGTGGGACCAGTGCTAAGTGTTAAGAAGGAACTCAGAAATGCTTACACCAGTTCCTGCCCTCAAGGACCTGATGCTCTAGAAGAGGGAATGGAAAGAATAACTGTAATATATGGTGAGCTCAGGAGAGGAGAATCAGACAAAAGTCTGGAGACTTCAAAGAGCCTAACACTTTCTTTTTTTTGGGTGGGGAGAGGTTTTTGCTACAGGGCGCGTGCACGCACCAGACAGACAGAGAGAGACATAGAGACAGAAAGCGAGAAATCACCCCCCAGGGGGGATGGTCACGCCGCAATCCCTTCTCCTCCATTCTCCTCTCGGGATCTTGGGCACACATGCACACGAGCCCGGCATGAGATTTAAGCCACTGGGTCCGGTACGCGAACCGCGGTCGACTACGTGGGAGTCCAGTGACATAGCCATTACACCAACTGCTGGTTCCCGTGCCTAACACTTTCATTCTAACCATGAGAAGAAAGCCATGGTGTAGGGGTGGAGTCTGAAATGAACTGCAAACATAGAAGTGGAATTTGACAATGGGTATCAGGACTTAGAGATGTAGGTTGGAGGAGAACTGGGAGGGCCTATTTAGGAAACAGCATGGAATCCAGTTTGGCAGAATAAGATAACTTAACAGTTAATACCTTATCTTCTCTTGGATCTTAGTGTCCTCATCATTAAAATGAGATGATTTGGAGCCAGTGATTTGCAGTCTCATTTTACTTCAAAATTTGATATGGGACCAGCAGGTGGCGTGGTGGCTAAGGTGCTGGACACTCCCACATGGCCAACCACGGTTTGAGTCCCAGACCTGGTGGCTTGCTTTCTCACTTCCCTCTCTTTCTGTCTCTCTCTGGTCAAATTAAAAGGAAAAAAAAAAAAAAGAATGCATAAATAAAATTAGTGATCTAAAAAAATGTTAAAGAGGGAACCAGCAGTTAGCGTAATGGCTATGTCGCTGGACTCCCACGTAGTCGACCGCGGTTCGCGTCTCGGACCCGGTGGCTTACAACTCACGCCGGGCGCGTGTGCGTGCGTGCCCAAGATCCCGAGAGGAGAATGGAGGAGAAGGGATTGCGGCGTGACCATCCCCCCTGGGGGGTGATTTCTCGCTTTCTGTCTCTATGTCTCTCTCTGTCTGTCTGGCGAGCGCACGCGCCCTATAGTGAAAAACCTCTCCAAAAAAAAAAAAAAAAAAAAAAAAAAAATGTTAAAGACAAATTTAATATTTTTGGATTTTAAATTAATTTTATTTCTTTCACACTACACATTCATCTTATGAACCTCTCCCCCCATTTCCCTCAGCATCAGCAGAGTGCAAAGAATAATGTCACCCATTATAAAGCTCACACATGTGATGGTTAAGGTGCTGGATTCCCAGATGGCCGAACATGGTTTGAGTCCCGGATCTGGCAGCTTGGAAATCATGCCGGACACATGTATATGCATGCCCAAAATCCCAGGAGAATGGAGGAGAAGGGACTGTAGCATAACCATCCCCCCTGGGGGCTATTTCTCATTTTCCCTTTTTCTGTCTCTCTTGGATGGACGAGGGCATGTGCACTGTGGCAAAAAAAAAAAAAAAAAAAAAAAAAAAAGGAAAAGAAGAAGAAGAAGGAAAAATTCACACACAGAAGAAAGAATTAGAAGGCTACTTTATTGCAGTTCCTCTGGAAGCACGCACTTCAGTATTGATGGCTTTATCTTTCCAGCACACTACTTCCTGACGGAGGTGACCTGTTGCTTCATAGCTGGAATTTATTGCCATCAGTTTGCTGCTGCTGGTAATAAAACTCTGTCCTGGGACTGAACTTAAAAAACCCAACGCATGTTCGGATCATAAAAGTCAACTTAAAAGGACACTATCCCCCTCGGTGTGCCCGCTTCCTGATTCTTGTGTTCTGTAAAATGCGTAGTACAGCAGCTGTAACTGTTTCTCTGCTTTTAGAGCCAGAAGACAGCAGCCAAATTACTGGCTATCCTATCAGATTTTCAAGTCTAATAGCTCTCCTCCTCACCCTTACCCTTACCCCAGACATTTTGAATTTTCTATCTTTTCATTTAAAGGAGGGATCTTCTTCTTCTTCTTCTTCTTCCTCCTCCTCCTCCTCCTCCTCCTCCTCCTCCTCCTCCTCCTCCTTCTTCTTCTTCTTTTTCTAAGAGAGGATTTTTCTATAGGGCACGTGTGCTTACTTGAGAGAGACAGAAAGTGAGAAATCACTCCTCAGAAGGATGGCCACGCTGCAGTCCCTTCTCCTTCATTCTCCTCTCGGGATTTCGGGCACACATGCACACGTACCCAGCGTGAGTTTTAAACTGCCAGGTTTAGGACTCAAACCGCAGTCAACTACGTGGGAGTCCAGTGATGTAACCATTATGCTATCCGCTGCTCCCTGGATTATATATTTTAAAATCTTTCAAAACTCACTGAATTGATTAGTCATGGTATTCCGTACCAAAATTGAGATAGTCGAGAATCCCAACTTCTCTCTGAACCCCAGGTGCATATTTCCTTAGGAAATTTTTGTGTAGACAGACAAGGGCTCTTGAAAACAAACAATATGACTGAACCCATTTAGCACAGCCCCCCGCCCCCGTTTTTCTTTTCCTTTTTTAAAAAAGAATTATTTAGTTTAAATTTGTTATTATCATCTATTTTTTAATTTGACCAGAGAGAAAGGGAAAGTAAGAAAGCAAGCCTCCAGGTCCAGGACTTGAACTGTGGTTTGCCATGTGGGAATCCAGTGCCCTAACCACCATACCACCTGCTGGCCCTGAGTCCTGTTTTTCTAAGTGCATCTTTAACATTGGTGTATATTTAACTTTTAAGCAGGAAGCCCTGGAATTAGTCTCAATTCTTTCTTTTCCCTGTTCCTGTTATGACTAAATTGTTGTCAGTGCCAAAACACATTATCTCTGATCTGTCCTTTCCTGTCCACCCTACTTCCCTAGGCCAGCAGGACCTTAGTAAGCTTCCCACGATTTGACTGTTTCAATAGCCTCCAAACTGCTTTCCATGCCGCGAGACTCCTCCCAGTCTTCCTCTTATATTGGCACTAGTGATTCTTCCAGACTATCTGTTTCATCCTGTAACTACTCTATTTGGAAACATTTGCTTAGTTTCTCCAGAAATGAAGTTTGCATCATCTCTCTGAGGTCATCATCACTCTTCTTGTCTGCCCCCTGGATACGCACCCAACTTCCAACTGTGCCCAAACGTTTGTTGGGCTTCCTACCTGCTCTCTCAGCTCACACAGTTCCCCTTACGAGTAGGGGACATTTCTAGTCTGACTTAAATGTCTCCTCACCAGAGCCTCCACAGCCCGTCCTTGACCTTTCCCCTTGAAGACTTTATCACCCCGTCAGCTTTGTTGCCACCGTATTTCCCTGTTGCCCTCAGCACCCTGGTTCACGGATGCTGTCCTTCCGTGGCTATAGAGCACCAGTTTGTATGCCAGCGACTATCACGATGCATCTCCGCCCAGCACCGGGCATAGGTGGCCCCTAGCAGGTATCCTAGATAGGCCGGATGGATCCAAGTGCTGTGGTTCTTTGTAGTTGATTCCCATTTAGTCAGTCATTTTGCCCTTCGTGAGTTCAGTCTGAACTGTGGTAAAGCCAAATAAGGGATAGAATGTAGTCTATGCTGTCTTAGAGGTTGGGGGTAGTTTTCAGGCTTCAGAATATTGTATGGAAATGTAAACACTGAGTTTCCTCACAGAACTATCTGTGTCTCCCTACAGACAGCCGCTGCACTGTGTTAAGGAAACAAGACAGTGGTGAAGCGCCGGTGAGTGATCACTTTAACGTTGCGCTCTGATTTGTACTAGCCAGAAGAGAGGAGGACCCAAGCTAGTGCTCATTTACATTACAGGTGGCACCCAGAACTATTAAAGTGTGCAGTAATGTAGACGATGTGTGCTTTCCATTAGGAAGTGAATGCCAATCTCGTCCTTGAAATTAAAGCAGTAATTAGCTAAGTCTGAGGCTTCAATTAGACAGTTCTGATAAAGTTTCATATTAGAAACAGGAAAGGCAGAGTTATTGAATGAGCTCCTAGGGTAAAAATGGAAAGTTATCTTTGTTTTAAACTATTAAAATGTTAATACTTCATCCTGGAAGGATATAAGAGGGACTTTTATTTTGAGTAGCTCCAAGCTGAATTTACATTAGAACAGTTTCTGAGCTGTCTTCCTTAGGAGGTTGTAGTTGCCATTTATTCTTTCTGGCAGTTCAGAAATTCTTCAGTTTAAGAAAGTGATTAAATAGAGAAAAGAACAGCTTCGTGGCAATTTTCTTTTCTTTTCTCTTTTTTAAGAGTTATTTTATTTAACTTTTATTTATTTGACCAGAGAGGAACAGAGTAAGAAAGAGAGAGAATGTGAGAAAGCAAGCTTCCAGGTCTGGGACTTGAACCGCAGTCGGCCATGTGGGAGTCCTTAACCACCATGCCATCTGCCAGCTCCCATGGCAGTTTTCAAAGAGAAAGATGCTTACTTACTGGTTTTGAGGATAAAAATCATGAAATTTTCTCTCAATCGGCTCTGTCAAATATTGCCCAGCTAACTAGAAAAACACAGCTAAAATACCCTGGAAGAGAGCTAAATTCTTCTTAATTTACTGTTTGTACCCCCGTGTATGACCAGGTAAAGAATGGCTACTTTGGCTTAGTAAAAGGCGTATCATAAAAATGCTCTTATAGGGTATAATTGGAATTACTGAAAAGTCTGATTAATTAGTTGAAATACATAAGCCCTGTTGAAAATGAGGTGAAAATATTGGAACAATTTAATTTTAGTTCTTATGCTAGGCATCATTAAACTTTTTCTTATTTTCTCTTAAAAGTCACAGCACTTGGGCTAATGCATAATAGTGTTATTTTTATTTAGCATTTTATATACATTTCACTTAAGACTAGTCCATGAAAATACAGTTTCTTTATGTTGAGCTTTATAATGCTGTTATTTGAATGTTCATTAATTTTTTCCCTTTTTTTAGTTTAATCTTACCAAGGTGAAAAACAAAGGCAAGAAAAAGAAGCCAAAAGATTCAAAGGTAATGGAGTATGTTCTGTTTTCATTTTTGTCTAAACTCTTCAAAATAAGTAATTAGATATATAAGTTAGAATTTAATTATTGAGATATTTTGAAATATTTTATGGAGAAAGACCTTCTAGGCTTTAGTCTAAGGGGATTTTTGCCAGTCTTTTACATTTTTAAGAAATTATTATTACTTTATTTTTTTAAGTTTTTACCATAGGGTGCTTGTGCTCACCAGAAAGAGAGAGAGAAAGTGAGAAATCAGCCCCCCCCCCCCCCCCCACTGGGGTGATGGTCATGACATGATCCCTTCTCCTTCATTCTCTTCCTGGGAGTCTGAGCACCCCCATATACCCAGTGTGACTTCAGGCTGCCAGGTCTGGGACTTACACTGCAGTCAGCCATGTCTGAGAGTCCAGCACTTAAACTGCCATGCCACTTTCTGGCCCCCATTTTGAAGAAATTTAAGTTCACTTTGTGTATAAGTAACTCTTTAAAGATATTCTTTATTATCTTTTTTAAAATTTTTTTATATATTTCCAAGTGAAAAGATTGTCCTAATGTAAGCTGCTGTATTCATGGTCTTCAGCACAGGTAGCCAAGAAGCTTTGGGGTCAGCAAGTTCTGGGTTCATATTGTGATTCTATCAGTTATTTTCTGTAATCTTGGACAACTTACTTGGTTTCCTCTGCCCTCGTACTTTCATCTGTATAATAGTAATAATGATAACCTTTTATTAATAACTGATGGAATTATTGTGCTTATTAAGTAGTAAATGCTTAGTAATTATCACCTATTATTATTGCTACTACTAATTTATGGGGAGACAAGAAAGCAGAAATAACCGTTTCTAGTATCGTCTTGTTGGAATTATTCAAATAATTATTATCTAAAATATTCAAAAGAAAAGTGATGAGTGCTCATTATAACAGTCTCCTGGCATAAAAATGGGAAGCCGTTTTTTTTTTTTTAATTATTAAAATATTGGTAGGATACCATCCTTCCTCTCAACCTAAGGCTCTACTCCCAGCCCTGAGATAATAGGGCATTGTTTTTGAGTCTTTGTGATTTCTTCCTGGCTCTCTTGTGTCCATGCAGAAGTGGGGATGGGGTGAGAGAGACTGAACAAGGGTTAGAAGAAGATGAGAGCAGCTTAGGAATTCCATTAAACTTTTCTTTTTGTCATTTACCATGGTAAAGACAGTCTTTAGTGTAGCTTAAAGGGGAGTTTAAACTGAGTGGCATTTAAATCTTCTTGGAGCATTGGAAACTACCCTATATATTATATACTCTGAGCTTATTTATGGCTGTTGAAATTTGTTAGTATGTATTCCTATTTAAGAGAAAATTTGAATAGATCCTATGTATCCACCTTTGGCAAGCATGTTTATAAAAACATTCATCAATTTTAATTGTAATTTTTTTTCTTTCATGGAATTTTAATGGAGAAAATCATTGTCATTTTTCTATCTTTTAAACCAGCCTATGTTAGTTGGGTCTGGAACAACTTCAGTGACACCAAATAATGAAACTATCACTTCAAGTGAAGACCATAAGTAAGTAGTTTTTGAAATTTTACTTTATTTTAGCTCACATGTTTTCATTTAAGTAGCATTATTTAATGTACTATATACTCACATTTTATTTCCCTTTAAGAACAATTTATTTTATTTAGTAGTAGTATTTTAACTTGACCAGAGAGAGAAAGTGATAAACCAAGCCACCCTGTCCAGGACTCAAACCATGGTCAGCTCTGTGGGAATCCAGCACTTTAACCACCAATGCCACCTGCTGACTCCCCCAACTTATTTTCTTAAAGATTTGCATCTGTTATGGTGACTTGATACAGTCCATTTGATTGGATTAATAGTGTGGCTTATGGGCATTAAGAATTCATTCAAACTTGGTAAAGTAGTAGGACTGGTGACATTCGTTCAGTAAGTATATATTGAGGACCTGCTGTATGCAAGGACTGTAGGAAAATCCATTAAAAATGTCTAGAAAGTATTCTTTAAAATATTCAGTGGAGCCAGCAAGTAGAGTGGTGGTTAAGGAGCTGCACCCCCACACGCTCAACCCCAATTTGAGTACTAGCCCAGTGTCTTGAAGATCATGCTGGGCACCTGTGCAGGCGTGCCCAAAGGCATTTTCCCAAGAGGAAAATGGAGAAGAAGGGATTGACCATCCTTCCGGGGGTGGGGAGGTAATTTCTCACTTTCCCTCTCTCTTGCTCTCTACCTGGCGAGCATTTCTTCACATTTCTTAGAGGACTTGTAAGAACAGTTAAAATTTACAGTGTCATGGTTTTTTTAAGTGGAAGAATTGTTTGAAGTTAAAATAATAATGGCCTTAGTTCACATGGCTGTAACAAAATGCCATAAACTGAGTGGCTTACAAACAACAGCATTTTACTGCTCATGTTTCTGTAGGCTGGGAAGTCCAGGATAAAGGCACTGGCAGATTTGGTCTCTGATGAGGGCCCATTTTCTGGTTCATAGATGGTGCCTTCTGTTTGTGTTCAGTGATGGAAAGGGCAAGGCAGCTCTTTGGGGTCTCTTTTATAAGGGCACTAAATCTCCTTATTAGGACTCTGCTGTCATGACCTAATCACTTCCCAAAGGTCCCACATTTGGTGATTAGGTTTCAACATAGAAATTATAGGGGACACAAGCGTTCAGACCACAGCATACTCTTTACTGAGGTTAAAACTTAGGTATCAGGCTGTGTTCTAAGAGCTTTACATGGCTGTGCTCATTTAATCCATTCATCTACCCTAGGAGGTAAGTCGCTTTTTTTTTTTTTTTTTTGGAGAGGTTTTTTGCTATAGGGCGCGTGCGCTCGCCAGACAGACAGAGAGAGACAGAGAGACAGAAAGCGAGCAGGGGGGATGGTCACGCCGCAATCCCTTCTCCTCCATTCTCCTCTCATCTTGGGCACGCACGCACACGCGCCTGGCGTGAGTTGTAAGCCACCGGGTTCGACTACGTGGGAGTCCAGCGACATAGCCATTACGCTAACTGCTGGTTCCCGGTAAGTCGTTCTTATGTCCATGTACAAATAAAGAGACTGAGGCACAACGTAGCTTAATAACTTGTCCAATAACACAAAGCTTTTAAATAGCAAATTCAGAATATAAACTATGCAGTCTAGTTTTAGAGTCCATACTCAAATCATCTTTTTAGAATGCTAAAATTTTACACTTTTTTATTCCCTAATTGCCAAAGGGTGTGTGCACTCACCAGAGAGAGAGAATTTCCCAGTGGAGCATGGTCACAGCGCCTTTTTTCCATTCTTCCCTCCCATCAGGATTTTGAGCACACACAAATGTGCACACGTGCTTGGTGTGTTTTTTCAAACCACTGGGGCCAGTATTTAAAACCATGGTCTACCATGTAGCATCTGGTTCCTTAACTACTGAGCTATAGGGTTGGCCCTACTATTTCTTTCTTTTTTTTTTTTTTAAGAGTTATTTAATTTTATTTATTTACTATTCTTATTCTTTTTTGTGTTTTTTTTTGGGGGGGGGGGGGCGGAGAGGTTTTTGCTGTAGGGCATGTGCGCTCACCAGAAAGAGACGGAAAGTGAGAATTCACCCCCCAGGGGGGATGGCCACGCCACAATCCCTTCTTCTCTGTTCTCCTCTCGGGATCTTGGGCATGCATGTACACATGCCTGGTGTGAGTTTAAGCCACCGGGTCCGGGACTCCAACCGCAGTTACTACGTGGGAGTCCAGTGACATAGCCATTACGCCAACTACTGGTCCCCTTATTCTTGTTTTTAATTTGCTATAGGACACATGCATTCTACCAGAGAGGGGAGAGAGAGAGGGAGGGAGAAGGAAAGCAAGAAAGCAAGCCATCAGGTCCAAGACTCGAACCACGGTTGCCCATGTGGGAGTCCAGCACTTTTAACTGCCACGCTACCTGCTGGGCCCTCTACTTTTTTTTTTAAGCTTATATTATTAATACCTTTTACCAGTTCAAATCTCACTCTCACTTTAATTAATAACAATTATAAAAACAAGTCTTTGTCTCTAATCCTAACAAATTGCAATTAATGTTACATTATTTAAAAACAACACTGGGGGACCAGCAGTTAGAGTAATGGCTATGTCGTTGGACTCTTATGTAGTCTACTCATGTGGCTCGAGTCCTGGACCCGGTGGCTTAAACTCACGCTGGGCGCGTGTGTGTGCATGCCCAAGATCCTGAGAGGAGAATGGAAGAGAAGGGATTACGGCATGGTCATCTTGTCTGATATTTTTTTCTGATTTCTCTCTTTACCTTTCTCTGCTCTTTCTGATGAGCACACATACCCTATTGCAAAACCTTAAAAAAAATGATTACTCAGGATATCAGATACAGTAACTCTAGACCATCAGTATGGAAGGGTGGCCTCTCTGCATTAAGTTCTCTAGTAGTGTTTTTTTGGATAACATAATGCTGAGTAACATGTTATCATTGTTGTGTTTATTTCAGTGAAATTTCTTCTGGTCAACACAGAAGTTTGTTACTCACAAAATTTGTTTTGGTTTTCATCAGTAGACGCAATTCAGAGTCCTCAGGCCCATTTGCAGTGCCTGATCATCTTCGGCAAGATGTAGAAGAATTTGAAGCTCTGTATGACCAGCACAGCACCGAATATGTTGTCCGCAATAAGAAGCTATGGGACATTAACCCAAAACAGAAATGTTCTACCCTGTATGAGTAAGTAGGCTAATATTCTTACAGCTGTTATTTTATACTGAGACTCCAGTATAAAGTTATTAAATTATTATTTATGTCTTTTGTATTTTTCACAGGACTCATTTATTGGTTCATAACCTCCAGGGACGAATGTTTTTAGAGCTCTTGCCATAAATTACACAAAGTTAATTGAGGATTTTTTTTTTTTTAAGAGAGATTTTTTGCTATAGGGTGCGTGCACTCACCGGAAAGACAGAGAAACAGCAAGAAATCACCCCCCAGGGGGATGTCCACACCGCAATCTCTTCTCCTCCATTCTCCCGTTGGGATTTTAAAGACACACACACGCGCGCGCGCGTGCGCATGCGCACCCGGCATGAGTTTTAAGCTGCCGGGTCTAGGACTCAAACCATGGTTAATTACTTGGGAGTCCAGAGACATAACCCTTATGACATCTGCTGTCCCTAATTGAGGATTTTTAATGATAAAATTTAGAGTCCTAATGATTATTGATTTTGTCAGTGTGACCTAGCAGTTTTATATATACTTTCTATTTCTAAAGCTGTCCTATTATGTCCTGATAGAACTGATAAACAGAGTTGTTCCAGCCATAATATTTTTATCTTGAATCTCAAGGAATTCATTTGACAAAGAATAATACTGTTACTTGGTTTTATTGTTCTTATGTTGATGAATACAGCTGGTTAATATCTCATAATTCCAAGTTCTATATCTTGGTGAAGTATTCCATTTTACAAGGAAAACGTCCTAGTATGACATTGTTACTCTAGCTTGGAAGGTGATTCAGGTGGGCTAATAGTGCGTGTATAGAGCCCTGTACCTGTGTTGGATTAGACTTGACTTCTTGACATTGGTCCCATGAAACATACTGTGTGTGTATGTGTGTGCATGGTACATTTATTTTCAGACAGGGTTTCTATGTTGTGTTCCTCCTACCTCATCCTCTTGAGTAGCTGTGACCATAGCTGCATGCCATTGCACCAGGCTCTTCTAGGCAGGACCTCGCTATGTTGCCAAACCTATCTGTGAACTTGGGATCCTCTCACCTTGGCCTCCTACGTAGCTAGGACTACAGTCATGTGCCCCCACACTTGCTTTTTTGGGAATGGGGGGTGAGCTAGGAATCAAAACCCAGAACTCTTCTCATGTGGCCTTAGATGGCTGAGGAGCAGTGTCCAGCACACACTGTGTGGCTGAGCCCATACTTTTCATTTAAGTGACTTTGAGTGTGAGTTACATTAGCATTGAAAATGTGAATGGATGTAAACTTTTAACGATCACATTTGAGTGTGGCGGATAGAACAACCCAAAAAAAAAGAGAGAACAGGAAAACCTAGGAACCAGCTTATCATTTTGAGCTTGACGTTAATAAGTAATACATGAGGCTTTCCTTAAGAAACTGAGGCACAGCCATGATGGTGCTGTGCTTCACAGGCAGGGACTACATGGGAGGCCCTGGTTCAATTCCCAGTCCACCCTGACAGCCGGGCGCAGTGGTATACACAGTAATCCCAGTGACTCAGGAGACTGAGACAGAGGGATCTAGTGCTCGAGGCTTTGGCTGTGTGATGAGACCCTGTCTAAATAAAGAGCAAGGCACGGCAGTACAGGTCTGTAGTCCCAGTTGGGAGGCTGAGGCAGAAAGGTCATAGCAGAGTGAAACCCTGTCTTTAAAAAGAGAAAAAAAGAAAAGAAATTGAGAACTAAAATCTGTAATAGAAAATTAGTTTAAAAGCTATGCTCTTTGGTCGTTAAGGCAGCTTGACCCACTTAGCCAGCTGTGTAGTTCGAGTCCTGGACCCCATAGCTTGAGAAATATGCCAGGTGTGTGTGTGTGTGTGTGTGTGTGTGTGTGTGTGTACTCGAAATCCCAAAGAGAGGAACAAATGGAAAAGGAATTGTGACTGCTACATGAAGGTTGCTTCTCTCTCTCTCTCTCTCTCTCTCACATACCTTCTCGCATTTTTTTTTAAATTAAACCATTTTTGATCATTTCCTTTAAAAAAATAAGCTGTTCTCCTAAAAATCCTTTCACTCATGGTTGTTTCTTCTATATTCCTCAATTGCATTATTCCTATTTTGTCTAATGATACACTCTTGAGTCATTCCTAATGAATTTCTTCAGAGTTGAAATTCTGAGCAAATCGTATTTCCAGAAGAATTTTGGATAACAATGTAAAATTGTACTAGTATTTCTGTAAAATTGTACTAATATTTCTTAAAATATGCTAGAATTTATTTCAGACATTTAGAACTAAAGCTAAAGTGTGTAGTTTTCACTAGCTTGTCTCCTAAGGAATTTATTGCCTTTTTTTTTTTTTTTTTTTTTTTGAGAGGTTTTTCACTGTAGGGCGCGTGTGCTCACCAGAAAGAAATGTATTGCCTTTTTAAGTGGGAAGAAATTAATCAATTTTATGACAAAAAAAATTACACTAACTAGTTTGTGTTCTGTGATAGAATTTATAATAGAAAACCAAGAAGTTAAAGTTATCTCTCAGAACATCATTTCTTGAATTTTCAAAAGTAACACATGTGCGAGACCAGCAGATGGTATAATGGTTACGTCACTGGATTCCCACTGTTGTCAACTACAGTTCGAGTCCTGAACCTGGCTGTTTAAAACTCGTGTCAGGCGCCATGTGCGTGCACACAAAATTCTGAGAGGAGAATGGAAGAGAAGGGATTATGATGTGTCCATCCCCCATGAGGGGGTATTTCTTGCTTTCTGTCTCTCTCTCTCTCTGTCTCTCTGGTGAGAACTTGTGCCCTGTAGCAAAAATCTCTCCCTAAAAAAAATTTAAAAAGTAAACACATGTGAACAATGGTTTGTTTTATTGGATAATGAATGAGAAAAAGAAAAATGAAACTAATTTTTGGTTTATGAAAAGTTTGTAGAGTAGGAAAATATTAGACGAGATGTGTAGGATACTGGAATAACTGCTATAAGTTAATGTTTTCTTGATGTTAGTCTTACTTGAATAGAGAACTGCACTAATTTGGTTTGATGTTAGTCTTTTCTTTAAATAGAGAACTGGACTAATTTGGGCATAATGACCTCTTCTATTTGAAACACTTGGTGATATAGGTGATTGAAGCAAATTATTCTGCATTTAATTTTTTCTCATATCACTTTAGTAGTAGTTTTACTTCTCAATCTTGTCATCCGCCTTTTTATCTAAAAAAATACATGATATTTTTTCATATCTTTTAACATTCTTCAAAGTCATGACCTTTTTTTTTTTTCTTTTTTTGGAGGTTTTTGCTACAGGGCACGTGCACTCTCCAGAAAGACAGAGAGAGACAGAAAGCGAGAAATCACCCCCTGGGGGGATGGCCACACCGCAATCCCTTCTCCTCCATTCTCCTCTCCGGATCTTGGGCACACACGCACATAGGCCCAGCGTGAGTTTAATCCGCCGGGTCCAGGACTCACACCACAGTCGACTACATGGGAGTCCAGACATTATGCCAACTGCTGGTCCCCAAAATCATGACTTTTAATAGCTGCTTGGTCTTTATCTCTGGATCTGCATAGTCACTTGCATGGCTAATCCCCTTCTGTGGTTGACCCCTCGTGGCTGAATTACTGAGAATAGTCTCCTTTCCTGTGGTCTCAGTTCTTCAATTATCACATTTCATATTTTTTTTAATTTTATTTATTCATTCATTTATTTTTAATTTGACAGAGGGAGGAGATGGGGAGAGAAAGAGGGGAAGTGAGAAAGCAAGCCACCAGGTCCAGGACTCGAACCGTGGTCGGCCATGTGGGAGTCCAACACCTCAACCACCATGCCACCTGCTGGTCCCCCATCACATTTCATATTTAAGTATTTTATTCCAGATAGAAAAGCTTGTTTTCCAGTGGTACTCATCATTTTTTAACAAATGCTTAAACTTTTTAAAAGGTAAATATACATCCACCATTCTTCAGTTATTCTGTTGCTTAACAGTGACTTGAAAGAGCTCTCTTTGGATAGATGGTGGGAGTCAGTGTTATTTATACCCATCAGTCAAAATCCTTAACAAGGATTACTGTTTTGAGACTCAAATGATTTATTTCTTTTTACCATACTCTCCCTCAACTCTTTCCTTCTTTTAGCAATTTCTCTATAAATAAGTTTGATGGGAATCAAAGCAAAGCATATTTAACTGCACCTTGTGAAACAATATATATGTAGGGAAATCTCACTTATAAAGATTATTCTAAAAGAAAAATATTAATCATAAAACACATTTAAAATATTGAGTTGTCTTTAAAGTATTTAGAGTAGCAATGTTAACAAAGAGAAGTGACTTTTTTTTTTGAGAGAGAGAGAGAGAGTTTTTTGCTATAGGGTGCATGTACTTGCCAAAGACAGAGAGACAGTGAGAAATCATTCCTGGAGGGATGACCACACCACAATCCCTTCTTCATTCTCCTCTCAGGATTTGGAGCACACATGCACACACACTTGTTATGAGTTTCATGCCTCTGGGTCTGGGACTTGAACTGCGGTTAGACACATGGGAGTCCAGTGCCTTAACTACTCTGCCACCTACTGGCCTGGATTATAGTGTTTTAACTGCAGCTCACCACATGGGGTCAGGTGTGGAATTCCCCACTTGCAATATCCTGTTATACTTCAAAAAGTTTTGGATTTTGAAACATTTCAGATTTGGGATTTTTGGATTAGGGATTTTCAACCTCCAGTTTCACTGATTGCAGTTAACCTTATGTTTGTTGTTGGGAGAAGTTCAGCTCATTGTGAAGTGAAGTAATATTTTGCTTTGGGAGAATAAAAATTTTTTAAATAAATACATACAGGATACTTTCTTATAGTAACTCATGTAAATTTTTTCCAAGTTACTTCTCTCAGCTGTTGGAAGAGCATGGTCCCTTGGACATGAGTAACAAGATTTTCTCTGAAGAATATGAGTTTTTCCCAGAAGAAACTCGACAGATACTAGAAGAAGCAGGAGGTTTAAAATCTTTTCTCCTGGGCTGTCCTCGTTTTGTTGTGATAGACAACTGTATTGCACTGAAGAAAGTTGCATTACGGCTCAAGAAAAAAAGAAAGAAGAAAAACATTAAAACAAAAGTAGAAGAAATTTCGAAAACAGGAGAGTATTTACGATTTAAACTACCATTGAATCCAACTGTTAGGGGATTTAGACTTGGCGATAAATCCAAACCAGTGTCTGATTTATCTCCAGCACCAGCTTCTGAGGATGTGAAGCCCAAACCTACATCTACTAATTGTCCCACACCAGCTTGTGACGACATGAAGTCCAAACTAGCATCAGATGCTACTTCTAGGCAAGTTTTTGAGGATGGAAAACCCAAAGGACTCGCGAGTAATTCTCCTCAAGTCTCTGAGGGTGCAGATCATAAGCAAGTCTCTTCTGATTCGCCCACACCGGTTCTTAAGGATTTGAAACCAACCTACTGGACTCAATCCCATTTGGTTACAGGATACTGTACATATCTTCCTTTACAGAGATTTGACATCCCCCAGACACAGCCGGCATACATAAATGTATTACCAGGTTTGCCCCAGTACACCAGCATATATACTGCTTTGGCCAATGTTTCTTCTCAATATCAGCTACAAGGATCAATCCCAGTGGTGCCGTCTTTTGCAGCCAATAACAGAGCAGATAAAAATGCTGCTGCATATCTGGAGGGACCGCCGTTGAATAGTGAGGGCGCCACTGGTAACTGTATTGCCTCTGAAACACATACACATGAGGACTCTTTGGGACTGCCTGCAAAGTTACAGTGCAGCACAGGTGATTCTGTTGCAGCCCTGAGTGAGCCTAAAAGAAAAGATGAGCACTGTGGGAATTGTAACACCAAATGCAAAGAAAATCCAGAAAGTACTATTGCAGTGACAAAGATTCCACACACACAGATGGTGGCCACACAGGTAAGACTGAAATAAAAAAAATCTTCTCAAGACTGAAGTTAAGTTTTTCTTATCATTTTTCATTGTCAGTGTGTTTACTAAAATCCTTCAAAACAATTGATTTTTGGGAACCAGCAGTTAGCGTAATGGCTATGTCGCTGGACTCCCACATAGTCGACCACAGTTAGCGTCCCGGACCCAGTGGCTTAAAACTCATGCCGGGCGCGTGTGCGTGCGTGCCCAAGATCCTGAGAGGAGAATGGAGGAGAAGGGATTGCGGCGTGACCATCCCCCCTGGGGGGTAATTTCTTGCTTTCTGTCTCTATGTCTCTCTCTGTCTGTCTGGCGAGCGCACGCACCCTATAGCGAAAAACCTCTCCCCCCCCCAAAAAAAAAAAACACAATTGATTTTTATAGTGGTTACTGAAGCATTTGCCCCTAAATATTTTTAAAATATGAATCTTTTTGTGAGGAATGGCAGGTTATTTTGTTAAAAAGATGTTTGGTTCCAGTAAATAATATACTTCTTCTGTACCCAAATTCTACACCAATGTAAGATAAAGGAATCAGAAGACGGAGCCAAATCATCATCTCATTGAAAAATTAAAATGCCATAGAAGAATGTTTCTGTGAAAAAACATGCGTGCTAACAATGAGGCCTGTGTCACACCGGCTTTCCCACCAGTGAGAACGGGGCTGGACCAGGAGGCCTCCCTGCTTGGGTTGCCTGTCCAGCAGGACTTTCTGCTTGGAAGAGGAAGGGAAAATGTGCTGGAAGCTTCCCAAACAGAAAAAAGGGAAGAATGTCTAGCTTTCAGGGAGTTAAGTAAAACAAACAGATGGAGGAAGGCAAGAGGGATATGAACAAGAGTGTCTTCCCAGCAAGTGTGAGGGTATAGTGAGGTTCCTCCTAGTTGACTTGATAAGGTATAAATTCATTAATTCTTACTAGGTTATAGCCTGCTCCTCGTTAAGTTTTATGTTTTCTAGGAAGCTTTGAAAAAATATGTTGAGAGAAATAAACCCACATCATTTCAGTTATACTAATTTTCGGTAACTCTTTCCTAATATAAGTTTATAGAAAATATAGAACATAATCTAAATAGGAAAAAAACGTGTTTTAAAATGTTATTATTTTGGGTTGTCAGAAAAGTCAATACGTATTTTTTCCTACGTTTTTCTATGCAAAATGCATCATGACTTTTCAGACAACCCAGTATGTTGGATTTATCTTACTAGAGCAACTGAAATAAACTGAACTGAAATTTTATTTTTTTGCTCTATAGGTGTCTTGGAATGTAACCCACCAAGAAGTCAATACTGAACCATATGATCCTTTTGAGGCACAACAAGTGAGTCAAAATTGTATTAAACAGTTTATAGATTAAATTTTATTAATGTTTCAAGATGAGAATGATGAATTAGAACTCTTTTGGACTCAGATATTCCATTCAAAATTTCACTGCATAAGCTTTAGAATGTAGAAACATTATTGTTTTGTTTTTATTGTTGAGTGGAGGGGAAGCAAAGGACAAGGTAATTTTACTCTAGCATATTTATTTCAAAGTATAATGGCTTGTGGCCAGCAGGTGGCATGGTAGTTAGGGCGCTGGACTCCTACATGGCCAACCACAGCTTGAGTCTCAGATCTGGAGGCTTGCTTTCTCACTTCCCCCTCTATCTAGTGAATTTAAAAATAATTATAATTATAAATAAAATTAAATAATTTTTTAAAAAAAACTAAGTATAATGGCTTTATTGTTTTTACTAGTATAATGAGTATATGTTAATTTATAAATAAGCTTTTTCACATGAATAATACAGAAATAAATTATAAAGACCTTTACAACTTTAAAATGAATTCATTAGGAAAATTTTTATTTGTATGAGCAAGGAATTGAATATAATTTAAACATCTATCAATAATTATGATGGGACCAGCAGTTAGCGTAATGGCTATGTCGCTGGACTCCCATGTAGTCGACCGCGGTTCGCGTCCCGGACCCGGTGGCTTAAACTCACGCCGGGCACGTGTGCGTGCGTGCCCAAGATCCTGAGAGGAGAATGGAGGAGAAGGGATTGTGGCGTGGCCATCCCCCTGGGGGGTGATTTCTCGCTTTCTATCTCTCTGTCTCTCTCTGTCTGGCGAACGCACGCACCCTATAGCAAAAACCTCTCCAAAAAAAAAAAAAAGAATAATTATGATATATCCACATAATGAGATATTATGCTATCATTAAAAAATGAAGCAGTTCTATAATTACAGATAGGAAGTGAGTTATAAGAACAAATGTATGGTTAAGTAGAAAGAAGTAAGGTTAGAACTTGGTGTTGTCTGCTGCTGTGTGTACAAATAGCTTTCTAGGTTTAGGGAATTCTAAAATAATATAGTCCTTAAATTTTCTTTAATGAAAAATACTTAAAATTATGAAAGAGAAATTGAAAATCATCTACATTCTTGTTACCTATGTTAGTATTTTTATGTGTAGCTTTCCATGCTTTATTTGAACATTTACATATAATTAAGCATTACTTTTTCAGATGAAATCATATCATGTATGTTGTATTTGAAACTTGCAATCTACAGTTACTCTATTGTGGACTTTTTCCATGTTAGTAAATATTACTTACAGCATTATTTTTAGTGGGTACTTGGTATTGCACTGTATGAATCTATGTTTATTTATTTGACTGATTATTTTTGTTGTTGAACATTTAAATCGTATCAGCCTTTCACACTTAAAGTAGGCTGCAGTGCACCTTATTGCCCCTATATGTATATATACCAAGTAGAGTGACTCTTGTTTTTTGTTTTTGCCATAGGACACATTTGCTTGTTGAAGAGAGACAGAGGCTCAGTGAGAGAAAAAGTACAAAATCACCCTCTTCCCCATGGGGGATGGCCATGCCACAATCCCTTCTCCATTCTCCTCTTAAGATTTTGGACATACATGCACACACACTTGACGTGATTTTCAGGTTCCTGGGTCCACCAGGACTTGAACCACAGTTGGCCATACGGGAATCCAGCAAGGTAATCAGTACTCCACTCGTCGGCCCCATGTGACTCTTGTTGAGATCAGTGCCATACTAAGCTTTCAACCAGGGTAGGCACTGTTATTTAATGAGGCAGTGACTTTGACCCTCAGATAAATATTTTTGTTAGTGTTGGGAACATTCACAATGAAGCCACTGAAGCTGGTTCTCAAACCCTGGTCAGCCATGTGGCATCTGGTTTCCTCTGTATAGTGCTTAATCTCTGTGCTAAGGAGCCAGCCCTGTTTTTTTTTGTTTTTTTCTTTTTTTTTTTAATTAATTATTTTTTTCTGTGAGAGAGAGACATGCGTACACACAGAGACAATACCCCCAACAGGGTCCTTACACCATGATCCACAGCCAGCCTGGCCAGCCAGGATCAAGAGTATAAGCTTGTGCCTAGTGTGTACAAGGAGGCCTTGAGATGCAAACCCAGGACACTCAGATATGGCTTGATCATCATAGAGTGTTGTGTTACCACAGCATCTTCATGGCTGGCCTTTCTTGTCTGTTGAAGGTGAAAATAAAATATTTCTCACAGATATGTGGTAAAGTTTAAATTAACAACAGAGGGGGTATTTAACTTCCTACCTGTCTTTGTTGGTGATTTGAGGCATATAAACTAATTTATAATAGCAAGTTATTATTCATTATGATGTTTTTGCTGAACTGAAAAGGAAAATATGGGTGACTAAAATCTTAAACCATACAGTCATGCTCATAAGGGTGACCACTTCCTTTATTATTTGAACATAATCTTTGTGCATAGCACTAAACTTTCAGTCTGGATAGACACAAAGTGGGACTTTCTAAGGCAAAGTGCCAGGTACAGTCACCTTGGCTGTAGTTCACATTCCCTAATGATAATTCACATAATTTCAAATACTTGATTCCCTGCCTTTTTACACTTGGAAGACATTAAGGTTGTGGGGTAAGATGATGAGAGGTTGGACCAGACTTATACCACCGGGGCAGGTTTCTGAAGTCTGGCTGCCATGGGAGAGGCAGTCACCTGCCCCTGGGAGAAGTTGTATCAGACAAATATTTTCTTCAGACACAGCATGACTGCTGACAACTTTAGCAGTATGACGGGTTTTTAACATACAGGACCAGCAGGTGGCATGGTGGTTAAGGCGCTGGACTCCCACATGGCCAATCATGGTTCAAGTTCCAGACCTGGCAGCCTGCTTTTTTCTCCCTTTCCCTTTCTCTCTGGTCAAATTTTAAAATATTAATAACAAATAAAGTTAAATAAATAAGTAATTCTAAATTAAAAAAAAATATTTACATAAATGATGTTTATTGTTCACCAACATTTCACAATACAGTATGGTTTCCATGTCATTTTTTAAAAGCAGGTTTAAGAGACTGATAACTGAAAACAGTTCACTGATAATTTGTAACTTGTCTTTTTGAAATAACCAGCAACTACCCAGTGGAAACACTTAAAAGTAGGACCAAAATTACTGTGTTCTGCTCATATTGATAATACATAAAGTCTTCATAGCTTTGTAACCCTGATAAGTAATTCCTGATGTTAATTGTGGAGGGTGACATTCAGATAGAACTACTGATCTAATATTGAACCTTTCTAAAACAGAGAAGTACTCAGAATAACTATAGTACAGATTGAGGTTTTGTTATGAATTCCAGTAATAGGAATAATGTACTTCTAAAAGAACTGGCTTTATCCAAACAATGTTTAGGGGGTTTTAATTCTAGGGTTATTGTGACAGTTCCCTTGTAAATTTTCATCCTCCTTTTAGTCTTCTTTGTTTATTTTAAGAGAGAGGTCAAGAGCTGGCAGGTGGCATGGTGGTTAAGGGCGCTGGACTCCTTTCCAGACCTGGTGGCCTGCTTTCTCTCTCTCTTCCTTTCTCTCTCATTGTGTCCTCCCTGGTCAAATTAAAATAAATAAATAAAGTTAAATAAAACAATTCTTTAAAGAGTTCATTACAAGAACAAGATCATAAACAGGCGTTATTAACGAGTTTATTTGTTTGTTTGTTTTGCTATAGGGCATGTACGCTTGCCGGAGAAACAGAGAGAGAGAGACAGAAAGCAAAAGATCCCTCTCTGGAGGGGGACGGGGGGACAGCCACACCACAATCCCTTCCCCTCCAGTCTTCCTTCGGGATTTGGGGCATGCATGTACATGCACCTGGTGTGAGTATCAAGCCTCCGGGTCTGGAACGCAAACCATGGTCAGCCGTGTGGGAGTCTAGTGATGTAACCATTATGCCATCTGCTGGTCCCACAAATTATTTTTAATAAATCATTATCTAATGCACTTTCAGGGGGATATTTCACAAATTGAGAAGGAGTACCAGGTATTACAGGAGCAACTTACAGAAGCATGTGAACAGTATGAACAGATAAAACTCAAGGGCTCAGAAGAGACCAAGGACCTGGAAGAAAAGTTGAAAAGGACCATAGAAGAAAACAAGGTAACCCTGTCTGAAACCTCTCTTTAGTTGCATGTGGCATAGTTAGGAGAAATGAGTGGAACTGCACTTGGGTAGCGCAGTTAGCTGCACTTCTCCATCGTTGGCCAAAGTACCCTTCCTCAAAACGGCCTGTTTCCCATTTCTCTGTGATATCTTCAAGTGACAGTGTTTCTTACACTATTTTAGAACCTTTCCAAACTGCTTCATGAGAAAAGGTCTGAAAACCTGAACTTCCAGTTCTCTATAATTCAATTTGTTTGGTTAACCAAAACTGCTTCGTAGTGGTAGGTTCCACATTGATTTGTGTTGAGAGGGGGCACAGAGCACTAGTGGTTCAGAGTGGGACCACTGCAGTCAGCCTGGCAGGGTTCAGACCTGAACTAGTTCTCATCTGAACTAGTTCTCATCTTGGCTAGTTACTTAACTGCTCTGTGCATCAGTTCCTTATCTGGAAAACATGGGAAATAAGAGCTCTACTTTCATGATTAGGTAAATACAAGAGAAGTTCAAAAAGTTTGTACAAAAAAAAAAGATAAAAGTGAAAATTTTAACTCCATTTATTTGATGAGCGGAATGAGCAGGAGCATTGTCATGGTGGAGGACTCTGGAGAAGCTTTCCAGGAGCTTCTCTATTAAAGCTTCAGCTAGTTATTAATAACTTTCATAATAATCACATGTTATCATTCTTTGGTCCTCCAGAAAGTCAACAAGCAAAATGCCTTGAGCATTCTAAAAACAGTTGCCATGACCTTTGCTTTTGACTCGACCACTTCCACCTCTTGGTGGCCATTGCTTAGTTTGTGCTTTGTCTTCAGGATCAAGCTGGTAACGCCATGTGTCATCTCCTATTGCAGTTCTTTAAAGAAATGCATCAGAATCTTCATATTACTTGCTTTAAAATTTCCATCAAAGGCTCTTCTCTTGTCCGTATCTGTACACAACAGTTTTGGCACACATCAAGCAGAAAGTTTGCTCAGTTTTAACTTCTCAGAATTGTGTAAACTGAACCAGTTAAGATGTCTTTGATGTTGGCTATTGTTTCTGCTGTTATCATGGGTCCTCTTCAGTTAGGGCACAAACATGGATGAATTTTCCCTCGCAACTCGATGTGGACAGTCGGCTGCTACCGGAGTCGTCATCGTCATCTCATCCATTCTTAAAACAAGTTATACCTTTGTAAACTACTAATTAGAAGGGGGGCACATTGTCTTCACTAACTTTTTGTAAACTAACAATGATTTCACCATTCTTCCACCAAGGCTTGGCCTTAAATTTAGTGTTCATTCTTGCTTCAATTTTTGCGGAATTTGTGTTGCTGTGGTAGGGGCTCTTTTCAAACCAATGTTTTACCCTTCCTAGTGCCTCAAAGGTGATCCTGTTCAGACATTATAACAAATTAATTTATTTTGATGCAAAGAAAATTTAAATCCATGACTTTTTTTCACATATGTATTTTCCATGGACTTCCTAAAGGCCTCTGTACTTAAAAAGTATTTAAAACTGCCTAGTACATAGTATGGACTCAGTAAGTGTTCACTGCCATGGTTATTATTACTGCTGTTGCCGCCATCATCTTCATGCAACTTCTAAGGAAGAATGAGAAAACCACATGGCACCTAAAGCGCATTAGAACTGTACAGTCACCTAGAGCATCTTGTTTGAATCTACCTATCTTGAATTCTGTTAGCTAAGACTGATCATCAGTTACATGTAGCTGGCTAGTAGAATAATGCCAATTAGGGGCAATGTCAGATTCAATTAGTAGGAAAATGAAATGATAGATGTGTGGAAATCATGATGCATTTCTTTTTAAAAACTACTATCTTCTGCAGGCACATGTGCATGGAGAAGGGATCGCCGCCTGGCCATCCCCTCTAAGGGATGATTGATGATTTCTACTTTCCTTCTCTCTGTGTCTTTTCAGTGAACACGTATACCCTATAGGAAAAATCTAAAAAAAAAAAAAAAAAAAAACCCTGCTATCTTCTGTTCAAAGAGGTAACAGAAAGTTATTAATATTAATCCATTCAAGAAAGGAAGAATTTGTTTCAGAAGTCTGGATCAATAGCCAGGGTAACATATTAAATAAAAGAAAATTAGCTTAACAGGACCTTAAGTAAAAAAAAAAAAAAGTTTACTTAGATTTAAGTAGACCCAGAAGTAAAAGGGTCAGTTTGTAAGATAACTGTCACAGCATTCCTCAGGACCTGTTTATACTCAGGTTGTGACTAGGGAGATTCCAAGGATGAAATCTTTCTGCTTGGTTACTGGTCAGAGATTGGGGGAAGGACAACAAAAATAAAACCCTGTTTATCACAGTGATGCATGAAACACAAGTTTCTAATAGCTACTTAAGAGGTTTAGCAAAATGAATTATTTTTATAAACTTTGTATTGTCTCAGGAAAATTCACCTTTAATAAATCTATGTGGAAGCACCTGTGGTCACTTGTTTGAGTGACAAGAGCAAATTTGGAGACATAGTGACTTGGTGGCCTTTGGTGAGTGAAGGATCTTTCTTTCTGGCCAAGGCTTTTCCAGCTGTATAACTTGCAGGTCTGACTGGGGCTGTGTTTGTACAGTTCATCAGGCTCCTTTATTTGTTCAGTTGGTCAAGAAACTTGTAGGAAGTAAAACTTCTGGCTATACTCAGAGTTCGTCTGTTTTTTTTTTTTTTTTTTTTAAGTTTATTTATCCATATCCCCCATGAGTGAGAGAAAGAGAATGGAAGAAAAAGAGACAGGGGCAGAGATCTCCAACAGGGTCCCTACACCAGAATGCACCACAAGCCCCATCCATCCCCAGGTCATGGGCACACACATGCCTGTGTGAACCTGGAATTGTCCCATGTGGGTCATTTTACTCCTGCATCATCATCTGGCCCCAATTCTGTTATTTAAAAGGGCACTTATTAGTCCCCCGTATTATAGTCTGTTAGGTTATTAAACTTCCCTTCTAAAATGTGTACTTGTTCCTTATCAGTGTAAACTGCTAGTCCTAGGTTTGGTATCTACACAAGAGTAAATGAGATTTAGTTATGCTCATAGTTTGTAGAGAAATCTCTTACAAACATAAAGAAATGTGTGGCTTTTAGTGACTTTTCTCTCGCCCTCTGACTCTGTAGATCACTGGGTCTAAGCTGACCAACAATTTTACCTTTTACTTTAGAGTCACTTGATTCCACATCTGGATGTAGTAGATTGCTGTGTCCCATCTCCACCCCGACCCTGCGCGGCTCTGCAGAGTAGAAACAGGCTGGCAATAGAAATCACATTTCAGAGCTCAGGTGTTAGAATCAGGCTGCTTACATTGTAACCTAACTTCACCACCTAATAACTTGGTGGCCTTAGATGGTGTAGGCAACCTCTTTGACCTTCAGCTTCCTCGTTAATAATGTAATCCCCTCTTTATGTGACTGTTCTAAAAGCCGGAATCTCCTGTCCCCTTAACCTATGACTGGAGGGTTATAACTGGTTGCAGGGCATATTTCTTTGTTTAATTGAGATAAAATTTACCATTTTAACCATTATGTAGTGTACAACTTAAGGGGGTTGTTGTTGTATATTCATATTATCATGTAATAATCACCACTGTCTAATTCGAGAACACTTTTATCATCCCAAAAGAAACCCCATACCATTCACTCCTCACCTACCCAGGCCATATGTTTTGAAGGTGCTTTCATGAGATTTTTTTATAGCTGAGATGAGTATAGCGCTAGACTCCCACATAGCTGACCACTCACATATAGCTGTCCCAGACCTGGCAGCTTTCTCTCTCTCTCTCTCTCCCTCCCCCCCCCCGAATACCCATACCCTATAGTAAATTTTTAAAATAAGTAATAAATAACATGAATAATTATTTTTACAAAAGAGAATGTCAAGACCAGCAGATGGCACAATGGTTATGTTGCTGGACTCCCATGTGGTTGACCACTGTTCGAGTCCCAGACTCAGTCACTTAAACTCATGCTGGGTACGTGTGCGTGTGTGCCCAAGATCCCGAGAGGAGAATGGAGGAGAAAGGATTGTAGCATATCCATCCCCCTTCGGGGGTAATTACTGTACTATCTTTCTGTGTGTGTGTCTCTCTCTCCAACAAGGACACATGCCCTATAGTAAAAATCTCTGTCAAAAAAAAAAAAAAGAGAGAGAGAGAGAGAGAATGTCATTTCCACAATCAGGTCAGCTCTCTGTTGAAACTATTTTTCAGCATTTTGCTGAGTGTATGTGTATCAGTTAGTTACTATCATAATAGTGCTGAGGAACAAGCAACCACAAACTCAGTGACATGTGATAGAACACACATAAGTGTTCAGGTCTGGCCAGCCGGTCCTCCCTGGACTTGGCTGGGTCTTTTCACATTGGGGTCAGTGAGGGACTTGCTGTGCTCTGCTGTAGTTAGCGTTTCTGGGGTCAACTGGCTATGGATTGGCCTGGAATGGCCTCAGCTAGAATGACTAGGGCAACACACACTGCCCCACCTGAAAATCATATTCTCAAAGCACTAGGAAGGTAGAAGAGCAAGCAAGAACAGTCATGAAAGCACTTTTCAAACCTCCACTGATAGCAGCTCTGCTCCTATCCCAGTAGGCAGAACAACCACAGAGCCAGCCAGAGTCAAGGGCTGGGAGAAATAGACCCTGCCTGTTTAGTGAACAGAGCACCACATGATAAAAGGACAGAAAGAGAGGGTGAAGGTTGGGGCATTAAATGCAGTCCCTGTACCCCAGCAGTCAGCATGACAATTCACGTAACAGATACCAAGAGCTTAGAAAGACTTCTGTGATGTCTGTTTCCATCTTCTGCCTTCTCCCTTACCAGTTATCCACATTGTCCTCTACAGGTAATAGATAGTGTTTGTCCGTTAAGGATTTCTCACTTCTGAACCTTTCCCCAGGATGGTCCTTTCTGTCGTAGGTGGCCACCTTCCTCCCCAGGCCTGACCTCCCCTACTGATCCTCTGAGCCAGGGGAGGCACCACTTTGTTGCAGAAGCATTCGTCAGTGGCAGCCTCGGGGTCAATGGCCCTCTTAATGTGGTGGTAGTAAGCACCACATGTATTATATAGCAATTTGCATTTTGTATGTCTTTATGAGGTGTGATTCACACTACATAAAATTAATGAAATTATACATACTTGTGCAAAAACATTTTAGTTTTGGAGAAAAAAAATATACATGCAGTTACATGGTTTTATTGGGTTGTCAGAAAAGTCATGATGTATTTTTCTTTGCAGAAATGCGTCATGACCTTTCTGACAACCCAGTAATATGTGGTTTTAGTTACCAGCACAATCTAAGGTTACAGCATTTTCATCATCCTTCCAAAAAATCTCATATCTACTACCACCTTCCTCCCCCATTACTGGGCAGCTGCTAATTTACTCTGTAGATTTGTCTATTTTGAACATTTTACATAAATGGAATCATCTCACATGTGGTCTTTCATGAGTATTGCCTTTTACCTAGCATGTTGCCAAGGTTGATCCATGTACATTCATGCATGTGAATATGTATCAGTACTTCCATTTATTTTACTTTTACCGCTGAATAATATTCTAGAATGCTATGAACTGTTGAGTACAAGTTTTTCCATGGACATAGTTTCGTTTCTCTTGGATATATACCTGGGAATGAAATTGCTGGTCACATTGCATCTCGTATGTAACCATTTCCAGAAGCGTTCCCAAACTCTGGTTTCCACCAGTGGTATATGAGAATTCCAGTTTCTCAACAGTCTCACCAACCTTATCATTTTAACTGTGGTCACCCTAATGGATATGAAGTGGTATTTCATTGTGGTTTTCATTTTTACTTCCATGAAGGCCAATTATATGGAGCATCTTTACATGTGTTTACTGGCCATTTATATTTCTTTGGGGAACTGTCCATTTGACTCTTGAATTTATTTTCTTAATCATTTTTTAAATTGATTTTTACATTTTCCCACATTTACTTTACATATCAAAAAATTTTTGCTCATACTCCTTAGTTTTTAACAGTTAATAAACAACTTTCAAAATTTTCAAGAAACTGAATTTTAAAGATAATGTTCAAAATATTATAATTTTGTTTGTGACTCTATAACAACAGAGACAGTATGGTTTTAAATATTTACATGTCAGTTACTCAAACTGTTGAAAAGTACCCACCCAGCACATAGTCACATATAAACCTTCTCAATTCAGCCCTGCCTAGCAAGTATTCTGTGATTTACCATGCTAGCAAAGATCTGTCTCTTTTTCTTCCTTCAAAGTCTTCCTCAAGATAATCCTTTGGTTGTGGTTGCTCTTTTGCAATCTCTACTGATTATAGTACTGGGCTGGAAAAGTCCAGGTTATTTTATAGTATGAATTTTTTCATATATTTTCTCTAATCCCCTCTGCCAGGCAAAACTTTATGGTGCCAGGCCATCTTTCTAAGAGCTTCTGTTGGCTTACTTGAGATCTACGTTAGTTCCATAGTCTTCTGATTAACCTTCAGGTATGACATTCCAATCAAGGCCCTGTCCAGTAATGAGTATTTTCAATTTCTGATTCAATGCAACAGGTATTATTGAACTTACTCAGATAACACTTCTGCCACAAAATAAGAATACTCCCAAATATTTTCTAATTCCGGAGGGGTCAGGAAGGAAGAAAAGTTTATATTTCCATTTAAAGAAACGAACAAGAAAAAATATTTTAACAAATTGTTGAACCTACCAACAGCTCAGAAGAAAGCAAATTCCTTACATTGGGAAAACAAGTCATAGTAAAGAAAAAATCAGTAATGTTTTACTCATAAGTCATAAAATTCAATTTACCAGTTCAGTCTTGTGTTCAGTCTCTCTCCTGTTGAATTTGTAGTGTTACCGTGGTCCGATCTTTCTGTTTATATCCTGGAAGTTAACATTCAGCATTATTATTGATGTTTTTTGTCTCTAGCATTGAGCTGATCATTTTCTTGGTTGCTTTTTTTTGTTGTTGTTCTCTTATTTCTGTATGTATGTCTTTAGTTTTCCTGGTAGAGCACTCCTTTCAGAACTTCTTGAAGAGCGGGTCCGGTGTTGGCAAATTATTTCATTCTTGTTTATCTGAGAATGTTTTTATCTTTTCTTTCCTTGTGAAGGAAAATCTTGCCGGGTATAGTATTCTTGGTTGAAACTGTTTTTCACTTAACACTTTGAATATATTTTGCCATTCTTTCCTTGCTCACATTGTATCTGATGAGAGGTCTGATGTTAGCCTGATGGGATAACCTTTATAAGTACATGATGTTTCTCTCTTGCCAATTTTAGTATGTTATCTTTTTCTGTGGATTTTGCCAATCTGGCTATGATGTGCCTTGGAGAAGATCATCTTGGGTTGATCCTATTAGGGATCCTTTGTATTTCTTGGGTCTGAATATTTGAATGCCTCTCTAGATTTGGATAGTTTTCTTCCAGGATTTCATGGAATAGATTATCAATGCCCTTATTAGGTTTGTCACCTTCTGGGATACTGATTATCTGAATGTTTGGGTGCTTAATGGTGTCTAGTATTTCTCATATTGTATTCTCATTTTGGGGGGTTATTTTCTCAGTTTTTTGGTTGTTTTTTTTTTTTTTAGATCAGAGGTTTTGCCTTCAACATCCAACATTCAGTCTTCTGCACGGACTAATCTGCTTTTAATACTTTCAAAGGAGGTTTTTATTTCTTGAATTGCAGCCTTCATCTCTAATAGCTCCATTTGATTTTTTTTTTTATGGTGTGAATTTCCTCTGGGATCGTGCAAGAACTTCCTCACCTCCTGGAACTCATTGTCTCTTTTCTCCTGCATCCTTTGGAGTTCATTGTCTCTCAGCTCTTGCATCTCGTTTACTTTTGTCACTGAATATTCTGAATTCTCTATCAGACATTTCCCTGAGGTCTACCATACTGTCTGTGGATGATGAAGGATTTTTTTCCCTTAGGGAAGAGATATTTTCTTGGTTTCTCATATTTCTTGTGCCTCTGAGGTGGTTTCTGGTCATTCTGTGACAAAATCTCTTCTCTACTGTGCTTTGCAATGTGATATCCACAGAAAGAGATTAGGAGTTCAGATTTATAAAAAGTTTCTTCCTTAAAGCAGGAGGTCCAATAAGCATTGAGGATTTCAATGACTCTAAAAGTATTCAGATGCTTGGCTACTGTGCACCTAGGCCTTATCTGAGTAGTTCGGGAGTCTGGAAGGTGGAGTTTAGAGCATAGCTTCCCTGAACATGCCAAGATACACCTCAGATTTAAAATGGCTTTTTGTCTCTTGACTCTTAATTTATTGAGTTTGTCTTGTAAGAATTTTTTTTTTTTGAGAGGTTTTTGCTATAGGGCACATGTGCTCAACAGAAAGACAGAGACAGACAGAGAGCGAGAAATCACCCCCTGGGGGGATGGCCATGCCCCAATCTCTTCTCCTCCATTCTCTTCTCGGGATCTTGGGCATGCACGCACACGCGCCCAGCATGAGTTTAAGCCACTGGGTCCGGGACTCGAACCGCTGTTGACTACATGGTAGTCTAGCAACATAGCCATTATGCCAAATGCTGGTCCCAAATTGTAAGAATTTTTAAATATATTCTAGATACAAGTCAGCTATCCAAAATATGATTTGCAAATATTTTCTTCCATCTCCATTTTGTGGGTTGTCTTTTCACTTTCTTGATGGTACTCATTCGCAGCACAAGAGTTTTCAATTTTGATGTCATCCAATTTATCTATTTCTTTCGTTACTTCTACTTTTGTTATGACATCTAAAATACCTCTGTCTAATCCAAGGGCACTGAGATTTACTGCTGCTATATTTTCTTCTAAGAAATATTCCTTTAGGAATGTTTAGGTCTATGATCTATTTTGTTTTTTAATGTATGATGTAGTAAAATTATCTTTGATGCATAGTATCCCCCATCAAACCAATCTTCCTTAGAGTAAGGGCTGTTTCTTAGTAGTCTTTAGATCACAGCACCTAGCTCAGTGTACAGACTGACTAGGAGCTCTGCAGACGCTCATGAAATGGCATGTGTGTGGTTCCCTGCAGAACTGTGCTAGTGAGTTATGTTTTCATGTTTTTAGCAGCCTGCATCAGAGGATGTCAGGCTTACACATTCTATGAAGGCTGTTGCTTTGCTTATTGCCACTGTGTGGTTGAGCATATTACCTACCCTTTCATTTGGCAAGTAGTTACTCAATGTTCTTTAAGCGCCAGGCTCTGTGCTGGTCAGCTTGGACTTTTCTGCAGCATCCCCTTTATGAGGCCCTAAGCAGTCTTTCTTCTCTGCTTTCACTGCCTGGTCTTTTGTGCAGCTGGTTTGTTTTTCTTTTTTACCTTCTCTGCCAGAAAATTTTAAGACTATTTCTTTCTTTTTTTTTTTTTTTTTTTTTTTTTTTTGCTATGAGCACGTGCACTCATCAGAGAGTGGGCAAGTGAGAAATCCCTCCCCCAGCTCCCATGGGGAATGGTCACACACCACAATCCCTTCTCCTCCATTCTTCCTTCAGGATTCTTTTTTTTTTTTTTGAGAGGTTTTTCGCTATAGGGCGCATGCGCTCGCCAGACAGACAGAGAGAGACATAGAGACAGAAAGCGAGAAATCACCCCCCAGGGGGGATGGTCATGCCGCAATCCCTTCTCCTCCATTCTCCTCTTGGGATCTTGGGCATGCACGCACACGCGCCCAGCGTGAGTTTTAAGCCACCGGGTCCGGGACGTGAACCGCGGTCGACTACGTGGGAGTCCAGCAACATAGCCATTATGCTAACTGCTGGTCCCTTCCTTCAGGATTTTGAGCACACATAACTGGTGTGTTCAAGCGCTGGATCCAGGATATAAACCATGCATTTGGCTGGTCACATGTGTTATCCAGCTACTTTAACTATCATGCCACTGGCTGGTCCTTTAATGCTATTTCTAAGGACCAGTTGGGGCCTCATGCCATTTATTTTTATATTTCTTTCACTTGTTTTATATTATTATCGTTATCTTTTTATTCTATTTTTCTTTACCTTTCAGCATTCTTTTATTTTTGTCCTTTTAGATTATATATACTATCAAAATCACTTCAAATATTTGTTTTTAAACAAAGTGAGGGTTAAATGAAAGTATGAAAACAAAGCTTTCTTTAATTAAAAAATGTATCGGAGTGCCAGTCCCGTAGTCTAGTGGTTGGGAAATCTCAATCCACATGGCTGACTACAGTTTGCATTCCAACCCCAATTGCTTGAAAAAATGTGCCAGGCACATGTGCATGTGTACCCAAAATCCCAACAGGATGAAAAAATGAAGAAGGGATTTTGGCATTGTGCCCCATTGCGGAGTGCTCTGTCCTCCTACCCCTACGAGAGTATGTGCCCTTTGGTAATTAGAAAAAAAGAACATCAGAAAGCAACATCAGAAAGCAGTCAATAAACTGAACATACAGATGTGTCATGTAGTCTGTTCTGTCTTTTATTCTAATGTTTGAAAAAAGGCTTCAAGAGTTCTCTCTGTGTGTGATGAGTTAGAGACAAGCTCTGCATAGCTGACTCAGTTGGCATTGTGAGACAGCTGTGTCATTTAAGGGCAGGATGTACAGCCACACAGTATTTTCATTGGCTGAGCTCTGCGAATATGTGCGTGTGTGTCTGTAATATTATACCTTGTGCCTTTGAATATCTTAACTCCCTTAGGTACTTGTTGGCAAGTAGGTTCTCATGCTCTAGCATAACCTTGTGGTTGCACATAATCTCCCAGCCAAAGGGCCGACCTCCAGGTGAGATCATTAGCTCAGAATAGAGGCACGGGATAGGCAAGCAGCAAGGTTGGTTTGGCTACTGGCAGCCAGGCGTGCAGAGCAACTTTGGTCATGGTAGTAGAATTCAACCAGATAGCATACAGGATTTCATAAGTAGACTAGGCATGTTGATCACATCAGGCTCAGTGAGGTTACAGCAAGAAAGGTGTGAGTAGAACTTGTACCCATGCTAAAGGAAGCATCTTTGAACCATTCTTAAATCTCTGCAGCCAAAGAACAGTTGCCCTGTGCATTTCACAGCCACCAAAATTAACCCTCTCCACCTGCAGTAGGACATGGAAGCCATAATGAGCCCTGACTGAGTTAACAGATCTGCCTCCCCAGAACATTGAAAACCTTGCCGTCAGAGGCTGAAGAGGGAGAAATGACTTCTATATTGGTAGCTTTTTTTTTTTTGGAGAGGTTTTTGCTATAGGGCACATGCGCTCGCCAGACAGACAGAGAGAGACAGAGAGATAGAAAGCGAGAAATCACCCCCCAGGGGGGATGGCCACGCCACAATCCCTTCTCCTCCATTCTCCTCTTGGGATCTTGGGCACGCACGCACACGCGCCCGGTGTGAGTTTAAGCCACCGGATCCGGAACGCGAACCGTGGTCGACTACGTGTGAGTCCAGCGACATAGCCATTACGCTAACTGCTGGTCCCTACAATGGTAGCTTTTGACTCAAGGGCCATTATTTCCCATGCATGGAGTCTGTGTAGTTGGCCTCAGGTACACTATCCTTTCTGAAGGATAAGACCTTGACTTTCTATGGCCGAACCCTATTTCTGTGTCACCTAGGCATATTCAAAGCCTAAGCAGGAAGTTTGAGGCTACAAGGAAACTGTTAAGAAATGAAAAAAGGAAAACTTTCCCCAAGCAGGCCTGAAGTCAGCATTACATTAAGCCTTGATATTAGTGGAATTTCATAGTGGGAACTATTTAACAACTTTCTTTAGTTATTTCTTTTAAATATGACTGTGATTAAGTCACAGTAATTACTGTGAGAAGTCATATTTAACTTAATTATTAGAAATGTTAATATAAAAATGTATAGTTATAAGTGACAAGTATGTTTAAGTATGGGCTCCATTCAGACCTCTTGCTGCCATTGGGTGGGTGGTGCTTCAAAAAAATTTTGTAGGTTCAGAAGTTTCAAAAAGCAGCAACTATGAGACAGGGGCCCATGATGGTGGGGTATCAAGTGGTGTTGGACCTGACCTTCAGAGAACAGGAGACTAGCATTGCCTCTAAAGAGGTTTTCATTTCTCTTAGTCATGCGGCCTGCAATTCTGGCAGATGTCTCAACCCAGTGCCTTTAATGAACAGCCAGAGACATCACATTTATATTTTTAAAACAAAAACTACTAGAGTTGCCAAATGAAACATGTATAGATTGCCTCTAGACTAGAACCATTTAGGCTGAAGAGTGAAATGTGAATACTTCCAGGCATGTTGAAGTGGTTCTTTTTTTTATGAAAAGAAATCTTATTATTATTTTATTACATAACCTATTAGTGAATACACCACATGGGATTTTCTTAAATGACAAATGAGGCACATTTCTGATTCCTCTGAGAATCTCGATGCCATCTGTCTTTTGGAAGGTCCATTTTCTTACATTTGTGATACTGTCTGTGAGGATACCAACTGTGCTTGGTAGTAAAGAACATTTAGCTAAGTTGTTCTATCATGGATCCTTGCTCAAGGTGTTCACTTTTCTCTTGTAACCTGGATTTCAGCACTTGATCATGTGTTTCTTCATTATTATGCACAGGATCTGGTCTAGGGATAGGTTTTGTGTGTTCATATGGGATGTCCATAGACAGGTGGTAGCACACTATCGTCCTGCCAACAGATGTCAAAGCAAGCTCCACTTTGAAATTATAGTCATCTGGAAGAGAAGAATACGTAGATTTATGACAAACACAATATGAAGCTCCATTTTGGGTTGGAAGGAAATGTTCCAAGATGGTTGTCTCTGATATCACACATTTTATCGCTTCTACTGCCATGGTGAATCAAGAGGCTTCTTAGGTGGCACAAAAAAAGTTGTTCCAAGGGAAATTGCTTTGAAAATCTGCTTTTAGACAAACTACTTTTCAACCCTTGACAGATCATCACTGCGAGCCTGCCATCTTGTCTCTGAAGTGGTTCTTCAAAGTCCCTTACTATACTCAGATGCACAGTGACTAGCTGTGGCTATGTTGTGCAATGTTGTATCTGGAACATGGCCACGATGGCAGAGCTCGCCACAGGGCACCAGCTCCCGAGTGACTTGAGTCATTGTTGAAACTATGACTTGACAAATTCATAGCTACTGTCACAGGCACTTTTTTAAGAAAGTAAACATTGCCATGTAAGTACTTTCTAAAATGTTTTTAGATCTCAAAGACGGAATTAGAGTGGTTCCTGCAAGATTTGGAAAGAGAAATTAAAAAATGGCAACAAGAGAAAAAAGAAATCCAAGAAAGACTAAAAGCACTGAAGAAGAAAATTAAAAAGGTTTCAAATACCAGTGAAATGTAAGTAATAATTGAAAGGCAGTCATACTGTTTTTAAATACCATATTTTTAGTTATTTACACATTTTTGATACTTCATTTCAAACTATATCAAGTAAAGTTAAAATGTATAGATACTTTTTCACAAGTGTTTTATCTCATTTTATTTATTTTTATTTTTAAAAAATAATTATTTAATTAACTAATTAATAATTTATTTTTCAATTTGATCAGAGAGAGAAAAAGTGAGAAAGCAAGCCTCCAGGTCCAGGACTTGAACTGTGATCAGCCATGTGGGAGTCCAGCACTTTAATCACCACACCACTGGCCAGCCCACTTTTATCTTATTTTAAAAAGCACCCCTCAGGTCCATCAGGTGGCATGGTAGTGGGCGCTGGACTCTCACATGGCCGACCGTGATGTGAGTCCTGTACCTAGCAACTTGCATGCATGCGCACATGCTCGCTTTTTCTCTCTCACTCACTCACTCTGTTCCTCTCTGGTTATGTGTGTGTGTGTATTTAAATTAATTAATTAATTCTTTAAAAAAATAAATAAAATAAAAAGCACCCCTGAGGACCAGGAGGTGGTATAATGGTTATGTCACTAGACTCCCACATAGTTGACTACAGTTCAAGTCCGAGACCGAGTGGCTTCAAATTCAGGCTGGGTATGTGTGCGTGCGTACCCAAAACCCCAAGTAGAGAACGAAGGAGAGAGTTTTGCAGCATGGCCATCCCCCACTAGGGGGTAATTTCTAGCTTTCTTTCTCTCTGTCTCTCTGCCACATGCAGGTGCCCTATAACAAAAATCTCTCTTTATAAAAAAGCACCCCTGGAGGGACCAGCAGATGGTGTAGCAGTTACATTGCTGGACTGCCACATGGGTGACAACGGTTCAAGTCCCAGATCTGGAGGCTTGAAACTCATGCTGGGCACGTGTGCATGTGTACCCAAAATCCCTAGAGGAGAATGGAGAAGGGATTGCGACATGGCCATCCCACTTCCGGGGGGGGGGGGGGGAGGAATTTCTCACTTTCATCTGTCTGTCTGTCTTGTCTCTCTGGCAAGTGCTTGTGCCCTATAGCAAACCTCTTTTTTTTTAAAAAAAAAAAAAAAAAAAAAGCACCCCTGGAGTTATTATCACACCTAAAGTTTTTCCTAAGCCTACCATGTGTTCAGATAAAGTATAAAGTATATAAAAATGGGAGTAGTGTGGGAATTGGAGTCAGCCAAGAAGAACAGGTTCCTTCTGGTGTGAATACCACCCATTACCATGAACATTACCTTTGAACCTTTTCTTTCTTATTGGTAAAATGAGAGGCCAGACTGGGTCTGAGATTCTTTCTACTAAAATTCTATAATGACTTATAGTTACTTTCATCTTTTTTTTTTATTAAATGTTTTTGCCACAGGGCATATACACTAACTGGAGAAGACAGAGATGGGGAATGGCCATGCCATGCCGCATCCCCTTCATTCTCCTTCTAGGATGCTGAGTACATGCACGCACACACACATGGATGATTTTCTTTCTTTCTTTTTTTTTTTTTTGAGAGGTTTTTGCCATAGGGCATGTGCACTTGCCAGCCAGCCAAAGAGAGACAGAGAGACAGAAAGTGAGAAATCATCCCCCAGGGGGGATGGCCACGCCGCAGTCCCTTCTCTTCCATTTTCCTCTCAGGATCCTGGGCACAAACGCACATGCGCCCAGCGTGAGTTTTAAGCCACCAGGTTCGGGACGCAAACTGCAGTTGACTGCATGGGAATTCAGCGACATAGCCATTATGCTAACTGCTGGTCCCTGTTCCCAGCATGATTTTCAAGCTGTAGGATCTGGAACTTGAACCGTGGTTGACCATATGGGACTTGAACCGTGGTTGACCATGTGGGACTTGAACCGTGGTTGACCATGTGGGAGTACAGTGCCTTAACCACCGTGCCACCTGCTGGCCCCCATCCTGAATCTTTAAATTACTGAAATTTTGTCTCGTGTGAGGGATTTGGTAATACATAGTGATCCTGTGCATAATTGTCAGATGGGCACAGTGTGTTTAAAAATATTCTATGATCTATTCCTTACCTCCTTTTGCTTTAAAAAGTGATGTGTCATGTCACTTCTCAGCTTGTCACCTAGTGCTATGTTACAGGACACCCAAAACTCAGTGGCTGGGACCAGCAGTTAGCGTAATGGCTGTATCACTGAACTCCCATGTAGCCGATTGCGGTTCGAGTCCCAGACCCTGTGGCTTAAACTCACGCTGGGCGCGTGTGCGTGCGTGCCCAAGATCCCAAGAGGAGAATGGTGGAGAAGGGATTGCGGCGTGGCCATCCTCCCTGGGAGGTGATTTCTCACTTTCTATCTCTCTGTCTCTCTCTGTCTTTCTGGCGAGTGCATGCACCCTATAGCAAAAACCTCTCCAAAACAACAACAACGCAGTGGCTTAAGTTAACAGCCTTTTTACAATATCTGCTCATTATCTCGCCTCTGGGCTAAGTTCAGCTGGGCCGTTCCTCTGCTGGTCTTGCCAGTCGTCCCTCAATGTGACTGTAGTTAGCTGGGGCTGGGCTCAGCCAGAATGCTGGAGTGGTATGGCCTCTTAATTAGTCTCCTCTCCATGTAGCCTTTCCTTGTGACTTGCATCTATATGGTCTTCCCAGCGTTCTGGTCTCTAGCATGCTGGTCAGCTTTCTTCAGTGGTTACTAAGACTCCCAGGGGTGTAGAAGTGGAAGCTGGCTGCCAGGCCTTCTGAGAGTTCAGGCCCCAAACTGTCACAGCATCATTTCTTCCACATTCTGCTGCTTAAAGCAAACCACAGGCCTCGCATGAGTAATAGGGAGCATGTATGGGGACCACACCATACATTCACTTTTCAAGGGCAATTTTTGTTTTTCTGTCACGTTCCATGCTATATGACCAGATGATTTAATTATGAGTCTTGCTAGCATTACATTTGGGCAGTTCATAGAAGAATGAAGAATAGTAAATACTGTCTTCAGAATTTTCACTCCCAGGGTGGCAGGTGGTATAGTGGTTAAGGTGCTAGATTCCCACACAGAAGAATGTGGAAGAAATGATGCTGTGACAGACAGACAGAGAGAGACAGAGAGATAGAAAGCGAGAAATCACCCCCCCATGGGGGGATGGCCACGCCGCAATCCCTTCCCTTCTGTTCTCCTCTCAGGATCTTGGGCAAGCACACACATGCACCAGGCGTGAGTTTAAGCCACCGGGTCTGGGACTCGAACTACAGTTGACTACATGGGAGTTCAGCGATATAGCCATTATGCTAACTGCTTGTCCCATATATTCTTGTTTTGACTGAGAACTACTGGTTTTACTGATGACAATGCTATATACCTGTGCTCTCTGTCTTGTGTTGAAACCATCTTGAGATGCACTTCTTGGGCTGAGGAAAGGGTAATTTCCCTATAAGCCAGTGACTTAGAGTGAAGAAAAAGGTCATCTGCTCCTGTTGTACAAGGAAAACTTTCTAAAAGGAAAATTGCCCCAAATTCTTTGTGTAGAAGATACTAGAAATAAAACAAAATGTAAAAAAAAAAAAAAGTTCAAGAAATGTTTGTATGGATATGGATGGAATTTACTTTGAGATTGTGTTTTAAAAATCTTTGAAAATTCATTAAAATTTGGTAATTTTGCTTTTCTAGGTATACAGAGAAAAATAATGGAAATGATACAGAACATGAATTACACCTGGATCAGTCCCTTGAAATCAGGCAAATAAAATTTAAATTTTATGTCTTATACTTTTAATACCAGAGGCACAAGCACACTGGACTTCTGAATATAGTGTTACCTATTTGTTTTGTTTAAATAATTATGTTTCTATTTTATTTCTATTTAATATTTAAATTAATAGTTAAGTATATTTTTTAAAAAACTCTTAAGTATTTTTATTTTATAAGGTTTTTGTTTTTATTTTCTATTGTCAGTATAAGAAATCCTGAATTTATTTGTTATCAATTATTCCTTTTTTGGGACCAGCAGTTGGCGTAATGGCTATGTTGCTGAACTCCCATGTAGTTGACCGTGGTTCGAGTCCTGGACCCGGTAGCTTAACCTCACGCCAGGCGCGTGTATGTGCATGCCCAAAATCCCGAGAGGAGAATGGAGGAAAAGGGATTGCAGCACGGCCATCCCCCCTGGGGGGTGATTTCTCGCTTTCTGTCTCTCTGTCTCTCTCTCTCTGTTTTTCTGGTGAGCGCACACACCCTATAGAAAAAAAAAATCTCTCTCTCAAAAAAAAAATTACTCTGTTTTTTCTTTGCCCTGAAACTAAAAATGTGCTTAACAAACTTTTCTTTTGGGTTACTTGAAGTACTAGCCTCAACTCTAGAGTAGTGGTTTATTGGTCTTATTGCTATGTAGTTATAGGTCCATTAAAGAATTTTATTTGAATCTATAAAGTTTCTTTTTAACCTTTGTTAGTAGAAACGATGTGTTTCACCTACTGGTAACCAGTCTATTCATGGTCAAAGCTGTATTCTGTTTCTCTCATTCACTGCTTTTTATGTACATTTCCATTCCCACCTTGGCCAAAGTCTTTTTTTTTTTTTTCTTTTCTTTTTAGTTTTGCTATAGAGCACATGCACTTACCAGAAAAAGACAGACAGAAACAGGGGAAAATGAGAAACCACTCTCTAGGTGGATGACCATGCTGCAGTCCCTTCTTCATTCTCCTCTTAGGGTTTTGGACATGCATGCACACATGCCTGTTATGATTTTCAAGCTGTGGTTCCAGGACTTGAACTGTGCAGTAGGCTCTGTGATTTATGCACATTTTCTAGCTGTCATAAAAGTACTGTCATGAGTAATTTTGTTTTTTTGGTTTTTTGCCACAGAGTGCATGTACTTGTAGGAGAGAGACATTGAGAGGAAAAGTGAGAAATCACCCTTAATCCTGCCTCCCTAAAACAACCACTCTTTTTCCTTATCTTTGTATAGATTTTTAAATTTTTTTACCTTTACACTTGTGTCATTACATAGATATACTCCAGATTTTGTGAGAAAGTGAGAAATCACCCCTCATGTGGGATAGCCACGGCTGTAATCCCTTCTCCTTTATTCTCCTGGGATTTGGGGGCATGCACACACATGCGCCCAGCGTGATTGTTCAAGCTGCTAAGTCTAGGACTTGAACCGTGGTCAGCCACATGGGAGTCCAGCAGCTTAACTACTATACCACCTGCTGACTCCACCTTGAACAATTTGAATAGATCACTTTTTTCCTTTTGCTGATTTCCTTGTAACAAAGCGTCAAAGTAGAATTTCTGGCTTAAAGGATGAGGGAGGGATGTTTTGAGCCAATACAATGCCCTCACCATTTCTCAGCCTTCCCCGCAAGCGCTCGTTTTCAGTGTCTTGTCTACCTTTGACCATTTGTAAAGCGCAGAGTGTGTTATGTAGTAAAATAAGAGACCAGAAGTTACCCTAGAAGATGAGGTGTCTTTTCACAGCATAGTTTCCTAGCTAACCTGGCCTGAAGCCTTTGTAGTCCTCAGTGGTTACATTTTTTCCCCAAGAAGTTTTTTTCTCCTTAGCGTTTGCAGTAACACATTTACAAATGAGAAGATGAAGCTGGATGAGTGTATAAAGAAAGGGAAAGAGCAGTGCGAAGAGAGTCACCAAAGAGCTGTGGCTGCAGAGGTGGGTCCCTTACACGTGGTGTGACAGTGGGTGTGGCAGGATGTCATCTCTTTGCTTTTATGTGTCTTTCATTACCTGTGAGACCTAACTGCATGACTCGGGTTTGGTGTGATAGTTAAGGAATTCCCTGTCACCCTTAATCCTGCCTCCCTAAAATAGCCACTCTTTTTTCCTGCCTATGTGTAGCTTTTTTTATTTTTTACCTTTATGCTTGTGTCATTACTTAGAGGTACTCCAGATTTCGTAAACAACTTTTTCTGTATTTAACATTGTAATTCAGGCATTTCCCATACTGTTCACTGAGAAATAGCCTTATCGTACTGAGTCAAGTATGTACCATGGAGTAGCCAACCGTAAGACATTTTTGTCAGCACTTGAAGAGGAACCTGAATGTAATCTACTTTTTAAGAATATAATCCTCCCTCCCCATAGGAGAATATATGCCAGTGTCACTATACTGGTGAGAGATTACTGAGACAATTAACAAAATAATAATGACATCAGGCCATGTTTTATTTAGTTCCTGAAACATGGTTGCCCATATTTTTCTCATAGAGAAATAAATGATATTTATTGGTATATGTGTCTATGATTATTCTGAGAAAATAAGAAAAGGCTCAGCAAAGGCAGTCTGCTAACATTAGGCATCCAGCTAAATACCTACCCTGCACCTGCTTTGGAAGAAAGACCCAAAGTACAATACAGTTCTGTCTTATAATGAGGGGGATATGTTCCGAGAAGTGCGTCTTTAAGTGATTCTGTCATTAGACATACGTCATAGAGCAGACTTACACAGATCCAGATGGTCTAGCCTATGGCACATCTGTGCTGTGGGCTATAGCCTGTGGCCTTTAATGGGATCGCTGTCACATATGTGGCCTGTCACTGACCGGGCCATCATTATACAATATGTGGCTTTACCGCGTGGATCCCACACGTACATCTGTATTTCTGAGCGTGTTTAGTTCACATTTACCACAGTTGGCAAGCAGGTTTCCCTAGTGGGGCCCTGGTGTAAAAGATTATCAACAGCTGGATTAAAGTTAGACTGTTCTTTGTTTCCTGCAGTGATTCTTACAAAAATGACCAGTTGGCTGGCGGGGAAATTTTAAAATTTTTAAATTTTAAAAGTGTGCCCCAGAGGCTTTTGATGCCTGTTCCAAGAACAGCTGCTCTGAAGCTTTTCAGTTAGAGAGGGTGCAGCCTCAGCGTTGCTCTGTGAGCCTGTGTCGCCTGCTCACCATGGACAGGCCTGTAGATAACTCACGCCAGGTGTGTGCACGCAGTTCACCTGGCTCTGTGCCTGCGTGTTCTAAGCAGAAGCCGTGTGCCCCGTTTCATATCGGTGAAACAGATCACGTAGGTACATGATTTTAGTGTCATTTTGTTACTCCGTTTTCAATTCCTGACGTTTTAATTCATGTTCAGCTGGGTGGAATTATAAAATAATCAAGTTCTGGTGATTCTGTCATCCTCTCTCATTTAAGGGGAAACTGGAAAATGGTTTACAATATTCAGGTTTTGATCCTTAAAATGGCTTCAGGGCTTCATTTATAAAACACTTAAATGTCCTGTGATCTGCTGATAGGTATCTGTGCTTGAAAACTGGAAGGAGAGCAAAGTGTTTAAGCTACAGATCATGGAGTCACAAGCAGAGGCCTACCTAAAGAGCCTGAAGCTAGTGAGCAGGTAACATGTCCTGACAGGTGCCTTCTCTGCATGTCATTAAAGAAACAAAACCAGAACTGTTTACAAAATTAAACTTTTTTTTAACTATTAGGATCATTATACAAATTGAATTGTAAAATCAAAACAAAAATTATGAAATCGTCCAGCTGTAACTTACTAATATTTTGTAATAAATTTGTTAAGAATTTGAACATTTGTTTACCCGTTTTTTCAGTAAATAGTATAAATTTCTTCAACCTAATTTGAAAGGTTGAATAGTGTTTCAGCATATAAACATACCCTACTTTATCCAATACCGTGTGGTATGATAATTGAGTTGTGGCACGTTTTTGTTAATGTAAGATGTACTGCAGTATGATAAAATCTGCATATGCATTATTAGTCATTTCTATGCAATAAAGATCACATTTTCAAGACTTTTTAAACTTTTTGTCAAATTGTTTTCCATAGTAACTCTTATTTAATAGTCTCCATCGCAGAGACTGGGAGTCAGTATGAAGGATAATCACATATGTTATGTTTTTTTCTACTGCCCATAATCTTTATCTGTTTTTGTTTTAGAATCAGGTTTACTTGGGAATCCTAGAGGGTCTTCCTCAGCGTAGCACTCAGCCTTGCTCCGTGTGTTTTCACACATGGGAAAACTGTTCTAAACCCTTTTTATACTTTTCATGTGGTCCATCTGTCATGTTCCCCACACAGGTTTTGTGATTTTAATCTAAAATTCTTCACTCTTCCTGCTACTACTACTATTTTATTCAAATTTCAAACCTTCAGAATTGAACCAGAGATTGTGTGGGCAATGTGAAAACAGTTTTAGTGTATAGTTCTTTATTTCTTAATTTTCAAGATTTAATTTTTTTTAAGAATTATTTTATTTAACTTTGTTAAAGCAAGCCACCAGATCCAGGACTTGAACAGCAGCTGGTCATGTGGGAGTCCAGTGTCTTTACCCACCATGCCACCTGCTGGCCCCCAAGATTTAATTTTTTATGGGAAAATGTGTCCAGTGAAAGTTAAACTAACAAGCTGACTCGGTTCCAGGACTAGGGCAGCTGGGCTGAGACCAAGGGGTGCCTCTGCGCCTGTAGGAAGCACTGAGCACAGGCTGTGTGCATGGTGGCTTTTCTGACAAGCAGAGAGCTCATCGCTCATTTACCAAATAGTACTGACTTCCTTCCACTGAGCTTCCTAGGAGGCTTAGATTCTTTCTTGGGGATGCTATGCTAACTCTGCCTATTCCTGGCAAGAGAAAAGGTACAAAAGGAATGTTCTAGTTTTTCTTAGTGTGTGATAGAAAGATCATCACAGATTGACAGTGTTACTGAGCTTCTCCATTATGAGTATTAAGTTTGCCTGTCTCTTTCAGTAGATCAGATTCATAATGTCCTGAAATGATAAATTTGTCTTAATCTGTCAGGCCCCATTCTTTATACTTATGATACAGTAGAAGTTAGGAATTTATTGAAATGTTTGAAATGGCCAGGTTTCCGATTTTAATTCTTTTAAATGCAAAGACAGCCTTTAATGGTAAACAAGATGTCAAATGAAGAATAGTCAAGTTTTTAAATTTGGGGAGAGGAATGATAATTCAGAAGAGTATTTTTCCTCTGCCCACTAGTTTTGGGGTTTTTGTTATATTAGTCATTAAAATTTCCTAAAGTGTCTCTAGTGGCAAGTTTGCAAGATAGCACAATACTTTTAAAATAGTTGGGTTTTTTTTCCCTGTATGATAATGCATTTTTGTTTTTACCTTAGTGCTTTTAATTTTTAATTTCTAAAGTGGATATAAGCAGTTTTATATTTTTATACTTTTTCAGTGATTCTGCAGCTCATCCCAACATGGAATCTGATATACATTCATGGGAATCCTTTCTTTCTAATGTTACAAAAGAAATTGAGAAAGCAAAGGTAAGTTATAAAAGACACTTTTTTTTTTTGAGAGGTTTTTACTATAGGGTGCGTGTGCTCGCCAGAAAGACAAAGAGAGACAGAAAGCGAGAAATCACCCAGAGAGGGGATGGCCATACCGCAATCCCTTCTCCTCCATTCTCCCCTCGGGATCTTGGGCACACATGCATACACTCCTAGCGTGAGTTCAAGCCACCAGGTCCGGGACTTGAACTGCAGTTGACTACATGGGAATCCAGCACCATAGCCATTATGCGAACTGCTGGTCCCAAAAAATACGTTATATTTCTGTCAAAATCTTTGTGATGGTTATGCTGTCGTATTAAAACTTTCTTTTCTGAGCTGCTAATAGCAATAGCATGTTTTTTGTTCAAGTTATTAGGATTTTTAATAAAAGTCTTATTTTTCTTCATTAACTGTCTTAAACTCTGCCCTAGACTGATAATAGTACTTATGTTTGATATGCTATAAAGTATTCTGATTAATGAAGTGTTACTTTGAAACTTGTTTCCATGTTAGGAGTAATTGTTTTAATACTTGCATCTTGGAAAATTGTCAACCAGTTGTAGTATAGAGTAAAGAAAAAGTTATTAATTGATATTTGTGATTTTTTTCCCCCTTTTGGAATTTATTTGAAAAACTTAATACTTTCCTTTCTACTCATAGTCTCAATTTGAAGAACAAATTAAGACAATTAAAAATGGTTCTCAGCTAAGCAAACTTCCTGAAGTGCAGATCTCTGAGCTTTCATTTCCTGCCTATGCCAGGGTAAGTGTATTACATAATGAACCATAGTCGTTCTGAACTGGCCTAAGTAGTGGTTTCTTGTTGTTTTCTGATGCTGAGGAGGGCGAGGATTAATAATTACCTTAATGTTTTTGTTATTGCTGCTACTGGTTAACCTTTTAAGTTTTAAAACATTCTTTTTTTTTTTTTTTTTTTTTTTTTTGAGAGGTTTTTGCTATAGGGTGCATGCACTCGCCAGGAAGACAGAAAGAGACAGAGAGACAGAAAGCAAGAAATCACCCCCCAGATGGCCACATCGCAATCCCTTCTCCTCCATTCTCCTCTTGGGATCTTGGGCACACACGCACACGTGCCTGGTATGAGTTTAAGCCACCAGGTCCAGGACTCAAACTGCAGTCGACTATATGGGAGTCCAGTGACATAGCCATTACTTCAACTGCTGGTCCTAAAACATTCTTATATAAATAAAAGAGCCATCTTTTTACGTCTATATATGAGGGCTAAGACAGATACACTGTTGGTACATATCTGTTGTGTTTACTTACCTTAATTTATCTTCTTTTTTCCCTGGATGCTGCATGTGTGTGTGTGTGTGTGTGTGTGTGTGTGTGTAGTCCTGCATTTGAGCAAGTAACCCAGGAGTAGCAGGTACCTCTGTACTCCGACCACAGGGGATTATATACATTCTTACATGTTTGTTTCAGAGCATAAGACCAGAATCTAAAAATTACGATCTGTTTCTTCATCAAATATGGAGGGGAAGAAGAAAAAAAAAAAAGCACTATCCCTGAGACATACAAGGCTTTGTTGGTCTGGCATGTCGTATTTTACTTCTAGTTTGGAATACTTGCTGAATCTTTTGAATAATAATGATTGCCAGACCTTATCTTTTTATTTTAAACTATGCAGCATGGTAAAGAAAAGTACTATATTTTGTGGACTTTATAATCTGGCTAGGTCTGGTGTTACCTTAGTGTATTCTGGGATACATATTTCTTAAATTGAGACATAGGAGCCGTTCAGTGAATTAGGCCCAAAGGAGATCAGACTATGAAACTCTAAAGAAGGACTCTGTTCCGGAGTTGACTGGATATAGGTTTCAGAATATTTCGGTGCAACATTGAAATCTTCTGGTTTGTAAGGACAGGAGACTGTTGTCCTCAGCACCTGATTTGCACTTTCCTGCTGTTGCCAGACCAGTGCCTGGACTGTTCCCAGCCTGGAACACCACCCTGGCCCTCTGGGTGCCCTTCCCTGAGTACTCGGGCAGGGGCTGCGCTCTGTTGGCCCTCCCCCAGGACTCTCCATCCTGTGCGTTAGGTCTCTGTTGGATGGCTGCTCCTTCCCTCAGCCTAGTCTAGCGTGTCTCTCCCACCAGGACCTTGCACACTAAGCATTCAAACTTACTGCAGATTCATCCACAACAATATTTGTGTGACCACCTTAAACTGAGTGGAACATTCTGTTGAAATCCAAAGTTTTGGGGCTTTTTTTTTTTTGGGGGGGGGAGGGTGGGGGGGAGGTGTTTTTGCTATAGGGCGCGTGCACTCACCAGAAAGGCAGAAAGAGACAGAGAGACAGAAAGCAAGAAATCACCCCCCAGGGGGGATGGCCACTCTGCGATCCCTTCTCCATTCTCCTCTCGGGATCTTGGGCACGCACGCACACGCGCCCAGCGTGAGTTTTAAGCCACCAGGTCCAGGACTCAAACCGCGGTCGACTACATAGGAGTCCAGTGACGTAGCCATTACGCTAACTGCTGATCCCCCAAAGTTTTTTTCTCTTCATAGAAAACATTTTTTCTCTTCATTGTAACTAAATTAGAAATCGAATTTTATTTAGAATTAAGGATCACCTTTCACTTACAGTTTTTCAAAGTTCCTGTAGCAGATACAGAGAGGAAAAAACTGGATCTCAATAGAATATTTTAGTATTAATCTGTAATTTTAGCTTAAGCGATTTTTTTTTTTTTTTTTTTTTTTTTTTTTTTGGAGAGGTTTTAGCTATAGGGCGCGTGCGCTCGCCAGACAGACAGAGAGAGACAGAGAGATAGAAAGCAGGAAATCACCCCCCAGGGGGGATGGCCACGCCGCAATCCCTTCTCCTCCATTCTCCTCTCAGGATCTTGGGCACGCACGCACACGCGCCCAGCGTGAGTTTAAGCCGCCGGGTCCGGGACTCGAACCGCGGTCGACTACGTGGGAGTCCAGCGACATAGCCATTACGCTAACTGCTGGTCCCAAGCTTAAGTGATTTTATAAATACTCAAGAATATTCATGTCCCAAATCCCCAGAACTCTCTGCATGGCAGGAACTTGAGTGATATGTGGCCCTGAAATCATTTCCTTGGTATCTCATTTCCCCTTTCTTCATTCATTGAGTATTTCGTGGTGACGAAGGTTAGGTGAGGGCTGCACTCTTGAAGTGCATGTGGGCTTGGGAAAGGACAGCCTTCAACACAGAATTACAAGCGAGCCTCTGAGGTTTTCCATACCGGAAGGTGCCTGCAGCATATCTAGAGTGTTCTAGATGGAAGAAATAGCATATTTGGAGACTAGAAGGAAAGCTGCAGAACCCATTCTGTTCATGGCTGTCAAGAACTGAATATGGGGAACCAGCAGTTAGCATAATGGCTATGTCGCTGGACTCCCACGTAGTTGACCACGGTTTGCATCCCAGACCCAGTGGCTTAAAACTCACGCCGGGTGCGTGTGCGTGCGTGCCCAAGATCCCGAGAGGAGAATGGAGGAGAAGGGATTGCGGCGTGACCATCCCCCCTGGGGGGTGATTTCTCGCTTTCTGTCTCTATGTCTCTGTCTGTCTGGCAAGCACATAAGCCCTATAGCGAAAACCTCTAAAAAAAAAAAAATAAGAACTGAGTATGATGAAGAGGGCTCTAGTGAGAACAGTTCCATTGGGCTATTGGAAAAATCATGACATATTTTTTCTATGCAAAAATGCATCATGACTTTTCCAACAACCCAGTAGAAGAGCCGGGGACCAGAATCAAGGGAGCCCTGTTCTGTGAGCCATGGGAAGTAGTCTGGATTTTTCCCCTGATCACTAGGACACAGGTATAGGTTTCAAGTCAGAGAACAGCAACATATTCATATGTTGTAGCAGTGTTGACAGCAGTGTGAAGTGGCTACAGAGGGCTGGAGTTCTTTTCAGCTGCCAGCTCTAAGCTTCTGCCATCAGCCGTATCCTGGATGAGGGGTTGGAGGTCAGGGGAGAGAACAGATCCAAGAGGTATTTAGGAGGTACAGTTGTACTATACTGTGGCATTGTGAGGAGTGGGATGAGTTGAGGGGGAAGTCCAGGGTCCTGCCTGTGGGCGGGCACCAGGGGAGAAGCAGGTTCCAGGAGACTGAACTGGGGCTGGCTCAAGCATGACGAGTTTGAGTGGCCATGGAATCACCAAGTGGATTTGCAGATTTGGAGCTCAGGAAAATTTCCAGATTGGAAAATTTTTTAAAGTGAGCCCTGAGGCCAGCAGGTGGCGTGGTAGTTAAGGCACTGGACTCTGCCTGGCCAATCCGTTTGAGTCCTGGACCCGGAGGCCTGGAAATCATACCAGGTGTATATGCATGCGTGCCCAAAATCCTGAGAGGAGAATGGAGGAGAAGGGATTGTGGCATGGCTATCCCCCCTGGGGGGTAATTTCTCACTTTCCCTCTATCTGACTCTGATGAACACGTGCCCGATGGCAAAAGCCTAAAAAAAAAAAAGAAGAAGTTGAGTGCTAATCAGCACTGAGCACACAGTCACTGAGCCCTGAGAGAATGTGACATGGCCTGGGGATAATGTGGCATGTAGAGCTTAGCAAGCCCGAGGAAGAAACAGTGGCACAGAGCTGTTTGAGGATGAGGAGCTGGTAACCAAGAACACCTGAAGCCACCTTTGGGGGGAGGGGAGGAGTGTTGGGACAGCTGGCACTGGATTCCCACATGCCGACCATAGTTCGAGTCCCAGACCTGGCGGCTTGCTTTCTCCCTTTCTCTCTATGGTCAAATTAAAAATAATAATAAAAATAACAAATGAAAATAAATAATTCTTTTTTTTAAAAAAAAAAGTCCAAGTTGTATTCTTATTCTAGCACCTAGCAAGTTATAATCAGTAATTTTTTCTAAAGAATTTATTTAACTTCAATTTTTTTTTTTCAGTTTGCTACAGGGTATGTGTGTTCACTAGAGAGACAGAGAGATGGAGAGATGGAGAGGGAGGATGAGAAAGTGAGAAAGTGAGCCACCAGGTCCAAGCCTTGAACTGTGGTTGGCCATGTGGGAGTCCAGCACCTCAATCACCATACCATCTGCTGGCTCATAATAATTCTTTTTTTTTTTTTTAAGAATTACTTTATTTAATTTTATTATAATTTGACCAGAGAAAGACAGAGAGAGAGGGAACGTGAAAAAGCAAGCTGCCAGGTCCGGGACTCAAACCACAGCCATGAGGGAGTCCAATGCCCCAACCACCATGCTACTTGTCAGCCCCAGTAATTTTTCAAGAGACATTTTTGCCTTAGGGCTCATGGCCAGAGAGAGAGAGAGAGAGACAGACAGTGAGAGGGGAAGTGAGAAATCACCCCCCAGGGAGGATAACCACGCTGCAGCCCCTTGTCCTCCATTCTCCTCCTGGGATTTTGGGCACACATGCACATCTGGTGTGATTTTTGAAGCCACTGGGTCCAGGATGCGAACTGCAGTTGGCCACATGGGAATCCAGCAATATAACCACTAACGTAACCACTATGCCATCTACTGACCACCCAGTAATCCTTTTAAAACAAGAAAGTCCACTATGTTTGAGTTTGCTGTGCACTGGAGCACAGGCCTCCTTGCAGTCGTGGTTACCCATCATTTTCTGCCCTTGGACGTTTCTCCTGATTCAGAGCAGACTTCAGTGATCCGCCTCTGTGGTTCCCTCACAGGTTTGTCCCGAGGTAAATTCCAAGTCGTCACACACTGATGATCGAGGGACTGGGACTTCCACAGGCAACGAGACTGGACACCAGACAGAAGCTCACAAGAGTTTGAGTCTGCTTTCTGCTGGTGATTGCCCAGTAGAAGCTGCTGCTGCACCACTGCCAGTGTCACCCTCTGAGTGCGAAGTCACTCATGAGCGTGAAGTCACTCGGCTGCCAGCACCTAGAAGAGCTGCCCAGGTGGCTCTGTCAAAGCACAGCCCTGAGGTGGATCAGAAACTACCTGCTCCTCCAGGACGTGCTGCTCATTCAAGCCAGTCTCCAAAAACGCCATTCAACAGTATTATTGAGCACCTGTCAGCGGTATTCCCATGCTACAGCAGGTATGAGTACAAAATATCTGGATTCATTACATATTTCATTGAGCTGGGCTTTCCTGACCAGTTAAAATCACGGCCAGTTAGTTAGAGGCTAAAGTGGAGAGGAGTGCGGTAGTTGTTTTGCTCAGAAAGTGCATGCTACATTTCTTTCCTTTTGTAAACAAGAAGTAAATCTTTTCTGAACATGCATTGCTACAGTGAAAACACAGATCACTGGGTAATCAGCACTCATCAGAAGCCTTGGCAGTTTGGCAGTTTACTAAGATCGGGATGAGATCAGTGTCACTCTCCAAAACTGGTTACGAATCAGTAAATGAACTGCAAAGCAACGGGGGAAACCACTTGTAGCAGAGAAGGCAGTAGCACTTTATGTCCTGTTAGAGAAGATTTCTTATGTTAGAGGTGTGAAGTTGCAAAGATTAGATCAGATTCAATAATGAGTTGTGTGGACATATTTAAAAAGGTTCCCGTGAGTAAGGAGAAGAACTGCTGTTTCCTGGGTCAGCAGTTATAGTTAGGGTCTGGGTGGTTGCAGGTGCTCCAGGTATTTCTGTCTCTACCTTTGGTCCTGCTCTCCAGGTTGGGATGCCTTTGGGCTCAGTGGGTAAGTAGAGGCTATGTCTTTGGGGTGCAGCTTGGAGAGGGAAAGCTGCACCTGCTGTGTTACTTCTGTCTCTACAACAATGTTAATTACAGGCTTTGAAACTGAAATTTGGAAACAAAGTAGTTGTAAAATGTGATTGGCGGGAACCAGCAGTTAGCGTAATGGCTATGTCGCTGGACTCCCACGTAGCCGACCGCGGTTCGCGTCCCGGACCCGGTGGCTTAAAACTCACGTCGGGCGCGTGTGCATGCGTGCCCAAGATCCCGGGAGGAGAATGGAGGAGAAGGGATTGCGGCGTGGCCATCCCCTCTGGGGGGTGATTTCTCGCTTTCTATCTCTCTGTCTCTCTCTGTCTGTCTGGCGAGCACACGCGCCCTATAGTGAAAAATCTCTCAAAAAAAAAAAAAAAAAAAAAGTGATTGGCCAGAATGGATGTTTCCTATCTATTGGTGAAGTCCTGCCATTTGGAAATGAGTCTGTTCTGTCTGCACATGAGCATACTGCCCAGCCTAATTAGAGAAACATTGTAAGTTCTCACAGTAGCAGTTATCCTGTCAGTTATAAAAATATACTCATTGTAACTATCAGAAGTACCTGTAAATAAAATTGTTTGTAATCCTGATTATACTTGGTAGCAGTTATACAGTCAAATGGAAATGCATCCTAATTTTCTGCAAATAAAAGCTATGTGGGATATTGCTGGTATAAACATGAAGTTCCTGTTGACTAGGTATAACTCCCACCTGACATTAACTGTGAAATGTTTAGCCTTTGAACCTCATTGTTGGCTAGATTTTTCCAAAGGAAGTCGGCAAAACTAGCTTCCTCTTGGATAGAAGGGGGTTTTGTTGATTTTGCACACCCAGTGGTGTGTCTGATGGTCCAGGGATTTCATGTAAAGGTTTGCTATAGCTAGGCTGTATGCAGTCAGTTTTCTAAATAGGACTGGATACCTCAAATGGATCTAGCAACTATGCTGTTACTTTGAAATTCTATTGAAATAAATAATTTAGAAATACTAAAATTTTCTTAAATACTTGGAAAGAGCAGTTCTGCCTTAAAACTGTTTCACTCTTCATATACAATGATTATTGTCATGTAGTCTTAACATTAATTCTGTTTGTGTGTGTTTGTTTTGGGTTGGGCTAGTGTGTTAATGCTGACATACAATATTTCTTAGTAGTAGAAAACTTGACTTTCTGTTTCATTTATCATCCACTTTGCCTTTCAGCACTGAGCTTGCTGGTTGCATTAAAAAAGTACAAAACAAAAACAAGAACTCACTCTCAGGATTGAATATTGATGAAATTGTCCAAAGAGTGACAGAACACATTCTAGATGAACAGAAAAAGGAAAAGGTATTTTATCTGGAAAGAATAAAATGTTCCACTTCATCCTTACTTATTTATAAAATACAGGAATTTTTAAGAAATGCTTTAAACCAAAATGTAGAGAGCCGTTTACTAAAGACGAGATGGTTCAGGTAACTGAACCTCACTTCTCTCTTGTGTCCCCCACCTCCCCAACCCCCATGTCTCTGCAGCCAAGTCCAGGAGAGGACAAGAGGACAGCTGCGCCCAGCTCTGCTGCTCCTGTGACCAGGCCCACCTCCCAGGGTCCCCCCTTGGCAATAGTCAGACCTTCATCCAAAACCAATGGCCAAAGGACAGAAGATGTTCCCGTGAGTGTTATATGTCTGGTTAGTTTTGTTTTTCACGAAGAAGAAAAAACTTTTTAAAAATTTTCCTATAAAAATTTCCTCATGTGTTGACTGGAGAAAGAGAGAGGGAGGTTGGGAAAATGAGAAAGCAGCCCCCTGCCCACTCCCCCACCCCCCGACCCCGGCCAGGCTGCATTCTCCTCTCTTCCATTTCCATCTTGGAATTTGGGGCATACACACACATGTGCCAGCATGTTCCTTAAGCTGCCGGGTCTAGGACTTGAACCACATAGTCAGCCATATGGGATCCAGCTCCTTTAACTGCCATACCACTGTCTGTCCCTGAAACAACATTTTTAATCCATGATTTAGTTTATTCTTTTCATTTCTAGATGCAATTTCTTTGATTCTGACATTAGAAACCAAATTTTTAAAAAATTAAGTTTTTATTTTGTTTTGTTTTGAGGTTTTTGCTATAGGGCGTGTGCACTCGCCAGAAAGACAGAGAGAGACATACAAAAAGCAGGGAGATGGCCACACTGCAATCCCTTCTACTCCCTTCTCCTGTCGGGACCTTGGGCACACACACACACGGGCCTGGCGTGAGTTTAAGCCACCGGGTCCGAGACTCAAACCATGGTCGACTACATGGGAGCCCAGTGACATAGCTATTACGCCAACTGCTGGTCCCCAGTTTATTTATTTATTTCTTCCCTGGCTGAGAGAAAGAGACAGAGAAAACATACTCATCAAGGCCTTGACACCAAAGTCCACCCACAGTCAGCCAGCCCTGGGTCATGGGTATTTGCATGCCTGGCATACCCAGGGTGTCTCTGGGTACAGACTCTGAGCCTTCCCATGTGGGTCAGCCTCACAAAACATTGCATTTTACCTCCGTGCCACCGTGCAGTCCCAGAAACCCAGTTTTAGTGTACTCAAACGTGTCTAGTTAAACCAGTCCGTGGATGGCTGAGGTGGTTGTATCTCTGCTCTGAGGAATGTCTCAGAGCCCAGCACAGCCACAGGCCCCTGCAGAGTAACAAGAACTCTGACCACAGAGTTGCTGAGCCTTGCCTTCTGCCCTTGTTTTGTGGAAGATGGTCAGACGTGTTAATTTTTGTATGAAATGTGGCATTTTGAATGACTGGGGAGAATGATTTTTGAATAATATTCTGCATAACCGTGGGTTGTGCAATCCCACAGACTTGGCTCCATCACATGGTAATGCTGAGCCCAGCCACTACCTGCTTGCCCGGCCACCGGCTGGTCAGTGCTGCAGTCCTGTGACAAGGATCCACACTGGGCTTGAGAAAGGCTAGCTGCTGCCCTTTGCCTCTTCCAGCAAGTCCCAAGGGAGGCAGCAGACGGACTAAACTTACCTAAATCAGCATTTGAAATGCTGATTTAAGTAGTGGACTTGCCTTTTAGACTTAAGAGTGTTTTCATTTACATAGAACATTTTGTGAAATACTGTTATATCTTTTATCTGAATTGATACAGCATTATAATTGTCTTTATAGTAAGGAAATTGAGGCACAGATTGTTGTGAGCTTGCCAGCAGGTGTGCACGTAGATCAGAGCAAGCTTTTGACTTGTGTGTGGCACATCCTTCCCTCGTCCTCGTCATGAGAACCAGCTTGCCGGGGACCATGCAATCAGTGCTACATGTGTGGTTAAAAGAGGGCCTGTCACCTGTGTGGCTCTAGCTGGGGTTTCCAGGTGGGATCTGGTATAGGGCACATTTTCCCTTTTGTCCAGCCATGGTGTTCAAGTGTAGATGACATCAGTGTTAGTAGGGTGGCAGGCCCTTAACACAGGTCCCCAGTCCCCAGGCTGTGGAGTAGGTGCCAGTCCGTGGCCTGTTGAGGGCTTGGGCCTTGCAGTGGTGGGTGGGCAGTCGGGGGTGAGGGAAGATTCATCTGTGTTTGTAACCACTCCCGTCACTCACATTGCCACTGGGTTCTGCCTCCTGTTGGGTCAGTGGTGATATTAGATTCTCCTAGGAGCACGATCCCTGTTGTTCTGTCATTGTTTCATTGTACACTGCAGGGTGATAGTCGTGAAAACGGTGCACAGTGGATGTGGTGTGCTTGGGTCATCCCAAAATCAACCCTTCCCCCTGGAGCCCTGGTCTGTGGCAAGATTTTCTTCTACCAGGCTAGTCCCCGGTGCCTGGAAGGTTGGGACCACTGCATGACATTCTCAGCAGAGAGGTGGCAATATGAGATTCACATAGAGCACTAGTTTGCTTCCCTGAGCTAGTGCTGAGTCTTTCCATGAGCTTAGATGTTAAATCATCCCATTCATTTTCACTTTCCCTTTGGAGCTTTTCCATGCCACATGCTTTTAGCTCCCAAAGGATCTCACTCTCTTCACAAAGCATGTCAGGCATTCCTGTGAGACCCACTAGAGACTCCCCAGGGTGTCCAAATGGGGCATATGCTCTGTGATCCTCCAGGCAGCAGAATTAGCAGGGCCTCCTCACGCGTGTGTGTAGGCTTGGCCACCTCCATCCCAAGGTGACTGGAATCACCCGGAAGAAAGAAAAACTCTTTCTGCTTCACAATTGATGTTAATAATAATTAAAATGCAAAAGCCAATTTATTTAAACTTTACCAAATTATATGAGGAAGAAAAATATGTATTTAAACTAGGACTTAATTTGAAAATCATGGGTGAGGTTTATAAAAAATTAAAGGTAGTAGAGACCAGCAGGTGGCATGGTGCTTAAGATGTTGGACACTCCCACATGGCTGACCACAGTTCAAGTCCCAGACCTGGCACCTTATTTTCTCTCTCTTTCTCTCTCTTTCTGTGTGTGTGTGTGTGTGTGTGTGTGTGTGTGTATGTGTGTGTGCATGTCTCTGGTCAAGTTAAAATAAATTCATGAATTGGGGGACTAGCAATTGATGTAATGGCTATGTCGCTGGACTCCCACGTAGTTGACCACAGTTCGAGTCCTGGACCTGGTGGCTTGCATTCATGCCGGGCACGTGTGCATGTGTGCCCAAGACCATGAGAGGAGAATGGAGGAGAAGGGATTGTGGCATGACCATTCCCCCCAGGGAATGATTTCTTGCTTTCTGTCTCTCTGTCCCTCTCTGTCTTCTGGCAAGCGCACACACCCTATAGCAAAAACCTCCAAAAAATAAAAATAAAAAAATATAAATGAATGAATAAATTAAATTAAATTAAATAATCTTAAAAATATTAAAGGTAGTTTTATATAATTATATTACAAAAGTGGGGCCAACAGGTGTCGTGGTGGTGAGGCACTGCACTCCCACATGGCGACCAAGGTTCAAGTCCTAGACCTGGTGGCTTGCTTTCTCACTTTCTCCTCTCTTCTCTCTCTGTCTCTGACATCAAATTGAAAAAAATAATAATAATAAGTAAAATTAAATAATTCTTGGGGGCCAGATGGTGGTGTGGTGGTTAAGGGTGCTGGGCTCCCACATGGCTGACTGCAGTTCGAGTCTTGGACCTAGCTGCTTACTTTCTCACTTTCCCTCCCTCTCACTCTGTCCCTCTAAAACAAACAAACAAATAAATAAATAAATAAATTTAAATAAAATAGTTTGTTAAAAAAATTAAATAATTCTTTTTAAAAATTCAAAAATAAAATATATTATATATTATATATTATAATACGTATATATAAAATATATTGTATAATATAAAAGTAATACATGCACATGATAGAAAATATAAAATGGCATTTAAAAAAACTCCCAAGTCCACCTGTTAACTGGTATCATTAGAGGATTTGTGTTTTTCTAACACCTTTGGTTACATATATGTGTAAATGTCTTAAAAACTAAATACTTTAGCCATAATTTATGTCCTTTAGCAGTGGGTATCTATTTGTTTGTTTTAAAGCTTATTTGTTTGTTCCATGAACAAGAGAGACACAGAGAAACAGCAGCCCTGCCCCCAGCCTCGCCCAGCCCCAGAGCGTGAGCATGTGCATTCCTGATGTCCTCAGGGAGGTCTCTAGATAGGAACCTGGAACCTTCCCATGTGGGCCAGCCTTGGAGTACATCTTGTTTTATCACCACACCACTGTCTGGCCCCAGGATTTTTTGTTTCAGTTGTGATTGTCCTTTTATTTTTACGTAGAAATACACTGTGCCAGTCTTTCCATGCTAGGAAACAGTCAAGTTAACCACAGATTTTCTTTTTTACTTTTTTAAGGGAGATTTTTGATATAGAACACATGCACTCGCTGGAGAGACAAGAGAGACCAGAAGCAAGAAATCACACACACACACACACACACACACCCCAGGGAGATGGCCATCCCACCATCCCTTCTCCTCCATTGTCCTCTCCGGATCTTGGGCCCACACGCACATGCACCTAGTATGGGTTTTAAGCCACCGGTAAAACATAGTAAATAAAAATTAAAAAAAAAATTTTAAAAAGGGACCAGCAGTTGGCGTAATGGCTGTCACTGAATTCCCATGTAGTTGACCACAGTTCAAGTCCCGGACTTGGTGGCTTAAACTCACACCAGGCGCGTGTGCGTGTGTGCCCAAGATCCCGAGAGGAGAATGGAGAAGGAGGGATTGTGGCGTGGACATCCCCCCTGGGGGTTGATTTCTCACTTTCTGTCTCTCTGTCTCTCTCAGTCTTTCTGGTGAGCGCACGCGCCCTATAGCAAAACAAAAACCTCTCCAAAAAAAAAAAAAGTTAATAGTAAATCATAACACACCCAGCAGTTAAGAGTCAAAGTTCACGGTACAACATGGGGTCAGTGCTGGGGGCCCTCGGGGTCTGCTGCACAGGGAAATGCTGTCTGTGCTCACCAGACTGTGAGCGCTGGGCCGGAACCTCCCATTCTTCTCTGTGCCCAGCGCCCCACACAATCCCTGACCACAGAGGTTTGCCAGATGAGCCATCAGTTTGTTTTGTTTTGATCTGCACAAGTCATCCATGTTCATAGAAACTTTAGAAAACAGTAAAGAAAAAAATTAAATCTCCTTTTACCGGAGGCAAACACTGTTAAGATTTTTGTACATATTTCCAGGCTCCTTTCTAGGCATCTGTGTACATACATTCTCTTTATTTTTAAAAGCCTAAATTATATGATACAAACTATCTTGTAACCTGCTTTTTATTCAGCTTTCTGTGTCAGGGATTATGGGCTTCTTGCATAATTTTAAGCCATCACACCACAGCTCACTGAGTGGGTGTGTGATGATCTGCTCTCTCCAACTGTTAGATAAGTGGATGACTGACAGATGAGTAATACTGAGCTAGCACCAGACTTCCGGTCAGGTGTGGGAGAGAGAGGCATCTATGGAGTTTCACCTGGGAACCTGGAACCACGTGTAACAGTGTTTGCTCTGAGAACATTAGAACTTCGAAAGCATACTTTTTTGTATTTTTACATTTTTTTCTTAAATGCTGTGGAAATCAACTTATTTCTTTAGTCTGCTTAGTTGTAACTGCATATAATTTGCTGCCCTTTAAAAATAAATGTAGGGGGACCAGCAGTTAGCGTAGTGGCTATGTCACTGGACTCCCATGTGGGCCACCGCGGTTTGCATCTTGGACCTGGTGGCTTAAAACTCACGCCGGGCACGTGTGCGTGTGTGCCCAAGATCCCGAGAGGAGAATGGAGGAGAAGGGGGTGATTTCTTGCTTTCTGTCTCTCCCTGTCTGTCTGGCAAGCGCACACGCCCTATAGCAAAAACCTCTTAAAAAATAAAATAAAATAAATAAATGTAGGGACCAGCAGTTAGTGTAATGGCTACATCACTAAACTCCCATGAGTCAACTCTGGTTCAAGTCCCAGACCCAGTGGCTTAAACTCATGCTGGGCGCATGCGCGTGCTTGCTCAAGATCCTGAGAGAGAAGAATGGAGGAGAAGGGATTGTGGTGCGGCCATCCCCCCGGGGTGTAATTTCTCGCTTTCTGTCTCTCTGTCTCTTTCTGGAGAGCGCACGTGCCCTATGGCAAAAACCTCTCCAAAAAACTAAAAAAAAATAAATGTAGTTATTCTATATTATTTGTTTGTTATTACCTCTTTGTTTCCACAGGTTTCAAGTTCAAATTCCTGTGAAATATGCCATGAGGAATTCAAATCAAAAAATATGCGTGTGCTGAAATGTGGGCATAGGTTTCACAAAGGGGTAAGAATTCTCTCTGGCCCTCCTTCTATCATATATTGTGCCTATCAAGGTTTTTTGTTTGTTCGTTTTTAGGATTTTGCCATAGGATGCATGCGCTCACTGGAGAGAGGCAGAGAGAGGGAAAGTGAGAAATCACAGTCCCCTCCCCCCCGTGGGTGATGGCCATGCACAGCCCCATCTCCTCTGTTCTTCTCTCAGGATTTAGGGCACACACACACACACACACACACACACGTGCCTGGCATGATTTTCAAGCTGCCGGATCTGGGACTTGAACTGCAGTCAGCTGGGATTCAAAGCAATATTAGTTCCTTGAGAGGTGTATTATTTTACACAGGACTAAGGAGATAAACAGTGCAACAGTTTGTCAGTTCAGTGTAGTGCATGAAGGTGGCTTAAAGGATAAAAACTAAACCTGATGGGTCCCTATGCCTGACCCTGGGAGATTCCGGCCTGCACTTTTCCAGATTTGTGTGACAGCTGTCCCGGTATGCTAGGAACTGTGAGGATTTGTCCCACATGCCTGATCTGCTGGGTTAGAACAGATCACAACTCTGCCACATCAGTTCAGTAATCCTTGAGAAAGGAATAGAGCCGCATCCTCTCTAGAAGGCATCGAGACCGCCGGCAGTCTCTGGTGCACACGTAGGTGCGTGTCCTGTGCCTGCACTCTCCACCCTTCCAGCACTCACAGGCACGTGGGCAGCAGGAGGCCGGCTGGCCAGGAGTCATGGGAACGTGGCATGCACACTGGTGGGATGTGCAAGGACCAGGGCCAGGGCAAAGCAGAGGGAGGGGATAAGACCTGGGCGACTGAGTTCAGGTGACAAGCTAGTGCCACCGTTAGAAGTCAGGGCAGCTGAAGCTACAGAGCTGAAACTGGAGCCCAGGACAGGGAATAACCGCCCATGGATCTAATTCTGAAGTGGATTATTTGCTCCTGGGGTTTTGTCCACACTCCTGGCCTAAGAGGGCATCAATGACCCTGAGCATTGGGCAGCTCCTGATACACGTCAAGGGAATTTAGTATGCCTTCCAAGGAGTTCAGTAGATGGGAGACCTGATGGTCCCCACAACACTGACTGGTTTCATTTCTTCCTTTTCAGTGCTTTAAGCAGTTGCTTAAAGGACAGAGTGCTTGCCGAGCCTGCTGTGGTGGCGGGCTCTTCTCAGAAGAGTAACCTGCGCTTCTGGAAAGGCCAGCCCAGCACAAATGGGGCACCTCCTATCTGCTATTCTAGGTCGTCTCACTTTCCTAAAGCATCACCCACCAGCCTGTTGAATTGGAAGGACAATATACCACCTGTGCTACAAAAAGCAAACTTTTGAAGACTCGCATTGTGTGTCCCAAAGCCAATAAGTGGAGATCTTTAACACAGTCGATACAAGTAAACTCCCCACCCTGATTAGACACTTGAGTGACAAATAGCCAATAAAATTATGTGTGACCGTGTTCTGACATTGTGGGGCTGCACAGGGTGGCTTGTGAGACCCTGAAAGCAGTCCCTGAATCACGAGAATTGTTAAGCTAGTCCAGTTCCCCACGCTCCCCTTTTGTGTTTGAAAAATCTGTTCTAGCAGCTTCCCAAGAGAGGATATTGACCATTCAGAATTTTTAAAAGTTTCAGCATTCTCGAAAATATGTCTACATTTTTCTTCAGAGATTCTGTATTTTAAAAATGAGCTTAAACAAACCACATTTAATAATTTGTAGTTAAGGTTAAAATATTGACTGATTTTGACCAAAAGATTCCAGTCTCTTTATAAAACACTGTGTGCTTTTTTAAATTTTCCATTTTATTATTTTATTCGCCCCATAGATTGTTCAAGTGGTTATTTTTCACCTTCTAAAATGTGACCTGATTTTTGGAAATCAAGTACAGAACACTTTCTTATTAATATCAGCCATGACTTTTTTGCCCCTTCAGTCAAGGCCATGTATTCATCATGCTGACCCCACATGGGAACTGACCCTGAGAAACCGGCCAATGTCAGTCACGTTTGTCCTTCTGCGAATCAGCTCAGCTGTGCTTACGGCATAACATCTAGCGCCATGCTGAGCACAGGCAGGCACTACACACGGTGGCCACTCCCACCGTCCTTCCCTTATCCCAACACCGATAGAGAAACTTGTGTACTAGGTAACCCTGAGGTTCTGTGTTGCCGTCGTCCCGTGTTTGACCCTTGTGTAAAGTAATGCATGCAATCTTGTACTGTGACCTGAGAACAAAACCCTAACTGCACTAGAAACTATTAAAATATTAGATATCTTTCAGCAGCGTAGAGACAGTGGTAAGCGTAGAAACATGGGTCCTGATACATTCCATTTCTCTCAAACACGAAGGATCAAAAAACGTTTTTCAGTGTGCTCTTGTTCCACTGGGAATTTCAAGTCACAAGCTTTGGAGTTGACTTGGTCGCTTTCTTATGCCGTAGTTCGATGTGAGTGTTGGTGTCTTTGTGATTTAGTCCACAGAAGCTCACTGCTTATTTTGAAACATCTTCGGTGATCTCTAAAACATTGAGTGCTCATAATAATCAGAGAATTTTAGATCTTAAAGTACAGAGGGGCCAGTTTGTAACATGGGTACAGAGGAGAGGATGAACAGCTGTCAAGTGTGAGGGTGTATTTTGTGTGTAACTTCAGATACCTGTGAGTAGGCCTTATATTTGTCCAGTAGCTGTCAGAATAAAGAGCATTCTAAAATAGTCACAGTTTACTGTCATTCTTGTCCATTCTTTCTCAGGTCATTTTTAAAAGGTATTGTACTTGGGGCCAACAAGTAGCAATGGTGGTTAAGGCACTGAACTCCCACATGGTCAACCACAGTTCAAGTCCCAGACCCCGTAGCTTGTTTTCTCACTTTCCCTCTCTCTTTCTCTCTGTGTCTCTTTCTGATGATTGCACATATCTTACAGCAAATAGAAAAATAATAATGATAATAATTCTTTTTTAAAAATGTACTTGAAAATTTCAGACATCTGTGTTATGCTAACATTTGCAAAGTGACTTCGCTTTATAGCCAGGCTATGTCTGAGGAGTCTGACCAAGGATTTTAGGACATTTTAGGACCTGGATTAAACCATTCTTTTGTGCCTAAACAAGATTGCAAACTCAAGTTCCTAAGAATGACAGCTTAAATTTGTGAATGGAAAGTTTATATAGAGGTGGTAGAGAGTTTTAGGCTAAATTGAGGGATTTTTATTTGAATGTATCTAAGGAGGTTGAAGATAAATTGTATCCTCTGTCATTTAGAGGGCGAATCTGTGAATTCATGAACTGCCAAGGCTGATCGGTAGAATTTCTGTTTCAGAGGGCCTTCTTGGTATGCTGAGAACTAAGGATTATTGAATTCAGATTTTAAAAAGCTGTCTTTTATTTGTTCAACTGTATTCAAATTATTAGTAGTACCTATTTTTAATCTGATAGCATTTAATTCTGAATAATGTATATCTTAAAGCAATGACTCTTAAGAATTTAGATTATTCCCTGCTGAAATGATTCATCTGTCATGAATAATGATAAACCAATATAAAGTTGAAGTGGTGCCCTAATAATGCAAAATGTCCTACATTTTTAAGGTAATTTCAAAGATTATCTATTAGAAGTAGGTAATCACAGCAATTAATACACCTCAACAGGAAGCAATAAAACTATTTTCTAGTAGTTTTTCAATCAGTGATCCTCCCTGGAGAAGTGAATTAAAAGAAGCAGAAGAGACAATAGCAAAGGTGAAAATTCCTTTCATCCACACGAGGTACTTTACTGATGAAACTGACAAAAGGATGAACAGTAAAATGAATAATGTGGTTTGTCAGATGAGAGCCAGAAACTTCTCCATTCAGTATGACCCTTCGGGAAAGAAATGACACAAACTCGACTGAAAGAATAAGAAGAGCTAGTCGCCAGTGATGCCTAGCTCCTTTTCGTTCTCTTCACGCTGACACATTGACTGCTGAGATGTCCACGTTCGTGTTGCCCATAGACCTTCAGTGCTTTGCTGAGAAGGATGGGCAAGGCCTGCCATGAAAACCCTTGGAAACTGGAACCCAGTCATTCTACAAGTATGTCCCTTGAGTACCTGCTGTGTGGTCATGCCAGGCTAGAGGCTTTGATAGAGCAGTAAACAAGAGACAAGCACCCCTTGCCTTCCAGGTGAACAGGCAACAAACGTAGTATTTCCAGTGGAGAGAAGGGCTTTGAAAGGGAAGCATGGACAGTACATAGATTAATAAAATTCTTGGGACCAGCAGATGGCATAATAGTTACATCACTGAACTCCCATGTGGTTGACCGCGGTTTGAGTTCTGAACACAGTGGCTTAAAATTTATGCCAGGTATGTGTGTGTGTGTGCCAAAAATCCCCAAGAGGAGAAGGAATTGTGGTGTGGCCATCCCCCCTTGGGGGGTTGACTTCTTGTTGTCTCTGGCAAGTACATGCTCCCTATAGGAAGAAAAAAAAAAAAAAAAAAAAAAAAAACTCAAAAAAATTCTTACAAAGTGCTTCACAGTGCCTAGCACACAAACTCTTGAAAAAAAGGGAGTAAGTAATTGATACTAAGATGAAGAGCCTACAAGCGGCCTAAGGTAAGTCCAATGGTTCCATCAGGAAGGCTTTATTAGATCAGAAAGTAGCCTTTCCTCAGGGTGGCCCAGATTGGACTGCGAAGAGGTGGTTAAAAGACAAAGGAAAGGACCAGCAGGTATCATAGTGGTTGTAGCACTGGACTGTCATGGCTGACCACAGTTCAAGTTCTGGACCCAGCAGCTTGAAACTCACATCGGGTGTGTGTGTGTGAGGGCTCAAAATCCCTAGAAGAGAATAGAAGAGGGACTGCAGTGTGACCATGACCCCTAGAGGGTGGTTTTTCACTGTCTTGCCTTTCTCTGGCAAACACACATGCCCTATGGCAAAAATGTCTCTGGGAAGAAAAAAAGTCAAGGAGAAATCAAATCACCTCAAAGACATTTGGAAAAATAATAGCTTTGTTCTTGAAGTCTCTCCAAATTGACCTTGAAATCTCCCTGGATTTTTGTGATTCCATAGCAAAGGAGAATTTCACCTGTGACTTCCTAAATTCTCCAAACACACTTTGGATTCAGTCTTCCCTATCCATTGTGGGTTTTGGATCACACTAGGGCACTGTGGTTGGCCTGTTCTGTGGGTATGGGGGCATTTGAGGATTTCAGCGGCTCTGTTGAGGCAGTCCTATTGCAGACGGTGTGTGATGCTGACTCCCTGCGTTAGGACTCCATCATGGCTTCCACTGTGGTGTTTTCTTCCTACTCCCCCTTTAAAGGTAAAAAAAAATAAAATACTACTTAGCAAAAATGCAGAAATTACGGGGCCAGCAGTTGGCATAATGGCTATGTCATTGGACTCCCATGTAGTAGACCGTGGTTTGAGCCCTGGACCCGGTGACTTGAACTCACACTGGGCGCGTGTGCGCGCATGCCCAAGATCCCGAGAGGAGAATGGAGGAGAAGGGATTGCGGTGTGGCCATCCCTCTAGGGGGTGATTCCTTGCTTTCTCTCTCTCTGTCTCTCTTTCTGGCGAGCACACGTGCCCTATAGCAAAAACATCTCAATAAAATACAGAAATTAACACTAGTAAACTACAAAGTTTTAATGAATCATACATCAATCAAGTTAAATTGATTAAGTAAAAAAAATTCAGCTACCTTAATAATCTTGGATATTGAAAAAAAGTGAATCTTGACCTCTCACAGTGTACAAACATCAGTTCCAAAAAGATCATGGTCCTAAATCCAAAATATAAAATAATGCAGCTTGGACAAGAAAACAGACTATTTTTCTTACCTTAGGATAGTCAAAGGTTTACTAGAAAACAAAAATTACCACATATTAAAAAGCTGATGAATTGCATTGCAGTTAACTATCAAGTTATCATTGAGAGTAAAAACGTGCTACAAAGTGGGACTTTGTAATAGGTATGTCCAAAAAGACACCTCCAGAATATATAAAGAACTATTATAAATCAGTAATAAAAAAAATATAAATAAAAGATTTGAATAGGCAATTCACAGATATCCAGATGGTTCATAGGCATTTTGTTAACCAAACTGTCCAATATCATCGAAATAGAAATGAAAACCCAACAGGGAAGGTTTTATAAGATGTCTTGAAGTTGCCAGTATCAAAAGCAGGACCATCTGCTTTGCAAAGACTTATTTTGCAGTTCTCCACAGCACCAGTGCAGGTCTGGGTGCTGGAGTCAGATCACACTGGCCTTGATAACAAGAGCCAATTGTTAAGTTTTCAAGGAATTCTGTGAGCTGGTTGTTAAACATAGCTGCTCTCAAAATTTGAATGATAAAAATAAGTAACAGTTTCCTGGCTACTGCAGCTTATTATCTCTTGGGGTTAGTACCCAAATGGTGGAAATGCCATCTAAAGAGTACTGTGCATCTCTTTCCAATTCTGTTCAGTAGTGTCACTTTAGTAGCTTAAAATTGGCTATGGTGGGGACCAGCAGATGGCGTAATGGCTATGTCACTGGACTCCCATGTAGTCGACTGGTTTGAGTCCCGGACCCGGTGGCTTAAACTCACGCAGGGCAGGGTGCATGTGCATGTGTGCCCAAGATCCCGAGAAGAGAATGGAGAAGAAGGGATTGCAGCATGGCCATCCCCCCTAGGGGGTGATTCCTTGCTTACTGTCTCTGTCTCTTTCTGGTGAGTGCACACGCACTATAGCAAAAACCTCTTCAAAAAAAAAAAAAAATTGCCAAATGCTACATGTCAGGATTTTTTTCTTCTTCTTTTTTCAGAGAGGTTTTTGCTATAAGGTACATGTGCTCACCAGGAAGACAGAAACAGAGAAACAGAAAGCGAGAAATCACCCCCCGGGGGAATGGCCATGCCGCAATCCCTTCTCCTCCATTCTCCTCTCGGGATCTTGGGCACACATGCACACTCGCCCGGTGTGAGTTTAAGCCACCAGATCCGGGGCTCGAACCGTGTTCAACTACATGGGAGTCCAGCGATATAGCCATTATGCTAACTGCTGGTCCCCAGGATTTTTTTTTTTAAGAGAGATTTTTTCCTGTACGGCATGTATGTTTGCCAGAGAAACAAAAAGTGAGAAATTGCTTCCCAGGGGAACAACCATGCTGCAATCCCTTCTCCGGTCTCCTCTCAGGATCTCAGGCACGCGCACACATGTGCTGGCGTGAGTTTTAAGCCGCCAAGTTTGGAATGCGAACCACAGTTGACTACATGGGAGTCCAGCAATAACCATTATGCCATCTACTGGTCCCATGTCAGGATTCTTAACCTCCTGAAGAATCTGGTGATGCTTGGAGTCCTCCCACGGTGCTAACGGTGCACTTGATGCATTTTTCATCCACCTTGGACATGGTGATTAGGAGATTTGAACAAAGCCTTCCACGATGCTTTCTGCTTCATGGGGCTCCTCCCTGCTGCTCTTGTTATCAAGTGTCCTGACCTCCTGGCCTTGGTGCCCCCCCCCCCCCCCCACTGCCATCCTGGAAAGAAGACACTGGTCACCGCAGGGCTCTGGCCCAGAGGCAGAGACTAAGTCTGTCGTTGCTCAGCCTCTTTCCTAATGGTTTCTTGGGTGCCACTCCCAGCAGCACCTGTGCCTCCCTCCACACCTGGCCCTGCTGCAGGCCCTTGCCGAATGCCCAGGAAGGCTCTCCCCTCCTGTGGGAGGCCCTGCCTGTGGGATGTGGGTAAATCCAAAGCAGGTGTGTTTCAGAGGTGCCACACAAGAACCCATCCTGAGGATGCCTCCAAGCCTGAGGTGGAGCGTCTTACCTCCCTGGAGGGAGGACAGAGCTTGAAATCGGACCAGTCCCTCGACCTTGCCCACAGAGCCTTTGAGACAGAGCAGTCACTGTGAGTTACCAGGACACTTCAAAGAGAAAAACTTGCTCTTTCTAACATGTTTTTGTGTGGAACAGAGATGTCATTGTTTTCAGCAAGTACCTGGGGGCTCAAGTGAACAAATGCCATCCTGTTTTCTAACCTCCCCCCTCCATTTTTCAAGTGTTACGTATGAAGGCACATTGCCTGATTCCTTCCGTCCTCTATTTCAGCTTCTGTTTATTCGGCCTGATAGAAAGGTCTTAATTTAGAGCTCCCTGCCACCAGTTCCAAGCTTCGTGTCCTGAAGTGCCACCCCATTCCAGCAGGCTGGGCCAACCGTTCCTGCAAAGATGATCAGTGAACAGACCGGCCTTGTGCTTCCAGACGCCAGCCGCCCTGAGCACCAGTGGCCCTCCGGCTTCCCTGGGGCCTCGGCTGAGACCATGGGCTTTTGCGTCAGTCTCAGAACTGCCACAGGCTCCAGACTGGCAGACATTTGGAGGCCAAGGCACACGGCACTTGCCACGTTCCTTCCTGTCCCCAAACCTGGTAACCGGATCTTCCTGAGCTGGCCGGGACCACAGCTTCCTCCCGCTGTCTTTGGCCCCACTTTGGACCTCTCCTGGGGAACAGGGTCTGGTGACCTGGAACCATCCTCACCCTCGTCCCCTTTGGCCTTCACTTCCCAGAGGCCTCTGTGCATCCTGGCCGTTCTCCTTGGGAGTGAACCCTGTAGCCCTGGCCATCTCAACTGGCTGCTAACTCCCATGCTTTCACCTGTCCGTCCTCTCACTCATCCATTAACCAACTCCGCTGTGTGCAGACCCTGTTCCAGGTGCTGGGGGCCAGCCAGGAACCGAAAAGACTGACGGTCCTAGCTCAGGTCCTCAACCTTCCAGGAGCGGAGACTCGTCATCTCTCAGTAAAACACACAGTGTGCTGTTGGTAATCCGGAGAGAGCAGAGTGGGAAGGGGATGAGGGAGCGTTTAAGGGCTGGGTGGCAGCGACTGTAGACAGGCCAGAGAAGGCACCGTTGGAGCGCAGCCTGCGGGGGCGGGGGCGGGGGAAGGGAGAAGAGTGCAGCCAGGCTGCGGGAAAGCTGGAGCACAGGCTGCCGGGCAGCCTGGCACGTTCCAGGGGCCAAGGAGCCAGTGCTGCCCTTCAGTTTGCTGGTTTGTGCAGAGGTGGGGTGTCTAACTGACTGACAGCAGCAAGTGGAGTCATTGTGACATCTGGCAGGCAGTCCAGCCTACTGGTGAGGCCTCGTTAAATATTAGTTTTGCTTGTGTCCTTAGACTCGGATTTGGTCCTGGGCCCGCCAGGGGCATTTCTGGTGCAGTTTCACCTGTGTTGTCCCATCAGCCCTTAATGAGCCCCTGCCCCACTCTGACACCCATAGCCCCTTTCTCCTCCAGTAACTGGGAATCCTGGACCCAGTCAGCCCTGGCTCTGCCCTGGGCCATCCCCTCCACCCCCAGGTCATCAGCTTCATTCTCACTTTAACCCTCACACTGGTCTTAGCCCCACCCTAGAACCCCCCTTCCCTACCCATGTGCCCGGTGTGGGTGAAGACACTGAACTCCCCTTACCTGCCACACCCCTGCTCCTTTCCCTGCAGTGGTCTTTGGGAATTACTTAACCTCTCTGGGTGTTGGTTTGTGCAGCCATACGACAGGGATTAAGTGATCATGCCTTGCTCATAGTAGCTGCTTAATAAATACTAACCCCCATGCTCCTGGATGAGAGCCGCACAGTACCACCTGGCTGTGCTGGTCTTCGGGTGTGGCGCACCACCCCCACCTGGCCTTCCTCACAAGCTGCCCTTACTGTCTCTCAGCGTGACTTTTCCTAACAGCCGTTTGGGCTCATTGCATGCATACAGACATAGGCATTTCATTTCCCCATGTACCTGCAAAGCAGAGAATACTTTTACCTCCATTTTGCAGATGAGGAAACAAACCTAGGAGGTTAAACAACTTCCAGAAAGTCACATGACTAAAACAACAGAGTCAGGATTTATACCTGCTAAGCCAGCACCTGGCCCAAGCCATGCATCTGTGGCCTGCTTCTCCCCGTCAGCCAGAACCTACTTGTCCTCCATGGTGTGGCTCAGGTTCCCATGTGGCAACACACCCTGCTCAGGCTGTGGGCAGCAAAGGCCTTGGAAGGCCCAGCTCACTATTCCCTGTACCCACACCATGGCTGCGGTGGGCATCCCTTCACGTTAACTCCAGAGGCCACACAAGTGGTGTCTGATGGTGACATGGCCGCCTCCAGTCGCAGTGCTACCGCCATAGTGGAGAGAAATGGAATGCCTTCCTCGCTGCATCCCTAATATCCGTCTACACCACCCTCATCTGAGGGCGGGAGCCCATGCTTATTCCTGGAGCCCACTGACTTCTGTTCTAATTTTGGGCCAGGCTGTGTTGCCTTTAGTTCTTCCTGGGGTTGAGACTGCTGCCTTTCCGTTCCGCTTGCTCTTTCTTGGCCCCTCTTTCCCTTCCTTTGTGCCTTTAGCTTGTTCTCGTGAATTCCTTCCAGAAAAAAGCCCAGCTTAGCATTACTTCCATTGCTGTCCTGGATTGGACTCGCATCTTCCTCCAATTTATGCTTTTTCTCTTGTTCTATAACCCTGAATTACTGGAGCACATATTCCAGAGGCTCCAGGAAATACCAACACTGTTTAAGACAGTGGAGGCCCAGGTTCAGGAAGCACACTGAAACGTGGGCAAGGGCACTAAGCAGCGAGTACTGTGTCAGAGACTTACGGTCAGCCTTTCAAAATTGTGACCATGCCAGTGGTTCTGCAGTCGCATGTTATTGGGGTTCAGGTTTACATTTCCTTAAGGTGCTTAATGAGCTTAAGCATCTTTTCCTGTATGTATTTGTAGTCCATATTATTTTAACTGAAATGTCTGTTTAAATCTTTTATTTGTTTTAAAAATTGGGTTCTTTTTTTGTCTCTTTATCATATGAATATTCTTTTTTCTATTTTGTTTTAGTCATTTATTTTTCACATTTTATTGATTCACAAAAGATCTTAATCTAAATACTTTCAATAACAAGTGCAGCTGATATATACAAACCTGTGAACACCCATGTCTGACTTTAGGCATAAAACTCAGTGAGAAAAATGAACAAACTATAAAGTAGCACCTAGCTGTGGCTATATAGTTTATTGTGGTCATTAAATAGAAAATTTATTTTTTATGTATTTTTAATTTCAAGAAAAGCTGTTTTAGCTTTAATAAATCAAAATCAAAAAGTGTTAAGAGAAATGTGAAGACTTAAAGCTAGGAAAAAGGTTAGGATTCTGTTTAAACAGTAGGTAGATGCTAAAAACTCAAAAAACAGATATGGACAGAGCTAAAATCTAGTTATAAGTGAGCTGTAATTTTCTCCTGAAGCAATTTTTTTCTCTCTCCATTCCTCTTTTTACCAAAGAGAGGCATAAATTAACTTATTTGCAAAAAATTTTAAAAATAAAAATGAATAAATTTAGTCTCAATTTAGTCTGTTATTTGCACAGAGCCCCATAAATATACTAATTGATTGGGGCTGGCAGATTGTGTGGTGGTTAAGGGCTCTGGACTCCCACATGGCCGACCACAGTTCTAGTCCTGGACCTGGAAGCTTGCTTTCTCACTTTCCCTCTCACTTTGTCCCTCTCTGGTCAAATTAAAATAAGTAAATAAATAAGTATAGTTAAATAAAATAATTCTTTTAAAAAATACTCATTGATTTAAGCAATATTTTCCATTCCTTTTTTTTTTTTTTAGTTTCTTTTTTTTTTTTGTGGGGGGGGAAGGTTTTTGCTATAGGGCGCGTGCACTTGCCAGAAAGACAGAGACAGAAAGCAAGAAATCACCCCCCAGGGAGGATGGCCACGCTGCAATCCCTTCTCCTCCATTCTCCTCTTGGGATCTTGGGCACGCACGCACACGCACCCAGTGTGAGTTTAAGCCACTGGGTCCGGGACTCAAACTGCAGTCGACTACATGGGAGTCCAGCGACATAGCCATTATGCTAACTGCTACCCCAATATTTTCCATTTCTGACGCAAGGCAACAGATATTATCGAACATGTGCAAATAACTATTCTGTCACAAATAAGAGTACTCCCAAATCTTTTCCAATTCCAGAGCAATCAGGAAGGGAGAAAAGTTTATGTTTCAATTTCCAAAAAAAAGTTTAACAAATTGTTGAACCTATCAACAGTTCAAAAGAAGAAAAAAAGATCCTTAAATCTTGAAAACAAAACATAGAAGAAAATCAGTAATGTTTTAGTCAAAAGTCATAAAATTCTATTTCACCAGTTCAGTCTCATGTAATTATCTCTCTTCTGTTGAATTTTCAGTGTTACAGTGGTCTGATCTTTCCATTTAAATTCTGGAAGTTATTCAACGTTATTGGGGCCAGCAGGTGGCATAGTGGTTAAAGATGCTGGACTCCCACATGGTCGACCACAGTTTGAGTCCCAGGCCTGGCAGCTTGCTCTCTCTCTCTGGTCAAAATTGAAAACTGATGATAATAAATAAATAATTCTCTTTTTTTAGAGAGGTTTTTGTTATAGAGTGCGTGTGTGCACATGTGCCCAGCGTGAGTTTAAGCCACTGGGTCTGAGACTTAAACCACGGTTGACCATATGGGAGTCCAGCGACATAGCCATTACACTAACTACTGGGCCCTACCTTTTTCACTTTCTTTACACTATTTTTAAAAAGTCTTTTGAAGTTTTGATGAAAAGTTTTCAAAATTCAAAAGAATTTGCCAGAGGGCACATGTACATGCACTTGAAAAAGAGAGGGGGGAGAAGAAAGCACTTCCTGAGGGTATGGTCATGCCACAATCCCATCTCACCCATTTCTACATCTTCTCAGGATTTAGGACATGCATGCACACATGCCTGGTTTGTTTTCTAGCCACCAGGTCTAGGACTTTAACCACAGGTTGGCCATACAAGATCTGGGGCCCTTTGGGACCAGCAGTTAGTGTAATGGCTATGTCACTGGACTCCCATGTAGTCGACTGCAGTTTGAGTCCCGGACCCGGTGGCTTAAACTCATGCTGGGCGTGTGTGCATGCGTGCCCAAGATCCTGAGAGGAGAATGGAGGAGAAGGGATTGCGGCATGGCCATCCCCCCTGAGGGGTGATTTCTCGTTTTCTGTCTCAGTCTTTCTGGTGAGCATGCCCTGTAGCAAAAAACCTCTCAAAAAATAAATAAATAAAATAAAATAAAAAAGATCTGGGGCCCCTTAAGCACTATGCCAAAAAACTGGCCTTTGATGAAATTCAATTTATTAATATTAATTTTTTATTTATACTTTGTGCCTTTTTCTTTGAAAAGAAATCTGCCAAACCACACAAGGTCAAGTTTCAGCTCTTACATGTAGGTCTGTGATGATTTTCTTGCTGATGTTCATATATGGTATGGTGGGGTTTTTTTAATAATTTAATTGTATTTGTTTTTATTATTATTTTTTTAATTTGACCAGAGAGAAAAGGAAAGTGAGAAAGCAAGCTGCCAGTTCCGGGACTTGAACCATAGTTGGCCATGTAGGAGTCCAGTGCCCTTAACTGCCATGCCACCTGCAGGACTCAAGGGTCACTTTACTTTTATATACAATTTTTTTTATATAGGATCAATTATTTAATTAGGTTCTTGGCAAAAAAAAAAAAAAAAAATTAGAACACCAATTTGTGAGGATAAACTTCGTTTGAAAGAACAAACACAAATCACAGGTAGCCCTGGAGCTGAGGAACAGCTTTGATTTTTGGTAAAATCTGTGAGTCCACAGCTTTCTGATCAACCTTGCGCTGCCCTGAAATCTCATATTTCTCCTCCTTTTTTTTTTTTTTTTTTTTTACAGATTCAATCATAGATTTAATTTTTAAAAATGGAATGTATTTTATATAAGGATTCTGTAAGTTAGAAATGTTATACCTATCTGGACACTACAGAAGATTCATAGAACAGCTTGTAAAGGAGCAAGTGTAAAGACAACTGTGTTAAGGAACAAGTCAAAAATAGTTCACAAAGAGAAAATCAAGAGGCAGAAAATGCTTCAAGAGGCAGAGTCCTCAGAAATTGTTCTGGAATGCTGGTTCACTTGTATCAACACCATGTTCCTGGTTCAACTTCTTGATCTTCACCACTTGGAAGAAGATATGCTCAAGGATATGTTTGGCATCTTTTGGTCCTTTGGTAGTTTACTGGTGACACCAAGAATGTCGCCACACTTCCTGGCATAGAATTCCAGGTCTTCTTCAGTACACTAGTCGGTGATCTGAGCAAGCCATGCCTTCGCAGAGGAGAACGTCTCACCTAGGTCAAACAGCTCCAGAGGAGGGGGTGGCAATTCCCCAGACTGGGGGGAAAACCGTGGGCTGCAGAGCTGGCAGCGGCGTCTCTGAGGCTGGATGAGCTGGAGCCATTCGCGTTTCTCATGGAGCTGCTGCTGCGCCTTGATGACCTTGGGGAGGGAGGTGGAATCCAGCTGGTAAATAGACAGGTCGAAGAGGGTGGTAAAGTCCCGTGGGTTCTCATGACACCCCTGGAGACACGGGGTGGTGGTATCAGGCAGTATCACAGAGTCGGAAATCTCTGGGTCCTCAGCATCAGTCTGGTTTAGGTGGATGCCCTCTGCTGTGAGCCACTGGAAAACATCCATGATTTTGCTGTTTTCTTCTTTATCCAAACATTGGTCACTGAATATGTGACAGGAGCCAAGCACTGCCAGCTTCCCACTTGGCTGAGTGGTAGAAAGCCAGAATGGGTCTGTTAAGTGGGAAACAGACAGAATCTGTAGACAGAACAGCCATTGCTGGTTTCATGACACTCAAGTGGCATCAACAGGATCAGCGCAGGTGAGAGCCTGGGCATTGTTTCCGCTGCTCTCCTCATCAATGATTCCAGGCACAGCCTTCCCTGCAGCTCGGCTCAGTCCCTGTTTAAGACTCCATTGCAAGGGCCGGCAGGTGACGTGGTGGCTGAGGCGCTGGACATTCCCACATGGCTGACCACGGTTTGAGTCCTGGACCTGGTAACTTGCTTTCTCACTTTTCTTCTCTCTGTATGTCTGTCTTTCTCTGGTCAAAATTAAAAAAAAAAAGGGAACCAGCAGTTAGCGTAATGGCTATGTCGCTGGACTCCCACGTAGTCGACCGCGGTTCGCGTCTCGGACCCGGTGGCTTACAACTCACGCCGGGTGTGTGTGCGTGCGTGCCCAAGATCCCGAGAGGAGAATGGAGGAGAAGGGATTGCGGTGTGACCATCCCCCCTGGGGGGTGATTTCTCGCTTTCTGTCTCTATGTCTCTCTCTGTCTGTCTGGTGAGCGCACGCGCCCTATAGTGAAAAACCTCTCCCAAAAAAAAAAAAAAAAAGAAAGGAATGAATGAATAAATTTTAAAAAAAAATTAAATAAATAATTCTTAAAAAATAAAAAAAATAAAAAAAGACTCCATTGGAAACCAGAGCTTCTTTAGAATGGAAATACTTGTAATGCACATTTCTAACCACAGCATCATCATTAACCATGATTCCATATTCTTCTAGTAGAAAGTATTAATTTCAAATCTGGATTCTCCTCCTCCCAGCATCACAAGGGTATCTCCTCCACTGTCAAGGCACTTCTTCAGGACTTCAAACTCGGCTGCAGTAAAGTTTTCCCTTGGCCCGGCTGTAATCTACAGCTTCACCCCAATTAGCTTCTCAGATGTGATTTCCTCTTTTAAGCTCTGAATCTTCCAATTACTCTGAAGTCTTTTCTGCATGGATTTATGACCATTATTGGTGGGAAATACCTCCTTTTTGTAGGCATTAAAAAGAATGGTACTCCGAAGCTTTCTCCATGGTTACCTGAGGCCCAGTGACCACCATCTTCACCTGACGCTGCCCAGCATCCTGCGGCCAGGTAACCAAAGCCACTTGGCAACAGCGGAGGCGCTCCTACACGGCCGGCCAGAAGGCGTGCCCCCGCCCCCCACCCCCGCGCCCCCATATTTCTCCTTCTCTGTGTGGAAGATCTCACCTTCCTGATGTCTGGGCTTCCGCTGTTTCTTTTTCTTGAAGTAAGCATCGGTAAGGTGCTTTGGAATTTTTACTTTGCTAATATCAATTTTCCTGGAGGTGGCAATGACAAATTGCTGGTGTGTTCTACGCAGTGGAACTCGATTGAGAACCAGCGGTCCAGTTACAGGTAGCAAGCCACTGCTCAGCCGCTTCAGGGAAACCACTCTCTTGCCTCTGTGGCGTCCAGTGAGGGTGATCAGAATGGTCCCAGGAGTGATGCTGGCTCGCAGCTTTCTCACATGCTGACTGAAGGGTTTTGTGCCATGGCTCAACAGCTTTCAAGGCACATCTTCAGTAGGATAATACCTTGGCATTTTGCACAGTTTAACCACCTGGGTACCACCATTCTTGTCTCCACCGACTGGTTTTGTGACAGTCGCAAGAACCTTCTCCTTTCTCTTTTCGATCCTGGATGTAGTGGCCGAGCATTTCCCCTTGTCCATGGCCTTCCTGGAATACACGGCAGACCGGGAGTATCTGCCAATGCCCGGTACGGGGTTTCGGCAATGGGCCTTCCCCTTCTTGGGCATTTTTAGCCTTGGGGTCACCCTTTTTAACCTTGTTACTGACATCAGCCTTCTTGGCTTCAGGGTTCTTCTTAGTATCCTGCTTCACAGCTTTTTATACAATTAACTGATTACTTCACATCATTTTTCTGGAAAATTCTTTCTTTACTGAATTGCCTAGCACTGCTGTAACTGTAGATCTATTCCTAGACTCTCTATTCTGTTCCATCAACATGTTTGCCTGTCTTTATGCCTGTTTCTTTATAACAGATCTTGAAATCATGTAGCGTAAGTCCTCCAACTTTCACTTTTCCAGGTTTGCTTTTCACTATTCTGTTTTTTTTTCCATATGACTTTTAGGATCAACTTGTCATTTTTTATTAAGAAAGCCTGCTAGGATTTTGATATGAATTTCATTAAATCTGTATATCAGAATGGAAAGACTTGACATTATTTAATTTTTCTACTCCATGAATGTAGTATATCTCTTGATTTGTTCAGGTCTTCTTTCTTATTTTTTTTTTTTTTTAAGAATTATACTTTGGGACCAGCAGTTAGCATAATGGCTATGTTGCTGGACTCCCATGTAGTCGACTGTGGTTCACGTCCTGGACCTGGTGGCTTAAACTCACACAGGGTGCGTGTGCGTGTGTGCCCAAGATCCCAAGAGGAAAGTGAAGGAGAAGGGACTGTGGTGTGGCCATCCCCCCTGGGGGATGATTTCTCGCTTTCCATCTCTCTGTCTCTGCCTTTCTGGCGAGCGCACGCATCCTATAGCAAAAACCTCTCAAAAAAAAAAAGAGGAAATAAAAAGCTCTCTTACATTTTTAGACATTTCCAATACTCTTTTATCCTTTATGTTGATACATATTTCCATCTGGTATTTTCTTCTCCCTGAAGGGCTTCCTTTAACATTTCTATGACTCTGGTCCGCTAGTATGAGATTCTTTCAGGTTTCAAATGTCTGATTATTTCACTTTTCATGGAAGGTATTTCCAAGGAGTTCGGAAGTCCAGGTTGACTTCTATGCTGTTTCCTCTCAGGACTCTGAACATACTTGCTCCTTTGTCTTTGCGCTCACATTGTTCCCATGTACGTCTCATGTCATCCTTATCTCCATATCCATGTAATGTGCCCTTTTCCTCTGACTGATTTTTTCCCCCAAAGACTTATTTATTTAATTCCATTTATTATTATTATTGTTTTTTCATTTGACTAGAGAGAGAGAGAAAGGGAAAGCAAGAAAGCAAGCCACCAGGTCTAGGACTCAAACCGTGGTTGGCCATGTGGGAATCCAGTGCCTCTAACCACCATGCCACCTGCTGGCCCCTCTGACTGCTTTTTTACGGGTTTTCTTCTTATCAATGGTTTTGAGCAATTTGGGGGGGTGAGATCCACGGTGCAGCAGTTAAGCACTGTGCATAGAGTGAAGTTCAAATCCCAGCCCAGCACCTTGAAAAGCACACCAGATGCATGTGCATGAGTGTTCCAAATCCTGATGGGATAGCGGCATGACCACATGCCATTAGAGATGATCTCTCTCTGACAAAGAAAGGAAAGTGTGGTAGGCATGAGCGAGCAGCCCTAAGAGAAAAGCAAAAGGGCATTTTGGTCAACACCCTAATTCCCACTAGGGCAATAAACTAATTAGGCAGCCTAATTAAAACAACCTGGCTCACATTGGGCGTGCGCAATTAGGTAATCAAATTCCTCATTCTTTTTTTTTTTTTTTCCTTTTCTTTTTTTGGGAGAGGTTTTTGCTATTGGGCGCGTGCGCTCGCCAGACAGACAGAGACAGACAGAGAGACAGAAAGCGAGAAATCACCCCCCAGAGGGGATGGCCACGCTGCAATCCCCTCTCCTCCATTCTCCTCTTGGGATCTTGGGCACGCACACACACGTGCCTGGCGTGAGTTTTAAGCCACTGGGTCCGGGACGCGAACCGCGGTCGACTACGTGGGAGTCCAGCGACATAGCCATTACGTTAACTGCTGGTCCCAAATTCCTCATTCTTTACCTGTGAGAAAAGTACACAAGTGCAGGAGAAAATGCACGGATTCAAATTCAACCGAAGGACGTAGGTAGTGTAACAGACCTCCCACCAATGAGAATTTATGACCTCTAAGTAAAAAGAATAACGATTAACCAGTAACAAACGCAGTTGCCACCTGGCAATCTGCCCGCCCAAGAGCCTTTTGGGTGTACTTCCTTTATTTCCTATTAAATCTTCTTTTCTACCTATTTCATTTGTGGTTGTGGTTTCATTTTGTGCCTAGGGACAGATCTCTAATTTTAGTGATCTTGGACCCAAAGAACCAAGGACTTCACAATGTAGCTCGACACTCACCCATCCGCTGACAAAAGGAGGGATCCATGCGTGGGGGGAGCCAACCTGGGTCGTCTCGTGGTTTCCTTCTCCCTTGATGCTCTGCCTTTGCTCAGCTCCTTGGTCCCGCCCACCCTCCTGTCTCTTCTCCCGGATGTCAGACAGGAGCCATCTTCGTGGCAGCAGTGCCATGAGGGGCAGCCAGAGCGTGTTCATTGCGAGGTAGAGCCAGAGCCTGCTGGGACACTTTCAGGGAGGCAGGAGGAAAGAGGCTACAAAGGATGGCCTCCTGAGCCAAAGGCCGCAGCCTGGGGCTCAAAGTAGATCCAGCACTACAAACTCCTCCCATGCCTCCGGCCATGTCACCACACCAGCCCTAAAATAGTCTTCATTCCTGAGGAAGCAACTGGAGCAGGAAGTGCCTGCGTGTGTTTTTCAGCTCTCCCGCATGTGTTAGATCGGCCATGGACACCTGCCGTCCTCCCCAGCGGATCTTCCCGAGCTGTCCTGATGTGAAGGGAGGACAGGTGGTCACCACATGGCCGAAGGTTGATAATACCCTGAAAGCAGACAATGTGCAACACAGGGCTTTAAATCAATTGAAAGAAGCAGGAGGTGAGGTGGTTAAAGCACTGGGCTCCCACACGGGCAAGTACAGTTCAAGCCCTGGACCGTCAGCCTGAAAATCATGCCAGGCACATGTGCATGTCCGAAATCTCAAGAGGAGAATGGAGGAGATGGGATTGCGACGTGGCCATCCTCCTTGGGGGTGATTTCTCACTTTCTGGCAAGGGCCTACACACTATGGCAAAAACCTTAAAAAAAAAAAAAAAAAAAAAGAGAGAGAAAGAAAAGAAAGAAATCCAGAACCACCAATGTCCAAACGAGGGTCCTGGCTAAATCATACTAGACTTACTCTTTTCTTACTGCTGTTTCTTCACATCTGGAAAAGCCATGTCGGTTAATGAGAAGAGCCAGAATCACAGCGAAGCAGACGTGAATGGGATCTCCGACTCATGGCTTCTAGCGGGTTGTCGGAAAAGTCATGGTGGAATTTTTGCATAGAAAAACATGGAAAAAATACATGATGGCTTTTCTGACAGCCCGATAGTGACTGTTGCTTTGGGTTCATGATCTAATGGTTAACCAGGTTTGAATCCTGGCTCTGGTGGCTTGAAAAATGCCCGGCGTGTGTGTGTGCATGTATGCCCAAAATTCAGAAAGGAGGGAGAGATGGAGAAGGGATTATAGAGCGGCCACGCTCCACCGAGGGTTTCTTGCTCCCTCTGTCTCTCTTTGGTGAAAGCATGTAAAGCATTACCTTCAGGCAACTGAAAACAATTCAAACACCGGAGCCAGAAGACGGCATAGCAATTACATCACTGGACTCTCACATGGTCGACTGTGGTTTGAATCCCAGACCCAGTGGCTTGAAAATCATGCCAGATTTGTGTGTGTACGTGCCCAAGATCCCAGGAGGAGAATGGAAGAAAAGGGACTTCTGTGTGGCCATCCCCCTAAGGGATGATTCTTTATTTTTCCTTTCATAGTCTCTGTCTCTCTCCGGTGAGCACACATGCCATAAGACTAAAACCTAAAAAATAAAAAAAAAATCAAACACCAAAATGGTGATCAACAGCCTTGTAAAAAGATATTATTTGAACATAAAGTCAACACAAAAACCACTGATGAGGTAGATTACATTCTGATTTTTCCATCCTAGGTCGACAACCTCCACAGTAGCCACTTTTCAAGCACTCAGTAGCCACAGGTGGTTGGTGGCCCACAGTGACTGTACAGGATAGTCCAGGTTGAGACCCTCACTCCATTTTACACATAAAGGCCACAGATCTTGTTTCTAATAAAAAAATTACTTTACTTTTTAAAAATAATTATTTAATTTTATTAGTTATTATTTTTTTAAATTTGACCAGAGAGACACAGAAAGAGAGAGGGAGAAGTGAGAAAGCAAGCTGTCAGGTCTGGAACTCGAACTATGGTCGGCCATGTGAGAATCCAGTGCATAACCACCCTGCCACCTGCTGGCCCCAAAATATTATTTTTAACTTTAACTTTATTTATTCATTCATTTATTTTTAATTTGACCAGAGAGAGACACACACACACACAGAAGGAAAGTGAGAAAGCAAGCCACCAGGTCTGGGAATTGAACCGTGGTCACCCATGTGGTGACCTTAACCACAGGCCACCTGCTGTTACTCTGAGGTTTGTGCTTTTCCCCCCTAAGCTTTACCAGGAGATGTTCACTGTGTTGGAAGCGCGGCAGCCCACAGCCCTCCCGTCTGGGTGTCTGAGTTCCTGCACAACAAGCCTCTGAATGGCTGTGTCCGTAGCTGTCACATCCAGGGAGATTCCATCTGTGAGTCCTTCAGGCTGAATTCTTCAGTATCGTGTCTTGATGCCCCTGTTTTATCTGTGCCTGGGCATCTGCTTTACTGGAATACAGATTACTTTATAATATAGTTCTTTCATTTATTTTTTATATCACACTTGGGCATTATGTTGATTTTTTTTTATTATGGTGAAGGTAGCTTATACATGTTCACATTGTAAACTGATACTAAACTATTGTTAATCATGAAAGTACTTGTTATAAATGAAAACATAAAAAGTGCCAGTTATACAGGGGCCAGCAGGTGGCGTGGTGGTTAAGGGCACTGGACTCCCACATGGCCGACCACTCAAGTTCCAGACCTGGAGGCTTGCTTTCTCACTTTCTCACTTTCTCTCTCCCTCTCTGGTCAAATTAAAATAAGTAAATAAATAGAATAAAGTTAAATAAAATAATTCATTTTAAAAAAAAGTGCCAGTAGGGACCAGCAGTTAGCGTAATGGCTATGTCGCTGGACTCCCATGTAGTCGACCGCGGTTCGAGTCCCGGACCTGGCGGCTTAAACTCACGCCGGGCGCGTGTGCATGCGTGCCCAAGATCCCGAGAGAGGAATGGAGGAGAAGGGATTGCGGCGTGGCCATCCCCCCTGGGGGGTGATTTCCTGCTTTCTATCTCTCTGTCTCTCTCTGTCTGTCTGGCGAGTGCACGCGCCCTATAGCAAAAACCTCTCCAAAAAAAGAAAAAAAAAAAAAGTGCCAGTTATAAAGAGGAATACGGGATCCCAAGGCTGGAGTCAGGCAGGATGCTGAGCAGAGAAGGGTCCCTGCATTTGGGTGTCAAGTCTCTCCCTCCCTGGAAGTGGAACAGCAACCACACTGGTTTCTTGTAGGAAAAGGGGGAACACACAGTGTGCTTTATTTAGTTTTTTATGTGCAAGCCACACCAAATGTTCTCTGAGCATAGAAAACTTGCCCTCAGATATTACAAAGGGAAGATTTCCTACCATGTGAGATGACTTTTTAATGTCATTTTCTTCTTACTAAACCAAATAATGTTCTTTATAGTATCAGGTTTGGGGTTGGCCTCATAGCCTAGTGTTTAGGGAAGCCAGCTCCCACGTGGCCAACCGCAGTTCAAGTCCTTGCCCTGGCATCTTTCACCTGTTGCACGTGCACGTGTGCCCCAAACCCTGTCAGGATAGACCACACCACCGCCGGTCCCTCCCTACCGCTGTTAATAGCCAGGCCCTGTGCCAGGTGCTTGCACCCTTACAGATCCTGTCAAGATGGCAGCTGTCCATATTTTACAGACAGGGAAAGGATGTTCTAATTACCACAGAGGCAGACCTGGCAATTTCCATGCAATCACTGACTAAACATGGGTTGAGCTAATTTAGGTTTTAACCTCATCTGTTTATCAAAACAATGGCCAATTCAACTGTCCTACCTACGGGACGGTGATCTCATTAGGTCTTCTCCAACCCTACTGCTTATTCTGCTTACTCAGCAAATGCTTGGTGACAGTCCAGAGGAAGGAAACATACTAGGAATCTTTGAAAAGTTCATGAAAAATACATATTATGAAAAAATTAAGAAATTTTGCACAAAATAAACGTACCTTAATTCCATTTTCCCACAAACTTACTTATTTTTATTAACTTATTTTAGTTTTGCAATAGGCCACATGCACTTGCCAGAGAGAGAGAGAGGAACAGGGAAAATGAAAACTTACCCCCTCGGGGTGTTGACCACACCACAGTCTCTTTTCTTCCATTCTCCTCTTGGGATCTGAGGCCAATGCACACATGCCCTGTGTGATTTTCAAGCCACTGGGTTCAGGACTTGAACCATTAGGTCAGCCAGGTGGGATCCAGTCACCTTAACCTCCGTGCCACCTGCTGGCCCACAAGCTTATTTTTAATTGCCAGAGCATGCATTTCCTTGTCAGAGAGGGAGAGAGAGAGAGGAAAGTACCCCCTAATGGGGATAATCACACTGTGATCCTTTTTCCTTCATTTTTCCATCCTGTCAGGATTTGGGGCACATCACACATGTTGGGGTTTTTCAAAGCTGCTGGGGCCAGCACTGGAACTGTGGTCAATGAGATGGAATCCAGCTCCTGATGCTCGGCACTTAACCGCTGCACTACAGGGCCAGGCCAGCCCTTGTCCACGTACTTGTGAAGTCTCCTCACGCAGAGGCCACTCATGCTCTGCGATGTGAGGCGGGGCCGGGTGTGGCAGGGAAACCTTGTTCGCCCAAATCCTGGCTCCGTATCTGAGTGTGATGGTGCAGAGCCGAAAGCACCTCCTCCTCAGTACTTGTCGGCCCTCAGCTGGCTACGCATCAGGACACCTGCGGGGGCAGGAGGGGTGCGCTGGGACACTGGGTCCCAGCCTCAGTGATGCTGCCATGGGTCAGACTGTGCACCCCCCCACACACACACACACACACGCGCGTGCGCCAGGCTTTTAGAAACTTCAAAGGTTGAGGACTAAGACACCTGGGGGCTAAGGTGCTGCAGCTGTTGGTCACTTGGACACCCAAAGAGATCATGCAAATGGAACCTGGGAGGAGCTTCCCTGAGAAGTGACCTGCTTACCTTCCCCGCGCTTGGGGTCAGGGACCCGTCTGGGGAGCAGCAGTTGTTGAGAGCATGAGCTCAAACACATACTGCTGGGTAACCGTGAGCAAGTTCTGCCTCCGTTTCCTCATCTGTAAGATGGAGACATAACAGTACTACCCTCACGGGGCAGTCGTCAGTTATTTTTATTATTATTTTATAATAGGGCACTGTGTTCACTGGAGAGGAACAGAGAAGACAGTGAGTAGGAAAGTGAGAATCACCCCTGGGAAGATGGCCCTGTCTCACTCCCCTCCCCTCCATTCTCCTCCAGGGATTTTGGGCATGCGCACACACACCCATCGTGATTCTCAAATTGCTGGTCCAGGCTCGATCCGCAGTGGGCCATGTGGGAGTCCAGCGCCATAACCACTACACCACCTGCTGGCCCGGTTGTGAGATTTAAATGAGAGGATGCACATAACATACTTAGAAGGATGCCTGGCAAGCTGTAGATGAGGGTTAGCTGTTATTGTGAGAGATGAAAGACTAACTTCTACCTTAAAGACTTTCAAGCAAAACAAAAACGTATTTGACAGCTGCCGTGGTTCGAATGGGCCCCTCCGAAGTGCAGGTGTTGAAACATAATAGCCAGAGTGACGGTGGGCGGTGGTTAAGTCACAGGGAGCACGACAGGCTCTGGGCAGCGGCCGTCACTCGCTCTCCCAGCTGTGGCTGTGTGAGGACACAGTGCTCCACCTGGAGGCCATCTAGGAAGCAGAGAGCAGCCCTCACCAGACCACCGAACCTGCCCATACCTTGGTCTTGGACTTCACAGCCTCCAGAACAGTGAGGTAACACACTTGTTCTTGATTTATTTTTTCTTTTTTTGGAGAGGTTTTTGCTATAGGGCACATGCGCTCACCAGAAAGACAGAGATAGACAGAAAGTGAGAAATCACCCCCCAGGGGGGATGGCCCCACCGCAATCCCTTCTCCTCCATTCTCCTCTTGGGATCTTGGGCACACATGCATACACGCCCGGCGTGAGTTTAAGCCACCGGGTCTGGGACGCAAACTGCGGTCGACTACATGGGAGTCCAGCGACATAGCCATTACGCTAACTGCTGGTCCCCACACTTGTTCTTTATGAATAACTCCGTCTTAGGTATTTGTCATGGCAGCACAAACAGACTAAGACAACAGCCTTCCTCCCTCATCCTTTCTCCAAGTCTGGGCAGCTTCATCTGGATAGACTGTCCTGCTCAGTGTGGACATGGACTTAGGTGTGAACGGGAGGGATCTCAGTTTTGCACTCATTGGTCCAATATCTAGTCACAGGTATTTTAGGGTTTTTTTGGTCTGATTTTCTATTATTTATTTTTTTAAGAGAGATTTCTTCTATAGGGCACATGTGCTTGTCAGGGAGACAGAGAGAAAGTGAGGAATCACCCCCCCGGGGGGGGGGGGGTGGAGGATGGCCACATGCCACATCGGAATCCCTTCTCCATTCTCCCCTCAGGCTTTTGGGCAGGCACCCACACGCACCCAATGTGAATTTTAAGAGGCCGTGTCCAGGACAAACCACAGTTGACTACGTGAGAGTCCAGCGATGTAACCATTATGCCATCTGCTGGTCCCAAGTTTTGTAGTTGTTCATAAGAAAGCAAGTCTGGGGACCAACAGATGGCATGATGGTTTCACTGGTGGACTCCCACATACTCCACTGTGGTTCAAATCCCAGACCCGGCAGCTTATAGCTCATGCTGGCTGTGTGTGTGTGTGTGCATGCTCAAAATCCTGAGAGGTGAATGGAGGAGAAGGAATTGTTGAGTGGTCATATCCCTGAGGGAAGATTTCTCTTTCTGTCTCTCTGGCAAGTGCATGTGCCCTATAGCAAAAGTCTCTGTCTAAAAAAAAGAAAAGAAAAAGAGAAAGAAAGAAAGTTTGGTACCAGTTACTCCTTCATGGGTGGAAGCAGAGGTCCACTACTTTTTTTGTTTGTAGCTTTCAGTATCTGCAATTAAAAACCCCAGGTAGACATAAATGTTGACCTATAAACAAAGAAATGGGTTGTGCTTACGGCTAGAAAATGTAGAAAAATTTAAAATAATATATTTAGTTCACCTTTATAAAGGGCAACAAATCATGAAAAGCTCTCAAAAACTAGAAGTTTAATGGAGAACAAAAAAAAGCAAAAGAAAAGAGATCATCTCATTTATACTTGGTATAAGAACAGCCATATATTTCATGGATGAATACTATTTTACCTAAAAATTTTAAGTTAAAACATGGAAGCATGTTTCATTACTTCAAGCGATTCATTCAAACCAAGCAAGTGGATGAATAATACACTGCAGGTATTTAAAGGTTATCTACATTAAAACATTTGAAAATAGATCTGGCAGGTGGAGTGGTGGTTAAAGGCACTGGATTTTCACATGGTCAACCACAGTTCGAGTCCTGGACCTGGTGGCTTGCTTTCTCGCATTCTCTTTCTCTCTTTGGTCAAATTTAAAAAATAATAACAAATAAAATTAAGTAAATAAATGTTTTTTTTTTTAAAAATAAAAATACTTATCTTTCTTTTGTATAACTAGTTAATTCACCTTTTTATTGTGTACTATTAATCAGCAAAAAGATATACCACTGAGAATCTGAGGCTTGGAATGCAGCAGAGCCAGAGTCTCAATATGATTCACTCACTGGCAACAGGAACTTCCTTTATCACCCTGAATCATAAATATTTTGGCTCCTTTTATTTCTATTGTGAGCTGAGAGCAGAAATTTGTTATAGACGGCCTGAACAAACAGGGGATTATTGGTCCATGTCATTTCTGTTCTTTTTTTCTTACAAAGGCTCAAGCATTTATTTATGAGTACATATACATACACACATACATATGTACTATAGGGAGTGTGCACTCGCCAGAGACAGAAAGAGGGAGGGAAAGCAAGAGATCACCCGCAGGAAGGAGGCCACTCCACAGTCCCGTCTCCTTCATCCTTCTGTCAGGATTCTGGGCACACATGCACCCGCACCTGGTGTGGTTTTAAAGCTGCTGGATCCAGGACTCAAACTGCACAATCGGCCAACTGGGATCCAGCCTCATTAACTTCCACACCACTTGGTGGCCCAATTTTACATTTTTGAGTCATTCATTTCTGAATCAAAGAAAAGGCTTATTATTTTGTTCCCACACTTCCCTAAATAAATAGAACTTGCATACTTTTCAATTTCATAGAAAACCTGGTACAAATCATTTTACCTCTGTCACTCGGTATCAGAGAGCAGTTGTAGAAAAATAGTATTGCTTAATAAGCATGTTTGTATACAAGCATGCAAAAATAAATAAGAACCTTTATTTCATGTGCTTGTTGACTCCAGGCTTTTTTTTTTCTTTTGTGAATTTTGAGAATTGCCTAGTGACATCTTGACCTACTTTTCTTTTGTGTTGTTCATATTTTTCTGATATCTAAGAGTATTCTCATATTTTAATAATATTAACACTTTACAGGTTTTACATTTTTCCAAATTTGTCTTTCATTTCTAATTACAGGAAATTTTTTTTTTGTTTTTTGGGTTTTTTTTGAGAGGTTTTTGCTGTAGGGCACATGCGCTCACCAGAAAGAGAGAGTCAGAGAGAGAGAGAGAAATTACCTCGCAGGGGGGATGGCCACGCTGCAATCCCTTCTCCTCCATTCTCCTCTCGGGATCTTGGGCACGCACGCACACACGCCCGGCGTGAGTTTAAGCCACCGGGTCTGGGACTCAAACCACGGTCGACTACATGGGAGTCTAGCGACATAGCCAACTGCTCGTCCCTCATGCACAATTTTATAGAGTGGCTGGTTTGGATATGAAAACTCCACAGTCAGAACCCTGCCGACCTGAATAGGGTTCCAAGGTAGTCCTGTTTTTACTAGCTACATTCATAGAAGGGCAAAGTCAGGCATCAGGGATTTTCCCTGCTTTATTTCTTCAGTTTGCCTTTCCCCCTTTCTTTCTAATGACATACTCTAGTAATTTGTATTTTGTGTGAGTACAGCTATATCAGCTTTGATTCTATAAGTGCCCTTATGTTTCTAAGTAAAGTGACATTCTCTGCATACACTAGCCACAAACGCAAATAGCTTTCCGTGGTCACAGAGGAGAGAACACAGACCCAGGGGACTTACTCTCACCTCCACCTCTTAGACCACATCTGTGCTTTTCCCCCAAAGTGGCTAGTTTGCCAGCTCAGTTATTTATGTTCAAAAGAAGGCCTTACCTCCAGAGAGTTTTCTCACAGTGTTCTGCTTTGTAATTTTTTCATCTCTAGTCTTATTGAGAGCCACCCAAATCAGCTCTATCTTGGTTAAATTTCACCATGAAAATAGATTTCACGTAAAACTTTATCCTACCTTTTGGAAAGCCAGCTTGAAATTAGGATGAGTGGTTTCAATAATAGTGGTTTGCGAAGTGACTGTGTTCCTCTGAGGTCACGTCTAAGCTACGGAGATGATAATCTACTCTAATTCTTTCTTGGCTGTAGTAGCTGGGGAGGTTTGAGGGGAACGTGAGGCCAGGGATCCACACGGCTGTGAGACGTAGGTCACAGCTTATCTGTGCTCAGCTGTGAAGGGAGAATAAAAAAATCCCCTCAGAAGCTACTGTGACGTAATTTACTGAAAGACTTTTTACTCTTTAACTGGGCCTAGGACACACCCTGACATTTTTACTCTACTTAGGAAAGGGACCAAAATGTGACTAAGCCTGGACTTCCTGGTCATTTAATCTTGCTCCTCGGTCCTACACTGGATCCAGGTGAACGTGACTTAGTCCTAAGGAGTTCACTGCCCTTTGACACAGCAGATAAAAACGGAGGCCACGAGAACCATGAACATGGATAGCAGAGCCCTTGGCTCCTTCCAGCAGATGCGGTGACACAGCCCACACGGCGATGCGCAAACAGAAGCCAACATGTAGAAAAGCATGCCAGGACGTGGTGAGGTGAAACCCACAGGAAGCAAGATGATGTTAAGCAGCTGCTCCCTGGGATAGGGAGAACATGCGGGAACATGGACGAAGCCCCGCCAAAACACAGTCCTGTCCCTAGGCTAAATCCATCATGTGAGTCGTTGACAACAGCTCCATCCTCCCAGGGCTGTGACAGGAAGACAACACGCTGTAGACTTGCCAGAGTGCCTGACCCAAGGTAACGCTGGACGTCCACGAAGCGGTTACTCTCATTAGACCCAAATCCATAGGTGGGAGCTGCGGACACCGCAGCAACGTCAGCCCGGTGCTGAGCTCCCCGGAGCAGGGTAGGCCTCGCGGCTGCGGCTTGAAACAGCACTTCGCAGGTTCAGGACCCCCGCGCGGGAAAGAAGGGTAGACCCGGTTGGTTCGGTCCTAGGCAAGGCCATACTGGCCCTCTCCCGTCCCAGCAGGGAGTGACAGTAGAGTCGCCCTCTCTTCTGTCTGGGAGCAGGGCTGGCGCTGGCTCGCAGACGCTGCCCCACCCTCCGTTACGTGCGTGCTCACACAGGGCCCGGCAGCCAGTCCCATCCTGGGAGGATCTCGCGGGCTCGCGAAGGGGTGAAGGCTGCAGGTTCCCCACCCCTCGACCACCGCTGGCTTGTGCAAGGACGCTCAGCCGCCAACGCGAGTCCGACGGAGACCGGCGTGGGTGGACACCGGCGTGGGTGGACAGCCTGGACGCAGCCGGCCGTGCCGAGGCCGCGCGCGTGTGACCGGGTATCCGCCCCGCCCTGCGCGTGCTCTCAACGCCAGTGCAGCTCAGAGCTGAGCGCGCCGTGTCCCTGCCTAGACAGAGCACGGGCGTTTCCTGTTGGCCGTCCACAGCCTCGCCTTCCTCTAACACAGCTGGGTAACTGCGCCGACAACGGACAGCAGTGGGACGGGCGCTGTCCAAGACGGCCGCCCGCCTGAGTTTTAATGACCCATCATGGCACGTGCGGCCGGGAAGTGCTAGGCGATGCCAGCTGAGGCCTGACCTGGCCTCGGGGTGAACGGAATGATAAAGGTAGCAGGGCTGGTTGGGGGCTAACCCTTGTCACGTCATACTTGTTTTCCAGGGAGAGCACTCATCATATTTCATACCCATAAAATCAGTTTACTAAACGAATTAAACAATATACAGCCCAAACTTGTCATTCAGCTTTTTTTTATTAAATTTTTTTCATTAAAAATGATCTATCTTAAAATTTACCATAAAGTATGGTTTCTTTATTTTCTGCACCTCGGTTTAAACACAGCGTCAAAGACATAATTATTAATGTCACGTGAGCATAAAAGGAAATTTATAAACCAGAACTGTTTTCTCTGGGAACCAACTTTCAAATGACTCACAATAAACTATAAATTTCACTGGTGAATTCCTAGAATATAGCAATCGGCTAGCCCAGGTCTGTTCTCCTCAAACCAGGAACAGGGCAGAGGCCTGCAGTCTGAGCTTGCTGCCCAGGCCAGCCGGGAGGACCCGGGAGGAGGGCCTGTAGAGAGAGGAATGCCAATCAGTGTGCAGAATACTATAGCTTCTTTTTGACATCTCCTTAATTGGGAGGCCAAAAAAAAAAAAATGACAGGATTTGCAGGAAGAGATGTATTGCAACAGACTCACCATTCACTGTGAACCATAATGGGGGAATAAGAAAAAAACTGGTTCAAAGCACAGGTCCCTCAGGTGGGTCAGAGGCAGGCCAAGGTGAAGTCCAGGACATTTTCCTGGCACCACCCAGAGGGAGGGTGTTTACCAACCTGCCCTAGGCATAGTCTCCTGATATTCAGAACCTGCCCCACAACAACAGGAGCAAACACACACTCGCCCCTTACCTAGCCCTGCATTTACGTATATTCTGGGAATATGGCAGCATGAGATTTCAGACCAGTTCTTGAGACTTCAGAAACTCCAGCACTAGCCACTGTTACCAAATCCTCTTTCTTACTCCTGTGAGAAACAGAGATGCTTTTTTCAGTATCTAAAAATTTTGAAGTTATAGTGAAAATGTTATAAAAACTACAGATAAAGTGGGAAAAAAGCTACCCATTCCTCATTCATGTCGCTCTGTCCTCCTCCTCGGAGAGCATCTATAAACCATAAGCAGCCAGGACGCTTGGAGCCCTCCTGGGCAGTGCCTGGCCACGGACGCTGGGCAGTTGGGCCTCGCCAGCCACACCCTCTAATAAGCCAGAGGGGTTTCCTTTTGTCCCCACGATCTCACTTTCAGCAAAGTCCGTCATGCTATTGTGGCTGTGTTACTGTACCCAACAAGGAACAGGAAAGTCAGGAACCGAAGGAAATGTTTTCTGTGAAATGATCTTGCAAAGGCAAGAAGCCCCGCTGAATTTCAAAGAAAAGGTCTGAGAAGTGTTGCCTGCTAGAAGCCGAAGCCAGGAGGAACGAGGAGGAACTGTAATTTGAGGAGTCAGGCTCATTTCTGATACAGAATGATCACAAATACAAACACTGCCCGCTTGGACTCCCAGTCAGTAACCGGCTGGACTTCCACGTGGCCACTCCTACTTCCCACGCTTCCCTCCTGGGCTATACCCTGCAGAGCTTCAGCGGGAAGTTCTCGGTGATGAGGTGATCAGCATGAAGCAGCACGACAATGTTGACCTCAAACTCTGAGAAAAGAGCAGACAGAGAGGATTTGTGTTTACTTGCACTGAAAAGCAGAAACCAGTGCCAACTCCACTCCAGATGCAGCAAGCTCCAGCAGTGAGGGCACGTCCAGGTGCCACGTAGAGTTCTGCATTTCTGTCCCACGCAGTGTCACCTTGAACTTCAGCAAAGGCTAGTTTTTTTTTTTTTTTTTCGCTATAGGGCGTGTGCGCTCGCCAGACAGACAGAGAGAGACATAGAGACAGAAAGCGAGAAATCACCCCCCAGGGGGGATGGTCACGCCGCAACCCTTCTCCTCCATTCTCCTCTCGGGATCTTGGGCACACACGCACACGTGCCCGGCGTAAGTTGTAAGCCACCGGGTCCGAGACGCGAACCGCGGTCGACTACGTGGGAGTCCAGCGACATAGCCATTACGCTAACTGCTGGTTCCCAGCAAAGGCTAGTTTTGTAACCGGTTTATCTTTGTAAGTTTCTCTAAGTTAATTTCTATCTTCTTACCTTGGAACGTAAGTCGAAAGCCTTTCCCAACCACACTCTCCTTGTCCTCTTTACTGAAGAGAATACTCTAGAATCCCCTCCATTCATTTGCATTCTTTTGCTCTATTTTTACATTTCCTACAGTTCTTAATGGCACGGCAAACTCTGAACTGGCCCACAGCTGTCTGGGTACCTGTCTCCAATCCCCAAGGGAGAAACAACCTTCAGAAAGAGCATACAGTTAATTGCTGTTCCTTTGGATACTAGATAATTTATCTAAAACACCTGTTTCAACATTTAACTCTAACTTTCAGCAAACAAGATGCTTTCTCCAGCAGCTCTTTGGCTGCCATGGGTCAGTCTTATTGATTACAACAAACAGGGTATGTGGAAGAGGCAGCTCCTGAAGAAAAATAAGCCCCATGTCCTTCCGCATGTGAAGGGGAGGCAGGAAGGGCACTCTGTGTGGCAGAGAAGTGCCATGCCACAGGGTCCCTCTGGCACACTCAGCGAACCTCAGCTGTAGAGGGATTCCCAGAACGACATTCACAGGTGGGATGCCCGCCTCGGCCAAACATCAGCGTGACAGCATCAGGAGTGCCCAGCCTGTCTCTTTCCCTATCTCAGTAACAGTCACTACACGACCCTTTGGCCCTTCAGGCCACCATTCTTTTTAACCACCCCTCCATCTACCTTCGCTGCAAGGGGTAGGTTTGACTGGAGGAGACAGAGAGGGACATCTGGGCAGGACCCCATCAAGGAACTGGCACTGGCTTTCCTTTCTGCAGAGTATCTGCAACAGGGCAGTCATTCTACCCAGCACACCCTGTACTCCAAGAGACTTCCCAGGTCTTGGGCCTGATCATGCCTTTGAAGTTACTCTTGGTCAACACCAACCAAGTTGAAGGACATGCGGATACTGCTTTCACCGTGGGCCAGTGCTTGCTCCTGACTCCTAACCTGGAGATCCCCAGGCCTTCTCTTGTCACTCCTCCTCCCTCCGAGGTCTTAGAGCCAATCTGGGCCAGCCATACCCAGGGGCCAGACCACCACCCACCTGCTCTCAGCAGGCGCATGGAGGCAGGACAGTGCTGGAAGGGGCAAGCTGTTCTTCTCCAAGCTTCCTTCCAGTCCATGGAACAGCAACCCCAGGGCCCAAGAGAGGCTGAGGCTGCTCTAATAATGGTTACATGCCACCTGTTTTTCGTACCAATCTCCCACACTAACAGCATCCGTCCTTTCTGAAGTTCTGAACCAGACTAAGCTCACATCAAGCAGGAGGACCAAGCACCACTGGTGCTGCATGGTGGACTGGGCACTGCTGACAAGGAAGAGGCAGAGGCGCCACAGCACATGCCGTGTGGGCACTGCGTTCGAGCCGCTTCCTCAGCAGCCTTCGATGACTGTCATAAAATAGCATGCAAAACACTCCGGTGCTTAATGCACAGCATAGCAGGAAAAAATCATTTTTGTACCTCTTTGAGGCGTATGGAGCAAAACCAAGCTGAGACATCAACAGACAAGATACCCCCTTCAACTCTAAATCAAGGTATGCTGAAACATAAAAAAAGCAAACCAGAATACCGTGTGTAATGTGCCTGGGGCTTTAAAGGAAACCCGTGTGGTGCTGGCCACAGTGGGAGCAGCTCCAGGACAGCAGAGGGGCTGGTGAGGGAGGCAGTGGTTTGAGTGAAGAAACTAGGTCAGGCAGGAGGGAACTCCCTCTGCACTTGAGGCCCCTGGGACCTCTGCATTTACTGTCAGCACACACTCCCTATTTGATAACAACTGCCAATAGGTTTTTCGAAGTTCCCATTTCTCAGCGAAGCAGTACGATTAAGCAGAAGCAAGGACCAAACCCCTCTCCCCACTACCTGTTATTGCCAGTGAGCCTCAGGCCCAGCCCAGCAGGCTGTCCCAGCAAAGCCTGGGGGCCCTCTGTTCAGATCAACCTTGGCCCTACACAGCTGGGACTGCAGTCACAGTCCCTTCCTACTGGGGCTTTGTTCAGATCCTTGTTAGGGGGGTGATCTCCCAACTGAGTTTCATTAACATGATGACACTTGTTATTAGAAAATCCTGGTACCCTCCCTTGGGGAAGTTCGTCTCTCCCAGGTGTCTCCGGGCAGATGCTGCTGTCTTTTCATGTGTTTGGTGAACACCTGAGTCTGTTGCCCTTTTTGGTCCTGACACAGGCGTCCTGACCTGTTATGCTCTTTCTACAAAGGACCCAAAGAATTCCACACATATTACACTGTGTTTCTAACCCCACCAGCCACCTGTGCTCCAGGACATGCTCTACAGCAGGCACAAAAAGCCAAACAAGTACTCAGTGATTTGGAAGCAAGTATCATGAACATTCCCGCATGTAAAACGAACTTTAGTGATGAAACTGAACTTGGTGTGTGTGTGTGTGTGTATCTGTGTGTGTCTTTTTTAGGTGTATTTATTTTTCTCCATGAGACAGACAGACACCCCCAACAGGGTCTCCACACTGTGACCCACCCGTGGTCTCGGCTGGCCCACATCATGGACGCGTGTGTGCCCTGTGTGCCCAGGGAGGGTCTGGGTACAAACCTTCCCCATACGGGCCCACCTGAGTTACCACTGCGCCACTGCCTGGCCCTCTTACTTAGATTTTAAATGACACTATTTGGAAATTTTAAAGTAAAATCACAGCATACATTAAAAAAATGATTCCCACTGAACTAAAAATGCACATTCAAAGATTTAGAGAAAATACGCCATTAATTTAAAAAACTTACCAACCTCAGGGATAAGTTCCCACTTCTCAGGGAAGCAGTACAATTAAACAGAAGTAATGCAAACCCCTGACCACATGTGACTGACAGTGAGCCTCAGGCACGCTCAGTAGGCTGTCCCAGCAAAGCCTGGGGGGCCCCACAGCAAGGCTGTGTCAGTTGGGGCTGCAGTCACAGTTCCATCCTTCTGGAGCTTTGCTCCCATCCTTGTAAGGGGGTGACCTCCCAACTGAGTTTCATTAACATGATGATACTTGTTAGAAGGGATGTACCATCAAAATATCTTTTTTTTTTCTTCAGTAATTTGCCAGAGGGATTCTGGTATGCATGAACAAGTGCCCAGTATGTTTTTCCAAGCCACTGGGTCTGGAACTCAAACCATGCAGTCAGCCATGTGGGATCCAGCTGCCTTAATCACCAGGCCATGGGTTGCCCCCATTGAAATATCTTCTGTGAATATCTGAAGCCACAGAAATGCTTATGATACAACGGTAAAGGAAAAACAACAGGATATAAAACTGTATCCTGTGACATGATTCCAATCTTGTGGTTAAAATATTTACACACCTATTCACGGAAAACACCCAGAGACATAACCAGCTGGTGGGGCCCCAAGCCTGAGGAATGGTTAGTGTACACTCTGGGATTTTCACGTGTTCTGGGTCTCCACTCAAAGCCACTCTATCAGACAAGCAACCTGACCTCTCCATTCATAGTGCCCCCTCCACTCACTTGTCCCTTACTCAAGTTCATTTTCATGAGAGCCCAGCATCACCTGCCCTGGTCTACACTGATGTGGTCACCATCTGTGTCCCTGCATGACAGGGAGGTCCACAGAGCCAGGATTGCTCCCTGCCATGTCCACACTGCAGTACAGCAGCTTCTCCGTGGGGTGCTGCTGAATGACCGAGGGAGAACGCGCTGAGCTCTATGACCCAACCAACCTTCCTGTGGGCCCTGCCCTTCACAGAACCCCCTCAGGCTCCTGAGGGCAGAGTGGGCATGCTTACCCACTTTGAAGTTGGTGGTCTCCAGCGTAGGGCAGGTGAACAGCCTGGGAAAGACCATGTATATGGGGACAGAGAGGCTCCTGCAGACATCTCCGTCAGCGATCTGAATGTTCTGAATCTCTGTGGCATCACGGGCATAGCCTTCTGCACACCCTGGAGAAGGGAGGGACTGTTATGTGGTCGGAATCAGCAAGCGTTAAAAACACTGAAATCTGCAGCAACATGCTCACCTTCTTCTCTGGTTTGCTCTATAGGATTCGAGACTTCCTCCCTGTCCACATCTCACTTTCCTCAAACATACGCTGATTGCAAGGAAGAGCCCCACTCTTACACTTGCTCCCCCTACGTCACCCTGACCGCTGAGCACGTGCAGCCCTTACCGCAGGTCTCCACACGGACCAGCTGCAGCTCTATGCTCCGGATGGCAGCCTCTGAGCTCTCTACCACTAGCTCTCCTGTGAGCGGCTGTGTGATGATGCAGTTAGTTGAGTTGAGGTGTCCTCTGATGAGAAATTTGGGGAGCAAAGCTCTCTAAAACAAAATGAAAACAAATGTATCAAGATCAAAGGAAAAATACTTGATAGCTGCTTTGGTTCAAATAAAAACTAGAAACAGGGTCGGCCAGTGGTGTGAAGGTTAAGGCAGCTGGATCTCACAAGGCCAACTGCGCAGTTTGAATCCTGGACCTAGTCAGTGGTTTGAAAACCATGCTAGGAGTGCTTGCGTTTGTGTCCAAGATCCCAAGAGGAAAAAGGAGGAGAAGGGATTGTGGTGTGGCCATTCCTCCGGGGGGGGGGGGGGGGGTGATTTCTTACTTTCCCTCTCTCTCTCTGTCCCTGTCTGGCAAGAACATGTACGCTATAGCAAAAATAAAAAACCAGGTATCAAAGCTGAATAACTGTTATGCACACCATCAGAACACTGTTTTAGAAAATGGGGAAAAAGGAACACTAGTACTTGCATATTCTGTCAAATTGGACAGAGTGAATTATTTTCACAACTGTTTTTATATGGAGGCACCTAACAGATCCCACCTGTACAGAATGACCACTAGCCCAGAAAACCATCCTAATTGCCTAGAAGTGACTTCTCACCAAGTGATCGATATAAAAAAGTCCAAGGAAGTTGCTAAGGGTGTTACCAAATAAGGGAAAAGCTCTTTTTTCTTTTTGATAATCTCGAGAATAGTTATTATTTATTTAGTTAGTTTTAGGTTTTTGCCATAGGGCACATGTGCTCACTGGAGAGAGACAGTGAGAGGAAAAGTAGAAAATCACCCCCCAGGGGGAGGGGATGACTGCAATCCCTCTTCTCGCTTCTCCTTCTGGGATTCTGAGCATGCACGCCATGTGCCTGGCATGAATTTCAAGCCACCAGGTCTGGACTCAAACCACAGTCAGCCATTTTGGCGTCTAGCCCCTTAACCACCACGCCACCTGCTGGCCCATAGAATAGTTATTTAATGAGAGAATTTACTGGCACTTATTTGGGAAAATTAAAAGTATTTACATTTGATTTATGACTTCCAATTTAAAAAGCAAAAAATAGTGACGTAAGTTTTTGCAATAAGGTATTGAGCAGGAATTGATCTCATTGTCCCACACTGGTTTCTGGACTCAAGTGGGCCCCAATCGTGGGCACATGTGTGCCCAGCACACTCAGGGAGGTCTCCAGATGCTAAGCTGGAACCCTCCCATGTGGGTCAGCCTCACAGAGTACTGATTTTACCTATGGCCATCATCTGGCTCCCCAGTTACGCAACTTAGAAAAGCCATGACGTTAATTTTATCTCAGGGAAATTTAAAGAGAAGAACTTTCTCCGATGCTTAATGAAAAGTTTATGAACCTTTATGCTGTACGTGTTGGAAACTGGCCAAGGGTGACTGGTGATAGCCTTTGTGGGAAAAATAGACCTAGAGGGCCAGGTGGTGGAGCAGTGGCAATGCAGCTGGACCCACACGGGAAAGGGTCCGGGTTCATGTCCTGGGAACAACCTGAGCACACCAGGGGGCACGAGCATGCCTGTGATCCAGGCTGGCTGAGACTGGAAGTGGATCAGTGTCAAGACCCTGTGGGAGGTGCCTGTCCACCTGTGTCTGTCTGTGTGTGTCTCTCTGTGAAGAAAAAAATAAATTAACTGAATAAGAAAAACAGGCCCAGATAGTTAGAGACAACGTTCCCAGCAGTCTTTACCTCTGGCTGTGCCCCAATTCAGTTTAGTGCACTGCTGTCCAAGAGAAACAATGCAAACCACAACGTGAACCACACATGTACATTTTTCTAGCGGCTACTATAAACACAAAAGAAAAGAAAGAAAGAAAGAAAGAAAGAAAGGAAGGAAGGAAGGAAGGAAGGAAGGAAGGAAGGAAGGAAGGAAGGAAGGAAGGAGAGAGAGAGAGAGAGAGAGAGAGAGAGAAAGAAAGAAAGAAAGAAAGAAAAAGAAAGAGAGAGAGGAAGGAAGGAAGGAAGGAAGGAAGGAAGGAAGGAAGGAAGGAAGGAAGGAAGGGAGGGAGGGAGGGAGGAAGGAAACAAGTAAAATTAACCAACATATATCCAAAATGTTTTCACTCCCACTATACGCAGTATAAAGCAATGAGGAAGCTGCCCTGGCCCAGCCCAGCCTGAGGCTTAGAAGTTAAGGCAGCTGGATCCCACAGTTAACTGAACGGTCTGAGTCTTAAACTCAGAAGCTTGAAAAACACACTGGGCACCATATGTGTGTTCCCGAAATCCTGACAGATGGAGAAGAGGAGAAAGGACAGTGGCATAACCATGCCCCACTGGAGAGCCCCTCTCCCCTTCTCTACCCTCTCTGTGTGTGGCGAGTGCCTGCACCCTCTGGCAAATAAAAGACGATCATGGATGATGTTTTACACTCTCTTTTTCACAGTGAGTCTTTGATATCTGGTGAGTATTTCACACGTACAGCTCATCTCACTGTGGCCCAGCCTCCTAGTCACATGGCTGGTGGCCACTGAGTAGGACAGCACAGCCCGAGCACTGAGGAGCGGGCCCTTTCATCTGGTGGCCCCAAAGATACAGACCTCTATAAAAGTCTGGATTCAAAACTGAGTTTTTTAAATGACTGAAAATAAAAGAAATTGTATTTTTAGAAAAATAGGAGCAATAGCAATTCATGTGAAAATTCATTTAGGTCAGCCTGGCCACTGCAGCGCTGGCTGGCTGATGCGGCTGCTGGGCAGGCTAAGGCCACATGGGAGGCCTGGGTTCGATTCCCAGCCTGCCCTAAAATGCTGGGAATGGCAGTGCAGGCCATGGTCCTGACTACTTGGGAGGGCGAAGCAGCAGGAAGACAACAGAGAGTCCTGTATAAATACTACACACACACACAATTCTTTTGGGAAACTGATGAAAAAAAAGAACTCTTTCAACATCCAGCTGATGATAGTGACTAAATACTTGTTTTCCCTCCTCTGATCTTATATTAACACACACAAATGGAAATAAACCCACACTGCTTTCCAGTCTGATCTCCAGCCTTTCAGCAGTTCCTGTAAGCCATCTTATATCCTTCCAATGGGTCTCTTCTCTTCTTATAAGACAAACAAAAAAATCGCCAGTGGTATTTTGTGACTAAGCATTTTATTTGCTCTACGTGTGATTTTCTCATTTTGCAACAATGACCATGAGTGGTTCTGTCATAATAAAAGAACAAGTTGTTTTTCTTTATAAATAAGCCAAACACCTAGGAGAGCTGTAAGGAACACCCTGGGGGATGACCCCAGTGAAGCAGTTATGTCTGATAAAAAACAGACTGACAGAGAAACTCTGCAGAGATCCAGAAAGCGCAGGCCTATGAGGCCCAGGGAGAATGGTGAGGCAAACTTGCTCTACGGGACCATGTGGACAGGCTACGGGCAGAGGCCCTGAGGTGGGGGCGGGCGTGGGTACAATTCCATCAGAGGGTAGGGAAGCTTAAGAGGCCAGTGCCACAGCTCCCCTCAAGGGGCCTTTCCACATTGGAAACACCAAAGCAGTCTCAGCTGGATAAGACAAGCATAGAGTCACCGATGGCCATAGCACAGGACAGCATGTCCCTAGACCCAGAAGACAGACCTGCACGCACCTCCCTCCTAACGCACCATGTCAGGGAGAGCTTTTTGCTCAGGGTGTGCTGTGGCCAGGAAAATAGTTTTCCCCAGACTACCACAATACCATCTGTGGTGAGTGCCTGCACCCTCTGGCAAATAAAAGTTGATCATGGATGATGTTTTACACTCTCTTTTTCACAGGTCCTCATCTAAAAGTGTAAGCTGACAACCAAGAATCAATGAGCAAAACAATAAATGAGGAAAATAAAAACGAAAAGGGACAAACAATCAACAAACAGAAGAACCAATCCCTGAGAGTTAGAATCAACACAAGTGGAGATTTAAAGAGACTCCTGAGGGGCTGGCAGGTGGCGTGGTGGTTAAGGCGCGAGACTTCCACATGCTAGCTGTGGTTTAGTCCCAGACCCGGTGCTTTAAAATCATGGTAGGTACATGTGCGTGCGTGCCCAAAATCCCGAGAGAAGAAGGGGTCATGGCATGGCCAGATCCATGATGGGGTGATTTCTCACCTTCCCTCTTTCTGTGTGTCCATCTCTTTCTCTCTCTCTCTCTCTTTCTCTAGCAAGCGCATACACCCTATGGCAAACACCTCCCAAAGGGGTTCAGGACACAAGAGGGCGAAATCTGACTGGCTCTCTGGCTTATGTGCTCTCAGAAGCTGAAGGAGATGGAAATGGACAGAGAGTGGCTGTTTCCTGCTCAAGCCTTCCAAAAGGCTCCTCTGACATGCCCCTTGCTTCAGCTGTACTTCCCAAAGTATGAGGTCAACAACTGCTCTGGTACCCCAGTCCTCCCAGACTCGCCCTTACCCCTCATCTAGAAAGAACGATTCAGAAAACAAAATGCAGAATTTGAGTACAAAAGAAAAGTTACATCCAGAAAGAACTGCGGGGAGTCACTGCTTTCTTTGAGACAGGTTATCATTTGTTAAAAACCTGGGGAAGGTTAAAAACCTAAGAAATGGGGGCCGGCAGGTGGCATGGTCATTAAAAGCACTGGATTCCTACATGGAACTGCAGTTCGAGTCCCGGACCTGGCAGCTTATTTTCTTGCTTTCCCTTTCTCTCTGGCTCTGGTCAAATTAAAAAATAATAACAAATGGAATTAAATAAATGAAAATTTCTTTTTTTAAAAAGAAAACAAAGGGACCAGCAGTTAGTATAATGGCTATGTTGCTGGACTCCCATGTAGTCAACCACAGTTTGAAGTCCCAGACCCGGTGGCTTAAACTCACGCCGGGGGCGTGTGCGTGCGTGCCCAAGATCCCAAGAGGAGAATGGAGGAGAAGATATTGCGGCGTGGCCATCCCCCGGGTGGGGGGTGATTTCTCGCTTTCTGTCTCTCTGTCTCTCTCGGTCTCTCTGGCGAGTGCACGCACCCTATAGCAAAAAAACAAACAAACAAACAAAAAAAACCCCAAAAACCTCTCTCTCTAAAAAAAAAAAAAAAAGAAAACAAAAAACCTAGGAAAGTGCTGACCCCATGGTGTAGTGATTGGGCCCTGTGGATGGGGAGTCAGACATGGCTGACTGTGATTCAAATCCTGGCCCCAATAACTTGAAAAACATAATAGGTGAGTGTGCATGCATGCCCCAAATCCCAACACAACAAAGAAATGGAGAAGGGATTGTGGTGTCAACACACCCCATTTAGGGGTGCTTTCTCTCTCTCTTTCTACAAACAAATATACAAAAACACGTAGGGCAAATGCAGGACCCTGGATAAGACTACTAGACCTAAGGGCCAGAAGGAGCTGTGGAGGCTGGACCAGAGGTTGCCACGGAGAGCCAGCCAGCCCTTCTCCTACACAGGACCCAGGACACAGGGAAGATAGGGCTGGCTTTGCTGGGGCTCCTGTGTCCCCATCAGACCAGCCCCTGCATGAGGAACTGCTGGAATCTTTACAAGCACTTTGCTGACCATTTTCTGTCAGATGGGAATGGTGATGGGAGAAACTGCAAACTGGACATGAGTAGAAAATACCAAGCAGCCAGGCAGCCAAGTGCAGGCTGTGGCTACTACGGCAGACGGCTGGGCAGTGGTGCAGCTTGGGCCCACCATGCAGTAAACTAGAGAGAAAATGGTGAAAAATCACCAGCGCACACCTTCCTGTTAAAAAGTGTTCTTCTAAATCACTGTTAAGCATGAAAGGCAATCGAACAGAAAATACAGACTAACAGGGTCCAGAGAACACTTGAACATCCTCTTCCTGAAGACCTGACCCCCGAATAAAGACCAACCAGATAGCAGTGGGTGAGTGGGGGCTGGTGACTAGGGGCTACTGTGGCATCTGTGTGCACGTTTTGTTACCTCTTTGACATTCTGCAAAGTCTCAGGTGTGATTGTGAAGTCCACGGGACTCGGAGTCAGCTTCCCCTTATGAGGCTAGAACGGGAGGTAAAAATGCAATTAGTGGGGTGAGGCCCAAGAGCTCAAGGGGTCACATGGCTTGTTACCTTTTATGAAAACGCAGGGGCAGAGCACTTGGCCTGTAAACACTTCTGCCAAATATAACGTGTTCTCTATAGAATGTCTCTACCCTGAGACTCAGTGTCCTCATCTGTAAAATGCAGGGAAAGACATCTTAATCCCCAAGGTAACTTCCGGGTTAAGAATTGTATAATTAGGTCTCAGAACCAGAGTAGCATCACTGGGAGGTGTTGATGGAAGCCATTCTTCCTAGAAGCGCTAACACCAGGGTGTCCAGCATGTGCTAATGAACCCATATCGTGACCCCTCGAGGTGCTGTTTACACCCCACAGATGCAGTCCCACTTCACAGATGAGGAAAGTGCGGCACAGAGAGCTCAATGACCTGCTCAACTAAGTGGCGGAGCTGAAAGCCACATGTCTCCTCGGAGGGTCATACCTGTCCCGTGAGTCTGCAATGTCACCAAGGTTAGTTGACAATGACCATCTTCCCATCACATCACGTCAGAACCGAAGAACAGCCAAGCTCCAAGGTTCCTGCCTGGCGTCTTTTACTCAGGGGCCAGGATCCAAAGGCAGCCAGTGCCCAGGGAGCCAGGGTGCGTTTGGGGTCGGACTGACCAATGTGCCAAGCTTACTCGTTTACCAGAAGCTTATTCCAAGGAAGGTTCTTCTTGAACAAACTCTTTTAACTGCTAGGACCATGAATGCACTTCCTGGTGAATATATACTCACCTGCCAGCTCAAGGACTACTTAACTTGCAAACTGCACAGGCCACAGCACACCTTTAGTCTTTGGTGAAGCCATCCCCAAAGGCCACAGAGCAGGGGAGGGGGCCCAAGAGGGCTCAGAGAGTTTGGCCACCTAAGCCGTCCTACTGAAAGGGACTGTGCAGTCATGTGTGAGCAAAGCTGGCAGGCCTAGCCCAGGGCAGCAATGGGCAGGGTGCTGAATTTGGGCTCCTCCTTCTTCACAAAAGCTAAGTCTCTTTAAATTAAGGACCTAAAAGGGTATGTGTCCATTTTACAGAATAATGTACATTAAGAATATTTTTTGGCCTCTAGAACCAGCAGTTGGTATAATGGCTATGTTGCTGGACTCACATGTAGTCGACTGCGGTTCGAGTCCCAGACCCAGTGGCTTAAACTCACGCTGGGCCTGTGTGCATATGTACCCAAGATCCCGAGAGGAGAATGGAGGAGAAGGGATTGCGGCATGGCCACCCCCCTGGGGGGGTGATTTCTCGCTTTCTGTCTGTCTCTATCTGTCTTTCTGGCGAGCGCAAGTGCCCTATAGCAAAAACCTCTAAAAAAATAAATTAGCCTCATTTTGAAGACCCTTAACAGAAAAAAAGGAAACCATATAACTTCCCCCAAATCCTAAGAAATGCTTTGATTATACTGTATACAAATTTATATAACACAATTTTATCACTGAAAGAGACACCAAAACACTGTGATTATTAAAATTTAACTAAGGAGGGAACCCAGCAGGTGGCATTGTGGTAAAGGGTGCTGGACTCCCACGTGGTCAACAATTTGAGTCCCGGACCTGGTGGCTTATTTTCTTCTCACTTTCTCTCTCTCTCTTTCTCTCTCTCTGTCCCTCTCTGGTCAAATTAAAGTAAGTGAATAAATAAAGTTAAATAAAATAATCCTTTTTAAAAAATTTAACTAAAGAGGAAAGCTGCAAATGTAGGAAGTCCTAAAAAGTTACAAAAATGAAAACTTCCATAAATGAAGGACATCAGAGATTCTGTCAATCTTACACAAAAGAGATTTTAAGTTTTCCATTTTTACTTAATCATTACTTAATTCTATCCATGAATATTTCATAATAGTGTAAGAGAAACACAAGTGCAGGGACCAGGTCCATAGACTGGTGGCTAAGGGAGCTGGATCCCACATGGCCAAGCGCTGTTCAAATCCTGGTCTGGGCGGCTTGAGAAACATGCTGTGTGTGTGTGTGTGTACATGCCCCAAATCCTGACAGAATGAAGAAACGGAGAAGGAATAGTGATGTTACCACATCCCATTGGGGGTGTCCCCCCCACCCTTTTTCTGTATCACTCTCTGGCAAGCAAATGTGCCCTCTAGCAATGTGGGGGAAAAAAGGAAAGAAAAGAATGTCTAGAGAAACCCAAGTGCAAATTTTGCACAGAAAACGTGTCTCACAAACCCCCCTGTAAAAGCTCTCGTTTATTAAGGCAGGTGGCGAAGACTGGGAGAGTGCTGCAGCTTCTGCTCTAAGGCACAGAAGCTGCAGGCTGCCTGAATACCCCCATTCAGGACAGCAAGTGGCAGTCTGCATGTGCCACTGACATGGTCTCCAGCCCTGTGGAGCCCACACACCTCGTGAGCAGTCTTTTCTAGTTCTTTGAGGTCTTTGGGAGCTCAGTCCCACATCAGCCCAGGTGATGCCTGTCGGCAACAGCAGCCCAGCAGTTACTCTGAGGCTGTGCCCAGACACCACATCCACTGGTACCTGGGCTCTCCAGGAACTCAGAATTTTGCTAACTAATTAACACCGTTCTTGACCTGCTCAGAATCAAACTGAAGCCAGATGTCTGGGGAGCAAACTAGGCTATAGCAGGCCCTGGGAAAGAGGGAAGGATGGGTCCTTATCAGAGCTGTGAACACTGCAGCCCAGGCAAAGGAAGGACCAGGGCATGGCAGCTTCTACGTGAAGCAGAACCTAGAGGGCCTGAGAAATGGCCGAGAGAGCCTATTGTTGGGGCAGGAGTCTGTCACCATGAGTCACACCTAGAGTAGGTGCTGACCCAGCTAGATCTGCATGACTGAGGAACAGCACTAAACCAGCCAGAGACTCCACCCTGAATTCACCCATATTCATCTGCAGCAGTGGAGGGGGGAAGCCCATCCCCTAGGCTAGCAAGTGAAAGGGATTTTTTTTTCACAGAATCAATCACAGATGTCCTGAAATTGGTGTGAGGAGAGGCTCCAGCAGATCCCTTTGCATCCCTGTGTGTCCTGCTGGGTATTTGCCAAGCATGCAATGTACTGACCATGCCTGAGCAGGCCCACTTCACGCAACTGTGTTCACCACAATGACCTCACAGGGTCAGGGTGAATCTCCCTGCGACACAGGGCAGGTTGCCTCCTGCTCCAGTAATGCTGAGTCCCTGGCCTGGTGTCCTTCAGCTGAGACACTCCCCGCCAGGTGGTGTCCATTTGGGCCCCATGGCATCACCCATGGAACCTGGGCCACAGGGACATGCACGTGCTGCCGCTCTGGCTGCTGGTGGGCCCAGGAGTCTAGTATCTTTTGCCAGCACCCGTGGAACTGAAAGAGGCTAAATCATGAGTCTGGAAACTTATGGAGAGACCCCACGAGCTCACCGCAGAGTGAACAATAAATTCGCAGGTCTTCGTTAGGTCCTTGGCCAGCAGAGATCGCCTCATGTCACAGCGCAGTGTGTACTGGATGGAAACATGGGAGAGGAAGAGGTCACTGCAGTGGGACTGGCTTTCATCTTGGAATGATATATACATTTATATATATATTTTTTTTTTTTTTGAGAGGTTTTTGCTATAGGGCACATGTGCTCACCAGAAAGACACAGAGAGACAGAGAGACAGAAAGTGAGAAATCACCCTCTGGGGAGATGGCCATGCTGCCCTTCTCCTCCATTCTCCTCTCAGGCATGCATGCACATGCGCCTGGCATGAGTTTAAGCCACCAGGTCCATGACTCGAAACCCCAGTCAACTACATGGGAGTCCAGTGACGTACCATTATGCTATCTGCTGGTCCCTTGGAATGATATTTGAAGAGACAAATCAGTCAGTGTATTTTAGGGAAACTTCATTCATTTACTGTGTCATATGAAACTGACATACATGATGGGAGGTGGTTAACGTCTGAAATAAAGGCATTTCTAAAAAAAACAGACACTTAAAGGTTATCCTTCAGGCTATTCTAGAACAAGATGCACAGGCTTCCTTCTGATAGAGGGGGAGACCAGAGACAGAGAACAGAGCAATGCACTTAGAAGCAGAAGCTGGTTCACTCCAGTTTTCCGCTTTACTGTGAGCCCAGGCAAACACCACAGCTCTCGGAGCTTCCTTCCTCCTCAGTAAAACAATGAACAGCTACTTTCCCTGAGAGCTGAAAAGATAACATGCTAAGCATATTACACAGAGCAGTGCTTAGGAACATGGCAGCTACTCTGTGGAAAGGATTGATAAGCAGTGCAGGAAGTACTATAGGAGCCAGTTAAGGTGCTGGACTCCCACCCAACAAACCACAGTCCAAGCCCCAGACCTGGCACCTGCTTTCTCACTGTCTCTCTCTGGTCAAAATTAAAAACAATAATAATAAGTAAAATTAAAAATAATTCTTAAAAAAATAAGTAAATAAAAAGCTATGTTGAGGAAGCTAGATCCCAGAGAGTCAACCATATGGTTTGAGTCCTGGACCCAGTGGCTTGAAAAACAAACCATGCAGCTCAAAATCCTGACAGAGTGGAAAAAGGATTGTGGTGACCATGCCCCATTGGAGAGTGTTTTTTTTCCCCTTCCCTCTCTATGTCTCTTTCTAGCAAGCACACATACCCTTTGGCAAAATTTTAAAAGTAAACATTAAAAAAAAAAAAGTGGAGAGGGGCCAGCAGGTGGCATGGTGGTTAAAGCACTGGACACTTCCACATGGCCAACCATGCTTCAAGTCCTGGTCCTGGTAGCTTGGTTTCTCACTTTGTCCCCCCACCCCCACCCCGTCTCTCTCTGGTCAAATTAAAACGAATGAATAAATAAAATTAAATAAATAATATTTTTAAAAAGTGGACAGGAGGAGCATGGCACCACCCTTGATTTGAACTTAACCATACTCCCTTTCTCCACCGTCCCAAGAGCACTGTCTGGCCTGACAACGCCAGTGCTCCTGCTGCTGGGCGGCCTGTTCTCCTGAGAGACCCCCCACTGCAGGGCTGAGCTGGCAGCAGGCTTTGAACTGGGACCACAGCATTACATTCCCATTGGCAAGCTGAGAGAGTGCCTGAAACAAACTTCCATAGCATGATTTCTGTCTTAGTGCTAGTCTCAAAAAAAAAAAAAAAAATCACACAGCCCACATTTAATAAAGTTTGCTGTTTTACTCATCTAAAAAAAAAGGATGGAATTATTTCAGAAATAATTGTCATAAACTAAGACGACACACATAATTGAATCTTAGAAGAAGTTACATTCTTAGAAACAATCCATCCAGGGACCAGGAGTTAGCGTAATGGCTATGTCGCTGGACTCCCATGTAGTCGACCGCGGTTCGCGTCCTGGACCCGGTGGCTTAAACTCATGCCAGGCACGTGTGCGTGCGTGCCCAAGATCCCGAGAGGAGAATGGAGGAGAAGGGATTGCGGCATGGCCATCCCCCTTGGGGGGTGATTTCTCACTTTCTTTCTTTCTCTCTCTCTCTGCCTTTTTGGTGAGCGCAAGTGCCCTGTAGCAAAAACCTCTCCCCCCCCCCCCCCCCCCCCAAAAAAGAAACAATCCATGCACATGAAATAGGAAGTTACCATATACTTAAAAAAAAAATTCTTGCCCAGTAATATGTTTAAGTTTTTGCCATTGGGCACGGACACTCACCAGAGAGAGATGGGGAAAATGAGAACTAACCCCCTGGGGAGACAGCTATACAGCAATCCTGTCTCCTCCATTTTCCCCTTAGAACTTTAGGCACGTACATACACGAACCTACGATTTTCAAGCCACTGAGTCCGGGACTCAAACAATATTCTGCCATGGGAGTCCAACACCTTAACTACCACATCACCTACTGCCTTAGATGAGCACATTTTTTTTAAAAAGAATCATTTCTTGGCTGTAAGGCTATTTATACGACATATATACATATGTTATCTCTGTTGAGATTTCAATCTGGTCTCCCAACCAGACGGTCTCGGTGAAGCTGGCGCTACGTACGTCCATGGTACTACATACGGTCTCCTTCCTCTATATCCCACATACCACCCAGCACGGCCGATGCTTTGTCCTGGCTCACATAGCCTCTGATTCTTTCCCAGGAAGAACTTCCCCTTCCTCATTTTCAGTCTTGGATAAGGCAGGCTAGCCTCCACCTCTGCCAGGATACAGAAAGGAGGGCCAAGCCAGGACTGTTTCAGGGACCGCAGGAAAGGTTCTCTTTCTGCTGGGGTTGTCCACGCAGAAGATGTAGACGCTTGCTAGCAGCCAGCATTGCCATGGCAGGGAAGAGCCCACCTGAGGATGAGGCCTGCACAGGAGCAAGCCAAGCTGAGATCCAGCTGGTGCCCAGGCATCCCACCTGACGCCACTGTTCTCCTGAAATGCGAGGTCCAGAATACAATATCCCTTTTCTGGCTAAGTCCATCTGAGCTGAATTTTTATAAGTTGTAAACAAAAGGGTGTGAATTACAATCAGCTTTGGCCAATATCTGTTAAGTGCGACAGATTTTATTTAGTAATTTGAGGAAGAGGTAGAGCAAAGAGGAAAACACAGATTCTGTGTTCTACGAAGGATGCTGAATTCTTTTGCAGGCACCATCTCAATTGATTCTAACAATACTAAGATAAGGCTAAGATAAGGAGGGTTACCACTGATTCATGCACTCGATCACTCTGCAAGCATTTACCTAGCACATTCTAGTGCCAGCCACTTCCCATGAGTCCCCCATTAACCCCCCCAGGAGAGAGTCAGAGAGGTTGCTCAGGGTCACAGAGGTGGGATTTGAACTTCTACCTGCCTACTGCTAAAACCCATGCTCTGAAACCTTACACAATGCACGGTCCCTTAAGCCCAGATCTGCCTGTTGCACAGCCCTGCATCTTTTCCCTTCATTGGGATCTTTCCCTGGCACTAAGCAGTGATCCAGGAGGTATGAGCTGCAGGAGGTCAGAGGGGTCAAGGTATGTTAGACTAGAGTGATCATCAAAAGGAGGGGCAAGGGAACCAGCTGTTAGCGTAATGGCTATGTCGCGGGACTCCCATGTAGTCGACCGCGGTTTGCGTCCCGGACCCGGTGGCTTAAAACTCACGCCGGGCGCGTGTGCGTGCGTGCCCAAGATCCCGAGAGGAGAAAGGAGGAGAAGGGATTGCAGAGTGACCATCCCCCTGGGGGGTGATTTCCCGCTTTCTGTCTCTATGTCTCTCTCTGTCTGTCTGGCGAGCGCACGCGCCCTATAGCAAAAACCTCTCAAAAAAAAAAAAAAAGAAAAAAGAAAAAAAGAAAAGGAGGGGCAAGATTCAGTATTTCCAACGGTCAATTAACAATTTATCAACAGGAATAAACAAAGGCACTAAGGAGGGCCAGATCGTGGAACAGTGATAAAACGTGACTCTCGCTGACTCACATGGGACAGTTCTGGGTTCGTGTCCAGAGACCTCCTTGAGTACAACAGACACATGCAGCCCATGATATAGGGATGCCTGGGGCTGTGACATCAAGACTGTTGGGCACGGGACCAGCAATTGGCGTAATGGCTATGTTGCTGAACTCCCATGTAGCTGACTGCAGTCTGAGTCCCAGACCCAGTGGCTTAAACTCAGACTGGGTGTGTGTGCGTGCGTGCCCAAGATCCCAAGAGGAGAATGGAGGAGAAGGGATTGCAGTGTGGCCATCCCCCCAGGGGGTGATTTCTCGCTTTCTGTCTCTATCTTTCTGGCAAGTGCATGCCCTATAGCAAAAACCTCTAAAAAAAAGACTGTTGGACACGCTGTCTCTTTAGCTCTCTTATGGAAGAAGTAAATACATAAACTTATAAAACAAAACCAAACAAAAGACACTTCTCTATAGATTTAAAGTAGGCTCCTAAAAAAGGGACTTTTAACTGTGAAAAAGGACAGGATCTCCGTAAATGAATCCTGAATATGTAATTTGAACAGTCATGATGGTACTGCTATATTTCATGTTGTGGTATAAAATCTTGCCAGCATGGCCACAAGAGTAGAACAAATATAATAAAACTTTCCTACAATTTAAATAATCGTTGAAAGAAAAAGTTGCACAAGGACTGACAGATTCCCATGCACAATATCTAATAATGAAGATGAAAAATGAACACAACATGCCTAAGAATAATAAAAGAAATCATTTGTCCAAGAAATAATGAGCAAACTGAGCCCTGCAAAGTAGAAATTTTATACTGGTTACATTTTAAATCCTTCATTGTATATTATGACTTTTTTACAATTTTTACATTATGTTACTATAACACAATTTAAATTATAAATTAAGACTTTCCTTGCATCTATATAATTTGAGAAAGACAATATTAAGTCTTAACAATAAAACTATCCAAAGTAATACAACTATCGTAATCTTTGGATTAAGTACAGGAAGCAAGGGGTGACAAGAAGAGGTTTGACCTAAACACCCCTATGGCTGTGTGGCCCTAGGAAGTCATAGCCTTCTCTGTGTGGCAGTTACTCCATTGTAAAATAAGGAAGCTGGAAAAAAACATTAATGATTGCATTACAGGGGCCAGCAAGTGGCATGGTGGTTAAAGTGCTGGACTCCAATATGGCCGACCCCGGTTCAACCAGGCGGTGTGCTCTCTCACTTTCTCTCTCTCTCATCTCTCTCTGGTGAGCACATGTGCCCAACAGCAAATTAAAATAATAACATAAGTAAATTTTTAAAAATTACATCATGAATTAATAAATGGTAAAAACAGACTTATAAAAACCTATAATCAAGTTTTTCTTAACAATATTTCCTAATGTCTTTGTCTTGACTGATATGCATGGTAATCATGCTGGAAAAAGAAATATTATACACTGTAAAGATATATGTGATTAAATGTAATATAAAAAATATAGTAATAAAATAAAATTTTTAAAAATATCAAGGGGCCAGCAGGTGGCATGGTGGTTGAAGGCTCTGGATTCCAATATGGCCTACCATGGTTCGAGTTCCAGATCTGGTTGCTTGCTTTCTTGCTTTCCCTTTCTTTCTCTCTCTGTCTCTGGTCAAATTAAAAAAAATAATGATAACAAATGGAATTAAATAAATAAATTATTCTTTAAAAAAAAAAATCTCAGGACCAGCAGTTAGCATAATGGCTATGTTGCTGGATTCCCATGTAGCCAACTGCGGTTCGAGTCCCGGACCTGTTGGCTTAAACTCACGCCGGGTGCGTGTGCGTGCATGCCCCAGATCCCGAGAGGAGAATGGAGGAGAAGGGACTGTGATGTGGCCACCCCCCCCGGGGGGTGATTTCTCGCTTTCTGTCTCTCTGTCTTTCTCTTAGTGCACGTGCCCTATAGCAAAAACCTTTCAAAAAAAAAAATGTCCTCAGGAAAAAAAAGAATTTCCTCAAAAGCAGCAATGACAAGTTTGCATATGAATTGGGAATTAGATGTTATTTGACAATTTTTGTCAATTTTGATAGGTGTGAAAATGTGATCTGTAGGAGAATGCTCTTATTTTTTTGGAGCTAGACAATGAAGTATTTCAAGATGAAGAATCAAGATTCCGTGACTTTGAAAGGACTCAGAAAAAATAAATACAGATGAACAAAGATGCAAAATACTAATAAATGCTGAATGATGATAAGTATAAGGGTGATAAGTTTAAGCTAAGAAGAAATATCTTCAGTTTTAGAAACTTATAAAATATTTGAGAGGTAAAGAATTCTGAGTTGGGGGAACCAGCAGTTAGCGTAATGGCTATGTCGCTGGACTCCCACGTAGTCGACCGTGGTTCGCGTCTCGGACCCGGTGGCTTACAACTCACGCCGGGCGCGTGTGCGTGCGTGCCCAAGATCCCGAGAGGAGAATGGAGGAGAAGGGATTGCGGCGTGACCATCCCCCCTGGGGGGTGATTTCTCGCTTTCTGTCTCTATGTCTCTCTCTGTCTGTCTGGCGAGCGCACGCGCCCTATAGCGAAAAAAAAACCTCTCCAAAAAAAAAAAAAAAAAAAAAAAAAAGAATTCTGAGTTGGGGCCGGCAGGTGGTGTGGTGGTTAAAGGCGCTGGACTCCCACATGGGAAACCATGGTTCAAGTCTCATACCTGGTGGCTTGCTTTCTCATTTTCCCTCTCTCTCTGTTTCTGTCCCTCTCTGATCAAACTGGAAAATAATAATAATAATAAAGTTAAATAAAATTAATTCTAAAAAAAATTCCTTCTTTAAGAAAAAGAGATTCCTGAGTTGTAGCATTGTTTAGTGTTTACCATGTGGTAAAATCTCCTTATCAAAATTAAAAAGTGGGTAGGACCAATTATTTGCTTTACTCATACATTTACCAAGGGTTGGGTCAGCTATGTGGAGCAGTAATAATATGCTGCCCAAATAAGCTGGATCCCACCTGGGGACCCCCGAAATACACTGGGCACATGTGTAGGTGCCCAAGACCCAACAGGCCAGACGATTAGAGGACGGAAACTGCAGCATGACCAGGCCCTGTGGAGGATGCTTCTCTCTCTCTTGCGCTGTCTCTGTTTCTCACTCTCAGTCATCGTTTTAAATATGAAATGTTCAAAATTCTTTCATTCTTGCTAAGAAGGCATCTTTCATTCACTTTCTTTCATGATGGAAATAGCCCCAGCATAGACAGTTGTTCAGAAGACTCACGTCCATGTAACAGCAATTGGTATTTGTATGTCTATGTGAGCAGCCTCCTTTGAATCTAAATACAAACTCAATCCTAGGGTCACTTCCTAGCGATGTTCAAAGCCTTTGTGTGTGTGTGTGTGTGTGTGTGTATGTGTGTGTGTGTACAGAAACAGGTGCACTAATAATAAAGTGCTAGAAACATGATTTTCTTCCCAGAAAGATTTTTATTGCAATAGAGTACATTACACCATATGTGCTGCTGCTTTTTTTTTCCTTTATAGATTTTTGCCATAGGGTACATACACTCGCTAGAGAGAGAAAGAGAGAGAGAGAGAGAGAGCAAGAAACCAACCCCAAGGGGGGGATGGCCACACCACAATCCCATCTCCATTCTCTTCTCAGGATTTTGGGCATGTACACACACACACCTAGCATGATTTTCAAACTGCTGGGTCTGGGGCTTTGAACCATGATCAACCATGTGAAAATTCAGTGCCTTAACCACCATGCCAACTGCTAGCTCTGTGTCTGTGCTTCCTCTTAACAGATCTCTAAGGCATTCAAAAAATTCACACAGAGTCAAACCTGTGGTTAATGCATTGAGGATTTTTATTTGTAAAGCGCTCCATTTTGGGACCAGCAGATGGCAAAATGATTACGTCACTAGACTCCCATGTAGTCAATTGTGGTTCAAGTCCTCGACCCAGCAACTTAAAACTCAGGCTGAATGGGACCAGCGGACGGCGTAATGGTTACGTTGCTGGACTTCCATGTAGTCGACCATGGTTCGAATCCTGAACCTGGTGGCTTAAACTCATGCTGAGCACGTGCATGCACATGCCCAAAATCCCGAGAGGAGAATAGAGAAGGGATTGCAGCGTGGCCATCCCCCAGGGGGTGATTTCTCACTTTCTGTCTCTCTGTCTCTCTGAATCTCCAGCAAGTGCACATGCCCTATAGCAAAAATCTTCCTCTCAAAAAAAAAAAAAAAAAAAAAAAATTCACACTGAGCACATGTGTGTATGTACACAAGATCCTGAGACGAGAATGGAGAAGGGACTGTGGTGTGGCCATCCCCCTGGGATGTGATTTCTCACTTTCTGTCTGTGTCTCTCTGGCAAGCGCACATGCCCTATAGAAAAAGTCACTCCATAAAAGTGCTATATTTTTTTTTCAAGAATTATTTTATTCAAGTTTACTTATTATTTTTTAATTTGACCAAAGAGAGACAGAGAGAGAGGGGCAGTGAGAAACCAAGCCGCCAGTTCCGGGACTTGAGCTACAGTTGGCAATGTGCGAGTCCAGTGCCTTTAACCATCATGCTGCCTGCCAGCCCCCCTGCCCTCTCAAATAAAAAAGTGCTATATTTTAAGCAGGAGAATGGTATCTTCCAAGACCAAAATCTCAGCTAAAACTTACTAACCCCCAAACCGTCCTAACCTTTAGCCCTCCTGCACATATGTAAGACTGAAGAGCTCTGTCTCATGCAGCAAAGGCACTGCTGCAAGGCTGGCAGCACCAAAGGACCTTTCTTTCCGCTGATAAAGGAAAGCCCTCTCTCTCGCTCTGAGCCATGACTCCTGCGTCTCCTGAGACAACAATAGCAACTGTGAAGGCCATCTTTAACAGCAGAGGTAGACAGGAAGTTGTAAGTTCCCTTCCCCTCATTTACAAGGTTTGTTCAATAGAGAATGCAGGCCTATGTCAGAATAGTAGCCTTTGAGCATTAGACAAAGAGATAGTTATAAGTATAAAACAGACAAGTTAGTGCTGCTGCCAGAAGGAAGTGGGGAATATCTATTACCAAACAACAAAAGCATCCCTTATAACAGTGTCAGTGTGGCTAGAAGAGTCCAAAGAAAAAAGGAATTTTCAAAAAGAAGTTACAGCAAGGGTCTTTCAGGGCTTTTATCAAAAATAATGGTCACACATAAAATGTACTTAGCAGGCAAAGTGAGAAATCAATAGAGAAAACAGAGAAGAAATCTCAGCAATAAATATGGTATTAAACTCTTGGATACTTTTACCCACTTTCATCAAAAGAAAAACCAAAACTGTTTTTCAGAAGAAAAACACCATGGGATTAGAAAACTCACCTGAATGTTGACAAACACACCATGGTAAGTCTCATACAGGACTTTGTTACTCTTCACATGCAGAGGGAATTCAAAAGGAATTTCTGTTTTGCCACTGGGAAACTTTCCCGGCTTCACCATTTCTATGGTGCTGTGGATAATCTGGATAGGCTGTAAACAAAGGTCAACGCAGTCCATCAGCACGCACCCTGTAGATGCCCTTTCAAATTAGAGTGTCTATGAGTCACCTCCTGAAACACACGACACCCTGAGCCCTGAATGCTACCATCCCGGTGTCTCAGGCAACAGTGCTGGGTCCAGAGATGAACAGCAATTTGGTTCTGTTTTGTGGCTCTGGCAAAATAAGATTCATTTACCAACATCAGATCCTTAGGTGCTTGTACACAGTAGGAAATGAACTGATATGTCCCTATGTCCTCCCCACATACTTCCCTTAGTTGCCCTAACAACCCAATCTTCAGAATAAAGAGCAGAGTGGAGCTAAGGCTAGGAGGGCCAGTATGTGAACCTAGGGCTCCTCCTCACCCAGCCCTGGCTTGGCCCAGGTCGCGCTCAGAGCCTGAACACCACAGCCTCGCAGGGAGGACAGGCCTTTCCTCCAGCCCTGTTGCCTGGGCAGACCTCCTCAGCTGGACCTCCAAGGGGAAAGGAGGCACCAATATTTGGAACCTGTCTAAAAAGGAGGTGGTACTGTTTTTTAAGCTATGGTTTAGTGTCGCTGAGAAAATTCATGACTTACAAAGTGAATCTTTAAGTGGTGATGGATTAAAATAACTGTTGGAAAAGTATAAGAAGCCCTTAAATCTGAACACCGTTACACCCTCCTTCCCACTGATCCTCCACCTCAAAATCAATCAATCAATCAATAAATAAATAAATAAAACATCAAGAGCTAATACATCCTTCAGGAAAAGGATGCTATAAATATAGACGAGTTTACACGTTGAAACACAAAACTCTACCCTAAATGACAAAAAGAAAACAGCTACTTGCTCTATCCACATCTTACTTTAACGTCAAATCCAACAATAGCAATACACACAGCTAATAAGATGAGTTTTGATTTAAGAAAGCAAGTACCATAAGCCACAGACACAACTGCTCAGAAAAACTTTGAGCTTTCTAGTGGCTGAAATCGGTCCATAGATAGTTTGCCTAATGTTATTTATAAAATAGGAATAAATATAAGCAGGTTTACAGTAACAGGATATATTTAGAAATAAAATATCTGGGTTTTTTTTCTAGGTTGACTAGTAAATATTAAAAGTGTAACTATCACCATCCCTTGCAAAAATAACAATGGATAACAATAGAGACAGGAAGTGAGGATTACCATACACATTTCAAATGTTGAACTAAAAATTTGCAATGAAATATTCTTACCTTAACAGAATTATAGAAAGCTTCAAACACACCCACACTTTTGGCACTCAGCTGAAGGTTGACAGTCCCCTCCATTGTCAAAGACACTCCCTGGTGTTGGACTGAGTCCTTACTAAATATGACCACCACACCGGAGAGCACCTCCTGGAGAGGAAAGACAGTCACCCATCAGATAAACCTATCACTTTCATTTACCTGTTTATCAGCAAAAATAAATCTCCTTGACTATCGACCAATTAGTTTAAAGATAAAGGTGCTGGGGCCGGCTGGTGGCATGGCTGAACTCTCACGTGGCTGACTAAGGCTTGAGACCTAGACCTGGAGGCTTGCTTTCTCACTTTCCCTCTCTTTCCTTCTGTGTCTCTCTCTGGTCAAATTAAAATAAAGAGATAAATAACAATGATGAGTAAAATTAAACTTAAAAATTTTTAAAAAAGAAAGTGACAAAGTACCAGCCCCATGGCATAGTGGCTAAGGGAGCCAGATCCCACATTGCCAACTGATTTGAGTCCTGAGCTTGGAAGCTTGAGAAGTGCACTGAGCACATGTACATGCATGTCCAAAATCCTGCAGGATGAGAAATAGAGAAGAGATTATAGTGATAACTCGCCCCAGTGGGGGATGCTTTCCCTTCTCCTTCTCTCCTCTTCTCTGTCTCTGATGAGCACGAGTACCCTCTGCCAATTAAAAAATTAAAGTCAGGGTCAGCAGGCAGTGTGATGATTAAGATGCTGGATTCCCACATGGCTGACCGTGGTTTGAGTCCCAGACTTGGTGGCTTGAAAATCATGCCGGGCATGTGTGCATGTGTGCCCAAAATCCTCAGAGGAGAATAGAGAAGGAAAGGTAGTGTGGCTATGCCCCTTTAGGGTGATTTCTCACTTTCCCTCTCTTTGCCTCTCTCTGTCTCTCGTGAGCACACATGCCCAATGGTAAAAACCTTATAAAACATTGTTCTTAAGTTCAGATTTTCATTGTGATACCTGCATAGCAGGATGAGGAAGGCCAGTCACAGTGGGGACCAGGCATGCTTTGATAATGACAAGGCAGGCTGGAGGGCTGGGGTGCCCTTCCAAACACTTCTTTATTCTTGGCTGGGAGCCAATGTCTGATTTCAAAAGGCCTGTGGCAAATGGCGGGTTCACAGCGCTATTACACATGGGTGTGTGTTATGATCTCTTCAAAAGGAATTCAAGAAAATAAACCCTTTCCTTAGGTTTTCTCAATTAGCTGACTGAAACAACTGCATGTTTTCAATGGTAACTGGCTGTTGGTCCAGTGTCCTTTCAGCCCAAAAAGCCTCCCTGAGGTCATCTATACAACACCAGGGACCTTCAAAAAGTCCATGGAAAATGTGTTATTATGAACAAACTATGTATAGATTTCAAAATTTTTTGCACCAAAGTGAACTTCTAATTCTATTTTTCCACAAGTTTTTTGATGTCTCTCATACATGAAGACAACATATCATTCCCACCACAGACAGTCCTCAGACCCTCGCCATTCTGACTCACTTGACAGACACTGAGCCTTGACTCCCCTGGTTCATGAATCATTTGAGAAGAATTCACAACAGACCATCCATTCATTTCTCTGAAGATAATTACTGAGTAAGAGAATATGGATGTTAACTACATTCTGTATTGGATGGCAGTTTCTTCCTGTTACCACAGAACTTGATAGTCTCAATTTGTTATGGGGGTTCAAGCAGAAAAGGAAGTTGAAGAGATTAAACAGCACCAACCAGAGCAGAATAAAATGTACAAGAAACACAAAATAACACATTTCCAAATGACCTTCAGCTCTTAATACAACTGCTGTCAAAGGGTAACAGAATGGCAAAAAACTGTTGACCAAAAAAATAAAAATAAAAACAACAAAAATAAAGATTGGTCTGCACATGACGCCTTAAAAAGCATTTGTCCCGCTGGTGTGTAAGTGAAAAAAATTTCTCCAAGATCTTACAATATGTGGAATTTGGGGAGCAGGGATTATCCCATGTCCCTTAAATGTGCTAAAAACTTTGTTTCTCCACTCCCCATCTCAGAGTCCTGAAAGTCTAAGTCAAAATAAACACTATCATCTCTACTTTAAGCAGAATCCAAGAAGGAGAGAACAGAAAAAGCTCATAAGCCAACTGAAATGAAACTTCCTCTAAAATAGTTTCAGTTCTAAATTTAATCAAAATGAACTCTATTAATTTTTTGTACAATCCAAATCAAATAGAAATTTGATGTTCTTTAGTTACCAGAGGGCATACTCATAGCCAGAGACAGTGAAACAGATTTGGGGGTGAGGGGAGAGAAAGCACCTCCACTAGGGTATGGTCATGCTATAATCACTTCTCCTCCAACTCTCCATCTTGTCAGGATTTTGGGCATGCACGCACACACACGTGTCCAGAGTGTTTTTCAAGCCACTGAGGCTGGTATTCAAACTGTGGTCGGTCATGTGGAATTTGGCTCCCTTGAACCACTAGGCTATGGGACCCAGCCCTAGAAGTCTACTTTTTAAAAATATAAATTCAGTGGTATATTTTTAAAAATTAACAACTAGTATGACCCAGAAATAAAACTGAACAATAAATTAGGTCATTGAAAAAGTCATGATGTATTTTTCTGGTTTTCTATGCAAAAATACATCATATCTTTCCTGAAAACCCAATCATTTTGTGGACTTTATCAATTAAGCAATGCAGTAGCACCTGAGAATAGGTCCTATGTAATCATGACACTGCCCATTAATTTCATGGGAACAGATCTCTGCATTGACCACTGAGGAGCATATTATAACGATGACATCAACAGGAGCCTTTTCCATACTAAATCCCTGTGGTATAAGAAAAAAGCTGTGAAGTATCTTCTTGGAAGTAAGCAAAGTAAATACTTTGATTCTTGTCATTCTTTGATTTAACTAAAAATATAGTAGAGAAGATACAAAACTAATATATTTGTAGATAAACTTATTCCTACAATATATGAGTCTATTCAATTCCTACCAATATGAGGATAAAAAATTACTCCAAGTATACCCAAAGAGCCAAGGAGTTTAGAAACTTAAGATGGTTCAATGAAGAGTTAAGACCCAGGCTAGAGAGTGATACCAGACCTTTTTTTTTTTTTTTTTTTTAATTTGCCAGATGGTTTGTGTGCTCAATAGAGATAGACAGGGGAAGAGGGAGAAAGCACCCTTCACAGGAAATTGTCATGGCACAATCCTTTCTCCTCCATTTTTCACTCCTGTCCAGATTTTGGGGCATGCATACACATGCGCTCACCATGTTTCTCAAGCCACCAGGTCTGGCACTTGAACCGTGTGATCAGCTATGTGGGATCCAGCTCCCTTAAATGCCACAGGCTGTCCCTAACAGACAGTGCTTAATTAATTCTGGCAAGGAAGGATAAGATGAATTTGAGAAAGTGAAATTTGAAACACAAAGACCTCACTTCCCCCTCAGACTTCTGTCTATACACTCAGGAAGAGAAAGTAAGACTTACGGCTCTAGGTATTACTAATTTCTCACTCAAGAGAATAGCGGGGACTATCAACTGGGGGGGTGAGGGGAGCATGATTACAAAGAGAACACTCACAGATCTAAGAATGGCAACAAGCCCAAAAAAGATACACGAAAATCACCTGCATGTGTGCTCTTTAAAAAAAAAAAAAAGAAAGAAAAAAAAAAGAGCCATAGCTTTTGTTTGCCTTTTCTTCTTTTTTATGGAGAGGTTTTTGCTATAGAGCACGTGCGCTCTCCAAAAAGAGAGAGACAGAGAGACAGAAAATGAGAAATCACCCACTGGGGGTATGGCCATGCCACAATCCCTTCTCCATTTTGTCTCAGGATCTTGGGCACGCACGCACACACGCCCGGAGTGAGTTTAAGCCACTGGGTCGAACCACGGTTGACTACATGGGAGTCCAATCACATAGCCATTACACCAAGAGCTGGTCTCCTCTTTGCTTTTTAAAAAGGCCAAACCTCCACCCCCATGGAGGGATGGCCATGCCACAACTCCTTCTCCTCCATTCTCCTCTTGGGAACGCATGCACATGTACCAGCCTGAGTTTCAAACCTCTAGGTCTGGGACTCAAAGCATGGTTGGCCATGTGGGAGTTCAACGACATAACCATTATGCTATCTGCTGATCCCAGCTTTTGTTGGTTTCTTTATTTTTTTAAAAAAAGATCTCTTTACCTTTACTTATGATGATGATGATTTTTAAATTTGCTTTAGGGTACATGCACTGACCAGAGTCACAGTCCTTTCTTTCTCTCTGTGAGGTATAATTCCATTTAAGAATAAGACTAAGAGGGACCAGCAGTTAGCATAATGGCTGTGTCACTGGACTCCCATGTAGTCAACAGTGGTTTGAGTCCCGGACCCAGTGGTTTAAACTCACGCTGGGTGCGTGTGCGTGCGTGCCCAAGATCCCAAGAGGAGAATGGAGGAGAAGGGACTGCGGCGTGGCCATCCCTCCTGGGGGGTGATTTCTTGCTTTCTGTCTCTCTGTCTCTGTCTTTCTGGCGAGCATACACGCCCTATAGCAAAAACCTCTCAAAAAACAAACAAAGAAAAGAAGAAGACTAAGACGCAGATGATAATTACGGTGAAAGAACAATGCAAAATATGCATCCTGACAGCATAGAAATTATTTTAAAATACTAGTGGAGAGAATAAGGGAGCAAGAATGTAGAAAGTAGTATAATATACATGGTTTCTCATCTTTGACAGCTGGGACTTTAAAATATGTCATTAAAACCATACTTTGGACTCGACCTCTGTGGAACAGCTGGTAGCACACTGGATGGTGGAGCTGGAAGCCACATCCAAGTGCTGTGCAATTTCCTGGCCCAGTCAACCTGAAAAACATGCTTCGTGAGCCGTCATGCCCAGAATCCTGGCAGGCTGGAAGGCGGGAAGGGGATCATGACGTGACTAAGCTCTGTAGAGAGTGCTTCTCTCTTTCTTCCTCTCTCTAGTGTGCTCATACACTCTATCATGAATAAATAAGAAGAAAACATACATTTTGGGGCCAAGCAGTGACACAGTGGTAATGCAATGGGGCCCACATGGGGAGATCCTGGGTTTGCATCCTGGAACATTGCTAACCATGCCAGGCATGCCCATGTTCACGGCCACCTGAGACTGGGGTTTGATCAGATACAAAAACGTCAATAAAGATATCTGTAAATAACAAGGTCAGGTGATGGAAGAGAAGGAAGAAGGAAAAAAGATGAAATATGCTAACATGTCATTGTAGTAGGAAATTTATAAATGTCTAAAACATGAATTTATAATAAAGTCAGGTCATAAAAATAACAATTAGAACAAAATTAAACTCCAAATGACAGGACCAGCACATGGCATAATGGTTATGTCACTGGACTCCCGCGTAGTCAACCACAGTTCAAGTGCTGGACCGGGCTGCTTAAAACTCGCGCTTGGGACCAGCAGTTGGCATAATGGCTATGTTGCTGGACTCCCATGTAGTCAACCGTGGTTCGAGTCTTGGACCCGGTGGCTTAAACTCATGCCAGGTGCGTATGCATGCATGCCCAAAATCCCGAGAGGAGAATGGAGGTGAAGGGATTGTGGCGTGTCATCCGCCCGGGGGTGGGGGGGGACGGTGATCTTGCCTCTGTTTCTCTGTCTCTGTCTTCCTGGCAAGCACACACACCCTATAGCAAAAACCTCGCAAAAAAAAAACACAAAACAAAACAAAACAAAAACCTCACGCTGGACACTTGTGCGTGCATGCCCAAGATCCTGAGAGGAGAATGGAGGAAAAGGGATTGCAGCATGGCCATCAACCCTGGGGGGTGATTTCTCACTGTCTCTCTCTGTTTCTCTGGCAAGGGCACACACCCTATAGCAAAAATCTCTCTTAAAAACAAAAAGTCCCAAACGACTAGAAAAATCATACAAACAACATAAAGCAAAGAAAACAAACTGAAAAGAAAAAGGTGCTTAAAAAGTTACTTTAAAAACCACCCCCTGGGGGCCAGCAGGTGACAGGTTAAGGGTGCTGGACTCCCATATGGCCAACCGCAGTTTGAGCTCCGGATCTGGTGGCTTGCTTTCTCACTTTCTCTCTCTCTCTCTCTTTCTCTGGTCAAATTAAGATAAATAAATAAATAAATGGATAAATAAAGTTAAATAAATTAAAAAAAACACTCACAGGGCTGGCAGGTGCTATGGTGGTTGAGCGAGCTGGACTCCCACATGGCCAACCATGGTTTAGGTTCTGGACCTGTTGGCTTGCTTTCTCACTCCCCCCTCCTCCTGGTGGCTTTCTTTCTCACTTTCTCTCTCTCTCTCATCAAACTGGAAAGTAATAATAATAATAAAGTTAAATACAATCATTCTTTAAAAAAAAAAAAAAAAAAAAGAACCCTTCACATAACAAAGCAGCAACAACAGAATTAATGCCCAATATATGTCATATTAATAAACAGGCTAAATTAACATCTATTAAAAAAAACAGACATTCATGGTGCCAGTCTGTGGTATGATTGATAAGGTGTCTGGATTTCGCATGGACAAAATCAAGGTTCAAGTCCTGGACCCTGCAACTTTCAAAACATGCTAGGCACACATACACGCATGCCCAAAATCTCAAGAGGAGAAAGGTTGGGGGGGGGGTTGGGGCGTGACTGTACCCTCTGGAGAATGCTTTCTCACTTTCCCTCTCTGTTTCTCTGTATCTCTCTGGTGAGCACACATGCCCTCTATCGAAGATTTTAAAATAAAATAAAAAAAAAAGACATATTATATTGCAAAGCAAAACCTAATCTTATAGTATTATGCTATATGACAGAGAATTACCTAAAATGGCAGAAGTGGGGAGTGGATTTAGGAAGGATAAGCAAATGTATATGAGGGAAATTTGAAGAAATTGTTGTAATCTTAGTATCAGACAAAACTGAATTCAGAAAATGAAGAATTAAAACAAAGAAGTGTAGTTTGCAAATCTATAGAGTACAACTTACAGAAAAGACATGAGATATTATCTGTGGATCAAATAATATAGCAACACTCATAAAGGAAAAACTACAAGAGATGCAGGAGAAACTAAATAAAATACATTAGTTATAGGCTATATGAATCTACTCCTCTCAAATTATTACCAATAAGACAGACAGAAAAAAGCAAAAAAATTAAATAAATAAATAGAGAACTTAGTTACACATCAATAGGGTATGACTAACTGACATATGTAGAACTCTACACTCTGAAAACAAAAAAAATACTCTTTTTCAATGTGTACAATATATTCATAAAAATAAACCAAATTAGCCCCTAACTAAGTCTCTCAGCTCTTTCTTTGGGGGAGGAAAAAAAGGCAAATTATTAACTAATCAAAGAAAAAAGAGAGAGAGAGAGAGAGAAGCAAAAACAAATATCTAAAATTGTAGATGAGAGAAATATGTGAGATGTATTAAAGGTAAGTAAAAGAACAGTAAGAGAATACATCATTCAATTATATATAAGTACATTTGAAAAGTTAAAGTGAATTATTTCTCTAGGAAAATAAAATTTACCCAAAATAACTCCAAAAGACACATAAAATCTAAGCAAATCAATCACCAAAGAAACAGTTATACACACACATACACATACACACAGCACAAGGCCCACACAGACCCACATAAGATCATTCACACATGTGTACAGAAAATTCCAATATAAATCTATTCTAAAGGAAGAAACTTGAAAAAAAAAAAACAGCAAATATATGAATGATAGCAAAGTAGAACAAAATCACACATATACACACACACACACCCCAAAAGAAAGAACACAATCTATTCTCACTTACAAATATCAATGCCAAAAAAAAGAAAAAGACAAAATGTAATCCAGTAGCAACTTAAAAAGAGTATTACACTAAGGGGTTGACAGATGGCGCTGTAGTTGAGGCACTGGATGCCCACATGACTGACTACAGTTAGTCTTGGACCTGGTGGTTTGATTTCTCAATTTCTCTCTCATTTTCTGAGTTTCTCTGGTTAAATTTGAAATAATAGTAATGGTGAATAAAATTAGATAATTCTTTTTTTTTCTTTTGAGAGGTTTTTTTCTCTATAGGGCGCGTACGCTCGCCAGCCAGACAAAGAGAGACATAGAGACAGAAAGCGAGAAATCACCCCCCAGGGGGGATGGTCACGCCGCAATCCCTTCTCCTCCATTCTCCTCTCGGGATCTTGGGCACGCACGCACACACGCCCAGCGTGAGTTTTAAGCCACCGGGTCCGGGACGCGAACTGCGGTCGACTACGTAGGAGTCCAGCGACATAGCCATTATGCTAACTGCTGGTTCCCAGATAATTCTTTTTTTAAAAAGAATATTACACTATAACCAACTGGGATTTAGTCTGGGAATGTAAAAATAGTTTAATGATAAAGAAAACTATTAAAATTATTAATACAGGGGCCAGCAGATGGTGTAATGGTTATGCCGCTGGACTCCTATATGGCCAACTGCAGTTCAAGTTATGGACCTGGAGCCTTGAAACTCAAGCCAGGCATGTGTGCATGCATGCATGCCCAAGATCCCCAGGAGAAGAATAGAGGAAAAGGATTCCAGTGTGAGCATCCCCCATGGGGGCTGATTTCTTATTTTCTCTCTCTCTGTCTCTCTCTGGCAAGCATACATGTCCTATGGCAAAAAAAAAAAAAAAAAAAAAAAAAAAAAAAAAAAAAAAAAAAAACTCTCTAAAAAGATTATTAATATGACTCACTGTATTAGTTAACTCTCAAGAGATAGATCATATAGTCATAACAGATACTGAAAAGGCCCACGAGGGCCGGCCCATGACCTAGTGGTTAAGGTGGCTGGATCCCAAATGTCTGACTTCATGGTTCAAGTCCCAGATCTGCTGGCTTGAGAAACATGCCAGGCACGTGTGTAAGTGTGTCCAAAATCCCTAAAAGAGGACGAGATAAAGGAAAACAGATTGTGGCATAACCATGCCTCATGGAAAGTGCTTTCTTGCTTTCTCTATTTCTCTTCAGTGTGTACATGTACCCTCTGGCAAATGAAAGAAAGATCCTTAATAAAATTTAATATCTTTTATTGATAAAATTCTTAGTAAAATAAGAATAAAAGTATACTTCCTTAAAATGATAAAATACAGGAGGACTTCAAAAGGTTCGTTGGGAGCCAGGCACTGGCACAGCAGTAAAACATGATGCTTTGTGAAGCAGACTCAAATGACAAGATTCTGGGTTCATGCCTGGAGACCTCCCTGAACACCCCAGGCACGTGCATGCCCAGGATCTGGTGTTGGCTGAGACGAAGGGTGGATCATGAAGTCAAGAGCTTGTTGAGGGTGCTGTCTCTGTCTCTCTTGCTCATTGGAGAGCTGCCTGGACAATTTTTTTTAAGTTCATAGAAAAACAGAAAAGATAATAATAAAAAAGATAATCTTTTAAGTTTAATTTCAAAAAAAAAAAAAAGCTCCGTTTAAAACACTTTAATTCTATTCATTGTCATTATTTTATTTTATTTTATTTTATTGAAGACCAGAGAAAGACAAAGACAAGGAAAGTGAGAAAGCAAGCTGCCAGGTCTGGTACTTGAACTGTGGTCAGCCATGTGGGAGTCCAGCTGCCTTAACTACCACGCCACCTGCCGGCCCCCTGTTTAAGACACTTTTATAAGCAATGATACCAGACATTTAGTCCACCCCTAAAAAATTGAAAGGCCTGGGAATTTAGCCATGTCTACATAGATATTTTCACATTATTAACTGAAGAAAATTTTATTTCACATTATTAGTTGAAGGAAAAAACTCCCACAAAATTGCCCTCATTTGATGAAAGGAATGAACAGGAGCATTGTCACTCTCCAGTGAAGCTTTCCCAGGTGTATTCCTGCTAAAGTTTCAGCTAACTTTCTTAATACACTCTGATAACACTAAGATTTTATTGTTCTTTGGCTCATCAGAAAGTCAACAAGCAAGATGCCTTGAGCATTCCCAAAAGACAGTTGTCATGACTTTTATTCTTGACTAATCTGCTTTTGCTTTGACTGGATCACTTTTTTTTAATTATTATTTTATTTAACTTGTATTTATTATTATTATTTTCCAGTCTGATCAGAGAGAGACAGAGAAAAAGGGAGAGGGAAAGTGAGAAAGCAAGCCACCAGGTCCAGGACTTGAACCACAGTCAGTCATGTGGGAGTCCAGCACCTTTACTACCATGCCACTTGCCAGCCCCTGGACCATTTCTTCTACCTCCTGGTAGCCATTGTTTTGTGTTTTGTCTTCAAGATTATACTGGTAGGGGCCAGCAAACGGCATAGTGGTTAAGGTGCTGGACTTCCACATGGTAGACCAAATTTCAAATCCTGGACCTATCAGCTTGCTTTCTCACTTTCTCTCTCTCTCTGGTGAGCGCAGGTGTCCTATAACAGATTAAAATAATAACAACAAATAAAAATTAAATTAATAACTCTTTATTTTAAAAAAATTGAACTGGTAAAGCCACATGTTATCTCCTGGTACATTTATTTGAACAAATGCTTCAGGATCTTGATCACAAAAGTTTAGAATTTCCAATGAAATGTCTGTTCTTGTCTACAGCTGATCTGAATGCAATAATTTTGCTAACCGTCAAGCAGAGTTTACTCAACTTTAACTTTTCAGTCAGAATTACATAAGCTGAACCAGTTGAGATGTCTATAGTACTGTCTATTGCTTCTGTTGTTAATCTCTTCAATGAGAACAAGATTAATTTCTTCCTTGCAAAATGATGTGGATGGTCTGCCACTGCAGGTGTCATCTTCAGCATTGTCTCATCACTTAAAATTAGTCATCCATTTGTAAACTACTGAGTTCTTTGGGGCCTTGTCCCTATAAATGTTTGATAAGCATCAATGATTTTCACCATTCTTCAACTCAAGCTTCACCATAAATTTGATGTTTCTTCTTATTTAAATTTAAGCAAAATTCATGTTGTTGATAGGAGTTCTTTTTTTCTTTTTTTAAAAGAGATTTTTGTTACAGGACAGATGCGATCACCGAAGAGACAGAAACAGACACAGACAAAAAGCAAGAAATCACCCCTCGGGGGATGGCTATGTCTCAATCCCTTCTCCATTATCCTCTCGGGATTTGGGGCACACATGTACATGTGCCCGGCATGAGTTTTAAGCCGCTGGGTCTGGGACTCAAACCACAGTTGACTATGTGAGAATCCAGCAACATAATCATTACACCATCTCCTGGACCTAACAGGAGTTCTTTTCAAATTGATGTCTTATGCTTCTTGGTGCCTCAAAGTCTATTCTGTTCAGACTTGTTATAAGAAGCTAGTACATATTTATTTTGGTGCAAAAACCAATGATATCCATGCATAGTTTTTTCATAATATACATTTTCCACAAACTTTTTGAAGACCACTCATCTACTTTACCCAGAAGCCAATACCAAATTTAATAGGGAAACATGATCCTTTCAAGTTAGGAATAAAACAAGGATGCCCACTATCACCAATGTTAAGATACTACAAGAAAACACAACAAAACCAGAGAAATAAGTATGAAATCCAAAAGGAGGAGACAAAAATTATCAGTATTTGTGGATATGGTATTGGATCATGGAAAAGTCATTATGCATTTTTGCATTGAAAAACATGAAAAAATATGTCATGACTTTTCTGACGACCCAATACTATACTTGTAAGAACCCAAGTGAAGTCACTGAATAACTTATCAACGTGAGAATTTCAGAAAGGAAGAAAGTTAGGTACAAAATTAATACACAGTTTGCATTACATACAAACCAACACTCAGTAAGAGAAGACAGTGGAAGAAAAGGTCTTATTTTCAAAAGCAAACATTAAAATACTATAAATAAATTTAACATGAAATATCTAAAAGTCCCATATAACAAAAACTTACAACATGCCTTAAGGTCACTAAAGAAAACTTGAACAAATGAAAAATCATATCTTGAAAAAATGAAAAACGTCTGAATAGAAAAGACTTAACACTCTTAATGTTATCTACTCTCCTAGAATTAAATCTGTAAAGGCAGCCCAATTCTAAAGAAAATAACATTGAAAATCGTTTTTTCTTTGATGGGGGAGTTTGTAGGGATGGGAGGACAGACTAAAAAAACTGATTCTAAAGTTCATATGCAATTATGAATAAATCCTGAAAAGAAGAGAGATGAGGAAGCTTATTAGCACTATGAGATATTATAAAGCTACAATAATTTACAAAGTGTGGTACGAGGCACTTGTATACGAGGCACTTGTATACGAGGCACTTGTACAAGCTGAAAGATCAACAGAAAGGTCAAAGCTCTAGACACTAAAAAATCTAAATGAGGGCTATCAGGCGCCATGCTAGTTGGGGCGCTGGATCCCACATGGCAAAATCGGTGGTTTGAGTCCCGGACCTGGTGGCTTGAGGAATACCCGACACATATCTGCCAAAATTCCAAGAGGAGAATGGAAGAGAATAGACTGTGGAGTGGCCATCCCCCCAAGGGGGAGATTTCTCTCCAGCAAGTACCATGCCCTATGGCAAAAATCTAAAACCAAAAAACAAACAGCTAAATGCATCAAAGACTTAAAAATAAAAATGAATATAGTATAACTTTTAGACAGGGGCCAGCAGGTGGTATGATAGTTAAGCACTGGACTCCACCACCAATGACCATGGTTTGCGCTTTGGACCTGGCAAACACCAGGTACAAATAAATGGCATTTTCAGGTAGACCAGACTGGGGACTCAAACTGCAGCTGGCATGTGGCTTCTAGTTTCACAATTTCTGGCTATGGCTACTTCTTTTTTGTTGTTGTTGTTTTTTATTGCTATGTTGGTCATAGACTCAAAGAACTATACATTGAAAAAGGTGATCCATGGGGGACCAGCAGGTGGTGTGGTGGTTAAGGCGCTGGACACTCCCACATGGCTGACTGCGGTTCAAATACTGGACCTGGTGGCTTGCTTTCTCACTTTCCCTCTCTCTCTCTCTCTCTCTCTCTCTGTGTATCTCTCTCTGGTCTAGTTAAAATAAATGAATGAATAAATAAAATAAAATTCATTAAAAAAAAAGAAAAAGGTGATCCATTCCATAATTATATCTCTATTTTTTTAAATGAGTATTATGAAGGATAGAAGTAAATATAGTTGTACTATTTCTTGGATATTATGGTCATATTCTAAAAGTAGTATTTTAAAAATTTGTATTATAATTTACATGTAGTAATTGTATATCTTTTAGGGGTTAAGCATGTTTTTCAAAACACGTATACAATGCATAAGGAGCAAATCAGGGCAATAAATATATCGACTGTCTTCAACATTTATCATTATTTTGTGTTATGAGAAAAAAATTAATATTTAAGTAAAGATCTATAATGATCAGTCAGTTTACAAGCAATGGAGCTATAACAAAACATGGAGATATCAATAACCATAGCTTTAACGCACTTACTGCCCATATAGCAGAGTAATACCATAATTCATGCAACAAACACTTTTGCAAGACTACCACGTGCCAAATGCCATTCTAGACACCTGAACACAGCAGGTGACAAAATAGACAAGCCTACATTCATTAGGGGTTACATTCTAGTGTCCCCCTCTGATGTAGGCCTAATATGGCAAAACAAATCTGGTTTCTTCTACGTATAGAATAATATAAATATAGGTATAGGTACTAAGTAAAATGGGTTGACCAAAAGCAAGGTGATTATCCAAAGTGAGACTTCAAATTCCTAATTATGAAACTTTCTTGAAAGCCTGAAAATAAACTTGAGCCACGAAGTCAAAGTTTAGAAAGGGCAACTTAAAATTGCCAATACTACTCACAAAAAATAAATTTTGTTTTTGTTTTTTGCTAGAAGGTGTATGTGCTTATCAGAGATAGAAGGGAAAAAAGAAAGCACTCCCTCCCCATGGTGAATGGTCACACTGCAATCCCTTCTACATCTCCCCTCCCTTCCAGGATTTTGGGCACACATGCACATTCACCCAGCATGTTTCTCAAGCAGCCAGGTTCAGGACGTGAACCACATTATTGGCCATATGAGATCCAACTGCCTTAACCATCAGACCATGGAACCACCCCAGTATGGTGTTTTTAGTATAGGAGTAGTAAATTCTAATTCTGTTGTGTTACACAGTCTCAGGGATTAGACACTACATATTAGCAAAATTATGTGTTAACAGAGATCACCTGATTTTAAATTTTAATAACATTAAAACCTGTAGGTTTAGAAAGCTGACACTGTGGCTTGGATCTATTGGCTTCGGTGTATATGAAGACTCCAGACCTTTAGGAGGGCTCTGACTACAAAGGAGTCTAGGCACCGACATAATTATAAGCCAAAGTAATGATGGAGGAATAAAGGGAGTCGGCCAAAGAAAATGCTTTGTATATCCAGTCCACACTTACATAGGAACAACCAGAATAGTCATCAAATTGAAATCCTGGTCAGAGTGAAATCATGTGTGAATGGTAATTAACAGTGTATCATTCAGATTCAAGCTAGAATGCAGGCAAACTTTACAGAGGATAAGGGAGGAGTCTGCAGCAGCAGAGACCTTTCAGGCTGTCACTGCAAAACAGGAGCTCTGTTAGTGTGTTGTGTGGCGCAGGAGTAGGTTCTCTGTTTCAGGTTAATCCAGAGTGGATTCCTGGCGTCAAACAGTCTAAAGTCCCTTTCGGAATCTTCTACAAAAAGTTGGGAATGCAATATGATGAATTCTGGACAGTGTCTATGGGGTTATAGAAAGGGGACCGAAAGATGTTGTTACTTTTCATAGGACAGTCTTTTATATTAGTTCAATTTTCTTAGTAGAAATATACTTTCTAATTTATAAAACAATTTTAAATGTGTTGAGCAAGATCTGCAACATACAAAGGGACTTCAAAAAATTCACGGGGGGACCAGCAGTTATCGTAATGGCTATATCGCTGGACTCCCACGTAGTGGACCGCGGTTCGCGTCCCGGACCCGGTGGCTTAAAACTCACGCCAGGCGCATGTGCGTGCCTGCCCAAGATCCCGAGAGGAGAATGGAGGAGAAGGGATTGCGGCGTGGCCATCCCACCTGGGGGGTGATTTCTCGCTTTCTGTCTCTCTGTCTGTCTGGCGAGCGCACGTGCCCTATAGCGAAAACCTCTCAAAAAAAAAAAAAAAAAAAAAAAAAAAAATTCATGGGAAGGGTCCGGCAGGTGGTGTGGTGGTTAAGGCGCTGGACTCTCACATAGCTGACCGCGGTTCAAGATCCAGACCTGGTGGCTTACTTTCTCACTTTCCCTATCTCTTTCTGTCTCTTTGGTTAAATTAAAAATATAATAAATAAATTGAATAATTCTTTTAAAAAAAAAGTTCATGGGAAAATGGAATTAAAAGTACAAGTTTATGGGGCTGAATGATGCACATGGGAAGGTTCCAAGTTTGCATCCAGAAGTCTTTCCTTTTTTTTAAGGTTTTCTTTCCTTTTTCTTTCTTTTTTTTTTTTCTTCTGCCATGGGGCACATGCCAGAGGTTGCGAGAAAGGAGTAAGAAATCATCTCCTAGGAGGATGGCCATGACACAATCCCTTCTCCTCCATTCTCCTCTTGGGGTACTGGGCACACAAATGTGCCTGGTGTGGTTTTTAAGCTGCCAGGTCCAGTACTCAAACCACAGTGGGCCATGTGGGAGTCTATCACCTTAACCACTATGCCACCTCTTGGGCGGCCGCCAAGATCTATTTGAATACACCAGGCATGTGCACGTCCAACTGTGGTCAGCTGAGGTAGGGGGTGGATGGTGGCACCAAGAACCTGCTGGAGTTGACTATCTCTGTCTCTGTATCTGGCTCATAGAAGGAACAAACTCAGTAAAGTACAAGTTTAGTATAAAATTTTTTTTAAATTCATGCATAGTTTTTTCATATTACAAATTTTCTATTCAGTTTTGAAGGCTTTCATACAGTCAAAATAACACTAATGAATCTTTTCGTAAATGAAAGAAAAAGAGTTTATTTTTTCTTTTCCATTATTACTGAAGACTAAAATTTCTGTCCATAGTTCCCCATTGAGGGGACTTCTGTTCCTTCCCAAAGAGGATGATGTGGGTTTTAGAGTAATTGTTCAAACATCTTTTCTGATAAAACAAAAGAAGAGCCAGTTTGGGGCTGATGTCATGCCTTGTATGCAACAAAAAACCATAAATGTAACTAAGAATATTATCAGGTCAGCCTTGTAGTACAGTAGTTCAGTGCTGTGCATAGGGAGCTAGATCCCACATGGTTGACCACAGTTCAAATCCTGGCCCCAATAGCTGGGAAAAAAACACACGCTGGGTATAGTATGCATGTGTGGTCAAGATCTTAACAGGATGGAGAAATGGAAGAAAAATAATTGTGACATGACCACACCTACTGGGTGCTTTCTCTTTGTAGAGTTAGGGCATATGCTTTCTGGCAATTAAAAAAAAAAAATTTTTTTTTTTTTTTTTGGGGACCAGCAGTTAGCGTAATGGCTATGTCGCTGGACTCCCACGTAGTCGACCGCGGTTCGAGTCCCGGACCCGGCAGCTTAAACTCACGCCGGGCGCGTGTGCGTGCGTGCCCAAGATCCCGAGAGGAGAATGGAGGAGAAGGGATTGCGGCGTGGCCATCCCCCCTGGGGGGTGATTTCCTGCTTTCTATCTCTCTGTCTCTCTCTGTCTGTCTGGCGAGCGCACGCGCCCTATAGCAAAAACCTCTCCAAAAAAAGAAAAAAAAAAAAAATTTTTTTTTAGAGGTTTTTGCTATAGGGCGTGTGCGCTCGCCAGAAAGGCAGAGAGAGACAGAGAGACAGGAAGCGAGAAATCACCCCTCAGGGGGGATGGCCATGCCGCAATCCCTTCTCCTCCATTCTCCTCTTGGGATCTTGGGCACGCACGCACACGCGCCCGGAGTGAGTTTAAGCCACCAGGTCCAGGACTTGAACAGCGGTCAACTACATGGGAGTCCAGTGACATAGCCATTATGCCAACTGCTGGTCCCCCCCAAAAAAGAATATTATCATGGGGAAAGAGTGGTGAGAATTAACAGGGTTGGCTGTCATTAGTAAGCATGTGAGCCAACTGTATACCACCAGCATTTGGCCTACTAGCTCAGAGGTTAGCCTGTGTAACCCCTCTGTAGTCACTCAGAGACATGCTCTAAGTGAGCATCAGTAATCCCTGATCAGGAGAGTTTGACCAAGTACAGGTTCCTATTAAGAGTCAAAGATGCCTCAGCAGCCACTTTGGGATCTGAGAAAGAGTCTAGGAGGTCAGGGAGATACGCATATTCTCACTTCAAACAGAACGGTTGTTTGTTTATAATATAAACTATTTTGATTCATATTACATTTATAAAATGGACATACTCAAATTCTACACAAGGCTTCATTTAATAGAGGAGCCTCACTCCTTAAATCTTGTGTGGAAAATCTTATTCTAAACAAAAAGTATCCATTTTCTTGAGCTGTTTATGAGGCCAGCAGGTGGTATGGAGATAAGCACTGGATCCCACATAGCCTACTGCATGGTTTGAATCCCAGACATGATGGCTTGAAAATCATGCTGAGTACATGTGCATCTGTGCCCAAATATCCTAAGAGGAGACTAGAGGAGAAGGGATTGCAGCATGGCCATCCCCCAAGCGGTGATCTCTCACCTTCCCTCTCTGTTGCTCTCTCCCTCTGTCTCTCTCTGGTGAGTGCACATACCATATAGCAAAAACCGAAAAAAAAAAAAAAAAAAAAAAAGATCAAAGGTTTAGTCTCATATTGTTCTTCCTAGGTACGCTCCATCATCCTTATTTGTTTCAGCCTGCCCTGGGAAGAGCAATAGGAGACTGTAACCTTTGGTTTGTTTTTCTTTTCTTTTTTTTTGAGAGAGATTTTTGTTATTGGGCATGTGCACTCGCCATAGAGACTGAGAGACAGAAAGTGAGAAATCATCCCCAGAAAGATAGCCACACCACAACCCTTTCTCCTCCGTTCTCCTCCACGGGATTTTGGGCACGCATGCACACATGCCCAGCATGAGCTTGAAACCACCCGGTCCAGGACTCATACCACGGCTGACTACATGGAAGTCCAGCAACATAACCATTACACCATCTGCTGGTCCCGTAACCTTTGGTTCTTAATAGGAACCTGTACTTGGTCAAGCTCTTCTGATCAGGGATTACTGATACTCAAGTAGAGGAGCCTACCAGCTTCTGTAGAGCCTATTGGCCCAGGAAACCAGGTGAACAGTTTATCAAGGAGGAAACTGGCTGATGAACCAAGACTAGTCAGTAAATGGTAGGTCTATTTAAACCCTCCAATAAATAAAAGCAAAAAGTTTGAAGACTCATTTCATGTACTGCATTACATCTGAAAATTAATAAAGCCTATATATTTTGGCATATGACCACATAAAATGGTTGGTACTAAAAAACTTCAACCAGATGGCTCTGTTTGGTCATTACATCCTGTAACCAGGACTTTTCACACTGAACTGCTGGACCCTAGGCCTGCACAGGTGCCTCAGCAGCCACTTTGGGATCTGAGAAAGAGCCTGGGAGGTCAGGGAGATATGCATATTCTCACTTCAAACAGAATGGTTGTGGGGACCAGCAGTTAGCGTAATGGCTATGTCGCTGGACTCCCATGTAGTCGATTGTGGTTCGCGTCCCGGACCTGGTGGCTTAAACCTCACTCTGGGCACATGTGTGTACGTGCCCAAGATCCTGAGAGAAGAATGGAGGAGAAGGGATTGCGGTGTGGCCATCCCCCTTAGGGGGCGATTTCTCACTTTCTGTCTCTCTGTCTCTCTGTGTCTGGCAAGCGCACGTGCCCTATAGCAAAATCCTCTCCAAAGAAAAAACAGAACGGTTGTTTGTTTATAATATAAACTATTTTGATTCGTATTATATTTATAAAAATGGACATATTAAAATTCTACACAAGGCTTCATTTAATAGAGGAGCCTCACTCCTTAAATCTTGTGTGGAAAATCTTATTCTAAACAAAAAGTATCCATTTTCTTGAGCTGTTTATGAGGAATAGATGTGACCAGCAAAAGAACTGCATTTATACATGACAAATACCTGATAAAAAAATGGAGCAAGTTGAAGAGATACTGAGTTGGGAGTTACCAACTTAAGTGCAGCTGAAACAAAAATGGAAAGCAAATGGAAATCTGGCTTCACCTTCCAACTTTTCCAGAACTTGTCTTGCTAAGAGGTCAGCTACAGAGCAAGGGCAGAAGAGAGGCCTAGAGAGAAGGGAGCAGAGGTGCCATGCTGAGTGACACTGAGTGACGGGCGTTAAAGGGGCCAGCTCAGCTCAGTAGGAGGAACACATAAAGGGGAGCAAGAGGGCACATGTTTTAGAGGTGCAGGAGGACAACGGGATGGGGTGGGGAGTAAGTATGACAGCAGCAATGACCCTTCAGAGACAGGCTGAGAGCTGGGACGTCTGTGCTGGCTGAACTGGAAGTCGAGACGGAGCAGCTCACTGCTGCTGACTCAATGCAGTAGATAGGGAAGGCGCCAATGAGGGAGAAGAACAGGAAGAAAGAGAGGTGCCATCTCCCAAAACTTCCTGTGCCTAACACAACTAGGAATTCAAGCAGCACTAGGAGCCAATTGGCACTGGGGGCAACTGCAGCAGGAATTGGGAAGAAGGTGTAGACTGCAGGTTTCAGGCCACAGAGAGGGCACGGCTGGCACAAAGGGCAGAATCCAGGATGATGCAAGGGCAGGAGGAAGGCAGGTGAAAAGTTAACCATCCTGGCTGAGTGAGATCTCAGCCTGGGTGAAACTCAAAGCAGCCTGCTAGGGGTCGAGAGAGTGCAAGACGTGCCAAGACTCGTCCAGCTGCTGCAGTCTAGAAACCAACCCAGCCACAGTGGTCAAGCAGGCTCTGCAAATGCTTGGCCAATACAAAATCTGCTATGACAAACACCAAACAGAGAATTACTGGACCATTTTATTGCAACCCAGCTTTTAAGCAAGGTCAAATAATTCTGAAAATACCTTCCATTCATTATATAATGGTTAAGTTATGATCTAAAAGACAAGCCTTTTGGGGCCAGGTGATAGCATAGTAGTAATGCAACGGGACCCATGGACAAGGTCCTGGATTTGTAACAAGGAACCTCTCTGAGCACACAGGATGTACATGCGCATGCCTGTGACCCAATCAGCCAAGACTGAGTGTGGATCACTGCAGGAGGATCCTGTTGGGAGTATCTGCCTCTCTCTTCTCTTTCATAGAAATACTTTTATTTATTTATTTTAGGTTTTTGCCATAGGGTATGTGCACTTGCCAGAGAGGGAAAATGAGAAATCGCCCCTCAAGGGGGATGGCCACACCACAATTCCTTCTTCTCCAGTCTCCTCTTAGGATTTTGGGCATACACACATAAGGACTCAGCATAATTTTCAAAGCAGTCAGGTCTGGGACGTGAACTGTGGTCTGCCACGTGGGATTCCAGTGCTTTAACCACCATACCACTTACTGGCCCCCATAGAAGAATTCAATTAAAAAAAAAAAAAAAGAGTAAGACAAGCCTTTCCAGAAATATTAAGATATTAGTGAGAAAAGAAAGACATTTAAAAGTTAAGATGATTGCATCTCCTAAATTTTCGTATCTCCCACAAGTATTTTGAAATCCCTTCTAGCTCAAAGATCTACATTTTATACCCTAAGTCTTTGAAACAACATTTATTATAACCAATCATTCACTTACTAAGAATCTAGTCAGACAACTGGGCATTTAAAAAATAAAGCATTTTGGCTTTGCCATTTATCTTCATAATAATGAGCAGTAATGTATAGAGTTACTCTTTTTTTTTTTTTAACAAGAAAATATATTTGAGCCAAATAAGACAAAATGCAAATATACAGGTTCTTAGGATACTCGTAATAGGTCGAGGTGTTTAAGGCCCTTGTTATTGTAATTTGCCTATGCTAAGGACTAAAACATGTATGTTTTTCACAACTACAATATTAAATAGTGTCATGTTCATGAGTATGTATGCCAGGATTTAAAAATGTAAAACATTCTTGGGGTTGGCAGGTGGCATGGTGGTTAACAGTGCTGGACGCCCACATGGCCAATGACAGTTCAAGTCCCGGACCTGGTGGCTTGCTTTCTCACTTTCTCTCTCTCTCTCTCTCTCTCAACCTGTCCCTCTCTGGTCAAAATTAAAAATAAATAAATAAAGTGAAATAAAACAATTCTTTAAAAAATGTAAAACATTTTGAATCTATAAAAATGAGTGAATTATATTTACATTACAGAAAGATTTACTGCAGGGTTCTTTTAACCACTAACTTCCCCTAGTGATTTACTAGGGGAGAAAAGAGTGATTTACAAAGCATTTGCATCAAATTTTGTGATCAAGAATACATCTTCTGGACCCAGTATACAGCAATACAAAAGCACACTCAGCTTCCAGAGCCCCACAGTGATCTCTATATGTTCTCCCTGGCTATCATCCCTCCTTCTTCCAAGTCAGCAGCAGGGAGGTGTCTGACAATCTGTAATGTCTGCAAAACACTCACACCATTTGTAGGGTGCACTAAAAGAGTGATTTAAAATTGTGCAAACAGAGCTCTGAGGGGAAAAAGACTTGGCAGAATGTGAAGACAGTGCAACAATACCAGTATCTGCCACTGGAGCCCCTACTACAGGTCGAAATCTCTAAATGCCATAAAACATTATCACGGGCCAGCTCTATAGAGCAGTGGTTAGGGGAGACAGATCCCACATGACCAACTGCAGTCTGAATCCCAGCCCTGACAACTTGAAAAACACTAGATGTGTGTGCATGCATGCCCAAAATCCCAACAGGAGGGAGAAATGGAGAAGGAAGAAACGGAAGAGAAAAGGTTGCACTGTAACCATTTCCCATTGGGTGGTGCTTTCTCTTTTTTCTCTTGCTTTCCAGTGAACACATGTGCCCTCTGGAAGCTATACCTTCATAAGCTAAATAGCTAGCTTACAAAGTTAAAAAAAAAAAAAAAAAAGAAAAAAAGAAAAGGAACCAGTAGCTGGCATAATGGCTATGTCGCTAGACTACCATGTAGTTGACCGTGGTTCGAGTCCCAGACCCAGTGGCTTAAACTCACACCGAGTGTGTGTGCGTGTGTGTGTGCGCACGTGTGTGCCCTAGATCCCGAGAGAAGAATGGAGACGGGATTGCCACATGGCCATCCCCCCAGGGGGTGATTTCTCACTTTCTGTCTCTCTGTCTCTATCTTTCTGTCAAGCGCATGCACCCTATAGCAAAAACCTCTCCAAAAAAAAAAAAAAAAAAGAGAGAGAGAGAGAGAGAGAGAGAAGAACATAAGAAATATTTTTGGAAAGAGGATAAAGCCAAGTCACATTAAAAGATTGTTGTTGCTGCCAAGTTGATAAGTATGATTGATAGTAAAAGCCTGGGGAACCTGTACTAATAGGGGAGAGGGTGGTGGTGGTGAACATGCCGGATGCCACATGGCTGACTGCACGGTCTGAGTCCTAGACCCTGTGATTTGTAAAATAAGCTGGCCCAAGTGCCCAATCCTGAGAGTGGAGAAGGGACTGTGGCATGGCCATCCCCCCGGGGGGTGGTTTCTCTCTCCCTCCCTCTGTTCTCCACAGTAAGTGCATATGCCCTCTGGCCAAAGTGAAAAAAAAAAAAGAAAAAAAAAAAAAGATAGACAAAAGCCCTTGGGGAACACTTTACTAGACTCAGATACTTTTCCAAATGCCTACAAGTTCTCGCTCACTGCTCACCTTGCCTGAAAACCCACACTGCACGGTGGGCAGGGAGATCCTGGTCTGAGGATTTTCCAATCTGGGTTCAGTGACATTCCCAAAGGGCTCCCAGCTTTCCCCTCCCTCAAAATGACTACACCCTCTTTATGCTCCCACATACAACAGATGTATTTGAGCACTTTGTCATCTTTTATATAATTACCTTTTTCTACTGACTTGCAACCTGCATTAGACTAACATATATTGGTTGAATGAACTTGATATAAATGAAATGACCATCTAAGAAGTAATGAGATCAAGAAAATGTGACATGAACATATTCAAGGCTAAGAGACCATTCAGCAAAAAGAACAAGTTATGCATATGTGATGTGTGAACATGCATGTCTGGGGCAGGACACAAACCATCAGTGGATACCTCCCAAGACAGAAAACGGGGCTAGAAAGAAGAAGGATGATTTGGTTTTTTGATCTTTCCCTTTACGTCTTTCTGTAGCGTGTTATATTTTAACATGGCATTCTTTTCTTTCTTTTTCTCTTCTTTTCAAGGTTTTCCATAAGGCATGTATGCTCACTGCAGAGAGACAGACAGGGGAAAGTAATCATCCCTCTAGGGAGAAGGCCAAGCTGTAATCCCTTCTCCATTCTCCTCTTGAGATTTTGGGCATGCGTGCACCCGGTGTGATTTTCAAGCCCCCAGGTCTAGAACTAGAACTGTGGTTAGCCATGTGGGAATCCAGTGCCTAAACCACCATGCCACTTGCTGGCACCACATTTTTATTTTTAAAAATGCTTCTACTGGGACCAGCAGTTAGCGTAATGGCTATGTCGCTGGACTCCCATGTAGTCAACTGTCGTTCGCGTCCCGGACTCGGCTTAAAACTCACGCTGGGCGCATGTGCGTGCGTGCCCAAGATCCCAAGAGGAGAATGGAGGAGAAGGGACTGCTGCATGGCCATCCCCCCTGGGGGGTGATTTCTCGCTTTCTGTCTCTCTGTTTCTCTCTGTCTGGCGAGCGCACGCGCCCTATAGCAAAAACCTCTTTAAAAAAAAAAATGCTTCTACTATAGCCCAACATTGTTAGCGGTGCTGAGTGCTACTGCTCAGCAGGCTGAAGTCACATGGGAGACCCTAGTTCAATTCTTGGTCCAATATAAAAGACAGACATGGTGGTGACACCTGTAGTCCCAGCTACTTGAAAGGCTGAGGCAAAAGTATTGTGACAGTGAGAGTCTGACTAAAACACCACATATGCACACACAAAAACTCAACTATAATACAATTTTTAAAAAATCATTTTGTCAATAAGCATTTTCTCTAGAAAAAAAAAATCAGTGTTAAACCTAAGGATAACTTAGGTTTTCTAGTGTCCACCAAATCAAATCCCTTTTCAAACTCTTCTACACCCACTAAGATTCTGAAAAGCACAGTAACGGAATCCACATATATACAGAGTAGAATTCATGTCTTTTTTTATTTGGAAATATCAGTTATTTACAGTACTCCTAGGAAATTAACAACAACCATTTCCTCATTACAGATCCCAATAGTGTTCAATGAACACATTTTGAACACTTGACTGATCTGAGTTGGAATCCAGGCTCTGTCATTAATAGGATGATCAAATTCCTCAGCCTGGCTAGGTCTCAGTTTCCTTATTAGAAAAATAAAAGTGATGTTACCCAGCTGTCCAAACCTTACACCAGTGTATCCCAAGTGCCTCTGTTGGGATGCAATATTACTTCATGTGGTGACATGAATAACTATGATTCACCTTAATGACAATCACTGATAACTTCAAGCCTGGGATAGTATCAGTTAGGATAGACTAAAGTGGATAGCAGCCACCTCAAACAAACAATAGGAATTATTGCACTGTGCTTGGGCAGGCCCATGGATAAATCAAATTTTCAGTAACTGAATCAGTGGGCTGGCCTCATCACCTAGTGGTTAAGAGAGTCAGATTCCATATGGACAACCATGCAGTTCAAATCCCAGCCCCAGCAAATTGGAAAATCAAGTGTTTGTGTTTCAAATCCCAGTAGGATGGAAAAGTGGAGGGGACTGAGATGTGACTACAACCCTGGGGGCATTTCCTCCCTCTTCCTCTGTCTGCCTCTTTTTCTAGTGAGCAAATGCACGTCTAGCAAACAAAAAAAATCCTTACCGGGACCAGCAGTTGGCGTGATGGCCATGTCACTGGACTCCCATGTAGTTGACCGCGGTTAAAGTACTGGACCCGGAGGCTTAAACTCATACCAGGTGCGTGTGTGTGTGCCCAAGATCCCAAGAGAATGGAAGAGAAGGGATTGTGGTGTGGCCATCTCCCCAAAGTCCTTACCAATACAGTTAAGATGTACTGAGTGAAAAATCTGTATGTTATTAGCTCTACCTGCAGCCAGCTGACGGTAGAGAGAGCGGAGAGAGGCTACCCCTCCCACAACCATGGTGCAAACTCCACTTGAAATATATATACTGTCCACATGCACTGAGACCTCATCAACAACCAGCCAGTAAGGTCTTACTATGTGGAACTCAAGAATGGCCATGAGTACTGGCCACTTTCTCCACCTATCTTGAGTCACAGATCACAGAGGCAGCAAATATGTCATGGGCATGTATGGTCAGGCATAGTTTTTCTAAGTTTATCTCTTCTGTGAATGAGAAAGAGACACAGACAGAGAAAGGCAGCACCTGCAATAGGGTCTGACACTGTGATCCATTTCCAGCCTTCAATCAGCCCTGAATCATGTATACACATGCACCAGGATACTCAGGAATGGCTCTAGACTTGAACTAAAACTTTCTGATGTGGGTCTGCCTCATAGACAGTATGTTTTACTGCTGCATGACAGTCCAGCCCAGCTATAGAATTTCGTCCGTAAATTAGATATATTGGTTTAATAACTTTTCTCATTTTTATTTTTTTTTTGCCTTTAAAAATATATATATCAGGGGCTGGCAGGTGGCATGGTGGTTGGGGGTGCTGGATTCTCACATGGCCGACCACAGTTCAAGTCCTGAACCTGGCAGCTTGCTTTCTTGCTTTCCCTTTCTCTCTCTCTGTTCAAATTAAAAATAATAATAATAATAATGATAAATGGAATTAAATAAATAATTATTTTTAAAAATATATATATATCGATCATGTATTCATAAAAAGTTATACTGGATTTTCTTCTGTAATAAGGTCTCCTTAAATGCATTTAAGTGTAAAAAGCAGCTGAAAATTGAGAAAAATTACCTTAAACCAACAACTACAGATTCTGTTCCTGATACCAGCACCAAGAGATGTGTTCCAGATAAACAGAGCTGACACCATTTTCACCTGTGCTACCCAAACATCTTGGTCCTGGCTGTGTGAGACTTCCATTGGGTCAATGCTACAATTCCATTTCTTGCATCTTTTCTAAATGTATTTTTCATTACTTGTATCATATTTAAAGCAATAAACATCTCAGCTGCAGTATTATCTTAAAATGAATATGCTAACTTTTTAATAAAATAATGAGTAGTAAAGCTAAATTTATATATTGGGCTGTCAGAAAAGTCATGATGTGTTTTTTCTATGCAATTACATCATGGGGACCAGCAGATAGCATAATGATTACGTCACGGGACTCTCATGCAGTCGACTGTGGTTCAAGTCCCAGACCTAGCGGCTTCCAACTCATGCCGTGCACATGTGTGTGCACGCCCAAAATCCCAAGAGGAGGATAGAGAAGGGACTGTGGTGTGGCCATCCTCCCTGGAGGATGATTTCTCACTTTGTCTCTCTGTCTGTCTTTCCAGTGAGCGCGTGTGCCCTACAGTAAAAATCACTCTTAAAAATAATAGTGTCATGACTCTTCTGACAACCCAGTAGTCTATCAGTACTCCCCATTCCTATTTTGAAAATTTCCCAAACTCTAGAAGTTGTGTGAATATGAAGTAGTGGAGAAACTGGAACCCTCATACAGATGGCAGATTGAAGTGGTACCTGCTTTGGAAAACAGTCTGGCAATTCTTTATAAAGTTAAACATAAAGTTACCTGGCAAAATCCACTCCTAGGTATATACTGAAGAGAAATGAAAACATATGTTCACACAAAAATGTGTTCTAGAATGTTCAAAATAACATTATAAATCATACCTGAAATGTGGAAATAACCTAAGTGTCCATCAACAGATGAATGGATAAACAAAATGTGGTCCATGGGATATTACTGATACTTAGTCATAGAAAGAATGAGGAGGACTGGCAGGTGGGGTGATGGTTAAGGGCACTGGACTCCCAAATGGCCGACTGCAGTTAAAGTCCTGGACCTGGCAACTTGCTTTCTCACTTTCTCTCTCTCTCTCTCTCACTCTGTTCCTCTCTGGTAAAATAAAAATAAATAAATAAATAAAGTTAAATAAAATATTTTTTTAAAAAAAGAAATGAATCGACAACATGCTACAATATGCATGAGCATTAAAAACACGCTAGATCAGAGAAGCTAGTCACAAAAGGTCACATATTATAGGATCCCATTTATATGAAATGCCTAGGAAACAGACAAATGCAGACAGAAAATAGATTTGTGATTGACAGGATTTGGCAGGTGGGGGAATGAGTGACTGCTAATGAATACAGGAATTCTGGGCTGATGGAAATGTTGTAAAATTTGATAGTGGTGAAGGATGCAAACTGCAAATATACTAAAACCACACTAAACTCTCTAAAAGGGTGGATACTATGGTATTTGGATTATATCTCTATAAAACTAATATTTTTTAAAAAATACAAAGTAGAACCATGTAGCTTACAACTACACTCAGCAATTGTTAGTATTTTGCCACACTGACTTGCTCTTTCTCGTTTACACGTGCACACAAACATACAACTTATAGCTGGACTATGTGTGATTTAGTTACTGTGACACTTTGCTCCTAAATACTTCAGTATGTAAAATAAGCTCCCATATAACTAAAAGACAAATATCACACTTACAAAATTAAACAAGACTATGAATATATAGACCACATCCAATTTTATTTATCAAAAATGCATTGTATTTGGTTTGTCTTTTTTTTAAAAGAATTTTTCCTTTATTTTATGTATCATTATTGGTATTTTCAATGTGACCAAAGCAACACAGCGAGAGAGAAAGAGAGCGAGAGAGAGAAAGAAAGGGAAAGCAAGAAAGCAAGCTGCTAGGTTTGGGACTTGGCCCGCAGTCGGCCATGTGGGAGTCCAGAGCCCCTAACCACCACGCCACCTGCCAGCACCGCACTGTATTTGGTTTACAAGTCCCCTTAGTCTCTTTTAGTCTAGAAAAATTGTCTTTTCATGACATTGATATTTTCAAAGAATCTAGGCCAACTGTTTCACATAATGTCCCTCAGTTGGGTATGTCTGATTGTTTCCTTATGAGCTGATGTAAAATACACATTTTTGGCAGGAATGCTACATATATGAGTACGTTCTTCTCAGTCCTTCATGTCGTGGGGTATATGTCAGTAAGTCTGAGAAGTGGTGGTATTAAAGTGATGCTCACTGTGAGTCTTGGTTAGGGTAGTGACTACCAGATTCCTCCATTATAAAGGTGGGCTTTGCAATAATTTGGGAGCTGACCATTCCAGTCTGCATAAATACTAGGTTTCCCCAACTGTTTTGTCCAAAAGTTTTAGTACCTATTTAAGATCTTGACCTGGTGTTGTCCTTTTTGACACCGTTTTTTGCAGTCAACAACCACAGCTATCAATTTTTTTTCCAAAGAGTGCTGGAGCTTGCTGTGATTTCAACCATAATGAGAAAAAGCACCTTAGAGGAACCAGCAGTTAGCGTAATGGCTGTGTCGCTGGACTCCCATGTAGTTGACCGCGGTTTGAGTCCCAGACTTGGTGGCTTAAAGTCACTCTGGTCGCGTGTGCATGCATGCCCAAGATCCCGAGAGGAAAAAGGAGAAGGAATTGCGGAGTGGCCATCCCTCCTGGGGGGTGATTTCTCACTTTCTGTCTCTCTGTATGTCTCTCTTTCTGGCGAGCGCATGTGCCCTATAGCAAAAACCTCTCCAAAAAAAAAAAAAAAAAAAAAAAAAAAATCACCTTAGAATCACCCTTATCTCTGCAGGAGGGACCTAGCCAGGCCTATTTTGACTCACGTTCAGTAAGGGTTGAGTTTCTCCAATCACAGAGCCTTTACAAAACCCATATTTTTGCACATAAGGAAATTGAGGTCCAAAGAGGTTAAACAACTGACAATGGCACAAAACATAATGGCAATAGTTAAGATTTTCTTTAATCGATTTGCACTGTAATATGCCATTCCTTCAACATGTTAGTCAAACAAAAACACTACAAACATAAGTAAACTCTGTATCTGTTAGAGATGACCACCGCCTTATGTATGCTGCCACTAGAGTACATATTTCTGCTTTCAAGCTTAGTGATGCCTTCGTTCACCACACCTTCGCTGTCACTTGAGGTGAGAGGAGCGTTAAGTCATCAGTTCTTCTGCGCTCAATATTCACCCAGACAGCTCAAGCCTCGGGGCAACCCACAGCCGAGCCCGACTTTCAGGGGACAGATGGTTACAGCTGCGGCCAAGGCATCGGACCTCACCCAGCCCACCCTGCACCTGCCAGGACCTGCTCCGGGGGCCGCTCCTAAGGCACCTGGCCGCGCGCGGGACGCACCTGGAGGCACGCCCCTTTCCCGCCCACGGACAGCCAGACAAGCGTCGGAACTGGAGATCTGAAGCTGCAGGCCCAGCCACCCCCCACTTACCCCAGCGTGATAAACTTTATTCGCTCTTTTAATCTTGATGTCCAGGGAGGTCCCCATCTCGGATTCTCCACAGCAGCCGGCACTTCCGGCCGCGCGTGACCCGAGGGGAAATAAGGGTCGCCCCGGCCCCGCCCCTTTTCCCTCTCCTGCAGCAATGACGTTACGTGACCCCGCACCCTACGTCGATCCGTTATTCCGTGCGCGGAGAGGGCGTACGCCCCACACTTTCCTTTTTCCGGCGCAGAAGCGCGCCTTAGCGCGAGCAGAAGGGACATCACCCTTCGCCCCGCCCCTTCCGTAAGGACCGTCTTGCCGGAAATACTCCCTTCTCCCTCGATTGGTAGAGGGAGGGAGGAGCTTTCGGCTCTCCCGGCGTGCCGCGCGGCTGGGGGCGGTGCCGAGGCTGTTCTCCGGGGCAGGTGCGCTGGCAAGCTGAGGCTCCCGTCAGACTGTGCGGCGCAGAGGGAGGTGGGACTGTGGGATTGTCTTTCCGGAGGTTCAGACTTGGGAATGTGTTCCTTCCCTAGATCTCCTTCCTCTCTACCCCTCTCTTAACGCCCTCTCTTCTTGGCGTTTTGAGGAGCCAGCCCGCCCTTTGTCCGTTCCCAGCCCGGCGCCACTCCCTGCCCTTCCCGCGGGAACAATCCCCCGTGCCCCACTAGACTGCGGCCCCGCCTTCCGGCCGTGCAAGGCGCTGATTGGCGGGCGGCCCGACTGCCCCGCCCCCGGGCTTGGGGCCAAGGTCGCGGGAAGCGCGGGGTGACCTCGCTGGGCTCAGAGCTGCGGCGCTTGGTCACCCGCCAGCCCTGCTTCGTGTGCCGCGGGGGGTTGTGGGAATTCCCCAGGCGCGTGTCCTGGAAGCGGGTGTTGAGTATTCAGGTCCGTGTGACCGGTCCCGGCTGCGCAGAACGTGGGGAGGCGCGTTTCGCGAGCCCGGGGCGCGGAGAGCGGTGGGAAATGGAATACTCGAAGTTGAAATGGACCTGCATGTTCATTTTATTCTCTGCTACAGCGGGCAGTGGTAGACACACGATAAATACTGGATTGGCGGGGGATACTGCTTCCAGGTTGGGCAGTGTTAGGGTACGTTTATTTTAATTAAAACTGAAAATATTTTAAATAAGGGCTTTTCCAGTAAGCACACGGTCACAATTTTATTATTTTGGTAACTGATTTGAATAATGCAGCGAAGTGTTTTGTTTTCTATAAATTCCTTGATTCTGGTGCTATTTTTTTAAAGTACATAAATTTTAGGGGATCCGAAATTCTCTGTTAAAGATTTTATGAATTACTATCACGAATGCTCCCCTCTTGAGAATTTAATGTGTTTTATAAGCCATTAATGATGATACTATGCTACAGTTTTTGAAGGTGGATAAATGTGGTATTTCCCAATATTCAGGTCTCAGTTTTTTAACTCCTCACTGCCCTCAAAGTTCTGTCTCTAATATCTTCTGGCAACTCAAACACATCAGTTCTAGAACAATTCATTACGGACTTAATAATTACAATCTAGTCTACAATTGAAGAAGTGTGTTCCTTTTCACTAGATACACTTGTCATTTTCAAGTGGTTAAAAAAAATCTTAGGGACTGGCAGTTGGCCTAATGGGTTTTGTCGCTGGACTCCTATGTAGCCAACCTCTGTTCGAGTGCCGGACTGGGTGGCTTAAACTCAACGCCGGGTGCGTGTGCGTGCATGCTCAAGATCCCGAGAGGAGAAGGGATTGCAGCGTGGCCATCCCCCTGCGGATGATTTCTCCTTTCTGCCTCTCTGGCGAGTGCACGTGTCCTATAGCAAAAACATCTCAAAAAAAAAAAGAAAAATTCAGTCTTAGTAAACAATGCAGGAAAGCAGAAAAGGAAACAACCTTGCAGGTGCCCACATTCTGAACTTGTTCCAGCAAACCTACTTTCTACAGAACATTTCTTGTTCCTCCAGGACGAGTGTCCCGTATCTCACCTGTCTTTGTGGGTTGTGTAAAATATAGAAGGTTGGAGCAGTGCAAAGAGCTTTGGTTCTAGCAATTATCAGCATAATTAGTGTCTAGCCATCTCTGCATGATGGCTTTCAAACTTACACAGTCCATTTTTCTCCAGTACCAATCTTTTTTTTTTTTTTTTTTTGGGGGGGGGGGGGGTTGCTATAGGGCATGTGTGCTCGCCAGAAAGACAGAGACAGAAAGCAAGAAATCAACCCCAGGGGGGATGGCCACGCTGCAATCCCTTCTCCTCCATTCTCCTCTCGGGATCTTGGGCACACATGCACATGTGTCCGGCGTGAGTTTACCGGACCACTGGGTCCGTTACTCAAACCATGATCAACTACATGGGAGTCCAGCGACATAGTCATTACGCTAACTGCTGGTCCCTCCAGTACCAATCTTTTGAATCTTTTTCACCTCTTCATGATATCTTAGACGATACCTTAACTTGGAGTCAATTTCAATTACTATATCAAGGTATCAATATTGAGACTTCAGTGGAGGTAGGAAGGCACAAGTCTGGTTCTGGTTCTAGCTCTCAACATGTTCTCTATGTATCTCTTCAAGACCTGGCTTCTGTATTGAAGCAAGGAAACAGTAAATGAGGCAAGTATTAGCTGACTACTGCTGGAATTCGCTTTGTTAATCCCCGCTCTTCTGTGTAACTGCTATGGTCCGATACTCTCCCTGAGGATAAATGGGAAGACCTGGAGTGCTCTCTACCTCTATACAGTTCTGTGAGACCAATAGCTCAAGCCTGATCTTTCCCATCACCCCACCGCCAGCACCTAGCAGTACACTTAGTCTCTTAGGTGAGGTTACCAGCAAAGTACCTGAAGATTATCTTTTAGAAGATTATCTTGACCCACAAGAAATACACATTTTTAGTCTAGCTGTGGTGGCTGGTGCAGCCCGGTTTTGAATCCCATTCCAACTTGAAGGCCAGGTGTGGTAGCGCATGCCTGTAATCCCAGCAACTCAGGAGGCTGAGGCAGAAGGATTGCTACATGGCAATGCCCTGTCTTTAAAAAAATGAAGGAAAGAAATATACATCCTTGCCACACCTCTCTACCTTGCCATCCATCTTCAGTGTTTGTTTCCTTCTGAAATACAGACAGGGCTAAATTGGCAACAACGCTGGCAGAAAGATCTGCCAGCAATGAAAGAAATACCAGCCTCCTTTCTCAGGCCTCACCAATAGCTAGAAGAGATTATTTTAAACCTCCCTCCTCCCCTACCCTGGCTTCAGGTCCCTAGGTGTTGCAGTCAAGATGTTACACATGCCTACAATCATCTGAAACATTGTAAGGCTGGAAGAACCCCTTCCAAGATTGCTCCCCAACTTGACTGATGGCACTAGCCTCGCGTCCTCCCCACAGGCTGCTTGAGAGTCCTCACAATATAGCAGCTCACGTCTCCTAAACCTTACAATCCAAAAGAGAGCAAGCGGGGTTGTAGTGCCTTATATGGTCTAGTCTCTGGTCTCCATCCATTTTTATTTGTTGGAAGAGAATCACTAAATCCAGCCCACACTTGGGAAGGAAATTTGACTACATTTAGAAGGGAGCATCAAAGAATTTAGGGACACATTTTAACCCACTGTACTTCCCACTGATTGGGGACTTACTATGATTGTACCACTGTTCAACTTCGTCCTCTGTCCAGTCCTCCTTCCCATACCCCACCCCTCCACACCTGTTGACCCGGAGAGCATGCTCCAATAAACTTTCTGCACATTAATCTTCATTTCAGAGTCTACTTACCACAACCTACTTGCAACAATCCTGCTAAACTAGCTCCCTTAATGTCTCATACTAATCCTCAAAACAACCTTATGATGTGGGAACAATTACTATTTCCTCATCTTACAAAAGAAAAAAATTGAGGCTTGGAAAATTTAATGTACTTGACCAAGTGCATATGACAATGATGCCCATCCCTTCTTTTTCCCCCCCTCATTTTTCCAGAGGTCGTGTGCACTTGCCAAAGAAAGAGCTGGGAAAATGAAAACAGAACCCCTCTCCTCTGGCCCCCATGGATAACAGTCATGCTGCAGTCCCTTCCATTTCTCCCTCCGTTTGGGTTTTGAGCACACAGGCATATGTACCTGGAAGGTTTTTCAAGCCATGGAGTCAGGGACTCAAACTGCACAGTGGGCCAACTTAACCATCCACACCACCTACTGGCCTTATTCATTCTACCTCCAGAACTCACATAGGCAACTGCTGATCACCATGCTACTTATGTGCATACAACATATGCCTGGATGCATAATGAGACCATGATCTTAATTGTAAGACTATACAAAGGACTGTCAATCAAACATGAAAATCAAGCAGGGGTGCAATGTGAGTCAACGGGATTTTTTTTTTCCAGGTTTTTGCTGTAGGGTGCATGTATTCACCAGAAAGAGAGAGATACAGAGAGAATAGGAAAGTAGAAATCACCTCCCATGGGAAATGGCCCTTCTCCTCCATTCTCCCCTTGGGATTTTTGGGCACTCACACACTCCTGGCCAGGCATGTTTCTTAAGATGCCAAGACTCGGACTGCTGAGTCAGCTATGTGAGATCCAGCACCTGAACCACCATGCCACATGCCACCCCATCATGGCGATTTTTTTTTTTTCAAGAGAGATTTTTTGCTATAGGGTGTGTGTACTCGCCAGAGAGGAGAGACAGAAAGCAAGAAATCACTCCCTAGGGGGGATGGTCATGCCATAATCTCTTCTCCATTCTCCTCTCGGGATTTTGGGCACGCACACACACGCACCCAGCATGAGTTTGAAGCTTCCAGGTCCAGGACTTGAACCGTGGTTGGTCATTTGGGAGTCCAGTGACAACCATTACGTCATATCAATGGATATTTTAAAGAAAGGAAAAGAGGTCATTTTATCAACTGGTAGTGAAGACAATATTAAAACCATCACAGATAACATAGTGTATGAATTTGTTAGGGCTGCCATGACGAAGTACCACAACTGAGTGGCTTAAAACAAGAGATTTATTTTCTTGTAATTCAAAGGGTACAAGCCCAACATTAGGATGGCTAATGAGTTGGTTCCTCATGAGAACTATAAGGAAAAAATCTGCTCCAGGCTTTCTCCTTGCCTTGTAGCTCACAGTCTTCTCCCTGTGTCTCTTCACATGATCTTTAATCAGTGTGTCTTTAATTTTACATGACATTCTCCCTATATGAGTGTCTTCAATCTTCTCCTGTTTGTAAACACTCTAGTCATATTGTATTAGTACCTATACTGATGACTTCTTTTTAACTTGTTTAAGCTCTGTGAAGACTCCATTTCCAAATACAGTCACTTTCTTGGTTACTTAGGGTTAGGACTTGAATTTGGCAGGGACACAATTCAACCCAGAACATATAGCAACAAAATATATCCCGATGTTCTCATCATTTATGATGTTAAGTCCCAGTAAGTTGGGTGACGTGGTGGTTAAGGGGCAGGACTCCCACATGGCTGACCATAAGGTTCAAGTCCCAGACTCGGTGGCTTGAAAATCACACCAGGCTCATATGCATGCATCCTCAAAATCCCCAGAGGAGAATGGAGGAGAGGGGATTGTGGAATGACCACCCCTCCTAGGGAGGTGATTTCTCACTTTACCTTTCTCTCCTCTGTCTCTCTCCAGTGAGCATATGTGCTTTATGGGAAGAACCTAAAAAAATGAAAAAAAAAAAAAAGTGTAGTAAGTTGAAACTTTTGTCACAAATTTCTCGACTTATGATGGGGTCACAGTTCACATCGAATGTGTGTATTGTTTTTACATCATGATAAAGCTGAAAAATTATAAGTCAGGGAACATCTGTGCAGCAAAAATATTAGATGTACAAAGATAAATGGAGGGGCCAGCAAGTGGTGTAGTGGTTAAGGCACAAAAAAACCCAGAAACTTCAGGGGAAGGATGAAGAAAGGAGCTTTTCACGCCGGGCGCGTGTGCGTGCGTGCCCAGGATCCCGAGAGGGGACTGGAGGAGAAGGGGGTGATTTCTCACTTTTGGTCTCTCTGTCTCTCTCTGTCTTTCTGGCGAGCGCATGTGCCCTATAGCAAAAACTTCTCCAAAAAAAAAAAAAAAAAAAAAGGAGTTTTTGTTGGGGAAGGTGATACTCAAAACACATGGTTACAGCTGAGTGATGGGGACATAGGCTCTATTACAGTACTCACTGCACTCTTATGTTCACTTGAATTCCACAACAGGAGAAAAGGTAAGTATACTCAGTAAGATAATATTTTTGAAACATTAAGCTAATGTGTATTTTAAATCCCATGTAATTCCTAGTAGGTTCTTCCCAACTCTCGTTTCATCAAATGTATATCCTGAATCACGAAGTTTGAGCTAAAGAGGGGCCACAGGTGTTGTGGTGGTTGAGGCGCTGGACTCCCACATGGGTGGCCATGGTTCAAGTCCTAGACCTGGTGACTCACTTTCTCACTTTCCCTTTCTTTCTCTCTGGTCAAATTTAAAAACAACAATAATAATAATAAATAAAATTAAATTAATAACTCCTTAAAATTGGAGATAAAGAGCACTTTCCCAAATATATGAAATGCGTCTGGTCTAGAGGAAAAGGAATGGAAAGTGAAGGAAGCATAAGTAGATCCTGGGGAGGAGTCTGGTTGGCTATTCCCCTTTAGAGTCAATGTCCCAGCTGGGGATAGAAAGGGGCAGTGCTAGAAAAAACATCACAGAAAATGCAGAGAGCCTAAGAGAGGAAAGGACCAGACGATCAGAAGAACCTGCAACAGTGAGTTGTAGGCTGTCATCAGGGGAGGATCAGAAGAACCTGCAACAGTGAGTTGTAGGCTGTCATCAGGGGAGCTCAGGGTTACTGGAGCAACTGCCTACTATGTTGTTGCCTGCGCAGAGAAACAGAATTGCAAATCCCCCAGCCCGGACATTGCCAGACACAAAAGTACATGGCATTTTTGAACCACATACCTCCCTCTCCATCCCAGGTAGAATAGTTTATGGGAAAGTGAGGAGAATGGACAATGTGAAAAGAAAATCCTAAATCACTATCAGCTGAGTTCCAATTGAATAGTAAGATTGGACCTCCCCCCCCCCATCCTAAGCAGAAATGGTTGCTGGGAAGCTAAACTGGGTTAGTTTACAGAGAAATGAAGACTGTTACTTTCTTTTTGGTGGTTTATGTGTTGTGCCCATAAATTTTAAAATGGCTGCATACACAAAAATCAATAGGCATTTTTATTTAACAGCAATAACCAGTTAGAAAATAAAGATAGGGAGTATATTTTCAATAGCAATAAAAATATAAAATATTGGGAGTAATTTGAATGTGATATATGTTTGAGTTACAGAAAGCAATAAGGCTGAGTTAAGAAAACTAAAATATGGAAAAAGGGAGAAATTTCCAGTATTTCTAAATAGGAAATCTAAATATATTTTATGTCCAGTTGTACACAATACATTTTTAGGTGTAATTAATTCTTTTCAATATCCAATACTTTTTTTTTTTTTTTTTACTTTTTGCTATTTGCTATAGCGCATATGCGCTTGCTAGAGAAAGAGACACACAGAGAGAAAATGAGACGTCGTCACCTAAGGGGAACAGCCACACCACAACCCTTTTTCCTCCATTCTCCTCTCAGAATTTTGGGCATGCACATACATATACCTGGCATGTCCAGTGTTAAAGTCACCAGATCCAGGACTCAAAGCGCTGAGTTGGCTATGGGATCCATCCACCTTAACCTCCATCCCATCTGCTGACCCCTAATACAGTTTTTTAACGTAATTAAGTAGAAATTTAATGTGTATACAATATCAGTTTTCCTCATGATTAATTATCTATTACTCAGAGAAAAAATAACTTACTCCTTCAAAGTGAAAGGGAAAACTAAAAATATTTTTAAATAAAACAAAAATTTACAGAACCTAAGTCAAATTTGCATTTCCCTTTTTAACATAAATTGCTCAAAAAGTCATGACCTGGGACCAGCAGTTAGCGTAATGGCTATGTCGCTAAACTCCCATGTAGTCGACTGCAGTTCAAGTCCCGGACCCAGTGGCTTAAACTCAAGCCGGGCGCGTGTGCGTGCGTGCCCAAGATCCCGAGAGGAGAATGGAGGAGAAGGGATTGCGGCGTGGCCATCCCCCCTGGGGGGGTGATTTCTCGCTTTCTGTCTCTCTGTCTCTCTCGGTCTCTCTGGTGAGTGCACGCACCCTATAGCAAAAAAACAAACAAACAAACAAAAAAAAACTTCTACCAAAAAAAAAATAAAATAATAAGGCATGGCCTAGGAGTCAAAAATTAAATACAGTCTTGGAATTTAAAACCATAAAAATAAGCTAAATTACACACAATTCTTTTTTTTTTTTTTTGGAGAGGTTTTTGCTATAGGGCGTGTGCGCTCGCCAGACAGAGAGAGACAGAGAGATAGAAAGCGAGAAATCACCCCCCAGGGGGGATGGCCATGCCACAATCCCTTCTCCTCTGTTCTCCTCTTGGGATCTTGGGCACGCACGTACACGCGCCTGGCGTGAGTTTTAAGCCACTGGGTCCGGGACGCGAACCGCCGTCGACTACATAGGAGTCCAGAGACATAGCCATTACACTAACTGCTGGTCCTGACACAATTCTTGATTAAGAATCTAATATGGGAATATTACCCAAATAATAAAGTTAGAGTACATTTGATTAATCATTCTTATTTTAGAAAAGAGGCGTCATGTCATTAGTTTATTTATAAACATATCTAATATGCTATCAGTTTAAGAGTTTGATCCATTTTTCCAGAGACTGTGATTGTACCTCTTAAAATGTTCTTCATATCTATTAAATATATTGATTAAAACATCCTATTCCTTTTTTTTAATTATTTGTTTTTAAGGGATATTTTTGCTGTAGGGTATGTGCACTCACCAGAGATGACAAAGAAAGGCAGAAATCACCCCCTCCCCCCAGGGCTTCAATCCCTTCTCCATTCTACTCTTGGGATTTTGGGCATGCACGCACATGTGCCCAGCGTGAGTTTTAAGACACTGGATCCAGAACTCAAACCGCATTTGACTACGTGATAGTCCAGCAACATAACCATTATACCATCTGCTGGTCCCAAAACATCCTATTTCTTAAGCAGTTGGTGTCTTACTGTGAAGAGTGCAGCAAATCCAGTTCCGAAGTACAAAGTCATCGTAACTAGTAACTTCCACTTGTTTTCCACTGAAAATGGCAGATTCTTCCCTGGGCCCTCCTCACAGTGGCTCCTACAGACCACAGAGGTCGTGAAGGTCCTGGTGCTCTGTCCTCACTCGTTGCTGTTGGAAGCGCTGCAAAACACAGTCCAAAGGTAGGAAAAATGGCGGCACTGCACCGCACCCCCCCCCATCTTCATACGACCTTGTTCTCCCCTAGTACATTTTTTAATTAGGTTTTTGTCATACAGTGCGTGCACTCACCAGAGAGAACCGAGAGAGAGATAGTGAGAGGGAAGAAATCACCCCCTAGGAGGGATGGCTTTACCACCATTCCTTCTCCTCCATTCTCCTCTTAGGATTTTGGGCACACGGCACGTGCACCTAGCATGATTTTCAAGCACCAGGTCCAGGACTTGAATTGTGATCAGTCATGTGGGAGTCCAATGCCTTAATCACCCCACCAACTGCTGCCCCCCAACAATACATTTTTTTTTAAAGAGGTTTTTTGCCTGAGGGCATGTGTGCTCATCTGAAATAGAGAGAGATAGACACGGTGAAAGGGAAAGTGAGAAATCACCTCCCGGGGGGATGGCCACACTGCAATCCCTTCTCTTTTATTCTCTTCCTGGAATCTCGGGCATCCATGCACAAGTGCCGGTGTTGTTTTCAAGCCACTGATTCAAGACTCAAACCGTGGTCGGCCATGTGCGAGTCCAGCAACATAACAGCTACAGCATTTGCTGGTCCCCCCAATACAATGTATTATTTTTAGAGAGATTTTTGCTATAGGGTGTGTGCGGTTGCCAGAGAGACAGAGATAGAAAGCAAGAAATGGCCGGGGGTGGTGGCCATGCCTCAATTCCTTCCCCTTTATTCTCCTCTCGGGGCTTTGGGCACACATGTACACGTGCCTGGCATGAGGTTTAAGCTGCCAGGTCCGGGACTCAAACTGCTATTGACTACGTGGGAGTCCAGAGATGTAAATATTATACCATCTCAACCCAGGCCAGCAGTCGCTCTTCTCCTCTGGTTTTGTCTCTGGTCTGTATTTGTGGGCCAGCGTGAACAGTTGAATAACTGGCAGTCCAGGGCCTGAGTAAACTGGTTAATCACAGAAGGCATTTTGTTTGTTTGTTTGTTTTTTGGAGAGGTTATTTATTTATTTATTTATTATTTTTTTGCTATAGGGTGCGTGCACTCGCCAGAAAGAGACAGACAGAAAGCAAGATATCACCCCTCTGGGGAGATGGCCACACAACAATCCCTTCTCCATTTTCCTCTAGGGATCTTGGGCATGCATACACACGCGCCCAGCGTGAGTTTAAGCCACCAGGTCCGGGACTCCAACCATGGTCGACTACATGGGAGTTCAGCGACATAGCCATAACGCCCACTGCCGGTCTCCACAGGGGGCATTTTCAACGGCTTGTAGAAGATGGCCCTCTGCCACTGCAGTAGGATGTAGTGGGGCCATCTGACAAAGAAGGTGAGGCCCCTTTTGGGCTAGATGGCCTGTCCTATACCAAAATTCTTAGACTTTTTCTCAAACGGGATTTACCACCTTCTTGGCTACAGCAGAGGCAGGAGCCACCTTCTTTCCCTTGGCCTTCTTTCCTTTCCTCATCTTGGGCAAGGAGAGGCAACTTACAAATTTAAAACAATACTAATAAAAAGAGCATCTTCTCTTTATTTCTGGAGCCAGGCAGTTGACATAGAGTTTATGCTAAATAATAAATAAGCAAGTGTAGTCAGAGCAAGTCTCAACAGGAGATGAGTAAATAAGGAGGGGCAGGGCCTGGGCCAGGTCACGCAGAGAGTGACACAGGTGACTCACTTTAACTAGTAGAATGTGGTGAGAGTTCGGGGCCACGCCTTGAAAAGACCTGGCAACTTCTGCTTTTGAACTGTGGGAACTTAGAGCACTGTGTAAGAAACTCCCTGGCCCCAGTGGGAAGACTACTGAGGGACCCTGAGGAGAAGGTGAGACCCTGGACAATATGGAGAGTGAGAGACTTAGTGTCTTAGTCCATCAGGGATGCTGTCTCTCTCTTTCTCATTCATGAAATAAATAAATAATCTTAAAATATGTGTTATATATAAAACTCTCAGAAGTCACTTAGCATATGGCTCAGCATAATCACTCCTAGGTATATACTCAAGGAAATGAAAGTCTTCTGTGTCCACAGAAAGACTTGTACATGAACGTTTATAATAGCATTATAATAGGCAAAACTGATGGATGGACAAACTACGTATATCTATAATACAACAGAAAATGACCTGACACCAAGGAATGAAGATAATGATGAACACAACACAGATGTACCTGAAATATATGCTGAGCAGAACAAGTCGGCCTTAGAGGACTACTTACGGGGCCAGCTGGTGGCGTGGTGTTTAAGGCAGCTGGATCTCACATGGCTGATTGTGCAATCTGAGTCCCAGAAGTGGTGGCTTGAAAAACACACGAGGCACGTGCTCATGTGTGTCCAACATCCTAAAAGGAGAAATGGAGAGGAGAGGATTACAGCGTGGCCACCCGCCCCCCGCCCCCCCCCAGCAGATGACTTCTCTCTCTCCAGCAAGTGCACATACCCTAGAGCAAGCAGACAAAAAACATACTTACTTAATATTCTGTGTATATTTAGTTCCAGGCAAAATTAATCAATAGTGACATGAAACAATCAATGAATGCCTGAGGAGTGACTGAGGTACTGGCTTCGAAGGGTCATGATAGAAATCATCTGTAACTTTTTTGGGAAATAGTTAAATAGGTGTATCCATTTGTTAAAATGCTTCATACTGTATGTATAAAGTGGGTATGTTTTATTTTCTATAAATGATGCCTCTTTAAGTGGACTTAAAATTAAAAAATCTAGTTATGAAGACTATATTCTAGTTTTTTTTTGTTGTTTTTTTTTTTGAGAGGTTTTTGTTATAGGATGTGTGCACTCACCAGAGAGGCAGAGAAAGACAGAAAGCAAGAAATCACCCCCCGGGGGGATGGCCACGCCTCAATCCTTTCTCCTCCATTCTCCTCTTGGGATCTTGGGCACGCATATACATGCACCTGGCGTGAGCTTAAGCTACTGGATCTGGGACTCGAACCACAGTCGACTACATGGGAGTTCAGTGACATAGCCATTACGCTAACTGCTGGTCCCATGAAGACTGTATTTTTTTTTTTTTTTTTTTTTTTTTTTTGGAGAGGCTTTCGCTATAGGGCACATGCGCTTGCCAGAAAGACAGACAGATAGAAAGCGAGAAATCATCCCCCAGGGAGGATGGCCACACCACAATCCCTTCTCCTCCATTCTCCTCTTGGGATCTTTATTTTTTTTTTTTCTTTTTTTGGAGAGGTTTTTGCTATAGGGCGCGTGCGCTCGCCAGGCAGACAGAGAGACAGAGAGATAGAAAGCGAGAAATCACCCCCCGGGGGGATGGCCATGCCGCAATCCCTTCTCCTCCATTCTCCTCTTGGGATCTTGGGCACGCAAACACACGCGCCCGACATGAGTTTAAGCCGCCAGTCCAGGACTCGAACTGTGGTCGGCTACATGGGAGTTCAATGACATGTCCATTAAGCTAACTGCTGGCCCCCTTACTTCATTATTTCTGACACTTGCAGCTGATGCCAGTCCTACCTTCTAGAGAATTGGGTATCTGGAAGTTGGAAGAAGTAGGCTACAAAACCCAAGTGTAGAATTAACTTGACAATTACACGTCAGAAACTCGTAGTCTACGTAGGAAAAACGATGACCTTTAGTACCTGGCAATGAGACTTTGGGTGGTATGTACCAGTATTAGTTCAGGAGGCAACTACCAGCCAATCAAGGCTGCATGTTAGGGGGAATTTTCAAAATTTGGAACCCATTCAACTGCTTCCTGCCACTTCCTGCAAAGCCCAAGAGAGAGGTGAATGTGGGGAAAGTGGGCAGTCGTTAGACATACGGGAAATGGGGGCCAGCAAGTGTGGAAGTTAAGGCAGCTGGACCACATGGCTAACTCTGTTGTTCTAGTTCCAGACCTGGTGACTTGAAAATCATGCCAGGTGTGTGTGTGTGCATGCTCAAAATCGTGAGAGGAGAATGGAGGAAAATGGATTGAAGCATGGCCTTCCTTCCTGAGGAGGAAGGGGTGATTTCTCTCTCTCTCTGGCAAGCCCATGCACCCTGTAGCAAACATTTTAAAAAATAATAAAAAGGGAAATGTCCACCAAGGGATCCTCCTCTGCCTGCAACCTACACATGCATATGCCTGACAAACTGGTATCTTTGGGCCTTGTTTGACTGAAAACCCTAACTGCTTCCTTAACTCAGGCAAAGACCACCTGAGCAGATGGTTTTACGGAGCTCTCAGAGTTTTACCAAGGGCTTTATATTTCAAATTCTCTGCCAGAGACTGAGAGCCAGTAGAGACCAACACAGGCATCATGGTGACATCATCCCAACCAGGCCTATCATTTCACATGGGCTCAAGGAAGTGACCATTCAATTGAAGAGATGAGGATGGGCAGACTACAATAAGCATTACCTAAAAGACCAAAGTCTTCAGGCAAAAATACTCTGTCCATGCAACCACATAGGAAGATTCCTGGTTCACATCTGGAGACCTCCCTGAGCACCATGGGTGTATATGTGCCTATGATTCTGGCTGGCTGAAAGTAGGGATGGATCATGACATGAAGACCCTGTGGAGTGCCTTTCTCCTGCTCTCTCTTTCTCTGTCTCTCTTGCTTATTTAGAAAAAAAAAAAAAAAAAGCTTTTAAAAAATTAATTTAAGATAATTTTTGGGGGGAGAGGTTTTTACTATAGGGTGCATGCACTTGCCAGAAAGACAGAGACAGACAGAGAGACAGAATGTGAGACCAGTGGGATGACCACACCGCAATCCTTTCTCCTCCATTCTCCTCTCGGGATCTTGGACATGCATGCACATGTGCCCAGCATGAGTTTAAGCCACCGGGTCCAAGACTGAAACCATGGTCGACTACATGGTAGTCCAATGACATAGCCATTACACTAACTTCTGGTCCGGGGTTTAGAGAGTATCTACTAGAAGCTGAAGGCAAAGGCCAGACCTCTCTTTGAGCTAGGCTAAATTCTTTACTACACAAGTGCACTGTTCTGCAGTAATGGAACCCCAGTACAATTAGGCATAGAGCCCCCAGAATAAAAATTCTCAACCTTAACCAGAATTCTAACCTCCTGAGCATCAAATGGTGACCATGGGACTAAATTCTAGTCCATGAAATGTAAGTGAAGGTGGTATTTACCACTTTGGGGAATTGTCCTTAAATAGAGAGGATTTGTTCTCTGCCTTCTTTATTCTTGCTGTCTAAATGGGGTTTGAAGGGCTATCTTGGCCTATCAGGTGTTGTTCATGATGCAACAAGGTAGAAGGAGCCTGGGTTTCTGTCAAAGTATTCTTCTCTTTTATTTTTTTCATATATATAGACTTTTGCTATAGGGCATGTGCACTTGCCCGAGAAACAAGAGACAGAAAGCTTAAATTCACCCCATGGGGGGAAGGTCATGCTATGATCCCTTCTCCTCCGTTCTTCTCTTGGGATTTTGGTCACCCACACACACACGCTCAGCGTGAGTTTTAAGCCAGGTCCAGGATTCAAGCCATAGTTGGTTACATGGGAGTCCAGCAACATAACCATTACATCGTCTACTGGTCCCAAAGCACCCTTCTTTCCAGCATCAGGCTATTTAGAGAAAACATCTGTCACATTTAAGCCATTGTTACTTTGGGTTTTTTACCACTTGCAGCTAGATATAATTTCAACATTTGCTTGAAACTCACATTCAGATTTACAAAACTCACATTCAGATTTACAAAACTCTGTTCATGATTCACTAGACCTCAACTTTTTTTTTTTTTTTTTTTGAGAGGTTTTTGCTTTATAGGGCATGTGCGCTTGCCAGAAAGACAGAGAGAGACAGAAAGCAAGAAATCACACCCCCCCCCCCCCCAGGGGGGATGGCCACGCAGCAATCCCTTTTCTTTCATTCTCCTCTTGGGATCTTGGGCATGCATACATACACGCCTGGCATGAGTTTAAGCCACTGGGTCCGGGACTCGAACTGCGGTCGTCTACATGGGAGTCCAGCGACATAGCCATTAAACCAACTGCTGGTCCAGATCTCACCCTTTTTTTTTGAGAGTTTTTTGCTATAGGGTGCATGTACTCACCAGAGACATGGAGAGAAACAAAGAGACAGAAAGTGAGAAATCACCCCCCCCCCCCCCCCCCCGGGGTATGGCCATGCTGCAATCCCTTCTCCTCCATTCTCCTCTTGGGATCTTGGACATGCACATACATGTACCCAGCATGAGTTTTAAGACACCACGTCCTGGATTTGAACTATGGTTGACTATATGGAAGTCCAGCGATGTAACTATTACGCTATCTGCTGGTCTGCTGGTCCCACTAGATCACATTTTTTTTTTTTTTAAGAGAGATTCTTGCTGTAGGGTGTGTGCACTCGCTGGAGACACAGAAAGAGACAAAAAGTGAGAAATCAACCCTCAGGGGCGATGGCCACACTGCGATCCCTTTTCCTCCAATCTCTTGGAATCTTAGGCACACGTGCACAGTTGCCTGGCATATTTTAAATCACTGGATCCAGGACTCGAACCATGGTTGACTACGTGAGAGTCCAGCAACATAGCCATTACACCATCTACTGATCTCATAGATCCCATCTTTAATCCAACTTGTGCTCATATTATTTTTATTTTAGTTTAGTTTTTTGTGTGCCAGAGGGGATGTGCTCTCACCGAGAAAGGAATAGAGGCTCAGTGTAATTTTTCAAACTACCGGTGCCAGAATTCGAACCACAGGTGGCCATATGGGATCCAGCTCCCTTGCTATGATACCTGGGTCAGGGTTCTCTATGAACATCCCATGTTCTCTTTATGATTGTTATAGAAGTTTCGGGACCAGCAGTTAGCGTAATGGCTATGTCACTGGACTCCCATGAAGTCGACCGCAGTACAAGTCCCAGGCCCGGTGACTTAAACTCACGACCAGGTGCGTGTGCATGTGTGCCCAAGATCCCAAGAGGAGAATGGAGGAGAAGGGACTGTGGTGTGGCCATCCCCCCTGGTGGGTGATTTCTTGCTTTCTGTCTCTCTGTCTCTGTCTTTCTTGCAAGCGCACGCACCCTATGGCAAAAACCTCTCCCCCCCCCCAAAAAAAAAAAAAGAAAAAGAAAAAAGAAGTTTCATATCATCAGGGTTAAGATGAAAGATGTCGGGGCCAGCAGGTGGCATGGTGGTTAAGGGCGCTGGACTCCCACATGGCTGACTGCAGTTCGAGTCCCAGACCTGGCGACTTACTTTCTCACTTTCCCTTTCTCTCTCTCTGTCTCCTACTCTCGCTCTCACTGTTTCTCTCTGGTCAAATTAAAATAAATAAATAAATAAAGTTAAATAAAATAATTTAAAAAAAGATGAAAGATCTTGTAAGCTGCCAAAGTGCTTAGCTGCACTCCTAACAAGTAATTTGATCCAAATAATTCACTATCCTCTAATTGGAAAGAAACTTACAGTCTGGTAAAGCAAAAGACGTCTATCTTCCAAACAATTTTCAACCTACCAACCCAAACCAAACCAATGAGTGAAACTGCAGGTTCCCAGTGTTCATCAGCAATACACAAATCACCCAAAGAAAAATGCCCAAGTCATATTGTCTCGTCAGTTCGAACTTTCTTGAGGATCAGTGTTACTCACCTTGGTATCTCCTACAGCACTCAGCACATAGTTGGTGATGAAATTTCTTTTTAATGAATGAAGCTATAAATTATTGCTTCATACCCTGGCATTGTGCTCTTTTCAAAAGAAGCACTTCATAGACATGTGTCTAATTTCCTGTGCTGTCAGAAATATTATTTAATCATGCTGTTAAAAATAAAGAGCCCGGGGCCCACTGACTAAATTCTCTAAACCACTAGATGCTCTTTCCTCTTTGGGCCATTCAGCTGTGCAGCCGGAAATGGATCTTGTCGGGAGGAGCTGTGGCTCTTCTGCAAATATCCTGGAATGCTGGCTATGTCAGGAAGTGTTTAGAGAATGCCTTGGAAGCTGAGAAAGTATTACCCAGGCAATATACACACACAGATATTTGAACGAGGGAACGTGCACTCTGAAATAGATGCATGGAACGCATTCATATATCACAGTTTCACCTGGTTTAGGAGCTGTCGTCCAGTACTGCAGACCCAAGAGTTAAGATAACTGTAAAGCATTGAGTGTCACAGATTGTTTGCAGAAGGCCGGTTAGTTTTACATTGATCTTTTTACAGTAAAATATATGTAAAACTCTGATTAAGCTCATAGGCATATTATAATTGTTGCTTGATGAATGACAGTAGCATGTGTCAGAAATTGCATAAACAATTATATCCTTTAGAAGAGACACACAACAATTTTCCAGTGATAATTAGATATAGCTGAGTATCGAACCAAATGGTTACAATAAAAACAAACAACTATTCGTTCATTTTTTCCCCACCATCCAACATAATCTAAATTCTGTGCAGGTTCTTCTCAACTGACAGAAACAGCAAAGAATGATCTAGGTGTGGAGTTTTCAGCCACAGAAACTTCCAACCATGACATGTGAAACATCCCTTTCAAAGAGTTAAGAGAGCAATCAAGATATTAAAAGGATTAACCAAAGTGTATTTGGTGCAATAGAACCCTACTAGTAGGAAGAAAGAAAGAAAGAAAGAAAGAAAGAAAGAAAGAAAGAAAGAAAGAAAGAAAGAAAGAAAGAAAGAGGAAAAGAAAGAAAGAAAGTCAGAAAAAGAGAGAAAGAAAGAAAAAAGGAGGAGCCAAATAATGGTGCAGGGGTAAAATGAAATGCTCTGTAAGGTAATCTTTTTTTTGGAGGGGTTTTTGCTATAGGGCGTGTGTGCTCACCAGAAAGACAGAGAGACAGAAAGCGAGAAATCACCCCCCCCCCCAGGGGGCATGGCCACACCGCAATCCCTTCTCCTCCATTCTCCTCTCGGGATCTTGGGCACGCATGCACACGCACCTGGCCTGAGTTTAAGCTGCTAAGTCCAGGACTTGAACCGTGGTCGACTACATGGGAGTCCAGTGACAGCCATTACACTAACTGCTGGTCCTCTAAAGTAATCTTATGTGAGATGGTTCCCCATTCAAGTCCGGAAAAGTCTCTGAGTATTCCAGGCACACTCATGTCCATGATCAAAGGCTGGCAGAGGATAGGTATGGGTCATGGCATTGAAACCTGGTTGGTGTGCCATCTTTGTCTCTCTCTGGCTCAAGGAAGAAATATATAAATAAACTTTATATATTTATAATATATAAATGTTATATATTTATAATACATGAATATTATATATGTATATATTTATTTAAATATATATTATACATTTAAGTGTATAACATATACTTAAATTTATAAATATATATTTATTTAAATATATAAATATAATTTTATTTAAATATATAAATAAACTTTAAAGAAAGGAAGGAACTGGGACCAGTAGATGGAATAATAGTTACTTCGCTGGACTCCCATGTAGTCAACTACTGTTCAAGTACCAGACCTGGCAGCTTAAAACTCACCCCGGGAGTGTGTACATGCATGCACAAAATCACAAAAGAAGACTGGAGAAGGGATTGAAGCATGGCCATTCACCCCAGGGGGAGATTTTTTGCTTTCTGTCTCTCTGTCTCTCTCTCTCTCTGGTGAGCACGTATGCCCTATAGCAAAAATCTCTCTAGAAAAAAAAAAAAGAAGGAAAAGAAAAAGAAAGGAAGGAACTACTGATCTGTGCAATAGCATGGGTAAATCTCAGAGACACTGCGCTAAGTGAGAGAAATCAAATACAAGAGACTATGAGAGGGTCTTTGAAAGTTTATGGAAAAGGTGTATTATGAAAAAATTATTGATGGATTTTCAAATTTTTTTTGTACCAAAATACACTTGTACTTTAATTTCATTTTTGCACAAACATATTGAAGTCCTATCAATTTACGTGGATTTCTAGGAAAGTCAAAACTATAGATATAAAGTAGATTAGGATCTGGCAGGTGGCATGGTGATTTAAAGGCACTGGATTCCCACATTGCTGAGCACACTGCAATCCCTTTTCTTCCATTTTCCTTGAGATTTTTGGGTACACCCACTGGTGTGATTTTTTCTTTTTTTTTTTTTTTTTGCTATAGGACGCATGCGCTCGCCAGACAGACAGAGAGAAACAGAGAGACAGAAAGCGAGAAATCACCCCCAGGGGTATGGCCATGCCTCAATCCCTTCTCCTCCATGCTCCTCTCGGGATCTTGGGCATGCACGCACACGCGTGAGTTTTAAGCCACCAGGTCCGGGATGTGAACTGCGGTCGACTACATGGGAGTCCAGTGACATAGCCATTACGCTAACTGCTGGTCTCACCCACTGGTGTGATTTTCAAGCCGCCAGGTCCAGGATTCTAACTGTGGTTGGCCATGTGGAAATTCAGCATCCTATTCACCATGCTACCTGCTGGCTCCTGTAATTTATTTCTTTATAAGTTTCTTTCTTTCTTCCATAATGTGAGAGACAGAGAGCATAATGGGCACTCCTCAACAGGAGTTGAGGTCCACCATGTACTCAGGGAGGTTTCTGGTCACCAATCCAGAAACTTTCTACGTGGATCAGCCTCACAGAACATCACACTTCACTGCCACACCACTGTCTGGCCCTGAGAATGTACAGTTTCTAAACCTAATTATATTCATATTAATTAGTCAACTCACAGTCCATCAAATCGAAATCCAAAGCCAGATCCAAGAATACCAGTACATTAAATTAAGGGAAATAAACAAAGCACTTCCCTAATTTTGGGGAAGGGTATATGCTTGAGAGCCAAAGAGAGCTGTGTGAATTTTTCTTGAACTAGGCAGCTGTTTTGGGCAGCTCCCAGGCATGAGGAAAGGTATTTAGGGTGTAGACTTAAATGCTTTCATTAACAGCTGTGGCATGCTGGCTGTACACATCACCATCACCACAGAAATGTGGGGAAATTATATTAGGAAAATTAATTTTGTTCAGATGCAAAAGAATGAATCAAACATTCTGGGGTCAACCTGACTCTTGTTTCTATCCACAGCAAGTGGTTCTCAGATGAGGGTGTGTATCAAAATCTTTTGACTTATTAAAAAGGCAGAGTCCCAGGCTGGGCACTCAGGCTGCAAATTTGAATGTCTAGAAACAAGGGCCAAGTTCTGAATAATGTCATCTTTTTCTTTTTCTTTATTTTTTTAATTGCCAGAGAGCATGTGTGCTTGCTAGAGAAAGATAGGGAGAGTGAGACAGAGACAGAGAGATAGAGAGAGAACACCTCTAATGGCATGTGGTTATGCTGGGTCCTTTCTCCAATTCTCCATCCTGTTGGAGATTCAGGACATGCACACACATGTGCCCGGCATGCTTTTGAAGTCACCAGGACTAAGACTCAAACCATGGTCAGCCATTTAGGATTCAGATCCCTTAACCACTAGACTATAGGGGTGGCTCCAAAGTCAAATCTTTAATGAGACCTTAAGATGGTTCTATGTTTATGGCACTAGAAACACAATTTAAAGAACACTGGCCTCCAGAAATACAAAGATGGTTGAGTGTGTTCCCCCAAGTTCATGTGCCACAAATTCAATCCTCAATTCTCTCAATAGTGTGGAGAGGTGTGACTGGTAAGAGATGGTTAAGTCACGAGGGCTCTGTCTTTTTTTTTTTTTTTTCCATTTTATTTAACTTTATTTATTTTGATTTGACCAGAGAGAGACAGAGAAAGAAAGAGAGAGAGAGGGAAAGTGAGAAAGCAAGGACCAGGACTCAAACTGCAGTTTGCCATGTGGGAGTCCAGCACTCTTATCTGCCATGCCACCTGCTGACCCCAAGGGCTCTGTTTTCATAAATGGATTAATACCATAAACTTGAAAGTGAGTTGGTTATCTCAGGAGTGGGTTCCTGATAAAAGTGAGTTGGCTCTCTTGTACTCTCTTGCCCTTCTATTTTCTGCTATGGAATGAGGCTGCATAAAGGCCCTCCCCAGACATTGGTACCTTGGTCTTGGACTTCCTGTTCTCCAGAACTACAAGAAAAAAATCTCTGTTCCTTATAAATTACCCAGTCTCAGCTATTCTGTTATAGTAACACAGAAAGCAGTAAGTCATCTAGTGAATCTTTGCTATTTAAGCAACTCTGCTGAATTTAGCTTTAGCTCCTTTCTAATCTCTATATCCTACATACGCCTTCCTCCTCACTTTCTCTTAGCTTTGCTTTCAGGGAGAGAAGTCTCACCTATGATAGACTGGATACAAATAATATTTTTTCTTAGAGAGAGGTATTTGCTATAGGGTGCATGCACTCACCAGAAAGACAGAGAGACAGAAAGTGAGAAATCACTTCCCAGGAAAGATGGTCATGCCACAATCCCTTCTCCAGTCTCCTCTCAGGATTTTGGACATATTAGCACATATACCTGGTATGAATTTTAAGCTGTCAAATCCGATACTAGAACCACAGTTGACTACACGTGAGTTCAGCAACATAACCATTATGCCATCTGCTGGTCCCTAAATACAAATAATTTTTAGAGGCCTCTCTTTTGAACTCCCTTCTCCATAGGACAAGACTATACTATATTAAGCCTTCACCCAATGACCTGAAGTGTGGTTTTCATTTTGGGATCACTAAAGAGGAACCCACAGATGATTTTTGGTTCCAAAATCCTGTTGAGGGGGCAGGAAAGCACAAACTTGGTTGAATTTAATATTCTAGCCCTGGACAGAACTCTAGTGAGGCCACCAGCACTGTGGTCACAGGGACAGAGAAAAACGCCCTCCTGTCTATGAGATCCTGCACATCATGGTCCACTCCACTCTTTATTCCTTAGCTCTAGAGATGCTTTGTCTTCCTGTCATTCCCAGCAGCAGCATGGCCTAGGAGCTCTAGCCCTTGGCATTCTGTGGAACGTTCTAACTGCCCACCATGGTTCAAGTCTCAGACCTAGTGGCTTGCTTTTTCATTTTCCCTCTCTCTCTGTCTCTCTCTCTCTCTCTTTGGTCAAATTAAAATAAATGGATGAATAAATAAATTAAATATATAATTCTTTAAGAAAAAGAAAAACTCTTCCTTTAAAAAAAAATTCTGGGTGTGTGTGCATGTGTGCCCAAAATTCTAGGAGAGGACTGGTGAAGAAAGGATTGTGGCATGGCTGTCCCCCTCAGGGATGATTTCTCACTTTCTTTCTGTTTCTCTGGGAAGTACATGCCAGAGAGAGAGAGAGAAAGGGCAGAAATTCAGGGGCTTTAGCATTGCTTTTTGCTACTGACAGGAATGAATAGCAAAGAAACCTGGATGAGAGAAAGGAACACAGTTGCCAATGGAGAAGAACCCCCGGGGCAACTACATCGATTTCCCATTTTAGTCCCCTCCTAAAACCCACTGAGCGCCTGAGTTCAGTTCCATGAAACATCTAGTATTATTGAATAAAGGTTCCTTTCTTGTTGCATTCATCTGTGACCTACAGTCAGAGTCCTCACTAACACAGGTCGCTCACGTGCCCCTTTGCTATCTCTGTCTCTCTTTCTCTTTTAATTCACACCTCTCCTTCTGTAGGTATAGCAAACCACTGTCTTCCTAACAATGCAATGTGAAAACTTTTCTTAAACATTGATTTGGCTCATCCTGTCTGTCTCACTCAGGGAACAAAGAAAGAAAAAAACTTTCTTAAAAAAAATAACAGATTTGGTTTGAATTGCTTACTATAGTAAGCAGTATGCTTACTTTAGTAGCAGTATGAAATTGCTATTAACCTTTAGATGAAAAATTGAACTATGACTTTTTTGTGTGTGGTTTTTCTCATAGGGCACATGTGTTTGCCAAAGAGAGACAGAGAAAGGGATGGTGAGAAATCACCTCCCAGAGGGATGACCACACTTCATTCCCTTCTTCTCCATTCTCCTCCTGGGATTAAGGGCATGCATGTACATGCACCTAGCATGATTTTCAAGTCACCTGATCAGGGACTACAACTGCAGTTGGCCATACGGGAGTCCAGCACCTTAACCACCAAGCCACCTCCTGGCCCTACAACATGTTTTATTTTTAAAATAAACCTTTTTCCTTGGCACTGTATATTGAAATATTTACACCTGGAAAGCTGTGACATCAGGACTTGTTTTAGAACAGTACAGGAGAGCAGGAAGTGAGTGAGAGTGGAAATGAAACAAGGTTCATCCGGTGCTAGTAAGTGTTGAATCTACAAGGGTTAATTGTACTGGTCTGTCTACTTTTGTACATATTTAAAATTTTCCCTAATAAGTTTTAGACATACTGATTTGGGGGTATACTTACAAAATAAGATAAAAGTACTAGCATTTGGACCAGCAGATGATGTGAAGTTTAAGGTGGCTGGATCCCACATAGCCAATTGCACGGTTTAAATCCTGGAACCAACACCTTGAAAAGTACATGTTTGTATATGCATGCCCAGAATCCCAGGAGGAGAATGGAGGAGATGAGATTGCTACAGGGCCATCCCCGCAGGGGGGCTTTCCCACTTTCCCTTTCTCTCTTTTCTCTCTCCAGCAAATACATGCGCCCTATAAGGAAAACAAAAATTTAAAAAAAAAAAAAATTAGCATTCAAAAGGAAGACGTTTTGGCACCAGTAGTTGGCATAATGGCTATGGGTAGACTCCCATGTAGTCTACCACAGTTCGAGTCCCGGACCCAGTGGCTTAAACTCACGCCGGACGCGTGTGCATGTATGCCCAAGATCCCGAGAGGAGAATGGAGGAGAAGGGATTGCTGCATGGCCATCCCCCCAGGGGGGTGATTTCTCACTTTCTGTCTCTCTGTCTGTCTCTGTCTTTCTGGTGAGCACACGTGTCCTATAGCAAAAACCTCTCCAAAAAAAGAAATGAAAAGAAAAACAAAGTAAGACGTTTCTTTTTTTTTTTTAATTTTGAAGAATTATTTATTTCATTCCATTTGTATTATTGTTTTATTTATTTATTTATTTATTTTTGACCAGAGAGAGAAAGAAAGGGAAAGCGAGAAAGCGAGCCGCCAGGTCCAGGAGTCAAACAGCGGTCAGCCATGTGGGAATCCAGCACCCTCAACCACCTGCTGGCCCCCAAAAGTAATACGTTTCTTAAAGCAATGATCTGAAAATGTACCTCCAAAGGTAGTTATCCCTGCAGGAACCGAGCCTTGCCCTGACTGTGGCTAGTGTGTGAATAAAAACGTGTGCACAGGCATTGTACTCAGTTTGTCTCTGACAATGCAACCCAATAAAAGATTCTAAAATAGGGGACCAGCAGTTAGTGTAATGGCTATGTCGCTGGACTCCCACGTAGTCGACTGCGGTTCGAGTCCCGGACCCGGCGGCTTAAACTCATGCCGGGCGCGTGTGCGTGCGTGCCCAAGATCCCGAGAGGAGAATGGAGGAGAAGGGATTGCGGCGTGGCCATCCCCCCTGGGGGGTGATTTCCTGCTTTCTATCTCTCTGTCTCTCTCTGTCTGTCTGGCGAGCGCACGCGCCCTATAGCAAAAACCTCTCCAAAAAAAAAAGAAAAAAAAAAAAAAGATTCTAAAATAGATAGCTATCTTTAAAAAAAATAATAAAAATAAAAAGCATCTGGCACATGTATGACAGCCCAAGATTCAATGGTCTGGAGGGCCAGAGGAAGGGGATCATGGCATGATCAGACACTATGGACCGTGCTCCATTCTCTCTCACTCTCCCTTCCTCCTTGTCCTCATGTGTGCTTGCACATACTCTAACATGAACAAAGAAAAAAGAATAAGGAAGAAAACACTACGTGTTAGACTACCGCAGTCTTCCCTTACCTGCAGCTCTACTCTTTGTTGTCCCAGATTCACAGTAAATCTATCATTTGAATGTGTCCCTCCAAAATTCATGCGTTGTGATATGATTGTGATGGGATTAAAAGGGTGAGAACTTGGGGCCAGGAGGTGGTGTGGTGGTTAAGGCCCTGGACACTCCCACATGGCTGACCATAGTTCGAGTGCTGGACCTGGTGGCTTGCTTTCTCACTTTCCCTCTCTTTCTCTCTGTGTGTGTCTCTCGCTGGTCAAATTAAAATAAATGACTGAATAAATAAAAACTAAATAAATCATTCTTTAAAAAAAAATGGGTGAAAAGTTAATAAGACTCTGGTGTTGAAAGAAAGATGGGGTCTCTCAGGCCTGCCTGCAGCCTGGTGGTTAATGCAACTGGATCCCATATGGCCAACCACATGGTTCAAGTTCTGGACCTGGAAGCTTGAGAAACACAATGTGTGTGTGTGTGTGTGTGTGTGTGTGTGTGTGTGTGTGTTGCCTAAACCCTCTCAAAGGAAGGAGAAATGGAGAAGAAAGGATCTCAACATGACTTCCCCACAGAGGTGTTTTCTCACTATCCCTCTCTCTTTTTTGCAGTCTCTGTGTGTCTCTTTCCAGTGAGTTCACACACCCTTTAAAGAAAGAAAGAGAGACGGGGGCCAACATATGGCATAGTGATTACATCACTGGACTCCCACATGGCTGACCGTGGTTCAAGTCTCAGAACTGGTAGCTTGAAAAGCATGCCATGAGTGTGTGCGTGCATATATAAGATCCCAGGAGGAGAATGTAGGGAAGGGATTGTGTCATGGCCATCCCCCTAAGGGGGTGATTTCTCACTTTCCCTCTCACTGTCTCTGTCTCTCTCTGGTGACCGCATGTGCTCTAAGGCAAAAATCTCTGAAAAAAAAAAAAAAAAAGTGGAATTAAATAAATAATTCTTCTTCTTTTTTTTTTTTTTTTTTTTTTTTTTTTTTTTTTTTAAAGAAACAAATGCTATCTAAACAAACAAAAAAAATGGGTCAGCAGGTGGGGTGGTGGTTGAGGCACTGCACTCTCACATGGCTGACTAAGATTTGAACTCTGCACCTGGTGGCTTGCTTTCCCTCTCTCTTTCTCTCTCTGTGTTTGTCTGTCTCTAGTCAAATTGAATAATAATAATAATAGATAAAATTAAATAAATAATCCTTTAAAAAAAGATAGCAGGTTTGGCCCCAACATCAATAAGCCACAGAACTACTGTTAATAGTCTCCAATAGTTGCTCATCTCTAGATTTCTAAGAAAGGACTCATTGGATTTGTTGTTACTGTTATGTGAAGAAACTAAATCACTATTTCCAAGCTACTATAATCATATTTTCTTTTACTTGCAACTAAACACAGTCCTAATTCAGGGATTGGTTCATGACCTGTCTTTGTAAATGAAGTTTTATCAGAACACAGCCACGCCAATTTGCCTGCTGTCTCCAGTTGCTTTCACACTGAAAAGGCAGAGTGGAGGGGTTGTGACAGATGCGTGTGGTCTGCTAAACTTTAAATATTTATCATCTGGCCCTTTACAGAGATGTTTGTGAATCTCTATTTTAAATAATGCATAAAACATCTGGGGACCAGCAGGTGGTGTGATGGTTAAGACGCTGGACACTCCCACATGGTCAACCATGGTTTGAGTCTTGAACCTGGGGGCTTGCTTTCTCACTTTCTCTTTCTCTCTTTCTGTGTCTCTCTGGTCAAATTTAAATAAATGAATGAATAAATAAATTAAATAATTCTAAAAAACCTTCATTAAAAAATACATAAAACATCTTGCTCATCTGGGTAATAGATGCAATTGTTTGTGTCAACTTAAAAAGGAAGGCTAAGGTAGCCTTCCTTTCAGGGAAGCAAATGTTTATCTGAGCCAAGGGCTTAGGATGAATTGCCTGGGTGACACAGACTCTAGTTGCCCAGAATGTACATACTGAAATAGCTGCCAGGAGTGCTAGTTTACATAACAAAGAGAAGGGCAAGAAGAGGGGGACATTACAAGTTTTTTTGTCAAGAATTTACATTGATTCATCTAAAATAACACAGGAAGGGCCAGCAAGTAGCGTAGTGACTAAGGTGTTGGACTCCCACATGGCTGACCACGGTTCAAGTCCTAGACCTGGAGGGTTGAAAATCATGCCAGGCATGTGTGAGTGCGTGTTCAAAATCCCAAAAGGAGAAAAAATTGTGGCATGTAGCTGTCTCTCTGGACAGCACACATGCTCTATGGCAAAAACAAAACAAAACAGCAAAACACCTTAAAGGAGATGGCATGGTAGTTAAGGTGAGCTGGACTCCCACATGGCTGACTGTGGTTCAAGTCCCGAACTGGTGACTTGTTTTCTCCCTCCCCCCAACCCTGCTCTGGTGAATGCACTTGTTCTATAGCAAATTAAAAAGTAATAATAATAGCAATATAAGTTAAATTTTTTATTTTTAAATAATGGTGACAGAAATTTTGTTAAGGAGACTATTTTAGTTGTTGGCAAAGATTTTTTATAAGTATAAAATGATAGATCTTAGTACCATTTCTGGAAGGAAAAGAAGATAAGAACTATGGAAGGACTTTCTGAAATATTCTGTTAAGAAGAAGAGTCAAGGAACCAGCAGAGGGAATAATGGTTATGTCTCTGGACTCCCATGTAGCCGACTGCAATTTGAGTCCTGGACCTGGCAGCTTAAACCCATGCCAGGTATATGTGCATGCATGCCCAAGATCCTGAGAGGAGAATGGAGGAGAAGGGATTGTGGCGTGACCATCCCCCCATGGGGTGATTTCTCTCTTTCTCTCTCTCTGCCTCACTCCGTGTTTCTGGTGAGCAGACGTGCCCTATAGCAAAAACCTCTCCAAAAAAAAAAAAAGAAGAAGAAGAAGAAGAAGAAGAAGAAGAAGAAGAAGAAGAAAAGAGTCAGGAGACCAGCAAATGGTATAATAGTTATGTCACTGGACTCCCACATGGCTGACCGTGGTTCAAGTCCTATACCCGGTGACTCGAAAAACACTCGAGACATGTGCTTGCATGCCCAAGATCCCAGGAAGAGAATGGAGAAGGGATCACATCAGGGCTATCTCCCCTGCAGGGTAATTTCTCGCTTTCCCTCTTACTGTCTATGTCCTTCTCTCTCCCTCTCTCTGGCTAGCACACAGGCCCTAAGGCCAAAACCTCTTAAAAAAAAAAAAAAAAAAAAGAGTCAAGGTAGATAAGATAACAGATGTGAGGTAGGTCTCTTGGACTTTAAGAAATGTGTAGAGGTCTGGAAGATCAAGAGATAATCTGCAAAAGGTGATGGGTACTCAAGGAGGAGAAAGAGGAGTATTTATTAAACACTTGGGTCACTTCTGACTAGTGAACTACTTTGGGAGAAGGGAAGAGGGACAAAAAAGGGGTTACCCTGAACAAAACCAGGGGTTACCAACACTACACTGTGCCACTGTCGGCTTGTGCTAATCTTGTTACCCATCAGTAAAAAAGTGAAAAAAGGGGCCGGCAGATGGCATAAAGTTTACATTGCTGGATTCCCACGTGGTCGACCACAGTTTGAGTCCTAGACCTGGTGTCCTAAAACTCACACCAGGCATGTGTGCGTGCGAGTCTGAAGGGAGAATGGAGAAGGAATTGCAGTATGGCCATCCCCCTAGGGGGTGATTTCTCACTTTCTGTATCTCTGTTTCTCTCTGCCTTTCTGGTGAGCGCATGCGCCCTATAGCAAAAACCTCTCCAAAAAACAAAAAAATTGACCTGTCATGTTAGACTCTTAGAACAATCAACTTTCATTCCTTTCTCTCCAATTTGTGCTGCTAATGTTAAATACTTTATTGCTACACATGTTATGACCTCTATAATATGTTACTTTTATCATTTCCTGTTAGACTATGGATTCTTAACAAGGGTGATATTACTCCCAGGTCAAAGGGAAAGGTTAATATGATAAAAATGAAAAAATAGAGGGTGCTTGGAGGTGGGCAGGTAGCATCACTATGCTAAGGGCGCTGGACTCCCACATGACTGATGGTGATTCGAGCCCCAGACCTGGAAGCTTGCTTTCTCACATTTTTTCTCTCTCTTTTTCTCTCTCTCTGTTCCTCTCTGGTCAAATTACAATCAATCAATCAATCAATCAATCAATAAATAAATAAAGTTAAATTTTTAAAAATTCTTAAAAAAAGAGAGTGCTTAGGAGGGTAATAATAAATAAGTTGAGAATCACTGTTCTAGAATATTGATTTTAAATTTTAAATTTTTTAAAAAATTTATTTTTCTTTTTAAAGAAAATTTAACTGTAGAAGAAAAATCTTATTTAATTCATACTCACATTTTTACCATTCCCAGTGCTTTTTTCCTTTGTGAGGATGCAAGTTTTCATCCATTATCATTTTCTTCAGTGTTAAGAACTTTTTTTAAAGAATTATTTTATTTAATTTTATTCATTCATTCATTTATTTTAATTTGACTACAGGGAGAGAAAGAGGGGAAGTGAGAAAGCAAACCACCAGGGCTGGCACTCGAATTGTGGTTGGCCATGTGGGAGTGTCTAGTGCCTTAACCAACACACCACATGATGCTGGTCCCAGTGTTAAGAACTTTCTTAAACAATTTTTTAAATTATTTTATTCAATGTCATTATTTATTTGTTTATTTATTTATTTAAAGTTGACCAGAGAGAGACAGAGAGAAAGGGAAAGTGAGAAATTAAGCTACCAGGTCCAAGACTCAAACCACGGTCAGCCATGTGGAAGTGTCCAGCACCTTAACCACTATGCCACTTGCTGGCTAGTAGACAATTGTTTTAAGAATTATTTTTATCTCATTATTTTTTTGTTTTAAGAATTATTTTTATCTCATTATTTTTTAATTTGGCCAGAGAGAGAGAGAAAGTGAGAAAGCAAGCCACCAGGTCTGAGACTTGTAAAACTATTGGCCATGTGGGAGTCTAGCACCTTAACTACCATGCCACCTGCCAATCCCTGAATATTTTTTTTTTTTGGAGAGGTTTTTGCTATAGGGCATGTGCGCTCACCAGAGACAGAGAGATAGAAAGCGAGAAATCACCCCCTGGGGAGATGGCCACGCTGCAATCCCTTCTCCTCCATTCTCCTCTCAGGATCTTGGGCACACACGCACATGCGCCTGGTGTGAGTTTAAGCCACCGAGTCCAGGACTTGAACCAGTCAACTACATAGGAGTCCAGCGACATAGCCATTATGCTAACTGCTGGTCCCCCCTTGAACATTTTTTTAAAGACAATAAATCTTTTTTATTAAAAAAAGAATTATTTTATTTCATTTTATTTATTTTAATTTGACCAGAGAAGGACAGAGCAAGAACATGAGAGAGAAAGTGAGAAACTAAGTCACCAGGTCTGGGACTTGAACTATGATCAGCCATGTGGGAGTCCAGCGCCCTTAACCACCACACCACCTGCAGGCCCCCTAAATGTTTTTTTTTTTTTTTAATGCAGGCCTGCTGATGACAGATTTGATCAGCTTTTATTTGTCTAAAAATGTTTTATCTCTATTTCATTTTTGAGGGATATTTTTGCTAAACATAGAATTTTAAATTGACAGTTACTTTTAACATTTAAAGATATCGAGACCAGCAGGTGCTGTAATGATTAAGGCCCTGGACACTCCCACATGGCCGACTGCAGTTCAAGTCCCAGATCTGGTGGCTTGCTTTCCCACTTTCTCTCTCTCTCTCTCTCTCTCTCTGTGTGTGTGACTTTCTCTGGTCAAATTAAAAAATAAAAATGAAGACTAAATAAAATTAAATAATTCGTTTAAAACAAAGATGTTCCCAATTCCCTCTGACTTTCATAGAGTCTAACAAGAAATCTGCTGTCATAGAGTCTAACAAGAAATCTGCTGTCATATTATCTTCTGTATTTTGTATACATATTATATCTTCCCCCTCAGACTGCTTTTAAAAATCTTCCAGCTAATATTAGTTCTCATCAATTAAATTATAAAGCACTTAGATTTGTGTGTGCATGTGTGTGTGTGAATCCTGTCTGGAAGTTATTGAACTTTTAGGGTCTGAATGTTTATTTGTTTTTAAATGTGTAAAATTAGTCACTATTATTTTTTGTTAAATAATTTTTTACTTAATTTTATTTATCATTATTTTTAAAATATTTATTTATTATTATTATTTTTAAATTTGCCATAGGGTACATGCACTCACCAGAGAGAGATGGAGAAAGAGAGAGAGAGAGAGGAAAGTGAGAGGAAAGTGAGAAAGCAAGCTGCCAGGTCTGGGACTCAAATCATGGTCATGTGAGAGTCCTGTGCCTTAATCACCACGCCACCTGGTGGCTCCTATTATTATTATTATTATTATTATTATTATTATTGAATTTGCTACAGGGCACTTGTGTTCACCAAAGAAAAACACACACACAAACCATGGTCAGCCATGTGGGAGTCCAGTGCCTTAACCACCACCACCTGCTGGCCACAATCGCTCATTATTTTTCTGTACCCAGTACTTTCTGCTCCTCACTACTTCCTTTCTTTCTAGGTCTTCAATTAAACTTGTGTTAAACTAGCTTATACTTCCTGCAGGTAAAAACATTTCTGTTAATTTGTTCCCAGTCTTTTTGTTTTTTCTTTTAAGAGACTTTTGCTGTAGGGCACGTGCACTTTCCAGAGAGAGAGAGAGACAGAAAGAGAGAAATCACCCCCCAGGGGGATGGCTGTGCCACAATCCCTCCTCCTTTCTCCTCTTGGGATCTTGGGCACGTATGTACATGTACCCAGCATAAGTTTGAAGCCATCGGGTCCTGAACTTAAACCATGGTCAATGGGAGTCCAGAGACGCAACCATTATGTCATCTGCTGGTTCCCCCCTCCCCAGTCCATATATATATACTTCATTTTAAAAAAATAATTATTTATTTTATTTTATTATTTTTAAAGAATTATTTTATTTAACTTTATTTATTTATTTTTAATTTGAGCAGAGAGGGACAGAATGAGACAAGGACAGTGAGAAAGCAAGCTGCCAGGTCCAGGACTTGAACCATGGTTGGCCATGTGGGAATCCAGCGCCCCTAACCACCATGACACCTGCCAGCCCCTTATTTTATTATTTTAATAATAATATGAGAAAGAGAAAAAGTGAGAAAGCAGTACTCAAACCGCAGTTGGCCATGTGGGAGTCCAACACCTTTAACCACCACGCCACCTGCTGGTCCCTGTACTTTATTTTTGATGTATTCTATTTCTGTTTTCAAAATACCTAATATTATATTCTGCAAGGTCTAATTTTGTATTAATCCAAGCCAATAACATTTTTATTTTATATATTGTATTTCCACCTTTAGAAGTTTCATTTTGTTCCTTTTCATTTTTCTTTTATTTCTCATCTCATTATGTGTATGTTTTCACTTACATTTCTAAACATAGTTCTCTGTTTTAATGTCATTGTCTATAGTTTCCTCATATCTCTTATCTTTGGTCTCTTTCTATTGACTGATTTCCTTCTAGTTATTTGTTACATCTTCCTGCTTCTTTGGCTATCTACAATTTTTCATTGAATGATAGACATTGTGTGTGTTACAGTGCAGACTGAATTGAAATGTCATCTTTTTTTTTTTTTTTTTTTTTTGAGAGGTTTTTTCGCTATAGGGCGCATGCGCTCGCCAGACAGAGAGAGACATAGAGACAGAAAGCGAGAAATCACCCCCCAAGGGGGATGGTCACGCCACAATCCCTACTCCTCCATTCTCCTCCTGGGATCTTGGGCACGCACGCACACGCACCCGGCGTGAGTTTTAAGCCACTGGGTTCAGGACGCGAACCGCGGTCGACTATGTGGGAATCCAGCGACATAGCCATTACGCTAACTGCTGGTTCCGAAATGTCATCTTTTAAAGACTTTGTTCAGTAGGCAGTTAGTTTACTTGAAGTTATCAGGTTGACACCTTCAACCTCTGGGAAATGGAGTAAGAAATATAATAAGGGGAAATTTTCCTTTACTTATTTCTGTATTTAACATTTTAAAATAAGTATGCATTAATTTTTATAAAAATGAACTTGCAATATTTAATAAACATAATAATATGTGTTATACATTCTCTCTTTAGTTTAATCTTCAGAGTATCATTTAACCTTTATTTAATGAATTACCATCATATGCTCTTATTGTTTACTCAGTAAATATTTAGATATATACTTAGACTATTAATCAATTCTGAGACCAAAGCCTTTATAATGTTTATTGGTCTCCCATTTGGTTCTTTTCTAAATACAGAATGTGTTGGGGAGTTTTTTGGTTTTGTTATTTCTGCTAGAAGGTGTGTGTACTCATCAGAGAGAGGAGAGAAGAGAAAGCAAACAGCCCCCCCCCCCATGGGGGATGGTCACACCACAATTCCTTCTCTTCCATCTTGCCCTCCTTTTGAGATTTTGGATGTGCATGCTCATGTACCTGGCACTTTAGTCATTTGGTCAACCATGTGGGATCTGGGTGTCTCAAGCACCATGATGCAAAATTGGCCTACCAGTGCCTGTTTTTTTAACAATCATTGCAACATTCTACCTTGTTATTTCTTTTTTTAAAAATTTTACAATTAAAGTATGAATTTATTTTGGTACAAAAACCTTTTGAAATGCATACATAGTTTTCCCATTACACATATTTCCATGAGCTTAAAAAAAAAAAACAAAAAAAACTTTTTTTAAATTAATTAATTTACATTCATTCCCTAAGCATTGTCACAGCATACAAAGTGTGATTTCCTATCCAGAATATACTGCTTAATCATGCATGTTATCGTCAATAATTTTCCATTTCTAGTTTCATATATACATATACATATATGTATACATGTATGTATATATGTGTATGTATGTATATTTTACACGTATATATGTATATGTGTATATATATGTATATATATTTTTTACCCCTATTTCTGACCCTCTGCCCTTTCCCACCCTCCTCCCACACTATCTCTGGTGTCTACAGTTGTTTTCCATTCCTTTTCCCCCACATTTTAATGATCACACAATTTCTTAAATAATATAACTACTTTCAATAGCAAGTTCACTTGGTAAATCCAAGAAAAGTAGTTTTAACTTTACTAAATCAAAGAAATGCTAAGGAACTTTGTTTAAAACTTAAAGCCAGGAAACAGGTTAGGATTCTGTTCAAATAGTTGGTACATGAACCTATCAACAGCTCAAGACGGGACAAAAATGTTTAAAACCGGAAAACAAAGCCTAGAAGAAAATCAGCAGTGTTTTAGTCAAAAGTCATAAAATGCTAGGGACCAGCAGTTAGCTTAATGGCTATGTCACTGGACTCCCACGTAGTTGACCACGGTTTGCGTCCTGGACCCGGTGGCTTAAAACTCACGCCGGGTGCTTGTGCGTGCGTGCCCAAGATCCCGAGAGAACAGAGAAGAAGGGATTGCGGCAAGGCTATGCCCCCTGGGGGGTGATTTCTCTCTTTTTGTCTCTCTGTCTCTGTCTGTTCTGGCGAGCACATGCGCCCTATAGCAAAAACCTCTCAAAAAAAAAAAAAAAAAAAAAATGCTATTTTACCAGTTCAGTCTCCCGTACTTTATCTTATGTTGTGGTTCGATCTTCCCGATTAAATTCTGGGATATAATATTCAACTCCAGACTTGTCCCTATAGTTAAGTTGTCCCTTTTCTTACTTTTTAAACTCTTATTTCTGTGTATCTATACATAATTTTCCTGGTATAGCACTCCTTTGAGAACTTCTTGGAGATCTGGTCTGGTACTGGTAAATTCTTTCAGGTTTTGTTTATCTGAGAATGTTCTTGTTTTTTCTTCCCATATGAAGAACAATCTTGCCAGGTACAGTATTCTTGGTTGAAATTGCTTTTTCCTTAAGACTTTGAATATATTTTCCCATTCTTTTCTTGCTCACATTGTTTCCAATGAGAGGTCTGCTGTTAGCCTGATCGGATATCTTTTGTAGGTAACTTGCTGTTTTTCTCTTGCCAATCTTAGTATCTTGTCTTTGTCTGTGGTTTTCGTCAATCTGGCTATAATGTGTCTTGGAGAAGATCTTCTTGGGTTGATTCTATTTGGGGTCCTTTGTATTTCTTGGGACTGGATCTTTGAGTGCCTCTCTAGGTTTGGAAAGTTTTCTTGCAGGATTTCATGGAATAGATTATCAATGCCCTTATGAGTCTCTTCGCATTCTGGGATACCAATTATACGAATGTTTGGACATTCGATGGTATCTAGTATTTCTCAAATATTATTCTCTTTTTGGGGGGCAATTTTCTTAGTCTGTGTAGTGGATTTTTCTAGGCCAGCAATTTTTCTCTTATACATCTGAGATTCTATTTTCTGTATGATCTAGCCTGCTTTTAATACTTTTAAGGGAGATTTTGACTTCCTGTATTATAGCCTTCATCTCTAAAAGTCCATTTGATTCTTTTGTAAAGTGTGTAATTCCTCTTTTAAATCTTGCAAGAATTTCCTCACCTCCTGGAACTTGTCAGCTCCTTTCCCCTGCCTCTTCCACAGTTCATTGTTTCTCTTATATTCTATCTCTGTTAGCTTCGTCGTTATGAATATTCTAAATTCTTTATCAGACATTTCCATGATTTCCATTGAGCTGTCTGTGGATGAAGAGGAGTTATTCTTTCCCCTTGGAGGAGAGGTATTTTCTTGCTTTCCCATATTTCTTGTGGCCCCACAGTGATTTCTACTCATCTGATGGATGGTGCGTTTCTTCCTAATTCTCAAGGTTCCATCTGAGCGTTCAGGAGCGTGCAGAAGAAGGTGATCTGGAATTTCTTTGCCATTCTCTTTTTATCCCTTTGTGCAGCAGATTCAGTGGATATTGAAGAATATGTTAATAGTCTTTGGATGTTTGGGTATGGTTCACTTAGATCTGTCTAGAAACACAGTGAATGGAGATTGAGGAGCAGAGTGATGAGATAAAAGAAAAAGAAAAGAAAACAGAGAGAGAGGAAAAAAAGAAAAACAAACAAACAAAAATACACAAAGAAACAGAAAGAAAAAAAGGAAAAAAATTAATTAAAAAAAAAATAAATAAAATAAAATAAAAAAACACGTGGCACATGAGCGCACTGCACAAAATCACTAGTTTTCAGGAGCCATGGAGGAGTCTTCTTCTGAAGGCCTGCCCCTTGCCTCTCCTGGATGGGGGGGTGGGGGGGTGATTATTATTAGCAAGATAAAGGAGGGGCTGAAAGCCCAGAGAATCCTTTACCTTAAAATTTTTTTGAAAGGAAAAAATACAAAAAAATGAGAAGACAGAGACAGAGAGAAGGCTAGAGGGGCTCCCTACCACTTGGTTTGGGGACTGGAGGCTGAATTATCAGTAGAAAATCTTAATTTCTCTTTTTTCCCTGAAATCACTAGTTCTCAGGAGCCATGGAGGAGTCTTCTCTGGACATGCTTCTTAACCCTTTCAGCAAGTCTCTTCAGAGATGGAGGGGGGTGCAGGCACCATGGGTTCCTGGGCCAGAGGCCACTGAGGTCAGCTGAGGGTCTGCCAGCACGTATTATGGGCTTGGCATGTCATTTTTGAGCGTGGGTTCCTGAGGGCAGATGAGCTGGATGGCCGTCAGCTCTGTTGGGGGAAATCTCTGAATTCTGTGTCTCGCCTAAGGCAGGGGCCTCTGGAGGTGAAGCGCTGGGCCATCACCACCAGGTGTACGGTCGGCAGAGGTCCCAGCCTGGAAGGACGCTCCCTGCCACCCTACTTTGAAATACTAACATTTCTGGCTAATGTGTTCCCAAAAAGCTCAACTTCACTGGTGAACAGGAAAATTTAAAAATTCCACTTATTTAGCCACCAGGTGGCATGGTGTTTAAGATGCAGGACAACACATAGCTGACTGTATGGTTCAAGCCCCAGACCTGGCAGCTGAAAAATATTCTGGGCACACATGTGTGTATGCTTAAATACCCAAGAGGAGAATGGGAAGAGAAGAGAGTGCAGTGTAGCCACCCCCACCAGGGATGCTACCTTAACCACCCCACCACTGGCTTGTCCCTATTTTTTAGAAAAAGTTTATCTATTTCAGGAGTGGGAAATAGGGACCCCTAACAGAATCCTGCTATACCATCATCCTACCCCCAGTCTTCCCGTTAGCTCAGATCAGATGACAGGCAAGCCCAGTGTGTCCAAGTCCACTCAGAGCCAAACCCTGGGCTCCCATATGGCTCCACAGTATTGCATGGTGGCATCTACCACCCATGCCATTGCAACTGGGCCTGGTTATTCTATTTTTAACTTTTTGAAGTACTGCCATATATGCTTTCTATAGTGACTACATCATTTTACATTCCCATCAACTCAACTGAGTACGAGCATTCTAATTTTTCACATCCTCACTAACATTTTTTTATAGTCGCTATCTTTTTTTTTTGGAGAGATTGAGAGAGACAGAGAGACAGAAAGCGAGAAATCACCCCCCAGGGGGGATGGCCACGCCGCAATCCCTTCTCCTCCATTCTCCTCTTGGGATCCTGGGCACGCACGCACATGCGCCCGGCATGAGTTTAAGCCACCAGGTCCAGGACTCGAACTGTGGTCGACTACATGGGAGTCCAGCGACATAGCCATTACGCTAACTGCTGGTCCCTATAGTCGCTATCTTAATAGGTTGTGAAGCTTTTCCCTTTAATAGTGACCTGAACTTATTTACATTTTGTATAGTTACTAATTCTTGATATTTTATACTTTTTACTTATATTATTTTCCTCGCTATTTCTTTTGTGTTTTATTTTCTACTTTTTTATCGGAAAGATTGAATTTTCTCTTTTTCTTTTTTAAAATTATGCCAGATGAGACCAGCAGATGATGTAATGGCTATGTCGCTGAACTCCCATGTAGTCAATCGAGGTTCAAGTCCCGGATCTAGTAGTTTAAACTTATGCCAGGCATGTGTGTGTGCATGCGTGCCCAAGGTCCCAAGAGGAGAATAGAGGAGAAGGGATTGCAGCATGGCCATCTCCCCCAGGGGGTGGTGGTGGTGATTTCTTGCTTTCTGTCTCTCTATCTCTGTCTTTCTGGCAAGCACACGCACCCTGTAGCAAAAACCTCTAAAAAAATTGTTTTTTTGCCAGAGAGCATGTGCACTTAGTGGAAAGAGGCCAAAAGGGAGAGAGACCAAAAGAGAGAGGGAGAAAGTAAGAAAGTACCCTCACTGGAGAAAGGGTCATGCCACAACCCTTCTCCTCCATTTCTCCTTCCTTTCGGGATTTTGGGCACATCTGCACATACACCTGGCATGTATTTCAAACCACCGGCTCTAGGACTTGAACTGAATGATCAGACATATGAGATCTAGCCACCTTAACCATTACATCATAAGATGACCCAAATTTTCTTCTCTTTTCTTTTAATTGTCCGAGGACATGTGCACTCTCCAGGGACAGGGACAGAGACAAAGCACCTCTCAAGGAGCTGCAGTCACACTGCAGTCCTTTTTCCTTCCTTTCTCCATCCTATTAGAATTTTGTGCACGTGCGTGTGCTCTTTCACATGTGCACACCCACACTGTCATGTGTTTCAAGCCCTTGGGGCTAGGATTTGAAGCATGGTCAGCTATGTGGGACCCAGCTCCTTGTGCATAGCACAAACCCACTGCACTACAGGCCGCACCAAAATTTTCTCTTTTTTTCCTTTTTTTAAGAATTATTTAATTTAATTAATTTATTTATCCATTTATTTATTTATTTACTTGAACTTGACCAGCGATGGATAGAGTGAGGGAGTGGGAGGAAGTGAAAAAGCAAACCACCAGGTCTGGTACTCAAACCACAGTTGGCCACATGGGAGTCCAGTGCCCTTAACCACCACGCCACCTGCTGGCCCCCAAATTTTCTTTTCTTAACTCTCCTGTGGTGGGTTGGAAAGTTGTACTATTCCTCTTTTCCTCTATTGACAGTCCTTATATTTATTTATTTATTTTAGGTTTCGCCATTTTAGGGCGCGTGTGCTTGCTGGAGAGAGACAGAGAGAAGGAACGTGAGAATTAGTCCCCCGGAAGGATGCCTACACTACAATCTCTTCTCTTCCATTATCTTCTCAGAATTTTGGGGACATAGGCAGACGTGCCTGGTGTGATTTTTCAAGCTACCAGGTCTAGGACTCGAACTGCATCAACCATGTGGGAGTTCAGCACCTTAACCAGTATGTCACCTGCTGGCTCCAGTCCTTAATTTTTTAAATCATTACTAAAAGCTCATATTTGGGGACCAGCAGATGGCTTGGTGGTTAAGGTGCTGGACACTCCCACATGGTCAACCACAGTTTGAATCCCGGACCTGGTGTCTTGCTTTTTCACTTTCTCTCTCTCTGTGTCTGTCTCTCTGGTCAAATTTAAATAAATGAATGAATAAATAAAACTTTAAAAATAAATAAATAAATAAAGTCTTTCCCAGGCAAGAAAATAAAAAGCTCATATTTATTGAACATTTATATTCCAATCCCTGTGCAGATCCTTTTTATATTATCTCATTTAATCCTTATGACAACTCTGTGAGGTTGGTTCCATTTTTCATTTAAAACTTTTTCTCCTTAATTGCCTAAGGGCACATGTTCTCACTAGGGAGAGACAGAAAGAGATAGAGAGAAAGCATCCCGTGTAGGGAATGATCACACAGCAAACCCTTATCCTCCTGGGATTTGGGGCACACAAGTACAAGTACTCTGCGTTTTTATCAAGCTGTGGGGTCCAGGGCTCAAACTGGGCAGTTGGCCATGTGGAATCCACTTGCCTCAACCATCACACTACTGGCTGGCCCCAGTGGTTCTAATTTTTAAAATAAACTCTTTAGGGGCCAGCAGATGGCATAGTGGTTAAGAAGCTGGACTCCCACATGGTTGACCACAGTTTGAATCCCAGACCTGGCGATGTGAAACCCACACCAGGTGCGTGTGTGTGCGTGCCCAAAATCTCAAGAGGAAAACGGAAGAGAAGAGATTGCGGCATGGCCATCCCCTCCGGGGGGGAGGTGATTTCTTGCTTTCTGTCTCTCTCTGTCAAATAAAAACAAAAAACCTCTCTTAAAAAATGCTTTAGGCTCCGCCGGGCGCGTGTGCGTGCGTGCCCAAGATCCCGAGAGGAGAATGGAGGAGAAGGGATTGCGGCGTGGCCATCCCCCCTGGGGGGTGATTTCCTGCTTTCTATCTCTCTGTCTCTCTCTGTCTGTCTGGCGAGCGCACGCGCCCTATAGCAAAAACCTCTCCAAAAAAAGAAAAAAAAAAAAAAATGCTTTAGGCTTAAGACTTCAATATACATTTTCCAACCTTTCAATTTTATTATTTTTCTTGGATTCCTTGATTTTTCCTGATGAAACATTTTTGGAAAGGGTGAATGGAGGACAAACGTTCTGAGCCTTTCATGACCATGCCTTTCTTATTTACAAAATAGTGATAATAATACTTTAACTATACCTGTAAGTTTCGTAGCAGAGCACTTAACACTTTACAAGCAATAAGGACTGTTAGCTTTCCTTACTGTTACAACCAGCACAGATTCTTTTGTAATTACAATGAGATATATGCTCAGACATGTGGCAGGAAAAAAGAAGAATGCAAAGAAGCTTGTAATAAGGGAAGAAATTTGATAGAACAGTAGAACAGGTGACATAGCCGTTGTTTTCAGGTTGGTAAATGTAGAAAAGACCTGAGATGTGACTTGGGCTGTGCTGTCATCCACTTACCAGAAGCCAAGTGGGTGTTCACGAGCCCCATAACCTATGTGTGTCCTCAGAGGTCACTGGAGTTTATCAGCTGTTGTGTACCCTCAGCATGAGTCAGGAGAGTTCTGGGGAAATGTCTTTCTAGTTACACAGACTGACAATTTAGTTCAAAGATGAATAAATACAAAATAACACTAGGGAAGCGTATGTCATGTCAAATGCAGACGGTGTCTTTCACGGGGAGGAAAAGGCAGCAGAGTATTCTTTATTCAGACCAAAATTTCTTCAATTGATTGTTTGTTATTCATGAGCAAGAGAGAGAACAAATTGTTATGCCTGACACCAGATTTCAGGGCTGGAATTTTGTGTGTGGTGTGATTCATGTAGCTATATTTAATATTTGCAGAGTCATTCAGTAACCCCTGTCAGAGCCCAGGGAAGCCTTCATTCAGGAGAGGCTCCCTGGTCTACTATCCTGGCTCAGTTTAGAGACCCCTGGTAGAGGCACTAGGATTTTCTGATATGATACATTACTCATTACACCCCTGAATAGCGGGCCTGTGATTCTGTAAATACTAGTGCTAGCAAAACACTTCCAAGTCTTTCATATCAACTTCTTAAGTTCTTACATGTTGCTTTAATAAAGATAAGGCATTTACTGCTCTTGACCTTGTTAAAGATCTCTGGCCAGTTTCTCTAACATTTTAATACCAGACCATCAAGTGCTCAGAAGGTAGAGTACTGGAACCCAGGGAGAAAATAAAGAAAGAAGGAGAGAAGGAAGGAAAAAAAGAAAGAGAGAAAGAAAGAGAAAGAAAGAATGAAGGAAGAGAAAGAAGAAAGGAAGAGAAAGAAGAAAGAAAGAAAGAAAGAAAGAGAGAGAGAGAGAGAGAGAGAGAGAGAGAGAGAGAGAGAGAGAGAGAAAGAGAGAAAGAAAGAGAAAGAGAGAAAGAAAGAAAGGAAGGAAGGAAGGAAGGAAGGAAGGAAGGAAGGAAGGAAGGAAGGAGGAAGGAAGGAAGGAAGGAAGGAAGGAAGGAAGGAAGGAAGGAAGGAAGGGAGGGAGAGAAAGAAAAGAAGGAAGAAAGAAAGGGAAAGAAGAAGAAAGAAAAGAGAAAATAAAAACAAAGAAAGTCCCTTCCGATTTTTAAAAATTTGTGTTTGTGTTCATTAAGGTAGGATATTGTGTTTAAATCTCCTTAAAATGTACTTGTAAATGTTGATGGCATAAATAACAAAAGACATGGCTTCATCAATTTGTACTTTAAAAGCTTTCACAGGAAAGAGATAAAGGATAATGTGGTTAATAAAGGAAATGCTGATAAAGTATTAAAAAGAACAGAACACTTCTGATGGCTTCACACTCGGACTGGAAACATGGGAAATAAGCAAACACAGAATAAAACAGCTGGGTGGACTCAAAGGAAATAAGAAAAAGAGTTTTTCCCCCCCTACATTCCCCCAAATAGAAACTATGGAGAGAATAAAATTGCTCCAAATCATGATATGGGAAAATTTAAGAACTCTAATATTGTAAATAGATGTTCAGGCTGAGTGTTTTATGCAAAACAAGAACAGGAAATAAATCTTTAAACAAAAACAAAAAGCTAATAAAGAAATAATATTTTCAGAGGTTTAAAGTAAATCTTTTTCTAAAATACAAAAGTAGCATATTCAAAACATTTTATCAGATGTCACATCTGACGAGGAATATATACCCAGTTTTTTTCAAGATCAAATGACATATAAAGTACGGAGAAACTGTTAGACGTTCAAACTCGTGGCAATCGTAGTGTGCTTTGAGAAAACGAGTGCCTCAGACTACTTCCTTCTGTTCCCCTTCCCTCCCATTACCTTAAGAGACAGGAATTTGTTTCTATCCACTCGACCTAAGGGCTCCTCTGAGGTGAAATGGAACACACCCAAAATCTGGCTTCTCCTTCCTCTTATCATTTTTAAGTTGTGACAGGATTTATTTTACCTGGCTATCATTTAAAAATAGTTATGACAAATTTCAGATAAGAAGTTACAGATGATTTGATCATGAACTCCATGTATTAACACTTATTAACTTTTGATCAATCTTTTTTTTTTAACTTCCAGAGGGTACATTCACACACCAGAGAGAGACAAAGAGATATATAGAGAGAAGCAAAGAGAGAGGGTGGAAGAAAGCTCTCCTCCCCTACCCCCGTGGAGTATGATTGCCCTGCAATCTCTTTTCCTCCATTTCTCCATCCAGTCAGGATTTGGGGTATGCACAAACATCTGGCCAGCTTGTTTTTCAAGCCTCAGGGGCCAGGATTCAAGCTGTGGTTCTTCGTGTGGTATCCAACTCCCTTAACCACTGTGCTATGGAGCAGCCTAACTCATTATATTGAAAAAAAGACCAGTCTTCATGTAACTTCCACGAGAATTCCTAAAAGATAAGAACTTTTCAAAAAGAACATGAACCTCGAGACCAGCAGTTGCTGTAATGGCTATGTCACTGGACTTCCACGTAGTTGACAGTGGTTTGAGTCCCGGACCCAGTGGCTTAAACTCACGCTGGGCATGTGTGCATGCTTGCCTAAGATCCCAGGAGGAGAATGGAGGAGAAGGGATTGTGGCATGGCCGTTCCCCCTGGGAGGTGATTTCTTGCTTTCTGTCTCTCTCTCTCTTTCTGGCGAGCGCAGTTGCCATATAGAAAAAACGTCCAGGGACCAGCAGTTAGCGTAATGGCTATGTCGCTGGACTCCCACGTAGTCGACTGCGGTTCGAGTCCCAGACCTGGTGGCTTAAACTCACGCCGGCTGCGTGTGCGTCCGTGCCCAAGATCCTGCCCAGAGGAGAGTGGAGGAGAAGGGATTGCGGCGTGGCCATCCCCCCTGGGAGGTGATTTCTCACTTTCTGTCTCTGTGTCTCTCTCTGTCTTTCTGGCAAGCGCACGTGCCCTATAGCAAAAACCTCTTCCAAAAAAAAAAAAAAATTGAAAAAAACGTCCAAAATAATAATAATAATACTGATACCATAAAATAACAGTATCTTTAGTATCACTAACATCTAGTCAGTGCTTCGTTTTCCTGATTGTCCTGTAATTTTTAAAACAAGTTGTTTGTATAAGTATATAACAAAAACCCCATTTTTTTATGAGGGTTTGATGTATCACTCTCTTTTTTAAATTTTCTTTATTCATGATAGAGTGCGTGTACATGCACATGAGAGAGAAAGAGGATTACCCTCCACAGAGTCTGGTCACATGGTAGTCCCATTCCTCCTGTCCTCCAGCCTATCAGATCTTGGGCACTCATGTGCATTTCAGGATGACTGAACTAGGGCATGAAAACCGAAGTCACAAAGTGGAATCTGGCTTCTCCTAGACAGTGCATTACCACTGTGACGTGGAACTGACTCAGAAGTCTGTCTTTTTTTTTAAGGTTTTTGCCATAGGGCATGTGTGCTTACCAGAGAGAGAGAGAGAGAGACAGTGAGAACTCCCTTTCTGGGGGGATAGGCATGTACGATTTGTTCTCTTCCATTCTTCTGGGACTTTGGGCCTACACGCACACACACCTGTTGTGAATTTTAAGCCACAGGATACAGAACTTGAACCACGGTTGACCATGTGGGAGTCCAGCACCTTAACCATTATGCCACTTTCTGGTCCCTCTGTTGTATTTCTTAAGACTTAGAAACAAAAGAGACTAGCATGATCTGCCCCCAACCTTTTTCTCTCTCCTACCCCACCCCTACCTCCAAACCTCACTCAGAACCAATGATCACTTGGTTGATGCAGAATTTTACCCTTTCCCTGAAAATATGGTGGAATTTCAAAATATTCATAGAAAATAAAATTAATGGATGAGTTTATTTTGGTACAAAAGTTTTGAAATTTGTGCATTTTTAACCCATAATGTGCAGTTCTCTGAACTTTTTGAAGGCCTTTTTTATACTGTATATCTTTGAGTTCCTTCCTTTTCTATTCTCCCCAAATTCTCATGACTGTGAGGATTTAGCAAAGATTGTAGGCTCTAAGAATAAATGAGAAACTGTTTTAAAAAGTCCCTCCAAATTACTAAGGATATTTACTTTTCCTTACTCCTTACCAAAGCCTATATTGATCAGTGATATAAGTAATGTGAAAGACACTCTAGTGGAAATTTCTATGAACATGTAAAGTAGTGTTGTTGGTAATGTTATCATTTGAGAATGTTTTAGAGGGGAACTCTTTGCAAAGGGAAGTACAAGCAAAATTGAATCATGAGCAATTTATGTTATTACCTTCAGGGTAACCATAAATTAAGCCAGATAATTACACACAGGCTCTGAATCTCTGGGACAAGAAGCCATGGCTGTAGTCCAAGAAAGAAAAATATTGGATGTTTTCGTAATACCCCATTTAAAAGAGGAAAAGCAATTAGGGACTCGATCCTGTAAGTAAAGGAAGATGAGGATACATCATTAAGTAGGTATCCAACAAAGTATTTGATATGATAATGATGTAGATGATGTAGAAAAATATTGTCTTCTGCTTCCTTCATAGTTTCAAGAACTGGCTCAATAAGAATTTTCTTGTTTTGGGGCCAGCAGGTAGCGTGGTAGTGAAGTCCCAGTCACAGGTCAAGTGCCAGACCTGGCAGCTTGCTTTCTCACTTTCCCTTTCTCTCACTCTGCCCATCTCTGGTCAAATTAAAATAAGTAAGAAAACAACTAAAGCTAAATAAAATAATAAAATAATTCTTATTTTTAAAAAAGAGTTTTCTTGTATTTATTTATTTATTTATTTAAGAGATAGTTTTGCTATAGGGTGCATGTGTTTACCAGAGAGATAGAAAGCGAGAAATCACCCCGCCCCCGTCCCCCAGGGGAGATGGCCATGCCACAATCCCTTCTCCATTCTTCTCTCAGGACTTTGGGCATGCATGCACACGCACCCAGCGAGACTTTCAAGCTGCTGAGTCTGGGACTTGAACCACAATCAACTATGTGGACGTCCAGCGATGTAACCATTATACCATCTGCTGGTCCCCATTTTGTTTTATTTTTTAGTTTACTTTTACTCCTTCCAAAAGAGAGGAAGACAGAGAGAGAGAGAGAGAATAGCATCTTCATGGTGTGATCCACCCCCAGCCTCAGCAAGCCTGGATCACAAGGACATGTTCATACTTGGTGTGCACAGGGAGACCTCAGGCTATGAACCTGGGTCCTTTCCACTTGGCCTCAGAATGGCGGAGCATTGCATTATTGTCGTGCCACCTGACTGAGTTTTTTTGTGCAGTGACTACTTATAGAGATAGAGGGAACCCAATAGTGCAACAATTGAAGCACTGAGCTTAGAGAGCTGGATCCCACATGGCCAACTGTGATTTGAATCTCAGCCTTGAGGCTTGAAAAGCATATGTGTGCACTTGTGCCCCAACTGACTACAGGATGGAGAAATGGAGAAGAAGGGATTGCAGTGGTTGCCCTCACCTCACTGCCCCCCCAACCCTCTTTGTCTCCCTGGTGAGTGTGCTTGCATTCTAGCAATTAAAAAAAAGGGAGGACCTGCAGGTGGCATGCTGTTTAAGGTACTGGATTCCACCTGACCAACTCTGCTGTTCAAGTCCTGGGTCTGTCACCCTAAAAAACACACCAGGAACATGCACATGTGTACCCAAAATTCCAAGAGGAGAATGGAGAAGGGATTTGTGGTATGGCCATTCCTGTGAGGTGATTTCTCACTTTCCCTCTCTCTGTCTCTCTTCAGCTAACAAATGTGCCCTATGGCAAAAAGTCTAAAAATCAAAACAAAAGCCAAGTCATTTTAAGGAAATCACACCAGCAACAAAGGAAGTCATCAATATTCTCAGACCTGGAGTTTCAACTAAATTTACTAAGGAAATGTTGAGTTCTACGATGTTATAGGAATACTTGGAGGTTTCTTTGGCTTTTAATATTAAACTCGTTTTGTAGAGCATTCTCATACTGCACAGCTTACTCTCGCTGTGGAAGGTAGTTTTCTGTCATCCCCCTCCCTACTGGTGTTCGTACCATTATCCCTCATCATGCCATTCTCCCCCGCCTCATCTTCCCACCACAGCCCAGGCCTGACCTGTTCCGTTTAAGAGTGGCCATGTTTGTCTGGTAGGAAGGTAGAGGGACCTCTGCAGTGTGTCCAAGTGGCCTTCTACCCTTGAACTCACTTTTCTGCTCACTTCAGAATCATAGCTTGGAAGATCCTTTTCTTTCTTTCTTTCTTTCTTTTTTTTTTTTTTTTTTTTTTTTTAGAGATTTTCACTATAGGGCGCGCACGCTCACCAGACAGACAGAGAGAGACATAGAGACAGAAAGTGAGAAATTACCCCCCAGGGGGGATGGTCATGCCACAATCCCTTCTCCTCCATTTTCCTCTCGGGATCTTGGGCACGCATGCACATGCGCCCGATGTGAGTTTTAAGCCACCGGGTCCGGGACACGAACCGCGGCCGACTACGTGGGAGTCCAGCGACATAGCCATTATGCTAACTGCTGGTTCCCTATTTACCAACTCATTCTAGACCTTTCTTTCTTTTTTTTTTTTTTTTAATGTATTCATTCATTTATTTTTAATTTGACCAGAGAGAGACACACAGAGAAAGAGAGAGAGGGAAAGTGAGAAAGGAAGATACCAGGTCTGGGACTCGAACCATGGTCAGCCATGTGGGAGTGTCCAGCTCCTTAACCACCACACCACCTGCTGGCCCCCTAGACCTTTCTTTTGATAGTTAAGAACTCTGGAACCTGGAGAGTTCAAGGGCTTGCTCAAGGTTACAGAAGGTATCAGTACCAGATCCAGGCACAGAACCCAGATCTCTGATCTCTGCGAAGCTCTGTCCTTGGATCTTCTTATCACACAGGAGAACCAAATCTATTCTGCTACCAAGGGATTTGTTCCAAAACAATGTCCATTTGTGGTTGAGATAACTGACACAAGAATTTTCAGTAGCAGGATTTATTGGGTAGAGGAAGGGGGGAAACCCACTGGGAACGAATTTAAAATGAAAAACTGTGAAAACGTATGCCTGTCTGAGAAAAGGTGTTTAACCTGCTTCCTGGAGTGACTTGTGTTAGGGAGCAAGTTAGGAAGCACATGCTGACCCAATTAACACGGGAAGGCATCAAACTCCACTCAAAGCAATCTGAGACAGAAAGAGTCTCCTTTTCAATAAATGCAAGCGTATATTATCTTTATTTTTCCCCCCACTTAATTTGACTGATTGCTTGCCAGAGAGAGTGTACACTTGCCAATGAGGGGCAGAGACAGGGAGACAGAGAGAGTGGAAAAAAGCACCTTTCTCCTCCATTTCTCCAGCCCTTTAGGATTTGGGACACACATTCACACTTACTCAGTGTATTTTTCGAGCTGCCAGGACTGGAATTTTGTTGTTGTTGTTGTTATTTTAAGAGAGAGAGTTTTGCTATAGGGTGCGTGTGCTTGTTGGAGAGACAGAAAGTGAAAAATCACCCTCCAGAGGGGTTGGCAATGCCACAATCCCTTCTCTTCCAGTCTTCTCTCAGGATTTTGGTCATGCAGGCATAAGCACCCAGTGTGTGTTTTAAGTAGCCAGGTCCAGTACTTGAATCACTGTTGCCTACATGGGAGTCTAGTGAAATAACCATTATACCATCTACTAGTCCCTAGGGCTGGAATTTGAATCATGATCAGCTGTGTGGGGGATCTGGCTTCCTTACCCATTAGGCTATGGAGCCAGCTCTTAGTTTAATTTATCAAAGTAGTATATGGGCCAAGGCCAGCAGGTGGCATGCTGGTTAAGGTGTTGGACTACCACTATGACCAACTCATGGTTTGAATCCCAGAGCTGTCAGCTTACTTTCTTTCCCTCTCTTTCTCTCTCTGTGTGTATGTATGTGTGTGTGGTGAGCATGTGTGCCTTATAGTAAATTTTAAAATCATGATAATAATAAATAAAATTAAATAAATAAACAATTTTTTTTAAAAAGTAGTATATGGCCAACCAGTAGCATGGTGGTGAAGACAGTTAGATCCTACATGGCTGACTTCATAGGTCAAGTCCTGGACCTGGCAGCTTGAAAAACATGCTGGAGGGACTGGCAGGTGGTGTGGTGATGAAGAGCACTGGAATCCCACATGGTTGACCATGGTTCAAGTCCTGGACCTGGTGGCTTGCTTTCTTACTTTCCTTCTCCTCTCTCTCTCTCTCTCTCTCTCTCTCTCTCTCTTTCTCCCTCTCTGGTCAAATAAAATAAATTAACAAATAAATAAAGCAAATAAAATAATTTAAAAGAAAAAAAAATAAAACCATGCTGGATATGTGTGCATGTGTGCCCAGAATCCTGAGAGGAGAATGGTGGGAAAGGGATTGTGGTGGGCCATCCCCCCTCAGGGGTAATTTCTCGCTTTCCCTTTCTCTCAGTCTCTCCGTCTCTCTTTGGCAAAAGCACATGCCCTATAGCAAAACAAAACAAAACAAAAGTTTAAATAAACAAAATAACCAAATGTGAAGTGTATAACTTGATTAAATCCTGGAAAAAATAAAAGATATACAAAAGGCATTTGAGGGACCATCAAGGAAAGTTGATTGTGGCTTGTGTATCAAATATCCTTGGAGATGATTTTGAATTTCCTTAGAAGACATGCTGAATATGGGGGAGAATGTCCTTGGTCTTAAGAGACACCAGCTGGCGTATTCATGAATGAAATATTGTGATGTTTCCAACTCACTTTAAATGGTTCAGGAAAAAAGGCAGACAAAAGCTCACATGAAATCAATCAAGTAAAGGGTATATGGTTATTTATTATACTATTCTTTTTTTTTTTTTTTTTTTTTTTTTGAGAGGTTTTTGCTATAGGGTGCGTGCGTTTGCCAGAAAGACAGAGAGACAGAGAGACAGAAAGCAAGAAATCACCCCCAGCGGGGATGGCCATGCCGCAATTCCTTCTCCTCCATTCCCCTCTTGGGATCTTGGGCACGCACGTACACGCGCCCGGCGTGAGTTTAAGCCACCAGGTCCGGAACTTGAACCTCGGTCAACTACATGGGAATCCAGCAACATAGCCATTACGCCAACTGCTGGTCCCTATTATACTATTCTTTAACTTTTATATAGATTTGAAAATTTCCAAAATAATAGCCAGAAAAAAAGAAGTCTAGTTGAAAAGTCTAATCACAAAAAAGTACTATCCTATCCTTCCACACCCTTTCTCTTCTTTAGGATATTTGTTCTCACTGTGTCTAGTTGCTTGTTCTGGTATTTACCTCCAAATTTAAAAATAAATGCAGACACTGCCATATTGTGAGCCTATAATTTTAAATATAGCTAATAATTTTCTCTTATAGTAGGTGACAATTTTTGTTCTTTTTCTTTCCTTTCACTCCATCCTCCCAGTGTTATTATGTCAAATTTTGTGTTGATATACATTTTCAACATTTTCGTTATTAAAAATAAAGCACATATATAAGACCATATATATCCTAATTAACAAAAGAATATACAATAATTGTAGTTCTTTTATTGTAAATCCTGCCATTTTTTAGTTGGACTTCATAATGGCTTTATTCTTTCAGTTACTTTGCTTTTTATGAGCTATTGTTAAGTGTTTCCTCACTTAAAAATAATGACTCTGTAAAACCCCACTCAATGCAATTTCCCTCCTAATAATCTCTATTAGATTAGGCAGACCCTGTGGCCTGGTGATTAAGGGAGTCGGGTCCCACATGGCCAAGCACAAGGTTTGAATCCCAGCCCTGGTGACCTGAAAAACATGCTGAGCATGGGCGCATGAGTGCCCCAAATCCCAACAGGGTAGAGAAATAGAGAAAGGATTACTGCATGACCACACCCCCCGCATAGGAAGGTGCTGTCTCCTTTATCTGACTCTGATGAGTTCACAAGTCTTCCAGCAAAACTTTCCAAAAACTCTATCAGATCCATTTTTTTTTCTTGAGAATACCTCAAGTGGAGCTCTCTGACCCCCTGCTTTGCTCTGGACTACACACTCACTAGGCTTGCTGCATAGTTAGTTACTAAATGGAGCTTCCCTTTGTTACCACCCTGGGAATCATCGCTGCTTCTCTCCCGTGCTGACTCCTGTTCTGGTCTCAATACCTGAGCTGGATAATTTTTTTTCCTAAGATTTTTTTTTAATTTAACTTTATTTATTTATATAAATTTGACCAGTGTGTGTAAGAGAGAGAGAGGGAAAGTGAGAAAGAAAGTCTCTAGGTCCAAGACTCGAACCACGTCAGCCTGTGGGAATCCAGCGCCCTTAACCACCACACCACCTGCCAGCCCCTGAGCTGGGTAATTTACAAATATAGAGTTTATTCAGCTTACAGTTTGGAGTTCAAGGTCCAGGGGTCTTGTTGGCAGAGTCCCTAAGTGGCACAGGGCATCACATGGCATCACATGGTAAGAGGGCAGAGTGTATGTGGAACAAGGCAGAGTGTGTCTGTCTCATGTTCCCTCCTTATAAGCCCACCAGGACTCAATGATGGGGGTCCCACCAGATGCCCAATCACTTCCCAAAGGCCCCATCTTTTTTTTTTTTTTTTTTTTTTTTGAGAGGTTTTTCGCTATAGGGCACGTGCACTCGCCAGAAAGACAGAGAGAGACAGAGAGACAAAAAGCGAGAAATCACCCCCCAGGGGGGATGGCCATGCCGCAATCCCTTCTCCTCCCCTCTCTTCTCGGGATCTTGGGCATGCATGCACACGCATCTGGCGTGAGTTTCAAGTCACCAGGTCCAGGACTAGAAATGGGGTCGACTGCATGGGAGTCCAGCGACATAGCCATTACGCTAACTGCTGGTCCCCATCTTTTAACACCATAATTAACTTAAGTCTCTGCCCTGTCAACACTGTGATAATGGCTCACCAAATTTTAACACCTGAATTGTGGGACAGCAAATTGAAGACATAAAAAAATAGCTTAGCTTCTAGATCCCATATTTTTGTGCTTTCTTATAATGATTTCTGGAGAAGTTAAATTCTGTTTTAAGTCATTTTTCTGTCACTGATGTCTAAATAACTCAGCTCATAGTTTCAGAAGTCCAAGTGCAAGAGGCCACATCTGTCGAAGGTCTTGTTGGTAGAGACTTTGCAGAGTCCTGAGGTAGTGCAGAGTATCACATGGCAAGAGTTTGTGTTCCTGTGTCCCTGCCCTTGTCTCTATGTTGGTCCTATGAAACCACTAGGATTCAATCTTAGGGGCCCAGCTTCGTGATTTTATCTAATCCTAATCACGTCCCAAAGGCTCTACCCTTAAATCTCATGTTTGGATTACATTTCCATCTTCTCAACACCTTTAAAATTGCTCATCAAATTTCAAACCTTTGAACTTTGGGAGGACACATTCAAACCACAGCAAATTCCACTCCAGTTCTTAACCCTTTCTATGTGATTATTTGTTCTCTCTAAAACTTCTTGGGATCTGATATATCCTTCTGGGATTCTTGTCAGTCAGATATTGAACTTCCATATTGAGCTTCTAATGATTTTACTTTTTTTTTCTTTAGAGGATCGAATTCTTTTTGTTCTCTAGAGAACACCTTAAATGTAATCTTTAAGACATTTTATTATTTTAAAATTCCTCCTATCATATATATTTCTTTGTATTTATATTGATCATAGGTATAATTTTTTTTGAGAGAGATTTTTGCTATAGGTGTGCTCACCAAAGAGACAGAGAGAGACAGAGAGTCAGAAAGTGAGAAATCACCCCCCAGGAGATGGCCATGCCACAATCCCTTTTCCTCCATTCTCCTCTTGGGATCTTGGGCATGCACGTACATGTGCTTGGCATGGGTTTTAAGCCACTAGGTCCAGGACTCAAAACACGGTCAACTATGTGAGAGTCCAGCAACATAACCTTTACTCCATCTGCTGGTCCCTATAGTTATAATTTTTTTTTTTTTTTTTTTTTTTGGAGGTTCTTGCTATAGGGTATGTGCGCTCGCCAGAAAGACAGAGACAGACAAAGAGACAGAAAGTGAGAAATCACCCCCCGGGGGGATGGCCATGCCGCAATCCTTTCTCCTCCATTCTCCTCTCGGGATCTTGGGCAAACATGCACACGTGCCCGGTGTGAGTTTAAGCCACCAGGTCTGGAACTCAAACTGCGGTTGACTACATGGGAGTCCAGCTATATAGTCATTACACTAATTGCTGGTCCCAATAATTATAAATTTTAAGAGTTCTTTATTTTTCTCCAATTTGTTACATTTTACACATTATGCTTATTTCATGGATACAATATTTCTTCTTATTTTTCTTATGCTTTTTTTTTTAAAGAGTTTTTTACTATGGGGTGTGTGCACTCACTGGAGAGACAGAGAGACAGAAAGCATGAAATCACCCCCCAGTGGGGATGATCATGCCACAGTCCCCTCTCCTGCATTCTTCTCTTGGGATTTTGGGCACACCCGCACACACGCCCGGCTTGTTTCAAGCCGCTGGATCCAGGACTCAGTTGACTACGTGGGAGTCCAGCAATGTAACCATTGCCATCTGCTGGTCTCTATTTTTTTTTTTTTAATGAGATTTAACTTACACAGATAAAGTATATGGGCTGGCCCTATGGCTAGTGGTTAAGAGAGCCAGATCCCACTTGTCAATCATAGTTTAAATCCCAGCCCCAGCAGCTTGCAAAACATACCAGGCGCAAGTGTATGAGAATCTAGAATCCTAACAGGATGGAGAAACGGAAAAGGGGTTGCAGTTTGTCATGCCCCATTGGTGGCACACCCCTGTATCTCCCCATCTCTCTCTGGTGAGTGCACATGCCTCTGACAATAACAAAAATGTTCACAAGTGCACAGACTTTAAGAGTATAACTCTGGGGGCCAACAAGTGGTGTAGTGGTTATGATGCTGGATTCCCACATAGCCAACAGCCGTTTGCATGTGTTCAAGTACTCGGAATCCCAGGAACAGAATGGAGGAGAAGAGCTTGCAGTGTGGTCATCACCCACAGGGGATGATTTCTCACTTTCTGTCTCTCTGTCTCTCTCAAGTTTTACATTTGTGAAACCTTTTGCTGTGCCTCCCAAGTCTCTTATAGTAAGTTCTGATTTTTTTTTTTCTCATGGAGCTAGAGTTTGAATATTTTTTCTACTGACTTTTCCTCATATTTATTATTTCTATCTTTTGCTATGTTTAGTCCTCTGTTAAATTCTTCCCATAAATTCTTTTTCTAAAGAGACTTTTGCCATAGGGCACATGTGCTCACCAGAGAGAGGGAGACAGAGACAGTGAGAAGGAAAGTGAGAAATCACTTCCCAAGGGAATGGACACACCGCTCTCCATTCTCCTCCTGGGATTTTGAGCATGCATGCATATCACCTGGAGTGATTTTCAAACTACCAGGTTTGGTACTCAAAGTGCAGTCAGCCATGTGGGAGTCCAGCAACATAACTACTACACCATCTGATGGCCTTCCCATAAATTCTTAATTTTAGTCATTGCATTTTTCAGTTCAAGAGTATGCATTTAGGGACCAGCAGTTAGTGTAATGGCTATGTTGCTGGACTCCCACGTAGTCAACCGAGGTTCAAGTCCCGGACCCGGCGGCATAAACTTACGCCGGGCGAGTGTGCATGTGTGACCAAGATCCCAAGAGGAGAATGGAGGAGAAGGAATTGCGGTGTGGCCATCCCTCCTGGGGGGGGGGGGGGTGTTTTCTCGCTTTCTGTCTCTCTGTCTCTCTCTGTCTGTCTGGCGAGCGTGCGCACCCTATAGCAAAAACCTCTCAAAAAAAAAAAGAGTATGCATTTAAAAAAAAGTTTCAGTGTATAATTTAATTTTGTATTAAAATTGTCCACTTTTTTCATTCATTTTGTCTATCTGTTCCTCCATTTTTTTAGAGAGATTTTTTTTGCTATAGGGCATGTGTGCTCACTGGAGAAATGGAGAGAAAGTGGGAAATCACCCCACAGTGTAGCTGGCCATGCTGCAATCCCTTCTCCATTCTCCTCTTGGGATTTTGGGCATGCATGCACATACACCCTAAGTGCATTTCAAGCTGTTGGGTCCAAGACTCAACTGCAGTCAACCATGTGGGAGTTCAGTGCCTTAACTACTATATCACCTGCTGGCCCATGTTCCTCCACTTAAAAAAAAAAAGATTTATTTATTATTTTTAAGAGGTTTTTTACTCAGGGCGTGTGTGCTCACTGGAGAGAGAGAGAGACAGAGACATAGACTGTGAGAGGGAAAGTGAGAAATCACCCCTCCCTAGGAGTGATGGCCTCACTGAAATCCCTTCATTCTGCTCCCAGGATCTGGGGCATGCACGCACATGTGTCCGATGTGATTTTCAAGCCACTGGTTTTGGGACTCGAACCACAGTTGGCCATGTGTGAGTCCAGCAACATAACCGCTACACCATCTGATGACCCAAAAAGAGTTTTATTTATCTATCTATCTATCTATCTATCTATCTATCATCTATCTATCTATCTATCTATCTATCTATCTATATCTATCTATCTATATCTATCTATCTGTCATCTATCTATCTTATATCTCTCATCTATCTATCTATATCTATTTATATACGTATGTATTCTGAGAGACAGAGACGTAGGCCTTCCCAGCATGGTCTTCATGATGTGATCTACCCTCAGCCTTAGCCAGTCCACATCATGGGCATGTACACATGTGACTGGGAGGCCCCAGGACACAAACCAGCAACTTTCCCATGCAAACCTAGTTTTACTGCTGTACTATCATCAGGCTCACTTTATTTACTCTTACATAATTATAAAGTTATTTTATTTTTTATTTTAAATATTTTTAGGTTTTTGCCAGAGGGTACATACACATGGTGGGGAGAAACAGAGACCGAGAGAGGAAAAGTAAGAAATTACCACCCCAGGGGAATGGACATGCTGCAGTCCTCCCTTCTCCATTCTCCTCTCAGGATTTTGGGCACACATGCACACGTCTGGTGAGATTTTTGAGTCACCAGGCCTGGGACCCAAATCAGCCATATGGAAGTCTAATAATCTAATAATCTATTAATAAGTCTAATAATCTATTCTAATAGTCTTTAATCACTATACCACCTGATGACCCCTTGCTATTTTAAAGTTCTTGTCTGCTAATTCCAATATCTGGATTATCCATTGATCTGCTTCTGTTGTTTATTTATATTTTGATTTACTACTGGTTATACGTTCTTCTATCTACAAAGGTTTATTTGCATTTTATCTATATGGACATTATATATAAAAGAACCATAGAATCTCCAGATGATATTATTTTCCACTAGAAAAAAAACTTCATTTTTTTTTTTTCTATGTGAAGTATATAGGGTGAGAAGCTAATCATGTCAATCCAGTTAGGAACTGAGGTGGATCAGGGCCAGTTTGTAATTTTATTAATAGTCAATGTAGGGGCCGGCAGGTGGCGTGGTGGGTAAGGGCACTGAACTCCCACATGGCCAACTGTTGTTCAAGTACTGGATCTGATGGACTTGCTTTCTCACTTTTTCTCTCTCTCTCTCACTCACTCTCTCTCTTTCCTTCACTCCGTCCCTCTCTGGCCAAATTAAAATGGAGAAATAAATAATTAAAGTTAAATAAAGTAATTCTTTTTTAAAAAAGAAAAAGGCTCAATTCAGGTCAGCAGGTGGCCTAAATTGAGTAGTGGTTAGGTGCTGAATTCCCACAGGGTCAACCATAGGTCGAATCTCAGACCCAGGCTTAAAAATCATGATTGGCGCATGTGCATGTATGCGCAGAATCCTAGAAGGGGAAAGGAGAAGGGACTGATGTGGCCATCCCCCCTGTGGGGGAATTTTTCACTTCCCTTCTCACTATCTCTCTCTGACAGTCTGGGAAAGCATACTTGCCCTATGTCAAAAACACCGTTTCACCCCTCTAGCTTGGCTACCCCCAATCTGACTAATAATATTTCATTAGTCTCTTTCCCTCTCTCTTTTTTTCTTTAAAAAATTTTTTTCCGGGAACCAGCAGTTAGCGTAATGGCTATGTCGCTGGACTCCCACGTAGTCGACCGCGGTTCACGTCCCGGACCCGGTGGCTTAAAACTCACGCCGGGCGCCTGTGCGTTCGTGCCCAAGATCCCGAGAGGAGAATGGAGGAGAAGGGATTGCGGCGTGACCATCCCCTCTGGGGGATGATTTCTCGCTTTCTGTCTCTATGTCTCTGTCTGTCTGGCGAGCGCACGCGCCCTATAGTGAAAACCTCTAAAAAAAAAAAAAAAAAATTTTTTTTCCATGGCACCTGTGCACATGCTGGAGAGAGGCAGAGAGAGACAATGAGAGAGAAAGTGAGAAATCACCCCCCCCCCCCCCCAGGCAGATGGCCACATCACAATCCTTTTCCATTCTCCTCTCAGGATTTTGGGCATGTTTTCACATGTGTCCAGTATAATTTCAAACCACCGGGTCTGAAACTCAAACCATAAAGTTGGCCATGTGGGAGTCTAGTGCTTTAACCACCATGCCACCTGCTGCTCCCTCATTGGTCTGTCTTAAGTGAAAGCATTAATGAAAAATTTTTGTTTTATGTGTTGAGAACTGTGAGTTGGCTTTCAGTGAATGTCCTTTCTTTCCTACTCAGCTCATGGACCATCTGAAGAGAAGTAATGGAGGTCAAAATATTAGTGATGGAGGCCCACCTCAGGATCAAGGCCTTAGGGTTATTCAACAAGTTAGCTTGTCAGTATTAAATCTCAGGTTAGGCAGACTTTCTTACCTAGTACAGAGTAAACTTGAATAAGATCAATTCTTTTTAGATGGGAATACTATCTAATATGAGGGCACAAAAGAGAATGTTTGGTCCTTGTAAGTAATTTGTTCCCAAGAATATTTCTCAAAGGCTTTCCCCTCCTGCCTTTTAAATGATACAAGGGGAAAATATTCACATAAATGTAGACTAATAAAATCACAAATAGGTGATACTGAAAAGATGACAGAGAAAACACAATGGAGTTATAAATTTGCTTGATTTCCCAAAAGAAAGTGATTAAAAAAAAAAAAACAGGGACAAAGTACAGAATGCATAAGTAGAAAAGAAACAGTAAAATGGAGGTATAAGCTCAATCATATTAGACATTAAATTAAGTTAAAATGGACACAATTTTATAATTTAAAGGCAAAAATTATGAAGATCCATAAGGAAAAATCCAACTATGTAATATTTCACAGAGTCAGGGACCAGCAGTTAGTGTAATGGCTATGTCGCTGGACTCCCATATAGCCGACTGTGATTCGAGTCCTGGACCCGGTGGCTTAAACTCACGCCAGGCACGTGTGCGTGCGTGCCCAAGATCTCGAGAGCAGAATGGAGGAGAAGGGATTGCGGGTACGGCCATCCCCCTGGGGGGTGATTTTTCGCTTTCTGTCTCTCTGTCTCTCTCTTTCTGGCGAGTGCACACACCCTATAGCAAAAACCTCTCCAAAAAAAGGAAAGAAATAAAGAAAAATTATATTTCAGAGTCACACTTTATAATTTTTTAAAATTATTTTATTTAACTTTATTTATTTATTTATTTATCTATTTATTTTAATTTGACCAGAGAGGGACAGAGTGAGAGAGACACACAGAGAGAGAGAGAGAGAGAGAGAGAGAGAGAGAGAAAGTTAGAAAGCAAGCTTCCAGGTCAGGGACTCAAACTGCAGTCAGCCATGTGGGAGTCCAGTACCCTTAAACACCACACCACCTGCCAACCTCAGAGTCACACTTTAATAAAAAGGTAGTGGTAGCTTGAAAGTATGAAGATTAAAAAATGACAGTCCAGTAGGTAGCATGGTGATTAAGGCACTAGGTCCCACATGGCTCACTCCACAGTTCAGATCCCAGACCCAGAGGCTTGAAAATCACCCTGGGCATGTGTGTGTGCATGCCCAAAATCTCGAGAGGAGAATGGAGGAGAAGGGATTGTGGTATGGCCATGCGCTCCCAGGGCAGGAAGGAGATTTGTCACTTTTCCTCTCACTCTATTTCTCTCCAGGAAGTGGATGCAACTTACAGCAAAAAAATTAAAAAACAAAAAAAATGGAAAGTGACATAAATAAGATTAGCCTGGCGAACTTATCTCAAAAAGTAGCTGAAGAGGCAAGAAGTACTACTAAGCATTTACAAACACTAAGAGGATGAATTCAACAGTAAAACATAAGAATCATAAATGTAAGTGTATCTAATAATATCTTTAAAACATTATATGAAAGGTAAAATTTGGGGCCAACCAGGTGGCATGGTGGTTAGCTGGATTCCACATAGCTGACTTTCTGTTTCAAGTCCCAGACTCAGCAGCTTGGAAAATGTGCTGAACATATGCGCATGTGTGCCCAAAGTCCTGAGAGGAGAATGGAGGAGGAGAAATTGTGTGGCCATCCCCTTCGTGGGTGATTTCTCACTTTCCCCCTCACTTTCTCTTGTTTCTCCCTGGTGAGCACACATCCCCTATGACCAAAAAAAAGTCAAAATTTGACAGAAATTAAAAGAGAAATAAATCCACAAATGCAATTAAAGCAAATTCACAATCACCTATGTCAGCTGGTGATTTGTTTGTGTACACACAAACAAAAGTTAGCAAGGACACAGAATATTTATTTATTTATTTAGAGAAATTTTTGCTATAGGACACATGCACTCACCACATAGATAAAGAGAGACAGAAAGCAAGAAATCACCCCTTAGGTAAATAGCCATGCACAATCCCTTCTTTTCCATTCTCCTCTCAGTATTTTGGACATGCATTCACATGTGCCCGACATATTTTAAACTGCTGGGTCCGGGACTCCAACTGCAGTTAGCTATGTGGGAATATGTAACTCATACACCATCTTCTGGTCTTGGAGGACACAGGATATTTAAATAGCACTATCAACCAAATTGACCTAGTTGACATTTACAAAACTCTTTACCCCAAACTGTAGAATATGTACTATTTTCAAGTGTATGTGAAACATTCACCAAAACAGGTCATATACTAGTCTATAAAGTGAGTTTAGATTTCTGTTTTTTAGGTTTTTGCCAGAGTGTGTGTACTCACTGGACAGACAGAAAGAGATGAGATGGTGAGAGGGAAAGTGAGAAATCACTCCCTGGGGGGGTTGGTCATGCTGTGATCCCTTCTTTTCCATTCTCCTCCTGGGATTCTGGGAACACACGCACATGTGCCCAGAATGTGCCACCAAGTCCAAGCAGGACTTGAACCACAGTCAGCCATGTGGGAGTCCAGTACCACCTGCTGGCCCCATAGATTTCTAGGGATTATATTCATACAGAGAATGTTCTTTAACAACAGTGAAATTAAAATTGAAATTAGTTGAAAAAAATTAACGAGTAATATTTGAATACCAAGCAGTACATTCCTAAATAACATGTGTCAAAGAAAAAAGAACACTTGAAATTAGAAATATTCTGTAGTGAAATCATAATTTAGAAAATAATTAAAATACATTCTGTCAAAACATGTAATATATAGCTAAAACAATGCTCAGGGAGAGGAATTTATTGCTTTAATGTATGACTAGAAGGAAAGAGAATCTAAACTTCCATCCAAAAAAAATCTAGAAAAATAAGATGAATTTTAACCCAAAGAAAGTAGAAAGAAGGCAATACTTAAAATCAGAACAGAAATCAATGAAATAGTAAAAACAGACCTACAAGAGAGAAAATGAACAAGATCAGAAGTTGGTCTTTTCAAAGATTAATAAGAAACATAACATTCACAAGAGGGTATAAAAAAGTGAGACTATACAAACTATCAATATCATTCATGAAAACTGAGATATCATCACAGATCCTACAGATGTGAAAAGGATAATTGGAGGAAATTAATAACTGTATGTCCATAGATTTGTCATATTTGATACAAATGGAGAAATTCTCTTTGAAAAACAAGTTTATCAAGACTGACACAAGAAAGAATGTAATATCTGGTATCTGAATATTATTATTTCAATTAAATGGAATCTATTATTAAAAACAGCCCCTCAAAAACAAACTCCAGGCCCAGATGACTTCACCAGTAAATTCTTCCAAAAATTTGAAGAAGAAACAATACCTGTCTTATATAGCTCTTTAATAGAAAAGAGAAGAGGAGACTATTTACTAATTTTTTTTTTCCTTTGAGAGATTTTTGCTATGGGGCATGTGCATTTGCCAGAGAGACAGAGAGACAGGAAGCAAGAAATCACTCCCCAGGGTTTGGCCATGCTGCAATTCCTTCCCTCCCATTCTTCTATTGGGATTTTGGACATGTGTGCACACAAACTCAGTGTGAGCTTCGAGCTGCTGGATCTGGGACTCGAACCATGGTCGGCCATGTGGAGTCCAGTGACATAATCATTACTCCATCTGGTGGTCCCTTACTAATCCGTTTTGAGGCCAGCATAATTTTTTTTTTTTTTTGGAGAGGTTTTTGCCATAGGGCGCGTGCGCTCACCAGACAGACAGAGAGAGACAGAGAGACAGAAAGTGAGAAATCACCCCCCAGGGGGGATGGCCATGCTGCAATCCCTTCTCTTCCATTCTCCTCTTGGGATCTTGGGCATGCATGCACACGCGCCTGGCGTGAGTTTTAAGCCACCAGGTCCAGGACTCGAACCGTGGTCAACTACATGGGCATTCAGTGACATAGCCATTATGCGAATTGCTGCTCCTGAGGCCAGCATAATTTTGATAACAGAACCCAATGAGAACATAACAAGGAAAAAAGTTATAGACTAATGAACACAAACTTCTTAAAAAATTAACTGATAAGGCAACTGGATCCCACATGGCAGGTAGATTGTATAGTACAAATCTCAGACCTAGTGACTTGAACAACATGCTAGGCACATATACATGTGTGCACAAAATCCCGAGAGGAGAAATGGAGGAGAAGGAAATGTGACTTGGCCATACTTTATGGGGGTTGCTTTTTCACTTTCCCTCTCTTTGTCTCTGTCTCTTTCCAGTAAGCATTCATGCTCTATAGTAAACTTTTATAAACAATTAACAAATTAAATCCAGTAACTTATGAAAAGGTGAACATATCATGAGCAATGAATTTGTCTCAGGAATATGAAGTAAGTTTAACATTTGAAAAGCAATTTATTTGTTTATTTTAATTTTTTGCTAAAGGGTGTGTGTGCTTGCCAGAAAAAGACAGAGAAAAGTGGGAAACCACCCTCCACAGACAATGGCCACACCCTCAGTCTCTTCTCCATTATCCTCTCAGGATTTCGGCACACATGTGATTGGCATGATTTTCGAGCCATTGGGGTCTGGGATTTGAACCACTTATTTGAGCACGTGGGATCTAGCACCTTAACCTCCATGCCACCTGCTATTTCATAAAAAATATTTATTATTAATTTTTTATTAGAGAGATATTTTTGCTATAGGGCGCATGTGCTTGTGGAAGAGACAGAGAAACAGAGAAACAGAAAGTGAGAAATCACTCCCCAGGGGGATGGCCATGCCACAATCCCTCATCTTCCACTCTCCTCTTAGGATTTTGGGCATGCACACACATGTGCCCAGCATAAATTTTAAGCTCCAGATCCCTGTCTTGAACCATGGTCAACTATATGAGAGTCTGGCGACATAAACATTACAACATCTGCTGGTCCCCTATAGCAATTTTTAAATTTTACTTTGTTTTTTAACATTTTTTGCCAGAGGGCATGTGTGCTTATGATGTGCTTATGAGAGAGAGAGTGAGAGAGAGAGAGAGCATTCCCCATGGGGAATGATCACGCCACAATTCCTTTTCTTCCATTTCTCTTTCATTTCAGGACTTTGGGCATGCATGCACACATTCCTGGTGTGTTTCTCAAGGCACCAGGTCTGAGGCTTGAACCATGTAGTTGGTCATGCTTTTTTTTTTCTTTTAAAAAATTATTTTAGCTTTATTTATTTTATTTATTTAGTTTAATTTGACCAGAGAGGGACAGAGAGAGAGAGAGCGAGAGAGAGAGATGGAAAGTGAGAAAGTAAGCCGCCAAGTCCGGGACTTGAACCACACTCAGCCATGTGGGAGTCCAGCATCCTTAACCACCACACCACCTGCCAGTCCCTTGGCCATGATGTGTTAACCACTACTCCACAGGATGGCCCAAAAAGCAATTATTAATAGAATATCAATAGTGAAATGAAAACAAAAAACCCACACAATAACCTCGACAAGTCCAGAAAAATTACTCAGTGAAATTCTTTTTTTTTTTTTTTTTTGAGAGGTTTTCGCTATAGGGCACATGCGCTCGCCAGGAAGAGAGAGAGACAGAGAGATAGAAAGCGAGAAATCACCCCCAGGGAGGATGGCCATGCCTCAATACCTTCTCCTCCATTCTCCTCTTGGAATCTTGGGTACACATGCACATGCGCCCGGCGTGAGTTTAAGCCGCCGGGTCCGGGACTTGAACTGTGGTCGACTATATGGGAGTCCAGTGATATAGCCATTACGCTAACTGCTGGTCCCCACTCAGTGAAATTCATACCCATTCATTACAAGAAGGAAAACATCTTTTCTATCACCATTTATATTTGACATTGTTTTAGATGCTTAAGCAAGTGCAGTGGTGGATAAAAAGAAATAAAGAGGATGTAATTTGAAAATGAAGATGAAAAATGTTGGGTGAGATGGTGGTGTGGCAGCAATGTTACCAAACCCACACTAGATGGTTCAGGGTTTGCACCCACTGAGTGCATGTGCACACGCCTGTGATCTGGATTGGCTGAGGCTGGGGGTGGATCGCAGCATGGAGTTGAGAGGGCTTTTTTCTTTCTTTCTCCTCTCTCACATGCAGAAGAAAAAAGAAACTTAAAAAAAAAAACCCACCTGTTATTCACAGATAACATGATTATGTACACAGAAAATCCAAAGGAATTTACAGTACATTAGAACTAATCATTGAATTAGGCAATGCTGTGAAAAACATAGTCAATACGAAAAAATCATTTTTTTATATTAACAGAAAAATTGGAAAATGCAACATAAAACCCATATCATTTACAATGTTAAGTAAAACTTGTAACAGGTCTTTGGTTTGTACTGAGCTCCTGACTAGGTCCAACAAAGCAAACCAAGATGGAGTCACACATGCTTAACATTTGATGTTACCAAGCTGAAATGTAGTTTATCTGACCTTCTTAAAAAAAAAAAAATCACAAGATTGAGGATCAGTAGGTAGCATGGTGGTTAAGGTGCTGGACTGCCACATGGCTGACCATGTTTCAAGTCCCAGACCTGGTTACTCGAAAATCACATTGGGCGCATTAGTGGGCATACCTAAAATCCCGTGAGGAGACTGGAGGAGAAGGCATTGCAGTGTGGCCATCCTCCCTGGGGTGGGGATGGTGGTGGTGGTGGTGGTAATTTATCACTTTCTCTCTGTCTTTCTGTCTTTGGAGAGCACATATGCCCTATGGCAAAAACCTTAAAAAAATGTTGCAGAAGTGAGAGATAATAGCCCAGTTCTCAAACAGGCTAGTTTTAACGTGTATAATAAGGAAGGTCCCTTTATTTTAACCTTTACAAAGACAATTGTCTTCTGTTTCTGCTTCCTCGGTCCTTTTCTAAAAAGCCAGGCTTTTCTGCTCAGCTATCAGAATATTCATTCTATTTTATGGAATGAAATGTTGCCAGATTATAGAATTGGAAATAAAAGCTAATTAAAATATTTTTTTGGAGAGGTTTTCGCTATAGGGCACGTGCACTCACCAGAAAGACAGAGACAGAGAGGCAGAAAACGAAAAATCACCCACACCCATCCCCCCAGGGAAGATGGGCACACCGCAATCCTCTTGGGATCTCGGGCACGCACGCACACGCGCCCAACGTGAGTTTAAGCCACCAGGTCTGGGACTTGAACCGTGGCCGACTACATGGGAGTCGCAACATAGCCATTATGCTATCTGCTGGTCCTGCTAATTAAAATCTTTAAACTAGGGGGCCAGATGGGGGTGCAGTGGTAGCACAAGGTTTGATGAAGCTGACTCACCTGGGAGCATCCAGAAACTTCCCTGGACACAGTGGGTGATGCGTGTCATGATCTGGGACCAGTAAAATTGGGAGAAGATCACAGGGTGAGAGCCTTACTGGAGATGCCTGTATCTTTGTCTCTCTCGCTCATGGAAGAAAGAAAAATAAGTAAACTTAAAAAAAATTTCTTTGAAGGGGCCAGTAGGTTGTTGGTGGTTAAGGCACTGGACTCCTACATGGTTGATCACAGTTCAAGTTCCGGCCCTGGCAGCTTGTTTTCTCACTTTCTCCCTCTCTCTCTGTCTCTCTGAGCAAGTTAAAAACTAATAATAATAGGGGCTACCAGGTGGCGTGGTGGTTGAGGTGCTGGACTCCCACATGGCTGACGCTGGTTTGAGTACCGGACCTGGTGGCTTGCTTTTTTGCTTTCTCTTTCTCTCTTTCTGCTCCCTCTGGTCAAATTAAAAGATAAATAATAATAACAAAATTAAATAAATAAATCTTTAAAAATTAATAAATTAAATCATTATTGTTAAAAATCTTCAAAATAAATGTGTTATAGTTTTGTCTTTGGACAATACTAGCATTTTTTTTTTTGAGAGTTTTTTTTGCTATAGGGCACGTGCGCTCGCCAGACAGACAGAGAGAGACAGAGAGACAGAAAGCGAGAAATCACCCCCCCCAGGGGGATGGCCATGCCACAATCCTTTCTCTTCCATTCTCCTCTCGGGATCTTGGGCACTCACGCACACGTGCCCGGTGTGCCACCAGGTCCAGGATGCGAACCGCGGTCGACTAGGTGGGAATTCAGCGACATAGCCATTACGCTAACTGCTGGTCCCGACAATACTAGTATTTTAAAAAATATAAAATGCCATGGAATTAATTTGACAAGGTCACTACACTGAAAACCATAAAATATTACAGAGAGAAATTAACCCACTAAAAAATAAACCAAAAAAATGTGTTATATAAGTGGATTGATTGGAAGAGGCAATGTTCTTGATATGTTGTTGTGGATTATTACAGTAATGGCCACAAATTTGCTCATACTTCTTGATCCCATGTACTTGACTAGATGCTCTATACTGACTTGGAACTTGGTCCTGTGACTTGCTTTTGGCCAATAACACAAGAGCAAAAGTGATGCAAGCAGAAACGTGGGCAGCACTTGCCTTGGCTTTCTTTTTTGGAACCCTTTGCCATGTGCGCTAGTCTAAGCTAGCCTGCTATAAATAAGAGACAATTTGGAGAAAGCTTCAGGTCTACTCTCCTGTCCCATATGAGGTCAGGTCCTTTTCTTTGCATGACACTCTTTGCAATACCAGTGACATAAATGGGCAATTACCTGTTTCATTCTGTCTCTGTTAGACGGCTAACTCCGTGAGAGCAAATATGACTCTTACTCATCATTGTAGTCAAAGTACCTAGGCTTTTGCCTGGTACAAACTAATGAGTGAATGAATGGTTTGGATTATGCTGTTTCAAACTTCTGGCTTTGCCACTTAGTAGTTCTGCAGCCTTGAACAATAACCTCAGTCTTGAAAGCTTCCGCTCATCACCTATAAAATGGGTTGTTGTGAGAAATGATTTGTTCTAGTCCATTCTGTTGTTAGTGCCAGAAAATACCTGTGTCTGGGCAAATTAAGAGAAAAGTTTAGGGGGACCAGCAGAAGGCATAATGGTTACATAGCTGAACTCCAATATAGTTGACCATGGTTTGAGTCCTGGACCCAGCAGCTTAAAACTCATGCTGGGCATGTGAGTGTGCATGCCCAAGATCCCAAGAGGAAGATGGAAGAGAAGGGATTGTGGCATGGCCATTACTCCAGGGGGCTGATTTCTCATTTTCTGTCTCTCTGGCCAGCACATGCACCCTATAGCAATCTCTCAAAAAAAAACCAAACAAACAAAGAAACAAAAAACAAAAAACAAAAACAAAAACAAAACAGAGGGTCCCTGTGTGGCAACGCCCTCTCCACCCAAAAAGTAACCTCCATCAAAGCTTCAGGAACGTACTCACTGCAGCCCAACCTCCAATCCTCCCACTGAAGTTTCCTATCTTAGGAAGCCTGCATCCGCTGCAGAGGGAGAGGAAGACCGGAAGCAGATGGCCTCCCCCTTTAGCCCCAGGGTCCTCTTGCTTGAGACCATTTCCTGGTTTTAGCTGCTTGCTCAGTATATCCAACTCTTGCTGTTTACAATTCTATAGTGAATATGTTCAAAAACATTAGTTGGTGCCCAGTATATATCAGGCCCTGGGCTAAGCACCAAGGTGAAAAAAACAAGGGAGCTTGATTTGTGTCCATGGAGAGCCTCCTTTTGTCTTGACAGACAGAAAAGGAAACCTACAATGAAAACAGAGAGACAGGAGATCTGACAAGGGAATGAGACCACTCAGAGAAGAACATAGCAGACAGGCAAGAACCACCAGTTGTGTTCTAGAAGCATATTGGGGAAGCCTCAGCAAAGAAAGCTGAGTCTGATCTGGAAGGGACAGGGTGTCAAACTAAGGAGTACAAATGCTATCCCTAAAGCAAAGAGTCCTTTAAGCTTTTCTGTGGCAATGACATGATACTGAATTTTAGTTCTCCTCAAGGAACTGTGAAGGATAAAGAAATCAGGAAGACTGGGGGTAGTAGCTTCAATTCTTCCTTTTATTCTTTTCTGTTCTGTTTGGATTTTCATCCAGGTATTTTAATTTTTGTATCTTTTCTTTTTAAAATTAACCAATAATTATTTTTTTTCTAAACTTTACTTAATTTTATTTGATGTTACTACTATTATTTTTTAATTTGACCAGAGAGAGAGAGAGAAAGGGAAAGTGAGAAAGCAAGCCACCAGATCTGGGACTCAAATCATGGTTGATCATGTGGGAGTACAGCACCTTAACCACCGCACCACGGGCTGGACCCTTAATGTTTTCTTTTTGTTCATGATAGAGCATGTGTGCATGTATCAGAGAGAGAGAGAGAGAGAGAGAGACAGAGAGAGAGAAAAGAGCACTCTCTATTGCTTACTAGATTGTGGGCATTTGCACAGGTGCCTGGTGTGTTTTTTTGGGACAACTGGGCTGGGGATACAAACCTTTGTCATCATGTGAAATCCTGCTTCTCTTGAGCAGCAGATCACTTCTGATTTAGAGCCTAGAATTTTTTTCTTTTTAAAAATTTGCTATGGGGGGCTGGCAGGTGGTATGGTGGTGAAGGGCGCTGGATTCCCACATGGCTGACTACGGTTCGAGTCCTGGACCTGGCATCTTGCTTTTTCACTTTCCCTCTCTCTCTCTCACTCTGTCCCTCTCTAGTCAAATTAAATAAATAAAGTTAAATAAAATAATTTTTTAAAAAATAAATTCTCCCCTATTATCTGCATGCATGGTTCTTTCCCAGCACGACCCCCCCAAAAAAATTGCTATAGGGCATGTGTGCTCACTGGAGAAGGACAGAGAAAGTTGCTAAGTAATCCCCAGGGGAGATGGCCACATTGCAATCCCTTCTTCTCCATCCCCTTCTGGGGATTTTGGGCATATATGTACATGTGCCAGGCATGTTTTTCAAGCAGCTAGGTCCAGGACTCAAACTGCCTAGTTGGCCATGTGGGATCCAGCTATCCCAACCACCAGCCCTGAATTTTTTTATCTTTTTTTTTTTTTTTTTTGGAGAGGTTTTTGCTACAGGGCGTGTGCGCTCGCCAGACAGACAGAGAGAGACAGAGAGACAGAAAGCGAGAAATCACCCCCCCGGGGGGGATGGCCACGCCGCAATCCCTTCTCCTCCATTCTCCTCCCAGGATCTTGGGCACGCACGCACACGCGCCCGGCATGAGTTTAAGCCACCGGGTCCGGGACTCGAACCGCAGTTGACTACGTGGGAATCCAGCGACATAGCCATTACGCTAACTGCTGGTCCCGAATTTTTTTATCTTAAAAATAAACATTCATTAATTAGGAAATGGGATTAGTGGATTTTTTTTTTCTTTATACTTTTTATGTTAAATATTAAAAAAGGAGGGGCTGGATGGTGATGGTCCAGTTAGGGTGCTGGACTCCCACATGGCCAACAGCAGTTCGAGTCCCAGACCTGGAGGCTTGAAACTCACGCTGGGTAGGTGTGCATGCGTGCCCCAAATCCCAAGAGGCGAATGGAGGAAAAGTAATTGAGGCATGGCCACCCACTCTGAGAGGTGATTTCTCACTTTTTTTTGGGGGGAGGGGAGGTTGTGGTTTTATTTAGAAACAAAGAAAATATGCGCATAAGCCGTCTACTCATTTTCTTCCCTGCGCACCCTGGCACTGGGATTGGTGACTCTGATGGCCAGCTGGGCTGCTCTTTCCATGATGGCCTTGCGGTTCTTGGAGGAGACATTGTGAGCGATCTCAGCACAGTAAGACTTACTGCACATCGGCAGCACTTCCAGCTGGACCTTGTGTACCAGGAACTTCCAGAAGCCGCCGGGCAGCATGTGCTTTGTTTTCTTGTTGCTCCGTAACTGATGTTGGGCATCAAGATCTGGCCCTTGAACCTCCTCCACACCTGTTGTCACTACCTCTTGGTTTCCCCAGTTGTGCTTAATTTTGACATATTGGTCTGACTGGTGCCGGATGAACTTCTTGGTCTTCTTTTTGACAATCTTGGATTTCACAAGGGGTCTGAGGGCACTCATGACTCCGGGTCAGAGATGGCCGCTACCTCCACAGGCAGCATAGAGGAAGAGAGCTGATTTCTCACTTCCTCTCTGTTTCTCTCTGTATTTCTGGCGAGAACATATAGCAAAAACTGTTCTCTCTATAAAAATGTGTGTGTGTGTGTGTGTGTGTGTGTGTGTATATGAAATACAAGGACCAACGGATGGCATAATGATTATGTTGCTGGACTTCCATGTAGTTGACCATGGTTTAAGTTCTGGACCTGGTGGCTTAAATTCACACTGGGTACTTACACATGTATGCCTAAAATTCCAAGAGGAGAATGGAGGAGAAGGTATTGTGGTGTGGCCATCCCCCATGAGTGGTGCTTTCTCACTTTCTATCTCTCTGTCTCTCCAGAGAATACACCATGCCCTATAGCAAAAATCTCTCTACCAAAACGCCCACCCACCCCCCCCAAAAAAAAAAAAAAACAAAAAACAAAAAACTCTGCAAGTATGAAATTGATGAAACAGTGATTGCAGTTCCATTGAAATCTGCTATTTGATACTGGACACATTCTTAAATAAGTGGGGTTATATTATACATCATTTCATGTACATTTCTCTTTTGTATGACTTATTACTTGCCATTTATTTTATATATATTTTAGATTTTGGAAATGATATTACACAAAAAGCAAATCCATGTGGTTTTTTTATTCAAGTTCAAAATGGGTCATAAAACTGTGGAAACAACTTGCAACATCAACAATGCATTTGACTAAGGAACTACTAATGAACATACAGTGCAGCAGTGGTTCAAGAAGTTTTATAAAGGAGACAGGAGCCTTGAAGATGAAGAGTGTAGTGGCAAGCAATCGGAAGTTGGCAATGACCAGATGAGAGCAATGGTCGTAGCTGAACCTCTCACTACTACGTGAGAAGTCGCTGAAGAACTCAACATAGACCATTCTACAGTTGTTTGGCATTTGAAGCATATTGGAAAGGTGGAAAAGCTTCATTAGTGGGTGCCTCATGAGCTGATAGAAAGTTTAAAAAATCATCTTTTGAAGTGTAATCTTTTCTTATTCTATGCAAGAATAATGAACCGTTTCTTGATCGAATTGTGACGTGCGACAAAAGTGGACTTAGAAGACAACCAGTGACGACCAGCTCAGTGGTTGGACTGACAAGAAGCTTCAAAGCACTTCCCAAAGCCAGACTTACACCAAAAAAACATCATGATCACTCTTCGGTGGGGTCTGATCTACAGATTTCTGAATCCTGGTAAAACCATTACATCTGAAAAGTATGCTTAGCAAGTCAATAAGCTGCACCGAAAACTGCAACACCTGCAGCCAGCCTTGGTCAACTGAAAGGGCTCAGTTCTCCACCAGGACTCCTCCTGCATGTTGCACAACCGATGCTTCAAAGGTTCAATGAATTTGGCTACAAAGTTTGCCTCATTCACCATAGTCTCCTGACCTCTCACCAGCTGACTTCTACTTCTTCAAGCATCTCGACAACTTTCGTGGGGAAAACATTTCGTCAGCCAGCAGGATGCATAAGATGCTTTCCAAGAGTTTGTCACATCCCGAAGCACAGATGATTATGCTTCAGGAATAAACACATTTATTTCTCATTGGCAAAAATGCGCTGACTGTAATGGTTCCTATTTTGATTAATAAAGATGTGTTTGAGCCTAGTTATAATGATTTAAAATTCATGGTCCTAAACTGCAATTCTTCTTGCACTAATCTAATAAATTCAGACATGGGGATGGGTGTTCTTTATAAATGGACTTTTTGCTATTTGACCCTGCCCTTAGGCTGCTAACAGTGCATGCAGATAGAAAGCTATTATTTTTTTGCCATCTGAGGTGAGTTAATGAAACTGGCCACATAGAGGCCCTGCCTAGACCCTGTCCAGTGAGGATGCCCCAATCTATAGTTTCTCAAGCTGGATGTTACCTGGGATGAGCTGCCAACTGTGCAGGACATTCTGGACATTTGAGAAACACTACTGTAATAGGCCTAACTAGCTACATGGTAATCGCTAACGTTACTGTATTTCTTCACCAGAATTTTCTTCTTTTGACTTTGTTAATTAAAACAATCTTTACTCTGGCACTAGAGAAATTCCATCCATTTGAAGATTGGAGAAAAAAGAAAACAAGCATTTCCTGCTTTTGTATAAATCACTGGGTAGTTTCCCCTAAACTTTTAGAAAAAGGATTATTTATTACTTAATTCTATTTGTTATTATTATTATTTTTAAAATTTGACCAGACAGAGAGAGAGAGAGAGAGAGAAAGGGAAAGCAAGAGAGCAAGCCTCCAGGTCCAAGACTGGTCTGCCCTGTGGGAATAGAACACCTTTAACCACCACGCCACCTGCCGCCCCCTCCCCTAAACTTTTATGATTGTGAAAAATCTCATATTGGATGGAGGAAAATGGGGAGGGGGAATAGGAGGAACTCATTAATCATTTGAAAATACATAACAAGAGGCCAGCAGGTGGCATGGTGGTTAAGACACTAGACTCCCACATGGCTAGACCATAGTTCAAGTCCTGGACCTGGTGGCTTGCTTTCTTACTTTCTCTTTGTTTCTGTCTCTCTCTGGTGAGAGCGTGTGTCCTATAGCAACTTCAAAAATAATAACAGGGGACCAGCAGACGGTATGATGGTTGTGTCGCTGGACCCCCACAGAGTTGACCATGGTCCTAGTCCCAAACCCAGTCGGTGGTTAAGAACTCATGCCTGGCACATGTGCATGCATGCCCACGATCTCAAGAGGAGAATGGAGGAGAAGCGATTGTGCTGTGGCCCCCCCCAGTGGGTGATTTCTCATTTTCTGTCTCTGGTGAGTGCACGTGCCCTGGCAAAAATCTCTCTAAAAAAAAAAAAAAAAAAAAAAAAAAAAAAAAAAAAAAAAATTACAACAATAAATAAAACTAAATAAATAATTATCTAAAAAAATAAAAATATATAGCAAACATGTTTTTAAAATATGCCAGATACAGTGTTTGTGATGTAAGATGAAAATACAGGGATCTGGTGCAGCCACAGTAGTAGCACGATGCCCTGCAAGACTGGAGGCCAAATGGTGGCCACAGGTTTGGATCCCCAGGTCAGCTTGAAAATGCATGGTGTGCATGCATGGGTGTCCAGGATCCTGAGGCACTGGGGAAAGCAGGCATTTAGACCCTGTCCAGGGTGTGTGCCTCTCTCTCACTCCCTCTCATGCATGTGCATGTACTTTCTACCCTAAAAACTATACCTAGTCTTTGTTCTTTTTTTTTTTTAAGAATTATTTTATTTAACTTTATTCATTTATTTTAATTTTGATCAGAGAGAGAGAGAAAGTGAGAAAGTAAGCTGCCAGGTCCAGGAATCAAACCACGGTTGGCCATGTGGCCTTCTAGTTTTCCTAAGAAAAAAAAAATGCTATAGGAGTCATGTACTTGCCAAACACAGAGAGAGAGAGAGAGGTAGAGAATGTGAGAAAGCACACTCCAGGGGGAATGGTCATGCTGCAATTCCTTCTCAATTCTCTTCTCAGGATTTTGGGCACTCACACACATGCTCCCAGTGAGTCTCTCAAACTGCTGGGTCAAGGACTTGAACTATACAGTCAACCATGTGGGATATAGCTACCTTAACCTTCACAACACCAGCTGGTCCCATGAATAAAACTAGAAGAAAGAATAAAGTTTGTGCAAGAGGAGGACCTTTACTTAGAACTCTAAAAACAGCAGGGGTGTCAGATTCCAGGCTATGTCACTGTCTAGCAATGAATTCTAAGTTGTTCACCTTTATTCCTGTGTATGGGGCAGAGATAGGAGTGTTAGTTTGTCCTTGGAATATAGGGGCTATCATTCCCAGTGGGGTTTTAGCCACTGAACTTTTGGGCTTAGAATGGTATCTCATCAAGTGTGGACTTTAACGGATGGGAAACCAACCAAAATAAATTGCTATTGGGGCCAGCAGGTGGCATGGTGGTTGGGGTGCTGGACACTCCCACATGGCTGACCACGGTTCAAGTCCTGGACCTGGTAGCTTGCTTTCTCACTACCCCTCTTTCTCTCGCTCTCTCTCTGTGTGTCTCTCTCTAGAAAATTAAAAAAAAAAAAAAATGAATAAATGAAATAAAAAAAAAATTGCTATCTGGCTTGGATCTATGTATTACTTTTTTTGGGGATTATAACAAAGTACCACAAACTAGGTGCTTTAAACAACAGAAATCTATTGTCTCACAGTTCTGGAGGTTAGAAGTCCAAAATCAAGGTGTTGTCAGTGTTGGTTCCCTCTGATGGTGTGCAGAAGAATCTGTTTCATATCTTCATGCTAGCTTCCATAGCCCAGGTGCCCCCTGGTTTGAACATGTCTGTTTTCTCCTTGTGTCTTTACACTGTCTTCCCATGAAGGTGTTTTTCCTCTGTGTCCAAATTTTTCCTTTTTAAAAGGATACTCATTATTTTAGATTAGGGTTCACCCTAGAGATCTCATTTTAACTTGATTACCTCTGTGAAAAGCCTATCAAACAAGGGTTTTACCATTATTCTTAGGTCTGAATTCTGGCTTCACCACTTACTTGTAGGGGCCCTCAAAGAGTAATTTAATTATTCAGGATTTATTTTCTAATCCATGTAATGGGGGTATAATCTGCTGTGAGGATTGTGTTGGATAAGAGAAGGCTATTTTGACCTATGAATTGGAGATGTTTGCTTTTGGAAGTTAACTTTTATGCACAGACTCATCTGTAAGTGAATGTGACTGACTGATTCTCAGATGAGAGTGGGATTTAATCTCTGAACCCGGTCAACTTTAAATTGGGATCTGTATCAGAGTCCTTCCTGCCTACATGTGTTCACTTGTTTGGAGCCAGTCATTATTTACAAATTGCTTTCTAAGTGAAGTCTATATAAAATATTATTACAGCATTCCAACTTGGACATGATAGTTCATTGATCAAGGTTGTGCAAGGCTGTGACACTGGGGGGAAAAAAGCGTACAAATTTCTAGATGTGAAGAGCAGTAATGTCTTTTGTTCCTACATGTTTTTTTTTAAACTTTATTAAACATCATCATTATAATTTAAAAAATTTGACCAGAGAGAGACAGAGACACAGATAGAGGGAAGGTGAGAAAGCAAGCTGCCAGGTCCAGGACTCGAACCACAGTGGGCCACGTGGTAGTCCAGTGCCTTCCTTAACTATCACACCACCTGCCAGCGACCCTACATGTTTATATTCCTGGGACCATAGACAGGGCCCTCGAGCTCCCAGAAGCTTAAAACTCATGCCAGACCCATGTGTGTGCCTGTGTGGTCAAGATTCTGAAGGTGGGTGAACGGAGAAGGGATTGTAGTGTGGCCATCCCTGCTGTGTGGTGATTTCTTGCTTTCCGACTGTCTCTCTCAGGAGCACATACCCCCCTATAGCAAAAATCTCTCTTAAAAACAAAAAAAAAAAGAAAAATTCTGCCTCACCCTGATAATCTAGATTGATTTCACTGGACAAGGACACATTTCTTGATACGCTGTCCTATTAAATCCTGGTTACTTAGTAGATTATTTGTGCTTTTCTCTGTTATCAGCAATAAAAATTTGACCAAAATTTGTGTTACAGGTTGCCCAATGTTTAAGTGTTCTGATATGTCACTTCTGGTGCATGCAGTGGAGTAAGGAGCAGGAAGTGGAGAAACAGGAGGGAGGAAGGAGTTGGTTGTATACGTGGAAGTTTGAGCTTGGGAGAAACCAGGTAGCCTCTCATTTGGCCACTTCCCTTTCCTTTAAAACAATTAAGCTGAATATGGACATCGATTACATAAGCAGGGCAATTTCTGAAGGAAAAAAAAAAGTTAGCAATCTGAAAGAACTTCTGCCATTTCTGTCTGGCAACTTTTTGATATCATGGGGACGAAGTCTGAAGCAAGCTATTTGCCTGGCTACTTTTTGCCAAATCTATTTTAGGTTTACTCCGATTTCTCTCAGGGCCATTTGCTAATTTGGTTGCCTTAGTTCACCAATGTTCTATAAAGTGTAGGAGAAAAACTTTAGTTGGAAATTAGTCTTTCCTTGAGTTATATAAGTTAGAGTCCAGTATTTACAGACTTTTTTCTTTTTTTTAACACAATATTGCTTGTAAGGTTGTATAGGTTGTTATTGTGATTTGTGAACAGTTTAAGTTTAGGAAAAAATTGGTATGAACATTAACAGATGGCAAAAATCAAGGTTGGCTATTAAAAAATAGATTTGTGCCTTTTGATGTAAAGTAACGCATATATAAATATGTACACAGATATATATATATATATCCCCTTTTTAGCTGAACGTTTATTAAGTGCCATTATGTTAGAGTTGGTACAAAATACAAAATACAGTGGCTCTCCACTAATTACAAAGTAGCTGGCACAACGTCTGTGGGCAGCACACCCAGTAATACTTAGCTAGGCAGAAGGGGTAGACAGAATACAAGTAATCGAAAGATAGAATATTAAAAGGTATTGTGAAGGCAAGCAGGTAAATTAAGAACCTGGAAACCGAGGTGTCTGAAAAAGAAAAACTGAGAGAAGGACTACACGGATACAGTCACAGCACTTGGAGATTAATTTAAGCGGAATTCCGATGGAGACAGCAGGTTGCGCCCAGAGGTAGGGAGCCGTTTGCAATAAATGGGAAAGCACGGAAGAGCGTGCACAGCCTAAAAAAAGTTTTCATGATGGCTCCATCCGGAATTTTTGGACGTCGGTATCAGGCGCTATAAAGCGCAAGCGGCCTGCTTTAATCCAGGTGTCAGCCGCAGGGGCATCCCGGATTCGGGTGAAGCGTCCGGAATTCCTGAGATGTCTGAACCGCGGAGGCGGCCTCCTCCCCACCCCCACCCCGGCCTCCGTGGGCATTTTCCGGCGAGGGGGGCACGCGAGCCCTTCGAAGAACAGTTCCAACGCCCGGACGTACGCGGCAGCCGCGCGCCCCGGGAGCCAGAGCGAGCGGGCGCCGCGCCCCGACCGCGGTGAGCGACCTCCGGGCCCCGGGCGCGGGTGGGCTTCCCAGTCCCGCCCGGCGGCCGCGCGCCCCTCCCCCCGGCGCGGGCGGGGCTGCGGAGCACGACGCGGAAGCGCGGGGCTCCGGGGGCGGCAGCGCGCGCTCCCCGGGCCGTAATCAGAGGGGGGGGGGGCGGGGCGGGGCGAGGCGCGGCGGCGGGAGCTCGCGCACAGGCCCGGCCGCCTCGCCTCTCCTCGTCCCCCTTCCCATTCCCCTTCCCTCCCTGTGCCGGCCCGTCCCCCTCCGCTCCCCTCCCCCGAGCGAATCACGCGCCCTCCTCTGACACTCGTAGCGGGCCCGAGCTCCGAATTTATCCTTCACGTGACCTGAGGGGGTTGGGTGGTTGGTTGGGGACGGAGGGAGCGAGGGGAAGGAGGGAACGGAATCTGCCGTTACCCGGGTAACAGGCCCCGCCTGCCGGCTTGGGGCCGGGGGGCGGGAGGAGGACGTCAGCACGTCAGCCGGGGTTTTGCGTTTTGATTGACAGTTGCTATAGCGACCGGGTCGGTCCGTCGCCATTTTGTTGGTTGGTTTTTTTTTAAACCCTTTCGCTTCCCGCCCGAATAATAATAAAAAGCCCCATTGGAGTGAGGCGGGGGTGGCGGCGGCAACCGCGGCGGGGGGATCCGGGGAGACTGCTGCCGTCGCTGCTGCTGATCGCGGCCCAGGTCGGGCTCAGGGAGCGGACACCCCGAGCGGGGGGTGCGGGCGCCGCCGCCGCCGCTTCTGCTGCTGCTGTTCCTGCTGCTGCTGTTGGTGCCGCTGCCGCCGCCGGCGAGCGGGCGGGACCGGTGTGAGTGTGCGAGTGTGTGTGTGAGTGAGCGTGTGCGAGGGCGAGTGTGCGTGCGTGTGTGAGTGTGTGTGCGAGTGTCTGTCTGTCTGCGGAGACTCGGGGGCGGGAGGTTCGGGCTCTCCTGGCGGAGGACCTGCCGCCGCCGCCGCCGCTCGGGCCCCGGCGCTTCTCGCTGCGCAGGTTTGGAGCGCGCGCCATTTTGTGAGATTTACAAAATCCTCCTCGGGAAGAAGCCGCCGGGAGAGGCCGCCGCTCGGCGCCCGGCCTTGCTGCCGCCGCCCTCCGCGCCGGGCCGGGCCGCGCGGCCCCGCCGCCGGGACTCGGGGTCCGGGGACTGCGGTATTTGCCGGGGTGGCGACAGCCCCCTCCCCGGCCCCAGGCGCCGCTGGAACCGCGAGTCGGAGAGAGACTGAGCAGGCTGCGGCGCGGCCAGGAGCCGGGAGCGCCCGCCGGGGGCGGAGAGAGGCGGCCGGGGCGGCGCTGGCTGCGGAGGCCGCGGCGGGAGCGCGGCGCGGGAGCCCGAGGCTGAGACTCACCGGAGGGAGCGGCGCGAGCGCCCCGCCATCGTCCCGGTGAGTGTCCGGGCCGGCCGCGGCCCCGCCCGGCCAGGCACTCGGCTCCCCGGCGGCCTGCAGCCGGGCCCGCGCCGAGGCCGGTCGGGCGGAGGGAGGGACCTGCCATTTTAGGAGGAGGCGCCGCGGGCCCAGCCTGGTCGCCGGGGGAGGGAGCCCGAAGGCCGGGTCCCGGAGGAGAGGCGGGTGCGAGCGGAGGGAAAGTTGTAGAGGGTGGGAGCGGGGCTCGCGGCCTCCCGGGAGCCGAGGCCTGGGGGGCCGGAGAAAGCGCCAGACCTTAACTGGTCGCCCGACCGAAGGGGAGGAGGTTGTCTTCCTCCTCCTCCTCTTCCTCCTCATCCTCTTCCCCCAGCTCCTCCCTCGTCCCTCCTCTCGGTCCCCACCAGTGTGGGAACCGTCGGGGTTCCTCGCAAGGACAATGCACGGGTTAAGAAAATGGGACCGGCTGCCGGCTAGGCGAGGGCGGCGGGGCCGGGCTGGGCGCAGGCAAAGGTCGGGAGCCCGCTGCCCGGCGGCCCTGGGGTCCGCGCTGGAGCCGAGGGGACCCGGGGGGTGCCCGAAGTTGGGCAGGGAGCACGAGTAACCCCAGCCCCTGGGATGGATGGGTGACCTGCTTAGCAGCCAGAGGAGTTGGTGGCCGAGAAGACGTGAATTATAATTGATACCTGTGCATTGCAACAAAACTTCACGAGTCTATTTATAGGCACGAACCTACTAGCTTCCGAGCCACTAGAGCTGCTGAATGTCTTCCACACTTAGCGCAAGGCCCCTCCCTAGTCTGAAACAGTTAAAAATGGCAAAATTAGTGAGTCAGTGACTCCGACGGCTTGTCTGTGCCTTTCGCCCAACCCTAGATACATGAATTTCGCGAGCTAGGGGCGGCGCTTGAATGCTAGCACTATTTGGGTTTTGAATTCCCCTCAATTTGTCAGGAAATACACCTTATAACATTGTTTTCATACTTACTTCAAGGTGAGGACAAATAGTGCCAGGCATTCATCTCAGGGCTTTTCATATAATTAGTTACACACTTATCCTACCAGTAGGCACTGTTACCCATTTTACAGATGAGGAGACTGAGCCTAGAGAGGGGCAGTGACTCCTCCAAGGTCATGCAGCTGGGACTCCAGGAGCCAGGAGTCTCTTCGCAGCTTGGGCTCTTAATCGTTCAGTTATATATCATTATTATAAATATTGGCAAATTTTGGATCGATTTGTGTGTAATGACTCAGGATTCTAAGAGAATGTGTCCACGTATTGTTTTTAAGCGTGGAAGTAACTTTGTGCTATGCAGTAGGGGAAAGGAAAGGTTGACATGAGCTTTCTTAATGAAATTTGTCAGTCATATCACCCCACACCCCCTAAAAAACTGTATTCAATTTTTGAATGAGAGGAATTAAAATGTTTTTCTTCTTCACATTTAATTTTAGTTATAGGCATGTTCTGAGTATTGATGAGTCAAAGTTTTGTTTAAAGTTATTTTTAGTCATTCTTTTCTTTGAATACTTAGATTTTTTTTTCCTGTGACCCTTTTATGTTTAACATGTCCGAAGTGTTTAAGAATGAATGTATTTAGTATTTCCATTATAGGATGTTTGAATAATTAGGAAGTTACTGTGGCTTTTTGTTTTCCCAAATTTCTTATGTGTTGATTGTTTAGTTACTTTAAGAGACAATTATTTTTAAGTAGTGTTTTAGACTAGATTTTAATTTTTAACTAAAATTACATAAGCTAAGGGTTTAGACTGAAGCTCATTTCAAAGTAGTTTTAAAAAAAGTCGACTTGGTTATAGTGAAGATTTTTAATGTCTGTGTGACCTACACTTGAAGTACTCCTGTGCTCTTGGAGAAGTTGTTTTGTCTTGCCATAGCAGGGTATTTATGGAAGATGTTCATATTTATTTAGATTTCAAATCTTGCCAGAAAGTTAAGGACTCCTGTCAATGTCTATACTGAGTTCTCTTGTAAAATGGGGTATATACAGTTCCTGTTACTTCAGAGAGGCATAGGCTCAGAAATTATTCTAGGAGGTAGAGTCATCTCTTATGTCTGTAAGGTGAAGGCACATTCCTTTATACTTGGTGAGTGTTTAAAAAAGATTTTTAGACTTGAAGAAGTAGACTTGAATGAATGAATGATAATTATTTGGGAGAGTGGGGGTGTGGACTAAGTGATATAGTGAGATCTTTGCTACTGTTAGGAATGTGAAATTTAGATATGAAATCATTTCTATAACATATTTAAGCCATTTTGGTAGGGCCTATTGGAAATTAACAACTATACAACATATTAACTTGGCATTCAAAAATTGTTAGTACAGTTTTTTAAAGGCAGTAACGTTCAAGATTAATGAAAATATTCCATTTTAGTGCCACATCTTGCTTAGGAATGTGGATAATAAAGACGACTTTTGGTTAAAAAAAATTTTCCCCTCTAAAATACTGTCTGATGTCTGCCCCTTCGTTATTGCATTTCTGACTTAAAGATATGAGGGTAAGAGCAGTAATTGTGACAGTAAAGTTAAAGAATTTACAGAGGTTTTTAAAGTGCTGTGAACGTTTACCTGCAAAAGCAAAATTGAAGATAACTTACTATATAAACATGGTATACATGCATTTGGCATGCATTTTGTTCTATACAAAGAAAGAATACTAATTTGTATTGAATCTTGGCTATTACTTGAAAACCTTTTTTTTTTTTTTTTTTTTTTTAAAGAAATGGCTTAGAAATTTAGACAATCCAGAAGTATTTCCACATGTGTGTTTATGGTTGGCAAGCATTAGTTATGAGAAGAAAATTTGGATAAAAGTAACTGAATTTATGAGTGAGAAGGGAATTACCATAGGTTGTATGTGACATTAAAAACAAGACCAATAGAATAGGGAGATTACTTTGTAACTTTCTTAGTGTTTGTGATATAAGGTATGTGTCAATTTACCTTTCTTTGGCATTAACTTTCCTCTTACTGCAGTTATCACATTTCACACACCGGCATGCATGTGCATACACATGAAGCAGTTTCCCTTGTTCTTCCCAAGAAAAACCCATCTAAACCCAGCAAAGCTTATAAACTTCCATGGATCTTTATCAGGAACTTTTTTTGGCATTGAAGGTGTTAGAGACTCCCACGTGGCGAAACCTGGTTCTAGTCCTGGACCTAGCAGCATAAAAATCATGTCAGGTGTGCATGTGTGTGAATGCCCACAATCTGGAGAAGAATTGAAAAGGGATTGTGGTGTGAACACCCCCCTGGAGGGTTGATTTCTCATGTTCCTTCTCTCTCTTTCTGGCTACATGTCTTACAGCAAAAAAACAAACAAACCAAAAGAACTTCACTGTTCATGCTCAACATTTTACCAGTCTTGTAAATTTTTTTGTATTTCTAAGCAAAAATTTAAATTGTGAACTAAAAAACCTTTACTTTCTGTTAAGTGTTTTGATGGTTTTGTCTATACACATTTGTCCTCCATTTAGGAGATACCACTTGAAGCTGTCAGACTAGCTTACCTGATACCTGATGTTAACAAAAATTAACCGTGTCAAAATGCACTGCGTGACTAATATAATAGTACTTTATGTATATATGGTGGTCTTTTAAAAGACTTTTTACTGGGATCATTTGGTGGTGTGGTAGTTGGGGCAGCTAGATCCCACACGATTGAGTGTACTGTTCAAGAAACAGGCTGAGTGCATGTGCATGCATAAGTGTGCCTAAAGGAAATGGAGGAGAAAGGACTGTCCAGTGGCTATCTCCCCTGGGGAGTGATTATCACTTTCCACACCTCCCCTTCAGTGAGCACAAGTGCCCTGTGGCAAACTAAGAAAAAGTAGAAAAGACCTTTTACCATATACAATCTTGACCATTGGACAGTTTTTTGATGGCTAAAGAAACTGGTAAATCATGGCTTAAAGCTTGCACTTTAGATTAAAAATTTTAGAGGGGGAACCAGCAGATGGCATAATGGTCATGTCATTGGACTCCCATGTAGTTGTCTGTGGTTTGAGTCCCGAACCCAGCAGCTTAAAAACTCATGCTGGGTGTGTGTGCATGCATGCCCAAAACCCCAAGAAGAGAATAGAGGAGAAATTGCGTCATGGCCATCCCCCTCTGGGGGATGATTTCTCACTTTCTCTCTCCTGTCTCTCTCTGTCTCTCTGGGTAAGTGCATGTGCCCTATAGCAAAAATCTCTATTCTCAAAAAAACTTTTTTTTAGTGGTTAGGGCCAGCTAGTGGGTGGTGAAGTTGGACACGTGACTGACTTCACAGTTTGAGTCCTGAATCCAGTGACTTCAAAATCATCTTGGGTGTGTGCCCAAAATCCCAAAGATAATGGAGGAGAAGGGATTACAGTGTGGCCACTCCCCCACCCTGCCCCAAAGTAGGGAGTAATTTCTTACTTTGCTCTCCTCTCTCTCTCTGCCTCTGTCTGGTAAGTGCATGTGTCCTGTAGTAAACGTAAAAAAAATTTTTTTTAAGTGGATAAAAATTCATGTTTAATTACTTGGAAAAAATAATCAAATTACTATTTTTTACATTTTAGATTTTTTTCTTCCTCTTTGGGTGCATTCACTCTCCAGAGAGAGTCAGAGGGATGGCCATGCTGCAGTCTCTTCTCCATTCTTCTCTTGGGACTTTGGGCATGCATGCACATGTGCCTGGTATGTTTTTCAGGCTGCCAGGTCTGGGACTTGAAGTGTGGAGTCTTGCCATGTGGGATCCAGCACCTTAACCACCACGCCACCTGCTGGCCCGCATCAAATTATTTTAAATTAATCTGAAATTTCTCACTTGCTCCCAAATCTTGTTTTATATCATTGCTGTGATATTAAGCTAGAGTGGTAAAGTTCACCCTTGGGTGTGTGAAAATGAAATGTGAACTTTATAGGACTGAATTAATTTAAGGTTCATACTGGGAAATTGAAGACGAGTCATTTCTTAATCTAGTGGCTACAGGCAACCTTAATTCTGTTTTTTTGTTACATCAAAGTAAAATGATTTGGAAATAGTACATTATGTACTATAGTCTATTAAACCACCAAAATGTTTTTTTGAAAAGGTGTGTTTTTCCAGAGTTCTATAGTGAGTTAAAGTTCTTTATCGGAGATACTACCTTACATGGAATATTTAAAATGATGGTGTTCCTTTAGGTATAATTTTTGCTAATACAGAACCATTTTGACTTGTTGACAATTAGTTCTTCTACCAGAGTGCTATGTATTCTCCACTAGAAAATGATTTTCAAACGTTTGTGTTAATGGGCCAGGAGGCTTTGGCTTGATGGTTAAGGTGGGATTTGTGTCCTGGACCCAACAGCTTGAGAAACACGCTGGTAGCTTGAAAAACACGCCAGGCATGTGTGCTTGGGTGCCCAGAATTCTGAAGGAATGGAGAAATGGATGCAAAGGATTATAGTGTGACCATTCCCTGTGGGGGATGCTTTCTCCTTTTCTCTCTCTTACTAAGTCTCTCTCTAGTCAGTGCCTGCATCCTCTGTGGGAGAAAAAGTTTGTGTTACTGTTTAACTTTTGACACGGTATAGACATGTTTTTCTTGAATGGGCACGTGTTCATTTCTTTTTTTCTTTTTAAAAATTATTTTATTTAGCTTTTATTTATTTACTTATTTTTAAATTTGACCAGAGAGGAACAGAGAGAGAGAAAGAGAGCAGGTGTGGTGGGGAGTGAGAAAGCAAGCTGCCAGGTCTGGGACTCGAACTGCAGTCAGTCATGGGGGAGTCCAGTGCTCTTAACTACCAAGCCACCTACTAGCCCCTTCATTTCTAATATACAGTGAGTAATAGTTTTAAATGTGTCTTTTTTTTTTCCTTGTGGGTGAATTGTTTGAATTTTATCTACTCATAATTGAAATGCTTGTTTAAATTGATTTTTTTTTTTGGGGGGGGGAGGAGGTGGTGCTTATTTAAACTGATTTTGTTGTGCCTAATGAATTGGTTTTACATGGACTGAAACTGGTTTTCAGCACCAACTTGTTTTTTTAAAAAAAGAGTTATTTTGTTTATTGTAAATTTTTACTTTGACTAGACAGAGACAAAGAGAGGGAAAATGAGAAAGCAGGCTGCTAGGGACTTGAACTGTGATTGGCCATGTGGGAGTCCAGCACCTTAACCACCATGTCACCTCTTATCCCCCAAAATCAACTCAATTTTATTTATTTGTTTTTTAATAATTACCTAATTTTACTCATTACTATTGTTTTTATTTTTGAAGGAGTTTTATTTAACTTTATTTATTTATTTTTATTTTGACCAGAGAGGGACAGAGAGAGAGAGAGTGAGAAAGCAGGGCAGGGAAGTGAGAGAGCAAGTTGCCAGATCTGGGACTCAAACTGGAGCCCAGTGCCCTTAACCATCATGCCACCTGCTGGCCCCTCATTATTATTTTAAAATTTGCTATAGGGCACATGTGCTCACCAGAGGTGGGGGGAGAAAGTGAGAAAGTGAGCTAGAAAGTGAGCTAGCTTTCCGATCTGGGACTTAAACTGCATTTAGCCACATGGGAGTCCAGCACCTGCCATCCCCTAACTCAATTTTTTCAAAAAAAAATTTAAATTTATTATTATTTATTTTATTATTCAGTTTGACCAGAGAGAGAAGGAAAGCAAGCCACCAGGTGTAGGATATGAACCATGGTCAGCCATGTGAGAGTCCAGCACTTCAGCCACCATTGCACCTGCTGACCCTTCCCCAACTCAGTTTTTTTTTTCTTTCTTTCTTTCTTTTTTCTTTAAAAAAAAAAAAAGCTAAATGGCCATTAGCTTTTTTTTTTTTTTTTGAGAGGTTTTTGCTATAGGGCGCGTGCCCTGGCCAGAAAGACAGAGAGAGACAGAAAGTGGAAAGTCACCCCCCAGGGGGACTGGCTGTGCTGTAGTCCCTTCTCCTCTATTCTCCTCTTGGGATCCTGGGCACGTATACACACGTGCTTGGTGTGAGTTTAAGCCATCAGGTCCAGGACTCGAACCATGGTCAGATACATGGGAGTTCAGGGACATACGCCAACTGTTGGTCCCCATTTTTTTTTTTTAAATTTAGAAATGTTTTCTATTTTATGAAGACATAATTTAAATATTCACATCTATTTCCAAATGTCGGAGTTGTCGGTCAGACTGGAAAACACTTTTAAACAAGTCCTTGGCAACCTCCAAGTTATTCTTGGTGATTTTAATATCTCTTTGGCCTCAACTCAATTTTAAATAATGTCCCTGTTTGTTAATTTAACCCCCTCATTTTTCCAAGTTTATAAAATTTCTTTTTCTTTTTTATTTTTTTTAGAGATTTTTGCTGTAAGGTGCATGTACTCACTGGAGAGACAGAGACAGAAAGTGAGTAATACCCCCCCCCCCCCCCAGCCCCTTGGGAATGACCATGCCACAGTCCCTCCAGTTCTCTTCTCAGGATCTTGGGTGGCACACATGCCTGCATTAATTTCGAGTAGGCGAGTTCTAGATGTAAACCTCAGTCAACTACATGGGAATCCAGCAACTTAACCATTGCACCATCTGCTGGTCCCAGGTTTATAAAATTTCTAATGACAAGAGTGGGTCTTTTGTTTTTTTAACTATTATGGATACTTATGTTTCAGATTTGTACCCTGGCATGTGTATTTGTGTAAAAAGATGCTCTGTCCAAAATCCCCTTGCTTCTTAGTTTTATATTACAGCCAAGGCAGTATGATACTGCAGAAAGGTTACATGTCTGTGAGATAGTAATTAGAATTATGCAGATCTGGAGTCTCAACAGGCTCTATAACTTTCTTGCAGTGACTTTAGGTACAGTGATTTGCTGAAGCATTAGTTTCCTCAACTGTAAAATGGGATTGATAGTGCTTATCAGAGGGATCTTGTGAAGATTAAGATGAGGCATGTTAATTTTTTTGTGACCTTCTATACCCCTTTTTTCCTTCCCTCGTCTTCTTAATTTATGATCACATTTATGGTTTCAGCGTAGATACTTTTTCAGAGAGGCCCTCCCTAAATCCCAGTCCAGGTAAGGTTTCTTGGCTATGCACTCATGGCCAAGGAGTAAGCTCTGCTTTTCTTTCACTTCCCTTATAGCAAATAGTCATAATTATTCACATATGTTCATGTATGTAATTATTAGTGTCTGTCTCTACCTCTTCATTAGATTGTAAGGTCCATTTGGACAGGAATAGTTTTTCTTTTTTTTAAAAAGAACTATTTTATTTAACTTTATTTATTTGTTTATTTTAATTTGACCAGAGAGGGACAGAGAGAGAGAGAGCCGCACGCGCAAGCCTCCAGGTCCAGGACTCGGACCACAGTCGGCCATGTGGGAGTCTAGCACCTTTAACTACCACGCCACCTGCCAGCCCCTGGACAGAAATAGTTTTTCTTGGCACATAGGAAGTAAAGATGTGTGTTTAAGGGAACTTCAAAAAGTTTGTGGGAGGGACCAGCAGATGGTGTCATAGTTACAGTACTGGATTCCCCCATGGCTGGCAGTGGTTCGAGTTATGAACCCAGCAGCTTGAAATTGATGCCGGGTGCGTGCCCAAAATCCCGAGAAGGGATGTGGCATGACCATCCCCCTGGAGGGTGTCACTTTCTGTCTCTCCAGCGAGCACATATGCCCTAGAGCAAAACTCTCTAAAAAGTCAAAAACAAAAAAACCCCAAAAAGTTTGTGGAAAATTGGAAATAAAGTATGAGTCTATTTGGTGCAAAAAGATTTTGAAATTAATGCATAGTTTTTTTCGTTATACCAATTTCTATACAGTTTTTGAAAATCTCTCATGTATATACATGGAATGACAGGATGAGGAACATACTTGTTAAATCCTGCTTGAGTGCTACTTCTTAAGAAGCTTGATAATCTTGGACAAAACATTTTCTCTATATGTTTTACTATTCTGTATGCCAGATGTGGGTAGCACCATTTGCTCTGCCTAGAATTTTGAGACTGAAATGAGGTACTATAGTGAGGTACTTTGTAAAAGTGTAGAATGCCATGTAAATAAAAGGTGCGACCATAGCAATTATCTCAGTATTTTGGTTATCCAGTAGGAAGTTGAATTGTGATTTTAAAAGGTAAGACTTTTAGTCTTTTACTGAGTCGATAGATAGCTATTGTTACTATTTTTTTGAAAGAATTATTTAAATTTATTTATTTATTTATTTAAATTTGACCAGAGGGACAGAGCAAGAGCGAGAGAGAGAGAAAGCAAGCCACCAGGTCCAGAACTTGAACAGTGGTTGGCCATGTGGAAGTCCAGTACTCTTAACTACTACGCCACCTGCTAGCATAGTAGTAGTAATATTCACTAAAAATTTAAGCTAGGGACCAGGCAGTTGGCGTAATGGCTATGTCTCTGGACTCCCATGTGATCGACCACGGTTTGAGTTCCAGACCCGATGGCTTAAACTCACACTGGGCTTGTGTGTGTGCGCGCGCGTGTGTGTGTGCCCAAGATCTGGAGAGGAGAATGGCAGAAGGGATTGCCGCGTGGCCATCCCCCCTGGGGGGGGTGATTTCTTGCTTTTTGTCTCTGTTTCCCTCTGTCTTTCTGGTGAATGCATGTGCCCTATTTATAGGCAAAAACCTCTCCAAAAAAATTAAGCTAAAAAGCTTAAATTTAAAAAAATTCCTTTTTTCTCTTAAAATTTTGCTATAGGGTGTGTGTGCGCTCATGGAGGGGGTAGAGCACACGAGGGAGTGAAAGAAAGAAGAAGAAAAGGCACCCCACTAGGGGATGGCCATTGATGTAATCCCTTCTCCACCATTCTCCTTTGGAAATTTTGAGCACACACGTGCATGTTTTTCAGGCTGCCAGGTCTAAGACTTGAACTGAAATTGACTGTGATCTAGTGATCTAGCTCCCTTAACCACTATGCTGCCAATTGGCCCTAAATTTAAACTTTTTATATGCTTTAATTAGAATATAGATCAGACCTGTGTCTTACTCAGTACAGTGATTTTAAATGAGAAATTTAAAAGAAGTTAGTGGAAACGTGTATTATGAACAATCTAAGCATGGATTTCAAATTTTTTTGCACCAAAATAAACTTGTACTTTCAATTCCAATTTTCCTAAGACTGAAGTCCCTGCATATAAGCAAATATAAGACTGTTAATGGCAGGTCTGTGATAAGGGGCTTGCTTCCTTCTGTTTTGCCGCTGTCCTATTCTTAAGAGATATCACCTTCTGGGACCAGCAGATGGTGTAGCGGTTATGTTCCTGGACTCTCACAGGGCCGACCATGGTTTGAGTCTCGGACCTGGTGACCTGAAAATCATGCTGTGTGTGCGTGCTCCCGTGATCCCAGGAAGAGAATAGAGGAGTAAGTATTGCAGTGTGACTATCCCCCCTTGGGGGGTGATTTCTCACTTCCCCTCTCATTGTCTCTGTCTTTCTCTCCCCTGCCCCAAGCACATGCACCCTAAGACAAAAACCTCTGTTAAAAAAAAAAAAAAGATACCATTTTCTATATAGTATGTAGCTCTCCCCACGTCCAATGTAGGATTAGGATGTGAGGTAGGGCCCATCCCTTTGCTTTAAAATAAAAATAGAAGTTGCATTCATGACTTCTGCTCACACCCTCTTGGTAAAAAAATATGTTCATGTTTAGCTGCAGAGAAGACTGGAATATGTGGTCTTTGGTAGGGTGAGCATTTGTCTGGCTTTTTCAGCCAGACAGGGAGGAATGGGGCATAATTAAACATTTCTTGTTATGCTATCAAATATTTTGGAAGAGACTTCCAGAAATAAACTTTTGAAAAGATACTTACTGCACTAATTAATAAATTTTGTTTTCTTTATTTGGTTTTGAATCTCTTGAACTATGGTATACAAATTCAAATACATCATCACTTGTGCAGGACTATACATTGGGTCATCCGAAAAGTTATATAGAAAAACGAAAATATGTCACGACTTTTTGACGACCCAATACGTATAGTTTTATTAGAAAAATGTATCTGTGCTTTTGGTATAGATAGGATATGAAGGGATTTGTGGTCTAACAGTACATTATTTTCCTGACACTATTTTTTTGATAGAAACACAGTTCTTGATTGCTGTGATTATGTATAAATGATGTCTGGAATTTAAGCTTTTGGATTTAGTTTAAGTAGTTTAGTGGCTATACTGTATGTATTTCTGCTCATGTACTCAGCAAACAATGCTAGAATAACACTTTGATCTTGTGAGGGTTTCAGTAACTGAGTCACTGAACATTGCAAGGATGGTAACAGTGATTTTCTTATTTTTGAGAAGTTTTTGCTATAGGGCGCGTGCGCTCGCCAGACAGACAGAGAGAGAGAGAGACAGAAAGCGAGAAATCACCCCCCCAGGGGGGATGGCCACGCCGCAATCCCTTCTCCTCTATGCTCTTCTCGGGATCTTGGGCATGCATGCACACGCGCCCTATGTGAGTTTTAAGCCACCGGGTTCAGGACTTGAACCGTGGTCGACTACATGGGAGTCCAGCGACATAGCCATTATGCTAACTGCTGGTCCAACAGTGATTTTTTTTTTAAGAATTAATTTATTTAATTTTTATTCATCATTATTATTTTTCAATTTGACCAAAGAAAGACAGAGGGAGAGTGAGAAAGCAAGCTCCTAGATCTAGGACTGAAACCATGGTCGTTCTGGTGGGAGTCCAATTCCTTAACCACCACGCCCCCTGCTGCCGCGATAGCAGTGAATTTTAAAGATACATTTATTTTCCTTTAATTTCTGTGCATTTGGAGGAAAAAAGAGGAAGATCTAGGATTCTTTTGAACTAGAGTGTTAGATTTTATAGGGATTTGGAAACACTAATGGTTCTCATCAGTCTTGTGGACAATTTGTCAAAGTTGTAGAATTCGTAAGCTCAGTTACTTCTCTTTCTGTAGGTTTAGGGTGATACTCTGAAATCTGTTTTTTTTCCTTCGATAGAGAAAGAACCCTCCAGTGGAGCGTGATCATGCTAATAGTCCCTTCTCCATTTCTCTATCTTGTTAGGATTTGGGGCATGCACATGTGTCCAGTGTGTTTTCCTTTTTTAAAAAAACATTATTTATTTAACTTTATCCATTTATTTAAATTTTCTGTAGGGTTTGTGTGCTCACCAGAGAGAGAGAGAGAGAGAGAGAGAGAGAGAAGGAAAGTGAGAAAGCAAGCAACCAGGTCTGGGACTTGAACTGTGGTTGGCCATGTGGGAGTTGAGCACATTAACCACCACTCCACCAGCACATTAACCACCATCCCCTCCAGTGTCTTTTTCAAGCTACTGGGGTTTGGATCTGAATTACGCCAGCCATTTGGAATTTGGCTCCTTTAACCACTGGGCTACAGGGACAGCCCTGGAAACTAACTGCTTTATTAGTAAGGACCCCAGGTAATACTGATGAAGAAGAAACATTTTGAAAAATACTGATATAGTTTATCTCTCATATTAGAGAAGGAAATGAATGCAAAGAAACTAAGTACCTAATCAATGCCTCAGCTTGGGCAGGCTGAGGATTGACATTAGTTTTCCTCACTTCCAGTTCTTTGTTCTTTCCTTGAGAGAGAGAGAACGAGAACAAGACATACAAAATGTATTGGGATTCTATAGGGAGGGATAGCTGTCATTATGTATAAATAATGTCTGGAATGTAGGCTTTTTATGTGGAAGCTCATTTCTAGCGACTGGTTGGCTCACTTAATTGTCTTTTTTGGAGAGGTTTTTGCTATAGGGCATGTGCTCACCAGAAAGACAGAGAGATAGAAAGTGAGAAATCACCCCCCGGGGAATGGCCACACTGTAATCCCTTCTCCTTCATTCTCCTCCTGGGATCTTGGGCACGCATGCACATGTACCCTGCGTGAGTTTAAGCCACTGGGTCCTGGACTTGAACTGTGGTCGACCACAAGGGAGCCAAGCGACATAGCCATTACGCCAACTACTGGTCCAACTTAATTGTCTTTTTAGCCCTGTACAAAAATAGACTGAGATAGTTAAATGAATAAAAGTAAAAGTTGAGTATTTCAAATAGGTTATTATTAGAATCAGTACTATAGTGGACAGTGTCTACATATACGGCATTAGGGTAGATGGATAGGTAGGTACGTATCTGGAATAATCCGAAGGAACATAGATAGCTCTTGTCCCCAAATTACCACTTTGCTTTTCATCTGGTTGTTTTTAGTTTTCATTTGCACTGCTGGACTTTGTTCCATTAGATTAAGGTATGATTTGGACTCTCTAATTTAAAATTGGGATATTCCTGAATATTCTTTATCAGGTTACTACTTTATTTTTGTCGTTTAGCTGGGTATCATTTTGAAAAATTAGAGGTAAGCTTTTTGGAAGGGGAAGGGAAAATGATGGCAACATGTACCCTTTCCTGAGGAAAATAAAGGGTGTGTTTCAGAAATGTCAGATTGTGGTATGGTCATGGGAAGTTCATGTGATGTTTCTATGGTCAGAGCTTAGTAATACTAGACTGCCTCTTGGTGACTTCCTATCACTGAGTGTTAATAATTGCATTGTGGAAAATTCTGCCTAGGATTCACAGTGCTCAACTCTGGACTAGAGAGAGCGTCTCTTTTTTCTTAGTATTTTAGGTGTTTAGGGCTCTTATTTGTGCCTTGTTCGAGCATATAATAAAAGGTACGGTTCCACTCATGTGGATTGCCAAACCCTATGGAATGGTATCAGCTCATTCCCCACTTTCTATTCTCCATGGGTAATATGTATTAGGAGTTTTTCTTACCAGAAATACTCTGTGCATACATATGTACAATTTTATATATTATGCATTTAATATATATTGTTACAAAGTCATGTTTGGTATGATCCCATTTAAAAAATTGCATACAGTGTTTGTGCACTTAAAACCAAAACAAACACACTAAATGCACAGTTTTGGAATCTAAGCTTCTTTTTACTTTATCTTTCTTAGAAATACTCCCATGTCAACTCATAGAGCTTCGTTTTTATATATTTATTTATTTTAAATTTTTCCCTCTTTGGGGGTAGAGTTGGGAGGAGGAGAGGGAAAGTAAGAAAGCAACCCCCAGTGGGGAGATGGCCACACTATAATCCCTTCTCTTCTATTCTCCTTTCAGGATTTTGGGCATGCACAAATATGTGCCTGATGGTTTTTCAAGCTTCTGAGTCTGGGACTTGAACCTTGCCATTGGCCACATGGGATCCAGCTGCCTTACCTACCATGTCACTGGCTGGTCCTCCCTGTTTTTTTTTTTTTTTTTTTTTAATAATTTTATATATTTTTAAAATATGCTGAAGGTCAGAGAGAGAGTGAGGAAGAAAGATGCCACGTCTGAGACTTGAACCATGGTCGGCATGTGGGACTCCTACCTCTTAACCACCACATCACCTGCTGGCTCCCTCTCTGTTGTTTTTAATATTTCAGAAATGTTCTATTTTGTCAGCCTCCACTAAAGGGTTTTTAAGTTTCCATGTTTTTTCTCTTTTAAACAGTGCTACAGTATATTTCCTTGTACATATAATTGTATTAGCAATGGGATATATTATTTGTAAGGAAGATTTCTGGTTCACCAGGTATATGTGTATTTGAATATGTTTTGCTAAATTGTTTTTCAAAAAGTAGCACCAGTTGGGACCAGTAGTTAGCGTAATGGCTATGTCGCTGGACTCCCACGTAGTCGACCGCTGTTCGAGTCCCAGACCCGGCGGCTTAAACTCATGCCGGGTGCGTGTGTGTGCGTGCCCAAGATCCCGAGAGGAGAATGGAGGAGAAGGGATTGCGGCGTGGCCATCCTCCCAGGGGGTGATTTCTTGCTTTCTGTCTCTCTGTCTCTCTCTTGTCTTCCTGGCGAACATATGCGCCGTATAGCAAAAACCTCTCAAAAAAAAAAAAAAAAGTAGCACCAGTTTTCACTTTGCTAGTAGTAAAAAGCAGAATGTAGTTCCGAAATCTCACCCAACACGGTGTTATCAAAATTTAAAATATTTGTCAATGTTGTGGACAAATAATGATATTCCCATTGTTTGGATCTGCATTTCTTTTTTTCAGTTTTGCTATAGTGCTTATGTGCTGGCCTGGGGCAGGGGGTGGGGAGAGGGAGAAAGAGAGAGAAAGAAAAAGAAAGGTTAAGGGGCTGGGAGGTGGTGTGGTGGTTAAAGGTGCTGGACTTCACATGGCCAATTGTGGTTCAAGTCCTGGACCTGGTGGCTTGCTTTCTCACTTTGCCCCCTCTCTCTTTCTCTGGTCAAATAAAAAATAATAATAAATAAAGTTGAATAAAATAATTTTTCTTGTTTGTTTTAAAAGGGAAGTTAAAAAAAGTAATGAGAAAGCACCCCATCCCCAGGGACAGTAGCCATTCCACAATCCCCTCTCCTCCTTATCCCCTCTATCCTTATCCACTTGAATCTTGAATCTGGCCATGCACACACATGCCTGGCATGTTTCTCAAGCTGGTGAATCTGAAACTCGAAATGTGCTTTTGGCCCTGTGGAATCTTGACACCATGATACCAACTGACCTGATAGTGACTAAATTTAAACATCTTAAGTTGTACTGTAAACCTTATGTCTTAAGTAACAAAATATTTTTGTCATGTGTGTAGTTTAAATGTTTTGTATTTTTATTTAAATGTTTCTTTAGTAATTATCTTTTTTTTTGGAGAGAGTTTTTTTGCTGTAGGTGCGTGTGTTCGCCAGAAAGACAGAGAGATAGAAAGAGAAATCACCCCCTGGGGGGATGGCCGCACAGCAATTCATTCTCCATTCTCTTGGGATCTTTGGCACACACATGTACCCGGCGTGAGTTTAAGCCACTGGGTCCGGCACTCGAACTGAGGTTGGCTACATGGGAGTTCAGCGACATAGCCATTATGCTAACTGCTGGTCCCAGTAACTATCGTTTTGATTAAATGCCTACAGGAAAGGGAGCTCTTGTTCCACTTGAATTGAGCAAACCTTTGAATGTCCTCTATATGAGATAATGTGTGTTATGGTGGTAGGTAGGTTTTGACTATAAAAATAAATGAGACTGGGCCAGCAGGTGGCGTCGTGGTTAAGGTGCTGGACTCCCACATGGCCCGAACCCGGTGGCTTGCTTTCTCACTCTCCCTCTTTCCCTCCCTCTCTGTCTGTCTCTTGTCAAATTGAATAATAATAAAAAATAAATACAATTGAATGAATAATTATAGGAAAAAAGTGACAAGACTTTGTAACTTCTCTTTTTAGTATTGAGATGGATATGTGTACACAGGAAAAAATAACATAGGCAACACTCTGGCTGCTCACAATGGAGGCATTAGCACGGGAAGAAGAACACAGGGATGTAAGACAGTAAGACAGTTGAAGAGGCTTTTTAATGTGGAACCTGGTTCACTACTAGTCATGTGGATAACCTTTGGTGATGACGGAAAGGAATGGTGACTACCAGAGTGTGAGGAGTCATAGAGTCTAAGAGAGGAAGGAACAGAGGGAGATTGGTATACTTGGGAAGGGATGGGGATAATTGTAGTGGGAGGTAAGAGTGATGAGTTAAATATTATAAATAACTTGTATTTTTGGTGATTGGTTACTGTGGTTAGGGAGAGATGACATAATTAATAAAGAGTGTTTGGAGAGTGGAACTATTGTAGGTTCATAGGCATCCAGGAATAAGAAGTGATGCAAAGTAGAAGATAAAGGGGTGCACTTCAAAAAATTCTCAGTTATAGTCTAATTTTTAACAGCACAGTTAGTATTTCTGGACTCAAAAAGTGATGTGGTCAAGTTTTTGGAGGTAGAAAGAGAATTTAACTTTGGTGCAGTATAGTTAAGGGTTTTAGGACTTGAATGAGTGGTTGTTTCAGTAGGACAGTTGAGAGTATTTCCTACTGAGAACCTGAAGGAACAGTTGAAGAATGGGAGACAGAGCTATTATTGTAGTTCAGACTGTCTTACTAGGAACAGGTAGGGGGGACCAGTAGGTAGTGTAGTGGTTAAGGTGCTGGACTCTCACGTAGTCAACCACGGTTTAAGTCCCAGACCCAGCAACGTGAAACTCTTGCCTGGCATGTGTGCGTGTGTGCCCAAAATCCCGAGAGGAGACTGGAGGAAAAGGGATTGTGGTGTGGCTATTCCCCTGGGGGAGGGGGTGTGATTTCTTGTTTTCTGTCTCTGGTGAGCGCATGTGCCCTATAGCAAAAATTTAAAAAACCCAAAAAACGGTGGGAATAATTTGCAGCCCCATTAAGAATGTGCTAAAAAAAAAAAATGGGGTGGTGGAAGAAGGCAGTGTTCGAAGCTGTGAATCTGAAAAGGAAAAGGTTGTATCATTTTCACAGTTTGGAAAATACTGTAGAATAACTGAGCATGTAAGCAGTTTAATTTATTCTGAGTGTCTTAGTATTTTCCCTAAAAGTCTTATACTTTATTTTTGTATGAATCCTAATTGCACAACTGGTCATCTACAATTTATCTTTGGGATGATTGAACTATTTACTAAGTACCTGCTAGTGCCAGGCATAGAACTAGGTCTGGGGAATCAGTGCTAAAAAGGGAGGGGAAAAAAAAGCCACTATTGTCTTTGTCATTATGGAAATTACATTTTGTGTCAAAAAATTTTTGTCTCATTTTAGAATTCCTTTGACAGTTAATTTCGAGTTAAAAGTTTACTTGGATATAAATAGTATTCCAGTCCTTAAGACAAATACTGTCTGCTGAAAAATTTGATCATTTTTCCTTGTAAAGAACAACTGTCATTATAGTGGTGGTTTTTATTTTGATATCAAACACATTATTATTGAGAGATGTTGCTTCTATGGTATTAAAGATGGTTTCATAGAAGTTTTTTAGAACAGCAGTGGTAAAACTAAGCTCATTGAGTATTTTACAATCTAAATTTATTTTTTGCATTTTCTTGTAATGGTTTTATAGCAGTTCAAAACATCAGTAAAGCTAAGTAAATTACCTAGGAATTGGTCTAAAGCATTTTATAGGCATCCATGCAGGAGAAAAATCTGAGCAAGACTTAGGAATCATGGGAGATAGTTTGGAGGAAGGCTGTTCTTAGAGACTTACAAAGGGTATGGACATAGAGGGAAGATAAAGGAATAAGGAAGGTTCAATGGAATAAGCAGAAATGGAAGCAGGATTTGAGTAAGTAGATGAGCGAGTTCTCTGTTCTTTTTCTAACTTTTTAATGACTTAATGTGACTTTTAGGATAAAGACCAAAATTGTCACAAGACCTGTAAGGCCCCTCGCCCACCTGAATGATCTAGTCCCAACTTCCTTACAGTCTGATTTCACAAATCTCTGGAGCATGTGACTATAGTTACTCCTGGTTTTTGTATGCTGCTTTGTTGGACTTTCTGGGATCTTCACTCCTTTTTTTTTTTTTTTTTTTAGTTAATTTCTTTTCCTTCTTCAATTTCAGTTGTCACTATTAGGAAAGGGCTCTCCAAGTCATCTCTTCATTTAAAAAATTTTACGTTATTTTGGGACCAGCAGGTGGTGTGGTGGTTAAGGCGCTGGGCACTCCCACATGGCCGACCAGGGTTCAAGTCCTGAATCTGGTGGCTTGCTTTCTCACTTCCTCTCTCTCTCACTCTCACCCTCTGTCTCTCTCTGGTCAAACTAAAAAATAAATGAATGAATAAATAAAATAAAATAAATAATTATTTAAAAAAAGTCCTGTCCAAAAGGACTGTATCAACACACACTTTAAAAAAATTTTTTTACGTTATCTCGTGCATTTCCTTCATAACGGTGCTAACATTTGATAATTAATTTAGTGCTTGATTCATGCCCTCCAGTACAGGGGCAGTGGTAGTTTGCTCCCTCTTGTAATCTCAGTGGTTGGTAGGATGTGTGGCACATAGTAAGAATAGAGTCAACATTGTTGAATTAATCTGTGAACTACATGCTTTGAATTTTACTAGTTAGTTTCAAAGGACCAAAGAACTGTTTTTCCAGTAGGAATTGAACAGGGAATAATGGAGCCTTGAGGAAAAAAGGAAAAGGTGAAGCTTTTAAAGAGAGAATTGGAAAACTATGTAGTTAGGAGCAAGAAAATTATTCATGGATTAACTTAACAAGTGCATATGAAATGCCTCTATATTTTGGGAACTAAGATATTGAGAATGTGGAGCAGAAAGGATTGTGTCTTCTGTATATTAAAGGAGTGCATACTTTCTAGTAGTTTTTCAAAATCAGTACCACCCTTATTAGTCATTTGGAGCGGTTTTAAGTTGTGGAAGAGTCAGCCTTGGTAGCCTTCACTATTCTTCGCTGTAGAGTAAAAGTCTATTGAAAGTGATAACTGAAATATAGATCTGCATTTGTAGTAGTTATCAGGTACACTTTTAAAATAAGTGCTAGCTCTTATTTCATTCATAAAGTGATAGGAAAGTGAAGGAGGTAAATTTGTTTGGCTACATTTTGGCTTTAATTTATGCTTTCAGTTTTGTTGACAGAACAGGAAGAATGATTAAGGGAAAATTCATGGTATGGATCAGGTTTTCAGAAGAGTAAGTCTTTTAATTAGAAAATTATTGAAATTGTTGATCTTTTCAGGTGAATGAGCTTTTTAAAAGCTTATAAAGTATTGTTTCATTGCAACTGTTCTCAGTGACTAGTTTCTGTAGTAAATATTTAGAAAAGCAAATATTTAGATAATTTACTGATGGTCTCCTCTTTGTGCCTGGCCCCGTGCTAGGTAGGCCCTTGGAACATAGTGAATCAGATGGTTATACTTGGTCCCTGCCCTCACGAGGCTGTTTAATGTAGCCAGAGCTCACTGGGGAGAAATGTGAATGAAATGGGAGGCTTGGGCGTACATTATTTATTTATTATTTATTGGACTTAAGTTTTTTTTCTTTTTCTGTAGGGTGCGTGCACTCGTCTGGGTGGGGGGAGAAGTCACCCCCCAAGTGGGGGAGGGCCATGCTGCATTCTTTTCTCCACTTCCCTCTAGGGATTTTGGGCATGCATGCACACGTGCCTGGAGTGACTCTCAAGCTGCTGGGTTCAGGACTCGAACCTTGAATCTGACCATGTTGGATCCAGTGCCCTAACCTCTGTGCCACCTACTGGCCTTGAACTTAAGTTTTAGTGGCAACATTTTTGACTTGTCTAAGCTACTTTTTGCTTTATCTATGGTGGCATGGGAAGAAATAACATTTATAATACAGAGGTAAAATAAAAACTTGGATTTTCAGCCTATGGGCAGATTATTTTTTTTTAAAGAGGTGTTTATATATATCACTGAGTTTCTATTCTTAAAAAAATAGTGAGGGATTGCCTTATGACCATGCCTTATGGGGGATGCTTTCTCCCTTTCCATTTTTCTCTCTCCTGTTAGCGAACTGGGACTTTGATAATAATTTTAAAAAAGAAAAAAATGATTATGTTTGGTAATAGTAGCAATAGCTGTCAATAGCTGTTACTAATCAGTTACTTCCTATAGGCCAGACATAGTATTCAGTATTAGTTATTTTATATTCTCAGCAGTCCTACTAAGTTGTTGGTATTATCTCTATTTTATAAAACAGGAAACCAAGATGCAGGGAGGTAAATTTGCTGTAAGCAAGTCCTAAGAATCACATAGGTTGCCTGCAGGTAGTAAAAAAGACCAATTAAATGACCTCAAGTTAAACATTTAGAATGAAAAGAAACAGTTTCTGTAATCCATTAATTGAAGAAATAGTTAAGACTCCTGGCATGCTGGCATTGGTATTTTATGCTGACTCATTATTTTTAGATAATAAATAAGAGTCTAATACCTTTCTATGTTTTTGGGGGAATTCTTTGCCTGAGTAGTGTTGGTGGGAGATAGAGATCTCTTTCTGTTATGAAAGACAATTGTTCACTTTCCTTGTGTCTTTTGCAGTCAGACTGCAGTCATGTTACCTAGGGTCCCCATTCCTGCTGGTGTCTGATTACCTCAGAAGTCAGTGATGTGCAGAAGGGAGTTCTTTGTAGAATCTGTTCTGTAGGATAAGGGGTGGGAGGTGGTGGGCATCTACGTCTGTTTTCCACAGGCAGCAGTGACAGAGATTCCAGTTGGAATATTCAGTTCCTGCCATGAGTGGAACCAGTACAGAATTGGAAGTGACTGGATCTTGTGTTGTCTTCACTGGATAGGATCTCTGCTTTGAATTTTGGGTATTCTTGACCAGCCTTCCAGACTGGCCCTCATGGGATTTTCTGCGAGTTGCCTCATGTAGTATAATAACTTCCTTTTCAGCTTAAACAAAGGTAGAACGAGCCTCTTTTGTTTGCAACTAAGAATGTTTACTTAGATGATACAAATTATGATAAGGAACTCTCCAGGATCAGGCTTACCTGCATGTAGATTAGAATTTTCTAATGAGGGGAGTTCACAGTATATGTATGTTAAGCAGAATATTTACAGATCAATTTATTGATTTAATTATTTTGCTGAATTTTAATGCCTATTTTAGGTCAGGATATAGCCCTTGTGTTGAGGATAGGAGTGACAAGATAGGCAAAATAGACAAGATCCCTGCACTCAGCTTACATTTTATTCTAAGAAGTATTGTAGAATAAACAACAAGGCAGGTTCAAGTTCCAGACCTGGTGGCTTAAAACTCATGCTGGGCGCATGTACATGCGTGCCCAAGATCCTGAGAGGAGAACAGAGGAGAAGGGATTGTGGCGTGGCCATCCCCTCTGGGTGGTGATTTCTCGCTTTCTGTCTGTCTCTGTCTGGCGAGAGCACATGCCCTATAGCAAAAACCTCTCCAAAAAAAAAAAAGTGTAGATGCTGTGTATTATGTATGTATGTGTCAAGAACTTCAGTGTCAGTTATTAATACTTTTGCTTTTGACTATGTGGTAATATTCACATTTTACTTCCCCACCATAAACATCTAGAAAATAGGACAAAACACATGGGAAAACTTTTTTCCCCCCAGATATTTAATAAGAGGCAGCACAGCACTGTGATCCCTTTCAAATGAGAAGCAAATAGGTGAGTGCTGTGATGTCCCAGATTTCTACTTGGGGGCAGTTTTTTGACTTTAGCGAAGGAAGGGGGATCCCAAATGGAGTCACATGGGTTCACTTGGTTGAGAAACCAAAACTTGGAGTGGGAGATGAAAGTGGTTCTCATTTGAGGGGTGCATAGTTCCAAAAAAGAGGGAGCTATATAGAGAAAGAGTTCAGTATATCTACTCAGTAATCCTCTTAAGTGTTGAATACTAATCCGTAAATGTATAGATTGCAATTTCATAAAAGAACAGTTTCTGGCAGAGCTGTAAGCAAATCAGTTGTCATATCTTACCCAGGACTGAGAACTAGTTGAGTACCTTACAGACAGGGTGAAAAGATCTAATTAAATTTAGGGTTTGTTGAGCCCGAGGAGGATCATCTCTTCATGGACTAATCCTAGTAAAGGCTTTTATTTTATCTAGGTGGATCTGAAGAACATTAAATTACTAAATATGTAAAGAAGCAGGTTAATATGGCTCATAAGTAGGAGATCAGTTAGTTGAAAATATGTGATGTTAACAATATACTGTGTGGCATTTATGGCAGGTTACAGGAGAGAACATTAGTGAACTTGAAGACATAGTAAAATCAGTCAACAGAAACAGAAATGACCAAGATAATGGGATTTGTGGATAAGGTTGTTAAAGTGCTTATTTTAAAATGCAGGGTAAGATTGTGATTAATATTGACATCTTGGTGCATGAATTTTGCTTAGTTATAATTGTGACCATGACCCTAAGTGGGCTTGATGTGTAGTCAAAAATTAGTATTTCAACAAAGCAATATAAAGTATGATAGAAGAACTTTATTATGCAGCAGTGTATTTACCTCTTTCTACATAACAACATCATCTTAAAGTAAAGATGTTGTAAAGATATTGGCTGAGGCAGTGATCTCATTTGAGATTTGATGAGGAAGAGATCTCTTCTAAGCTTATGTGGTTGTTGAGAGTATTCTGTTTCTTGTGCACTGTCAGACCAAGGGCTTTAGTTTCTGGCTGGCAGTCCAGAAACTAAGAGGCATCAGCCCTCAGTTCCTTCTGTGAGGAACTGACCCTTTCCGGCATGACCACTTACTTTCTCAAAGTCAGTGATGGAGAGTCAGTCACCCTATAAGACCAGTTGTACAGGCTTAATGTATCAGAATCATGGAAATGACAGCCCATTGTCTTTGCTGTATTCTGATGGTTAAAAACAAGTCACAATCTCTATTCCATGAAATCCTGGAAGAAAACTTTCCAAACCCATAGAGGCATTCAAAGATCCAGTCCCAAGAAATACAAAGGACCCCAAATAGAATCAACCTAAGAAGATGTTCCCCTAGACACATTATAGCCATATTGACCAAAAACATAGACAAAGACAAGATACTAAGATTGGCAAGACAGAAACGGCAAGTTACCTATAAAGGATATTCCATCAGGTTAACAGTGGACCTCTCATCAGAAACAATGTGAGCCAGGAAAGAATGGGAAACCATATTCAAAGTGTTAAGGGAAAAGCAATTCCAACCAAGAATACTGTACCCGGCAAGATTATCCTTCATATGGGAAGAAAAGACGACAACATTCTCAGATAAACAAAACCTGAAAGAATTTACCAACACCAGACTGGATCTCCAAGAAGTTCTCAAGGGAGTGCTATACCAGGAAAATTAAATACAGACACAAGAATACAGAGAAAAAAACTTAAGTGCCAGTTTAACTGTAGGGACAAGTCTGGAGTTGAATATTAAATACCAGAATTTAATCGGTAATATTGAACCACAACAGAAGATAGATTAATGTACATGAGATGGAACTGGTGAAATAGCATTTTATTACTTTTGTTTAAAGCATTGCTGATTTTCTTTTAGGCTTTGTTTTCTGGTTTTAGGAATTTTTGTCCTGTCTTGAGCTGCTGATAGGTTCATGTACCTTCTATTTGAACAGACTCCTAACCTGTTTCTTAGCAGATTATGATTAGCATTTCTTTGATTTACTAAAGCTAAAAGTGCTTTTCTTGAAATAAAAAAGTATATTAAAATATACCTATTTAATGACCATACTAAGCTATATAGCATCAGCTAGGTGCTACCTTATAGTATATTTATTCTACTCAGAGTTCCATACCTAAAGTCAGACATGTATTCACAGATATGTATATACCAGCTGAAACTTGCTATTGAAGGTAGTTATATTATTTAAGAAATTTTGTGAATCAATAAAATGTGGGGGAAAAAAGGAATGGAAAACAACTGTAGACACCTGAGAGAGTGTGGGAGGAGGGTGGGAAATGACAGAATGTGAGAAATAGGGTAAAAAAAAATACACACACACACACACACACACACACACATATATATGGAAGTGGAAAATTATTGACGATAACATGTATGATTAAGCCACTATGAGGGGTATTCTGGATGGGAAATCACATTTTGTATACTGTGACGATGCTCAGGGAATGAATGTAAATTAATTAAAAAGTTTCAGGGGAAAAAAGTCAAAATTCCACCTTTACTGAGGGAGAAGGATCTGCATAAGGTCATGAACACTAGGATGTTAGGTCATTGTGGCCACTTTAGAGTCCGTTCGTCACAGATGGGTAGGGGGTGGATTCTATGGAGTCTGATGTGGATGTCTTTTTAAATTATTATTTTTTATAATTTTATTTTTTAATTAAATAATTATTTTATTAGACTATTTATTTTCATTTGACCAGAAAGGGACAGTGTGTGTGTGTATGAGAGAGAGAGAGAGAGAGAGAGAGAGAGAGAGAGAGAGAGAACGCGTGAGAGAGAAAGCAAGCAAGCTGCCAGGTTCAGGACTTGAACCGTGGTTGGCCACGTAGGAATCCAGCACCCTTAACCACCATGCCACCTGCTGGGTCCATCAGATACCTGATTTTGAATTTGAACCCTGCCTTTTCCCAGAAATGTAAACTCTGAGCCTCAGTTTCCCCATTTGTATAATGAGAATATTGCCTGTCTATTGTTTAGAGTTGTAAAGAGTAACTGAATGCATATAAAGTACTTAGGAATTCAGACAAAACAATGTCCATAGAAGGAAGATAAAATTATTTTCCTTACAACTAGATAAGAATGTGGAAACTATGCCTAAGAAGTCTTTGGCAGATTTATCCCACAGGTTAAGTGGCCATTTCTGAAACACTAGAAAGGAAAATAGGATTACATTTGGACCAGTTAGGCCTATTCCGGGAATTGGACATGCTTTCTTTGAGCTCATGCCTAGATGAGGGTAGGTGTGAAGATGGGTTCTGAACAAAATGGGTTGTGTGACCAAGGAAAAAAGTGGGGCCAGCAGCTGGTGTGGTGGTTAAGGGTGCTGGACTCCCACATGGCCGACCATGGTTTGAGTTTAGGACCTGGAGGCTTGCTTTCTCACCCTCCCCCCCATGTGTCTCTCTCTGGAAATATTAAAATAATAACAAATGAAGTTGAAATAATTCTTAGAAAACAAAAAAAAAAAGAAGAAAGGGAGTTTAGAGGCTCTAACTCTGTTTTTATATTTGACTTACTTTTAAGAAAATATCTATTGACTTTCCATTAAGATAGATGACTATTTAACATTAAACCACCTGCCTCACTCACACTTCTTTTATCTGTATATTATAGTTATATAATTTTTTGTTAGATCAACATTTAGTGTTTCATTATGACTTTGCAAGCTTTGTTGGCCATAAGTCATATACATAATTACATTGATTTTCCTTGTGGTATTTCTTTCTAGAGTTAATTATTGTCTTAATGTTTCCAATTTTTTAATACTCTTTTTGGAGAGATTTTTGCTATAGGGCACATGCGCATGCCAGAAAGAGACCCAGAGACAGAAAGCAAGAAATCACCCCTCTGGGGGATGGCCACGCAGCAATCCCTTCTCCTCCATTCTCCTCTCAGGATCTTGGGCTTGCACTCACGCCCGGCGTGAGTTTTAGCCACTAAGTTTGGGACTCAAACTGCTGTCGACTACATGGGAGTCCAGCAACATAGTCATTATACTAACTGCTGGTCCTAAAAAAAAAATACTCTTAAAAAACTTGTCAGAGGGGGGGCCAGCAGATGGCGTAATGGCTACATCCCTGGACTCCTATGTAGTTTACTGTGGCTTGAGTACCAAACTGGTGGCTTAAACTCACACCAGACATGTGTACATGCGTGCCCAAGATCCAGAGAGGAGAATGGAGGGAGAAGGGATTGCGCTGTGGCCATCCCCTCTGGGGGATGATTTCTCACTTTTTTGTCTCTCTGTTTTTCTGGCCAGCGCATGTGTCCTATAGCAAAAACCTCCAAAAAATAAAAAAATAAAAAGTTTGTCACAGCATGTGCATGCTTGCAGAGAGGGAGGGAGGGAAGAAAGGAAAGAGGAGGGGGCCAAAGAGAGAAAGCACACACTCCCAAGTGGAGTGTGGTCATGCTGCAAGCCCTTTTCCTCCATTTATTTTCTCAGGATTTTGGGCACACATGCACATGTGCCTGTTGTGATTTTCAGGCCTCCAGTTTGGAATTCAAACTGCAGTTGGATGTGTGGGATTCGGCTCTCTTTGGGTGTGCTTTAAATGCTGGGTGCTACAGGGTTGCCACTGTTTGTCTTGTATTTCTATTGGCTTTGTGTTTTAGATACTTGTTTCCTGTATTTCCTGATAACCTCTAAATACAATTTTCTGTACAAACATCAGAAAGTAATTAGTGCCTCCCCCCTTTGTCCCCCCAAAACTTTCTTTTTGCACCTTCTAGTAAGTTCTCGCTCCCTAGGAGAAATCTGTTGATTATCTCCCAACAGTTTTGGATCTCCTGTTCCGTTTCTTGCCTTTCCTACCCCCTTCTTCATTTTGCTAGAGCATATCTTTTAATACTGTTCAGAGTTGTTTTTTTTTTTTGGGGGGGGGGGGAGGGTTATAAGACACGTGTGCTTGCCAGAGAGAAAGAAAGTGAGAAATCACCCCCTGGGGGGGGTGGGCACGGACACTCCACAATCCCTTCTTCTCCATTCTCTTCCTGGGATCTTGGGTGCACGCATGTGTTCCTGGGGGGAGTTTCAAGCCTCTGGGTCCGGAATTAAAACTGTGGTTGTCCATGTGGGAATCCAGCAACGTAACCATTCCGCCATCTGCTGGTCCCTGGAAGGCTAACTTTTAAAGACATTTTCTGAAATTTTCTTTAGTCTGCTTTCTCTCACGGTTGAAAGGTTTTATTGAGTATAGGATTGCAATTTGAATAGAACTTATTGAGAACTGTCTTGTTTTCATGGTCTTATAGGTTGATATAACAACTAAATTGTATTAAGGATCTGTTAAAAGAAAAACTATGGAAAAGTTAGAGGAAATAATGACCTCTCATGTACCTATCAGCCAGCTGCAACTTTTTTTTTTAGAGAGATTTTTGCAACTGCCACATTTTTATCAGATCTTTTAACGAAAAATCTGTATTACTATCTGCTTTTCTTTCCCTTTTTTTTTTGTAAGAAATTTTTGCCACAGGGCATATGTGCTCATCAGAGAGGCAAAAAGCGAGAAATCACCCTTCTGGGGGGATGACAACACGGCAGTCCCTTCTTCATTCTCTTAGGATTTTGGAGACTCACACAAATGCATCTGGTATGAGTTTTAAGCCTCTGGGTCTGGAACTTGAACTACAGTCCACCACATGGGAGTCTAGTGACGTAACTATTATGCCATCCTCTGGTCCCTTTATTTTTAATTATTTATTTATTTTTAGTTTTTTGTTGTAGGGTGCATTATGCTAGCTGGAGAGAGAGAGAGTGAGAAATTGCCCTTCCCCCCAAGGGGATAGCCATGCCATAATCCCTTCTCCATTCTCATCTTGTGATTTTTGGCAAGCATGCACACGTGCCTGGTGGAATTTGAAAGCTGCTGGAACTAGGACTCAACTGCTCAGTTGGCTATGTAAGATCCAGTACTTTAACTGCCTGCTGGCCCCTTCTTTGTATTTTTTAAAGCAAACCCAAGTATCCTGTAATTTCACTTGTGAATATTTCAGTATGTATCTCTAAAAGATAAGGACTCTAGGGACCAGCAGTTAGCGTAATGGCTATGTCGCTGGACTCCCACATAGTCGACCACGGTTCAAGTCCCGGACCCGGTGGCTTAAATTCATGCCGGGCGTGCCCAAGATCCCGAGAGGAGAATGGAGTAGAAGGGATTGTGGCGTGGCCAACCCCACCTGGCGGGTGATTTCTCGCTTTCTATCTGTCTGTCTGTCTCTGTCTGGCGAGCCCACGCGCCCTGTAGTGAAAACCTCTATAAAAAAAAATAAAAAAAGGACTCTAAATTGTAATCCTGGTATTATTTTTATATCTTTAAGAAATTATTAGTAATTCTTCAAATATCCTGTAAAAGTTTGTATTACTTTGTCTCATAATTATGTATCTTTAAACAGTTTTTTCAAATCAGGATCTAAGTAAGGTTTCTTAAATTGTCATTGGCTGAAAAATCTCTATATTCTTTTAATGTCTTAGTTGCTTTTCTTTTTTCTCTTGTAATTTGTTGAAGAAAGTATGTTATTTGTCTTGTAGTTTTTAATAGCTTGGATTCATATTTATATTTAAAGTTTTTTGATTTCTTCCATAGGGCGTGTGTGCTTGCTGGAGAGAGAGTGAGGAAAGTGAGAAATCTTTCCCTGGGGTGATGGCCACTCTGTAATACATTCTCCTCTTGGGATTCTGGGCATGGATGCACATGCTCTCTGTGTTTTTTAAGCCAATGGGTCTGGTATTCAAACCACTGAGTTGGCCATGTAGAATCCAGCTGCCTTACACCATGCTACTTGCTGGTCCTGGATGTTGTTGACTGAATCTTCATGGTGTCACTTACATGTTCCCCTTTGTTATTTCCTGGTACTTGATAGTAAGATCCAAAGGCTTGCTAAGCTTTTTTCTTCTCTCTTCTTTCTCTTTTTTAAGAGAGACAAGTGGGGACATGATAGGTGACATACTTCTTTTTAGAGGCATAAAATACCTGACTCTGCTACTGGATGTTAGCAGTTACTAAATAATGCATAGATCTGTGAGTTTATTAGGAGTTTTTTGGTTCTTTTTATTTAAGCCTGCTACAGCAGCTGCTTCCTTACCCCTGCCACCACATGAAGTTTCAAGTGTCCACTCTTTATCTATGGTGTTTTGAAGTTTTGTAGTGATGGATTTTGGCATGAGTGTTCATTGTGTTGGGCCCATCCTTTCTCTTCGGAGACTCAAAGCTTTGAACTCTGAGGACTTTTCTTGTGTAATTTCTTTGGTACAACTTTTTCTCTTTGACTTTATCAAGTGACATGCAGATTTGTTATTTTTTAATTTTCTATTTATTTTTTAATCCTAGGGAGATATTTTAACTTACATTTTTGTTCTTTGATTGCTCCCTGTCGCTAGCATTTTCTTTTTACTTCATAGATGAATGTATTTTACCTCTTTGAGCATATTTATATTATAAATTAGTCACTGTCTTTTTTCCCTTAGTAGCATTGTCTTAAATTCTTACGGATTCCTGTTTTTCTGTTTGTTAATAGTTTCTATCTGTGATAACGGCAGTTTCCCTCAAATGTTAGACCATTCTTGGGATGGTAGCTTGTATTTAAGAGTAAGGCATGTTAAAGCTGATGGATATTCTCTGCAGGGGTGTGAGACTTGTTCATAATTGAAGGACTCTTGGGGGGAAGATATATATAATATAAAATATAAGGTCTTTGTGCATGTGTTCACAGGAGAGAGACAGAGAAGGAGAAAGTGAGAAATCATTGCCCCAGGGGGATGGCCATTCTCCAGTCCCTTCTCCATCCTCCTCAGGATATTGAGCATGCACACTCATGTGCCTGAGTGATTTTCAAGCCACCAGGTCCTGGACTCCAACCATGGTTAGCTATGTGGGAGTCCAGTACCTTAACCACTACGCCACCTGCTAGTGTCACCTGTAGTGTCCCAAATTGAGTTGAAAATCTCATGTCTGAGGGAAAGGGAATGCATATTCCTGTTGCCAATGTTCTGCAAGCTGAACTGGGACTGGGAAGGGGGCGAGTTGAGTGTTGTTTAAAGACTGTTCACTACTGTTTTTAGTCTTGTGCCTCAAACCTGTTTTTTATTGATACTGACTTACAGTCCAGAGACTAGTCCTCTGATAACCTGTAGCAGTTTGGACTGTAATTTGGAGTCTTACTATCTTTTATTTTTATTTTCATTGAAATTAACCCAAAAAACTTGAATATGTAGTACAAATAACTTTTATTTCCTTCACCATCTGAAATTTGTTGACATGAAGTCTCCCCTTGAATACAGAGGCTCTTAGGTCCTATAAACAAAGCCATTCTCTTGAAGTTGAGTGATTAAACACTAACACTTATTATTGTTGTATAGCCCTAAGACTGTATTCGAATTTCAACAGTTACCTAAGTAGTATTCTTTTTTTTTTTTTTTTGGAGAGGTTTTTCGCTATAGGGCGCGTGCGCTCGCCAGACAGGCAGAGAGAGACATAGAGACAGAAAGCGAGAAATCACCCCCCAGGGGGGATGGTCACGCCGCAATCCCTTCTCCTCCATTCTCCTCTCGGGATCTTGGGCACGCACGCACACGCGCCTGGCGTGAGTTGTAAGCCACCGGGTCCGAGACGCGAACCGCGGTCGACTACGTGGGAGTCCAGCGACATAGCCATTACGCTAACTGCTGGTTCCCATAAGTAGTATTCTTTATAGGGACGTTTGCAGCCTAAGATTACTTACATGTTTTGTTGTCAGGTGTTTTTCAGTTGTCTTGACCTAGAACAATTTCCAAACTGTTCTTTTGTGATTTTTTTTTTTTTTAACTTTTATCTATGTTTATTTTATGCTGACTTTATTCCCGTGCCATAAGTTTTGTTTCTTCAGTTTCTTCTGGCATATCTTTTTCTTCTGTGCAACTTCCTCTTCTGGTTTAGAAACAATTTGCTCCTTTTCAGTGAGAATCATCTCGATGTGGCGGGGGGCGGAGCTCATGTATGAGTTAATCCGTCCATGAGCTCTTTACATACGACGGCGCATCTTTGGTACTTTGTTCACCTGAATGTGCTCAATGACCAGTGAATCTACATCTAACCCCTTAAGTTCAGCATTACTCTCTGCATTTTTAAGCATGTTTAGCAAAAATTCAGCACTCTTTGGGCCACCGACCTTGTGTCTAGCCCCACTGTTTAGCCTGGGCACATCTACTGACTCCACCATTGTAACAACGGAGTGGCACACACTGCTTCTGTAAAGTGACATCCTTCAGATACTTGGTGACTTTTCGGATATGCATACCCTTGATGGCCTGGGCAGTTTCATGAGTGTTCTTAAAGTGAACACGAAGATTTGAACCTCTTGACTTTCATGACTTTGTGGGGTTCTCTGGGTCAAGTGAATAGCGAACCACTTCCAAAGATCACTTCAGGCCGCTAACAAGAAGGGCTGTGATGACGTTTTAAAGAACACAGGCCAGCTGTGTGCGTTCGATGTTTCCTCATATTAAATGCAGGTTATGCTTCTTCTGTAGGAGTGATACTGTGCTTTGAATTTTGATGAAGTCCAATTTACTAAGTTTCACTTTTTCGGAATGTGCATTTGTTGTCAAGTCTAAAAACTCTTTGTGTGATTTCCTGGTTCTTTTAAATAGAGAATGGCATTTAGAAACCAAGATCTAGGCTTTAGTTGTGCTCAGTGCTGTTAGTGTGGATGTTCCTAGGTTCTCAGTGGCCAATAATATCCTGAGTCTTTCAACTCCTGAGCCTTTCCAGGTTTAGGAATACATTAGCTAATTCCATTGGCACCCCCAACCATAGAGCGTTCCTTCATTCTCCTAAATCTGCTTCTGCGCCATCTTCTTTCAGTTGTCTAAAAAATGTACATCATCTTTTCTTTTTTGTTATTCGTTTGTGTATTTAACTTTTCCAGAACATGCAAGTGCTTGCTAGAGGGAAAGGGAAAATGAGAAATAACCACCCATGGAAAATAGTCATACTGCAATCCCTTCTCCATTTCTCTTTTCTTTTGGGATTTTGGGAGTACATACACATGTGCCTGGTGTGTTTCTCAAGCTGCCGAGTCCCTGGGACTCTATTCGTGAGGCTGGCCATGTGGGATCCAGCTGCCTTAACCATTGTGCCATGTGTTGTCCCTCCCCTTTTTTGCTAGAGGACATGTGCGTTAGAAAGAGAGAGGCAGAGGGAGAGGAGAAAGCACCCCACATAGGGAATAGTCACTCTTCAAGCCCTTCTCCTTCATCTCTACCTCCTTTTGGGATTTTGAGTGCACCCAGTTTCTCAAGCCAGCAGGCCGAGACTCAAGCTGCTTAGTTGGCCATATTAGATTTGGCTGCCTTACCCATCAGGCCACAGAACCAGCCGTCTTGTTTTATTTTTTAATTTCTTTACTAATTTTAGATGGGTTTTATTTTCAATGCAGTTTTGTGAGAGAACAGATGTAAATGCATGGATTAGCTGATATGTTAAATGTGTGGTTGATGAAGCTTTTTTTTTTTTTTTTTTTAAGAAAGATTTTTTTACTATAGGGTATATGTGCTTGTGAGAGAGACAGAAAACGAAAAATCACCCCCCTTGGGGAGGGGCATCTGCTGCGCTGCAGTCCCTTCTCCACTCTCCTCTCAGGATCTTGGGTATGCGTGCACATGTGCCTGTTATGAGTTTTAAGCCGCTGGGTCTGGGAGTTGAACTGTGGTCGATTATGTGGGCGTCTAGTGATATAACCATCATGCCATCTGCTGGTCTTGAAGCTTTAACATTCTCCTTTCGATGTCATCCTTTCAGTGTCTCCAACGTCATCCAATGTCTCCTTTCAGTGTCTCGGTCATCTTTAAACCCTTCTTCTCTACCTCTTCCCATCCCGCTTATTCTGTTCTGCAGTCTGTTACCTTATGAGTCTCATTTCCTTGTAATGAAGATGAGCTTTATTACTCAGTTTCTTCTATAATCTTACCCTAATTTATCTTTCCAGTCCCTTTTTCTGCAGTCTACTACATTTGCTTCTCTCCAGAGGTACTGTAAGTAGCTTATATTTCCCTACTTGTGTTACACTTTTATGCTACTTTCCTCTGTTGCACATTGTCTGTATTTCTTCCATAACATTTTCTGTATAGCATAGAGCCTGGGATGTGGTAGGTACTTGATGAATTAAACAAACAAATCCTACTTCTTTAAAATTGTAATTTTTATGTTCTAGATACTGTCATATACCATCTCATTTAATCCTTAGGGTAACTCTATCATCAAGCATTATTTATCTTTCATAAATGATGCTCGGTGAATTACCCAGGATAACATAGCTGTAAATGTTAAGTTAAACAAATGTCTGCTTAATACGTTACAAGCTTTGTCAATATTTTAGATGGTAGGGGAGGTTGAGGAATAAAACAGAAAAGGTGCCTCTGATGGAACCAATATTAATATGCTTAAAATTGTGCCCCAGTGCGGGTGGTTTTATTGGTTATAGTCTTCTATAATCTTAGTTACTCATAGTTTCCTTCTGTCTTTCCTAGCCTTCCTAGGAGGAAGGGCAGGCGTAGAAAGAATAGACCTATTGTCTGATATTCTCATTAGTTACTTTTTGTGTCCTCATTGCTCTATTACATATAGCATTTACAACAATTATTTTTTATTTGGGATCGGTCTCAATCTGTAATGCTGCTGTAAGAGAATTCCACAGACTGGGTAATTGATAAAGAAAAGAAATTTATTTTTCACAGTTCTGAATGCTGAGAAAAACAGTATTAAGGTGCATGCAATTTCCAAGGTGACGCCTTGGAAGTTGCACTCCTTACAGGGGAGGAACACTGTCCTTACATGGTAGAAGATGGAGGGCAAAAGGAACCAGACTCTGTCCCTCACGTACTTTTATAATAGCATTAATCCATTCATGAGAGCTTTGCCCTCATGACCTAAACACCTCCCAAAAGACCTGACCAATTAGCACTACTGCATTAGAAATTAAACTTTCAACACATCAGTTTTGGGGGACATATTGAGACCATAGTAAGATCGTAGTGGGACCTTTGCTTGGTTGAGTACTCTGGGCAGAGACTTTTTCTGGTAAGTCAGATACTTGGCGCAGAGTATATGGTACTCTGGATAGCTGAATGCATTAATAAAATCTTACCCATTGTTGTGGTTTACTAACAGCAGGGAACAGTATTCTTCATTAAGTATTGGTGTGCTTTCAAAGAGTACAGTTTTTTTTCTTACTGCAATTAATAAACTTTTGCTTCTGGATAGGTGTGTATATAGCTCTAGTCTGGAGAGGAAGTCTTGACACACATCTCTGCTAACTAGCCATCTGGTAGGGATTCTGAGTTATTCCTTAAAGTATGTTTATTTAATATGTATCAGAGTTTGTCAGTTTCCCACCCTCTTTTCAAATTCAAGGAGGTAAATTATTTCAGCAGAGTTAGAATGTTCACTTTCAAACATTTTGCAAATAGGTATATTTTAATCCTTTCACATTTATTCCTGTTCAAAATGAAGTTATTCAAAATGAAGTTATTTATTGTTGCGTAACAAACTATGGCACAATTTAATGGCTTAAAACAACAATACTCATTTTTTTACTCATAGTGCTCCAATTTGAGCAGGGCTGTCTCCATTCCGTGAGGCATCTGCCATCATTGGGAAGTCTATGATGAGTGACTTCTCTCACACGTGTGTGCCTAAGGCATCTTCCTCCATGTGGCTTTTTCACCAGTTAGCATAGGCTTTCTCGCAGCCTAGTCTCATGGTAATTGGATTTCTTACTCCAGGTGACTGGTTTCTGGAGGTGCCCAAAGTTGAGGTTGCAAGGCCTTTAAGACTAATGTGTGGAATTTGCATAATGTTATGTTCACCAGATTCTGTAGGCCCGAAGCAGTCACAGGCCAGCCCAGATTCATAGGGAGGGGATACCAAGGAACACTTCCCTACACAAATCAAGTCTGTTTTTGAAAGGGAAAAAGGGCAGAAAATCACTGTTTTGTTCTTTTTTAAATTTGCTATAGGGCACATGCACTTTCTGGAGAGAGAGGGGTGGGGATGAGGTGGGAAAGGAGGAGAAACTGAAGAAATCACTCTCCTCACCAGGGGGCATGCCCATGCTGCAATCCCTTCTTTGCCATTCTGTTTGGATTTTGGGCATGCATTCACATGCATGCGTGATTTTCAGGCTACTGGGTCCGGGACACGAACCTGGAAGTTGACTGTGTGAATTTCATTTGCCTTAACCTCCACACTACCTGCTGACCCTGTTCTGTTTTTTATATTGTCTGATCTCACTGACCTGTTCATTTTATAAGACAGTGCTATAAGTAATGTGTTTAATTTTGTGCTGTAACTAGATTGAAATAACTATAAATTAATGTTTCTCATATTAAGTTAAACTGTTTATTCATAATTTTGATTAGGTTCATAAATACAGATTTGGGAATGGGGAAAGAGGGATATTGAGTACTTTCTGGGCTACTCAAGTTCCAGGCTGCACCTAAATTAAAATGCCAGTCTACTAGTTAAAAACTTTGAATATGTACTTAGTGAAATAAGTGGGCACTGGCAAGTGGCATGGTGGCTAAGGGCATTGGACTCCCATGTGACCGACTGGTTCAAGTCCTGGATTTGGTGACTTGCTTGCTCACTTTCTCTTTCTCTCTTTCTCCCTCTCTAGTCAAATTTAAATAAATAAATGAAAGAAAGAAGTTCTTATCTATTAAAAAAAAGAAATAAGTGACATAAACTTCTTGGATCATGTGTTAGAATTAATTAAATATCATATTTCTCCAGTAAGCCTGTGCTTGTCCTTTTGCAAGAGAAATAGTCTCAGATTCACTGTAATTGCAATTAGGCTTTTTTTTTCCCCCTTGAACAGATTTTTCCCCCCTTTCCTAATGTCTCGGGTATTATAGTGTTTCATTGATTTAAGTAGTTTTCAGTAGATTCCAACTTGAGGAATGGTCATCTTGTTATTAGGTTTGGGTGTGACTATGACAATTTGATGTCAGAGTCCTCTGGAAAGTTTAAGAAATGTCAATTCTTCAGACTCATCTAAATATCTTAGAAGAAGTCTGAGCATTGTAAAGTTTGAGGACCACATTTTTTAGGTCCTGTAACATTTATTCTCTGTGAGGATGATACATATTCCTGGGGGCAAAAATTGTTCTTGAGCGAAGGGGAGACCAGAAAATCATACATATTACAGTGGTTTGTGGCCCTCCAAAAGTCAACCCTATCTGACATAAATCTAATTTATTAAATTGCTTTTCCCCTAGGGTTGAATTGAGAAATACCATCCTATAGGAATTATTCTGACATAGTTTGTGCTGTATAGATAGAGCATCTGTGCCTCTCTCAACTTGCTAAAACCTAGTATGCTATTTTGATAAAGTTTGTTGATTTTAATACTAAGATTCACCTATATTAAACAGATTTTGCTTTAAAACGTTTAGTGGAGTGAGAGCATTTATTCTGTGGAGTTCTGCATCCGAACTGATTGTTCTGATCCTTGAACAAAGCACTGTTAGGATGTATTCTATTATGGGTCTGGAGACCCCCCCCCCTTTTTTTTTTAATGCCAGAGAGAGACAGTGGGAAGGAGGAAGCACCCCCATTGGTTGGGGTGTGGGCGTGCTGAATGAAAATTTTTTTTCCTCTTTTATTTCTCCAGACTATTGGGATTTTGGGTATGCATACACATATACCTCGTGTGTTTTTTGAGCCACTGGGGCCAGGATTCCAACCCAACTGGCCTTTTGGGACCTAGCTCCTTTAACTAGTATGCCACAGGGCCATTCCTGGAAACCTTGACTTGTATGTTGCAAAAAACTTCATATTTTTCAACTTGTTAACATAGAACAAGTCAAAGATACCTTGGATGCCATAGGAAACACAAGAAATATTCCCTCAGAGATGTCCCTATGCACCTGTCTCCAGCACAGGCCACTGAATAAAGGGGGTGGCAGATAGGACCTCAGTGTCCCTGTCCTCCAGGAAAGAGAAGGGGGTGTAGGAGAAACATTGTAATCTGGCTTTCCTGTTTTTTCCTTTACTTTGGACTGGGTACAAACGAAAATGCTTTTCTGGGGTGTTGGGTGTATTGGATGACAGTAGTAAGAAAACTTAGGCATTTTTAATTCATTACCTTCTTTAAAGTAAATGGCCAAATTTTGAGTTGTTTTTAAGGCCCTTGAATGGAGTGCTAATGTCTTTGTACTTTATTTTCTGTGTAATTTGTCTAGGCTCAAGAGAGTTAAACGTATAGTAAAGTCAGAGAAATGAAGGCCTCTGTATAGTTCTTCACCTGAAAACATGTTGGTTGGCACCTTGCAGGTGCTGGGGTAGATTATTTGTTGAGTCAGTGAATGAAATGAATCCAATGGTTATTTTTTGAAATGCATTTCTCTTTTTCATGATTTTACAGTCTTGGTGGTATTTTTTGAGGGGAAAGTGAACTAGGAAGCTAGGAGACCTGGGATCCAGTGTTCTTTTCTCTCCACCATATTTTTAAATTTCCTTGGACTTCAGTATCCTTGTCTGTAAACTTGAAGAATTTGGCAGATGACCTTTTCAGGGTCCTTCATGCCCAAAATTCTTTTTTTTTTTTTTTTTTTTTTTTTTTTTGAGAGGTTTCTGCTATAGGGCGCATGCACTCACCAGAAAGACAGAGAGACAGAAAACAAGAAATCACCCCCTGGGGGGATGGCCATGCTGAAATCCCTTCTCCTCCATTCTCCTCTCGGGGTCTTGGGCTCCTACGCATATGTGCACGGCGTGAGTTTAAGCCACCGGGTCCAGGACTTGAACCGCGGTCGACTACATGGGAGTCTAGCGACATAGCTGTTATGCCAACTGCTGGTCCCATCAGGTCCAAAATTCTGATGTCAAGTACTGTGAATACATTAGAAAGGTCTTCATCTGATGAGTAGTGAAAAGAGTTCCACTAACCACGCATACGGTAGGATAGTAGGGTCAATAGTTAAGCAGTTCAAACAGATCCAGTAATTCGATGGCTCCAAAAACACAGATTTTGTGGAGGAGAGTGCCCAGGTCAGGGGTGGTGGGTAACTGTCTCACTTGATCATTCAGAGATGTATATTTTTTCTGTGTTATCCTGCTATACCTTATGGCGTGATCCTCGTCTAAGTGTCTTTACACCAGCTCTCAGCAAGGCAGAGACAGAGTAGTGCTCATTCAGGTTCCTGAGGCCCATAAGTTGTACTTCCTTTTACATTCTGTCTCTGAGAACTTAGTCACATGGCCTGATTTAGCCTTAAGGGAGTCTGGGAAGTGTAACATAGCTGGGTAGGTTCTGTTCTTGACCATTATTACAGAAGATGATGACTATTGTCTGTCACAACTGGTAGTACATATGAAACTCTTTACTTTTCTTAGTACATTTTTAGGGGAAGCTTTTTGCTGAACATTTTTGTTTAGCAAAAATTATGTAATTGATTCAAAGAAATAGTAAACTATTTGGCAAGTGAGTGAAAATGCTAAAGATAGTATATTGAAATACACGTTTTGAAATTAATTAGAAACATAAAACTAACCAGCCCTAACTGATAATACTTAACTGCTTACACCAAAGTGCAAGTCAGGTGAAGAGTTGCTATAACTTTACTATACCCTGTGTTCTTAGAAGCACTTTGGCATACATTTAGTCACAAGTGATGCCTCTGATTTAGTTCTTTTCAGTAAACTAGTCCAGTAAAGCTCATTCTTAAATATTATCAGACTTCTCAGATTCTGAATTTTATATATATATATATATATATATATATACACACATATGTGTGTGTGTGTGTGTGTGTGTGTGTATATATGTGTGTGTGTGTGTGTGTGTGTGTGTGTGTGTATATATATATATATATATATATATATATATATATATAAAAGTTTATTGTCTTTCATGAGAGAGAAGGACAGATAACCCTCAATAGAATTTCATGCTGTGTTCCTCTCCCCCAGCCTTCCCAGTCAGCTAGGATCATGGTCACATGTGAACATCCTGGTGTGTACAGGACATCCTGGGGACTGAACTCTGATCTTCCATATGGATTCAGCACCACAGAATGGCCACTGCACCACTGCAGTTGGTCCTAGGCTCTGAATTCTTACTGTAACTTCCCAATTTGGCCATGTTTCAGAATTGTCTGGGGTCCTTGTTCAAAGTATAGGTTCAAGCCCTGCCCTCCAGAGATTCTGATGGTGATGTCTCTGAATCTGAATTTTTAACAAGCTCCTCAGGGTGATTCTGATGCAGCTGTCAGTGGTATGGAAACCATTCACTATATTAGTGTAACATGTGAAAGTGCATAATTACACCTGCCTGGTTGCCATAACCCACAGGGTTCAGAGAGAATGAAATGAGTTGTATTGGAATTTGGTTCATAAAATAAAAAGTACCATGAAATGTCAGGTGGTGTTTATAACAAACCAGGTCTGTGCTGGGTATTGTGCTGAATGTACAATAGTCCTGAGAGAAAGTGCTGTCATCCCCACTTAGGAAAACACTGTTATAGGCAGGAGTGTAGACTTGACTTTTGCATCATTGAGCAGGGACTCAGTGTAACTACCAATAGCAGAATAAACCAGAGGATTTACAGATACTTTTGATTTACATAGTTAGTAGGATACCAAGAGTCAACTTTATTCCTTCAGCTAGTAATACACAGTATCACCTCTGTGGAAGTACTTTGTGTTTTGGTGATGTCTACACCAGGAAGTTATACTCTAGTAGAGAAGGGAAGACTCAAAAACAAATCAGGATAGTGTTCTTAAAGTCCTTCTTTTTTATTTTTTTAATAATTTTTAAACAATTTTTTAACTTTATTATTATTTTCCAGTGTGACCAGAGAAAGAGGGAAAGTGAGAAAGGGAGCCACCAGGTCTGGGACTGGAATCATGGTTGGCCCTGTGGGAGACCAGCACCCTTAACCACCATTCCACCTGTTTGCCCTTAAAGTCCTTTTTAAAAAAAGATGAATCCTACAACCATAACAAGACAGATTCTGAATATAATGCACGATTTCAGGGGAAGAGAGAGGCCATGTGAAGGATCTTATTGTGAAGATCATAGCTTGAGACATGAATAGAGACATTTTTGTTTGTTTGTTTTTACTTTTTACTGCTGAGGGAAGAAACAGTCTGTCGGGTTCTTCCTAGGAAATCTCTTCTCTTTCCTCTAGTGCAGTTGCCAGGACCTTGTAGGCAAGTAAAATGATAGAGAAATATGCACAGGCTAAGGATACATCCCTTTCCTTGAAGTAAAGGGGGGAAGCCAAACTAAAGTTGGTTATATAAACCAAGCGTCAGGCACTGTAATCAGTCCCAACAGTCCTGTGAGTTGAGAGAGGTGGTATCCTTTAATGGAAAGAGCGTGGATGTTTTTTTTCCTCCTAAGATTAATTTTTTTGTTTTAGTTACATTTAATAATTGTACATCTTTGCAGCATGCAAAATGAATCTTCCCAGCATGAATACACTGAACATCAGTCTAGTCATAGATACTATCATACACATCATGCATCAACACATAGTCTTCCACTTTTGTGTCTGTTAAATGTTTTGCTTCCCCCCACTTTGATTCTTTCTCTCCTGCCTCTTTGAGCATGTGATTTGTTTTAAAACCTAAAAAACCTAAAAGTAGTTAGTAATGGTGGAGCCAAATCTAGATTGTTTCTAGATAATTAACTGACTGTTCTTGGTGAAAGCAGCTTCATAAGACATGTCAGGACTGTTCCATTCTTTTTAACATGTTATGTTTGACTTGGTTTTGACAAGGGTATGGTTGCTGCTAACCCATTATGACATTAGGGATAGAGATCTATGGCTTCATTTATCTGGTTAGAGAAGAGCAGTGTGGAACTCCACAGTGTTTGATAGTAGGGAATCTTACGGGGAATATAAGGGTTGATTTATTTGACAATAAATTCCAGATGTTAGGTATAAAGTAGTGGAAAAAAAGACAAATACAGTTGTGTGTCTTCATGTCATTGACAGTTTTGGTTTGGTAGTTTATCATTTGCTGTTTGTAATGGAATGTATGAGAACTTCCTTGACTAGTATCATTCAAGATTGTTTAGCTCAGTAATAGGCCTGCTGAACACCATTGAAAGACATTATGTCTTTCAATGGTTTCTTTTTTATTTTTTAATGTTTTATTTTAAAATAAATTTTAAAAATGAGAGAAAAAATTATCGGTGGTTGACAGGGGAAGGGCAAGAGGGTAACTACAAAGGAGAATGGAATATTTTGGATAGTATAATTTAAGTGTATTGATCGGTTGCAAAACCACACATTTGTCAAAATTCACAGATTAACCATTAGAAACAATTTTGCTGGATGTAAATTATAACACTTTTTTTTTTTTTTTGAGAGGTTTTCGCTATAGGGCGCGTACGTTCGCCAGACAGACAGAGAGAGACATAGAGACAGAAAGCGAGAAATCACCCCCCAGGGGGGATGGTCATGCCGCAATCCCTTCTTCTCCATTCTCCTCTCAGGATCTTGGGCACACACGCACACGCACCTGGCGTGAGTTTTAAGCCACCGGGTCCGGGACGCGAACCACGGTCGACTACGTGGGAGTCCAGCGACATAGCCATTACGCTAACTGCTGGTTCCCATATAACTCATTTTTTTAAAGAAGAAAAATACAGAAAAGACAAGAACCAACCCTTTGTAGGAAAAAAAATAGAGCTTATGATGTTTACTTAGACAGTAAAAACAATCAGGATTTAAAAGCAAAAAGACAAAAGTAAGAGATCTTAAGTATACAATTCAAACATTTCTAAGAACAATATGTTTGCTTATGCAGAAGTAATTGCTTTGATAAAAATTTTTCTCAACACTGGGCGCATGTGCATGTGGGCCTAAGATCCTGGGAAGAGAATCAAGAAGGGGTTGTGGAGTAGCCATCCCCCTTGGGGGATAATTTTTCACTTTCCCTTTCACTGTCTGAGTCAGTCTCTCTCTCTCTCTCTCTCTCTCTCTCTCTCTCTCTCTCTCTCTGGTGAGCGCATGCACCTTTAGGCAAAAAGCCCTCTAAAAAAATAAATAGAATTGGAGAGCGTGTGAGTGCTTACAGGAGGAGAAAGGAGAGAGATACCGGACAGTCTTACCTTTGCTACCTTTTGCCTCCACCTCTTAGTTAGCCAGGATTACAGGTGTTTGCTACAGCTTCCGGCCTTTTGAGTTTGGTGTGGGATCTGAACCCAGGTCTTTCATGTGGCCTCAGCCTTGTGAAGCAGTGCCCATTGCTTGCATCACTGTGGTTGGGCCTGTTTAAAGCCTGAAGGGACTCACCAAACAGCAGTAAAATTAAGATTATTTCAAATAGAATGATGACATAAATTAAGTGCTTGTTTTCCATCAAGAATGTGAATCATCCAGGAAGAAAAATACAGGTTGCAACATTTTTCATAGATGATGTTAATAGAATGTGTATATTTTAAGATTTGAAAATGTTTTTCTTACTTCTTTGTACTGGTTTTCTGTCACAAACTTAGTAACTTAAAACAACAGAAATTTACTCTCAGTTCTGGAGGCCAGAAATCCAAATCAGCATCACTGAGCCTAAATCAAGGTGTTTGCATGCCAAGGAATATTTTTACTCAGGAGGCTTGGAGAGCCAATCTGTTCCTTGACGTCTTTTCATCTACTTGGTGCTGCCAGCAGTCATTGACTTCTGGGTGCCACTATTTTTTGACTTGTAGCCACATTGGTATAACCTCTACTTCCGTGGTCACATTGCTTCCTTTTTTGTCTGAGTCATAGCTATCTCTGCTGCTGTTGTAAGAACAGCAGATTGATAATATGATAATACAGGATAATTTTCCCATCTTGTTGCTTAATCACATCTGCAAACACCCCCTTTCCAAGTAAGTTTTAACATTTGTAGGCTCTAAGAATTAGGATGTGGATATCCTTGGGTGGGGTAAAGTTTGAGGGCATTTTTCAATTTACCACATTTCTGTCAATTATTTGGAAGAATAAGGTTTGTTATAGATAGTAACTTTTAGGTGTATCATAAGTATACTGTAGTTGCAGTAAGAATTCATAATGTATTTTGTAACTTTTTAATGTTAGCTTAATATTCAAGTTTGGGATCTAAACTGGGAGGTAGCTTCCAAAATTTTACCATTTTACATATTTGTAACAATAGTTATGAGCTGCTTTTCTCTAAACAAGGGCAGTTTAAGCTGACAGTGGTAATTTTTATCAACTATTCATTAAAGATGGATCTACATTTAGGTAAGTGATATAAATTACTGGAATTCTAGTAGTTTAGGAATTTTAATGACTGAGAAGGAGCAGATTACAATATTGCAAAATATACTGTGGTTATACTTTTTCTAAAATTGCTTGGCTGAATCCAAGTTGAAACTGTATAATTAAGGTTCAGACTTTTTTTTTCTTACCATGCTATTATATTTTAGATAGGTAATATAGTTTATTTTGAATAAGATAAGAGCATATGTTCAGTGATATTATTGAGAAAAGATGTTCGTAGTTGCAATAGGAGGTGCCACTAGAGGGTTTTTGTGGTCATGATGAGCATGACTTTATGTGTGTGTTTATTAATTTTAATACTTGATTCTTTCTTGAACCGTCTTGTTCTTTGTCTTTTTTTTTTGAATTATTTTATTAAACTTTGTTTAAATTGATCAGAGAGCAAGAGAGAGAGAGAAAGCCAGCTGCCAGGTCCAGGATTTGAACCACTGTCGACTATGTGGGAGTCCAGTGCTCTTAACTACCATACCACCTGCCAGCCCCTCTTATCCTTTAAAAAATAGATTCTTTCCCTTTTCTTTCTTTTTTTAGAGAGATTTTTGTTATAGAGTGTGTGCACTTGCTGGAGTGAGAGAGACAGGGAGGCAGAAAGCAAGAAATATCCCCCATTCCCCGTGGGATGGCCATGCTGCAGTCCCTTCTCTTTCATTCTCTTCTTGGGATCCTGGGCACACGTGTGCATGTGCCCGCCTTGATTTTTAAGCCTCCGAGTTCGGGACTTGAACTGCTGTTGACCACGTGGGAGTCCAGAGACATAACCATTATACCATCTGCTGGTCCCTCCTCTTATTTTTCTAAACATCTTCATATACATATTTGGAAATTCTTTTCAGATAGTCTTGTTATTTTTAGTTCTGTTAATGTGGAATTAGGTTGTTATCTGCTGAATTTCTTTTGTGATCTAGGATTTCTTATTGCATTTGTACTTACTGTGTATGAGCTTTTCTTTGCATGAGCTTCTTAAGGTGTTCTGTAGTTTGAGAGATATATACATTGCTTTCAAATATGTAGAGTTGATATTGTTCCAAGTCTCACTTCACACCCAACACTTTTCATTTTCTATTCACCACTTCCTAACTATAATTACAGCATCAAAACGATTTACTTGAATACCTTGTGCAGTTGCTGCCATGAGCTTTTTACTCTTGTTTATATTATACATTGTAAAGTCCAGCTTACAATTCTTTTTTTTAAGAGAGATTTTTGCTTAGGCTGTGTGCACTTGCGAGAGAGACAGCGAAAAATCACCTCCCAGGTGATTTTTGTTCTCCCCGGGGCAGAGCAGAGAGAGGAGAGATAAGAGAAAGTGAGAACTCACTCCCTGCTCCCCAACCTGGGAGGATGGCCATGCTGCAGTCCTTTCTCGTTCATTCCTTTTCTTTTTTTTTAACTTAACAAAAAGTTTATTATGAAAATGTGCATGACCTTATTTTTACATCATAGTAAAACAGGCCCGTTGATGAGGGGACATAGGTTTTTCTGTTGAACAGCCATTATTTATACTCGTTCCAAGGCTTCTATCTAACATGATAATACTATTTCCTCGTATTACCACCATTCCAATGTTGTTCTGTCGCCCACTAGTTGCCATCTCCACACATTCATCTATCACAAGGTTTATAAATGGATCAAATCCCCCAATATTCCTTGGACGTGTCTGCCACCATTTAATTTCAATGATAACTTCTTGTCCATAAATTTTTTCAATTCGGGAGGGTGAGCTTTGCTCATGGGGCTCAGAGATGCCTTTGAATGGAATTCTTGGCCTCCTCACGATCCCACGGCAGGCCTGGAGCTTCGCATCTCTCATCCATTCTTCTCTTGGGATCTTGAGTGGCATGCACAGGTGCCCAGCATGTGTTTAAAGCCACCAGGTCCAAAACTTTGACTGTGGCGTCTGCTATGGGTGATCTAGCTGCCTTAACCACCATGCTTACACCTGACCCTCATTTCCCTTCATTCTGATGAACACTCTTACTCATTTCTTGTAGTACAGATCTGCTGGCAAATATTAATACTTCTTTCTGTTTTTATTTTTATTTTATCTGTAAATGCCTTTATTTCATTCTAGTGTTTGAAGTTATTTTTACAGGATTTAGAATTCTGGATTGATACTTTTTAATCTTTCAGTACTTTAATGTCATGTTCCACTGTCTTCTGGTTTCCATTGGTTCTGATGACATGTCAGTGGAATTTATTATGCTTGGTGTCCTGTATATATGGTCTTCAAAAAGTTAATGGCAAAAAAAAGTTAATGGTTTCTGTGTTACAGAAAAATCTATGCATGAGTTTTGATTTTTTTGTACCCAGATAAACTCTTGTTTTTCATTTCATATTTTTTAAAAAGATTTATTTATTTTTACTTTTATTTATTATCACTGTTCTCTTCAATTTTGACTAGAGAGAGACAGACGGAGAGAAAGGGAGAGTGAGAAAGCAAGCCACTAGGTTCGGGACTTGAACCATGGTCAGCTATGTGGGAATTCAGCAACTCAGCCACCATGCCACCTGCTGGTCCCTTAATTTCATATTTTAATGAGAGCTTTTTTTTAATTTTTAATTTTTTTAATTTATTTTTTTTGAAGAGGTTTTTGCTATAGGGTTTGTGCGCTCGCAAGAGAAACAGAGAGGCAGAAAGACAGAAAGCGAGAAATCACCCCCCAGGGGGGATGGCCACGCCGCAATCCCTTCTCCTCCATTCTCCTCTCGGGATCTTGGGTACGCACACACACGTGCCCGGCGTGAGTTTTAAGCCACCGGGTCCAGGACACGAACCGCGGTCGACTACATGGGAGTCCGGCGACATAGCCATTACGCTCACTGCTGGTTCCTTAATTAGAGATTTTTGCTGTATGGCATGTGTGCTCTCTGGATTGACAGAGACAGAGTGACAGAAACTGAGAAATCACCCCCTGGGGGGATGGCCATGCAACAATGCCTTCTCCTCCTTTCTTCTCTTGGGATCTTCGCCACACATGCCCAGCATGAGTTTTAAGCTGCCAGGTCTGGGACTCAAACCGCGGTCAACTGTGTAGGAGTCTAGTCGTGTAACCATTACTCCAACTATTGGTTCCTAATTTCATTTTTCTAGAAACTTTTTGAAGTCCTTTTTTTATAATGTCTTTTTTTCTCTCTGGCTGCTTTCAAGATTTTCTCTTTATCTTTGGTTTTCCCTGTGATGTACCTGAGTGGTTATAATTTTTTTTTTTTTTCCCCAAGCCAAACTGTATCCAGCTTTATTAAAGATACTTTTCATAAACAATCATGGTATTTCAGGCAGCACATGGGCAAACAGTCGTTAACAGTATACAACAACTTTCAAACTCCCTTCTTCAATGGACTACCAAAATCAGAAAGCCACTATAAAACCCAATGAAATCTTCATTTGATGCTCTCAACAGGGAAAGTTTAGAGTGAGGGTTGACTTTTCACATTTAGCATGTTGTTTAACAACTTTTCATGAGCCGACCCTGACTTTCAGGAAATGAAAATGGCAGAATATCAACCTGAAGATCCAACAATACAGAAAAGGAACTGCTGCCCTTTTGAAGTATGCCATCTCAATGTCATTGGGAAGTCCAGATTGCCTGGTAAACTGGCATAACCAATTTCCTGTGGTCAGGTCCCCACAGGTCTCTGGTTAAAGGGAGTTAAGTCTATACTGTAGGCAGAGAGGGAGAGGACATAAGAGCAAATATTAAGTTTTCCGCACCACAAGGCATCTGTGCCAAGGTGGCTGTGTGTCAGGGAATCCCTCCTCTCGGGAGCCAAGAGGAAGTCTCTCAAAACTAGAAGGGAAAGATGTTGTCCAAATCAATCCAGCTTCAGAGACATTCTATTAGTGACAAATGCCCCTTCCCCAAAAAACAACAATGAAGTGTTCTGTGTGCTAACAATATAACTAAAAAAAAAAAAAAAAAAAAAAGGTAAAACAAAATTCTGCATTTTTATAAAACTTGATAAAAAGTAGTATTTCAAACTGTACAGTCGCCAGAAGTACACAGTTATCACAAACATACACGCTTCACTTGGCATCTCCAGCACCTGCAGCTTTCTGTGCCTGGTCTGTTTTGGCATCTCCATTTTCTGCATGGTTATTCCCATCCTTGCCAGCATCAGCTTTTCCCTTCTTTTTTCCTTTGGGTACCTTCTCTCCCTTCTTTGCAGGGGCCTTTTTAGGCTTGGGCTCTGGCTTTGGAGGAGCAGGTTTCACAGACAACCTTGCAAATCTTCTCTGTGGTTCGTTCTTCTCCTTTAGCATCCCCTTCAGCCTTTCTCTTGGGCATGGGTGGCGACGACGGTGGGAGTAGGCGCTGGACACGGGGGATGCAGCGACGCTCAGGCTTTGGTTGGTCCGGGGGTCGCTCTCGCCTCTTCTTCTTCACACTGCTCCCTGAGTGGTTATAATTTGAGGGGTTTGGAGCCATGATTTCTTCCTGCTGTTTCTATCGTGTTTATGTGCTTCTTTCTCACTTTTCTCTTTTTGATTTCTTTTGCAATTGTGTAAGAAAATTTCATATTCAACAGGTCTCTAAGGGGGTCTCTAAGGGTCTCTTCATTTTTTGTTTTATTTTGAAATTTTTATTACTTTTAGAAGTTTATTTATCTTTTCCAGTACGTAGAGATAAAGCAAGCATTGCCATCCGAGTCTTGACATTATGATCCACCCCTAGCCTCAGCCAGCACCCAGTCATAGGCACACATTTGCCTGGAGTACCCAGGGAGGTTTCTGGATGTGAACCTAGAGCTTTCCAATGTCTTTCAGCCTTTCAGAGTGTCATGTTCTACTGCTGTGCTTGTGTCTGGCCCTTATTATTTTTTCAAATCCCTAGGCCTATTCATTCTCTAACATTTTTTTTTTTTTTCATCCTCTAAGTAGTCACTTAATACTAAACCTCAGGTGATCTCACCTTGTCCATTTGCATTTTGGTCCTGGTGGGTCCCCTGTCACAGATTTCTGGAGACTTCCCTTGTACACAGCTTTCGTGAGCTTTGTCTTCATCTCTCCTTGCCCCCCCCCCCCCCCCCATTCCATCTGCTTCAGCTTCCTGGAACTCTTTTTTTTTTTTTTTTTTGGAGAGGTTTTTGCTATAGGGCTCATGCGCTCGCCAGACAGACAGAGACATAGAGACAGAAAGTGAGAAATCACCCCCCAGAGGGGAGTGAAGGCAATCCCTTCTCCTCCATTCTCCTCTCGGGATCTTGGGCATGCACGCACATGCGCCCGGTGTGAGTTTTAAGCCACCACGTCCGGGACGCAAACAGCGGTCGACTACGTGGGAGTCCAGCGGCATAGCCATTACGCTAACTGCTGGTTCCCTGGAACTCTTATCTTTACCTTCACATCTCAGTAGGACTGTCGGTTTTGCTTCAGCTCTGACTCCCTCTCGTGGTGGAAAATTGTCCCCAGAGAAACAGGCAGTTGTGGACTTTCTTCTTCAGGGGTCACAGTCCTGTGCTGTCATTTGTCCATTGTTGGAAGATAGTTTCCTCAAATATTTATTAGTTTTATAGTTGTTTTACAGACCAGTCGGTACCAGTTTTACTACAGTCAGAAGCAGGATATTCAAGAATTACTACTTAATACTTTTTAGATATACAGTTCCTTTGTAGATGCTTGGAGGAATATAAAGATTAATACAATTAGGTCCCACTGAGCAGGGCTGGAATGGAATTGTGAAATGGAAGGTATGGTTTTAGAAGGTTGGGGTTTTAAACAAGTATTCAGCTTTAGAATTCCAAAATACAATTGTGCTCTTACGGCCTGAGCATTCTTAGAGAAGACTTAATCTAAGGGCATAAAATAGTCTCGATGGAGGAGACAATTTTCTTTTTAAGTTTTAGCTACTTCCCTATTTCATAGACTGGGCAGCTCTTCGATTATGATTTAGTGATGTAGGTCTTTGGGAGAAGGTCCTATCAGCTGAGTGAACAATAGAGTAATGAATCCCACTGACCGCCCAGTATTGGAATTAGGGCCATGGCACATAACTGTGGCTCCCAGGTTCTGTAGGAATGGCTGTGGGTTGCCATTCATGAAGCAGCTGTCCTGTCAGTGGTACTTTTTTTCTTTTACTTAGTTCTTGGTTTTCCTGACTTCTTGAACTGGAAGGGAGAAAACGGATTCATTCCATTGCTGTGAGACTTACTTAATTATTTGAAGACATCTATTCACAGTCCTCAGTGTTTCATTTTCTTGACTGAGCAGCCACAGTGCTTCCAAATCCTTGCCCACCTATTCCTTTCTCAGAAGGTCTGAACTTTTTTTTTTATCAACTCTCTATGTGGCTATAGAAATGGAAAGAATTGTGAGCTTAGGAATCCTTACAGATATAAATTTCAAATTCAGGTCTTACCTGTCAAATTATTAGAAAGATTATTTCTTTTTTTTTTTCCCAAACCCTTACCAAAATGAATTTTATTGGTATTTGTTATATGAACATATAGTGGTAATTCTTGGCACCTAGTTACCTGTCCACATATGAAAAGTTTATGAACTCAGTAATGCCATTTTGAAGAGGGTGTTGTCCCAGATAATTTACCAAGTTCAAGATAGTTTTGTTCAGCAAAACCCAGTATTATTCCCTTAGTACTTTATAAATGGAATTTTCTTCTACTTGTGTCCATTTCCCGGGGCTTATGGACCCATTCATACTCCCCGTATTTAGAATCAAAGATTCCTTTCTGAAGAGATCTTAATTTAGAAAGATTATTTCTTCGTTCTTCAAATTTAAATTGTTCTCTAGATATATTTCTTTAGTGTGGTTTGTAATTGTATATTAGTGTGAGTTTTTTTTTTTTTTTTTTTTTTTTTTTTTTTTTGTGGTCTGTTTTCTATATTGAACTGCTAGGGCCCCAAGGGGCAGCACGGTCAGTCTCATCCTGTGTCGCCAGTGCTTGCTTCCTGCATGTTGAAGAAATGATGAACTTGGAACTGTGTCATGACATTATTTGATTGTTAGGATATTATTGTTATGTTTTTAATTATGTGAAATTGTTTGTCATCCTCCTAATAGCTGTTCCCCCATTCCTCCTACTCCTTCCTGGTTCCATCGACTTGACCAGGGGTACTGCTATTAAAGGTTTGCTGTTACCTTCCTGGAATTGATATTACTTTCCTGTGCATTTTCATTTGTATGTAAGTGTTCATGTTCTTGTTACATACAAGTATATTATATTTATGCATACTTCTCTATAGCAGTGTAATTTGAATGCTCAATTAAAATGGCAATTGAATATTATTTTTGTTCTTATCATCTGATTGATAATCAAACTATTCAGGGTTTATGTTGTTTTCACATACTTATAAGTAAGGAACATGACCTCTCTAGATTTTAGTTTCCACATCTGGTGAAGGTTTGATTTGAATGAAATAAAATTGAAAATATCTTAACTCTACATCTGATCATAAATTCACTGGCATTTTCTAATTTATCTGTATGAGATATGAAGAATGTTCTCTATAATATGAGAAAGTTTAAAGGTAAAAACCAAGTATGACTGGGTAGCAAAAGGAAAATATGGGGGAAGTTGTTAAAATGTACAGTTTTAGAAATCAAAGCTTACCTAGGTTAATCTTTGCTAGTGACTGAAATAAAAGTATCTTATAAAAAATAGTTTTCTAAGATGTTTTAACCCTTTCCCCCTTTCCAAACAAAAGAACAGAAAAACCCTGCATGTTTTGTCATTTATGGTATGTTTGCAAGTTCTTTTATCTTAAAATGCCATTGAACCTGTGTCTTTTTTTAAAAATTTTTTTGGTTTAGTAGTTCAGTAACTATAAATTGGAAGATTGCTGTACTTCTTTTTTTTTTAATTTTATTTATTCATTCATTTATTTTTTTTTTTTAATTTGACTGAGAGAGACAGAGAGAGAGAGAGAGAAAGTGGAGAAATGAGAAAGCAAGCCACCAGGTCCAGGACTCGAACCGTGGTCAGCCATGTGGGAGTGTCCAGCACCTTAACCACCATGCCACCTGCTGGTCCCGATTGCTGTACTTCTGTAACACTTTTTTTCATATATTTCTACTTTCATTTTTAAAGAAGATTAATTTTATTTATCATCATTATTAGTTTCTTGTTTGCTACAGGGCATGCACCCCCATTAGAGAAGAGACCCTTTAGGTCTGGGACCTGAAGTGCAGTTGGTCATCTAGGAGTCCAGTGCCTTAACCATCACGCCATGTGCTGGTCTCTCTACCTTTACTTTTTCAAAGGACTTTTAATTACTACAGACTTCAAACTTATACAGAAACAAAGAAAATAATATAATATAATGAGCTCTCATGTGCTGGTCACCTTGCTTGTTGTGAGTGTTTTGTCCATCTGATTGTTTTTTTTTTTTTTTGCTATAGGGTGCTTGTGCTTGCTGGAGAGACAGAGAGAGAGAGAGAGAGAGAGAAATAATCTCCCCCTGGGGGCGTGGCCATGTTGCAATCCCTTCTCCTCCACTCTCCTCTTGGGATTTGGGCATACATGCACATGCACCTGGCATGAGTTTTTTTTTTTTTTTTTTTTTTTTCCTAATTTAACTTTATTTGTTTATTTAAATTTGGCCAGAGAGCAAGAGAGAGAGAGAGAGAGAGAGAGAGAGAGAGGGAGGGAGGGAGGGAGGGAGGGAGGGAGGGAAAGAAAGAAAGAGAGGAAAAGAGAGAAAGCAAGCCACTAGGTCCAGGACTTGAACTGCAGTCAGCTATGTGGGAGTCCAGTGCACTTAACCACCATGCCACCTGTTGCCTCCTCCCCCCGCATGAGTTTTTTTTGTTTTTGTTTTTGTTTTGGAGAGGTTTTTGCTATAGGGCGCGTGCGCTCACCAGACAGACAGAGACAGAGAAATAGAAAGCGAGAAATCACCCCCCAGAGGGGATGGCCATGCCTCAATCCCTTCTCCTCCAATCTCTGCTCGTGATCTTGGGCATGCATGCACACACGCCTGGCGTGAATTTAAGTCTGGAACTCGAACCGTAGTTGGCTACATAGGAGTTCAGCAACATAGCCATTACGCTAACTGCTAGTTCTACCCCTGCATGAGTTTTAAGCTGCCAGGTCTGAGACTCGACCCGTGGTCGATTATGTCGGAGTCCAAGAACATAATTGTTACTCCTCTGCTGGTCCCTGTCCATCTGATTTTTAACACTTAAAACAATTACTTATTTAATACCATTTTTAATTTGCTACAGGGAATGTGCACTCATGTGGGGAGAGGAGGTCCGAGAGCAAGCTGCCAGGTCCAGGATTCGAACCGCTGTCGACCTTGTGGGAGGCCAGCGTTTTTAAATACCACACCACCTGCTGGCCCATGATTTTTAACACTTTGAATGTAAGCAGTACCACATTACACATGTTCATTTCTAGAAAAGAAGTTTGGTATTTAAAAAGAAAAAGGAAAAAACCCTCCCTACTAGTCCCAGGCTTTATCTATTACAGCTCTTATGTAGATTAAACTGTTCCCAAACTTTATTTAGTTATAGTTATTATACAGAGCAGATAATATTTTTTAAAGCTCATTTTATGTTCCTTGTAACAAAAATACTAGCTTTTGTGCCATTTGTATCAGATTGAGTTATGGAGGTAAAACAACAGCAGATTCATTCATTTTTACCTTCAGATTTTAGGAATCATGTAACTGTGCTCATGATCCCATCTGAAATATTAAAAAGTTTAAACTTGTGACCAGCAGATGGCATAATGGTCGCTTTACTCCCATGCCGTCGACCGTGTTTCAAGTCCGAGACCCTGTGGCTTAAAATACCTGCCAGGTGTATGTTCGTGTCTGCCCAAAATCCGGAGAGGAGAATGGAGGAAAAGGGATTGTGATGTGGCAATTCCCCCCTGAGGGGTGATTTCTCACTTTCTGTCTCTCTGGTGAGCGCATATGTCCTATGGCAAAAATCTCTCTTTTTTTTTAAAAAAAGTTTATTTCTTTGCTTCATCAAAGCAACCCAAAATGTTAAGGTTTTAGGAGATGGGTTGGCTTGATGATTATGATATTTTCTTTTTCTGCTTTATTGGTAGGCAGCTATGGTTGAGAAACCTGGCCTTCCAGAGTGTCGGATAAGTGGGGCATTTCTCACTTTGGTGTTACATCTTGACTTGCATGCAGTTACCTACAGTTCAAGTCAGAGTGGAGTTAGGACCATAATCATGGGTATGGATACTACTACAGAGTTTAAAAGGAAGTCATGTCTGTAGGGGTACAGTAGGAGACTTTCTGTGTGGGAAAACATTGGTGTTGAGCTTGGAACATAATATTGACAGGCAGAGGTGGATAAGGAAGACTTATTAAATAGTAACAGTCTGAGCAAAAAAGTGGTATTTGGGGAATAAGATTTTGTCCATTGTGTCTGTGGTATAGCTTTGTAAAAGTATGTAGTAGAGAAATGAGACTAAAAAGGAGACTATTAACAATACAAACTATAATAGTGTAAAGTAGTGAATATGTATTGAGCACTATATAGTGTGCAGTGTTTTAAATGCTTTACACATGCTATGTCATGAAATGGGAGGTCAAACAAAAAGTTAAGCTGAGATTGAGGATCACTGATGGTTTAGGCCTAGGATGCTTGGTTAAACAATGCCAAGCACTTTTTGAGCCTGTCTTTGGATGGTGATGCTTAGCAAAATAATAACTTATTTACTTAGTTTTAAAATGTCAGTGTATGCACTTGCAGGGGGGTGGGGGGAATAACACCTGGTGGGGTGTGGCCATGCTACAATCCCTTCTTCATCTCTCCATCATGTTAAAATTTGGGGCTCACATGTATATGTGCCTGGTGTCCCTCACACCACTGAGGTGGGATTCAAACCATTGGTTGACCATGTGGGATTCAGCCACATTAACCACCACGTCACCTGCTGGCCCCATCTAATTTTTAACTTTTACTTACTTATTTTTTTAAAGAGATTTTTTTGCTGTAGGGTATGTTGTTCACCAGAGAGACAGAAAGTGAGAAATCACCTCCCAGGGGGAGTGCTAACTACTATTTATACACTGCCATTTTTTCCTCACATGTATCTCTTTTTCTCTCTTTGTAAAAAAAAAAAAAAAAAAAAATACGATCAAATAGTATTGACTTATAACTCACTTTTTCTATTTAAAACAGTATTTTCCTTGTTGTTAATTTATTGATATTATGCTAGTCTGTTCATTGAACATCTATGACATAATAGAAATATGAGACCTATAGTACTTATCTCCAAAGAGTACACAGTAGTATAAGTATATAATACAAATTGTTAACGAAAACCAGTGGTAGATCAGTAAAAGTTCAGGGAGAGGTTAAAGTAACTAAGCAAGATGAGAGGAAATTGAGGTTGTCTGGAAGATAGAGAGGCGTTAGGAAGGGATGGGGCACATTTTAGGCAGGGGAAATGCCTTAGGCATGGGTACAGAGTGGTGTAAATGTCTTTTGTAGAATGCCAGGTTGAACTTTTGAGTTCAGGATAAGATTTCACTGAATGTTCCTAAATGATAGAGGAGTTTAATACAAGGTGAAGATTGTGTGATTTTGGAAGGTATGTGTGGCAGGTAGGTGGAGGATGAATTGGAATAATGGATAAGGTGTCTTTAATCACATTTGTTCCCAATCCTGAGTCTGTTCAGGAATTAACTGGAAGTTCTTGTAAAAAAACAAACAAACAAAAAAAACCCCAGTCAATCAGCCAGACAACAAAAACCCTCCAAATTCTTGGTCCATGCCTGTTTCCTGAACCAGGATTTTTGGGAGTGGTGTCTACAACCTAGTTATGGAAACCTTCCCTAGTGTTTTTGTTGTATCATCAGGCTTAGGAGGTACTTAATTCTAGGAGGCATGAACAATATCTGGAATAAAGTAAGCATGAAGAGGAATGGAAAGACGAGGCATTTTGAATGTTGATGGTATTGGAGCAGCTGTTGGTCTGGTGGTTAAGGGAGCTGGATTATACATGGCCAGCTGCAGTTCAAATCCTAACAGTGGCTTTAGAAAAAAAAAAACATGTCGAGTGTGTGTGTGAGCATTCCTCCAATCCCAACAGCATGAAGAAATGGAAGAGAAAGGATTATGGTGTGACCATGTTGCATTGGTCAGGGTTTTGTCTCCTCTCTTTCTCTGGCAAGCGCACCTGCCCTCTAGCAATTAAAAAGTCTTTTTAAAAAATTGATAGGATTTATTTAACAAGTCAGCAGCTTCTAGTGAAGTTAATGGATGGAAGGTGGTACCAGGGGGTGAGATGAAAAGTTAAGACTACTGTAGAGAAAGTTGTGTGAGGAAGGTGTGAGAATGCATTTCAGACTTTCTGAGTTGAGTTGATAGTGTGGCATTGTGGGCAGCCAACTATTTATATAGCTTTGTTGGACTGGATATTGAGTGAGAAGTTAGGGCAGAGAAGAGTTAAGAATTATTCAGGTGGGATCAGCAGTTAGCGTAATGGCTATGTCGCTGGACTCCCACGTAGTCGACCCCTGTTCGAGTCCCGGACCCGGCGACTTAAAGTCATGCCAGGTGCGTGTGCATGCGTGCCCAAGATCCCGAGAGGAGAATGGAGGAGAAGGAATTGTGGCGTGGCCATCCCCCCTGGGGGGTGATTTCTCGCTTTCTGTCTGTCTGGCGAGCGCACGTGCCCTATAGCAAAAACCTCTCTCTCAAAAAAAAAAAAAAAAAAAAAAAAAAAAGAATTATTCAGGTAGGGCCAGCCGGTACAATAGTGATTTAAGGTGTTGGATCTCACATGGCTAACTACGTGGTTTGAGTCTTACCCTCAGTGGCTTGACAAATGTGCTGGGCCTGTGTGTATGTGTATGTGTGTGTGCGCGCACCCAAAAGTTCTAGGAGGAGAACAGAGAAGAAGGGATGGGCATCACCCTGGGGGATGCTTTCTCACTTTTTCTCCCTCTGGTGAGTGCACATGCCCTGTAGCAAATTAAACAACAACAAAAATCTTAACACAGAATAAACCTTTCAAAAGATTACTTTTGGAGGGAGAGAGGTATAGAGGATTGAGTGCAGGGGCCAAGTGATAGAATAAGACATAACACATCTGAAGTAGGGGCTAAAAGTGAAAGAGACAGACTATTTGGAGGATAACTGATACCCTGAAATACAAGAACTTGATGTAAAACCCTTTTTTAGGAGTTATTTCTCTGTAAGTTGCATGAAAGTATAGCAATGAAAATAAAGAAGTAACTAAATTCATTTTAATACTATTAGCAATAGATGTGTTGGAGGGAATGTAAGTTGTTAATGACTAGTTACGTTTGGTTATTTCTGGGTCTTGTTTTTCTGTTTTTGGAATGCACGGATAGTTAAAAGTAATGGTTTATTAAATTATATATAATTATATACACATACAAGTACATATAACCAATTAAGTGTGTATACTTAGGCACTGATGTGAATTTATATAACATTACAAATTTTTTTTTCTTGCCAGAGGGCATGTGCACTTGCCAGAGGGCATGTGCACTTGCCAGAGAGAAAGATAACATTTTATATATGGAGTTACATATGTATATATTACACTTTAGACCATTCTGATAAGAAAAGTCAGTGCTATCAGAGAGGAAGAAGCAGGGCAGTTTTGCAGTGCATTTTATAGAAATTATGAGAAGAGCTTGCAGACTGCTAATTCCTTGTATTCTTCCTAAAAATGTCTTCTGTTGATAGATACTGCTTTATTTAGGGAATACATTTAAAGATGGCATTACTCTAGATATTTTTTTTTAAGACTCATTTCATCTTATTTATTTATTTATTTGTTTGTTTGTTTAGTTGATGAGAGAGTAGGGAAGAAAGTGAGACAGTGAGAAAGCAAGCTGCTTGGTCTGGGACTTGAACCATGGTTGGCCATATGGGAGTCCAGTGCCCTTAACAACCATGTCACCTAAAGGCCCCTTGTTACTCTAGGTCTTGGGGTTAGGGAAGAAAACATAACAATAGATAGCACTAAGCACTGGACCTGAATCTCATTTGAATCCCAGAACATAACAGGTCATCTGCCATTCCTTTTAAATTCTTTCTGTGATGTAGAATCAATTTGAATAATAGGAAGTTTGAAGACTTTTTTAAAAAAGAATTATTTTACCTTTATTATTATTATTATTATTATTTCCCAGTTTGACCAGAGAGACAGAGAGAGAGAGAGGGAAAGTGAGAAAGGAAGCCACCATACCTGGGACTTAAACTATGACTGGCCAAGTGGGAGTCCAGCACCCTTAACCACCTTGCCACCCACTGGCCCTTGAGCACATTTTTTGTAGGTGATATAAAATATCTGTAAGCAAGTCAAATATCAGTAGAATAGATTAAAAAAATCTTGATAACTCTTGGTCTTGGCGTTTTTGTTCATATCACTCTGCTCTTAGTTTCTTCTGTTTTTTTTTTTTTTTTTTTTTTTTTTTTTTTTCCTAAGAGAGATTTTTGGTATAGGGTGTGTGTACTCATTAGAGACACAGAGAGAGAAACAGAAAGTGAGAAATCACCCCCTAGGGATGATGACCACTTTGCAGTCCCTTCTGCAGTTTCCTCTCGGGATTTTGAGCATCGTGAGTTTCAAGATACCAAGTCCAGGACTTGAACTGTGGTAGGCTATGTGGGAGTCCAGAGACATAACCATTGCTCCATCTCCTGGTCTTTCCCAGTAGATGTTTGCTTAAAGTACATCTGCATCTGGGCAGTGGAGTACTGTGCATCTCTTAAAAATGAAGATGCAAGTTCTGGCAGGTGGTATGGTACTTAGAAATGCTGGACCCCCACATAGTTCATCGTGGTTCAAGTCCGGGACCTGGTGGCTTGCTTTCTTACTTTCTCTCCCTCACTTCCCCCCAGCCCCTTGTCCCTCTTTGGTCTGAATGAGCCAGTGAATAAATACATATCTTAAAAATTCAAATGTAATTGATATATAAATTTTTTTTAATCCCAGCGGGTGAGAAAGAGAAAGCACCTCACACTGGGGTGTGGTCACTCCCCATTCCTTTTTTCCTCTTTTTCTCTATCCTGTTAGGATTTTGGGTATGCATGCATGTGGGCCTGGCATATTTTTGAAGTCACTGGGGACCAGGATTTGAACCATAGTTGGTCATGTGGGATCCATATCCCAATGCACAGTGCCTAGCTACCACATACATAATGAAATATCTTACATATATGTAAATGAGAAATATCGAGGATGGGACCCAAGTCTAAACATGAAATTTATCTGTATTTCATATATATACTATGGGGCTGGGCCTGGGCAAAATTTATTTAATCTTCTCAGATGTATTAGTTCTTCTCAAATATGAATGTTCTTTGAGTCACAATGGGGCTATGTATTGAATAATCCAGTACACCTAGCCTTATGAACATCATAGTTGAGTCCAGCTTACCAGGACACTTAACATTAGTGTACAGTTGGGCAAGATCATCTGAAACAAAGCCTATTTTATAACAAAGTATTGAATATCTCATGTAATTTGTTCAGTTCCCTACTGAAAATGAGAAACAAAATTGCTTGCTGCTGCTACTCAGCATCATGAGAGAGCAGCACTGCATATGGCTGGTAGCCCAAGGAAAAGATCAAAATTGAAAATTTTAAAGCGTGGTTTCTACTGAATGCATATAGGTTTTGCAGTATTGTAAAGTTGAAATACTGTTAAGGCAAACCATCATAAGTCAAACCATTTTAAGTTGGAGACTGTGTATAATTTCATTAGAAAAGGCATGCATTTATTCCCTTTCTTATCTTATTTCAGCAACTCCCCCTTCCAAGATGTTGTTGTAGCAGTATAATCCAGGACCTAGATTTATAATCCTTCAGGTTCTTTTATTTTACCCTCCTCCATGTTCTTTTATCTTTCCCATAACTTTAGTGCAAAAACGACTCATCTTCTATTGGTTTTTAACCTTCTTTTCACTTTATCTCCTTTTAAATGATCTCTTTTTTCCCCCAGTAATGTTAATATGCAATAGTTCTATCTTATTTCTTTATTTACTGGGGATTTTTTTTTTTTTTGAGTTTTTTTTTTTTTTTTTTTTTTTTTTTTTTTTTGCTATAGAGCGTGTGTGCTTGCCAGAAAGATAGAGACACACAGAAAGCGAGAAAACACCTCCGGGGGGATGGCCATGCTGCAATCCCTTTTCCTCCATTCTCCTCTTGGGATGTTGGGAAACACATGCACATGCGCCTGGCAGGAGTTTAAGCCACTGGGTCCGGGACCCCACGGTTGACTATATGGGAGTCCAGTGACATAGCTATTATGCCAACTGCTGGTCCCATACTGGGGATATGTTTTAAGTCCCCCGTGGATGCTTGAAACTGTTGATAGTAATGAACCTTTTGTGTACATGTTGAACATGTCTAATTCGAAAATCTGAAATCTGAAATGCCCCAACATTTGAAACTTTTTGAGTACTGACATGTTGCCACAGTGGAAAATTTCACATGACCTCATGTGATGGATTGTAGTCTAAATGCTCCTGCCTTTCAGACTGCCTATATAAGGTGTGTATGAAACACAGGTGAAACTTGTGTATAGGCAGAATTTTGTGTCCCACCCCCAAATTATCCCCATGTAAACGCAAATATTGCACAATGCAAAAAAAAAAAAAAAAAGTGAAATCCAAAACAGTTGTGGCCACAAACATTATGGATAAAGGATGATCAACTTACACTTTTTTATACATTCTTACGGTAATGTTAATGTATAAGTTAGCCACACTAGGACATTAACTAAAAATAGAGAAATTATAACAGTATACTGTAATGTTATTAGAGTGTAATTATCTCAAAATATTGGGTTATTGGAAAAGTCGTGACACATTTTCGGGACAGATGGCGCTAGTTAATTTTTGGAAGTACTAGAGTCATTCTCAGTATTTTATTGCTATGTCATTTGATGGCTGACAGTTCTAACTTCATTCTTTAAAAAGATGTGATTTGGTTGAGTTTTGGAGATTTTACAAGTTGAAGATGGAAGACCAAACTGCGTTTTTGCCGTATTTTACTGTTTGACTTACGTAAAGGAAGAGCAGGCGTCAAGCTTGTAAAAAGTTGCGTGAAGTTTATGGTGACAGTGCTTTACGAGAACATCAGTGCCAGCAGATAGTTCATGAAATTCTGTGCTGGTTTTTTGAACTCAATGACATTCCTTGGTCAGGGAGGCCCACCAAGGTTGTGATGACAAAATAAAAGCATTGTTCTAGTCAGACCCACGTTATGCAACACGAGAGATTGCAGAAACATTGAACGTCCATCACTCAAGTGTTCGTGACCACTTGAAGAAACTAGGATAGGTAAGCAAAGTCAATATTTGGGTTCCTTATGAACTTGAAGTTCATTTAACAGCATGTATAAACATCTGTGATATGCTCATTAAATGTGCGGAAAACGATCCTTTCTGAAGGAACTAATAACTGGTGATGAGAAGTGGATTGTTTACAACAGTGTGGTGAACAAACAGTCTTAATCCCAACTGTTTCATTCTCCTCACATGACATCGAAAGCATTCATTCATCAGAGGAAGGTTATACCCTCAATATGGTGGGATTTTAAAAGTGTGTTTTTTGAGCTCTTACCAAGGAACCAAACAATTAATTCGAATTTGTACTGTCGTCATTGGGACAGTTTGAACAAATCCATCTTCCAGAAATGTCCAGAGCTTGTTGATCATAAAGGAATGTGTTCCATCATGACAACACAAGAGCACACACAAGTTTGATCAAGCTTGGATAGAAGGTGTTGCCATACCCACCATACTCGCCTGACCTTGTACCATCATACTTCCATTTATTTGTTCTGTTCTCTTCAAAACTCCTTGTGTGGTATGATGTTCAATTCAGATGAGGCAGTAAATTAGTACCCTGTTCAGTTTTTTATCAATAAAGACAGATCCTTCTATGAACGAAGAATTATGAAGCGCACTGAAAGATGGCAAAAGGTTATCGAACAAAACAGGCAATATATCATTGATTGATCTTTGTTCTTTATAAAAATAAATGACCTTTGAAAAACAGAAAAGCTATGTCATGACTTTTTGACAACCCAATATATTGTACTCACCCTTTAGATGATGTAAGATGATAAAGACCTACATGATGAGATAATGAAGTGAATAATGTAGGCTTTGTGTTACAGTATATAAAACTTATGAAGTGTTTATTTCTGAAATTTTTCATATTACGCTTTTGGGCTGTGGTTGATCATGGGGAACTGAAATCACCAAAAGCGAATTGGGTATAGGTGGAGCTACGTGTAGCAAGTGCTTATATGCTGAAATCAGAATTTATTTATTAGATAGACTACCAGGGAGAGTTAAGTATTCCATTCTCCTAAATGAAAATTGCTTTTTATCAATCAGTTTACTGCTAGGAGCTTTTGTTTTTTTTCATGTTAAGAGAGAAGAATGAATTCAGGGTCTAAAATCAGACTTAGAAACACCTGGATTCTTGTATCTTTGTAATTTTCTGTTAACCATTTCAGTCACCTTTAATGAGAAACGTCTTGGTGTGTAGTAAACTTTGGTGTATGACAAGAGTTCATAAACTGTGCCCTTAGACTGGTTACTATCTCGGGCTCTTGTTTTTGCCATCGATGAAAAAGAAGTAACACGGGAACCAGCAGTTAGCGTAATGGCTATGTCGTTGGACTCCCACGTAGTCGACCGCGGTTTGTGTCCCGGACCCGGTGGCTTAAAACTCACGCCAGGCACGTGTGCGTGCGTGCCCAAGATCCCAAGAGGAGAATGGAGGAGAAGGGATTGCGGCGTGACCATCCCCCCTGGGGGGTGATTTCTTGCTTTCTGTCTCTCGCTGTCTGTCTGGCGAGCGCACGCGCCCTATAGCAAAAATCTCTCTCTCTCAAAAAAAAAAAAAAAAAAAAAAAAAAAAAAAAAAAAAAAAAAGTAACACTACCTTCCTGTAGGGCTGTTATGATTATATGTGTTAATATCTATAAAATGTCTTAGCTGAATGGACAGTGTATAGTTAAGTGTTCAGCAGACATTCCTGTTCTAGGGATTTTGAGAAAAGTGGTAATATTTTTTATTTTTAGGATTTCACTTGAAATCCCCAGTTAGCGCAATTGCTTTTTCTTTATAATGCCATTTATCTTCATCGTGGGAATTAGAGATGAGAGTTTTTTTTTTTTCCTTTCTATCTTTGTGTGTTAGATATCAAAATCATGACATTTTCCTATTTTCTTTCCTCTTTGACTCCTTTGTCTCTTGTGAATGTAGGCTATCTGTTTCTAAAATTACTACATGGAGAGGACTTCCTTTTTATTGTCGGGGGCACATGTGTTTGTGTAGTTGCACACCAGAGAGCTCTTCCTTCCCCCAGTGGGCAGTATCATGCTGCATTCCTTTTCTCCATTACACCATGCCATCAGGATTTTGGATGTGAATACATATATATATGCATGATATATTTTTTGAGCTCCCAGGGCCAGGGTTTGAATTGTGGTCAGCTCTGGAATATGGTTTCCTTGCATAGTGCTTAACTACTGCACCAAGCGTCTGGCCTAAGCCTTTTTTTTTTTTTTTTTTTCCTTTTTGTCATTAAAGAAATCCATTAGTATAAATAAGCAAAAGTTGGGAACCAGTGGGTGGCGTGGTGGTTAAGGCACTGGACATTCCCACATGGTCAGTCAACCATGGTTCAAGTCCTGGGCCTGGTGGCTTGCTTTCTCACTTTCTCTCTCTCTCTCTGTCTCTCTCTGGTCAAATTAAAATAAATAAATGAATAAATTAAAATAAGCAAAAGTTTATAAGGAATGTTAGTTACAGTGTATAGTTTTCAGATAATCACATTGTATTTTAATCCATGGAATGGAATTTTAGATCTACCAAATGTTCTTTGATTTCACTTTTGTAGCAAAGTTCTTTGCTGCTGCTGCTGCCTATTCTTTAATTAGCATCTTCTGAACCATCTGAATTGACCTTTTTAAAGAAATCTGTTTATTTCCTCCATCAATGGAGAAGGGAAAGAGAGAATGGGAAAAAGGCCTACTCAACAAGGTCTTCATATTACCACTCACCCCCCCAGTCTCAGCCACCCCAAACATAGGCATGCTTATGTATGCCCTCAATGCATGCCCAGTCTGTGCATAAGGAGGTCTCAGGACAAGATTCCAGGACCTTCTCACTACATTACTAACTGGCCCCTCAGAATTGTCTTTTAAAATCCCATTATATGTTATATATGATTTTTTTCATATGAGTTAAGTTAAAAAAATATTTAGTTCTATTTGTTATTTTTAATTTGACCATAGAGAGACAGAAAGGGAAAATGAGAAAGTAAGCCCCTAGGTCTAGGACTTGAAACTGGTCGGCCATAGCCTATTTACTACACCATCTGGTGGCCCCCATATGGATTAAATTTAAGATATTTTTAATTTGTCAAAGGGCATGTGCCCTTACCAGGGACAGACAGGGAGAGAGGGAGAAAGTATACCTCAGTGGGGTGCGGCTACACTGCAATCCCTTCATTTCTTTATTGGGATTTGGGGCACACATGCACATATGCTTAACATGTTTTTCAAGCTGCCAGGGCTGGGATTTGAACCACACAATTGGGCTTTAACTGCTAGACCATGGGGTTAATTTTTTTAAATTGTGAAATATATTGTACATGCAAGGCTGTAGATATATATTGGATTGTCAGAAAAATCATGATGCACCTTTGCGTAGAAAAACAGAAAAATACATAACTTTTCCAACAAATGAATATATATACACACATACGTATATGTGTATATATTATTTAAAATAGGTTTTGAGGGTTATGAGAGGTTCTTGTTGTAAGGATAGTAGATGTTTTTATTAGCATTTAATTGGTACTCCAGTTTGTGAGTGACTATTTGCGGGGAAAAACATGAACATTCCATGTGCGTGTATATATACTATAGTATACACACATACACACACACAAACACTATTTTAAAAACTTAGGTGTTTGTACTCTAAGGAAGCACGTGTGTGTGTGTGTAAAATGTAAAATATGTAACATGTAAAATTAAAGGACAATAAAAATGTATTTATACTCAGCTTAAGAAAACACTGGGCCAGCAGATGGTGTAGTGCTATCACTGGACTCCCACATGGATGACTGCAATTCAAGTCCTGGATCCAGTGGTCTGAAACTCAACGTTTGGTGTGTGTGTGTGTGTGTGTGTGTGTGTGTGTGTGTGTGTTTTCAAGATCCGGGAGGAGAAAGAATTGTGGTTTTCCACACCCTCCATCCCCTGGGGGTGATTTCTCACTTCCCTTTCCACTATCTCTGTCTCTTTCTCTCTAGGGAGGGCATGTGCTTTAAGGCAAAATCCTCTTAGAAAGAAAGAAACAAACACTACTAACCAGTACTTTTGAAGCTCCTGTGTCATTGTTTTCCTTTGCTACTTATAATACTGCCCTACGGCTTCAGTGTGAAGTTAGATATAATTTTTAGTTTGGTATCTTTACAAAACATTGTGACATGAGAGAATATATCATATCTGCCATTTCTTTCATTAGCTCCTTAGTTAATCTGGACTTGCCATATTATACTACTGTATTCATTTCAACCATAGTGTTGCATTTTATGGATTAGTATTACTTTTTTTTTAAATCTCAGTGTATCAGTTTTTATTTTTTAAAAAGGAATTATTTATTTAATTTTATTCATTATTATTATTTAGTTTGACCAGAGAGATACAGAGAGAGAGAACAAGTGAGTGAGAAAGCAAGTTGCCAGGGTCCGGTACTTGAACCGTGGTTGGCCATGTGGGACTCCAGCACCTAACCACCACACCACCTGCCAGCCCAGTACATCAGTTTTTAGTTAGGTGCCTTCATTCTTTCTCTGTGTGTCTCTCTCTTGGTAGAGAGACAGATAGCCACAGCCACCAAAAGACTGCTAAGCCCAATTATTTATTTGAGGTATACTATTTGCTTAAGAGGTGGTTGAAATTCTATGCCTGAAGATATGTTGTAAGTTAACTTTATATAGTGTTTTCAGACAATTAGAAAATAGTTTGTAGGTTTAGCTTCAGAAAAATGTTCAGCTTTTTTTTTTTTTTCCACTTCAGCTTAGTTCTTGGATTGTTCATAGAGCATCATTATATTGCCTTTGACAAAGTGTGAGCTAAAAACTACTGTAAGGATTTTGGGACCAGCAGTTAGTGTAATGGCTATGTCGCAGGACTCCCATGTAGTCGACCGCGGTTTGAGTAGCGGAACTGGTGGCTTAAACTCGTGCCGGGTGCGTGTGCGTGTGCGTGTGCGCCCAAGATCCTCAGAGGGGAATGGAGGAGAAGGGATTGCGGCGTGGCCGTTCCCCCTGGGAGGTGATTTCTTGCTTTCTGTCTCACTGTCTCTCTCTCTCTCTTTCCGGAGAGCGCACGCGCCCTACAGCAAAAATCTCTAAAAAAAAAGAAATGTAAAGATTTTGAGAGTTATGAGAGGTTCATGTGGTTAGGATAATAGACATTTTTATTAGCATTTAGTCGTTTCTTCATAGTTTGTGAGTGACTATTTGTGGGTGGGAAACATGAACATTTCAGTATATTTCTTTTTGGAAAAACTTAGGAGTCTCTACGTATCTTGAAGAAAATTATATCTATAGTTTGTATTGAAAGCACATTTGGTGTTTGGCATTGTCTGCTTACTGTTTTAAAACCCTGACTTGATAGAAACTTTTTTTTTAAGTGACTAGTTGGAAGGACATATGAAGTAATCATTAGGATCTGTATTTAAAGCAATCTGAGGTCAAAATTTCTGGAGTTTATTATTGCTATAAGTATATGATGTCTTAGATGCTACATGTCAGCAGCAAATTTTATAACTCATGGAGACAGTTTCCTCTATCTAAAGGCTGCATTTCAAATAGGTAGTGATTAATGGATGGTGTTTCTAAAGAGTGTCAGAAAGTTCTGACATATATTTCTTACTTTTAGATATGTAAGACAGTAATTGAATAATTTTAAAAATATTTATTACATCTTATTTATTCATTTATTTTAATTTGACCAGAGAGAGAGACAGAGAGCCAGAGAGAAGGAAAGTGAGAAAGCAAGCCACCAGGTCCAGGACTCCAACCATGGTTGGCCATATGGGAGTGTCTAGTGCCTTAACCACCATGCCACTTGGCTGGTCCCTGAATAATCTAATAAAACAAAAACAAAAACAAAAATGTTTTGCTATAGGGTATGTGCACTGGTCAGAGAGAGAGATTGAGAATAAGAGAGACAGAAAGTGCCCCCCCCCCCACCCCCCAGCCAAAGCCGTAAACCTTTTTTTATTCTCTAGGGATTTTGGACATGTATGCACACACACCCAGCATGATTTTCAAGCCACTAGGTTTGAGACTGGAACTGCGGATTTGACCTCCTGGGATCCAGTGCCTTCACTTCCGCACCACCTGCTGGCCCTATAATCTGCTAATTTCTAACACCTTTGTTTTTAATAAGAGAGTGAGCATGTACATGTACATATGGACAGGAGGAAGAGGAGGATTTTTGATAGGGTCTCATGTTGCCATCCTCCTGGCACAGCCTTCCGAGTAAGATAGGCTTGTGTCACCATGCCCCAGTTTGTGCTTAGGTTGGGCCAGGAACCAAACCTGGGCCTCCCATGTGGCACTTATCATTGTGTAGTGATGCTATCTCTCTTCTGCCACTATGGCTGGGCCCTCTTAACAGACTTTATTAAATAAAATACTAATATCTTATTTGATTCTGCTTCCTTATAAATATAGAGCTTTTATATCAATAGTATCTTCTATTTCCTTTTTTAAAAAAAATTGTTTATTTAATTTGTTATTATCATTGTTTTTAGACGAGAAAGAGAGAGAAAGAGAGAAAGGGAAAGTGAAAAAGCAGGCTGCCTGGTCCAAGACTTGAACCGCAGTCAGCCATATGGGAGTCCAGCGCATTAGCTACTACACCACTTGCCAGCCCCACCCCAGTATCATCTATTTCTATTAAAATCATGAAAGGTGGCAAGGTGTAAGTAGAATTCTAACATTTTCTGGATAAATACAATGTTGAGATCATATGTTAATTATATATGTAATTCATAGAGATTGAATTTATATTTTCTTTTTTCCATAGTCCATGCCAGACTGACCCTTTATTTGGGAAAAATTATTAGAAAATTCTATCTTTGGAGTAAAAATAATTTACTCTTTAATGATTTCAGTTACTATTTTTATAAATAAAGCTATTCTGATGGGGAATAGTTTAATGCCTAACCATTGGTCTTTTCATACACCCCTCCTCTTTCCAAATTGAGTGCCAGCCTCTATGCCCAGGGCTTTACTTGATACTATAACAGCATCCGAACTATAAAGGTATTTTTTAGGAATGGCATCTGGAATATAGGCAACGATTTTAGAGACAGGCAATTTATAATTTACACATAATTTACACATTCAGTCCCTTGATCCTGAACTTGTCTTCCAATAAAACATCTACTGTTGCTATGTAGAGTACTAAGTTAGAACTTTAAAAGGACCTGGGAATTCAAAAGTAAAAGGAAAAATAAGTGAAAGGCAGAAATATTTGGGGGCAGTAAATAACGTCTCACATCTGTAGTATGACTGATTTGTCTAAGCATGATTTTCTTCAAACTAGTTGATTAGTATATATATATATTTATTAATTTGTAACACTGCTAAGAATTCTACCAATGGGAGGTTTATTTGAGGTAATACCCTTGTTGGAAGTTGCAAATGTTATTATCAGTTCAGTCTGGATGATTTCTTCCTATCACTTATCTGAAATAAACTATACTGAGGCAGTAGGAACTTTTTTTTTTTTTTTTACATTTTTAAATTTCATTTTCTTTTATACATTCAATCACATTATTTAGCTTACAAAGTGAATATTTCAACAGGTGAACATTTTTCCCTAGTCCAGTCGCTAAAACTATAAAATATCTTCAACAGATAAATCCATATTTCTTTGTCCCATTAATGCTTTGCCTCTCTATTTTTCCTCTAAATGTCCTTCCTCAAACCCTACTCTCACACACACTATATCTGGTATTTACATCCACTTACTGTGTTTCTGTATCCTTTAGTCAATCAGTTTCAGTCATAGAGTGCAGACACTTGGTATTTATTAAGTGAGGACATACAATGTCTTTCCTTCATAGCCTGGCTTGCTTCACTCAGCAGTAAATCTTGCATATTCTTATACTTTCTGTCAAAAGCCAGGGTTTTTTTTTTTTATGGCTGAATAGTATTCCATAGTTTTTGTATCCATTCATCTGCTTGTGGGCATTTGGGTTGGTTCCATGTCTTAGCAATTGTGAATAGTGCCGCAATAAACATCAATGTGCAAGCACTTTTCCGATGAAGAGTTCTTCTGTCTTTTGGGTAGATACCAAGGTGTGGGATTGCTGGATCATATGGTAGTTCTATTTGTAGATTTTTGAGGAATCTCCAAATTGTTCTCTACAGTGGCTGGACCAATTTACATTTCCACCAGCTGTGTAAGAGAGTTCCCCTTTCACCACACCCCTGCCAGCACTTAACATTTTTTGCTTTTTTAATCTTAGTCATTCCTACTGGGGTTAGGTGGTATCTCAGTGTTGTTTTGATCTGCATTTCCCTTAAAATGAGGGATGTTGAGCATTTTTTTCATATGCCTTTTGGCTATTCGTATGTCATCTTTAGAGAGTGGTTTTCTTTTTTAACTCATTCTCCCTTCTTTTAATAGGGTTGATCATCTTTTTTCAGAACAGCTGCTTGAGTTCCCTGTGTATTCTGGTTATCAGTCCCTTATCTGACGCATAGTTTACAAAAATATTTTCACATTCTGAGGGCTGTCTATTCACACTAATTACTGTGTCATTTGCCATGCAGAAACTTCTTAGTCTGATGTAATCCCACTTATCTATTTTGGGGATTATCGACTATGCTTTGGGGGGGTCTTATTTAAGAAGTCTTTCCCTACTCCAAAGTCTCCCAGAGTTTCTCCAGTATTTTCCAGGAGCGGTTTTACAGTTTGAGGCAGTAGGAACTTTGGTAATACAGAAGGGCTGAACAAGTTGGTTTGGAAAAGGATTATTTAGTAGGATGATTGAGATACTGTCATGTAAAATTGAGGGAGTTACAAGTATTTGAAATTGAGAGAGCATGAAGGAAAAAAATAACCTATGGAAATAAACAATAGAGGGCCAGCAGGTGGGCCAGTTAAGGCTGCTGAATCCCACGTGGATCAGTGCAGTTTGAGTTCTGGACCTGGTAGCTTGAAAAATATACTGGATCATGTGTATGTGTGCCCAAAATCCTGAGAGGAGAATGGATTGTGATGTGGCCATCCTCCATGGGGGGGGTGATTTCACTTTCCCTCTCTGTCTCTTACAAGCACACACTATAGCAAAATGGGTAAGTTTCTGTATTTCTTTTACAAGGTCCAATGACCAGTAGTATCCATTGGAATCAAAAAGTTTCTTTTGGCTAGTCTGGAAACTTGGTCAACATGAGCAACATTGTTTTATTTGGAAGAATGAAATGAATTTTACAGTATCAATTAAAAAAATAAAGGACTGAAATTTATAAATTAAGTCTTAACTGTGTGGTCCTTGTCTCTTTTGCTGTTACTATATATTCTCAGTTGCTAACAGTGAGGTTGGTTTCACTTTCCATCATTATGGATTTGCTGGTCAATGCAGAAGTGCAATGGAAGCAATAAGTAAGAAGTACTGTATAAGAATTAACAATAAAATAAGAGAAAGCACTTAGCCAAACAGGATTTGTGAACATAGGGGTTGTGAGAAATTGTCTCTGAACTTAATTGACAAATAGCATTGGTAGATTGATATTCCTGAAATCTAAAACTTTTCCCTGACAAATATTTTCCCTTTCATATGCAGTTAATTTTGATTTATGGAAACTAAGGAAAATTATTTTCAAGTAAGCCTTACTGTTAATAAACTAATATTGCAAATTGGAAGTAATTTTATGTTAAGTATGTTTTGGGGATTGTAGTTACATTAGATATTCCTTGGTTAGGGGTTATTGTTTTACATCATTATATCTTATCATAATCTGTTTTTCTTCACACAGTGTTATAGTTTTGCCGCTGGACTCTTCCCTCCCTTCCCCCACCCCATCAGGATGATATGAAACTTGAAAGAAGACGATGCATACAGGTGACTCAAGTTTTGAAATACAGTAAAACTATGGCTAAGAGAATGTGGGAACTGATGATATATTTTGAATGGGGGAGATTTCTGAAAAATAGGAATTAGTAGAGACAATGATTTAGATCAGTAAACGTTAAGAAGGTTGGGATATTTATTAAACCTCAGCATGATAATCAGTATTTATAGTGGTGTTAATACAATTAGAGTATAGTTGTTGATAGTACTTGAGCTTTTTAAAAGTTGTATAACAGTTTGGTGGGAATTGATATATTTCTCTTAATAAAGATAAAAAAATTATCTTTTTGGTTGAATGCATGTCTGCTCCAGATCCTTTTTAGAATATAGCAAATATTTTATGAGAGTAGATACATGGGAGTAGTACTGCGTCTTTAATAACTCTCTGGCACTTAATTTAAGGATATTACAACCATCTGTATAATCATACGTGTGATTCCTTAAGAAGATATGACAGGGATTTTGTTTCTTTGCTTCTTATTCCCTGTCTCTTTACATCTCTCCTTTCCTCCTTTTTTATCTTCCCTCCCTCCTGACTTTTCATCTTTTTGCCATTTGTATTTATATAGGAAAAGCAGTGTGAAGTTATTTTTGAAAGGATATTTTTACTGCTTTATAATTAATTGAAATTATTCATACATGGAAAAATTGTGGCTCTCTGTATGGCTATGCTCAAACTCTTGAAAATTATTGTAGCTACTGGTGGATAAAGTGTTACTAACTTCTAAACTTAAATGTTCTTTGATCAGAGAGATGGTGCAACATTTTGCTAAAACAAGTGATATATTTGAAGACTCTGTCAGAGATAGTTTTGATTATATTTATAAACTAAAGTTTGAAAATATCTGTAGCTGAAAAACAAGTAATTACATACATCTTGAATAGATACCTAATTACACAGTTTTTGTGGTTGAAGAAGTTTTTTTTGTTTGGAGATACGGACTTTCCAAAGAGAAAAAAATTGGAATTGTATTTTAAAAAATAATTTCAGGTGTTCGATGTTTATGAAGCAGTGTAGTGTGAATATTTTTGTAAATTATAGCTCAAACAATACGTACATGAGGGACGTACCATTTCCAAGACTCTGATGATAATTATTTTATAAGTCAAAAGTAGTTGAGTAATCATCTCCATAATGTATCTTTCTCTCACATATGCACACAGATGTGCATATGTATGTTTGCCTGTACTTATGATAATATGTCAGCTGTACATTCTGGTGAGTGACTGATTGTTAAGAATCTGCATGAATTTGATATTGACTATCACTGTTAAGGAAAAATAAATAGGAATATTTAATAGAAACTTTTTAGAATTTTATAAACATTTTTTGTTATCAGATTTTATAAGTTTGACCTTTTGGTGCAGGAACACTTTCTCAGCATTATCAGCTCCTGGATTGCTCCTTGGGCTCTATACTGCAATTGGCTGTCCCAAGTAGATGTTTACTTTCAACTGAGGTCAGTAGAGGAACAAAGTATTTTGTTCATAGATTCATCTATGAATATTTCTGACTTTGAAGACTTTTTCCTTATAGAAGTTTAGATTACAGAGTTGTTATTTATTCTCTAAGGATTCCTAAATAACTTTTTTTGGAAAGGCTTACAGCCTCAGAGGAATTAAATAACTAGAGGAAAAACAGAGTGTATAAAAGTTATATTGAGTTGTCAGAAAAGTCATGATGTATTTTTCTATGTTTTTTTATGCAAAAATGCGTCATGACTTTTCTGACAATCCAGTAGTTAATTTTGTGAATGTTGGAACACAGTTTACAAATAAGATTTATGATATAATCTAGTGTCTTATTTGGGCATGTATTTAAATATTATCAAAATTTATTGGCTTACAGAGGAAAAATAATCCAAGAAAAGATCTAGTTCTCTCTAATATGTATCAATTGTTGATCGATTTTTCTTCCTAAAAATGTGAAAGTTAGTAATTATTTTTTGAACATAAAATTAAGTTCTCATCATTAATAATGCAGCAGTTAACTGTTGTATTACTGTGTACCCATTTATTATACTTCAGCTGATTGAATTTTAACACATGAAAACTCATAAAGAGCTTCTCACTAAAACTTATTTCCAAAATGCATATACACATTTTTTTTTTTTTTGGAGGGTGGGAAGAGGTTTTTGCTATAGGGCATGTGTGCTCGCCAGACAGACAGAGAGATAGAAAGCGAGAAATCACCCCCCAGGAGGGATGGCCACGCCGCAATCCCTTTTCCTCCATTCTCCTCTCGGGATCATGGTCACGCATGCACACGTGCCCGGCGTGAGTTTTAAGCCACCGGGTCCGGGACTTGAACCGCAGTTGACTACATGGGAGTCCAGCGACATAGCCATTACACTAACTGCTGGTCCCTAAAATGTATATACACATTTGAAAACAAATACTCTGTTTTCTCCAGGCAGTACTATTCACAATACTGACTTTATGATGTTGGTTGGATGTGCTGTAACTCTCTTCCTCACACTATTTTATTGATGAAACAGGGGTCAGTGTGGGCATTGACTGGTCTTTAAAAAGTCAAAGCTTAATCGGTTTATTTTTATGGTAACTGTGGCATGATGGATGTGTTATTTAGCTTGATTATTACAGTCATGGTTTTTTTGAATGTAATCTTCCAATATCATGTATACCTTATATATATATACATATATATGTGTGTGTGTGTATATATATACATATATATATATATATATATATATATATGTATATATATACTGTTTCTATTTCCCGGTTATACCTCAATAAAACTGGAAAAAAATAATAGATTTTCACTGAACATGCCAGAGTTAGACTTTGATGTTATTTCTAGTACATGTCTGTACTTGTTTAATTGAGGTTTTTTTTTTGTAAATTTTTTAACTAGAATATGAATGAAGTAAATTTGTATTTCCTTTTGATATTTTAGAGGGAAAAATTTTTGTGAATAAACACATAGCTAGCATTTGCTTTTTATTAGGTACATTATAGGGACTCTGCCTATGAGGATTCCTGTGCTTACGGATCTAGGCATGTATTTCAGTTGGGGATGAGTGGATATGTAAACAAATGATGCAGTGGGTGTTTAGTATACATTTTTAAATTTTACCTGTGGTTCTCAAGGTGATTCGGCACATCTCCAGTAAAAATAGAAAATGCTGTCTGGGTAATAGCATCCAGCTGACACTTACATGTTATCAAAAATCTGTGTCTCACTTGTCTCTCATAAGCACATGAAATGTCTCCCTTCTATACATCCCTCCCATATAATACCCTAAAATGTCTCCCTTCCATACACCCCCTCCATACATTACTCCCATTTAATCCCCTAAGTGTTGAGTGGCACAATTCTATCCAAGCATACTGTATTCTTGGGAACCTAGAATTAACCAAATTCAGTTTATTTAAGCTGTAGAATCACTTAATTCTGAGATTAGATTTGGAAAATTAACTGCTTCAGAGATTACCATGCTCAGTGAATATTTGGAAAAAGAATGATTTTGCCATTTTACTGATACATAAAAATAACTACCTTAATCAAATGCCTGTTTTATTAAGTTTTCTTCAAATAGTTTTTAAGACTTTCTCATTATTTTCAATTTCTTTTGTTTTTCATAGTTTTGATATATACGTTTCCTAATTTCTAAGTGGAAGCAATGAATAATGACTACATTATGTATATGTCACATGAGAACATTTGGTGTTTATAGAAAAGATGATGGAAACCTGATGTTTGCCACACTGTAAAGTTAATTTCTTATACCTTAATGCCTTTACTCAAGACCCAGGTGAAAACAAGTTGGTTTATATTAGTTATTTTAGATTTTAGGGATTCTTAACTATACCTCTAAAAACAATGTCTGAATTCTGTGAAAATGACAGTGAAATGTAGTATTTTAATCTCCCCAAGTTTCCCTTAAAACAGATCAACTGGTATGGCAACACTAAAAACTCCTAACATCCACAGGACTAGGTGAATGAACAGTGTTCTGTCCCCACAGATCCAAATTCAGATGGGAGCAAATCTCTGAACACTGCAAGACCTGTGGTCTCAAGCATATGTTCAGAAGGAAGCAGCAGGGTTTTTCATGGACCTGAGAATAGGACACCCTCAAGATAGCCAATAATGATTCACTGGAAAGTGTGGCGTGCAATTTTGAGAATAGGAGCAGGAAGCCAAAGAAGAATTTTTGAGTTCCTTGGAGTATACAGTAAATTCCAAAGGGGTCGGAACTATCATATGAATTCTCCAAACTAACCAGTTCAATCATCTTTCTTGGTCATAGCACCACTCTAAGAAGATAACTGCAGGAAATAGAACCCAAAATAAACTGGATGGATACCATGGGGCAAAGGATAAAAGGTTGGATGAAAGTGGAGGAAGATAAAAGCACAGGAGAGCTTATTCATAAATCTTTATTTTGATATCCTTCATAAAAACAGAAGAGGACTCTCATTGAAGTTAGAAATGCTACTCCTGTTTCTTGAAAGTTTTTTACTTTACATGAAAATGAGCAACAGACAAGGATCACAGTCAAATTCCCCATGGGATTATTATTATTATTTTCATAAGGCAAAGAAATAAGGAGCAGAATATTACTGCTGACAGTAAAAGTGTGCTGGGAAGAAATGACAACAAGATAATTGAAATTGTAGCCTAACGTTTTAAAGCACACCTAGAGAAATTTGGGAAGCAATAAAGATAGGAAGAGCAACGTTAATCTGAAGAAGGAAAACTCAGAAATGTGTTGATTACCCAGTAAAGAAAAAAGAAAAAGAAAGAAATCCTTTGAAAAAGTGATGCCTAAATTGAAAGCCTATAAATGAGTGAAAAACAGTAGAAAATTTCTTCAGAAAAATAGGTGAATAGCAGAAAAAGTTTTAAACAAGAAGTAAAAAGGTAAAGAAGCATTCTAGAGAAAGTGACAGTTATTAAAGAGTCAGAAAAGTCTCAACATACAAATAATAGTCTCTGAAGAAGAACCAAAGCAATGAAATTTAACAACACAAATGATTATAACTGAAGAAAATGTTCTGAGATTGAAAGAAAATTGCTACTACATCTGGAAAGGGTATATTTTGTACTTGGTTAGGTTAAGTTGATCCAAAAATGACCAGCATGTAGACATGCTCTTAAAAAATTATTGGACTTTGGGGACCAGCAGATGGAATAATGGTTAAGTCGCTGGACTCCCATGTAGTCTACCATGGTTCAAGTCCCAGAAGTGGCAGCTTAAAACTCATGCTGGGTGCATGTGTGTGCATGCCCATAATTTTGAGAGGAGACTGGAGGAGAGGGGGTTGTTGCATAGCCATCCCCCTGGGGGGGGAGGGTGACTTCTTGCTTTCTGTCTCTCTGGTGAGTGCATGTGCGATATAGCAAAAATCTCTCTTAAAAAAATATAAATACACACACACACACACACACACACACATTGGACTTTAAAGAGGAGAACTGTTCGTGTATCTAGAAAAAAAGAAGACCCAAATCATTATTAAGGGAAGAAATATTAGATTACTGTCTAATTTTGGTAGCATTGCTTTATGCTAGGACCATAGAATATCATCTATTCATAATACACTAAAGGGAAACAAATGAGACCCTAGAGTTTTAGATCCAGCTAAACTGACTTCAAAGTACAAAAACAGCAGAAAAAATGTTAACACGTGAGAATTTGGGAACCGTGGTATCTGTGAGCAGTTCTTTAGGAATTCACTAGAGAACAAAACTCAGGCATCCAGGAAGACTGTAGGGATGTTGCTTTAAGGGGAACACTAAATAAATATTTGGGAAGCTTAAGTGATGGTTATGATGAGTCTAATGTGTAATGATTATATTCTCTGCAGTGAAGATCAATATATTTAAGAAAAGTAGAATAAGGTTGCTAATTGCTTTATAGTTATTAACAAGGAGTGAAAATACAGGGATCTTCAGAAAGTTTGTGGACAATGCATGTTATGAAAAAAACGATGCATGGAATTCAAAATTTTTAACACCAAAACAAACTTGTATTTTCATTCTAATTTTACATAGACTTTTTATAGTCCATTATATTGCTATATGTCAGATGACTGAAGGAGAGAACAGAGGGGGAGGAAAAGTAAATGAAATTTCAGTATTGTTCCTAAGTAGAGGAATAAATACCTCTCTATCTTTATACACGTAATGGGGAAAAAAAGGAAAAAGGAATAGATTTGGAGGAATGATAAAAGACATTAATATTAAGGTAACCATGAGAACAGAAATATGAAGGGTCATCTTAATTTCTTTATGTGGGAAATAATCATCAGAGTTATGATAATAATACTTGTGATGATGCATAGCACATACCCAGAAGATGTGCTCGCCCCAGTTGTTACCATAGTATATGAAAGTTTAAAGCTTGCATTTTCTCAAATTTTCTGTTTCTTTAAGAACCTGTTATATCTGTTCAAATTACATGTTAATACTGTATTTGTTCTACCTGTAGTTTTAGACTTAAATTAAAGTTCAAATTCATGGACTGGCAGATGGCATGGTGGTTAAAGGTGCTGAATTCCCACATGGCCAACCAGGCTGAGTGTACCAGGCAGCTTGCTTTTTCGCTTTTTGTTTCTCTCTCTGTCTGTGGTCAAATAACAAAACCAGGATTAAATAAATAAATAATTCTTTTTAAAAAGTTCGAATTCACATCTCACTAATATACTTTAAAATTTGTGTTGGGGGACTTTTTTCATTGTGCCTGGTCTTAAAGTACAATTTATGCTTTAAGCAGTTATACATCAGAATTTTCTTGTGTCCTAGTATCCTACACACAGTATTTAAAAATGTTTGCTAGCTTGATAGAGGAAACATAACTCAGTATTTAAATTTTTATTTGTTCTCATATTAGTCAGATAGAATGATTTCTTAGGGTTGTTACTTTAGGTTATTTTGTGGGCTTATTTTTTGTTTATATACTCTCTTTCTATATATATATGTATATATGTATATGCATGTATTTTCTTAAATAGGGTAGAGTGTCTCAGTTGTGATCTTCTTGCCTCATCTGTCAGCTGTTTGAATTGGTGGTGGTTACAGGCATGTGTCATTATGCCTGGCCTTTGGATTGGACCTGGAATTGATCCTGGACCTCCCATGGGGTCTCATTCTACAGAGCAGCAGTGTCTTAGTGGCACCCACCACTTTTTGGTCATCTTCGTTGATATTTACCTTGGGTTTTAATTAAATGAAATTTTATGAGAGTTCTTCATGGAACCCTTATCAAATAAATGATTTACAAGTGTTAGCTCATATACTGTTAATGATAACTCTGAGATACCATGATAACTAGCTGGAGGTTAGGTAGCCCGGTCCAGGTCACACAGCTAGTAAGGGGTGGTATGAGGCTGAGTGTTTTCCTCCTCTTCATCATTGTGTTTTGTTTCATATTGCACAAACATTTTCCAGTTAGCACTTGTCTTTTCTTTTGCTCATAGTGTCATGTTATATAGGAACTTTAAGTTAAGTGCATAAGGACTAGGTCTTATTTACTAGTTTAACACCTGAAACAATAGATTCTTCAAATACATCTGTTGAACACATGGGACTAAATAAGCCTATTAACGTTTGTTGATGGTGATGACCTTTTATTTTGTGTAATATATTCCTCTTTTAAAGGGAATCCCAAGGGCTTTATAAATAAAACATTCTTTTATTGAAATAAGATGCAATAAGCTTAACAGTATTAGCTTTTCTGGAAAGTTTGTGGAAGTAATCACTGCTTTAAAAAAAGAACATGTGTTCTTAAATTTGCAGATGACTTGTGAAGATTGTGTATTACGGACATTGGTTTCATTTATAGATCGAAGTGAAATGAATATTGAGCTAAATAGATATTTGCTTCTAGGAATATGATTTCGTTTCTATATCTTTAGATATGAGTAGATTGACTATTATTTTAAAAGTTCTGAATACATTTTTGTTTAGTTTAAGAAATAAGATTCTTGGGTCAGCAGGTGGTGTGGAGGTAAAAGTGGCTAGATGCCACCCATATGACTGACTGTGTTCAAGTCCTGAACCTGCAGTTTCAAAATCATGCTAGGTGTGTGTGCATGTGGGTGCTCAAAATCCTGAGAAAAGAACAGAGGAGAAGGGATTGCAGTTTGGCCAACCCCTGCCCGTCCCCTTACTTTTCCTCCTCTTTCTCTCTCTCTTTCTTCCTGGAAAGTGCACATACCCTGTAGAAAACTTGACTGGGGGTGAGGGGGAAAGAACAAAGATATTTTAAAAGGAGAATGAAAACTAAAACCTGATGTACGTTACTGCTCAAGGTTTGGATCTTGTGGGTCAGCTCCTCACAAGGTATAATTTAAGATTTTACTTTTCTTTCAGTATTCGTATACCCTTTTCTGTGTGGTTGACATCTGGCTACTTAGTGATGATGCTTTAATTCAGGCCAGTGTAACCCTTACTCTGTTGTTTAAAAAAAGTGTCTCAATTCATATTGTTAATGGATTTATATTAGAAACATAAATAAGTTTATTTATGTTTTTATAAGCCATCTTCAAAATATACTACATGGAATCGAGTAGTACTTAAAAAGTAGATACTTCAAGATGTGTACATTTCATTTTGTTAATACAACCAGATTTGCTTTGTATGAAGTTACAAAAACTAAAAAATTAAAATAAGGTTGTTGAATGCTTGCTGGCTGTTTATATAACCCAGTGGTTACAGCCAGCCTTTTCCTTCTGCTAGTAGCAGTATTCTATGGGCAATGCTCAGGTGACATTAAATTCAGATTTGTATGTTTTTCCTAAATGAAATATTGATCCCTCAGTTTACAAATGCATGTGTTAATAAAATTCATTCTTCATTCTCACTTGTAGGGATGGGTAACCCCTTTTAATCTTTTAGATTTTAAATTATGCTTTACACAGTGATATGTTTATATATCTCCATTTATCATTAAAAAATGGTCCTTCTGGAAAGGTGAAACCAAATTGCCCACTCTTCATCTTTTTCTTGCCTATTTCTCCTATTCTTGTTGTCATTTTTGCCATAGTGTATATGCATTCACCAGAGAGAGACAGAGAGAAAGTGAGAAATCACTCACCAAGGGGGATAACCACGTCACAATCTCTTCTTTTCCACTCTCCTCTTGGGATTTTAGGCATATGTGCCTGGTGTGATTTTCAAGTTGCTGTGCACAGGACACCAACCATGGAGTAAGCCATGTTGGATCCAGCTGTCTCAGTTACTATGCCACCTTGTCCTATTCTTATTTTAAAATTTTTCTGTTTAGTATTAAAATTCTATAAATTTTTAAATTAAAGTTCTATAAATTTTTTTATAGTTTTTGCTGTGAGACAGGTGCGCTCTCCAGAGAGTGAGAGACTGACAGAGAATGAATATACATCCCCAGGAGGGATGGCCACACTGCAGTCCTTTCTCCTCTTGGGATTTTGGGTACATATGCACATGTTCCTGTGTATTTCTCAGGCTGTCAGGTCCTGGACTTGAACCACATAGTCAGCCACGTGAGATTCAGCTGCATCAACCGTTATGCTATTTGCTGGCCCATATTTTTTTTTCTTTTTTTGGAGAGTTTTTTTTCTTATTGGGCGTGTGCGCTCACCAGAAAGACAGAGAGAAACAGAGAGATAGAAAGCGAGAAATCACCCCCCAGAGGGGATGGCCACACTGCAGTTTTCTCCTCTCGGGATCTTGGGCACGCACGCACACGCGCCCGGTGTGAGTTTAAGTCATGGGGTCCAGGACTCGAACCGTGGTCGACTACATGGGAGTCCAGCGACATAGCTATTACACTACCTGCTGGTTTTATTGCTGGCCCATATTTTATAAAATTGATTTTAACATTTTTCTCTTTTTTTATGCCAGGGAGCATGTTTTTTTTTTGTGTGTGTGTGTGTGCGCGCGCACACGTATGAGAGCAAAACAGAGAAAGCACATCCCAGTGGGCCCCAGTCATACCACAGTCCTTTTTCCTCCAATTTTCCACTTTGTCAATATTCTGGGTATATGTGTACCTGGTTCAATGTGTGTTTTGTTTTGTTTTGTTTTGTTTTGTTTTGTTTTGTTTTGTTTTGTTTTGGTTCAGTGTGTTTTTCAAGATACCAGGGCTGGGACTCAAGCCTGGTTGGTTATGTGGGATCTGAGTTCCTCTGTGTGGTAATTAACCGCTCTGCTATTGCTCTGTTCTAAACCTCTCTCAACCAGTCAGTTTTAGACAATGTCTTTAAGATATTAAAGTAGGATGGTAGTGCCTTTTGCATTTTTTTCTATCTCACAGCCTTTACTCACCAGACAATTATTTTTACATTGTATATATACTTACATACATCTTTAATTTAATTCTGTGTTTTTGCCTTAAAATCTTCCAAAGGTTGGAAACAGAAAATTATACTGGAAAAACACATAGTATTATGTATTAGGACTTATAGAAAGGGAATTGTAATACTATATAACTAAATTTCTTCTAATTTTTCCATGGGAGAAACTTTACCACTGATATTGAGGTGTAGTGCAGTGTAATTATTTTAAAAAAGGTTTTAATTCTATAATACCTCTTCAACTTTCACTAAGAAAGTTTATTTTTTTTTAATTTATATTTTTGTTTTTTAGTTTTTTGTCATAGGGTGCATGTGCTTGTGGTGGGGGGGGGGGGGGAGAAAAGGAAGATGATAAATCATCCCCGAGGGGCAGGGAGGATGGCCATGCTGCAATCCCTGTTCCTCCATTCTCAAGATTATGAGCATACTTACACACATGCCTGGTGTGATTTTTCAAGCTGCTGGATCCAGGACTCAAGCCGCTGTCGGCTATGTAGGAATCCAACCCCTTAACCACCACACCATCTGCTGGCACCAGGAAAGTCTGTTTATTTATTTTCATTATTATTATTATTATTATTATTATTATTATTATTATTTTGGAGAGATTTTTGCAATAGGGTGCATGCATTTAATGGAGAGACAAGAGAGAACAGAAAATGAGAAATCATCTCCCTGGGGCAGGGGGAAATGACCATGCCACATTCCCTTCTCCTCCATTTTCCTCTGGGATTTTGGGCACGCACTCACATGTGCCTGGCGTAAATTTTAGGCCGCTGGGTCCGGGACTCAAACTGTGATCAACTGCATGGGAGTCCAGCAATGTAACCATTAAACCATCTGCTGGTCCCAGAAAGTTTATTTTTAAATCTGAGACGTGGAGTAATTATTTAAGATGTTGTCACCTTTGGTCTATAGTTTGTATAGTATTTCAACAGTAAATACTGTGAACTGCTATTACCCAACCGTAAAACTAGAGCTTCCTCTGCTGTAATCTACTTCTATCCCATGTGATAGAACTGAGTGTAGGTTGGTGTTTTGTGGGTGAGTTGTATGGACTGATAGGCTTCAGTTTAGTGAATGTGACTTGAAGCTCTGGCGGGAAGATTCCTTTTCTTGCATTGCTAGGTTAAGGAGACCCCGTTTAACTGTACAGATCGGTTCAATTTCCTGTATAGACTGCCTTGGTCATTTTTTTGACCTCAGCCTAGGGGCAAGTGTATTTGATGTGGCTGGGACTGTGTGTGTTGATAGTTCTTGTGGGAGATAGATTTTATTTTTTAAAGCTTATTTATTTCTTCTGTGAGAGGGGCAGAGAGAGAAAAGAGGCAGACAGGTACCCCCTAAGAGGACCCTTATGCTGCCATCAAGCCCCAGATCATAGGCAGATGGGTGTGTTCAGGGAGATCTCTGGATGTGAACCAGGAACCTTTTCATGTGAGATAGCCTCACAGAGCCTTGCGTTACTGCTGTGCTACCATCAGCTCTGACTTATTAAGAGCCATTAGGAGAGGCTGATCATGCTGTCAGTCGTTCTCTAGTAAATCAGGCCATTCTCTTATCTCCTATTCCAGTTTTCCTTTTATGCAAAACGGCTTCTGCCACTTCTGCTGTGGTTCTTGGTGCCAGCTTTCTGCTCTAGATCTTCTTGACATTCCTTAAATTATTGCAGTAATCCCCCCGGGGTTTTTGTGTGTTATGGAAAACTGTCAAAACCTTTGGTTCACTGGTATACCTCTATCCCATGCTTTAATTAATTTCATTTTAATGTTTTATTGTCATTTTGGTGGGTGTTATGGAATATATGAATACACGTTTTATTTATCTAGTACTCTAAATCTTCTTGTTAGAAGCTTGTGAAACAGATTACAGTGTGCTTTTGACTCTGTCTTGTCATTAGTACAAAACTTTTTTCAAGCACTACTTTGGTCATGGCTACCCTTGGTTCTTTTATTTAGCAAGAGCTAGATGGCTAGTTGTATGTATTAAGATCTAGATGACCTTTCTGAACTCAGTGAAAATTTTTGATACTGCTCACCTGTATCCTGTAGTATATTACTTAAATTTGCGGTGGAAGCTGCTATGTTGGAAGTTAACACCTCCACTTCACTTCCTGCCTTTGTGAATTTTGGTTTGGGCCTCTTATTACTTGGTTTTCAGTATGACTGCCTATCCCTTTTAGGTGCTGACCCCAAGGCTCTTGAAAGTGAATTTTTCTTTTCTTTTTTTTTTGGAGAGGTTTTTGCTATAGGGTGCGTGCGCTCGCCAGGAAGACAGAGACAGAAAGCAAGAAATCACCCCCCGGGGAGATGGCCACGCCTCAATCCCTTCTCCTCCATTCTCCTCTCGGGATCTTGGGCATGCACGCACACGTGCCTGGCGTGAGTTTAAGCTGCTGGGTCTCGGACTCGAACCATGGTCGACTACATGGGAGTCCAGTGACATAGTCATTATGCTACCTGCTGGTCCCAATTTTTCATATTTTTCTCATTCTTAAGTCGACCAAGTGTACCTCCCAAATTTATTAAATCTGCCTACTTGTTTTTAATATGTCATGGAAATTAATAAGAAAATACTTAATGCATTTATGCAGATGAAGATACTTAAAGATGGTACTATGTTTTATTGTGATAAATACAGTACAAAAAGTATTTCTAACCTTAAAATTTATTACCAGGAATCTTTTTGTTTTAGCCTCATACTATAATGGCTACTTGTAGTTGATTTTTTTTGGGGGGGGAGGGAGAGATTTTTTGCTCTAAGATATGTGTGCTCACCAGAGAGACATGGAATGACGGAGAGACAGAGAGGAAGAAATCACCTCCGAAGACGGCTGGCAACATTGCAATCCCCTGGGCACACACACACATGTGCCTGGCGTGAGTTTTAAGCAGCTAGATCGAGTACTGAAACTGTGGTCGATGGGAGTCAAGTGTCTTAATCACCACGCTACCTGCTGGTCTACTCCAAGTTGAATTTTAAAAGCTTTTAGTTAATTTTGTATTTCCATAATAGCTGAATGAGGGAGCAAAGTATACTTGATATACAGCAGGGACTATAATGTTCTAGGTGCCTTGTTTTGGGAGTGGTGGAAACAAGAGGATGGAACTATTTTCCAAACATGAGTTAGTTGAGTCACAATATTAAGAACAGCCCGATATTTTTAAATGTATGTATATACTCCAGAGTTAACTAATAGTTTACCTTTTAGCTATGTAAGACTTGTGGGAAGTAGGGGAAAATAGCATTGCTCTTAAGTTAGAGAATACAGATTCCTACTGGACTTATTACAGAAATACCTAGCAAAACTATGGTGGCAACCTGTTTATGGAATGAGGTATTAGAAACTCAACCAATGTAGTTGATCTATATTTTTTCACATTAGATGGCTTCAAGTTAAAGATAGGAAATGTGTTTTTTAAAACTATAAAATTTCATTGCATTTCTTGCTAAATTACAAAATTGTTAAGATATGATTTGTCATTCGAGATCACGCTAGATAATACATTGAGAGGATAGAGGCTGTTTCTATATCTTTTTCTTTTCTTTTTTCTTTTCTTTTTTTTCTTTTTTTTTTTTTTTTTTTGCTATAGGGCGCGTGCGCTCGCCAGACAGACAGAGACATAGAGACAGAAAGCGAGAAATCACCCCCCAGAGGGGTGGTCACTCCGCAATCCCTTCTCCTCCATTCTCCTCTCCGGATCTTGGGCACGCACGCACACGCGCCCGGCGTGAGTTCTAAGCCACCAGGTCCAGGACGTGAACCGCGGTCGACTACGTGGGAGTCCGGCGACATAGCCATTACGCTAACTGCTGGTTCCCAGAGGCTGTTTCTATATCTTGAACATCATTAATTGCAGATGAGAAGCTACCAGTTAGTTAATCTAAATATATTTCTTATAGCATAGGGGAGAAAATCTAATTAGAATAATGTATCTTTTAAAAAACTTAGTAATTGGGACCAGCAAATGGCATAATGGTTCTATCACTGCACTCTCACGTAATTGACTGTGGTTTGAGTCCTGGACCTGGTGGCTTAAAACTCACCTGGGGCCAAATGATGTTTATTTGGTACAGGAGCACTTCTGTGCAAGGACGACTCCTCATCTATCACCCATGACTGATGGCTCTGGGCTCCCTGGTTGTTACAACACTGATTTTTTTTTTTTTTCCTTTTCTTTAATAAGTTGGGGGAGGGGAAAAATACCCTCAGCAGGGTCTCATGCCATGATTTCCACCCTGCCTGGCCTCTGGGATTATGGGTACAGTTGCCTTGTGTGTACCGGGCGACTGGGGAACCAAACCTGTAGTCTTCCTGTGGATCCAGCCTTGCTTGAGCAGCGCATTACCACTGTCACCCAGCTGTCCTTTCACTGTGTTTTTCAGTGACCGTGGTGATGGGAGTGTTTTTCTTTTCTATGATAGGTATTCTTTTGTATTTGAGAGTGGGAGACTGATAATCTTAGACATAAGTTGTCACCACCACCCTTCCCTCGATAGATTGCTGTCCTGGTGTCTTAGAGGAGAGGTCAGACTGAGGAGAGAGTCTTCTCTCCTCCCATGCCCAGCACAGCATGTGTGATCGCGTTTTAAAGCTGGAAAACTTTCAAAACTTAAGTTCCAGAATTAATGTGGAAAATCTGGAAAATTTTTATAGTGCAGTATATTAGTGTGCTAAGTGGGGATAATAAAAGATTGTAGGAATGGAATTTTGGTATTTAGGAGAGAGGGGAGGATGGACATAGGCCCATAGAGAAGTCATTCCAAGTGATCACCGTAGATGGCATGCTCTAAGGCGGGCTCAGGTCAGGTGTTGTATTGTCTGAGTGTGTCCCAGGGAGGCATAGGATGGACTTGGATGTCAAATGCCAGTAAATGCCCAGTATTTGTATATTGCTGGAGGCTGGGATTAGGTAAGAGAGGAATTGGAAAAAGGGCTTATAATGCATTTTATTATTTTTTTAATTTATTTTTTGGAGAGGTTTTTGCTGTAGGGCGTGTGCGCTCGCCAGCCAGAGAGACAAAGCGAGAGATCACCCTCCAGGGGGGATGGCCACGCCTCAGTCCCTTCTCCTCCATTCTCCTCTCGGGATCTTGGGCACGCATGCACACGCACCCGGCGTGAGTTTTGAGTCACTGGGTCTGGGACTCGAACCGCGGTCAACTACATGGGCATGGGAGTCCTGCGGCATAGTCATTACGCTAACTGCTGGTCTCTTATAATGCATTTGTAAGCCTCTGCAGTGGTTTTTATCTTTATTACATAATTACAGATTTTGGGGGGGAACCATTAGTTAGCGTAGTGGCTATGTCGCTGGACTCCCACGTAGTCGACCACGGTTTGCGTCCCGGACCCGGTGGCTTGAAACTCATGCCGGGTGCGTGTGCGTGCGTGCCCAGGATCCCGAGAGGAGAATGGAGGAGAGGGGATTGCGGCGTGGCCATCCCCCCTAGGGGGTGATTTCTTGGTTTCTGTCTCTGTGTCTCTCTGTCTGGTGAGTGCACTCGCCATATAGTGAAAATCTCTCCAAAAAAAAAAAACATAATTAAAGATTTTGGTTTCATATTTCTTGCCTGGTTAAAACAGAGCTGGAGCCTTATCCCAAATCATTATTGCAGATTTGTTGATCTTCCTATTAATAATTTTACTATGGATTTGATTTTAAAGTGGTTGGAGGTAATTGACTAGAGAGATACCTCAGGTCATCTTTTCCTGGAGTTGACTCCCTTGTTTACCCCATTTTCGGCGGTCTTCACCTTACTGGAAAGTCTACTTCTGATCTGTTTTTACAGCTGCTTATTTTTGTCTATAATTTTTTTTTTCTTACAGAAGAAAAAAAAAAAAGAAAAAAAAATTAAAAAAAAAAAAAAAAAAAAAAAAAAACTCACCTGGGCATTTGTGTACCCAAGATTCCGAGAGGAGGAGGCTTGGCCATTCTCCCCCTCCGGTGATTTCTCGCTTTCTGTCTCTCTGGCAAGCGCACGCTCCCTATAGCAAAAATCTCTCTTTAAAAAAAAAAAAAAATAAATAAAACCAAAAACTCTTAATGATTATTCATATACTTAGAAAACACCTTTTTACTAGGAATTTAAAAATATATTTCATATAAAAAAGATTGTAATTTAGTGAGTGAACTATTTTTAAACATTTTAAATGCTTAATTTCTGATTCTAAAAGTAGTACTTATTGACACTTTCCTAAATGCCACAATTTAAGTAGCCTTAAAGAGAATCGATGCTAAGCTAAACAACATTTAAATTCAGGATGTTTTATCCCCAGAGCATCTGTCACCAGGCAGATGATGTTTCCTTGTATCTCTTGTCCCCAAAGGAAAGTAGAAATGCAAAGGTTTTAATTTTTTTCCCCTTCAAGGACAGGAAAATTTTGTGATAGGAAAAATGTTTAAGAAGTGATCCAGGCAACAACAGTCCTTTTTTTTATGTGGAAAATGCCCTTTTTACAGTTTTAGTTTGGAAGACCAACTGGAGTCAGGATTGCTCTCAATGTGGAAGGAATAAAAACATGGGAGAAGTAACCTAAATAGAAACTGACTTTAAAATTTTCTTTCTCTTTATTCTTCTCAATTAAAGGAGGCTCATCAGGGTTCCAGGTAGTTAAAAATGCACCAAATGATGTTGAAAATTTAAAGTACTAAGACTGAATTTTTCAGGGACTGGATTAAGTACTTTGGGTTAGGAAGTAATTTTCAAACCTTTGAATTCTTGATTAGTTGAGGTAGATGATAGCATGGGGAATGATTATAGACTAATCTTACTTTACATTTACATTTAAGTATACTTTCATGTGGTCAAGAAATCAAGAGACTTACTGATTCCTAACTAATGTATTGATTGTTCATGGGTAATGTGGAAGATAGTTGGGAGGGCTTTAATTTTTATCTGTAGGATCATATGTGGTTTGTTTCTAAAAATACAGTTTGTTTATAGAATAAGGGGTAGTAGATGCTCTTTAAGTTTCCTTCCAGGTTTTAAAGTTGTTATTGATTCCTCTCTCCTGGTTAAGGTGGTGGTATTGGCCTGTAAGTGTTTTTTCATCCAGAATCCCTAAGCAGAGAGAACATGGGAAGAGATCAGGAGACAGTGGTTGATAGTGGGTGGTGGGCAGGTGGTAAGGACAGGTTGGAGAGAGCATAAAAGTGGCTTCATTTTCTTATTTAAGAATCACTAACTTCTTCATGGTGTGGGATGAATATGTACTCCATTTACAACATAAGTGCTGGGATAGTTGCGACAAGTTGATCTATTTTAAAATGAAATTGTATCTTTTATAAGGCACAAATAGGAACTGTGTCTCCTTGACACGTTTCAAAGCATTTCTCTGAATATGGGAGATTAAAGAAATTCTCTCAACCACCAAGAATTGTCAGGACACTAATGTTCTTTAAAACTATCTTTGTAGCTGTTAGTATGTTCTGACAGAGTTAAAAATGTTTTTATGTTTTGTTCATTTTTAGAAATTTTATACGTGAATGCTATGCATTTATGTTTTGGTTACATCTTAATTGGACTTGGTTCCCAGATGTATTACTTACTTGGTTCCAATCTGCATATTTTAAGTCCTATAGATTAATACTTAATTTGAATTTTATTACCTTAAAATTATTTCTGAAATTTTATATAATTATTTAATAATATAATGAAATTATATATTAAAGAGTATCATAATAGAAGCAGTGTTATTTCTCTCCAAACTGAGAATGCTTATTTGAGACTTGCTTTCTCTTATCCTTATTATAGAATAAAAATGCTTTGTAGGATTTCTTTGAAATGTAACGTTTGCGATTCTATTTGAATGTATAGAAAGCCGTTTACATAATGCTGAGTAGGTGGGGGGATTGAAAACGATAGTGGCAGCATCTGTTAGAAAAAGTCGTGAGTCTATAGAGTAAAAAGTTAAATGACAACACATGCACCTCTTTAACTAAACTGTGTGTGTATTACTATTAGATTGTCTTTGGAGTGAAAAGTAGAATATGATTCCAATCCTCTACAGTTACTGTTAATTTTGTTCTAAACCTGAAAGCGTTAACAGCAACTTGAAAATGTGACAAAGCTCAATTTCATTTCTTGTTTATTGCTTGTTTTCCTATTGGACAATTGGAAGTAGCTCTGCCCTGGCAACTAAAAGAGGCGATTTGCATAACCGAGTTTGATTGGCTAACATTCTGACTAACAGTTCCAATCATATGGTGTCGGTTTAGTGGTAGGCTATGCTAATTAGCTGCTGTTGCTGGGGTTCAGGATAGTTTCTGTGTGCTGTTCTGCTGCATTGTGTTGCCTGGTGAGAGACATTGATAAATGAGTGTTTAATGATCTGCAGCAGTTCCCACTCACTGCGGGCAGGCGGATTTTAGAACAGAAGTGGAAATAAGGATTTAATTGCTCTGTTAAATACCTGTAACCCAAAATGTGTGTATTGAATTATAGAACTGAAGTTGTATAAAATCTTTATCTAATTAAATATTTTATAACATAAAAGGGAAATACTTTAGCTTTGTTTATCTCTTAAAATATAAACCTTAGGTAGCAGCATCACAATGCAGAGGTTTTCTAAAACTGTTTAGAAAAATTGGGTCATTTTTCTACAGATTAGAAATAATACCGTTACAATAAGTAGTATATTTGTTTTTTTTCTCTTGATTTCGATCTTTTATAAAGATACGTGTTTGTTTTTAATAAGTTGGGGCAAGCTTTTGGATAACAGAATTTATTTTGTACTTCCCATGTATTTTAGCAAATAAGAGCATGAACTTGAATTCCCCTGCTTTTGTTCTATTTAGTTTGAGGATGGGATTGTTATTCACTCTATCCTGCTATCATTTACCTTTCTAATTTAAGTCAGATGTTTTAACTATTGCTTATATTATCTTTGTTTTTCATTAAGTCTTTATTGGATTCTGTTTGGTGGGAGGTTCTGTGGAAAATAGAAATTCAGTGCTTTGTTCAAGGAACATAGAGGTAAACAATAAACATATGCAATATTAGCTAAAAATACAGAATGACCAAACGGAAAAGGCTGTAGGATTTATCTGGAAAAGTGTAGGGAAGAAAACCGTTAGGTCCTTTTGTGGTAGTTACATTGAAATAGATTGAGTAACCTGGAAAAGACTTAAAGAAGGACCCCTAGAACTTATGAAAAGGTTTTTATGACGTAGGATTCAAATAACTGTAGAGATAGGAAGAAAGAACATTTTAGGGTGAGGAATAGAGTAATAACAGCAGTGTTTGTGATACTTGGTTTTTTGTTTTTGTTTTTTTGCTGTAGGGCACGTGCGCTCGCCAGAGAGACAGAGAAACAGAAAGCGAGAAATCACCCCCCCAGGGGGGATGACCACACCTCAATCCCTTCTCCTCCATTCTCCTTTTGGGATCTTGGACACGCACGCACACGCGCCTGGCGTGAGTTTAAGCCACCAGGTCCGGGACTCGAACTGCTGTCAACTACACGGGAGTTCAGCGACATAACCATTATGCTAACTGCTGGTCCCGTGATACTCAGTTTAAAAGCATACATGGTCACAATGACCAAAGCCTCTGGTATGTTAGATATCTCAGGGCCTGAGCTTTCAAGCAGCTTGGTGGCATTCCCCTAAAATCAAAGCTGGTCTCTCACTACTCCAGTGGTATTGACCTCAGTTTTTGGTTTTGTAGTAAATAGTGCTCCTCACTTTTCATGTCTGTTGGTTAAAGCATAGGGCATTTACCTTCTTTTATCCTCCATTTGTCTGACATCGAAACACAGGCATCAGAACTGATCTGTGAATTTAGATGTTTGTATTTAATTTTCTTAAAAACTTACTCTTTTAATTGTTCTGTATTTAAGAGTCTAGTTAAAGTAGACAAGCAAGCTAAGGATGCTCTTACAGACTTGCAAAGAATGGAAACAGTTATTTATACTTTTGTAGGCATTTATATTAAAGATATATTCTCTTTTTTAAGAATTATTTTATTTAACTTTATTTATTTATTTCTTTAATTTGACCAGAGAGGAACAGAGTGAGAGAAAGAGGGGTGAGGGGGATAGCAAGAAAGCAAGCTGCCAAGCCTGGGATTTGGAACAGCTGTCGGCCATGTGAGAGTCCACTGCCCTTAACCGTCATGCCATCTGCTGGCACAATTGAAGATATATTCTAAAATAAGTTTATAGAAATGCTTTATTCAGCCAGAGTCAAAGGGACCAAGACACAGAAAACGAAGAAGGATGTGAGAGATCTGTACATAACAGTATTACACAATGGAATATCCTTGCTACAAGAGAAGTGGAAATTCAGAAGAGGGAATGATTTTGGAATGGGATTAGAAAAAAAATTCTTGGTTGAGTAGTATTTCACAGTCTTGAAGTTGTATAGGACTTTAATAGTTGATGTTGTAAGGCTTCACGTTACGGATTTTGTTATACCTACTGAAGGTAGAAGCCGTTTTAGAGAATTTAGGTCACTAAGTTAGATTGTAAGGGTGGTTGTTGAGTATAAAAAATAAAGACTATTTTTTTTTCTTTTTCTGTCATTTACCAGAGGGTATGTGCACCCTATGGAGAAAACACTGGGATGTAGAGGTGAGAAAGCATTCCTCATGGGCTGTCACAGTCTTTTCTCCATTTCTCCCTCCTTCTGGGGTTTTTGGGCATGCACATGCATATGCCCAGTGTGTTTTGCACTCTACTGGAGCCAGGAGACTGGACTGGTGTGTGGGATCTAGTCACCTTAACCACCATGTCACCAACTAGTCCTTAATTTTTTAAATGAGAGCACTTATGAAGGCATGAGAGGATAAGGAAGAGGAGAGGGGACAAGAAAGGAAAGAGAAACCACCCTTCACAAGGCTTTGTCATGGGTCCATATTCTTTCCCTTGTCTTCTAGCTTCTCAGGGTCTTAGGTGTGCTTGATTTATTTCAGACTGACATGGAAGTCCAACCTTCGTGTTGACTATGTGACTTTCAGAACTTCAGTCCAGTATGTTACGGTCTGTACCACCTTGGCCACGCTGAATTTAAAAATTCTTCACACAGGGTTTTGCACTTTTTTTTTTTTAATGAATGGTTCTCAGTGTTTGCAGCAATTTTCAAAATTGACATTTCTTTGATTTTTTAAAACAGGAAAATATGTTGAATAATTCTGGAGTGTTTAGCTTAAGCATCTGGAGGGCTTGAGTTGTTATCACTGGAGGCGGTATGTACTTCTAGAGAAGCAGATTATTTGGGAAGATAGGTACCTTTAAAAGGTCAGGTTTTGAGTGCGTCAGACTTTTTTAGCACCTTTTTTGTATTAAAATTGATACATAGTAAACTTAACATAGTTAAAGTATACAAATGTTTTCTTCAAAAATTTTTTTTAGAGGTTTTTTTGTATAACGCACGTGCACTTGCCAAAAAGAGAGAGAGAGAGACAGAAAGTGAGAAATCACTCCCCAAGGGGGGTGTCCATACTGCAGTTCCTTTTCCATTCTCCTCTTGGGCTTGCACACATACATGCCTGGCCTGTAAAATGTGCAGTTTGATTAATTTTGACATGTGTCACCTGTAAAACTTTCACCACAATTGAGAAAATGACTCCCACTCCTCCCCCAAGATTTCCTTAGCTTTGTTTTTTTTTTTTTGGAGAGATTTGTTTTTTGCTATAGGGTGCGTGCGCTCGCCAAACAGAGAGAGAGACATAGAGACAGAAAGCGAGAAATCACCCCCCAGGGGGGATGGTCACGCCACAACCCCTTCTCCTCCATTCTCCTCTCGGGATCTTGGGCACGTACGCACACGCGCCCAGCGTGAGTTTTAAGCCACCGGGTCCGGGACGCGAACCGCGGTCGACTACATGGGAGTCCAGTGACATAGCCATTACGCTAACTGCTGGTTCCCTCCTTAGCTTTGTTTTTTGTAATACTGTCCCCACCCTTGTGTCCCTAGGTAACAGGTAGTTTGCTTTCTGTCATGAGTTATTTTTTCAGGAATTTTGGATAAACAGAATCATACAATATGTTCTTTTTGTCTACTTGTTTTCACTTGGTGTAATTCCTTTAAGACTAATCCATACTATATTACCAGTCAACACTTTATTCTTTTTACTCCTGAGTAATATTTTATCCTGTGAATATACTATGGTCTTTACATTTTATCCTGTTGAAAGACATTTGGATCGTTTGTACATTTTTGACTGTTATGAATAAAGTTGTTGTAAATGTTAATGTTCAACTTTAAATGGACATATGTTTTCGTTTTTCTTGGATAAAAACACTGAATAGTGGAATGAGTGATCGTCTGGTGGTTATATGGTCATTAACTTTTTAAGATAGTGTTTAACTGTTTTCTGCAGTAGTTGTACCAAAATGCATTTCCACCAGCAATGTAGAAGAGTTTCAGTTCCTCCCCATCTTGCTGTAGTTGGTTGTCAGTCTTCTTAACTTTCTTTAACCTTTCTTTAACAAAAAAAAATTATTAAATTTTATTTATTTATTGTTTTTAATTTGACCAGAGAGAGACACACAGAAAGAGAGAGGGAAAGTGGGAAAGCAAGCTACCAGGTCTGGAACTTGAACTGTGGTTGGCTAGGTGGAAGTGTCCAGTGCTTTAACCACCACACTACCTACTGCTTCCCCCCTCACTGCCATTTTTAAAAAAGATTTCTGCTTCAGGAAGTGTGCACTGACCAGAGAGACACAAAGTGAGAAATTACCCCCAGGGTGGATGACCATGCCAGTCCCTTCTTCATTCTCCTCTCTGGATTTTGCCTGGTGTGAGTTTTAAGCTGCTGGGTCGGGGACTTGAACCACAGTGACTGACTATGTGGATGTCTAGCAGTGTAACTATTATGACATCTGCTGGTCCCAACCATTTTAATTATTGTGTGGTGATACCTTATTGTGTTTTTCAGTGATTAATGATGTTGAGCATCTTTGCATATACTTATTTGTCCCTTGTATGCAATCTTTGGTTAAGTGCTCAGATTTTTTGTCTAACTTTTTTGGTAATGTCTTGTTTCCTTACTATTTCAAAATTATTATTATTATTATTATTTTACCTTTTTTATTTTTTGAAAGATTTTTTTGCTATAGGGTATGTGTGCACTTCAGAGAGACAGAAATAAAGAAATCACCTTCCACCTTCCACCCCCCAGGGGGAATGCCATACTGTAAGTCCCTTCTCCATTCTCCTCTCAGGATCTTAGGCATACACTCACACATGCCTGGTGTGAGTTTTTAAGCCATCGGGTCCAGGACTTGAACCACAGTTGGCTATGTGGGAATGCAGTGATGTAACTGCTATGCCATCTGCTGGTCGTGTGTGTGTGTGTGTGTGTGTGTGTGTCTGTGCGCGCGTGCGCACGTGCATTTAAATTGACTAGAGAGTGTATGTGCTCCCCAGAAAGAGGGGGGAAGGGGAAGGATGAGGCTGGAGGAGAAAGTGAGAAAACAACCCCTATGGGGGGATGATCAATACTGTAATCCCTTCTTCTTTTTGGCTCTTGGGGATGCTTGTACGTGCAATCGTTTATAGCTACATGCTCCAGGACTCAATTGTACAGTCAGCCATATGGAATCTAGCCATGTGGGATTGTATTAAACCTGTAGATAATTTTGGAAAGAATTCATATCTTAACAGCATATATCTACTTTAATATACCTATTTATAATTTATTCAGATTTTTCTTTAATTTCTCTAACTTTTACGATTTGCAGTGTATAAATCTCCACATATTAATGCCATTATAATCTGGCACATTTGTGCCAGATTGCCTAAATGTATCTTCTATTATGAGTGTTTTAAGATTTTTTTTCTGGTTGTAATTAGTAATATATAGAAATACGATTGAGGGCCAGCAGGTGTCATGGTGGTTAAGATGCTGGACTCCCACATGATCCACCATGGTTTGAGTCCCAGACCTGGCAGCTTGCTTTCTCACTTTCTCTCTCCTTGGTCAAAATAAAAAAATAATAAATAAATAAAAATAAATGTAATGTTTTAAAAGTTTTTTAAATTTTATTTTATTTAGCTTTATTTATTTATTTTAATTTGACCAGAAAGGGATGGGGTGGAGGGGTAGTGAGAAAGCAAGCTGCCAGGTCCAAGACTCAAACTGCGGTTGGCCATGTGGGAGTCCAGTGCTCTTAACCACCACACCACTTGCCGACCCCAAAATTAAATAATTCTTTAAAGAAAAAAAGAAAAGAAATAAAATATGATTGATTTTAATCTATTGATCTTATGTCCTACAGCCTTGCTACAATCACTAAATTACTGACTTTTGGGATGATTTATTTCAGATTTTTCTCCATATATGAGCACATTGCCTGTGATGATAGACAGTTTTTATTCTTCTTTTCCAGTATGATTACCTTGCATTTCTCTTTCTTGCTTTATTGCACTGGCTTGAAACTCTTTGGAACATAGAATACATACAGAACAAGGAGTACAATGTTAAAATTAAGTGGTGAAAGAGTACGTCCTTTTTTTGTTCCTTATTTTAGAGGGAGAAACATTTAATATTCCACCTTTAAGTAGAATGTTGACTGTAGAATTTTTTATCACTGTCCTTTATTAGATTAAAGAAGATACCTTCTAGTCCTACTTTGATTTAAAAAAAAAATCAAGAATAGATGTTGGGGTTTTTCAATTTTTTTCTCTTATAGGTACTTAGGTTACCGTTTGGTTTTCCCTTTTTAGTCAACTGCATTAATTCTCCACATTAAACTGACCTCATGTATACGAAATAAATGCTACTTGCTTATTCTATACTGTGTCCCTCCCCCCTTTTTTCCATTATTGGATTCAATTTTTTAATGATTTTATTTCGAATTTTTACTTATGTTCTTGAAGGATATTGGGATTTCATTGGCTTCTCTCTTTTTTCATATTTTTGTTTTCTGTTCTGCATATTTTCATTTTATTATCTTTGAATTTCATTTGCTCTTTTTCTAGTTCTCTTAGGTTGAAAGCAAAAATTTTTTTAAAAAAAATATTTATTTATTTCCATTTGTTATTGTTATTTTTTTTTCTTTATTTGGAGAGAGAGAGAGAGAGAGAGAGAGAAAGGGAAAGTGAGAAAGCAAGCCACCAGGTCCAGGACTTGAACCATGGTCGGCCATGTGGGAATCTAGCGACCTTATCCACCACACCACCTGCTGGCCCCCGAAAGCAAAAATTTTGAGTTTGAGAATTTCCTTTCTTTCAGCGTTAGAATTTTCTCTGCAAATATTGTTTCCACTGTATCAAAAATTTTTGACATCTTATTTTCATTTCTGTTCAAAATATTTAAATTCATTTTTGACTGCTTCTTAGAGCATTGTTATTTAGAACCATGTTTAGTTTCTAAGTATTTGGGGTCTTCACTATATATCTTTCTATTATTTTCAAATTTACTTTTATTGTCTTTAGAGACCATGCTTTGTGTAGCTGGATGCCATTTAGTGTAATTTGTTTTATGGCCCATATGTGACCTGGCTTGGTAAATGTGCAGTGTTACTAGACTAGAGTATATTCTGCTCTTCTTTGGTGGACTGTTTTCTAAAGGTCAGTTAAGTCAAGTTGGTTGCTACTGTTCAAATCTTCTGAATCCTTACTGATTTTTCTGTCTTGCAGTTCTATCAAATAATGAGAGAAGGATATTGAAATATCTTAATAGAATTTAGTCTATCCTTGGAGCTCTATCATTTTTTTGTTCCTTGTGTTTTGGGCTCATAAATGTTCAAGATTAATATGTTCTTTTGGTGATTTTGACACTTTTATCATTATAAAATGACCTTTATTTATAATAATATTCTTTAGACCACAGTATAGTTTCTTTTATTCTAATAGCGTCACTGTTTCTTAATTTTGATTTGTGTTAGCATCAAACATCTATTTCCAGTCTTTCACTTTCAGCCTATTAATGTCCTTGTCTGGCAGCATATAGTTGGTCTTTTTTTTGTTTGTCTGCAGTCTGAAAATTTGCCTAAGTTGGGGCATTTAGTTACTTTTACTTAATGTGATTATTGCTATATGTTGGTTTAAATCTGTCATACTGATTCTCATTTCCTATTTATCTCATCTATATTTCTTCTTGTCTGTTTTTATACAAAAGGGATAGAAATTCCTTTTATTATTTTTTCCTGTTTTCTTTGATTAGATATTTTTATGACATTTTTTTCTCCTCTTGTCAGCTTATTCATTCTAACCTTTAAGAATTTTTAATCTAATGATTGCTTTTTATCTTGTCAGTTTACTTTCAAGTAATAGTATATCACTTCATATATAGTGTATTGCCCTTACCATATATACTTTGTTTTTTTCTATTGCTTTTTTTACTGCCTTAAAGTTTTTATTTGTACATAAGTTGCTAGTCCCACACTAGATTATATTTAATTTAATTAATTAATTTATTTATAGGCAGATTTTTACTATAGGGTGCATGTGCTCGCTGGAGAGACAGAAAGTGGGAAATCATTCCCCCGGAGGAATGGCCACACCGCAGTCCTTTCTTCTCCATTATGCATGCACGCACACGCATCTAGTGTGAGTTTGTTTTGTTTTGTTTTGGAGAGGTTTTTGCTATAGGGCGCTTGCGCTCGCCAGACAGACAGAGACAGACAGAGAGACAGAAAGCGAGAAATCACCCCCTAGGGGGGATGGCCACGCCGCAATCCCCTCTCCTTCGTTCTCCTTTCGGGATCTTGGGGCACGCACGCACACGCGCCCGGCGTGAGTTTTAAGCCACCGGGTCCAGTACATGAACCGCGGTCGACTACAGGGGAGTCCAGCGAAATAGCCATTACACTAACTGCTGGTCCCAGTTTTGTGTTTTTTTTTTTTTTTTTTTTTTTTTAAGATTTTTTTTTTATTTTTAAGTTTAAAAAAATTTTTTTTTAAATTTTTTATCATTTTTCTTCAATTTTTACCAGAGACAGAGAGAAAGGGAGAGTGAAAAAGGAATATGCCAGATCTGTGACTTGAACCATGGTCAGTCATGTGAAAATCTTAATTCCTTAACCATCCTGCCACCTGCTGGCCCTTGTTTGTTTTTAATTATTAAAAGTACTTCCACTCACCAGAGAGAAAGAGAAAGAAAACACTTCCTCCAGTGGGATATGATCACTCCACAATCCCTTCTCCTTCCTCTGTTTCTCCATTCTGTCAGAATTTTAGTTATGCACACACAGTCCAGCATGCCTGTCAGGCCTCTGGGACTGGGACTGGAACCACTGTTGGCCGTGTGGAATCCAGCTCTTTTAACCACTAAGCTACTGGGTTGGCCATGCCTGGTAATTGTTGATTGTGTATAATACATTTATGTATTTTTACTTTATTGGATACTAAGTATCTTTATAGTCCTAAAAGTTTTCTTGATCTTTGACCTGGAACAGTTAGGTTACTTGGAAATAGATTGATCTTTTGAGTCATTATTGTTTTGTTAGTGGGACCGCTGTAATGTTTAGTCTAGTGATAGTTATTCCTCACTACTGAAGAAATCCTGCCCTAATGTATGTCTCCTAATATTTTGTGAATTTTGATGCCTGCCATTCTGGTTGGAGGTTCTCTCAATAGCCACTGATTGTTTGCTGGCAAACAATCTGGAGTATTCCTTGGCTTCTGTATCATCCTAGTCTTTTATTTTTTAACTTTTTTTGCCATAGGATGCATATTTTTTGGGGGGGGAGGGGATTTGGGACATGCATGCACACACACCTGACATATTTTTAAGCTGCCATGTCTAGAACTTGAACCATGCTGTTGGCCATATGGAATATAGCTACCTTAACCACCACACTACCAGCTAGCCCCATGCATCACGCCAGTCTTTACCTTCTTCATCATATGTATTTTATCTTATCTGTGTCCAGATTTTCCTTTTTTGTAAGGACAGTCGTATTGGATTAGTGCCTACCTGGATGACCTCATCTTAACTAATTATATCTGCAGCAAAACTATTTTTAAATGAGGTCACATTCTAAGATACTTGGGGTTAAAATGTCAACATAGACTTTTCTTTTCTTTTTTTTTTTTAAATTAAAGAGAGATTTTTTTTTTTTTTTTTTTTTTTTTTTTTTTTTTTTTTTTGCCATAGGGCTTCTGTGCTCACCAGAGAGACAGAAAAACAGTGAGAAATCACCGCCTAGGGAGGATGACCATGCTCCAGTCCCTTCTGTGTTCTGTCAAGATTTTGGGTGTACACACACACACACACACACACACACACACACCTGATGTGTTTGAAGCTACCGGGTTTGGTATTTGAACTACTGTCTACTACATGGGAGTCCAGTGATGTAACGATTACACTATCTGCTGGTCCCCAACATAAGGATTTTGAAAGAGACACAATTCAGCCTATAATACCCCCCCCCCCCCTTGATTGATCTTCCCCCTTTCTGCCCCACCCTTCCCTAGGGCATATATGTGCATATGAAAGACAGACAAAATGACCCCCCCAAGGGATCTGGTTATGCCACATTCTTTTTTCATCCATTTCTCCATATTGGCAGTACTTAAGGCATATATGCATACTTTCTTGGCATGTTCTTCAAGCTACTGGGGCTGGGATTCAATCCATAGTCAGTCATGTGGGAACCAGCTTCTGATGTACTGCCCTTGGCCACTGCACTATGGGGCTGACCCTCGGTGGTGGTTCTTGAACATGCTACTTATATGCTTTTTGGCTTATTTTCATGTTCATCTTTCAGCTTAGAATGCCCCTGTCCTTCCCTCTGCTTATCTGGCTTAAAAACCACTTACTAATCATAAGTAATCCTTATTTAGAAGGGTTTTTAAATTGTGTCTTTTATTGTAAGTATTTACGTGACTATTTTTTGCATATATTTGTAGCATTCTAAAACCCTGGAGAGGATTTGATTTTTGTCATGGTGCCCTAGTTCTTATCCTTACTCCTCTCCCACATCAACTTGTAGTACTTTATAACTGGTTGTTACTTGAATTGACTACATTTAACATGTCTGAGCAGACAAGTTGTAGGAATGAGACATTTTAAGAAAGATTTATAACTTTAGGGAGAGGATTGGATACTTAGGAATTGGGAACCAGGGAATTAATTTTGGAGGTGATTATAGTAAGTCAGACATGCGTTATTTTATCAATTAGGTTCTACTAAGAACCGAACTCTTGACTAACTGTTGGGAAATAGACCTATAAAAATTTCAGAGTCTGCCTCTATCCTTATTGACTTTATTATCTATGAAGGGTTATGAGATAAAGAACAGAGAAGATGGGGATTGCATGGTTTTCTTAAGGAACTCTAGATAAAACTTAAGGGAATGATTAATCATGCAGGATAAAAGTTAAATAATGTGAAACGTGAATAAGCAGAGAATAGAAATCAGGTAAAAGTAGTCTTTGTTTTGGTGGAAAGGATAAATTAGTTACACCTACGCAAGATGAGAATGTCTAAATAGAAATTTTAAAAGGCAGACAATTCAGAAATGAATGGTGAATTGGTAGAAATGGTCTTGGTTTGCCGTGAAAGGGAAGGAGAGAGCATGAACAGTTAGTTGGGTGTAGAGGTTAACAAAAGAGCAGAGATTTTTCTTCATACATTAAAAATATTTGAAAGAAGGGTGAGAGTGGATAGAAAACTGGGAAGGTACATTACAATAATTATTTTCATTTTTATAGTAGGGGAAATTGGAGCACAGAGAAGTTAAGAAAGGTGCCCAAGGACACAGGTAGTAAATATTGGAGACAGAATTCAAGCTGGACAGTATGGGTCCAGAGTCTGTTCTTTTGCTGCTTTTCTGCTTTCTCTAATATTTTACATTAAATTATTCAGTTATTTAGTATAATTTATTTCATGGGGAAACAACTGCTGCTATAAAGTTAAACATTAGCATCATTTGTCACTTACAAAAGGTAAGAGTAGAAATAAATATAGGGAAACCAGAGCAGTTTTATTACATTTATAGAGCTTATAGAATCCATACCTGAAAAATCAAGGAACTATTTGTGATCAATTAGTAACTAAGGAATATTTTGTTAACTGTCAGGTAGTTTAAGGTTTGATGAGGCCCTGTCACAGTGTATAGGTAGGAGCTCCTGTGTGATAGTGGAGCCACATGGAGGCCTGTGTTTGCATCCTAGGTCATTCCACACATGCTGTATGCACTCATGGTCTTGGCTGGCCTGAAGAATTGTGGTGTGGTGATACTATGTTGAGGGTGGGGCTGTCCCTTCTTTTCTCTCTCTCATTGAAGAGAGAAAATGAACTTAAAAATAGAGATGGGGATGATATGTTACATAAAATAAGCAGCAAATATTTAGTAAGTACTTTTTGCGCTAGGCATTTCCTTCTGATGCTAGGGATATAGAAGTAAGACAGATTCTTTATTTTCACTTAGCTTTTCTTTTTCTTTCTTTTCTTCATTTATTTCTTTCATGAGTGAGTAATATAAAAAACAATATTCCTAACTGGGTCTTGACACTGTAGATCCACTCCCAGCATTCAGGCAGGCCTGGATTAAGGTCAAGTGTCTGCCCGGGGTTCTCAGGGAGGTTTCTGTATTAGGACCAGGTACCTTCCCATGTGAGATTGCCTTGCAGAGTTATCTGGTTTTACCACTGTGTCAGTACAAATAGGTGGTTGGGACATGCAGTCTTTGCTAGGAAGGTCAGGGGTGATCTCTTGGAAGGAGTGCTTTACTTTGTTTCAGATGAGCAATGTGTCTGTAGATGTTCTGGTTTATATCAGTGCCAGTCATAGCAGATTTGAGATCTTGTAAATATCTCTATCCTGAACAGTTTAACATTCTTTTCCCAATTGACATAGAGTAGTAACAGTTTTCTCATATGAAAGTCTACGAACCTTGGTATAAAAAGAGTAGTCATTTGTAATCACTGTTCATCTTGTCATGAAGCCAAGAGAAAAATGGGATTTTAGCACTATGACCTTAACAGAGTAGCTGTTAAGGATAGTAGTCTTAACTTTATTATTTTAATTCATTTGAAGGTAAGAGTTTTTAAATTAGTAAGTAGAAAGTAGATTTGCCACCAGAGTATTTTAGGCATTACAAAAAGAATGTAGTGACGGTACAGGAAAAGTTAAGTTGACGAGAATGTTAGCTAGTGACTCATACATACTTCTTAATGTGGTAAAATGTTCCATATTAAGTTTGGAAAAGTTTCCCTGTGTATTGAGCTTTTCAATACATTAATTTTGTATAAGATGTATTATACTGTGTTGTCTTATTTTAACCATCTCCTAAGAAGTAATATCTGTGAAAACATGGAATATTGACTTTTTTTTTTTAACGAACACATTAATTAAATGCACTTTGTTTATTGCAGTGAGTGCAGCTCAGGAGACAAATCCCACAAGTTGCATTTTCTAAAAATTAAAACTGAAAATAGCCCATTCAGATCCATAGGAGAATTTTCTTATTTAAAAAAATCTTTATTTATTTACTCATTCATTCATTCATTCATTCATTTATTATTGTTTAATTTGACCAGAGATGGTGGGGGGTGGGTGGGATGAGTGAGAAAGCAAGCTGCCAGGTTCAGGATTTGAACTGTGGTTAACCATGTGGGAGTTCAGTGCCTTAACTACCATGCCACCTGCTGGCCCCCCCTCCACCCCCCCCCCCCCCCCGTAGGAGAATTTTCTAAGCCATCAAGTTCTTTTTTTGTTTGTTTGTTTGTTTGTTTGTTTGTTTATTGCTCATAACTTCCCCCAGTGGGAAATGGTCACATCACAATCTCTTTTCCTCCATTTCTCCATCCTGTCAGGATTTGACATGTGTGCACAGGGTGTGTTTTTCAAGGTTCCTTGGCTGGGATTTGTACCATGGTAGGCCATGTGGAATCTGACTCCCTTAAGCACTAGGCTACAGGGCCAGCCTTTTTAACTTTTTAGTTGACTTTTTCTCCTATTTAATGAATTAGTTAGTGAGAAAACTGGCACTGCTTTCCAGCTATTAAAAAACTTACAGCCTGACATTTGAGAATCCATAACATGAATGCAGATTTCAGTTTCTTTGTTTTTTAATTTGTGTTGTGGTTTAGTGTTTATAAAGTGTGTTCACCTGTGTTATTTCATGTGAGCCTCTCAGTGTTGGAATGATTTATCATCACCACAGGAATGGTATCTGAGTCTTTGAGAATGTCAAGGTCACATAGTGAATTAGTAGTGCTGAGGTTATAATTGATTTATTCCATTAATGTAGTATTTCCTGAATGACTGCTGAAGTTACTGTTGAAATCAAAATTAAATTACTGTTGAAATCAAAAGTCCTGTGGTGGCAGCTTTCTTTCCATCGTCAAAGTGCACTGCCTAGGATGGGTGGAAGAGTTCTGCTCCCTGAGTAACTCTGGGGTGTACAGTTCTTATTATTAGCCTGGTCACTCATTCCTTTGTCATCAACGCTTTTCCTCCTCATCAGCAACAGTGATGGCTTGGCTGGGAAGAGAGGGCACCTAGCTGACGATTGAGCAGAGACTTATGTGTAATAATCTCACTACTTTTCTTTCCTTTTTTTTTTTTTTTAAATACAGGTTAGTTCATTTTTTTTTTATTAACTCATATACAGTCGTTAGTCTTCTTGTTTGTTGAAGCAATAAGTTAGACATTTGCCACAATAATGTTTGTCAAGATGGCTAGCCATAAAAACTCCAGCACCATATTCATTTGAAGGGCATTTTTGATATAGGAGACCGGTTTTTCCCTTTTCATCCACCTTACAGAATTTCAGGATGGTCAGCTTAACCTTTTTTCTGTTACACTTATTCTTCTTGGGAGTGGTATAAGACCACTTTCTTTTCTTTTAGAGAGATTTTTGCTGTAGGGCATGTATGCTCGAGAGACAAATTGAGAAATCACCTTCTGGGGAAATGGCCATGCCGCAGTTCCTTCTCCATTCTCCTCTTGAGATTTTGGGCATGTATGCACATGTGCCCGGTGTGAGTTTAAGCATCTAGGTACGGAACTCGAACCATAGTCACTACTTGGGAGTCCAGCATTACACCATCTACTGGTCCCGAGACAACTATTTTTTCTTAGCACCACCATGAAGTCTTAACACAAGATGAAGCATGGACTCCTTTTGGATGTTGTAGTCAAAGTACGGCCATCTTCCAACTGCTTGCTAGCAAAAATCAGCCTTTGCTGATAGGGGTAATTAATTGTTACATATTTCCAGTTTTCAATTCACACAAGATCTGAAATGGGAACCAGACATCAGCGCTTTTCTGAGGTTTCCCAGGTGATTCTGATTAGAGTCCCTTCAACAGAACAAGAGTTTTGATGATTTATTAAAAAGAGAGAGAGAATGAAAGGCAAAGAAGTGGACCCCCATTTTATTTACAATCTGTGTTTTTAAAAGCTATCCAAGTGAGCTATGGAGAAGGGAGCACTTTTTATAACATAACTGTTTTTCAATGAAAGTTTGTAGGAAAATAGGAAGATTTAACATGAAATAATATCGATATAATTTTATGCTTTTAGTATAGGTCATGACTTATACTGAGAAAAATTACATTGGGTCGTCAGGAAAGTCATGATGTAGTTTTCTTTTTTTTTTTTTTTTAAAGATTTATTTTATTTAACTTTATTTATTTATTTTAATTTGATCAGAGAAGGACAGAGTGTGTGTGAGAGAGAGAGAGGAGAGTGAGAAAGTAAGCCACCAGATCCAGGACTCGAACCGTGGTTGGCCATGTGGGAGTCCAGCGCCCTTAACCACCACGCCACCAGCCAGCCCCATGATGTATTTTTCTATGCAAAAATGCATCATGACTTTCCTGACGACCCAATATATTCAATATTTTTGAATTCAGATACTGAACAAAGGAGGGAACTATAAAGATTATTTAATTCGATTCAAAGATCGGTATTAATGCTTTCTTTCCTTCCTCCTCTCTCATCTTATACTTTTTGTAGCCTTTCTCCAAGGGAAAAATACTTACCTCTTAAAACTAAAAATACATTTCTTTCAGGATTTTCAATTTTGTATTATGGATGGCATACATCTGATCAGTATTTTCAAATTGAGAATTAACATTTCTTTTAAGTATTTATATAATTTCTAGGTAGGCTAACTAGTATAAGAACAGTATCTAACATTTCAGTTATTGAAAGCAGTGATGTATTTCCTATTCATGTTACAAACCAATGACTGTTGTACAGAGGGTAATCCTGGTATTTGGGGACCATGTTGTGCACATTTTCTATCTCACGCAGGCTTGGCATTCAGTCATCCAATGGGGAGAGAGCACAGAGGTTTACACATGGGAAGTTTTTCGTGGTCAGGCCTGTTGACATTTCATGTGGCTATGCTAAAAGAAAAGGAGCCTGGGAATGTAGTGCAGTTGCCTCAGGCAGGAGACAAAAGGCCATTGGTTATCAAACAGTAGGCTCTTCCATTTGGCATATGTAGTCACTATGAACATCAGTAAGACTGGCTTCTGGTCCACATAACTATTTCTTTCACATTCCTTTTCTCACCCCCTATGTTTTTCCTGAATCACTCCCTGCCTCCATCCCGCTGTATACATCCTTTAATGTAACAGCCAAGTCTTTCGAGTGCAGACAACAGAAACCTGTGCTTGGTTAACTTGGGCAGAAAATTACAGTAATGGAAGGTTTTAAGTTAACTCACAGAATTGATGGAAAAGCTGGAAATGATGTGCACCAGAAGAATTAGTACTCACCAAAGTGACAGCAGAGAATAAACCAGGGTCAAGCCAGGGCTGGTCTGGTTAGATGTGGCACCTGGCATGTCCACATTGCATTGGCACGTGAGCTTGCAGTTTCCTACCTCCACTGTGAATGTTCCCTCACCATTTTGCAAGAGTGACCCCCAAGATTCCAGACTCTGAGCAGAAACATGTGATTGTCCCAACTTTGGTCACCAGCAGAACCTTATTTCCAACGAGGAAGGAAGAGGAGATTTTTGGTACTATAAAAGGCATGCGCTTTTGATCTTCCATGATTCTGACAGAATGTTAAGGAGTGTCCAGGTATAGAGTGACCAAGGAATGATAGATACCTTCTTGAGAATCTTTTTTTAATGAGGAGAAATATAGTATCAAATAGGAGACTCTTGTCCAGTCTTCATTTGGCTACTGACCTTTTGGACAAGGCATGGAATCTTTCTGGGTTGTAGTTGCCCCTTCTGTAAATTGATGTGGGAGAACTAGGAGTCTTACTGTGTCATTTACTCATTAAATAAATAGTTACTCCTTAAATAAATATTAAATAAGATCCTTTTATGAGCCGGCATGGAAGAGTTCAGTAGGTTACTCTTGCCATCCTTTGGTTTTGTAGATGAGCAGAGAGCTCATTCTGTAACAGTTGGGGTTAGGTGTTTACATAGTCCTGCCCAGGGCGAAGTCAGGCCCCTGGAATGCCCCATCCAGCCAGGAAAAGAGTGCTGCTCTGTGTGTGTGTGTTGAGGACCACAGTGCTTCCTGTACTTATTCATTTAAGTGTCTACTTTAAGCCTTTGCATTATTGTGGTTTGGAGAATACACAAACAACTAAGGCCGCTCTTGCCCTCCAGGGTACCAATTGTGAGAGCGCACTGATGACTTCAGCACATGGCATGCTTGCTCTATTGAGATGAGAGCAGAACAGTACTACAGGAAGGACAGAACAGGGAAGCAGTTCCCGCTAAGACTCATGGAAGGGTTCTTAGAGAAAATAACATTTGATCTTGAAGTTTGAGTTCTAAGAACAGAACAGAGGAGAGTGGGGACAGTATTTAGCCAGAGACAATGGTGCTCTAGCATTGTAGCAGGAAAGACAATGTAAGGTCAGTGCAGGCGAGGGAACGCATGTCATGGGGTAGGAAAGAAATAGTGGGAAGTGAGAGGAGTGTGAACATTTAACCTGGAAGCTCTGCATGTTTAAAGTTATGATCTTCAGATTTTCCTAAGGACATGAACTTTGACAGTAGTGGGGAGAATGAACTAAAGGAGTAGAGACTGGTTAAAGAGCAGTTACAGCAGATTAGATCAGTTAACAGCAGACAGATCCTGTCCCTCATATCAATTTCTTTTTAATTAAAATATTGACAAGAGTATGGAAATCAGCTAGATTTGTGAGCCATTCCAAAGTCACATAATGTAGATTGGTGTGTGTGTGTGTGTGTGTGTGTGTGTGTGTTTGTGTGTGTGTGTTTGTGTATTTGGGGTAAAGGGGTTTGGAGAGTGAAAGTGAGAAAGTGACTGAAACTCTGAGGTTTCTGACTTGAGTAGATGGATGGGTGGAGTTTCTGTTTATAGAACTGGGTCAAACTTGGCACTGTTGCCTGCTCCCAAGCCTGTTCAGACACAGTTAAATATAGCATTCCACGCTTTCCAACGGAGGCTGAAGTTAGCTTTGGAGCCTTTTCTATAACTGGGAATGCTCCAGACAGCCCCTGCCAGTCTATTTGAGTTTATACTAGAGAGGAAACCTCTTTGCCTTTCTGGATGGGGAAGATGGGGATAGAAAAGGGGAAGAGGCAAATGGAGAGGAATCCCGTTCCCAGTTCCTCTTTTCTCTGTTCTGTTTTCTTCAGAGCACTCATCACTTTCTGATATTTTCACATACATTTTTTTTTTAATTGTTTGAGGCCTCCATCCCCACCCTCCCAAATAAAATACAAACTCCATTGCCCATTATTTTCACATTTATGTCCTCAGTGCTAACAACATTGTTGGGAACAGTGCTGTCCAGTAGACATATAAGCCTCTTACATAAAGTAAAATTTTCTAGGAGTCACATTTTAAAAGAAAGAGTAAACAATTTTAGCAATATATTTTATTTTATTCACATCAGAAATACTTTAATTCAACTTTAACCAAAATAAAACATTAATGAGGTATTTTAGATTCTTTTTTTGGAGGGGTGCATTAAGTCTTCTATGAAGTCTTACAGAAATAGAATATTTCAGTTCTGATTAGTGACATTTCAAGTTCCTGTTATTTACATGTAAATATTGGCTTCCGCATTGGACAGTGAATGTCTAGAGCATGGTGGAGCCTGTTATACATGCATAAAAATGAAAGAATGAAGAAATGAATGAATGAAGTGCAAGAAGATGGGGGTTGGTCCTTTAAGGTTGCTTGCATGTAGAATTGAGGAAAGATTGTGTTCTCTAATGAGGCAGTTATGCATATTTATGTGTTTGAAACAGAACTAGAAAAGAGAGAGATACATGATAATAGGAGACAGAGCACTGATAAATGCAGGAGGCTGGAGCAGGGATCTGCAGCCCAGGAGCACAAGAGGAGTGTCATCTTACTGTCTTTTCCCTAGAAACAAAATATCCTTGGGAACCAGCAGTTAGCGTAATGGCTATGTCGCTGGACTCCCACCGTAGTCGACCATGGTTCGCGTCCCGGACCCGGTGGCTTAAAACTCAAGCCGGGTGCGTGTGCGTGCGTGCCCAAGATCCCAAGAGGAGAAGGGATTGCGGCGTGTCCATCCCCCCCGGGGGGTGATTTCTCGCTTTCTGTCTCTATGTCTTTCTCTGTCTGGCGAGCGCACGCGCCCTATAGCGAAAACCTCTCAAAAAAAATATATCCTTGTGTGTGTATGCGTGTGTGTGTGTGTTGTGTTTTAAAGAAATTTTTGCTGTAGGGGATGAGAACTCGAGGGACAGGCAGAAAGAGAGAAATCATACCCCAGGAGAAATGACAACGCCACAGTCCCTTCTCCTTTTTCCCCTTGGGATCCTGGGCACTCACGCACACGTACATGTGCCCGGCAAGAGTTTCAAGCTACAAGGTCCAAGACTTGAACTGAGGTCAGCCACATGGGAGTCCAGTGCCTTAACAATCACGCCATTTACGGACCCCCTTTAGTATATTTTAAGTGGGTCAAATCTAGTTTGTTTAACATTGCCATTTAATCGAATTCTGTTACAACTATTCCTCTCCCAAATTTTAAGTATTAGATAGTTAAAGGTCATTTTAAAATCCTTTGCCCTAGTGACTTAAAAGGAGAAAGGAAAAGAAAACATTTTTTGAGTGGAAAGTAGGGGATATGTTATTGGCATGTAGCAACATTTTTACTTCAATGTCATTCAAAAAGATAAAAGAAAATAAAACAATATTTTCTATATTAAAAATTAACTTTCTGAATAATTTTTAGCATTGTGACTGTATTTACAGTTAATATAAAACTGTGTATGTTTGTCTGAATATAAACTGAGGTTATTTTTCCCAAATTACTTCTCAGTTCTTACACTTGAGTACTTGAAGTCTCTTACATAGACACTGCTGTTATGGAATGTGCCCTCCATTACTTTACTTTGAGTAATAGAGTTCTGTTTAAGAATGACACCTAGGCATGGAGTAACCTCTTTAAAAGAAGGAAAATAAAAAGTTTTTTTGCCATAAGGTGCATGTGCTTGTGGAAGAGGAGAGAAACAGAGAGTGGGAAACTGAGAAATCACCTCGCAGGGGGATGGCCACACTGCACACGCACACACGCCCAGCGTGAGTTTCAAGCCATTGGGTCTGGGACTTGAACTGTAGTCGGCCATGTGAGAGCCCAGCACTATAACCACTATACCGCCTGCTGGCCTCCATTTCAGCAGTAGTTTGGATTTGCCTATGGAGGTCACTGGATGGAGTGAAGCTGTAAAAATGTGAAGCAAAGGAATTTAACACAGATTATCGAGAGTATTAAATCACACATTTCAGGTGTTGATATTGTAAGGCAAACTTCTGTGTGTGTGTGTATGTGTGTGTGTGAGAGAGAGAGAGAATTTTTGTTACAGTGTATGCCCTTATTGGAGAGACAGAGAGACAGAAAATGAGAAATCACCCTCCAGAGGGGATGACTGTGCCTCATTTCCTTTTCCTCCATTCTCCTCTCAGGATTTTGGGCACCTGCCCACACATGCCTGGCATGAGCTTCAAGCTGCTGGGTCTGGGCCTCAAACTGCAGTCTGTATGGGGCAGGGGATGTCCAGTGCCTTAACCACCATGCCACCCTCTGGCCCTGCAAGGAAAACTTTTAAAGGCCATTTAAAAATAATTTTAATAAATGGAAACCACAAGTAGATCTATTGGGTTAATGAAAAAAATTACTGTTCTAATATTAGTAAATGTTATCACATTGTTGTGTGAGATAAAATATCCAGTTATAGTATGATACAGGGGTTCTAAAATAACTTAGAAGTTAATATGTTCCCTGGAAAACCTGCATGACTTAAAAGAAGTTTAATGACATCAAAAACACTGATGTTGGGAATCAGCAGTTAGTGTAATGGCTATGTCACTGGACTCCCACGTAGTCGACCACGGTTCGCGTCCCGGACCCGGTGGCTTAAAACTCACGTCAAGTGCGTGTGTGTGCGTGCCCAAGGTCCCAAGAGGAGAATGGAGGAAAGGGGATTGCGGCGTGACCATCCCCCCTGTAGGGTGATTTCTCGCTTTCTGTTTCTATGTCTCTCTTTGTCTGCCTGGCGAGTGCACGCGCCCTGTAGCGAAAAACCTCTCAAAAAAAACAAAAACAAAAACAAAAACAAACACTGATGTTGAAGATGAAAGTAGGCTTTTGAATACATTGAGTTAGGTACCTCTCATCTAGAGAGATTTTGATAATGTAATAGTGATTTTATTGGGAAATGTGAGCTCTCTTTGCTTTTGGGATAGCTTTGTCTTCCTTTATTGTTCTCTGCCTACACAAATGAAATAATATCAAAGCTAGAAGTGACTGTAGAGATAGTTGTTCAAGGAGTGGTGTTCAGCTTTGTTTTCTACACCATCATGGCAATTCAGGTTATACATTGCAGTCTGAACAAAGTCTCCCAGGATAGTGCTTTGTAGGTGGGCCCAGGGAGAGAGTGGTATAGTTTGAAGGCTCCCCACATGGATATCTGTTGTACCCTTGTGTGTGAGAGGGTGAGGCTGTTTGATCAGGTGGCATGTTGTTCTCAGTGTTAGGTTTGTTTTCTCTCTCTTACCCTTTTCCTTTCCTTTTATTGTTTTTGCACTTTTTTTCTTTCAGTTTCAACAAAGTTTTAACTGTCATATGCTTGCTAAGATAAAAACTGCTAAGATATAATAAAAAAAGTAGCCTTTGAATTTCAAATCAGAGTACACTTAGGGAGACATCATCACCTGATTTTATTCCTTTTTCTGACTTTATTTATCAAGCTTACCATGTGCGGGTACCATTTTAAACATAGTATTCTTTAATTTGGTAAATAGTCTCAAGATTTGGGTACTATTATTAGCTCATACTACAGATAGGAAGAGAAATGCAGATTTAATTGATAAAGATATACAGTAGCTGGCCAGTAAGTGGGAAAATTGAATTTAGGTGTTTGCTATAACTACAAATGCATGGATTTGTGTCACTCCTTACTCACTTTCCCCAGCACCCTTCTGAGCATGTTTTACAAAATCCAGATTCCTCAGCCTTCCCTAAAACTTGTCCCAGCCTGTTTTTCTAGCCTTACCCAGCTCTCTTTTCTGTTCTTGAGCAAAACATGAGGTGACATTTAAGCTGCTGCTTGAAAGAGAAGTGGGAGTCAGTTAGACAAGACAATACAGGAACATGCTTATGGCAGAGCAGAGCGTGCTTGAGAGAGTATGGGGGTGCCTTCTAGGAGTTGGATCCTGGAGAGTAAGGGAGGCTGTACCGGTTGTCCAGAAATGGTGATGCATGAGGAGTACCGGGCCAGGTTGCAGAGTACTTTCTAATTTGGTCGTCTTCCTCAGGGCAGTTCTGTGAGGTATTCAGTTTTACAGCTGCAAGATAACTAGTATTTAAAAAAAGGTACTTTTTGAAATTCCAAGTGAAGTTAATTTTTCCTGGATTCCTTATTTAATTCCCTTCTCTTTGGGCCACAGCTACGCACTTGCCTGTTTTCCTCTGAATTTGAGTAGGCTGTATTTGGAAAGGCTGGTCTCTAGCAGGATGCTATCTCCTAGTCCTTGGTCTTTTCTCCTTGGCAATTCAGTTTAATGATTGGTATTCTTTTGCAGGGATTAAAAAAACTTCTTTTTGGAGAAGTTTCTAATGTCTCTTTAAGATTTTCTCTCTTCTATTCTTGAGGAACTATTTAAAGTGTTAAAGAGGGCAGCCTCTGGAGATAGTGAGCCTGCTTGGCCTTTTACCACTTATCATGCAGGCATTTGAATGGAGGATCTCCACCCACATGTAGGGCTACCATAGAGCTCTGTACCCCATTATCTGTGTAAATTATAACAAATGCAATATTATTGACAGCTAGTTCATTGGACTTTTCCTGCATATATAGGCATATTATAACAATTTGGCTCAGAATAAGAATGTAATGGATATTGTCACTTTTTTCCTTTCAGGTTTTTGCCATAGGGAGTATGTGCTCACCAGAGAGAGAGATTAGGTGAGAAATCATCACACACACATACACACACACACCTGACGGGTATGGGGGGGAAACCATGCCACAATCCCCTCTCCTTCGTTCACCTCCTGGGATTTTGGGCACACATGCACATGCGCCTGGTGTGATTTTTCAAGCTGCCAAGTCTAGGATTTGAACCGTGGTTGGCCTTGTGGGAGTCCACTGCCCCAACCAACATACTACCTGCTGGCTCCTGTTGTCACTAATTTTTATTATTGCCTTAGTTACCTGAAAAACCACTGTGGATTGGAAAAATTTGTTTGATAGCTAAAAATGAAATCTCATTTTTAATTGCTACTTTTTGACTGTTTGTAAGTATGCCGCTTTTTGTATGTACTTAATATTGGTTTGAAAGAGTTGAATCTCTTACCTACGTTTATTTTTTTTTTCTCCTTTTTGGGGGTGGGGTTGGAGAGACAAAACTATTTTTAAATTTATTGATAGAAAGGTTTCTGACATGGATCCTGAACTTCAGCTGTGAAATATTGCTTTCAGAGACTTAAAAATGAAGTTTTTCTGCTGAGACTTCTTCCTCATTTACTTCTACTCCTACACACTAAGTGTCTAGACAGGTCCAAGTGAACCAGGATCTAAACATCTAAATACAATTAGGGTTAGAATATTCCTCTATTGCCACTGATTTTTTTTTTTTTTTTTTTTGAGAGGTTTTGCTATAGGGCGCATGCACTCATCAGAAAGGCAGAGACAGAGAGACAGAAAGCGAGAAATCACCTCCGCAGGGGGGATGGCCATGCCGCCATCCCTTCTTCATTCTCTCTCGAGATCTTGGGCATGCATGCACACGTGCCTGGCATGAATTTAAGCCACCGAGTCTGGGACTCGAACCACGGTCGACTACATGGGAGTTCAGCAACATAGCCATTGTGCTAACTGCTGGTCCCAATTCCCACTGATTCTGATGTGCAAGACTGAGAATGGAATGGAAAAGAGATTGCAGGTCACCTCCTCCTGCATGCCTTTGAACACTCAGATTGAACTTGAAGAATTAGAAGAAAAGCATCATCCATCAGATGGCTAGAAATCTCCACAGGGTCACAAGAAATATGGAAAAACAAGAAAATACCTCTCCTCCAAGGAAAAATAATAACTCCTCTTCATCCTCAGACAGTATGATGAAATTCATGGAAGTGTCAGATAAACAATTGAGAATTTTCATGGTGACAAAGAGAGATTGAAGAGGAGAGACATGAACTGCCCAAAAGGAAGGGGAAAGGAGCTGACGAGCTTCAGGAGGTGAGGAAATTCTTGCAAGATCTAAAAGAGGAAATTTACACTATAAAAAAGAATCAAATGGACCTGTTAGAGATGAAGACTATAATACAGGAAGTCAAAACCTCCCTCGAAAGTGTTAAAAGCAAACAAGTGTTAAAAGTGTTAAAAGCATACAACATCAAATTGAATCTCAGATGTAGAAGATAAAATCATTGGCCTAGAAAAATCCACCTCAAAGATTGGGAAAATTGCCCCCCAAAATGAGAATATTACACGAGAAATACCAGAAACCTTTAAATGTCCAAACATCTGGATAATTGGTATCCCAGAAGGTGAAGAGACTCATGAGGGCATTGATAATCTATTCCATGAAATACTGCAAGAAAATTTTCCAAACCTAGAGAGGCACTCAAAGATCCAGTCCCAAGAAATACGTAGGACTCCAAATAGAATCAACCCAGGAAGATCTTCTCCAAGACACATTATAGCCATATTGACCAAAACCACAGACAAGACAAGATACTAAGACTGGCAAGAGCAAAGCATAAAGTTACCTACAAAGGTAACAGGCCAACAGCAGACCTCTCATCAGAAACAATGCAAGTGAGGAAAGAATGGGAAAATATATTCAAAGTATTAAGGGAAAAGCAATTGCAACCAAGGATACTATACCCAGCAAGATTATCCTTCATATGGGAAGAAAAGACAAGAACATTCTCAAAACAAAACTGGAAAGAATTTACCAACACCAGACCAGATCTCCAAGAAGTTCTACAGGGATTGCTATACCAGGAAAATTAAATACATTCACACAGAAATAAGAGTTCAAAAACTAAGAAAATGGCCAGCTTAATCATGGGGACAAGTCTGGAGTTGAATATTATATCCAGAATTTAATCGAGAAGATCGAACCACAATAGAAGATAGGTTAAGTACATGATGGGAACCAGCAGTTAGCGTAATGGCTATGTTGCTGGACTCCCACGTAGTCGACTGCGGTTCGCGTCCTGGACCTGGTGGCTTAAAACTCACGCCAGGCGCGTGTGCGTGCGTGCCCAAGATCCCGAGAGGAGAATGGAGGAGAAGGGATTGCGGCATGACCATCCCCCCTGGGGGGTGATTTCTCGCTTTCTGTCTCTATGTCTCTCTGTCTGTCTGGCGAGTGCACACGCCCTGTAGCGAAAAAAAAAAAAAACCTCTCCAAAAAAAAAAAAAAGTACATGAGACTGAACTAGTGAAATAGAATTTTATGACTTTTGACTAAAATATTGCTGATTTTCTTCTAGGCTTTGTTTTCCAGTTTTAGGGATTTTTGTCCTGTCTTGAACTGCCAATAGGTTCATGTACTTACTATTTGAACAGAATCCCAACCTGTTTCCTGGCTTTAAGTTTTAACCATATTTCTTTACTATTTCTTTGATTTATTAAAATCTAAATCTGTTTTTCTTAAAAATATAGTAAAAAAATACACAATTATTGACCGTAGTAAGCTATATAGCATCAGCTAGGTGCTACCTTATAGTATATTCATTCTACTAAGAGTTTCATGCCTAAAGTCAGATGTGTATTCATAGATATGTATATATCAGCAGAGCTCACTATTGAAAGTAGTTAGATTATTTAAGAAATTGTGTGAACCAATAAAATGTGGGGAAAAAAAGGAATGGAAAACAACTGTGGACACTTGAGATAGTGTGGAAGGAGGGTGGGAAATGGCAAAGGGTAAGAAATAGGGGGGAAATATATATACTATATATATATGTGTACATATATATATACACACACACACACATATATTGTATATATGTAAAACTAGAAATGGAAAATTATTGACGATAACATGTATGATTAAGCTACTCTACAGCATATTTTGGATGGGAAATCACATTTTGTATGCTTTGACAATGCTTAGTGAATGAAAATAAATTAATTAAAAATAAAAGAGAAAGGTTTCTTTATATATTAAGAATTACATGAAGCAGCACCATTTTCCAGAGTGTAGAACTGATATACAGATGTTGAACTACTTTGATAATAGTATACATGGAAGAGAAAAAGCTAATTGTGAGTTTTAGAATGATGCATTTATTTATTACACAAATATGGTTTTAATGAAAGACCTTCATTAAATTTTATAATCACTGTTGAACAGCTAATTTGCTCTGTGTTTAATTTTTAAAATATCTCTGGCCAGATGCATATCTTGCCTTTTGATATTTTGTAATGGAAAGTTCCCATAAATATTTAATACTTTAATTGGGATCACAAAGTGAAATGCTTGCCTCATTGTATAATTTTAAGTATTACCTGCAGTTCAATATAGGTACCCAAGTAGTACCCACCTAGACTTAAAAATATCATGTGTGTGTGTGTGTGTGTGTGTATTTATTTACATATATGTGTATATATATATATATATATGTATATATATATGTGTGTGTGTGTGTGTGTGTGTGTGTGTATATATATATATATGTAAATTTTTAAAAAAAAAAACGACTAATTCTATTCATTCATTCATTTATTTTAATTTGACTAGAGAAAGACAGACACATAGAGGGAAGGAAAGTGAAAAAGCAAGCCAGCAGGCCCGGGACTCAAACCATGGTCAGCCATTATTCATAGAGTATCCAGCGCCTTAACCACCACACCATCTGCTGGCCTTAATATCTTGTATATTCAACAGCTGTTTAGCTAGAACTAAGAAAAAGCGAGGCGTATATGTGTGTGGTTCACCTCTTTTCTCCCTGTGATGGGAGAGGGAAATGTTAAAACTGCCCGCCCCCCACCAATATTCTTAGCTTCTGTTGCTGTACTAGCTTTGGGAGGCAGAGAGAAAGATAAGGGGAGGCTTGAGACAACTTTCTTTCCAGAGAAACCTTTGTGCTGAAACGTAGTAGCATCTTCAGATACATCCTAAAATAGTTTGGTGGTGGCATAGCTGAAGCTCTTGGTCACCTATGGAAGGTCAGTTACATTACATCCTTTGTTGAATTCCTAGCTGCCTTTCTGTATCCTTGTCTCTAGAGGGAAATCAAGTTAAGCAGGCAGCTTTGAGCTTTTTAATGACTTAATAGTATTTCAGCATCTAGGTGTATTGTAATGTATCATTTCCCCTCTTCCTGTACTTTCAGGTTACTTGGAAAGTAGCTTTAATGTACATATAGGCCCTGACTAATGTGTAGTCAAGGTTCTGAAGAAAAATGTGTGTGTGTGTGTATGGTCATCTAGTAATTTAAGTATATCATGTGCACATATGTGTGTATATAATGTTTGTGTATAACAGTAAAAAAATTAGATAAATAGTATTTTACTATCTTTTTGTTTAGATTTTGGAAAAAATAAACTAAGTTGGAGTTTATAAATTTATTAAGTATTTATTTTAAAGTTCTAAACAGAGACTCCAAGTTACCTTTCAGATGTAATTGTTCCTGTCCTCTGGCATCTGTGTAATGTTTTAAATCCATGGTATTTTACAAGGGAAAGAGCACTTTGGATTTATATAATTAAACCCAGTGATGAATCATCTCATTTCATGTCTGAAGAAAACTGGTATATCACCATGTTGTTTTGTTGCTGGTGCTAAGGTAAACCAGAGGATGCTCTCAGACCCTAACTTTGTATATTCATATATAATTAGCTGAACTTTCCAAACATATTTCTTGTTTTACTTGTTTTGTAAATAAATCAGCTAAGTTTGTATGTGACAGAGGACTCTGAGATACAGAAAGCAAGCCTAGGGCCATAGGGCTTGCTAAAGATGAATGTGAGCAACTTGACCAGTTGTTGGTCTTGATTTTTCCAGTTTACCTGAAAGATACTAGACTCTCAAGATCTGTCTTTCCATCTAATCTGAAATCTGTTCATTTATTAGCTTGCTTGAAAGGATTAGTTCTGGATTATAATCCATACAGTGTGTCAGGTTCAATGACTTTTTGGATTTCTGACTTCTGAAATCTTTATGTATTTATGAAACTTAACTTGCTGAAGGTCAAATGACTGCAGTGGGAGTATGAAGCCTTCATTAAATACATGATTAGTGGGACCAGCAGTTAGCGTAATGGCTGTATCGCTGGACTCCCACGTAGTCGACCGCGGTTCGTGTCCCGGACCCGGTGGCTTAAAACTCACGCTGGGCGCGTGTGCGTGTGTGCCCAAGATCCCGAGAGGAGAATGGAGGAGAAGGGATTGTGGCATGGCCATCCCCCCGGGGGGTGATTTCTCGCTTTCTGTCTCTCTGCCTCTGTGTGTCTGGCGAGTGCACGCGCCCTATAGCAGAAACCTCTCCAAAAAAAAAAAAAAAATACATGATTAGTACTGGGGCCTGCCAAGTGGTGTAGTGGTTAAGGCAGCTAGGTCTCACATGGCTGACTGCTTCGTTCAAGTCCTGGACCTGGCAGCTTGGAAAATATGCCAGGCACTTGTGTGCATCTGCCCAAAATTCTAAGAGGAGATGAAGGAGAAAGGATTGAGGCATGGCTGTCCCCCTTGGGAGTGACTACTTGTTCCTCCTCCTCTGTCTCTCTTTCTTTCTCTGGTGAGTGCAGAAGCCCTATAGCAACACAAAACAAAATAAGTGATTAGTATTTGTATAGATAGTCTTGTCAAGACCCCAGTTAACTGCTCGTTTTCTTTACTACTAACTAACTTCCTTGGATGCCTGATGGAGGACCACTATAACCATCCTATGTAGACCTTCTAGATTCCTGAAGTACTTCCATTCTCACAATGGTTGTAGATTTCATTTATTTAATTATTTTAGAGGCATAGGTTTCAGTTTGAATGATTGGTTACCTTCTGAGTAAATAATGTTGTTCCAATACTATTAAAAAATAAATTTCTGAATTTAGGTTCTGATTTACATGCAGCATTTTTTTTGTACACTGATAACACCTGCCAGCCTGCTTCAGCAGCTGTTTGATATTCTGTTTCCTTGTGGTGTTATCTGGATTCTGGTAGTCCACAAAACATCCTTTTCTGCTTCTCTGTAGGTCTGTCTAAGTGAAATCCCTAAAATTAAACTTTCACCAGAAATGAGTTTGCTTTTTGTTCCTCCAAAGGACTGGGGTGGAGTAATGTAACTTGGAGAATATGTAAATTAAAAAATATATGTTCATAATTTTGAGGGAGCATTAGTGGTACCAAGTATCCAATTAAGCCAGCAACGATCATGCAACAACAGTTGTTGAAAATAAACTTTTTTTATTACATTTACTTCAGACTTATACATGTTTGTGGGCCATTTTATGCATGTGCGTTATTTCAGTTTGCTATGTTAAATACAGTACTTTCTTTAGTATAGACTTTCTCCAGGAAACTATTAGTTTTCAATATTTTACAAGTTTTGTTGCAGTCACTTTAAGTAATTATACGTTCATTATAACCTAAAATTCAGCAGTTTTCACTTACTGTAACATGTTAGGAAATCTTCCATTTTGTGTTGACATTTCCGAATCTTCTGGTAAAGGCAAATTTACTTGTCTGTGCCCTCTCTTTCCTGCATATGAAGTCAGTTAGGTGGCAGATTTATGTGGCGCTTCTGTTACAGATGTGCTGGGCACTATGGTAAGCTATGGGAATGCAGCAGCTAACAAAGGTATTGGGGTTCTTGGGGAGTTTACACTTCAGTAAGCTTAGTGCACTGAATGTAAAAAAAGGGCAATAGTTGGGCTCCCTAATTCACTCTCAGCCAAAAGCCACCAGGCCAATTAGAGAATCACTATCTTCATTTTCTTTATTAAGTGGCTAGACTTCGTCTCTTAAAAGGTTTAATCTCACCTATAAACTTTCTTTTGAGACATTGTGTTTAGCTTTTGTTTATAAGTATCTCCACTCGACCCTGATTTCTGGATATTAACGGCTCAAAGATTTCTTTCCTTTTTTTGGGGGGGGGGGGGGGGTTTGCTATAGGGCGTGTGCACTCGCCAGAAAAAGACAGAAAGCGAGAAATCAACCCCCCACCAGGGGAGATGGCTACACCGCAATCCCTTCTCCTCCATTCTTCTCTCGGGATCTTGGGCACAAATGCACAGGCGCCCGTCATGAGTTTAAGCCACCGGGTCCAGGACTCAAACTGTAGTCAACTACGTGGGAGTCCAGTGACGTAGCCATTATGCCAACTGCTGATCCCTCAAAGATTTCTTGATGCCTTGTTTTCTACTAAATGGAAAAAATTATTTTTATTTAGCTGGGTTTCATTACTGATTAAATGTTTTAAAAGTATGATCACTGTAAGAAAAATAAATTTTTTCTTCTCGGAATTTTTGTGACTGCTAATAACCCATAAAATACCAAATGGTATCAGCTGCTTTACTTACAGACTTTAAAAATATCATATATGGTCCAGACTGCTTTTCAGTGGTTATGTGAGCTAAATCTCATATGACCTACTGCACAGTTCGAGTCCTAGACCTGGTGGCTTGAAAAATACTACATGCACATGCCTGCCTAAAATCCCCAAAGGAGGGAGAAACAGAAGGGGAATGCTGTGTGACCATTCCCCATGGGGGGGGATTCTCTTCCACTTCCCAGTGCATGTGTCCTGTGGCAGATTAAAAAAAAGAAATTGTATAGCTATGGAATACTGGGAAAAATATAAATCTACCTATATTACATGTTACACATTTACAATACAGTAATTTATGGAACTAAGCAGCTATGTCTTAGACGATTGCTTTAATCTTTTCTGTGTTCCAGATGCTATCACTAAAAGTAAGTTGTTGGCTTCCTCTTCCAGTCGTAAGAATTTCGTTTACCTTTTCTAATTGAAAAGGTTAAGGGCCCATTTATTATATTGTGAAAAAAGATTGTTCTGAAATCTAGTTGTTGAGGGTAGTACAATATCTCAGAAACATGTACCTACTAAATACAGAGAGAGTGAAATGCATCCATTTTGAATACTAGTCTCAAAGTATCAAGACTCTTTTTGGTTAAGTATAGTTGGTATTGTATTTTATCTCCTTTGGTTGCTTAGTAGTAATTACCTATCTTAATAGTTGTTTTAGGGCTTACCATAAGCATCTATAAGTTATATTGTTATGTATTTCTGTTTTCTTCTTCTGTCCTTTGTGCTGATAGTCATTTGTTTTACTGCTATATATAATAAAAGCTACAGTATGCTATTTGTGCTTTAAACAGTTAATATTCTTTTAAAAATGTTAGGGAAAATGCCTTTCATATTTACCATTTTAGCTTCTTTTCATTCTTCTGTAGATATCAGTGTCTGTCTGGAATCTCCCCTCACCCCCCATAGGGAATGTGTCCTCACCTGAGCAAACGGAGGTGGGAGATGGCCACCCCTCCAACCTTTTCCATATTTCTCTTGGAATTTTGGGACACATGCCTGGTGTGTTTTTCAGGCCACCTATTCTGTGGCTGAACCATGTAGCTGGCATGTGGGATATAGTACCTTAACTGCCACGCCACCAGGTAGCCCCCTGGAATCATTTTTCTTTTGTGGACTGTGAACATTTTTGGTATAGGTCTGCTGTGGACAAATTCTTTAACTTTTATTTTTCTGAAAAAGTATTTTGCCTTTATTTTTTTGGGGGAAGAGATTTTTACTATAGGGAATGTGTACTTTCCGGAGAGACAGAGAGAAAATGAGAAACCACCCCCGACCCCCAGCCCCCAAGGAGAGATGGCCACACTGCAGTCCCTTCTCATTCATTCTCCTTTCAGGATTTTGGGCATGCACACACATGGCATGATTTTTAAGCCTTTGTGTCTGGGACTTGATTCATAGACTGCCATGTGGGAATCTAGCACCTTAATCACTGTTATGTGCTGGTTCCTTGCCTTCATTTTTGAAAGATGTTTTCATTAGTTATAGAATTGTAAGTTAATGTCTTTTTGCTTATCTTTTCTTTTTAAATAATTATTTTATTTAATTTTATTATCATTATTGTTTTTAATTTGACCAGAGAGAGGGAGAGAGCAAGAGAAGGTGAGAAAAGCATGCCACTGGGTCCAAGACTTAGTCATGTTGGTTAGCCATGTTGGAGCCCAGCGCCTTAACCACCATGCCACCTGTTAGCCCCACAGTTCTTTTACTTTCAGCCTCTTAAAGATGTTTTATGTTCTTCTGGTGGTGTGCATGGTTTCTAATGAGAAGTCAGTGATTCCCCTGTATGTAAATGTTTTCTCATTCCATCTGGTTGTTTTTGTGATTGTTTTCTCCATACTGGTTTTCAGCAGTTTGGGTTGAATGTCTCAGTATGATTTGTGTGTGTGTGTGTGTGTTTTCCATTGTTTTGAACTTGTTTTCTGTTTGGTTAATTTATATAGTTGGGCTGGCTCCATGGACTAGTGGTTAAGGGAGCCAGATCCCACGTGGCTGACCACAGTTCTAACCCCAGTCATTTTGGCTTGAGAAACACTGAGTGCACACAAACTCACCATTCCAGGGTAGAGAATTGAAGAAGGAATTGCAGCATGACCGTGCCCCACTGGGGGCTACTTTCTCTGTTATCTCTGTTTCTCTTTGAGAGTGTACATATACGCTGACAATTAAAACAAGAAAATTTTTTTGGCACCAACAGATAGCGTAGTGGTTTAGGTGCTGGACTTCCATATGGCTGTCCATGGTTTGAGTTGTGGACCCTGCAGATTGAGAATTGCACTGGTTGTGTGTATGTGCATACCCAAAATCCCCAGAGGAGAATGGAGGATGAGGGATTGTGGCGTGGCCATCCCCTTTGGAGGATGATTTCTCACTTCCTGTCTCTCTGGTGCACCCTGTAGCCAAAGTCTTTCTCAACAACAACAAAAAATTATATTGGTTTGTTTTTACGTTCACTAGTCTTTTCAGTGTCTTAATTGCTGTTGGGTTCATTCAGTGAATATTTCTAGAACTTCTATTTGATTCATTTTTATAGATTTAATTTCTCTGTTAAGATGTACTTTTTAGTTCCTTATTTTATTCATGTTTTCTTTTATATTTTAAAACATAATAGCTATTTCTGCTGCTAATTTCATTATTTATATAATTTCTGTGTCTATGGGTAGATTTCTCTTTTTTGCTCTTTCTGAACATAGGTCACGTTTTCTTGCTTGTTGGTATGTCTAGTGAATTTTGAATAATTATGGGCATTAAGAATGCTAGGTTGTTGAGAATCTTGATTTTTTTTTTTTTTTCTTTTTTGAAAGAATGTTGGATCTTGTCCTGGCAGGCTGTTATTATATTTGTGGACCATCTTGATCCTTTGTGGCTTGTTTTGCAGGGCCAACCTTATTCTAGGGCTAGGTTATTAGCCCTATTCCTAAGTCGTGGATGTTCAGGGGTCTCTGTTGAATGACTGTGGGCTTTACTGGGGTTTCTCCATTCTCACAGATTGGAACACTTAGTGTTTCCCAGTCCTGTGTGAGTTCTAGTAATTGTTCTGTTCACAGGTTCTTGGTGGTTACTCTGCCTGCCTCATTGACCTTCTTCCAGTGCTGTTGTAACTTAGCAACTGTCAGAGAGTTCGTGGACTCCCTGCATCTAGTAGGTCGTCAGGAAAGTTATGATGGGTTTTTCTGTGCAAAACATGTGTCATGACTTTTCCTGAGTACCCACTGATGGGTGCAGCTGTTCTGCATAGGTCCCTCCTTTCCGCTACTTGCCCCGCAAATTTCAGTCAACTTAAGAACCTTGGGCTCTTCTGTTTCTTCAGCTTAGCAAGTCTGCCCCATTCTGTTGGACTTCTACTCACTCCCTATACTGTACTCTGAAAATTGTTACCAGATGGAAAGCCATAGTGGTCGTGGGGCTCACCATGATTGGTTCCCCTTTACTTAGTAACCACCGTGTTGCACTGCCTATTCAGTGTCTGAAAACTGTTATTTCATGTATTTTGACCAGATTTATTGTTTATGGGGGAGGTTATCTGGTACCAGGTAGTCTAAAATGGTCAGAAGTAGAAATCTGATAGTATAGACTTTTTAATATATGTTTTTATTCATATCTCATTGTTATCAACAATTTAGTATATAGATTTAATTAGTGTTTCATACTGAAAACCTGAATTTTTCTTTAGGTCTTACATAAGCTATTTCATTGTGGCTGTGGACAATTGAACATGCTATTTTGGCTAGTAGGATAAGTTTGTGTATGCATGTACACATTTTGTAGTGACATACATTGGCCACTAGAGGGTAATAAGAAATCAGCTCATTTGTCCTTACCGTTTGTTCACAGTTAGATAGTCCTTATCATTAGACTATTTGCACAGTTCTAGTCATTGCATAGTTTCACTTTAATATAGATTTATTTAACACCTACAGTGGAGCCAGACACTGCACTGTTTGCTTCAGAGATCAAAGAGAGACAGAGAAACTAGCTGTGGAGCTATAGCTCTAGCCTGTGTGGTAATAAGGTATGTCTGATTAATGAATCCCCTCATCTTAAAAACACTTCACTCCTTACCCCCTCAGTTCCCTTCCTCTATTTTTCAGCTGTTTGCTCACAGTCTAAATATTCCTGATGGATTCAGTTTACTCTTTCATTGAGTAAGTATTTGTTGAATGCAGGACATGTGCCCAGGACTATTCTTGATACTGATGATAAAATGGTAAATGGAACTTACTCATGGATTCACATTCAGTTACCCTCTTAGTCATATACCTTTATTTCCAGCCATCCTTAAAAGTGCGGTTGGCTTGTTCTTCACTTGCAGTTGTCTTCATTTTGGGTATGTCTTGTTGCTAGGGACTTTGTGGATTTCTTCTCAACATAAATTTGGTTGTACCCACTCCCCACTCCCCCATTTCTTAGATGAGTTTGTCTCAAAACCTCAGCCTCATAAGTGTTTCTGTATTTGGATGCTTTAGTTTTGATTAATTGTTTTTGCTTATTTTGTTCTTAAATATTGTTATTTAACTATTTCTCTTTAAAGATGTAATGTGGGTTTTCTCTTCAAAAAATTCTCTTTAAAAATCTAAAGTCATAGGTATTATCCCCTGTCTCAATACATTAAGAACAGATTGAAGTTAGCCAAGTAGTATATATTCAGACTGACAAGTATGGTACTTGTGGGTCTTATACCAGGTAGTGGTTGTTGATACTGTTGTAACACAGGGTCTTCTCTTGCAGTTTTCTCACTTGATATTTTCTCCATGTTTACTAGTATCTTTTCGAGTCTTCTCATGTCTTAGTATGTGAGATCTGTTAATGCTCATTAAGTATTTCTGCTCTATTAATAGGGCTTTTAGTTATAACTTTTTTGCTAACAGCTATTTCATTTTAAAAGTAAAATATTGAGCAAAAAAATTTGTTATGAACTTAAAGAACATCGTAAAAATGAGTGAACAGCTCAGAAGGATTAATGGTCATTAGGACCCAACATACATAGTTTTTTCCCGATTGCTTTTTAAACTGTTTTACAACAATTAAAATTTTTATTTTAGAATTCAACTCCAAATAATGATTTTTGAACACAGTTTTCATTGAATTAAGCAGTAATAAGTACATTATTAAATTATAACATCTGATAATTACCTGATAGAACATATATTGTGATACAGACTTAGGTGAAAATACTATAGCTAGTTTTTAATTTAGTTGAATAAAGATTATATATTATAAAGGCATCAAGTTGAACCATATAAAATTGCTATTTATAGGCCAAGGTAATCAAATACCAGTAATTTCATGACTTAGCATGACACATTTTCATCATCTCTGTTATAGGATGAACCAAGATTTTTTTTTTTTAACAAATTTACTTTTTTATTTTTGGAGAGTTTTTGTTGTTGTTGTTGTTGTTTTGCTATGGGGCGTGTGTGCTCACCAGAAAGACAGACAGAAAGCAAGAAATCACCCCCCAGGGGGATAGCCACACCATAATCCCTTTTCTTCCATTCTTCTCTCGCACACACATGCTCCTGGTGTGAGTTTACACAACTGGGTCCAGGCCTCAAACTGTGGTCAACTACATGGGAGTTCAGCCACATAGCCATTACACCAATTGCTGGTCCCTCCAAGTTAACATTTAAAAGGGAAGTTAGTAATTAGAAGACTGAAAACATTGTGATTTGCTCAATTATAAAATCTGGTTGACTACAAGTGCATTTTTTTGTCCCCTTTGAGTACTTAACCCTAGTCAAAATGGCTAAGATATTTAAAAAAAAAAAAGTGCTGGCAAGACTGGTGAAAAGGGAACTCTCCCACACTGTTGGTGGGAATGTAAATTAGTACAACCACTGTGGGTATGGAGGTTCCTCAAAGACCTACAAATAGAACTACTATATGATCCAGCATCTACTCAAAAGATAAAAATATGCTCAGTCAGAAAAGTACTTGCACATCTACGTCTATTGTGGCATTATTCACAATTGCTAAGACATGAAACTAACCCAAATGTCCATGAACAGATGAATGAATTGAAAAAGTGTGGCACATATACACTATGAAATACTACTTAGTCATAAAAAACAGCAAGACCTTGGCATTTGATAAGAAAGTGGATGAATATGGAAGATTTATTTAATTCTGCTAAGAGAATCAAGCCAGACTGTGAAAGAGAGGCATTGTATGTCCCCACTTAGCATATATTGAATGTCTGCACTCTATGGCAGAAAGGTTAGAAGATCTAAAAGCATGGAGAACAATTACTGATTACTAGGACAGTGTGCAAGGAGGGTGGGAGGAAGGGAATCAAGGGGAAAAACAAAGTAAAACAGTTAAGGGATATAAAAATGGAAAATGATCTGTTGATAACATGTATGATAGCATCTTTAACTGGGCTAATATACAGTGTATTCATGCTGGGAAAATTCACTTTGCAAGCCATAATGATATACAGTGACTGTATTAAAAAATAAATTAAGGGACCAGCAGTTAGCGTAATGGCTATGTCGCTGGACTCCCACGTAGTCGACCACGGTTCGCGTCCCGGACCCAGTGGCTTAAAACTCATGCCGGGCGCGTGTGCGTGCATGCCCAAGATCCAGAAAAGAGAATGGAGGAGAAGGGATTGCGGCGTGGCCATCCCCCCCTGGGGGGGTGATTTCTCGCTTTGTGTCTCTCTGTCTGTCTCTGTCTGTCTGGCGAGCACACGCGCCCTATAATGAAAACCTCTCAAAAAAAAAAAAAAGAAATTAATAAAAGTGAATAACTTAAATACTATTTGGCATTATGAAGGTAATATTTCTGGATTTCATACATTGCACCTGAGCTCAGAAAGGAGCAATGTGTATATGGCAAGAACACCGATATACTTACTATAGTTATTCATACTGTGCTCCTTACCCACTCGTGCCAGAGGCTTTTGTTTGTCTTTTGTCTCACTCAGTAACTGGTAATATCACTAAGTCATATAAGAAGTTTTTATGAGCCCCGGAAGTGAAAAACATGAAGTTATTTCTTGCTAATCCACATTCTGATTACTAAAAGAATTATCAAATTTTTCATCACCTGGCATACCACCCTTATGCATGGGAGCCATTAGTTGTTTAAAAATATGCTAGGAAAGTAAATCTTTTGGAAGAAAAAAGGTCTCCTAGTGTACTTTATATTCTTACTATAGGTTATCTCTAGATTACCTACCCCTTGTATTAGAGAACAGATTTTTTAAATTAAGATACACTCAAATTGTCTTAGGTGCTATTTAAAGCAGCATTGCCTCATGTGGTGGCTCGTTAGAAATATACATATTATAGGGGACGTCAAAATTTTCACAGAAAATGGTAAAAGGAATGAAAACATTTTCTTTTTTAATTTAAAAATTTTAAATATTATTTATACATTCAGTTGCTATACATTATTTAGATTGTAAAGAGACAAACTTTATTTTTCAACATAAGTTCCATCAAATTCAAAACACTTTTGTAAATGATGATATCACCCATTTAGTCCATTTCTAAAGATGTGAGGATTTGGGGGCTTTTACCACCCTACCAGTGTAGTCATTTTAAAATTATTATTATTATTTTATTCATAATAATCATTATATTTTTAAAAAATTTGACCAGAGAGAGACAGCGTTGGAGTTTAGAAAGCAAGCTGTTAGGTTTGGGACTCAACTGTGGTTGGCTGTGTGGGAATCTAGTGCCTTAACCACACCACCTGCCGGCCCCTTAAATTATTAGTTGAAGAAAAATGCATGCCTTCGAAGAAAAATTCACAGATACTCACACATACACACACACACTCACCCACGCACATATGTATGCCCTGGGATGTGTGTGTGTGTGTGTGTGTGTGTGTGTGTATGCGTGCATATCAGAGAGTGAATGTGCGTGAGAGACAAAGAACTCCCTTCCCGATGTGACCTAAGTCCCCTTTCTCCCAATTATCCATTCTGTCAGGATCCTGGGCATATGTCCTTGGTGTGTTTTTCAAGCCTCTGGGGCCAGTACTTGAACCGTGGTTGGCCATGTAAAATCTGGCTTCCAATGCACAAAACTACAGTGCCAAAGGCTGGCCTGAAAATTGTTTTAAGATAAGGAAACAAAAAGAGGCAGAAGGAATCCTGGGCAGTAGGTCAATGCCTAAAGAATTCACATTCTCACAAAATTGTCCTTGTTTGATGAGAAGAACATTGTCATGGTAAACACTAAAGCTTCAGCATTCTCTAACACTGAGTAAGCAGATGTTATCATTCTCTGGGTTTTGGGGATGTTGGCCATGTTTGATTTTTTCCCCCTTCTTGTCACTGGTTGTTCATTGCATGATGATTGTTTAAGCTCTGTGCTAATGATTTTTGCATTTTCTATAATACTGCAATAAATAGATTTAAACATATCGTTTGATGGCATTGTTAAACAGAAACTATATAACATTTTTAAAAGTGCTTGTTTGGGATCAGGTGGTATTTTGGGTCCCTACTGTGGTATCTCATTTTGATAGCTAATAGATAGGGAAACTAAGACAGAATTGTTACATAACTTGCCATTCATTGTCTTTGTCTTTTTACTGTTTAGGAGTGGACTTCAAAAGTTTCTTGAGAAATGCATATTGTGAGAAAACTATGCATAGATTTCAAAATTTTTGCACCAAAATAAATCTGTACCTTGATTCATTTTTTTCATGAATTTTAAAAACTGCTCTTGTGTAAGATCTTTATATATATTAAGGCCATCAGTTCTTTTTTTTTCTTTCTTTTTTTTTTTTGGAGAGGTTTTTGCTATAGGGCGCATGCGCTCGCCAGACAGACAGAGAGAGACAGAGAGATAGAAAGCAAGAAATCACCCCCCCAGGGGGGATGGCCACGCTGCAATCCCTTCTCCTCCATTCTCCTCTCGGGATCTTGGGCACGCACGCAAACGCGCCCGGCGTGAGTTTAAGCCGCCGGGTCCGGGACTCGAACCGCAGTCGACTACGTGGGAGTCCAGCGACATAGCCATTACGCTAACTGCCGGTCCCAAGGCCATCAGTTCTTTTGATTTGTATTTACTTATAATTTCTTCCCAGTGGGTTTTTTTAAATATATAGATTAAAAACCCCCTTTACTTGCATTTCTTGACATTTATGTTTCCAGTATTTTGCTGTTAAAAACAATGTCAGCATAAAAATGATTAACATCTTTGTTTTTATCATTGATTATTTCCTTAGGAGAAATTCCTAGAATTGTGAAGGTTAAGTGCTTTAATATATATAAAGTATATAGAACAGCTCTGGTATTAATAAATGGCCCAAGATTGTCTGCAATCACTTTATAATAATATACATGAAATGTACTATCAGTGTAATGTACAGTGAAAGATGATGGGGATGATACTGCCTATCCTTTTGCAGCATACAATCTCTACCTGAATTTTGCAAAGACTCTACAAACCAAAGAGAACAAAGCTCAGTTCCTCTGAATTATAAGTTCCACATCTCTTTTCTATCACAGTGACTGACACCATTTTCTACCCAGTTGATCAGAATCAGTTCTGTGTACTTTACATGTATTAAAGCACTTAACCTTTACAACAACCTTTTCAAGTAATGTTAATATCATTATCAACAAATGAGGTATGTAGGACCATACAGCTTCTAAATGGTGGAGCTGGATTTCAAATCCTGGCAACTAGGCTGAGATTTGTGCTTTTCATTATTAGGGCCAATGCTGTTGTAAATCTACAGTAATAGATTTCAGAAAAGAGATCCAGTGTGGTCTGGTGCATGGTGGGAGTTAGCTGGCTCATTTTGGAGGATAGGCATAGATATTCAAGAGTTTGTTGTCCAGAGTGTTATGCTTTGCCTTGGGCTTTAATCTGTTATTACATTTGGTTGAGTATAAGAAGAAAGATCTATTTTTCTTTCTTTTTCTTTTCTTTCTGTTATTGTTGGGGCCAGCAAGTGGCATGGTGCTTAAGGTGTTGGATTCCCACATGGATGACTGCAGTTCAAGTCCTGGACCTGGTGGCTTGCATTCTCCCTTTCCACCTCTCTCTGGTGAATTGAAAAATAATTATAATAGTAAATAAAATTAATAAATAATTATTTTAAAAAGTAAATTTTTGTAAAGATTTCCAAATATTCTTTATCAGTAAACAGAAACTTGATCTGCTGAATGTTTTTTTCCCTTTTTTCAGAAAAAGGTAATTTAATTTTATTTTTTGTTAACTATTTTTAAAATTTGCTATAGGGCAAATTTCTCTCACCAGAGAGAGAGGGTGGGGGAGAAAGCAAGCTGTTAGGTCCAGAACTCCAACTGCAGTCAGCTGTTTGGGAGTCCAATGCCTTAACTACCACGCCACCTGCTAGCCCCATCTTCTTTCTTTCTTAAAGGAAAAAAAAGTTGACCTTTTCTTAGTTAGCTATATGGACCAAAGTGTTAATTTTTTGTTTCTATCATGAAGATCATAAGCATGATCCCCACCTACCTTGGTTGTTCTTTCTTTGATGAGTTTGCCAAGTCTGGGTCTCTTAGGATTGTGTTAGAAGCTTCCAGAGGAATCCATGATCCTTGGATTGAGAAATCCAGTTCTATGTTTGTATGAACTTTTGTGTCTGTGGAGGACACCATTAGGACAGGTCTTTCAATTGGCTTGTGGGATGCCCCGTACCTGCAGGTGCAAAGCAGCATCTCAGCAGGTTCCTTTGTGTTGGTTTGTAAGAAGCTGATCTGTTGCAGAGACTCTGGTAAAGAATTCAAAGATTAACTTCCATAACTTATTATGGTTCTTAATTGATGAAAATTTCATATGTGAAAATAAGTATTAAAGGTTACTGCTGTTCCTCTACATAAAGATTTTAATATTTTCTCAATACAGGTATATAGATACTCATTTCAATCACTGTGTATACTTTATATCATTTAACAAATAACCGTATGTTGACATATACCTGTTTCTAGTTATAAAGCTTTCAATGTCGTTGACCATCCTCAAGTCCTTATTTAAAGAACTATCAGATATATCAAATGATACAAACATCAAGATATGGATATGGTCTTTAAACTTTGCCTATCTTTTTGTAGGAGGAGAGACTTCAGCATGCAAACCTTCATCTGTTCGGCTTGCACCGTCATTTTCATTCCATGCTGCTGGCCTTCAGATGGCTGGACAGATGCCCCATTCACATCAGTACAGTGACCGTCGCCAGCCAAACATAAGTGACCAACAGGTTTCTGCCTTACCATATTCTGACCAGATTCAGCAACCTCTAACTAACCAGGTAGGCTCATGAAGTATCAGAAATGATTGTTAAAATGGTAGTTTATTCATTTAGAATGTTAGAATATTAAATAGGCAGAATATTTAATGGTTTCTAGTTTTTCATGTTGCATGGTTTCTGGATTGATAAAACATGATGTTGAGAAGCTTATGTGAAGAAGTTTGGATTTTTTTTCTTTGTATTTCAATTAAAAACAAAACAAAACAAAACAAAAGAAAAAAAAACCAAGGACTCACAGTTAGCATAATGGCTATGTTGACCGAGGTTCGAGTCCCGGACCTGGTGGCTTAAACGCATGCTGGGCGCTTGTGTGTGCGTGCCCAAGATCCTAAGAGGAGAATGGAGTCGAGAAGGGATTGAGGTGTGGCCATTTCCCCTGGGGGGTGATTTCTCGCTTTTTGTTTCTCTGTCTCTCTCTGTCTTTCTGGCAAGCGCACGTGCCCTATAGCAAAAACCTCTCAAAAACAAACAAACAAACAAACAAAAAAACAAAACAAAAAACAGAACCATAGCCATAGTCTCTCTATGAGAGAGAAAAGCTATTTCTAAACAACATTATTTAAAATAAAGGAACTTTAAGGGCTTATTTTTATAGAAGAGTAGTTAAATAAAAAAGTAAGTTAAAGGAAAACAAGTCAGATTTCATTATGGCACACTAAGCAATTGATTTTGGTATTGTAAACTACTCTGTGGATTTATAAATATGAATACAACACTTTAAAATTCAAAATTAAACATGTATGCAAATTAACCATGCTTCTGATTCCTTTTTTTTTTTTTTTTTTTTTTTTTTAAGAGAGTTTTTTTTTTTTTATAAGGTGAGTGCACTCGCCCGAGAGCAACACAGAGACTGAAAGTGAGAAATCAGCCCCCAGAGGGGATGGCCATGTAATAGTCCTCGGTCCTCCTCTCTGTAGGAGTGTGCCTGGTGTTGAGTTTTAAGCCTCTGGTTCTGGGACTCGCACTGCGGTGGACTGTGTGGGAGTTCAGCAGTGTAACCATCCCGCCATCTGCTGGTCCCAGCCATGCCATTGATTCAGACGAGAGATTCAGCAGTTTTCCGTAAAGTAGATATTATAAAAAGAATAAATGCTGGAATCCTTCAAAAATGAGTCTTTGAAAGTCCACAGAAAATATGTATTATAAATATACTAGCTATCAATTTAAAAATTGTTTTATGTGGAAAACATTAATTTTTCCATGAACTTTTTGAAGTTCCCTAGTGTGTGTGTGTGTAACAATTATAATTAAATAGTTAATAAGATGACTCATGGAAAGACTTAAAAATTTGTTTCATGGGATCAGCAAATGGTGTAATGATTATGTCACTGGACTCCCACATGGCTGACCATGGTTTAAATACCAAATATTTGAGATTTCACACACACATACACACACACACCATGATTCTGTCTCTGTCTCCCCAGTGAGCACACATGGCTCTTTAGCAAAAATCTCTTCTAAAAAGGAAAAAAAGTTTTATGCAGTGAATTGATTGAGAAGTTTAGTTTTGTGTTTGAGAATTGTAGCAATTGAGAATGTTCGAGTTTGGGAAGTGTTTGTGCCAGAAGAAAACTCTGTGGAAATCCATCTGAATTGTACTTTGAAGAAACAAAGTATATTTGGGTCAATTTTCCCACTTGTTCAAAAGCAGTCTGTGAGGCAGGATGCTATTTTTAATCTGTTAGAGGAAAGACTGAACTTCCATTTGTACGATCTGAGTGAGTAAGCAGGACTACAGAGGTCATATGCCTTTTTCTTGCTTCCAACATACAGGGGTCTTTTGTGTGATATCTAGCATTTGTAAAGATCTAGGATAAATTCTGTCTTTCAGAGTTATTTTAATGGTTATATAATTTTAGTAGGTAATTTAATTACTGGAGTATCTATTTTTATGTGGAGCGAATAACTTCTCACTTTGAATCATTTAAAATAAAAGATTTTTCACTTATTTTCATTTTAAGCTGCACAGTATTTTTTGAGATTCATATGATATGAAAAAAGACTTTTAAGTAATAGTGCTCAGTCAAATACTTCTGCCAAAATCCAGAAGCTATCACCATAATGTAAACTGTGTGCTGAGTGGCCTAGTGTACAAGTCAGGTGATGATGTGGGCTAAAGGTTTTGGCTCATGATCTAGTTGGAGGACTTGAGTCAGGTCATATGGACCCTTCATGTCTGTATCTTGAATGTAAAATTGGGACTATAGACGAGACTCCTTAGCCCGAAAGTTCTTTGTAGGCACAAACATCTATAATTATTTGATTTCCATTTTCTTTTTTCATTAATCATCCTAAGAGAATCTTTCGATTAAGGCTTATTTTTTTTTTTAAGAATGATTTTATTTAACTTTATTTATTTATTGAGAGGTTTTTGCTATAGGGCGTGTGCAAGAAAGACAGAGAGAGACGGAAAGACAGAAAGCGAGAAATCACCCCCCGGGGGCGGGGGGAATGGCCATACCACAATTCCTTCTCCTTCATTCTCCTCTCGGGATCTTGGGCACGAATGCACACGCACCCAGTGTGAGTTTAAGCCACCGGGTCCGGGACTCGAACTGTGGTCGACTACATGGGAGTTTAGCGACATAGCCATTACACCAACTGCTGGTCCCATTAACTTTATTTATTTATTTATTTTAATTTGGGGGAGAAGGGGGATAGAGAGAAAAAAAAGGAAAGTGAGAAAGCAAGCTACCAAGCCCAGAACTTGAACCACATTTGGCCATGTGGGGGTCCAGTACCTTTAACCATCACACTGCCTGCCAGCCCCTAAATAAGGCTTATTTGGACCATCCCTGTAGCCTAGTGATTAAGGGAACCAGTATCCCACATGGCTGTCCACAGTTCAAGTGTAGGCCTGGCCACTTGAGAAACATGCTGGGTGTGTATGCGTCCATGCTGATGGAGAGATGGAGGAGAAGGGATTGTGATAGGACCGTATCCCCAAGGCGGGGGGGGGGGGGGGGATTCTTTTTCCCTCACTATTTCTGGCTAGTACACATGCCTTCTAGTAATTAAAAAATAAGTAAAGCTGGGGCCTGCAGGTGGGTGGCGTGGTGGTTAAGGCACTAGACTCCCACATGACTGACTATGGTCTGAGTCCTGCACCTGGAGACTTGCTTTCTTGCTTCCCCTTTCTCTTTGTCTGGTCAAATTAAAAGATAATAATAACAAATGGAATTAAATAATTATTTTTAAAAAGTAAGTAAGGCTTATTTTAAAAGTGAACTGAAATAGACTAACTTAAAACATTTTTATTTCTTGTAATTTTATATGAGTATATTTGGTACATGTTTCAAAACAGTTTGTTCAGAAGATATATTTAGGAAACGAGAAGTGTAATAAATGAAGTGCAAAGAGTGTTGCTGATGTCTGGAATGCTGAGTGTGTTTTGGACTGTTCCAGTGTTCCCAGTACCTTTCACAGGTCTTTAACTATACTGTCGTACTCTGGATGTGTGTTACAAAAGCTCTTGACCATTAATAACTCTCAAAGTAGAAGGAAACACAGAATGCACTTTTTACAGTTCTTAATTATATATGAGAATATAAGTAGAAATAAAAGGAATGAAATCGGTATTACAAAACTACAAAGCAATTTTTGAATAAAGTCCTAGAGCTTACACTATAGAATCTTTTCAGAAAAAAAAAGTAATGGTTATGTTAGCTCTTCTAACTGATCTCAGCAGGAGGTATACACTGTTCTGTCTCCCAGCAGCACAGAGCTGAGGCAGCAGGATGACATCTCATCGACTCCTTTTTGCAGATTCCTCTAGCCTTACCATAGCAATTGGTGAGCCCCTGGGTTCTCTGAACACCATCGGTCATTTTCATCTGTTGAAAGGAGGTAGAGAGTTTGCTAAGTTATTATCCACTCACTTGCCATTGTGACTGAGAAGCAGGAAGTAGAGAATCAGATGTTTAGGGCTGGCCCTGAGGTTTAGTATAGTTGTGTAACTAGGTATGTGGAAAGGTTAGTTCTGAATTGTACTTAGTGGCAGCACTGTATTGCAAACCAAAAAATTTGGTTACATGAAATAACAATGAAAGGGACGGGAGTGTTTTTACTTTGTAGAAGTAAGTTTGTTCTTTCCCTCTATTTCTGGCACTTCTGTGCAAGGTATTTCTTGAGGTACTGAAGTATAGTCTGAGGCCAATTTTTTTTTGTGAACAGACTGCATCTGTTTTTATACAGGTGTCCTGAAATAGTAACTTTTATTGCCAGAAGTAGATAAGAAAAGTACTCAGATTTGGCTAATCGACTTGACCTTGCAGGCAGAATTCAAGCACAAGTGGAAATGGTTAGTGATATTTTGGGAAGTGCCAGGCATAGAGCATACTCTCATATTTAGTGCAGAAATCTGATCCTGTAACTCAGACTCAACGTTTATATAAACATCTGATATTGTGTGAATACTATACACCTAGAATTGTTTTCTTTGTGTGATTTTGGTGTTTGGAGTGAGTGTGATTACTCCTTGGTTGTACTCTCAGATTCTTTTTTCAGATGTTTGAAATACCAGTGAAATTATAAATTGGCAAATTAAAAGCATAAAGACATTCACAGTTTTAATGGAACTAGTGTTAATATGCTTACGAGGGCTGGCAGGTGGCACGCTGACTAAGTGTGTGGACTTCCATGTGGCAGACCGAGGTTTGAGTCCTGGACCTCTCAGCTTTCTTTCTCTCTCTCTCTCTCTCTCATCAAATTAAAATAAGTAAATAAAGTTAAATAATTATTTTTTAAAAAGTCAAGTTTAGGGACCAGCAGTTAGCGTAATGGCTATGTCGCTGGACTCCCATGTAGTCGACCGCTGTTCGCATCTTGGACTCGGTGGCTTAAAACACACCGGACGCGTGTGCGTGTGTGCCCAAGATCCTGAGAGGAGAACGGAGGAGAAGGGATTGCGGCGTGGCCATCCCCCCTGGGGGGTGATTTCTTGCTTTCTGTCTCTCTGTCTGTCTCTGTCAGTCTGGCAAGTGCACGCGCCCTATAGCAAAAACCTCTCCCCCCCCCAAAAAAAAAAAAGTCAAGTTTAAAAATATGCTTATTTTATGCATATTTCAATTATTTTGCTTAACAGCCTAAAATGACTCAACTAAGAGGATAGAACAGAGGCCTAATATTGATAGGGAACTCTTGCCTAGTGTCTTGAAGAGCCTGGTGTTAGGGAGTGTCTGCCTAAATGCTCCTCTGAGCTGTGCTCTTTACTGGCTTGAGGATCTTGGTCAAGTCGTTTACCATGGCAGTCTCACGGGACCAGCAGTTGGCATAACGGCTATGTTGCTGGACTTCCTTGTAGTCAACTGTAGTTTGAGTCCCGGACCCAGTGGCTTAAACTCAGGCTGGGCACATGTGTGTGCATGCCCAAGATCCCGAGAGGAGAGTGGAGGAGAAGGGATTGCTGCGTGGCCATCCCCCCTAGGAGGGTGATTTCCCTCTTTGTATCTCTCTGTCTCTTTCTTTCTGGAGAGTGCATGCGCCCTATAGAAAAAACCTCTCCCAAAAAAAAAAACAAAAACAAAAACCCAAACCAAAAAAAAAAAACCCATTGCAGTCTCAGGTCTTTTTCATTTGTAGTGACAGGAATAGTACTTGACTTACTCTCAGGAGATTGCTGAGAGGATTACATCACAAACACATACAAATATGCATGCTAAAAACAGTGTTGAGTAAATAACTTGCTTATGCTATTGTTACTTTAATATTACTTGTTATTTAGTTGAATCTATCATAGTTACACTCCAGTCAGCTTTTGTAATCATGATAGTGAAGTATTTCACTTACTCATGTTTTGTGAAACCTCATGTTGAGACTGCATTTCCTTCAGTCTAGGAGGGCTTTGGTGAATAAATTGCCTGCATGACAACAATGCCAGGAACTGCATGATAACAAGGCCAGCAGGTAGCGTGGAAGTTAAGGCACTGGATCCCACATGGCTTTCTGTGTAGTTTGATTCCTGGACCCAGTGGCTTGAGGCTCCTGTGGCTTGAGACACATGTGTGTCTATGCCCAAAATCCCTCGAGGAGACTGGATTGTGGGTTGACCTCTGAAGGGTGATTTCTCACTTTCCCTCTCTTGATCTCTGGTGAATGCATGTACCCTATAGCAAAAAGCTTAAAAAATAAAATAAAATAAGAGAGTGCATGAAGGAAAACCTCTTTTCATCCTCTTAAATGTGTATAGCATACATTTGACATGAAAGGAATTGACATGCCTTTTACCAGTATTGTCTATTTATTAAATTAGTCCCCCAAGGCATAGTATAAGAATAAAGTACTCTGTGAACTTAGTTCTACATACTGTTTATATTTAGAATAACAATACAGTATATATTTGAAAATTGAAGTAATTCAGATCTTATTAATTCTGATGGTATTTTCAGACAAATAGTTATCATTACTGAGGGTTGTTCCCTGCTTGTTTGGAGCCATATCTTGAGATTATACTAACTTAATTCAGTAAATAATTGAATTCACTATCTGAATAACAACTTTTTAGGGTTTGAGTGTACATGCACAGGAAATTAATGTTAACATTGCTTGATAAGGGAGTGCACCTAGGCAAGTGCTATGGTAACTATCTTTTTGGACCACAAGGATAGTGATTATTTCCTGTTCTTACTGCTGTTACTATCATCTCTTCTTTTTGTTAGTGTGAGTTAGGTTAACATGGTGAACAGACATTTCTTTGAGGTGATGGCATGATTTACTGCCGCTCTACCCCTCAAGTTAACACAGTGTCCTTTGAGGGACTGCATGGGTCTGGAGCTTCTGACTCAGTGGATTTCACCTTTCACAGGCAAAACCATTTGTAAGAGCTAGGCCTGAAGAAAAGGCTGTGCTAGTGATAATGAATGTAGGTACCTTAATGTAAATGTTTGAGGATCTGTTCATTGCAAGACACCCCATTAGCAGCCCCTTACTGAGGCATAGCACTTGGTGAGGAGTGGGGCCAGAACAAAAACCAGGACCATTAGTGTGCCAGTTGTGGCACTAGGGTGTGTATATGGAGGGAGTCCATGAGCCGCTCTATCCTGTCACTAACAGTGGAAACATTTAGTAGGAAGCTCACAGGTAAACTCCTTTTGAATGACAAAGAGAGCCAAGATTTAGAATTGGGTAAGAGGAAAGGAAATGTGAGGATGAGGTTGGAGGACTCTGGGTACTGTGTTTTCTTTCATTGTGTTCAAGGAGTGCAAATCTTATTCTCATGCATGGGGCAGATACTTACACCTGTTGGTGTAAGGTACTGAACTTCTTCAGCACCCAGCAGTTGAAGAGAATGGTACTCTGTTGCTAGCCTCTGCTTTTTGGCGTCATCAGTTACTATCTCTGGGAAGCAGAATTTGCCTCTGATGGCTCAGTTTTTCTTTGCTGCTGTAAATAGATCAAAATACCTAGTTCTTTGGGCTAATTACCTGGTCAGGAAGTCCTCTTGGGGAGCAAGATGTGTGTCCTCTGGGTTGGGTGTGTGTCTGTGATCCTACCATTTAATTTTGGGGGAAACAGGATTGAATCCTTGGGCAGCTGGGCATATTATTGTAAAATTTTATGTACTTGTTCCAGTAGTTGTCTTCATTGGAATCCAGATGAAAGAGACAACTTTGAGAGATAATGTATAATCTTAAGTAGATGTGTCCTTTTTTTTTTTTTCCTTTTAAAATAGATATATGTAATTTCTAGAATAGGGGATTTTTGCCAGTGCAGTATTGTTAAAGTGCTAGTCTTTTCTGTGTATTTAAGGTGATGCCTGATGTTGTCATGTTACAGAGGCGGATGCCCCAAACCTTCCGTGATCCAGCAACTGCTCCCCTGAGAAAACTTTCTGTTGACTTGATCAAAACATACAAGCATATTAATGAGGTAAGAGTACTGATTTGTTGTAATAGTATCTATTTTGCAATAGATCAGGGACTAAAGCTTTTTTTTTTTAATCTTTTTAAAGATAGAAACAAAAAAATTCTTAATGACTATCATATTCATAATTTTTATTATTAATAAGCTAATAATGTATAGTAATATAACTACAACTAGGAAAAGGTATAATGGCTATAAAAGACGTATGAGGTCTTCAGAAAGTTCATGGAAAAATACATATTATGGAAAAATTATGCTTGGGTTTCAAAATATTTTGCACCAAAATGAACTAATATTTTAATTAATTTTTCCATCATCTTTAAAATAAATTATACAGAGCACATGTATGTGCAGGGGGAAAGGATCTGAATGTATGGTTGCCAAATGGCTTCGTGTCTTGCAGGGCACTGACATGACTGTTTCAGTTAGGTTATTTTTCCATGAACTTTTTGAACCCCTCAGTATTTGTTAGAATTCTGCTTCAGTTTTTATGCCTGTTTCTACTTTGGCTGTGGATGTTAAGAAGCTTCTGAGATAGATTTAATACCCAGTTATAGGCATTTGGTCTAGGTTATTTGCATTAGCTACACTTTAATGATTTTATTGTCTTTAAATTTTTGTGTCTTTTACATTTCTTTTGATGGTAAGATATCCGAAAAGCTTTTTTTGTGGGAGTAAATAGGATAAACATGTTGATAGCACTTTAAATTACTTGTCATTACATGGCTCTTGGCCATCACAGTGATTCCCACCCCCACCCCCTGCTGTATCTTGGGCCTTTAACATTATTGTTATTTGCTCCAGACCCCAATGTTAGCTCTATAATTAATTATTAAATAAGGCTTTCTGCAGAAACATGGGAAAGCCCGTGCTTTCTTTCCTCTTCCAATGGGAACTCTGCATCCTTTCATATTAAAGGCTTATCCTCTTCTAGTTTTAGAACCATTTTACTGAAAATAATATTATAAGGTATATGTAAATTTTATAGCCATTTGATGCTATTAATGCCAATATTATTGTATTACCATGACAGTTTGGCAGGGTAAAATTAGAATAAACTCAGGAACATTTCTGAGTTAGATTTTGTATACTTTATATAAGAGATTTACCAAACTTGCTTGTGATTATCTGACACTATCTGATAAATTGTTGCTAACATTGTACTATTATCAGATTGTTAATATCTGATCAATTGTTGCTAACAAAGCTACAGTTAAATTTTTGTTAACAGCAGCTTTGTTGTAGTTTATTTTTAAATGTATTGCCACTTTATAAGTTAGGCGTTTTTCTGATGTTCTCTGCATTGTAATTTATTTTCCACAAAGTTAGTTGTCAATTACTTAGACTGCTGTCTAGTTCACCTGCCATTTTTTCCTACTTTTAAAACTATGATATAAGAAGAACTGGTCAAAGAAAAGTGGCCTGTGAGTGGGAGTGGTTTGGGCATGCCTTCTTTTTACTAATAATTATTATACGCTTAAAAACTGAGAATGACTAAGAGGATCTTTTTGTCTTAGTAAAACATAATTTATCTGCATTTAAACTTTCCTTTATTTATTTATTTATTTTTTGCTATAGATTAAATTTAGTTTGGATTACTGGAAGCAGAGCACTAGAAAACTTTGAAGGAAATGAAAATGTTATTTATTTTGTTTGGTATTTGTTGATTATATCAGTGTGTACAATTGTCAAGATTCCTTATATTATACTTTAAGTTCTATGCCACTTTGGCCAGAATGTGGCCTGGTATTTAAGGAAGCTGGATCCCACGTGGTCAATTGTGTGATTTGAATCCTAGACCTTGTGGCTTGAAAAACAAGCCTGGCATGTGTGCATGTATGCACAAAGTCCCAGCAGGATAGAGAAATGGAGGAGAAGGGATTGCTTTATGACCATACCCCATTGTCAGGTGCTTTCTCCTTCTCCCTTTCTCTTTCTCTGTATCTCCCTGGTGAGTGCATGTGCTCCCTGGCAAATTAAAAAAAAAAAATAAAATCTGTGCCACTTCACTGCGTATATAAATTTGACCCCACTTTAACAATTAAATGTAAACTGAGCCATTCTACTGTTCCTGAATGGTATATTTTGGACCAGTGACTTAATATCCTCTATTTAGCAGATTTATCAGCACTTTATGTAGAAAATGAATTTCACTAGAGACAGTGGCTAAGTCAGTGTTATTTTCTAACTCAAGTGCAAACAATAGAAATTTTTTTATTTCATCTTTGTATTTGTTACGAAGAATAAAAATTTACTAATTTCTTACTGGTATATTTGTTTCCTATATACCTTCTTCTTCAAATAATGATTTAAATTTTATAGTTAACACTGTATTTTCTCATTTCAGGTTTACTATGCAAAAAAGAAGCGAAGACACCAACAAGGCCAAGGAGACGATTCTAGCCACAAAAAGGAGAGGAAGGTTTACAATGATGGTTATGATGATGATAACTATGATTATATTGTAAAAAACGGAGAAAAGTGGATGGATCGTTACGAAATAGACTCTTTGATAGGCAAAGGTTCATTTGGACAGGTAATCTAAGAAATATGCTGGATTTCATTAATTAGGAAGACCTTCATGAGTCTACATTTTTCCTCAGTAATACACTTTTGATATTTCTCTAAAATAGATGCAAACAGTGGATATGTAGGTATTTGGTTTATCATAGTTCTCCAAAGATAGACATTACCTATAAAAATGGCATTAGACTTTTTTTTAAAATAAAAACTTACTTTTTTAAAAAAGAATTATTTATTTTTTATTTGTTAATTTTAATTTGACAGTGTGGGGGTGGAGGGAAGGAAGTGAGAAAGCAAACCACTAGGTCCAGGACTCGAACCGTGTTTGGTCATGTGGGAATGTCAAGCACCTTAATCACCATGCCACCTGCTAGTTCCCTAAAATCTTAGTTTCTGTAGCTACCAAGTACTTACTTTAATTATGACTAAGAGGCTATTTTAGTTACTAATAGATGATACTGGGCTTTGTATGTAGCCTCTGGACTCACTACGTATGCTAGAGATACTTACTTTCCTGTCTGGTAGATTCTTCATAGAAGAGTGGCCATTTTGAGGCTGTACAGCAGGTTGCTCTCATTTTTCTAGAGGCTTGGAAAGCCTGGGGCTATGCCCTGTGGGTTATTTTGTTTTGTTTTCCCTCCCTGTCTCATCATCTAGCTCTATCAGGCCTCTAACTGGGCAGGTGGTCTTCAGGATTTCTCCTTCTAGTCCTTAGTGCAGTGAAGTTGCTTGTGTTTTGATTGGGGCAATTTCTTTTGAGAGGGATCATCCCTGCTGCTGCTACTGCTGGGGGAAAGCTCCAGTGAACCCGGTTTTTCTCTTCATTATCAGCCTCTTCTCTGCACCCACAACTCTTCTCACCTGTTCACCAACCTCAGTGCAAAGCACAAAACCCCTAAAAATGTTAGTTTCTTGGATTACTTAGACCCAGACCAAGAACTTTCACTCCCTCTTCCTTACACTTTTAAAAAACTTGTTCTCTGATGGTGGTTCCCCCAATTGGTATCCACTTAGTAAACTCTCCTCATCAAGCCACAGAGCTTTTTTGTTTGAGGTACAATTGACTATTCGTTCTTCTTTCTTGTGATCCTTGTGCAGTGAGTTACTTACTTTTATAAAGAATTGTTTATTTAATTTTATTATTTTTTTTAATTTGACCAGATAGAGACAGAGAGACAGAAAGTGAGAAAGCAAGCCTCTAGGTCTGGGACTCAAACCATGGTCACCCATGTGGGAGTTCAGTGTCTTAACTACCATGCAACCTGCCGGCCCCAGTGAGTTAGTTATTAACCTGCAATCCAAATGCTTCTTTTTTGATGATGAGGATCAAATGAGGGTCAAAATAACTTTTCCTGAATTGCCTTTGTCCATCTTTTTAATTGTGTAACTTGTATGTACTTCTGTATTCCTCTCCAGGTTAAAAAGAAAATATTGATAAATACCCCTTTTCTACCTGTGTGGAAAAATTCATGTGTCACGTCTAACTATGCCTAGGGGTAAAAGTATATAATAGGCCATTAGCAGCCACAAGTCTAAACATAAAAGAACTTAAGTTGTAAGGCCTCTACCCAAGCCCTCAACTCACATGTGTTTAGTAAATGCTTCTTACCATGATTTGAAGAAATTTTGGTAACTGCTCATTTTCTTGGTTTATTATTTTTCTTCTGAGTCCGGGATTTTTCTGGTTTATTTATTTTCGTGAGAAAGAGAGAAAGAGAAAAGTACCCTTGGCAGAGTCTTTCCATACCATAATTCTCTCCCCAGCCAGCCAGAATCTCAGGCATGCTCAGGTGTGCCTGGCACATTAAGGTCAACCTGGGATTCAAACTCAGGCTTACCACATGATTTCACTTTCATGCAGTGTCACTTAGCTGACTCTGCCACCACAGCTGGGCTATGGGTTTCTCAGTTTCTTTGACAAATGGTTATCAAACCTGATTGTACTTAGAAATATCCTGGGGAGCTTTGATGACTGAATTTCAAACCAATTCAATAAGAATCTCTTTGGTTGGATTCTGAGCATTAAAAAAACAAAACAGGAACTGGCAGATGGTATAGCAGTTATGTCACTGGACTCCCACATGACTGATTGTGGTTTGAGTCCTGGACCCAGTGGCTTGAAAGTCATGCTGGGCACGTGTGTATCCGTGTCCAAGATCCCAGGAAAAGAATAGAGGAGAAGGGATTGTGGCATTGCCATTTCCCTAAGGGATGATGTCTCACTTTCTCTCTCACTCTCTCTGTCTGCCCCCCCCCCCCCCCCAGCACAGGTGCCCTGAAGGGGGGGGGGGGGGGGACGGACGGACGATGACTACAGACACTCTTAAACAAAGCAAAACAAAACCTCCTATTGAATTTATAATTAAACATAGAAAAACATTGTGGTAGTATTTGACCAGCAGACTAATTGCAAAGTCAATATACACTTGAATGGCCCCCTGTGAATGGCCATTATCCTGGAAATGGTGGGATCTCAGCACTGAGCTGCAACTCTTGATATGGCTATGGTCAGTGAGACTGAAGAATATCAAAATCCCTTGGTCAGCTGTTTACTTGGGTAGTCCTTGAAGTAAAAGACAAATAGAATCTTTTAGAATTAGGTGAAACCAGAGCCAATTGCCAAATTTTATTTCAGATAAACCATTTACAGCTGTGGTTTAGCTGTCACTCAGTTAATTTAGCCTTGACTGATGTAGATCTTAGAATATACACGTTCCAGGAGACCAGCAGATGGCGTGGTGTTTAAGGCGCTGGAGACTCCCACAAGGCTGACCACGGTTTTAGTCCCAGATCTGGTAGCTTGTTTTCTCACTTTCCACCTCTCTCTCTCTCTCTCTCTCTCTCTCTCTCTCTGGTTAAATTAAAATGAATGAATGAATAAATAATTATTTTAAAAAATGAATATACATGTTCGATTCTCTTTAATCCAGTAGTCTTCAACCTGCATATTGAATGTGGTAGAAAATGAATATATAACTATTATTTAGACTATATTTCATACTATAAATGTGACTTACATAGTTGTCTAGTTAGTAGAGATAGTTTTATGTATGTATTGATTTTCTCATTTGTTTGGGGTAAATCTCTCTCTGCTTTTTATTCCTTTTTTTTTAAAGGTAAGGTCTGTGTTCCCCAAGTCAGCCTCAATCCTTGTGATCTTCCTGCCTTGGCCTTTCTAAGGTGGTGCTGGGATTACAGGCACACACCTCTACGCCTAGCTTTTAGATAGGACCAGGAATTGAAACCTGGCCTTCCATGTGGTCCCAGCCAGTGGAGCACAGCATCTTAGCAGCATGCGTCAAGTAGCCGGGACTAATTTTTTTTTTAATAGTATGAAACTCATTTTAAATGAGTAGAATTTCAGATGAGAGGTGTGCATACTGATTTACTCATGAACACTCTGTGTAGCAGTGATTCTCATTTTAAAACTATCATAATCCCCTAATTTGGCATTTAACTTACATTGTGGAACATTCCAAAGTACTATTTGATTTTTTTTTAAGTGTAAAATAATGATTTTATAAATAGATACCTATTTTTTTTTTAACATTCATTCACTGTACATCATTACAGCCTGCAAAATGAGATTTTCCATCCAGAATACACTGTATATTGGCTCAAACAAGCACATCAACATACGTGTTACCGTCAACAAATAATTTTCTCGTTTCCTGTATATTTTGCTTTTTTTCCCATCTTTGATTTCCTATCTCTCACCCTCTGCCATCTCTCACCCTCCTCCCATACTATCTCTGGTATCCATAGTTGCTTTCTATGCCTTTTCCTCCCCACATTTTATTGATTCACTAAAGATCTTAATTAATCTAAATATTTTCAGTAGCAAGCGCAGCTGATATGTACATATCCGTGAACACAAGTCTGACTTTAGGCATAAACCTTAGTGAGTAGAATGAACATACTATAAAGTAGTACCTAGCTGGGGCTATATAGCTTACTGCACATACCAAATAGATATTTTTAATGCATTTTTTTTTTAATTTCAAGAAAAACAGTTTTAGGTTTTTTTTCTGAAACTTTTTTCAAAACTAATTAATTTACATTTATTCCCTAAGTATTGTCACAGCATACAAAATATGATTTCCCATTCGGAATATACTGTATAGTGGCTTAATCATGCATGTTATCATCAATAATTTTCCATTTCTAGTTTCATATATATGTATATATGTGTGTGTGTGTGTGTATGTAATATATATAATAACATGTATGTGTATATATATATAAAATGTGTGTGTGTGTGTGTGTGTGTATATATATATATATATATATATATATATATATACTTAAAAACCCCTACAGTTAATCTTCTATTCCTTTTCCCCCCACATTTTATTGAGCACAAAATTTCTTAAATAATCTAACTACTTTCGATAGCAAGTTCAGCTGGTAATTTCAAGAAAAGCAGTTTTAACATTAATAAAAAGAAATGCTAAGGAACTTCGCTTAAAACTTAAAGCCAGGAAACAGGTTAGGATTCTGTTCAAATAGTAGGTACGTGAACCTATCGACAGCTCGAGACAGGACAAAAATCCTTAAAACTGGAAAACAAAGCCTAGAAGAAAATCAGCAATATTTTAGTCAAAAGTCATAAAATGCTATTTCACCAGTTCAGTCTCATGTATTTAATCTATCTTCTATTGTGGTTTGATCTTCCTGATTAAATTCTGGGATATAATATTCAACTCCAGACTTGTCCCTATGATTAAGTTGGCCCTTTTCTTAGTTTTTGAACTCTTATTTCTGTGTGAGTACATTTAATTTTCCTGACATAGCACTCCATTGAGAACTTCTTGGAGATCTAGTCTGATGCTGCTAATTATTTCCGTTTTTGTTTATCTGAGAATGTTGTTGTCTTTTCTTCCCATATGAAGGATAATCTTGCCGGGTACAGTATTCTTGGTTGAAATTGCTTTTCCCTTAACTCTTTGAATATATTTTCCCATTCTCTCCTCGCTCTCATTGTTTCCAGTGAGAGGTCTGCGGTTAGCCTGATGGGATATCCTTTGTAGGTAACTTGCTGTTTTTCTCTTGCTAGTCTTAGTATCTTGTTTTTGTCTGTGATTTTGGTCAATCTGGTTATAATGTGTCTTGGAGAAGATCTTCTTGGGTTGATTCTATTTGGGGTCCTTTGTACTTCTTGGGACCGGATCTTTGAATGTCTCTCTAGGTTTGGAAAATTTTCTTGCAGGAGTTCATGGAATAGATTATCAATGCCCTTATGAGTCTCTTCGCATTCTGGGATACCAATTATACGAATGTTTGGACATTTGATGGTATCTAGTATTTCTCGTATATTATTCTCATTTTTGGGGGCGATTTTCTCAGTCTTCGTGGTAGATTTTTCTAAGCCAGCAATTTTCTCTTCTACATCTGAGATTCTATTTTCTATATGATCTAGTCTTCTTTTAATATTTTCAAGGGTGATTTTGACTCCCTGTATTATAACCTTTATCTCTAACAGGTCCTTTGATTCTCTTTTTAAGTGTATAATTCCTCTTTTAGATCTTGCAAGAATTTCCTCATCTCCTGGAACTCCTCACCTCCTGGAACTCCTCACCTCCTTTCTCCTTTTTCTTCTGCAGTTTATTGTCTTTCTTCTCTTCCATCTCTGTTAGCTTTGCCATTGTGAATATTCTAAATTCTTTATCAGACATTTTCTTGATTTCCATTGAACTGTATGTAGGAGAAGAGGAGTTATTCTTTTCCCTTGGAGGAAGGGTATTTTCTTGCTTTCCCACAGTTCTTGTGGTCCTGTGGTGTTTTCTGGTCATCTGATGGTTGGTGCATTTCTTCCTAAACTTGAAGTTCAATCTGAGTGTTCAGGGGTGTGCAGAAAGAGGTGATCTGGCATCTCTTTACCATGCTGTTTTGATCCCTTTAAGCAACAGACTCAGTAGATATTGAGGAATATGTTAACCCTAGTAGTATTTGGATGTTTGCCTATAGTTCCCTTAGATCCGTCTAGAAACACAGTGAATGGAGATTGAAGTGCAGAGACATGAGATAAAAGAAAAAGAAAAGGAGACAGAGAGAAAACAACAACAAAGAAGCAGGAAAGAAGGAAAAAAAATAAACAACTAAAAAATTATTTAAAAAAAAAAGCAAAAAATAGAAAACTGTGCCTCATGCAGTTCTCAGGAACCTTGGAGGAGTCTTCTTCTGAAGGCCTGCCCCTTGCCTCTCCTGGGTGGGAGGGGGAGAGGGGATTAACAACAACATAAAGGAGGGGCTGAAAGCTGAGAAAATACTTGACCTTAAAAATGTTTTAAAAGGAAAAATTATCAAAAAAAGAGAAGACAGAGACAGAGGCAGAGAGAGAGAGACACAGAGAAGGCTTGAGGGGTTCTCTACCACTCGAGTTTGTGGGCTGGAGGCTGAATTATTAATAGAAAATCTTCATTTTTCTTTTTTCCCTGAAGTCACTAGTTCTCAAGAGCCATGAGGGATAGTCTTCTGATGTAACTATGTTTTTATGTATGAAAATCCAAAGTTAGAAACTGTGTTTTTTTCTGAGGTGAATAAAAACCTTTTAAGCATTATTTGGATTTAAACCAGGTTTTTCTCTTATTAAAAGAATAGTTGAATGAATTCTTCCATAGTACTACTTAGTAAGAAAGATAAAAATAACAATGCTTGTCAAGATTCATCATTTCTGAAGGAAAACAGTCTAATTTGGTTGCAAAGTTATCTGTTTTATGGTTATCTAGAAATATCTTAAAAATGCAAGAAGAAACTTAGTTCAAACTGTAGACTTAAGGTTACTGGTAGTAAGTGGATGATACTCAGTAGCTACAGATGGGTTCTTTTCTACTTAAGATCGTATACCTAGATTTAGAAAATGTACAATTAAATAGAATTAGGTAAATGTAGCAATTAGGTAAAATGTAGTTAGGTTAAAGGTGAATTGTACACTTTTGTGAAACCATTTCTATTAATGAAAGAATCATCTTTTTTTCTTTTTTTAGGTTGTAAAGGCATATGATCGTGTGGAGCAAGAATGGGTTGCCATTAAAATAATAAAGAACAAGAAGGCTTTTCTTAATCAAGCCCAGATAGAAGTTCGACTTCTTGAGCTGATGAACAAACATGACACTGAAATGAAATACTACATAGGTAAACAATTGGCAAATAATGTATTGTGGTCCAACCCAGACCAGAAATTTGAGTCAGTGGTTATTTTTGTATCAAAATAGGTTGATTTTATTACAATTTTATTTATTTTTGTTCAAGGGCATAGATTTATATAAGTTACTTGATCTGGCAGTAATATTCTAAGTTTCTGTAAATGTATAACCCAGATGTGTACAACAAAGAAACTTAAGAATGGTGTTTTTAGTGTGATGTGTGTGTGTGTGTTTGTGTGTGTGTGTGTGTGTGTGTTGGCAGTGGAGTGTAGGCAAGACAATTTACAAGTGCTGTTCGTTTGCTTTAAATGATTCATTTATCCAGAGGGCCATCTGCCTGGTAATTTTAACCATTTCTAAACTAGATGTAAGCTTATACATCATTAGTAGTTGTCCAATCATTTTGAAATATCTGAACTTAGATCCCAGGCTCCCTCTTAGGCTGTCAGTTTTAACAACATTAGAACCTATTAGACTTACCAAGAGAAAAGAGGTAATAGCCACTGTTTACTGAACTCTTATCATATTCCTTGTGTTTTTCTCCCAGCATTAACCATTGTAGTCCTGTAAGGGGGATTCCATGTCACAGGGCTCTGGAATTAGGATCCAGACTTCCCTCCGCCCAACTCCAAGGTCTAGATTTGTTTCAGTGTCAGTGTTTTCCTTCTGAAAACAAAAACAAGAAACAGAAGAATTATGAAAATACCAAAGTTTGGGACAAATAAATAGATGAATAGAACATCTAATTATACCTTCTTTCATACCGTTGCGTTGTCTGGAAAGTGATGACACATTTTGCATAGAAAAGCAAAATTCATCATGACTTTCCGAGCAACCTAATATTTGTAATTATATCTAAGATGCCAATGATTATATCATTATTTTATGTAGCACCAAGAAAAAATAATTTCGCCAAGTACACTGGTAAGATACCATCAGTATTAAGATACAGACTTTTGGATCAGTAAATTATAGATGTTTCCGTAGGCACAAATCTATAGAAACTTAATGTTAAAAAATGATGACCTTTCCTGGTGAAACACAAGGTTAAATTTTATTTAACAAGCTTTTTTTGTTTAAGAATGATTTAATTTTATTTATCATCATCATTATTTTTAATTTGCTACAGGCACATGTGCTCACCAGAGACAGAGAGAGAAAGAAAGTGAGAAAAACAAGCTGCCAGGTCTGGAACTCGAGCAGCAGCCGCCTGTGAGTCTAGTGCCTTAACCACCATGCCACTTGCTGGCCCCAACAAATTCTTTTTAAGAAGAAAACAGGGGAGTACATTATTATTTATTTCCCCCTAGATGGTGGAAATAGCTTAATGAATGTTTGAAGGTGTAAGCCTCAGCTCATTCAGATTATATTTTGTTTATGAAATGCCCTTTATTCCCTATTGTAAAATAAAATAAAAATGAACTTTTGTTACTTTTCTTCACCATAGATATCTGATATAATCCATAATTGTACCTTAAAACCTTTTCTTGTCGGGACCAGCAGCTGGCGTAATGGCTATGTCGCTGGATTCTTATGTAGTCGACCATGGTTCAAGTCCCAGACCCAGTGGCTTAAACTCATGCCGGGTGCATGTGCGTGCGTGCCCAAGATCCCCAGAGGAGAATGGAAGAGAAGGGATTGCGGTGTGGTGTGGCCATCCCCCCAGGGGTGATTCCTTGCTTTCTGTCTTTCTGGGGAGTGCATGTGCCCTATAGCAAGTGACCTCTCCCCCATCTAAACAAAACAAAACAAAAAAACCACACCTTTTCTTGTCACACTCATTAACCTGCTATTAGTGGTCAATTATACTTAAGTATAAAATAAGGGTCTTCAAGGAAATGGAAAAGCAAGAGCTATGTTTGAATGATACTTGATTTACAAAGTAGTCTTTAGTCATACCTCCACTCCCCCTTTCCTTCTCAAAAGGGATGATTTTCAAACATTTGCTATGTTTGCCTTAAAGAAAAAAGAAACACCTGTGTATTTGACAGTTGTTAGATAAAGTTACTGCAGGTTGAATGTTAATTAGAATACTTGCGACCAGAAGTGGTTTAGATTTCAGGTTGTTTTGGAATTTGCAGTGTTTTCATATGCATATTGAAATACTTGGGTATGGGGGACCCAAGGCTAAATACAAAACTGTTTTATGACACATAGCCCGAAGGTAACTTTATACAGTATTTTTGTATTGCTGCACTTTGACCTGTCAGGTGTAGAATTTTCCACTTGTGTCATATTGGCACTCTACAAGTTTTTTGGATTTGGAGTATTTGGATTTCAGATTTTCAAATTAGGAATGTTCAACCCATAGTGTGAAATCCAAGGCTTAGTAATACAGATTATGTATTTATGTATCATATCCTACACAGAGAGGGCTTTCAAGAGCACAGTTGCCTCAGACCAGAAATTCCAGTGGATAGAACATAGATACAAAGTTATGAGAAAGAGCTCTCACGTAGAATTAAAAAGTGCTTTCTTTTATAACGAAGATGGAGTTGCCTAAGTAATTTCTGTCCTATTTGCCAATTTGTTACTTATGTTTTCATACCTGATTTTTTTTTAACAAGGCATTTTGGTGATACTTCTTGCCTTATATCACTTATTGACAGATACTGTACCTGTTTAATTCAGCAAAAGTGCAAGTTAGCTACTCTTAACTGTTTAAAAAAATGTGCTGTTACTGCAGAATGCTTATCCGAATTTTTAACTTGGTTTTGACTCTACATTTGACATTGTGATGTTATACATTGTTTGAGAGTATATGTACAAAGGAACTTCAAAACAGTTTTGGAAAAATAGAATTAAAATATGAGTTTATTTCGGTGCAAAAAATTTCAAATTCGTAGTTTTTTCATAATACACATTTTTATGAACTTTTTGAAGATTCCTCATATATGTTACTCTTCTTTTACTGTACATATAACATAAAATGAAACTTTTTCTTTTTCAGTGCATTTGAAACGCCACTTCATGTTTCGAAACCATCTTTGTTTAGTTTTTGAAATGCTGTCCTACAACCTCTATGACTTGTTGAGGAACACCAATTTTCGAGGGGTGTCTTTGAATCTAACACGAAAGTTTGCACAACAGATGTGCACTGCACTGCTTTTTCTTGCGACTCCAGAACTTAGTATCATTCACTGTGACCTAAAACCTGAGAATATCCTCCTTTGTAACCCCAAACGCAGTGCAATCAAGATTGTTGACTTTGGCAGTTCTTGCCAGTTGGGACAGAGGGTAAGTATTATTTTAGGACTTGGAAGTTGAAATAGGTAGAAGAGTGTAGGTAGATATTTGAAATGTTATTGGTCTCTGTTCAGTTTGGAAACAATTATAGCATAATTATCTATCTTCAGAATATATTGGCTTAAAAGAAAAAAAATAGGGTGCATGCATTCTATTTCAAGATGAGACCTCACCCCCAGTAGGGGTGACCATGCTTCAGTCTCCTTCTCTAGAGATTTTGGGCATGTGTGCACAACTGCCTGATGTGTTTTTCAAGCCAGAGGTCCTAGACTTGAACAGTTCAGTGAGCCATGTGGGATCCAGTCCCTTAAGCACCATGGCATCTGCTGGCCCTAGTGTGATAACTTGGGAGAAGTACCCTTTTTTTCTTTTTAAAGAATTATTTATTTTAGGGACCAGCAGTTAGTGTAATGGCTATGTCGCTGAACTCTCATGTTGTCAACCGCGGTTCGAGTCCCGGACCTGGTGGCTTAAATTCACGCCGGGCGTGTGTGCATGCGTGCCTAAGATCCCTGGAGGATAAGGGATTGTGGTGTGGCCATTCCCCTTTGGGGGGAGTGATTTCTTGCTTTCTATCTCTCTGTCTCTCTCTGTCTTCCTGGTGAGCACACGTGCCTTATAGCAACAAAACAAGCAAACAAAACAAAACAAAACAAAAAGAAAGCCTCTCCAACAACAACAACAAAAAATTTTTTATTTTATTTGTCATCATTATTATTATTTAAATTTGCTATAGGCACTGTGCTAATGAGAGAGAAAGAGATACAGTGAGAAAGCAAGCCACTAGATCCAGGACTAGAACTGCAACTGGCCATATAGGAGTCCAGCACCTTAACCTCCACTTCACCTGCTGGCCCTGGAGGAAGTACCTTTTAAAATGCAAACAGCAGTACCTTGAATTAGAAGATACTGATTTTTTTCAAAGTGGATATATTTAAAGTTGTCATCATGTAGTACGTAGTGTTATAGTCATTGACAAACTACGTGTATGGTCAGGTCTCACAAGATGATAACGTGTAGCCTCACTCTGCTGTACCATCTAGGTTTGTGTGCATAGGTACTCTGTGATGTTTGCACTTTGAAATCACTCAAAGACACATTCCTCAGAATACTTTTGCTTCATTAAGTCTAAATGTGTGCTAATTATAAGAGAATGAATAGGAAATGGAAGGAAAACTTGTTAGGTGATTCGTAACCCTGTTTCCCAAATGGTGATATAAATATTTCTCTGAAGACAGATGATGAGACATGGTTTTTTCAAAAACTAATGGCTAAAAACAAAAATTCAGGCCATTTTACATTATTCACTATTCTATAGTATAGAAATCATATACTTGATAGACATATTTGTTTTGATAAATAAGGTTAAATCTTCTTTCCTCTTTACTGATTTAGAATTTATTTAAATTTTGGCACATGTCCAAACTGGTTTTCTTCAGACTGCTGAAAACAGACATATCTCTGGTAATAAATAAAGTTTAACTGATTTAGGAAAACAAAATTTTCTTTCTAGCATTATGAAGACTAATAGCGTGTTTTTCATGTAAAATAAAAGTTGTAGATTATTCTCTCAAATTTGGATCACCATTTGATAACTTATTTTTTAAATTTATTTATTTATGTTTTTGACTAGAGGGCTTGCGTACTTACCAGAACAAGAGAGGGAGAGGAAAAAGCACCTCCTATGGGCAGTGGTCATCCCTCAGTCCCTGCTCCTCCATCTCTCCGTCTTCGTGATTTTGGGCACACATGCATATACACCTTACTTTTTTTTTTTTTTTCTTTTTCTTTTTGGAGAGGTTTTCGCTATAGGGCACGTGCGCTCGCCAGACAGACAGAGAGAGACGTAGAGACAGAAAGCAAGAAATCACTCCCCAGGGGGGATGGTCACGCCGCAATCCCCTCTCCTCCATTCTCCTGTTGGGATCTTGGGCACGCATGCACATGCGCCTGGAGTGAGTTTTAAGCCACTGGGTCCGGGACGCGAACCATGGTCGACTACATGGGAATCCAACGACATAGCCATCACGCTAACTGCTGGTTCCCAACCTTACATGTTTTTTGAACCTACCAGGTGTTGTACTCGAAATACATGGTCAGCCATATGGGATCTAGCTGCCTTAATCAGCCAGTCACAGAGCTAGCCCTGTTTTACTTACTTTAAACATTGCTTTATTTACTGTAAGGTATTAGAATTATTTCTTTTTAAAACCAATATTAAGATGATATTTCATACTGTCTTTTTCTATTTATTTTTCCAAGTTAGTAAAATTTCTTGTTCTAACTTCTATTCAGGTTTAAGGACAGCAGTTACTTAATCATGAAGATTGATAGCCAGTTAACAGGATTGTCCATCTTTTTTGTTGCTTTATACAAATTATTTCATGTTAGTGATGCTATAGATTGTGGAAATAATTCTAAAAAAATGAAGAGATGCTCATAGTGAAGTTACTATGAGATAAAAGTATATTATGAGTAGAAAACATGTTCATCTTGATAGTAATTTGAATGGATTTTAGAATTTGAAAAATTTTCTGTTATTTAAACCAAATCATAGGTTCTATCCTAATATCAAACACTGCTATTGCTGTCTCATCAAACTGAGATAACTATCCCTTGAGCTCAATAAATTTCCTTTTTTGCCATAGGATGTTTGTGTTCACTGGAGAGAGAGACAGAGAGAGAAAATAAGAAGTCAGAGTCACCCTTCAGGGGGAGTAGCCACACCACAATCCCTTTTCCTCCATTCTCCTTTTGGTATTTTGAGCACGCATGCACACGTGTCTGGCATGATTTTCAAGCCATGGAGTCTGGACTTGAACTGTGGTTGGCCATTTGGGAGTGTCCAGCACCTTAACCACCATGCTATATGCTGGTCTGAGCTCAGATAAGTTTTTAAAAACCATTTGGTTGCATCAGAAATTCATGGGAATTCATTCCCAAATGTAGACAGTGGCCCTGCCCCTTGATTTATTGGATCAGAATCACAAAGTGGCAGAGCAAATAAGTTTTGAGAAAAAGTTCCTCAGGGGGGTTTTCTTTATAGTCTCATAGATGGCAAAGTCACTGCTTTAATCAAACTGGGTAGTGGGTGAGAAATTTTCTTATATAAGCTGTGAAATAAAACAGTTGCAGTAGTAGGGAATCTTTTGGACTTAGTTAATGATCATAGTGGCTTATAAAAATTCAGAAATGTAGTATGTACCTTTTCCCAGTTTTTTTTCAAATTAAGTCCTTCTTCTCATAGTGCCTTAAGCTTGGATTGGGTTGTCCTGCCTGTGGAAGCCTGAAATTGGCTTGAAGACTTTCAGCTAGAGTTTTCAGTGTGAGCCACAAGAGATTTCATGACCTTCATGGCTGCACTGTGGGTGTTATAGGAGAAAGTTTAGTTAAAAGTATTTTGCTTGTTTATCTCAATAAAAATATTGTCTTAATAATATTTCTAAATACAAATTTATAATTGCTAAGTGAAATGAATTTGTCTATGAAGACAGTGTCAAATTACTTCCTTAAAATTTCAAGATTTTCTTTCTCTAAGATCTGTTGGATCCATGTAGAAGGGGATAGAGGAAAGAAGTGATTAGTCAGAAGCAACTCCCAATTGAATTTTATATTAAGACATTTCTAGGATTTATCTGAGAGACAGTGGAGCACAAATGCCTGAATGTTAAATTACGTCATACTGAAGGTTGTGGCCCTTAGTGCTGAAATACATTCCCCAAATTAATTTAATACAATTTAGCTATTAAGTTAATCGTAAACCAAAGTAGTGGCTATAGCAGGAAGGAATAATTAATAGGGAAAAAAGTTACTCGGTATTTTTTTCTTATAAGGCATAATTATTTGCTTTAAGCTATATCTTGCTTACCAATTAGATTTGGATTAAAAGAAAGAGTTTGAAATTTTACATAATTTCCATTTCACAGATTAACCAGTCCTTTGAAATGTTTAGTTCTATAATCAGTGTTTGCAGTCAAATATTGAAATCAGCAAATGGAACTCTTAATTCAGTTATTAGCCTATTCTTTAATATTCCTTTAATTAACATTCAGTTAATATTAACAGAACAAATTCAATGTTCATAATCCATTGTTGACCATAATTAAACAAACAAAATTTACATTGAATTAATACCATTTCAAATTATATTTCAGATATACCAGTATATTCAGAGTCGCTTTTATCGGTCTCCAGAGGTGCTACTGGGAATGCCTTATGACCTTGCTATTGACATGTGGTCCCTTGGGTGTATTTTGGTTGAAATGCATACTGGAGAACCTCTGTTCAGTGGTGCCAATGAGGTAAATGATTCATTGCTTTAAAACTTTTGTTTCTCTTTTCATGATTTATTTTGTTTTTCATCTGTGACAGTGTAATCTGGAAGTTGTTTTTAGGGAAAGATGTCTATTTGCCCATTTAATCGTTCAGACATGAGATCAGTTTTAAACTTACATTATACATTTTTTCATGTTTGTAAGTTGTTTTATAAATGGTTGGTTTAGAATTATGGAATGGGAAATAAGATATTTTAAGCTTCTATTGAAGAACAATGAATTTGGTGTAAATTTTTTAGGTTTTAAGAATAGTAACAGAAAGCTAAAAGATGATAAGGAGGAATGGGGTCCAGGTATAGTAAATCTCACTTTAAATTTTGAGAATATGATTTGGAATTAAAGAAGTAATGACCAGTAAGGTAAACCGATAATTCAGTTTAAATAATCTAGGGTAAAGTTAGGATTATAGGATTTTAAGGCTGTAGAGACTGTGTAATTCTGTAGCTCACATGTTTTCAGTCTGTATACTTGGAGAATTTTTGGAGGTCAAAGACAGATTGGGAGGTCAAGAGAGGGGTCTAGCCTCCCCTGCAGTCAGAAGAACTAGACTTTGATTTGTTTAAAACTATTCAGTTACGGGGTTTTGTTTGTGTTTTAAAGAAATGTTAAGCATTATGAATCTTGATCAGTCTTTGTGTTTATAAATAAGAAATGGAAAGCCAAAAGCATTTAGTGACTCATTCTGACTTATACAACTTTTGGTAGGTAGTAATAGAAACTTGTCCCGTTCATTGCTTTTAATTCATTTCAACTTCAGCAGGTGAACTCATAGACAGCAGCTGCTACAGTATTTGTTTTAATGTAAATAATGTTACCCTGTGCATTACTAACCTTGGGATTCAGCAAGATTAGGATTACCCAAAACTTTGGGGGCTTCCTGTGTCACTCACTGTAAAAGCCTGAGTCCTTTGAGTAGCTCATAGATCCCTACTCCCTGGAACTTGGCTCTTTATCCAGTACCTTCTGGTCTCCTCTGTTTTTTCCTGCACACTTTGGTTCAACACACAACCTTCTTTCTTTATGGTCCCTTGAAGCAACCAGCCACGTCTGTCCTAGGCTCTTCACACTTGTTCTTTCTGTGCTTGAAGTGCTGCTCCTAGGTAGCACTTGGCTTCTTCCCTCACTGACTTTAAGGCTTTGCTGTGATGTCACTTCTGTAACACCCTGTTAATGTTGCAATATGCTTTTTCTCCATCCCCTTCTAAATTTTCTTCATAGTTCCTAGTCATCAGCTGATACATAATGTATTGGGTCATTGGAAAAGCCATAATGCCTTTTTTTTCTTTTCCTGTGTAAAAAATATGTCATTTCAGATGACCCAGTATTTAAAAAAATTTTAACTTTATTTATTTATGTAAATTTGACCAGAGAGGGACAGAGAGGGGGGGGGGGCAGGGAGAGGGAGAGGGAAAGTAAGAAAGCAAGCCTCCAGGTTCAGGACTTGAACTGCGGTTGGCCATGTGGGAGGGAGTCCAGTGCTCTTAACTACCACGCCACCTGCCGGCCCCAATAAACTTATGTATTTTTTTGTTTGTTTTCTTTGCCAGTATGTTGTACTGGGCCTGCTTTTTAGCATATAGTAGATAACTTAGTATTTGAGTGATTGAATCTACACTTTAAAAAAGAAATACTATATTAGGTTCACGCTTGGTTAAGTCCGTGGAATTTTTATTGATTTTTAAAAAAACTCTTCAAAAACTGAAACTTTGAAACTTCCTTTGATCTTTCATTACTATTTTCCACTATATTCCTGGCCTTGTGACATTCTGTGGATTTATGTGTTTGTTAATTGTCTGCTTTCTTTCTGTGAAATGACTGGCTCTAGAAGGGCGGGGCCTATCTATCTCTTTTGTTCATTACCATGTGTTCAGTGCCTAGAGTACCTGACACATAGGAGATGCTCAGTTTATTTATGAATTTATGAATGAATTGATGGGCAGAAGATAGAATGCGCTGTAGAAATTACAGATTTTATTTTTGTTTTTATTTTTTAATACAGGTAGATCAGATGAATAAAATAGTGGAAGTTCTGGGTATTCCACCTGCTCATATTCTTGACCAAGCACCAAAAGCAAGAAAGTTCTTTGAGAAGTTGCCAGATGGCACTTGGAACTTAAAGAAGACCAAAGATGGAAAACGGGTAAAATTAGGGATACTTTTTTTTTTGTCCTTTGTTATTTCTTCACCAGAACTGTCTCTTTAGAGCTCATTTTGTATTTGCTTGAAATCAGTGTTAAAGTTAACAGTTCCATCGACAGATAGGTTGTTAAAATATTAAATACAGTTTGACCTGAACAGTCTGTGTGGATCATGACTGCTTAATGCCCAGAGTTCTCTGTAGAACTTTATTTTAAAAACTTACATACCTGTATCTTGAGACAGATGATCAACTCGCACATGCTTCGTTTCAGCAGTAGAATCAATACTTTGACCTTTATCTCTCAGAGCTTGGCCATAGGGTAGTTACAGCAGTATTGCAGCTGTGAGCAGAAGTCATAATTACAGTAAACAATTTTTAAGTTTAGTTGGAGTAATAATGTGAAAAGGAGATTTTTGACTTAGGCAATTTGTGTGTTTTTAATAATATCAACTGCCTAGATGGTCTTTGGTAGATTTTGGGTTGGTCACTCAGTGACCTCAGTAGTAGGAGCTTCACACCTCCAAAGTCTTTTTTAAAAAGTGAGGTTTTTCAAATGTTAGGCTTGTTTTAGTAATTTCATTTGAGGACTCTTTTAGATACCTGAACAGTCAATTTAATTGAGTAAATGATGGCAGTTTTACATCTTAATTTATACTTTTGTCTTATAAAACCTGTTTGCTTATCTAGTTTCTGGTATCGAATGAATATAATTTATAAATAGGTGATTGAAAAGTAAATACACACAGATATCCACAGGAGGGGGCTTTAAAAACTTGATGGAAATGTGTATTACCAAAAAAGGAAAAGAAAACCCACTATATGGATTTCAATTTTTTGGCACTTAAGTAAATTGTACTTTAATTCTATTTTTCACAAACTTTTAAAAACTCACAGAAATACGCACACCTCACTTTGTGATTGTAGCTTCACAATTTTAACATTTAAGAAATAATGGCAAATGATTTTTTTCTAGTAATACTTGAAAATATATATGTGTCTTATATTTCATGATTATATATGTGCTTTTTTTTTAAAGTTTTTTTTTGGGGGGTGTGTGGGGAGAGGTTTTCACTGTAGTGCGTATGTGCTCGCCAGAAAGAGATAGCGAGAAATCACCCCCCCCCCCCCCCCCCCCCCCGGAGACGGCCATGTCACAACCCCTTCTCCATTCTCCTTGGCATCTTGGGCATGCACACACACATGCCCAGTGTGAGTTTAAGCCACCAGGTTTAGGACTTGAACCACGGTCACCTACATGGGAGTCCAGCAACACAGCCATTATGCCAACTGCTGTCCCCGAGAATTTTTTTTAACTTTATTTATTCATTCATTTATTATTTTAATTTGACCAGAGAGGGACAGAGTGAGAGAGAGAGAGAGAGCAAGAAAGTGAGAAAGCAAACTGCCAGGTTCAGGACTTGAACTGTGGTCAGCCATGTGGGAGTCCAGCACCTTCAGCCACCATGCCACCTGCTGTCCCCCATGATTATTATATATGTGTTTTATCTTTCATGACTGATATATAATAATGCATCTGCCTTATACACCAAAGTTGGAGGCAGTGCAGTTTCCAGCTGCTAAAATATGAATGGAAAATACCAAGCAGACTAGGGAGTCCTTCTTTTACTTTTGTCTATATAGCTTATCAATCATTGTCTGTTTTCCTATCAATCTAAACCTTAGGTTGGGGAATCCTTCTTACATCACAGCATTCAAGGCAGTTCAAATTAGCCTGGAGGATGTGAAATCTGCTTTATATTTTCTCTCTGAGGTATAGGCTGCTACTTTCTCCAGTTTGAATTTTTCTTCTCTTTTTTCCTAAAGAAAACATCCAGTTCTATTTCCCAAACCTGTGCCTCAGAAAGCCACTGTTGGGAGCCAGCAGTTGGCGTAATGGCTGTATCGCTGGACTCCCACGTGGCCGACCGTCATTCGAGTCCCGGACCCGGTGGCTTAAACTCACGCCAGGCGCGTGTGCGTGCGTGCCCAAGATCCCGAGAGGAGAATGGAGGAGAGGGGATTGCGGTGTGGCCATCCCCCCTGGGGGGTGATTTCTCGCTTTCTGTCTCTCTGTCTCTCTCTGTCTGTCTGGCGAGCGCACGTGCCCTGTAGCAAAAACCTCTCCAAAAAAAAAAAAAAAAAAAAAAGCCACTGTTAAGCAACTATGGACTGTACCCTATTATAATAATTAATATTAATTTAAAATATGTTTTGTGAGCGCATGTGTATTTTAGAGCGAGACAGATACCCTCAACAGAATCTTCACACTGCAGTCTACCCCCTAGCTTTAGCCAGTCCCAAATTATGGGAAGACCTGTGCCTAGTATGTTCAGGGAGGTCTCCAAAGTGAACTTGGAACTGGTCCTCATGGGACAGCCTAGCAAAGCATTGTGTTACAGCTGTGTCACTGTCTGGCTCCAGTTGTTATTTGGGAGGTGGGCATTTCAGGAATGAGTAGATAAATCTTTTCTCTTTCTTAGTTGAAAATTGGTATGTTATATGTATGAAGTAACTGTTTTAACAGGATAGATTTTTGAACCACAAAAAAAAAAAAATCAATTACATAGTTAAATGATTAGATTACAAAGGATATACTAAGAATTTTTTTCCCTACTGTCAGCTCATTTGTAGGCCCCAAAGAATACAGTCTTCCTTTTTCCCCTCGGGCAATGCTGGAGTACTCTACAGGCAGAAAGCCCCCGGAGTAAGGAATTTTAGTCAAAAATACAATTAGATGTGCATACACTATCGTTGTCTCAAGAGAAGGTGGATCACGTATGGGGACCACAGTTGGAATTCCCAGCCTAGTTAACCTGAAACACACAGGGTATTCACCTGAGTTCTCAAGAGCAGACATCTTTTGTTCTCAAACTTACGAGAAAGGCATAAAGCCATTCAAGGTTACATGTGTTAGTTGCACATTTTTTGTAGATGAGCTTCAGCAGGTTGAAGGAGTACTTTTTTGTTTCTTCTTTTTTGAGTATTGTGGTTTTTTTGTTTGTTTTATTTATTTTTTTAATCATGAATGGGTTTTAAATGTTACTGCATTGCTTGCCTCTGTAGAAATCATGTGAATTCTCTCCTGTACACCCCTTATGTGGTGAAATATGTTAGTTAATGTTTGGAATGTTAAGCTCCAATTTTAATAAACCCTGCTTGGCCTTGATGTACTATTGTCTTGTATACTGCTGAATTCAGTTTAGTTAGTCTATTGGTAAGGAATTTTATTTGTGTCATTAATGGATATTTAAAAATTTTTTTCTTATACTCCTTATGGTTTGATTTGAGGAATTTCTGTAGGGTCTACAGTAGTAGTCTCTTTTATTCCTGATATTAGTTTATGTTTTCTATTTGTTTCCTATTAGTCATGCTAGGTGTTTACCAAGTTTATTAACATTTTCAGACAACCAACTTTTGATTTTTTTAAAATTCCTAATTATATGTCTGGATATTTAGAGTTTTATTTATTCTTCAAAGAGAGAGAAAGAAGTATCGTTAACAGATCTTTACACCACAACCCATTCCTACTGTCAGGCAGACTGGATTATGTCACCCTGGGATGTGAACTAAGGACTTTTCCCATGCTGGTCCAGTTGTGTTACAACTGTGCTACTGTCTGGCCCAATCTAGCTTATGTTTCATTGATTTTTGCTCTTTATTATACCCTTTAACTTGAATTTATTCTTTTTCTAGATTCTTAATATTAAAGATAATATCATTAATATTTAAGCTTTTCTTCTTTTCCTATAGCATTTAATGATACAGTTTCCCTCTAAGCACTGATTTTAGCTGCATCCTGCAACTTTTGATAAGTTACTGTAACTGTTATTCATTTTGACATTTCTAATTTCACTGTAATTTCTTTAGCCCATAATTATTTAGAATTCTGTTACATAGTTGCAAAATATTTTAGGGTTTTCTAGACATTTTTGTTATTGATTTCTTTTTTTTTTTTTTTTTTTTTGGAGAGGTTTTTCGCTATAGGGCGCGTGCGCTCGCCAGACAGACAGAGAGAGACATAGAGACAGAAAGCGAGAAATCACCCCCCAGGGGGGATGGTCACGCCGCAATCCCTTCTCCTCCATTCTCCTCTCGGGATCTTGGGCACGCACGCACACGCGCCCGGCGTGAGTTGTAAGCCACCGGGTCCGAGACGCGAACCGCGGTCGACTACGTGGGAGTCCAGCGACATAGCCATTACGCTAACTGCTGGTTCCCTGATTTCTTATTTTATAGTATTGTAGTCATAAAACATAATTTTACATTTTTAAAATTTGTTGAGAGTTGTTTTATAGCCAAGCATATAATCTCTCTTGGCAAATGTTTCACATACACTTGACAAGAATTGTATTTTGTATTGGTTGGTTATAGTGCTACGAAGCAACATAGAGCAGGTTGTTTGATGTTTTTTATTTCTTTTTTTAAAATCCTTATTCTGTGTGTCTGTCTGTGTGTGTATATATAGTCATGCTCACTAGAGGACAGGGGTTCGTTCTGTAAAATGCATTATTGTTCAATAGTGTAATCATGCAAACATCTTAGAGCTTACTTATACAAACCTGGGTGGTATAGTCTACTGTACACCTAGGCTATATGATATAGCCTGTGATAATCATATTAGATCACTGCTGTATATGTGGCCTGTTGACAGAAATGTTAGTGGCACGTGACTGTATTCGGTCAATAATTGAGAGAGGAGTGTTAATCTTCAGTGATAATTGTAGATTTGTCTTGGTCTCCCTTTGGTTGCATTATGTTTTCTAAAACTTTATTAATAGGCTTATAACCATTAAGAATCATAAGTCTTCATAATAAATTGACCCTTTTACCATCATGAAACATTCCTCTTCCTTTTTTTTTTTTCTTTTTTAATTTCTGAAGAGTGCTCACCAGAGACAGACAGATACAGAAACACTCCTGAATGAGGCATGGTTATTCTACAATTCGTTTTGCTTTTTCTCCATCCTTTCAGGGTTTGGAGCATGCACACACATCTGACTTTTTTTTCAACCTGCTGGGACCAGGATTTGAACTGCAGTCAGCCATGTGGGAGCTGGTTCCCTATGCACAGGGCTTACCCACTATATTATAGGGCTTGCCTGTGAATGAAATGTCCCTCTTTTATCTCTAGTAATATTTGTCTTTAAGTCTATTTTGTCTGAGAGTACTGTAACTATACCAGCTTTCTTATTCCTGACATTGTGGTATATGCATTTTCTACCCTTTTGCTTTTAACTTGCTCATATCTTTATATTTAAAGCATGGCATTGTATGCAACACATGATTGGGTTATATATTTTAATATAATCTGATAGTCTCTTACAGTGAGTAAAATTTTACTCCATTTAGTTGTTCAGAGATCTGGGTTTAAGGTTGTCATTTATATTTTATTTTTTTAATCTGGTCTTTTGCGAAACCGTGTAATTCTGTCGAATCCTCTTGTGCACTTGTTTTTATATTACTTCTGGCATATGCTATGAGCCATTATTGACTGTTGAAATTAAAAATAGAATTTTAAAGAAATTTAAATTAAAAAGTAAAGAAATAGATCTTTTATATGTATTTTCTCATATTTTCACTTTTTGATCTTCATTTCTTTCTGCAAATATTGACTTCCATCTGATACTATTTTCCTTTAGCTTGAAGAACTTTCTTTAGCTTGTTATTTTGTAGTAAATGACTTCTACTGATAAATTCTTTTCAGCAGTCCTTTTTCTGAAAATATCTTTATTCATCTTCATGTTTTTTAAAATATTTTCAGTAAATATAGAATTCTAGATTGACCTTTTTTTCTTTCAACAAGAGAAAAAGATGTATACTTGTTCAAAGCTGTTAGGAGATTGTTTTGTGGCTTACATGTTTTTAAAAATTACTTATTTAACTTTATTTGTTGTTATTCTTTTTTAATTTTATCAGAGAGAGACAGAGGATGAGAAAGGGAAAGTCAGAAAACAAGCTGCCAGGTCTAAGACTCGAACCACCCATAGTTAACCATGTGGGAATCCAGCACCTTAACCACCATGCCACCTGCCAGCCCCACGATTACATTGTTTCTGAAGAGAAGTTAGTGGTTATTCTTAGCATTGTTCTCCTGTACTTAATGTTTCTCCTTCTTCCCACCTGGCAGGTTTGAGTTTTTTTCTGTTGCTGTTTGATTTTTAGCAGTTTGACTATTAAATTCCTACTTGGGGATTCTTTGTATTTCTTTTTTAGAGTTCACTGAGTTTCTTAGATCTGTGGGTTGATCTCTTTCATCGGTTTTTGAAAATTCTCACACATTATCTTCTTAAATATTGGTTCTGCTTCTGTTCTCCTATTGGTTCTCCAATTATACATATGTATAGTGCTTAATTATTATCATAGTGGTCTCTAGGTTTATGCATTATGTTTTGTTTTTGTTTTTTCCAGAGAGTGCCCATGCTTGGCAGAGAGAAACAGAGAGAGAGAAAACAAGAAAGCACCCCCTGTGGAACATGGTTACACTGCAATTCCTTCTCCACTTCTCCCTCTTTTCAGGATTTTGGGCAGGCACACATATGCCTGGTGTGTTTTTCATCCATCCCACATCTAGGATTCAAACTGTATGATTGGGCCTATGGGATCCAACTGCCTTAACCACCAGGTTCTGAATTGGTCCTGTTTTCTTTTTGTGTTTATAGTTTTGCATAATTTCTGTTCTATCTTCTCATTCACTGATTTTTTTTTTCTTGTGCTGAGTCCAATCCGTAATCTGTTCATACATGTCATCCATCTTTTGAACTAAATTCTTCTATCATAGTTTTCAAATGGTTGTCTTTTGTCTACTTATTTGAATATCTGGATCATTTATGTGGATCTTCTATTAACGAGTCCCATTCCCCCCGACCCACTCCACCACTTGGTTATGGGACTTTAGGTTTGTCATGTCTGTAGGAGGTAAGTTCTCAGGTACACAAGTACATGCCAAATGTTCTGTGTTTTAGAACAGTTGAGATGGAATTAAAACTTATTTTCCCTCAGAGAGAGGCATGGGTGGTCCTCTGTCAGTCCTCCACTGTTGGGCTGAGTCAGTCTCACTTGTAGTTTAGCTGAATATGGGCTTTGTTTGTTTGGGTTAGTTTCTTTCTTTTTTCCTTTTCTTTCTTTCTTTTTTTTTTTTTTTTTTTTTTTTGGAGAGGTTTTTGCTATAGGGAGTGTGCGCTCACCAAACAGACAGACAGACAGTGAGAAAGAAAACGAGAAATCACCCCCCCGGGAGGATGGCCACACCGCAATCCCTTCTCCTCCATTCTCCTCTCTGGATCTTGGGCACGCACACACATGCGCCTGGCGTGAGTTTTAAGCCACCGGGTCTGGGACTCGAACTGCGCTCAACTACATGGGAGTCCAGCGACATAGCCATTACGCTAACTGCTGGTCCTGTTTGGGTTAGTTTCTGTCCATCACTATCTTTGTATGTTTTGAGGCAGATAAGGATCTTCTCTTTAATGCCCTGAGCAATGTTTATGTCTTGAGCACGAGGGGGACTAAAGGTCTCTTTGCATTGTGTGCCAGCTCACAGCTCCACTCCTGACTCTCCACACCTGGGAGAGCTTTGTTACTTTGCTGCTCTGACTCAACTTCTCTCTGTCCGCATGTAGCTCTGGTTCACAGCTGGGCTGCGTTCTTCTCATCCACATCTACACCATTGCTTGTGCCGCCTTCTGCCATAGGGCTCCTCTCTTCTAGGAAAGGCTTTGCTGTTCTAGAATTTAGTGAATTTTGGTGTCTTTGAGTCTTCAACTCATTGGTGAATTTTTAAAAAACTATGATTTTGTAACCTATTTGGCTTGTTATTTGCTTTTAATGTGGGCATGGACATCTCATAAATTTCTACATTGTAACTAGAAGCAGAAGCCCAGTGATCTAGTCTGTTCTAAATAAATTCAGTATTTATTGGGGCTTTAGGGTTATACTGTCATTTATTTTAAAATAAGTTTTTAGAATATCTCAACATATGTTAGTGTATTATTAAACATTTTCTGAAGGGAGTCATAAATAATTTGCATTTTAATTTTTCTCCTCTGATTAGATAGTGTTAGTCGGATGCCTTGACCTTAGAGGCATAGTTGGAATGATACTCACAGCTCCAGTGAGCCACTGGGTCTGAGGAGGTACAGCAAGTTCTTAGGTTCATGAGGCAAAAAAGAGGCTGGAGCAGAGAGCAGCACACTTTTTCTGTAAAGACTGAGATAGTAAATGTATTCGTCTTTATGGGCCTCTGTGCATATTCTTCTTTGTTTTTATATGTTTGTTTTTACAACCTTTAAAAATACTGAAACTGTGGCCAGATAGTGGCACAGTAGTGTTACACATTGTGTGAATTATTCCCACATGGAAAGATTCCAGGTTCAAATATGTAGACCTCCTTAAGTACACTGGGTGTATCTCTTACCTATGATTGGGAACTGGCAGAGGGCTGGGATATTAGGACCTTGCTGGGGTTTCTCTCTCTCTCTCTCCCTCTCTCCCTGTTTCTCTCTCTCTCTCTCTCTCACACACACACACACACACACACACACACACACTCACTTACTCGCTCATTCATTCACTCGAGGGAGAAATAAACGTACAAATCGTTTTTTACTTTTTTTTTTTTTTTTTTTTTTTTAAGTTTATTTCTGGAGCTATGTAAAACCAGGCTTTGGGTCAGGCCATTGTTTACTGACCCTGGATTAGATGATCCTTACAATCATTTCTGTTCTCAAAATTATGTTGACTTTATCACTACAGTGCATTTAGGACAATAAATGTGTGAAAAAGTAGAGGATCTAACTATTAATATAAAGTGTTCTTTTTAGTAATGTCCTCAATGTTTAGTATATTTCAACATATTTGAAGTTAAACAATAAGGTCTTTCACATATTTTACCAGATACAGAGAAAAAGCCTTTTCTTCTTCTTTTGTAGGAGTACAAACCACCAGGAACCCGGAAACTCCATAATATTCTTGGAGTAGAAACAGGAGGGCCTGGTGGGCGTCGTGCTGGGGAGTCGGGCCACACGGTAGCTGACTACTTGAAGTTCAAAGACCTCATTTTAAGGATGCTTGATTATGACCCAAAAACTCGAATACAACCTTACTATGCTCTGCAGCACAGTTTTTTCAAGAAAACAGCTGATGAAGGTACAAATACGAGTAATAGTGTGTCCACAAGTCCTGCCATGGAGCAGTCCCAGTCCTCGGGCACCACCTCCAGCACGTCGTCCAGCTCAGGTCTGTTATTGGGTGTTCAAGGCGGGTGGAGTGTCCATTATCTTTACGAAGTGGGATTATTTCAAAGTCTTGATAAAATCTGCTAACAGAGTGGGAGGAATTATTTTCCTTGAATCTGGTCTTTGTACTAAGTCATAAATTCATCTGCCCGGAAGCTTTAATACTTTTCACGTGTAATGAAATCTTGGTAGTTGGAAATAAAGCTATTATTAACCAGAATTTAAATTATTTTTAAATGAGATTGTTTTGTCCTCATGTGTACGTTTTTCCCTAACTAAATTAAAACTTGAGTATAATTTGGTTTGGTGCTCTATATAAGAGAGCATAGTTTAACTCTGATGACTTTATGATATACTTTCAAGAGAACATTACAGTTGTGTGTGTGTGTGTGTAACATACTTATTGTAATGGTAGTTTTAGAATATATACTTTAATAAAAGTAACTTTAAACTGACAAGTTATGTTATGATTTTTAAGGTGGATCATCCGGGACGAGTAACAGTGGGAGAGCCAGGTCAGACCCGACACACCAGCATCGGCACAGTGGGGGCCACTTTACTGCTGCCGTTCAGGCCATGGACTGCGAGACACATAGCCCCCAGGTATGCTGTCATGTGGCCACTTGCTTGTGTCACTGCCGGGCTCAGATTGAGCAGTACTGGATGCCAAGTGCCTCTATTAGGGTGACTGCATCATGTATACTAAAGGTTCATAATATCATTTTTAAGGAAACAGTGTGTTTAGAAATCAAGATTACATTCTTGTTTTTTTTTCTCCCCTCTGTGGCCAGAGATGCTTTACACTTAACTGGGTGCATATCAGTCATTCAGGCATTTTTCCCCTGTGTTTATTTCATTTACCACAGCAGCATTTTGAGCTTCATGCTATGTTGATCCTCATTTTACAGAAGTCTCCTACTGGGCTAAGTAACTTCCTCTGGGTCACTATGTGAATAACTAGTTTGCCTCTGAGGTTTTGTTTAGCGCTCATGTCCTGATTCTGAGTCTGTTTTGGCCCTAGGTTTTGAATTACTTTGGTTTTGGGCTCCATGATTTTTGTTTTGTTTTGTTTTGTTTTTAAAACCTATTCAAGACAAGGGTTTAATTAGGTTTTTGTTTTGCTTGTAATTGGGGTGAAGCAGATGGTGGTGGTAAAAATATTTAAATACCCTTGTAAAATAATGAGTTAGTTCACACTGAGTATTGCAGCATGGTGTTTTATGGTGAGAGGCTGGTAAATTATTTAATTGGTGAAGTAAAATTGGATGTTGATTAATACCCCTGCATTCTTGTGACTAGAGTGGCAGAATTCTGTTGGAGAGAATCACACATGTGTTGTATTGTCATCACTATTAATTTATATTCAGCAGCCTCTCCTATGCAGTCTTTTTATTTCTCAAATTGTCCCATTTCCGTCCAATTCTCTTTAATGTTTCAAATTTTTCTACTCTTATTAGAAACCTTTGACCTCCCCTTTGTTTAGTCCTTGCTTCATAAGGAAAAGTATCTTCAAACAGAAACTCCCTCCATTTTGTATCATGAAGTACATGGTCCTACCTATGTACCCTTGTCTGCTTTCCTTCTACGCCGTTGTTGGTAAAAGCAGGGCATATCTTTTTGCATAGGTCCACGGCTGCCCAGTACCCTGATTCCTCTTCCTCCTGCTTTCTTTTTTTCTTTTTTTTTAAATCGTCCGCATTGAGAGAGACAGAGAGAGAGAGATGGACTTGATGCCAAAATCCTCCAGCCTCCATAGGTTTTTGCCATGGGGCGGGCGCTACCACATGCGTCCTCTTGCTTTCTTGAGAACTTCAGTTCAAGTACCTCTATTCCCACCTGCACTGACTCTTGTGTCTTTAATATCTCTTCTCCTGGCTCTTTCTATTGATCATTATTTAATCATTCTCAGGTTTCTCCTATCTTATCTTTAGCAAAATCTTTTCAGGCCCTCTTTTTTTTTCTCCCTACATTTTTCCTGTGATCACTATTTCTTCTCCCTGTAAGACTCTCCAGCCTGCTCTACTTCACTTTCTGCCTTTCAGTACTGCTCCTGCTGTCAGCCATGATCCTGAGTGATGAGTCCTGGTGACTCGGATGTTTGTCTCAGCCATACCTTACAATGTTGACTTCTTCCCTAGTCTGTGGAATACTTGCCCTCTGATTTCCTTGTCCTCCCGTTTATCTGGCCTTTCCTTCATGCTCTCTTTTTCTGGATTCTCCTTTCTATCCACCATGAGATCTGGGTGTTGCTCAGGATGTTAAGTCATGTCCTTCCTCGTCTTGCCTTACATGCTGCCTGTTTGATCTCATCTACTCTTAACCAGTAACTGCAGTCACCATCTGTAGATCAGCTACTCCTACACTTTCATTTCTGACTTGAGGCTTCACTTCTCAGCCCCAGGGCTTTAATTCTAATTATTTAATTTAAATACCACTTCAGAAGTGTGAATAATATGACATTGAATTTGTGTCCAGTAAACTGGTGCTGTCATTTCCACTTCCATCCCAACTCTTCTTTTGTTACTTGTTTGTTGAAAAATGGCCCTGAGTTACCCCATTTGTTCAAGTCATAAGGACTTAATCTTTGACTCTTTCCTTTCTCATCTCCCACACTGAATTGAACAATAAACTAGGTGGATCCTCACATCCTAAATATGTGTTTATTCTTTTTACTTCACCCCATTGCTATGACCATCTCCAGTCTGTTATACTGTAAAGAATGTTCTAGCCACTCTGCCTACATCCAGTTTCATCCACTCATCTACGCGGTACCCTTCTCTGCAGCCAGGTGAACTTTTGCCGAAGCAATCTCATCTTGCTGTTTCTAGCTTTTTCTTCCTCTTCTACTGAAGTCAAATTAAAAAAAAGAAAATCCAAAATCCATACAATGGTCTGTACAATTTGTCTAAAACTCATGTCTCCAACCTCCCTCTAGCCATCCAGCCCTGGCTCCTTGGGTTCTAACCACATGGCCATTTTTGAGTCGCTTGTATAGTTTTTGAGATATTTAATACGAATATACATTCTTTGTCTGACTTTTGTAGACATATAGCAGCATCCCATAAATACTGCTTTATAGCTTAGTTTCTCCTCCATGTTTGACATATCTTTTGGTGCTCTTTTTATATCACTACATAAAACTTTTAAAAATTCTATTTTTTCCCTTTTTTGCACAGTATTCCTTAAGTCACTTCACTAGACCTCTATCAGTGGACAATTAGCTTAACTCTGATCTTTTTATTATTACAAATGATGACATAATAAATAACTGTATATGTAATGTTCATATGTAAGCAATTTATCTGTGATACACATTCCTGGTAATTGCTGGATCAAAGAGTGATGTGATATGTAACTTTAATAGCTATTGCCAAATTACCCTCTACATGTTTTTTAATCTAGTTACCTTAAGTAACTTCATAGTTTAAAAAACAATTTTATTTCTCTGAGAACTTACTGTCAATTTTCCGTTGAATTGTTTTCGGTAGTATCTCTTAAATCGCTTTTCAGACCACTTTGTTAAATAGTTAACAATTCATGGTAGCTGCTGGTGATATAGAAAGTCTTTGATTTCCTAGAACTTCCTATTCATAAAACATGAATGAAAATTACAAGTAGTATTAGCTACTAAAAAGAAAACTGGAAAAGATTATGTACTAGAGAATGACTACTTGCTAGGTGGGATATGTGTGAATTAGAATAGGCCAAACTTTTGTTAACAGATTCCCAAATACAATAGGGTTACAGAATATAAAGCTTCTTTCCTCTTTTACATAAGAGTCCAAAATGGGTGTTCAGGTTAGTGTTGTGTCGCTTCTCCCATGTCCCAATCTCTACCATCTCCTAGGGCCTACTTGTCCACTGCATCCTGCAGGCAGAAGATTTTGGGAGGTGTCGTGTGCCAGGTTAGCAGTGACATAGACACTCATTTGCTTTCCATGGACCACTTAGTCTCATAACCATGCCGGTGTACAAGGGAGGTTAGGAAGTGTGTAGTAGCCCTGGACTCAGGAACAAGAAGATTATGACAACTAGTAGACTCTGCTGCAGATTTTGGGGGGCAGCATTGGCCAGAGTCGGTTAGGGAAGTGCCGGGACTAGCTCGGCATGAACACGTTAAGAAAGAGGCATCCAAGCAGAGGTTAGAAAAACGGGCATTGGGACCAGCAGATAGTGTAGTGGTTATGTCAGTGGACTCCCACATGGATGATTGTGGTTCAAGTCCTAGACCTAGTGACTTAAAACTCATGCTGGACACGTGTGTATGTGTGCCTGAGATCCTAGGAGAAGAAGGTATTGTGGCATGGCCATCCCCCGAGGGGTGATTTCTCACTTTCCCTCTTACTGTCTCTGGCAAGCACACTCATCCTAAGGCAAAAACTTCTTGAAAGAAAAAGGAAAGAAACATAGGCATTGTGTCGGGAAACAGTGAGGACAAATACCCTGAGGCATTCGAAAGATTTGGTCAGGGTGGAAATGGATGATGACCCATGTGGTTAGAACCCAAGGAGCCAGGGCTGGATGGCTAGAGGGAGGTTGGAGACATGAGTATTAGACAAATTGTACAGACCATTGTATCAATTTTGGATTTTCTTTTCTTAAGTTGACTGATTTATTCTGTGAAAAAGAGACAGACAGGCACCTCCAATAGGTTCTCCATCCCCATTCTCAGCTAGCCTAAATCTCAGGCACACGTGCATGCCTAATGTGCCTAGGTAGGTTCCAAAACACAAACCCAGAACCTTTTCCATTGTGGGTTCAGCAGTGCCACTGCTGTACCACCACCTGTGAGACAATATTACAGGATATTAAACTAGGAAGGGGTTAGGCTTATGTTTTAAAAAGGTTATTCTTGTTACTCTTTTGAGAATGGAGAAGGACAGAAATGGAAGCAGGGAGTTCAATTAGGAGGCTATTAAATTAGTCTCGGCAAGAGGTGCTAGTGGCATGGGACAAGTGGTGGTAGGCATGGAGAGAAGAGTTCAAGTGTGGAGTCTCTTCTGGAGATAGACTTGGTGGTACTTGACTTGCGGATTGGGTGGAGGGATTGTTGAGCGGTTGGATGGATAGTGGCTGTAGTCCTTTTATTAAAACCAGAAAGATAGAAGAGGGACATTTTAGGAGGAAAGAATTCCACTTGGACCTCTCAGAAATATGTACCATCTGGCCCCTTAAAGAAGATGTGTGCTGACCTCTAGTATACACAGTTCTCTCAAGAAAGGACAATGGTTGGTGAGATCTGTGAGCCTTTTTTGGGGAGAGGTTTTTGCTATAGGGCACGTGTGCTCTCCAGAAAGAGAGAGAGACAGAGGCAGAAAACAATAAATCACCCCCCAGGGGGGATGGCAATGTTGCAATCCCTTCTCCATTTCCCTCTCGGGATCTTGGGCACACACGCACACGTGCCCAGTATGAGTTGAAACCACTGGGTCCGGGACTCGAACCATGGTCGATTACATGGGAGTCCAGCGGCATATGCCAAGTACTGGGTCTCTGAGCCTATTTATACATGTAATTTCCTAAAAATTGCAGCTTTCATGTTCTTGAACATGTTTGGCATTTTATACTGTAGAACTAATACATTAAAAGTTTCAAAAAGCTTCTTTCCCTGATTAATGTAAATGCTGGTATCATAGCTTTCAGTTTAGGATTAAAGCTTTGAAACATTACTCTGAATAATCCTTTTAAAATCTGTTCTTACAGGTGCGACAGCAATTTCCTGCTCCTCTTGGTTGGTCAGGCACTGAGGCTCCTACACAAGTCACTGTTGAAACTCATCCTGTTCAAGAAACAACCTTTCATGTAGCCCCTCAACAGAACGCATTGCATCATCACCATGGAAATAGTTCCCATCACCATCACCACCACCACCACCACCACCACCACCATGGACAACAAGCTTTGGGTAACCGGACCAGGCCAAGGGTCTACAATTCTCCAACAAATAGCTCCTCTACCCAGGATTCTATGGAGGTTGGCCACAGTCACCACTCCATGACATCCCTGTCTTCCTCAACGACTTCTTCCTCGACATCTTCCTCCTCTACTGGTAATCAAGGCAATCAGGCCTACCAGAATCGTCCAGTGGCTGCTAATACCTTGGACTTTGGACAGAATGGAGCTATGGACGTTAATTTGACCGTCTACTCCAATCCCCGCCAAGAGACTGGCATAGCTGGACATCCAACATACCAATTTTCTGCTAATACAGGTCCTGCACATTACATGACTGAAGGACATCTGACAATGAGGCAAGGGGCTGATAGAGAAGAGTCCCCCATGACAGGAGTTTGTGTGCAACAGAGTCCTGTAGCTAGCTCGTGACTACATTGAAACTTGAGTTTGTTTCTTGTGTGTTTTTATAGAAGTGGTGTTTTTTTCCAAAAACAAAGTGCAAAGCTGCTTGAATCAGAAGGAGATTAACACACTGAACCGCTACAAGAGGGCAAAGCTGACTTTTTTTTTTTTTTTTTAACTTGAAAAGATTGCAAAGGGACAATGAGGTTTTTAAAAGAGCCATGTCCAAACCCATCTTCGTGGATAGCTCAGAGGTATCCTCTTTTTGCCTCCCCCATTTTAACTTGCCACATCCCAGTCATAGTGGGTTTTTTGTCTTTCTTTTCAACAAAACTTAATGTTCAGATGTTGGTCTTGGTCATTTGCCAACTAATTTTAAAATAAAAAGGCACTGCACATAATTTGCATAAAGGGCCCCATGAGGGTGGGTTTTTTTTTTGTTTGTTTGTTTGTTCTTTGTTTTGTTTTTAATCCTCCCTTCTCTTTTGTGCCTCCCCCCTTATTTTCTTTTTTGTTTTGTTTTGGGTGGGGGTAGGGTGGGAATTTTGGGTTTTTAAGTCCTCTAAACACACTTGGGCACGGAAATGCAGTACTGTAAGGAAGAGGGACCTCCAGCTCACACAGACATCACCTTCAGCTGTATGAAAGGGACGGTTGTCTTGAAGTATATAAGGCACACTAAGCATGCTAAGTGGCGGGGATCAGAACTCTCCTATCTGAACCTACTGAGGAGCAAAGCAGCAGTTACATGGGATCCTGCAGGTCTCCCGTTTAGAGGCCGCAGTAAGTAGGAGTGGAACATGACTGGTCTCCTAACCAAGGTGCACTGAGAAGCAATCAGCGGGTCGGTCGTGGCCAGTCCTGGGGAGGTCTGAGTGGTGGTCTTTGGGATAACCTTTGGCCTTATGGATTTGGACTCGAAATTAGAAGAGCCTACCATTTCAGATGCAATCACTTTGGACATGCTTTTGCAGACAGTCCTTAATGCTGAAAACACAGAGAATGGGTAATTCAAGAGGCCTTTCTTTTAAAATAGACTTTTGTGACCCACTAATTGTAAGGTATTGCAAGGTCACTTTGCGTGTGTCATAAAGTTGACTTCCTTATTGGTTGAAGGTCACAGAAGTAGTGGTTTGCTTTGATGGAAATAGCTACAGCTGTGTCCCTTCTTGCTTCTTTCTTTTTCTTTTGCTTTTTCTCGGCACGTGGTATCTCCACCATTTCTTCTGCACAAAGATGTCTTCTGTTCATCCTGAACATTTTTAAAAAATGCAGAATTTTATGTGACTGCTTTTTTGCCTCACAATTATGCTGTGAATTTTACAAAAATTTATTTTCTTTTTTGATAATTTATTGTACCAAAGCTGTTTTTATAGCACATAGATGTCTGTAACCAATAATGTAGCAGTTCTGCACTTTGACACAAGGTGTAACTAGACCATTTTTAAATGTCAGTTGAAAATTATGGCTGTACTATTGCTTAAACAAAACTGGAACTGTTGTTGAATCCATAGCCAATACATTTACAGCAATCTGTGTACTGAACATAATAGATTGACATCTAATTCAAGATTACAACATCTGTTACATTCTAAATGTGTTCAGGCTTCTGAGGTAAAGGGACACTGGATCCAGAAGCTATGGAGCCAGCAGTTGATTCTTGTATTCCTGATTAATCTATTTGTAAACTTGAAAGCAAGACCTTGATTACGCCAACAGGTCCACGGTATGAGCCCTAGTAAAGCAGAACCCTCACATGTGACCCAAGTGAACAGGCTGGTGTTTAACAGGTGCCTCGTTTCGAGATTACGCTGCCTTAATGTAACACAGTCTGGCAGTTGCTAAATTCGTGTTCCCATTTTAAATTGACCAATTTTAGGATGTTAGACTTTTTGAGCGGTTGAATTGGGAGAATGAAGATAAGTAATTTACCTAGAAGCCTAGAAAAGAAGCAGTAATCTACCTCTGCCGATAACCCTGTTCAAAACAACTCAGCAGAACACCACATTACTTTTTATTGGTCAATTCCATGTGGCTAACTAGGTCAATTTTTTTCTGAACAAAAGCAGGTTTTATATGTAAACAGTGACAAAAGAAAGGCTCAAAACAATGTAAATGTGAATGGATACTTGGAACTATCCGTTTTTATAAACCACAAAAATTTTTTGTTGTTAATCAGGAAATCCATATTTATTTTGTAATTAAATGTCAAGCCTGTGGATGTGTTTTTTTTTTTTTTTTTAACTTGGTAGTCCATAAAGGTTTACAGTGAATGAAAGGATATCATCTTGAGTATAGCAATATCGAAAGGAATTCAGTAGTTACTGCTGTTTAGGAATATAAGGTTAAGATACTATATGGGTCAGGTCATTTTTTTTCTGTGCTGGTTGCCACATCTTAGCAAGCACCAAAAAACTAAAGCAATTTTTAAACCAATATTTACATAAAGAAAATCATAAAATCCAATGCTTCTGCATACTGTGTTATGTTACAGTCCAGTTTTGTGTGCTTTACTACACAGTTTGGTTACAGGACTTCTGTGCATTGTAAACATAAACAGCATGGAAAAGGTTAAATACCTGTGTTCAGATTGTAAGATCTAGTCCGGACTTGCTGTGTATATTGTAACGTTAAATGAAAAAAGAACCCCCTTTGTATTATAGTCATGCGGTCTTATGTATGATAAACAGTTGAATAATTTGTCCTCAGACTCTTTACTATGCTTTTTTAAAATTAATTTAAGAAAAATGTAAACATAGTAAAAATCTTCCTATGCAATTAACCTGATCCAGGTCTGGTAGGTATACTGAGTATAAGTTTAGTCAAAATGTGTAAAAAAAAAAAAAAAAAAAAAAAAAAGGAGAATATTTGAGTTACAGCAACTTAGCCTTCAAAGGTCTCTGAAAGTAAAAATTAGAGGTGTAACAGAATGTTTTGATTTTTAAAATCGGTTCTTTATATGAATGACCACAGTATTGACAGTGCTACTATTTCTGTTTATAGTATTTAGGATGGATGAGAGTGTATGATGTTTTCTCTAGAAGGCGTCAACCTGCTTAGTTGTGAGAGGAAATACGAGCATCATTGCTTCTCTTTCCCCCATTCTCATGTAGGGACATATCAAGAACCTGCTTACTCAAATTCTGGAATTCCTGCTACAAGCCATCAGTTTCTGGCCTTATAAGTTAGCCTGCATAAGTATAAACTAAGGTGGCTTTCAGAAGTTATAACACTTATTTAAGTTAAATGTGAGTCTAAAACTCAGGTTGGGTGCTTGAAGTTGACTTATTACACATGTAACAAAGGAAAATTTTAGTGTTTCTTAGGGTATGAGAATTACTAGGTAAGTGGCACATTTAGTGATTGTCATTTACTGAATATTAGAACTATATGTTAAAAAAAAAAGGTTGTGCTAATTACCTCAGGCCTACAAAATGCTGTAGTGTTTCTCGCTATACTCTGTCCCACTTTGTGTGTTGTAAAGCTGATTGTTGTGCTCTTATAGTAGGGAACTGTGTAAACAAAATACACATGAAAGTTAGATTGCAACCCCTATAGTCTAGGTCAGTTCCCCAGTTTTCTTTTGGCCCACCTTATTTTGTTAGCCCTTGGAATACAAGTTCAGTATACATTTTTATGTCCATCTTTGTAGTGGTGACCATTTATAATAGACCAGATGGTTCATTACAGATACATGACTAAGTCTTAGTGCCAGATAGAAGAATGTTGGAGAATGTTAAGGTTAACAGGGATGAATACTTGGGTACACCAAGACTTTATATTTCTTAAAATCTAATTGAAAGTTTGTGCTGAGACATCAGAGAGCTAGCTTTTGGTATGAGGCAGAGTAGAAAAATTTTTTGTTTAAAAAATTATTTAATTTCATTTATAGGGTATGTGCACTCACCAGAGAGGGAGCAGTCAACAAGCCAGCCGCTGGGTCTGGGACTCAAACCGCAGTCAGCCATGTGGAGTCCAGTGCCCTAACCACCATACCACCTGCTGGCCCCAAGAGCAGAAGTTCTTATTTTCTTTCTTTCTTTTTTAAGAGGTTCTTATTTTCTTAACTACAGTTCTTCTCCTAGACATGTTTCCTAGGAGAAGAATGTACATCAAGTAAATTTTAGTGCTAACAACAAGAGAAGAAACCCTAAGAAAACTGTATTTTATTTGTTATCCCTTTAAATGCCCAAGTCTGTAAATGCATCCTCCAAGAACCCCTCCTGTGTGGGTTCCAGCAGAGCTTTTGCCCTGTACCTAGGACATTTTTTCATATGTCTAGGTCAAAGCACTAGATAGTGTTTTGTGATGAACTTGTTTAGTAAGGTAAGTGGTTCATCATTGTGCATGTGTGTCTCTCTCTTCGACGTGTGCCTAGCCAAAGTCCAATTTCAGCTGCTTTCAGGAGTGATAAAGAACCAGGGTGTTCTTGCATCAGTTTTTTAAGAAGTGACATTTACCTTAACACTGAACAACAAGGTGTTTGTCACCATTTTTTACCTCTGATTTTTTACCTTAAATGTTCAAAGGCAAAAAGAAGTCCTGTTTTCTTAAACTGAGCACTATGACTTAATAACTGGATACCTAGAACTAGAACCTACAGGTTTCTTTTTAATATACAGGTTTTTTTACTTGAAACCTTTTTTTTTCTCCCATAATTTCTCACCTGTCAGATATAGCTATGTGTAGAGGATTGGGATTAGTGTCGGTAAATTTTAGTTAGAACTTGATATGAGATTCCCTGCCATCCTCAGCCAAACTTGCCATTGCTTCATCAGATCTGTGAGGAAATATACACAAGCTTTGAATTTGCTTGTGGTATAGACAGGCCTCTAGCTCTCTTCCTTTTACTGTCACCAGATAAGAGTTGTCCAAACTTGACTGGGTTCTAAAGAAGCAGTGTGTGTGTGAGGGTAGGAGCCATGCAATAAAATACACTGTTAAGTTTGAGTATGGAAAAAATGGTAGCAAAAGTTGATTTAGGGTAGGGCTGGCAGGTGGTATGGTGGTTAAAGGTGTTGTACTCCCACATGGTCGATCATAGTTTGAATCCCTGACCTGGTGGTTTGCTTTCTCACCTTATCTCTCTTTCTCTCTCTCTCTCACTCTCACTCTCTGTCCCTCTCTGGTCAAATTTAAATAAATAAATAAAGTTAAATAATTATTTTTAAAAAAAAAAGATGATGGATGGTAATAGTGGGTATAGCTCAGTTCCCCAAGGAGATGGTTGAGGCCAGTGCTGGTGCTGTCATTGGGTGTCATTGGCCAGTCTGGTTGCAGCTAGGAGGTCACACCAGGGGTTTCAGGTTGTGACATGAGAGAGGCCATGTAGGTATTATTACATTGTTTGAAACACCATAGTTTGATCATCTTTCCAATTAAATGTATAAAATTGCTACCTTTAGGACCTTCTGGGTTTTCATTTTACTCTTAGGAATTTTTGCTCCCACTATCTACTCATTAATCGTTGTAATTGTCCTTGAATGACTAACGCTGTTGTAGAAGTAGAAAGATGAGCTAAAAGCAAAATGAAGTAGTTGGCACTGGACATGGCATGGCAATTCTTCACTGGGGCAGGTCTGACAAGCTAGCCTTGCCGAGAGGGCCAGCCATTGATGCCCAGATGGAAAAGAGGCCAGAGCCCTAGTGAGGTCTGCAGAAAGGAAGCCACTTCACCTTTGGAGTGTGGAATTGATTAAATTAGAGCCTGGAATGATGAATCATCTTTTACTCACTGTTGCATAGTAATGTGGCATAGAAGTGTAGTACTGGGATGGGGATGGGTTTGTTAACTCTCTTAAATGGAACGAGTTAAGTCTGGTAGTGTGAAATGGTTGTGTTTTCAAAAATATGGGAACCAGCAGTTAGCGTAATGGCTATGTTGTTGGACTCCCACGTAGTCGACCGCGGTTCGCGTCCTGGACCCAGTGGCTTAAAACTCACGCCGGGCGCGTGTGCGTGCGTGCCCAAGATCCCGAGAGGAGAATGGAGGAAAAGGGATCGCGGCGTGGCCATCCCCCCTGGGGGGTGATTTCTCGCTTTCTGTCTCTATGTCTCTCTCTCTCTCTCTGTCTGGCAAGCGCACGCATCCTATAGCAAAAAAAAAAAAAAACCTCTCCAAAAAAAAAAGAAAAAAAAATATAAGGCATAATATAGCATAAATTTATTGCTATGTATATTACAGACTGACCTTAGTGTACTGAAGAGAAGATGGGATTCAGGTGAGGAGACCCTGAAGTCAGAGCAAGAGTTTAGTTACCATAGGTACCATGCCCACTTTTGCTGCCCAGCAAATTGCAAATCAAAATTCTAGGAAAAGGATCGTTTGTGACCTCTGGTGGTCTTACCCAACTGCTAATTCAGCACCTACCAGTTCCAAACAGATCTCCAACCCTCTTGTACACAACAGTCTGCTCTAGAACTTTATAACTCACAGGTGACCCCATTACACTTGAAGATTTTTTTATTGAAGGGGTTGGATTGGGTTTGGTCATGTGTCTTTTCGGCATCTTTATAGGTGATTCTGAAACTTCAGATATGACTCAGCTAGGAAGCATGTAGCTGATCTGAATTCAAGGATACCCTAAAATGGAGTTTAACTACTGAGCTTTATATACATATGGTAATTAATAATTGAAGTTCATAACTAATATTGCATCACAAAACATGACAATCTTCAAGAAAGAAATGCCACACATGTCCAGTGCCATACGTAAGCATATGAAACTTTTTGATCATCTGTATGGTTGCCTCTTTGCTGCAGCCCTCAGATGTGGCATGAGGATGGCATGTGTTAATTTTACTTTCCAGCAATGGGGCTGGGTTTTTTGCCTTCATGTCTCAGCCTCTCGTGGTCTTGAGGCATTGGCAGAGCCCCCCCAGGCAGAGCCACTGTGTATTGGTTTCAGTTTTCAACTTTAGAGTCAGAGGTGGGTTCAAATCCTCTTTAGCTCTGTTACCCTGGGTGAGATGCTCTGCTTCTCCTAGCCTGCCTTTTCTCTATAAAGTGGACATGTCCATAATATCCAGTTTTGGCACAGTCCCTATGGCAAAAACCTTTGGTTTTGTGCAGGCCTCAATGAGCTACCACACATTCTGATCTTAGCACGTGCTTAATATTTAGGAAGTGCCCATTGAATACAAGTGACTGGACTGGCTCCACAGCCTGATGGTTAAGGTAGCTGGATCCCATGTGGGTGATTATGCAGTTCGAGTCCTGGACCTAGCAGCCTCAAAGATATACCTGACGTGTGTTCATGTGTGTCCAGAGTCCCAAGAAGAGGGAGAGATGGAGAAGGGATTTCAGAAATACCATTCTGCATGGGGATGCTTTCTCCCTCTACCTCTCTCTGTATTTCTCTGATGAGTGCATATACCCTCCAACCAAATTAAATTTTAAAAAATACTTAAATAGAAGTACCGGGCCAGCCAATGGTGTGGTATTTAAGGCAGCTGGATCCCATGTGGCCTTACCGTGTGATTCGAGTCCTGGACTGGTGCCTTGACAAACATGCTGGGCATGTGTGCATGCATGCCTAAAATCCTGAAAGGAGTAAGAAATGGAGGAAGAGGGGTTATGGCGTGAACATTCCCCTAGGGGGTGCCTTCTCACTTTGCTTGTCTCTGTCTCTCCAGTGAGTGCAGGTGTCCTCTGGCAAAAAGTTAAGGAAAATATAGCAGGTACCTAACTACAGAGCTTGAGTCTACAGAATAATGAAACCTTATTCTACATGAATGTAACAAATAATGGGAATTAGGAGAGAGAGATTTTTTAGAAATGACTTAAGATGGGCTGTTTTCCAGTTTTGTTTCTCTAGTGTATGTGAGTAGTTGTCAACATTATTTTAGTAGTTGGTTTTGCTACTGCATGATATCTGAAACCCATTTTAGAACTTTGAAATTGGTTGTGTGTATGAGTCTTTTGTAGTTCACTTTGCTTTGATGTAATGTTTGATATAAGGAACAATGTCTTGGGGATTTTTGTCCATAACTGTAAGGAGGAATAGCTAGCTATGGTGAGGTTTCTTTTTTAAAAAAGAAAGGAAGGAAGGGAGGGAGGGAGGGAGGAAGTGGGGGGGGGGGGGGGGGGGGGAGAGAGAGAGAAAGAGAGAAAGAAAGAAAAGGAAAGAAAAGAAAGAAAGAAAAAAAAAAAACAAACCTTTATGCCAAGGGCTGACTCAGTAGATTGGGGGAGCTGCTCTGCTACTACGAAATCCCACCCCAGAAGTAGGTCATCTACGAATGGTTTTATTGTTTTAAGAATTATTTAATTTTATTATTGTTAATTTGACCAGAGAGACAGGGAAAGTGAGAAAGCAAGCCACCAGGTCTGGGACTTGAACCATGGTTACCACCATGCCATCAGGAGCCAGCCCCAAGGGGGTCCATTTTTTAACAAGCATCGTTACTAGACTCTGGGCATCTTGTGTCCAGTGGCCTTTCCCCTCCCCTTGCTCCGATTTTCTATTCTAAAGTATATTTGTTACATTTTTAGCCTTTGGAGATTTGACTTAAATCAAGGAGAAAAAGATGATGACAAAAATCAGTTTTTGTTTTTTTGAACATTTTTATTTCTTGAGAGAGAGCAAGGAATCCTCAACAGGAATCCTCAACAAGGTCTTGCCATACCTTGACTTCCCTCTTGTCCCTGCTAGTCTCCAAACAGCCAGCCACTCACTGTGTTTGGGTTGGTCTGGGAACCACACCCGGGCCTCCCATGGTGGCTCCAGTATCATACAGCAGTGCCTTACTGCTTACACCGCAGTGGCTAGGCCAAAATACTTGTTTAAAAACAATTTTAGGTGAGGCCAGCAGGTGGTGTGGTGGTTAAGGTGGTGGATTTCCACATGGTTGACTAATTCTGGCCATGGCGGCTTGAAAATCACGTCAGGTGTGTGAGTGCTCCCGAATCCTGAGAGTTGAAGGGATTATAGTGTAGCCATTTCCCCTGGGGGCTAATTTCTCACTCATAAACTGTCTCGCTCAGGCAAGTGCACATGCCCTATGGCAAAACCTTAAAACCAAAACCGAACAAAATTTTAGAAGCCAGCAGGTGTATGGAGGTGAAAGTGCCAGACCCCATATGACAAACTCCATGGTTTTAGTCTCAGACCTGGTGGCATGTAAAACATGCCAGTTACATGTGCATGTGTGCCCTAAATCCTGAGAGGAGAAGGGAGAAGCAGTTGGATTGGTTGTAGCATGGCCATCCTCTCTGCGGGGTGATTTTTCACTATTCCTGTCTCTCTGTCTCTGTCTCTTTCTCCAGTGAGCACATACACACCCTTTGGCATTACTCCAAAAACAAATGAAAAATTGTTTTAAAATTACCGTAGAGTGTGCTCCCACCAGAAAGTGCTAGTGAGGAGAAAACAACCCCCAACAAGACCTGGTTACACTGTAAATCCCCTTTATTTTTCCATCCAGTCTGCATCCTGGGCTCACACAGGCTTCCAGCATATTTTCAATCTTCCTGGCCTGGGGCTCAAGCGACTGTCAGCCATGTGAGAGCCTCTTCCCTACTCATAGAGCTTAACTGCTTTGCCATGGGACTGACCTGTCCCCAAAAAATCAGTTCTTAAGTTTATAAAGCAAACTGATAATATAGGGGAACCTAATAAGTTATAACTTAAATTGGAAAAGCAGTAAGGAGCCAGCTGCTGCTTTTCTTTTTTTCTAAGTTAACTTTGTTGATGTCTTAGGTGACTACATCCAGCAGGGGCTTCCTCCAGGTTATCCTCTTCCTAAAGTGTCGTCCTCCTCTTACAGCAAATAGTATGAGGACAGAAATTTCTTAGTTCATTTGCTGTTCATGTGCATTAGAATACACATGATTTGCATTTCGATTGCCTGTGGCTTTGGATGAGTTAAGGTAAAACAATGCGGGACCAGCAAATGGCAGGTGGTTAAAGCACTGGATTCCCACATGACCAACCACAGTTTGAGTACCAGACCCAGTGGTTTGAAAATCATAATAAATATATATAAAATGTTTTTTTAAAGATTGAAATAATGGGCCAGCAGATGGTGTAGCAGTTACGTCACTGGACTCCAACATGACTGACTGCATTTGAGTCCGGGGCCTGGTGGCTTCAAACTTGCTGGGTGTGTGTGTGTGTGCCCAAGATCGCAGGAGGAGAATGGAGAAGGGATAGAGGCATGGCCATCCTCCCTGGGGGTTGATTTCTTGCTCTCTGTCAGTCTTTCTCTGTCTGGCAACTCTCCCGCAAGCACATGCACATGCGCCCTATAGCAAAAATCTCTCTTAAGAAAGAAAGAAACAACGGACTTGATTTTGGTATTTTATGTCTTTACCTGCACCTGACCTTCATAAAATCCTGGGTGGCCAGCAAGTGGCATGATGGCTAAGGTTCTGGTCTCCCACATGGCTGACCACAGTTTAGTCCCACACCTGGCAGATTGCTTTCTCACTTTCGCTCATGAGTGAACATTCCCTATGGCAAACTTAAAAAAATAATTATTATTCTGGAAGATCAAGTTCTCCATGCTCCTAAAATTCAAGTACCCTAGACCACCTTGGAATTGTAAAGCAAACTGGACTATCTTTGGGGCCTTGCAGTAGCTCTTGGTCTTTGCCAGACCTGTGTGCCCTCTGTTCTTTGGAGATGCCTTTGGCATGATGGGCCCGGCCCACACGAGTCCCAGTGCCAACTGCTACCATGCAGTTAGAGTGGGGCAAGAGTTCCATCCCTTCTGGCCTAGGATATGACTGTCACTGGGTTTCTGTTTGAAAGGTGCTCTGCTATTGATAAATTGCTACTTAGGTTTTATTTCATTCTTACCTCTGACCCAGATCTTCCTCATGCAGGGATGTTGACAAGGGTGAGATGGGCTTCTCCTTCCCATGACATGCTTTCTTTGTTTTTTAGTTATTTTGTTGTAGGTTATGTGCGCTCACTGGAGAGAGATGGAAAAGGGGGGGGAGAGATTGAGAAATCACCGTATTGAAGGAATGACCACACTGCTCTGTCCTCTTGGGATTCTGGGCATGCATGCACATGTGCATGGTTGGTTTTTCAAACCTTCTGAGTCCAGGACTCCAATTAACATAGTGGGCCATGTGGGATCCAGCACCTTGACCTCTGAGTCATCTGCTGGCCCTGCCATGTTTTTTTGAAGGCATTTCACTGGTCATGTGATGGCAACAGCATCTTCAGTTGTTCAGAAAGAGCTTGTCCGTTGTGGCCTCCCATGTGGCTATTCACTAATTGTCTTTTCTCCCCGTCTCAGTTTTGTCTGGATTAGAGTTCTGTTTTCTTCAGAAGTCTGGGGAGGGAGCAGATGGGAATAGCAGAGAGATACTAGAAGTAAAACAGTAACTCGCTCCCCCTAGTTGGCAGGACTAAAGCAGTCAACATGAAATACCTCCCCTGCTCCCTGCAGTACACATGCTAAATCAAAGAAAATGACTTGGGCTGTCTCTGTGTCCTAATGGTTAAGGGTGCCAGATCCCACAGTTTGATCCTTGCTCCAGTGGCTTGAAAAACATGGGGTATATGTGCATGTCCCCAATCCTGGCAGGATGGAGAAATAGAGATTGTGGTGTGACCATGTCCCATTGTGGGGGTGCTTTCTCCTTTATGTCTGGTGAGCACAAATGCTCTCTGACGATTATGAAGGGGAAAAATAATAAGCAATCAATATTAGCCCTGAAAATGGAATTTTAAAATGAATGAAAAGTCCTACCTTGAAGAATAATGTCCTATCAACAGAGATCCTTGGAGGGCAGTTGACAGGACTATGTAAGAGAAATCAGCAAATGTTAGTCGAACAACAATACAAAAAAAAAAATGTTGTCACTTCTTGTCAGGAGTGGGAAAGACTGAGAAGTGAGTAAGAGTGTGACTATAAGAAGCTGGGTGTTGAGAATGGGGTGTGAACAGGGACTTTCTTCTGGTCCAAAGGAGCCATGAGAGGCTGTTTGCTGAGGAATTTGTTTAAGCTAATGTCTAATAGCTGAATGGGAGTAATCCAGGTGGTACTGGGTTGTGGGTGTTCTAGAATTTGGGACAAGGCATTGTATTTAAAGCCTAGCATAATGAGAAAGTGAGGGGCCTTGCCCTCATTAGCCAATAAGAAGATAGGAACAAGAACTCTTGGATGGAGTAGGGGTGGGTGAGGAGAAAAGCTGGGCTTCCCCATTTCTTGACTTAAATGGCTTGACAGGTGGAGCAGGGAGGCGTGAGCGCAGGTGAGCCTGCAACATCAGCACTGCCTGGGTGCTTGCTAGCAAGGCACAATCCGAGGCCCCAGGCCAGACCTCCTCCATCAGAATCTGTGCTTCAACAAGGTCCCTGGGTGGCACTAGCCAACACTTCACTTCAGATTTGAGAAAACCTCAGAGTTTAAAAAACTTGCCCAAGGAGACACAGCTGACCAGTGCCAGGCTCTGACTTCTAGCCCACAACTCTTTCCTATGCCAACCTTGACTTCTGAGGTCACACAGCAAACCTGCAGCTGATGATGCCTCCCTCTCACCGTTGTGACAGCTTAGAGTCAGGTGTGAGACTGATACCGCTTTAAGGTAGGCTCTGGGGGGACCAGCAGTTAGCGTAATAGCTATGTCGCTGGACTCCCATGTAGTTCACTGCGGTTTGCGTCCCGGACCCGTTGGCTTAAACTCACGCCGGGCGCGTGTGCATGCATGCCCAAGATCCTGAGAGGAGAATGGAGGAGAAAGGGTTGCGGTGTAGCCAGCCCTACTAGGGGGTGATTTCTTGCTTTCTGCCTCTCTGTCTCTGTCTTTCTGGCAAGCGCACATGCCCTATAGCAAAATCCTCTTAAAGAAAATAATGAAAAAAAAAAAAGATAGGCTCTAGGGCTATGGACCGCGGGAAGGTTATTTAAGGATGGCAGTGTTGTCCTAAAGAGCCACAGTGGTGCCTACAAAGGCTTTTATTTTGAGAACTCTTTCATGAATTTGGAAATGTTGAACAGGTTGTCTCTGATACTCTTTTCACCATGAAACCAAAATAGCTCCCAAGAGGATCTAAAGAACCAAGACACAAATTACAAATTATGTTGCTCCTTCCTCTTCCTCTCTAAATCCTGGTTTTGTTGGTTTTGGGTTTTTGCCGTTTTCTCTTCTGCTTAAATCATTTTCCCTCCATAATTCAGAATTTCCACTCCCACATCAACTTTCCCCAGGATGCCCTAGGCTGGTGTCTGTGCCAGCAGCCACTGGGTAGCCTCTCACAGCCACTGCTGTTCTGTGTAGCACCCTCAGTCCCCTCTTGCCAGGCCTGTGTTAGTCTTCATGTATTATTCTTCATCCAGATGAATTTTAGGCCTTTTCATGTGGTTGTGGCCTATGAGCTAAAGAGGGAGGCTGTTCAGTGTTATCCTGAAATAAAGTGGTACGACCAGAGGTCATCAGGTAGGCCATTCTCCAAGGCCAGGTTTTAGGATGTATGTCCTGGAAACAAAGACTCCAATAACCTTTAGCCAGTGTTCCAAAATGGTGGAGTTCAGGGACATTTTTATAGGAAGAAAAGAGGAAGGGAGAGGAAGAGGGTTACAAGGGTTGTTTGTCAAGAATTGAGATTGAGGGGGACCAGCAGTTAGCTTAATGGCTATGTCGCTGGACTCCCATGTAGTTGACCGCAGTTTGCGTCCCGGATCTGGTGGCTTAAAACTCACGGGCGCGTGTGCATGTGTGCCCAAGATCCCGAGAGGAGAATGGAGGAGAAGCGATTGCGGCGTGGCCATCCCCCCGGGAGGTGATTTCTCGCTTTCTGTCTCTCTGTCTCTCTCTCTGTCTGGCGAGCGCACGCACCCTATAGCAAAAAAAACCTCTCCAAAAAAAAGAAAAAAAGAAAAAAAAAAAAAGAATTGAGATTGATACAAGCAAGTTAACAGGATGTCTTGTAGGAATCTTGGGATCCGGGAAAAAAAGGGAAGTATGGCAATTCCAATGGTGAGCTTTAGGGTTTGCATGTTCTTATTCATACACACCACCAGGTGGGGTGACAGCTAGTTTGCAAGTATGACAACATTTCCTTGAAAAGCATGTACATTTAGCAGAGCTAAAAGTTCAGAAACAGGCAAGGCGTGACTACAGCCCAGTTTCTAGTGTCCCCTCTCAGCCATGAGAGGTTTGTTTTTTTTTTAAATAATTTTAAGTTTATTAATCTTACATTCATTCACTGTACATCATTACAGCATTCAAAAATGAGTTTCCCAATCCAGAATACACTGTATATTGGCTCAATCAAGGATATGACCATACATGTTATCGACAAATAATTTTCCATTTCTTGTTTATTATATATTTTGCTCTTTTCCCCCCTCGATTCCCTCCCTCTCACCCTTTGCCATTTCTCACCCTTCTCCCACACTGTCTCTGGTATCTACAATTGCTTCCCATGGCTTCCCCCTGCCACATTTTATTGATTCAAAAAAGATCTTAATTAACCTAAATACTTTCAATAGCAAGTGCAACTGATAAATACATATCTGCGAACACTTCTCTGATTTTAGGCATAAGACTGAGAAAATACCTGAGGAGCACCTAAAGACAGAAGTCTGACTGTTTTTTCCCTATTTCTAAAATCCCTTCCAGAGGGCCTGGGGTGAGTCACACCCACAGATATTAATAGGCCATTTTAGCCCACTTGATAGCAGAAATATTCCTACATCATGTCTCTGGCATAGTATCCCTGTAATGGGTGAGTCACGCCTACATACCATTTTGACTTGTTGATAATAGGACTCTTCCAACATCCTGTCCTTGGGAGAGTATCTTGTGACTGTATACAAGTCCCCTTATCTCTGTCACTAATCCCTCCCCCAAACCTACAAGCCTCCCTTCCACATGTCCTGTCTTGGAGCCAGGCCAATGGAAAGCTCTTCTCTAAATTCTCTCTCAAAAGCAAATAAAAGGAACCCTGGTACTTGATCACCCTGTGAGAGAGACATTTTTGCCTACTCTCTGGGCCTAGGGCACACAAATTCATGCTTAGAAATAAACTGCATTAATTATTTTTGCAGAGTTGGTTATTTCTGTCAACATACCTGAACAGTTTTATAAAATTTTACAGCAGGACCAGCCCTGAGTGCAGCAGTTAAACCCTGTGCTTAGAAGGCCAGATCACACATGGACAACCACAGTTCAAATCCTGGTCTCAGTAGCTGGAAGGTGCATGCGTGCATGTGTCCAAAATCTTGATGGGATGGAAAAATGGAAGAGAAGGGATTGTAGTGTGTGACTATGTCCCACTGGGGGGCTCTCTCATTCTCTTTCTCTCTCTCATGAGAGAATGTGCCCTTTAGCAATTAAACAAAAAATTCACAAGACTGTCCACAATCCCATCTTCTCCATTTCCCATCCTGCTAGGATTTGGGAATGTATTCACATGAGTACAGCATAAGTTCCACTAATTCCTGACTGTATAAAAAGCAGTAATAATCTATCATGGGCTAAAAATATATAAAATTAAATATGTAAATAGAACATAAACCTTTCAGACTAAAGAGAGAAATAAAATAGTAATAGTAATTGAAAAAAAAAATCCAAAAAGAAGAAAAGCACGGAAATAGAAAACACCGGAGAGATTTTATTCTAAATATATCAGTAGTTATAATCAATCTAAGTGGATAAAAGGTCCAATTAAAAACAAAAAGACTTTCAGACTAGATGAAAAATACAAAGCCTAACTATTAGGTCATCAGAAAAGTCATGATGCATTTTTGTATAGGAAAACAAAAAATATATCATGACTTTTCTGATGACCCAGTACGTGGTATTCACAAATGACACATCTAAAACATCAGAATACAGAAAGGCTGAAAGTCAAAGGATGGTAAAAGATCTATTATGCAAGTACTAATCAAAAACAACAGGTATGACCATTAGTAAAGTTGTTTAAAACTATTAACCTTTCCATGATAATAGATGATCCAAGAGTTGACATTAGGAGCAACATCAGTAGTCAATTAAAAAACAAGGCATGGCCAGCCAGTGGTGTGAAGTTTAAGGCAAAAAGAGTTACTAGATATGAGAAGGACATTTACTTAGTGGGGAAGCACTCCAGGCATTCAAAAGAAAGAGTTTTCTATGCTTATAACATTTCTAACACCAAGGTTTGGGTTTTTCCCACCCCAACAACGAAATCTCCTCGTGGGTATGCTAGAATTCACTTCAGTTCTGACCCTGTCTACCTGGAGTTAGCATCAGATTCCGCAGGTTAAGAGCTCAAGCTCGCAAGGCTGCCCCAACTTCAGACACCAATCACAAGTCTGGGGCCTCCAGTACTCTGACCAACTTGTTTACAAAACGGAACTTCACATGACCCCCTTCCTCAGGTTCAGTCATTTGCCAGGATTTTTATTACAGATGGTGTTGCACTAGTGTGTATTCGTCAGTGACAGATTGAGTTCCATTAGAAAGCCTGTCAGATCCCAGGCTGCTGTTTATCACAAGTGCTGTTCTCAAAGCTGGAGGAGGCATGGGAAGAATGGTACCTCATGTTGGGGGCTGTTGTGTTTGAGCCAAGTGGCTCCTCACCTGTGCTGAGAGCAGAGCTGGGCAGCTTGCTGGACTGGAGGAGGCCTGGGTGAGAGTTCTGCACCAGGAGCTGTGGGCTATGTTTCTTTTTTTTCTTTTTTTTTTTAGAGGTTTTTGCTATAGGGCGCGTGCGCTCGCCAGACAGAGACAGAGAGACAGAAAGCGAGAAATCACCCCCCTGGGGGGATGGTTACGCCGCAATCCCTTCTCCTCCATTCTCCTCTCGGGATCTTGGGCACGCACGCACACGCGCCCGGCGTGAGTTCTAAGCCACTGGGTCCAGGACGCGAACCTCGGTCGACTACATGGGAGTCCAGTGACATAGCCATTACGCTAACTGCTGGTTCCTTGGGCTGTGTTTCTCAGGCCTGGTGGAAGGTGGCAGGGATGCTGAGCAAAGGCTGCCCAGTCTTTGAATCCTATTGGAACCCTCTTTGTGAGACGAGAAGGAAAAAGCTTTAGATACATGAGTGAAGGTTTCTGTATTCCCATTTACAAACTGCTAGGGAGTCAAGAGTAGAGAGCACCTGCCCTTTTTTTTTTTTTTTTTTTTTTTGAGAGGTTTTTGCTATAGGGCACGTGCACTCACCAGACAGAGAGAGACAGAGAGACAGAAAGCGAGAAATCACCCCCCAGGGGGGATGGCCATGCCACAATCCCTTCTCCTCCATTCTCCTCTTGGGATCTTGGGCATGCACGCACAAGTGCCCGGCATGATTTTTAAGCCACCGGGTCTGGGACACGAACCGTGGTCGACTACATGGGACTCCAGCGACATAGCCATTACGCTAACTGCTAGTCCCTTTTTTTTTCTTTTGTTTGGAGAGGTTTTTGCTATAGGGCGCATGCGCTCGCCAGAAAGAGCGAGACAGAGAGACAGAAAGCAAGAAATCACCCCCCGGGGGATGGCCATGCCACAATCCCTTCTCCTCCATTCTCTTTTCGGGATCCTGGGCACGCATGCACACGCACCCGGTGTGAGTTTAAGCCACCGGATCTGGGACTCGAAACACAGTCAAATACATTGCCATGTAGTCAACTACATTCCCAGTGACATCCCTAGGTTGCTGGAGTCCAGCGACGTAGCCATTACACTAACCGCTGGACCCTCTAGCACCTGCTTTTCTAATGAGCTCTGGTTGTCTGTCCTGTGAGAAGAAGTGAGAACTGACCTCAGTCCACATGGGTGGCCTGAAGCTTATCCCATAAGGAACAGTTAGAGATGGAAGTAGAGGTGGACAAGGTCAAGGAGCCCAAGGCCTCACCGTGTGTGTGTGTGTGTGTGTGTGTGTGTGTGTGTGTGTGTGTGCTGGGATAACCAGATGTTATCATAGGTGTCCTGAGGGTTTTTTGTTTTGTTTGATTTTGTTTTGTTTGTTTTGTTTTTAAAGAGATTTTTGCTAGTGTGCACTCGCCAGCGAGACAGAAAGCAAGAAATTACTACCCCCATGGGGGGTGGCTATGCCACAATCCCTTCTCCATTCTCTTCTCGGGATTTTGGGCACTCTATGCACAGATGCCTGGTGTGAGCCGCCGAGTCTGGGCCTCAAACCCTGGTCAACTCTGTACGAGTCCAGTGACGTAATCATTACGCCATCTGTTGCTCCTGGTGTCCTGAGGTTTTGTTCACTCATCCTAAGTATCTGGGAGGGAGGTGGAGAGACAAGTAGGCAAAGTACAGATTCTACAAAGCTTTTCCGTGTCAAATATCCATACTGCGCTGTGTTTCTGGAGCTCCAGTAAATGCCAGGATGGAGAGCTGAGATGTGGAAGTCTGGGCCCCCAAATCAGAAGATACGGATCGTTCAGATGGATAACTAGTGGAAAAGCTTTCTAATGCCTATGTTGCTCATAATTAAACAGCAAATACTCAGATCTCTCTCTGAAACTGCAGTCAAGGAAGTTGCTGAAATGTTTGAATAGAAAAGATGGCAAGAAACTTATCATTATTAACTTAAGCTGAACAAAATGTCACCGGTATGGGTATAGCCTATAGCGTGTCATGAATGTGGAAATATCTTTAAAGGCCTTGCCACACAAGCTTGCTAGCTCGATTTCCTACAAAGCCTGGAGCTCCTGCCTCTGTCTGCACTCAGGGTATTCAGGAACTAGAATGTTCTTGGGGAGGACTATCCAACTCTTCTTTTAATTTTTTTTTTAAGTTGGCTAGAGAGCATGTACACTCACCAGAGAGAGACAGAGAAAGAGAGAGGGAAAGTGAGAAAGCATTTCCCATGGGGAGTGGTCCATCTGCACACCATTGTCCTCTATTTCTCCCTCCTTTAGGGATTTTCGGACATCGACGCACATGCATCTAGTGTGTTTCTCAAGATGCTGGGTATGGAACTTGAACTGTGCAGTTGGCTTTGTGCCATGCAGCTATCTTAACCACCATGCCATCAGCTGGCCCAAGACTGTCTAACTCTGCCTTTGATTCAGCAAAACCGGACTTGCAGCCAGTTTGCCTTTGGAGGAAATATTTTTTTTTTAGAGTAATTTGGGTTGGCCACATCTCAGACCCTTCTCCTCCATTCTCATCTTAGGATCTTAGGCACACACTCACATATGCCTGGTGTGACATTTAAGCCACTGGTTCTGGGACTTGAATAGTGGTGGACTATGTGGGAGTCCAGCAACATAACCATTATGCCATCTGCTGGTCCCAGAGGAAACATTCTTAAAATGTCCAGTGGTGTCTTCTTATAATTCGTTATTTCATTGTTAGCAGAAATATCAAGAAAGTTGAGCATTGCTACTAGAATAATCTTATTAAATTGTTAATATGAAAATATATTGCCTTAATTTATGCATTTTTGGTATTACTAGTAAAGGAAACTTTTTTATGCATATTTCTCTCTTTTGAAGCATTGTATTATACAAAAAGAGAATAGTGTAATGAATTTACCTAACTTAAACAACCATCAACTTACTAATTAATTTCCACCAAATTCCATGTGTTATGTTGAAGCAAATCTCAATATATTATTTCCTCTGTAAATATTTTAATATGTATCTCTAAAATATAAGTAAGGACTTTAAAGAAACATAAGCATAATTCCATTATCACACCATAAGATATAATTATTTAACGCAATCAAATATTAGGTCAATCTTCAAATTTCTAAAGGTCTCATAAATGTTTATTGTTTTATTTTGTTTTTGATATTTAAAAGAATTTTTAGAGTACACGTGTGTGAGAGAGAGAGAGAGCCCTCCTCCTAATGGGACATAGTCATGCTGCAATCCCTTCTCTGTCTCTCCATCCTATCAGGATGCAATCAACATAGTTTTCAAGCTGTTGGGACTGGGATTCTAATAGATGGCCATGTGGAATCCAACTCCCTTAACCACTAGGTTATAAGCTGGGTTTTCCTAAATGTTTTAAAAAGTTTCAGGGACTAGCAGTTAACGTAATGGCTATGTCGCCGGACTCCCATGTAGGTGACTGCGGTTCGAGTCCTGGACCTGGTGGCTTAAAACTCACTCCGGGCGTGTGTCTGTGCGTGCCCAAGATCCCAAGAGGAGAATGGAGGAGAAGGGATTGCGGTGTGGCCATCCTCCCTGGGGGGTGATTTCTCGCTTTCTGTCTCTCTGTCTCTCTCTGTCTGTCTGGCGAGCACATGTGCCCTATAGCAAAAATAAATAAATAAATAAATAAACAAATAAATAAATAAATAAAAACCTCTCCAAAAAATTTCAAACATGCAAGGAAGTCAAAAGAACTGTATGGTTGGGAACCAGCAGTTAGCGTAATGGCTATGTCGCTGGACTCCCACGTAGTCGACCGCGGTTCGCGTCTCGGACCCGGTGGCTTACAACTCACGCCGGGCGCGTGTGCGTGCGTGCCCAAGATCCCGAGAGGAGAATGGAGGAGAAGGGATTGCGGCGTGACCATCCCCCCTGGGGCTGATTTCTCGCTTTCTGTCTCTATGTCTCTCTCTGTCTGTCTGGCGAGCGCACGCGCCCTATAGCGAAAAACCTCTCCAAAAAAAAAAAAAAAAAAAAAAAAAAAGAACTGTATGGTAAACACTAATATGCCCATTATCTTGATTATATAATTAACATTTTGCTATGCTTTCTTTGTCACATATATACCTCTCATCTCTTTCTCCACCTATCATCTATTCTTATTAATTTACATATTTCAAGTAAGTTTCAGATATCAGTAGATTCTACCTGTAAATATTTAGTCATGCATATAATTAACTAGAACTCAGACTAATTTTTCTTATTCTAAAACTTTATATAATGGAAAATAAATAGCATGTTAATAGATTTAAATACACTATTTCACTACATGTCACTGAAATAAAAACTCCATTTCTGAGGCCGGCAGGTGGCATGGTGGTTAAGGGCTCCCACATGGCCAACCATGGTTTGAGTCCCGGACCTGGTAGCTTGATTTCTCACTTTCTCTCTCTCCCTCTCTCTCTCTCTCTCTCTGTCCCTCTGTGGTCAAATTTAAAAACAAACAAACAAACAAACGAACGAACAAAAACTCCATTTGCAAGGTAGAGATTGTCAGACTAAATAGAAAAGCAAGATTCAAAGTATATTATTTAGAAGAGACATGCTTTTGATACAAAGACAGAGATAAAGAGTAAATAAGCAAAAAGGGTATACCATGCAAACATGGCAGGAAAATTAAACTGGTTATATATATTTTTAAAGAATTATTTATTTCCTTTTACTTGTTATTATTATTATTATTATTATTATTATTATTATTATTATTTAATTTGACCAGAGAGAGTCAGAGAAAGAGAAAAAAGGAAAACAAGAAAAATAAACACCGGACTTGAATTGTGCACAACCATATGGGAGTCCAACACCTTAACCACCACACCACCTACCGGCCCTTGAACTGGCTATATTAATATCAGATATCTGATATTAATATAAGATGTATTAACAGAAACATTGAGGGGAGTTTTACAATGATGAAGGGCAGTAAAAGAAGACACAATAATTCTGAATGTGTATCTACCTAGTAATAACTTTACAATCCATTAACCAAAGCCCAACAGAAATATAGAGAAACATTTCCAAATCCACAATTACGGTTGGATATTTTTAGAAATAATCTTTCCAGGACCAGCAGTTGGTGTAATGGCTATGTCGCTGGACTCCCATGTAGTTGACTGCGGTTTGAGTCCTGGACCTGGTGGCTTAAACTCATGTCGTGTGCGTGTGCATGCGTGCTCAAGATCCTGGGAGGAGAATGGAAGAGAAAGGATTGCGGAGTGGCCATCCCCCTGGGGGGTGATTTCTCACTTTCTATCTCTCTGTCTCTCTGTCTCTTTGTCTTTCTGACAAACGCAAGCACCCTATAGTAAAAACCTCTCCAAACAAACAAAAAGAAATCTTTTTTCCATAATTGATAAAAACCAGTGCTCAAGATAATTGGTAAAGATAATGGATTTAAATAATACTATTGACATATTTATCATTTGCAAACCACTGAGCTAAAGGAATACCAAATCTTTTAAAAAGAATTTTCAGTTTTGTGTAATGGAGCTAAAACAGTGCACTGAGGGAAACATATAGCTTTAAAGTACATATGTTAAATAAGAAAAAAAGTTTAACATCAGTGATCTATAAGGCTAAAATTGAAGAGCAAGTTAAGGAAGGCAGAGAGTAGAAAGTAATGAAATGTAAAACAATAAAGAAAACCAATAGGACAAAAAGCTGTTTGAAAAGGGTTAATAAAATTCACAAATGTCTCAACAGACTGAAGGAAATCACAAGTTATTGATATCAAGAATAAAAGAAAGGCATTGCTATAGAACAAACAACATGAAAATGATAAGGAAATATGAACAGCTTTCTGCTAATAAATTCAGCAACTTGGTAGAAATGATCTTAAAAGTTGTCCATTTATGGGACCAGCAGTTGGTGTAATGGCTATGTCGCTGGACTCCCATGTAGTTGACTGTGGTTCAAGTCCTGGACCTGGTGGCTTAAACTCATGCTGGGTGCATGCGCGTGCGTGCCAAAGATCCCGAGAGGAGAAGGGAGGAGAAAGGAGTGTGGCGTGGCCACCGCCACCCCCGGGGTTGATTTCTCGCTTTCTGTCTCTCTGTCTCTCTCTGTTTTTCTGGTGAGCACATGTGCCCTATAGCAAAAACCTCTCAAAAAAACCCAAACAAACAAACAAGCAAACAAAAAACCGTTGTCAATTTATAAAATGGCCACAAGAAGAAACAGAAAATCTGAATTGATCTGTATCTGCTGAGAAATTGAATTTGTGATTAGAAACTTTCTCCCCAAAAAGCAAACTCTAGATTATTCACTGGATAACTCTACCAAATATTTAATAAACAAACAATACCTACATTATGCAAATTAACTTGGAAAATGGACAAGAAGGAGGTACCTTCCAATTAATTCTATGAGGCCGACAGAATCTTATTATTACAGATGGCTTATGCTTTAAATGTCATAGCATTTTGAAATCCTTTAAAATGTAAGAACAATTTACATATGTACGTAAGACCTATAGGTGGAAAATGAAAATATTTTTACAAGAAAAATTAAGGGGTACCTAAATGAGAAATACAAAATGTTTATGGATTGAAAGATTCAAAATGTTAAGATAGCTTTTCTCCCTGAATTGATGTATAAAGTCATCATAGTCCCAGTAAAAATCTCAGGAATCTGCAGAATTTGACAAGGTGATTCTAAATTTTTTATAGAAATGCCATTTTTATAGAAATGTTATAAAATATTCAAAACAATTTTGAAAAGAACAAAGTTGGAGAAATTATACCACTTGATTCCAAGGTTTGCTATATAGCCATCGAGACCATGCATGTTGCACAGAGAGAGACAAAGAGGTCACTGGCATGGAATAGGGACTCCAGAAATAGTTCCGCACTTACGTGGTCAATTGGTTTTCAAGAGAGGTCCCGAGGTATTTAAATAAGGAAAGTAATAGTCTTCATTAAAGGGTGCAGAAACTGCATACCCATAGGAAGTGGCGAACCTTCATGCTTACTTCATACTAGGTACAAAAGCTAACTTGAAATGAATCCTTGACCTAAATATAAGTGCTAAAACTATCAAACATATAGAGAAAAACAAAGAAGAAAATACTTCCAGGAAAAAAAAAACCTTTACAACCCAATAACAGGCATACTAACAACCCAGTTAAAAAGGGGGTGAGATAGTGGGATGGACACTTCACAAAGGAAACAATCGTAATGGCCAATAAGTTCATAAGAAAATGTTCAGTATTATTATTCACTGGAAAACCAAAACCAAAACCATATAGTACTATGGTCTTATTGTTTTAATACTATATGATTATGTTTTGTTTGTTTGTTTGTTTGGTCCTAGCTCAGTCCAGAAATAAGATTGATGCAATGACAGTTTCCAAGTGCCAGCTCTCACTAAAGGAACCAGATGGGGCAGGAAAAATAACAGATGAGTCTGGAGCACCTCGCAGAACCAGAAAATGCTCAATGTCCAATGTGGCAAGGATGTAAGAGCTACCCTGGATGGGCCCCTATTGACCAAATTGGATAATCTGAGTATTAAAAAAATAATGATAGACTGGCCCCATAACCTAATGGCTAAGGGAGCTGGAATCCGCATGGCCAACCATAGTTCAAAACTTGGCCTCAGTGGTTTGAAAAACATGTCAGGCACATGTGTGTCCATGTCTGAGAACCCAATGAGATAGAGAAATGGAGAAAGGATTGCGTTTTGATCACACCCCATTGGAAGTGCTTTTTCTGTCTTCCTCTTCTTCTGCCTCCATATCTGTCTCTGATCAGTTCACACCCCCTGTTGCTGGAAACACCAACCAACCAAACAACAATAACAACAACAAAAACAAGAAAATGGATTGTTAACTTCAAAACAGTCTGTAGGATACTTAATAAGGTTAGTGGTAAGATGGTTCTTTATAGAAGTGGGGAGAGCTCAAGTTTGTAACCATTTGTGTAACTAACTTAGGCAAGGATTGCCAATCATACTGAAGCCACTGGGACAAAGGTTGCTATCCCTTAGATAACTCAGTAATTGCAAAGAGAAAAGATTTGCCCTTCTTTTTTTTTTTTAATTTTTTTCCCTATAGGGCATGTGCACTTTCCAGAAAGACAGAAAGCAAGAAATCAGCCCCAGGGGGATGGCCACAATCCCCTCTCCTCCATTCTCCTCTCGGGATCTAGGGCACACATGCACATGTGTCCAGCGTGAGTTTAAGCCACTGGGTCTGGGACTACGAACCATGGTTGACTGACTACATGGGAGTCCAGCGACAGCTATTAAGCTAACTGCTGGTCCCAGATTTGTCCTTCTAATGGAAATGTTCAGTATCTCTTGCCCCAGGGATTCAGAGTTAGCATTGCCAAGAGTGAGAGCGCCTGTGCCATGCAGGGGACACACAGAACACATGGGTAGGCTCCTTTCCATTAGCTCAATCCTGTATCAGATCAGAAGACAACCCTAAAAGGCTGCTCTTGTCAAAAATCTAAAAAGGGCAAAAATTCAGTGTCAGCAGGTGACATGGTGGTTAAGGTATTGGACTCCCAAATGCTAAGCTGTGGTTTGAGTCCCAGACCCAGTGGCTTGAAAATCATGCTGGGTGTGTGTGCATGTGTACCCAAAATCCCAAGAGGAAAATGGAGGGAAAGGAATTGCAGTGTGGCAATCTCCCCATGGGGGGAGTGTGGTTTTTCATTTCTCCTCTCTCTGTCTTTCTCTGGCAAGTACACATGCCCTATGACAAAAACCTAAAAGGAAAAAAGAAGGCTATCACTGAAAGTATCTTGTGCCTTTCACACTCACAGCAAGTACTAGTACTTGCTATAATTTGATATGGCTTTATTTGCATATTAGCAATATAGATACTAATATACCTGAAGAAAATGACTAAAATAAAAGACTGATAGGACCAAATATTGGTAGGGATGCTGGTCGTCACAATTTTCACAAGTCGTTATGGGAGTGTGTAAAGGTACAATTGCTTTGGGAAAATGGCAGTTTCTTATTGAGTTAATAAACATTCGCTTATCCTATAACCAAGAAATCCCCCTCCTGGATATTTACCTAAGACACGTGACATGCGATAAACTGGAGGGAGTCTTTTCAAATGACTTAGGTTTATTATAGAATTACCTAACACGGCAAACGTCAGTTTGATCTGTAGAGGCTCAGTACGTCTTCACCACACACACCGCACATTATTCCTTGTGGAAAGGAGAGGAGTCCAAAGTGCCTGCACTTTCAGGTGAGGGTCGCCCTTGTGTTAAGGATGCTCTCTCTCCAGGATGGCTAGGGAGCATCGCTGTGGATCCATTCTGTCCAAGGACTCGTCTCAGTGAGAGATCTAGAGCTTCTGGCCGCAGACTCCACCAACCTGTGTCGAGAGGAGAGACGGCTCCAGCCTGGCAGCATGCATTGCTGAGCTCGGTGGGTCAGCGGCTCTACACTCAATCAGCCCTAGCGTGTTGGTCTCAGAGGTGACTCCCTGAGGCCCCGCCCACCTGGCTGGGGTTGATGTCCGTGCTTATTCCACATCCCTAATGGGCTCATCCTGAGAAGACATGATAGGCCAACCTGGAGGGAGGTAGCCGCTGTGGGTTGGTACCCCTTAGGTTGCTGTGGTCAGGATTACAATTTAATCTCAATTCCTACTCATACACTGTGCACCTGGATTGAGACCACTGTATTATTATTTCACAATCAGATAGCACAGATACGGCAGTCGTTGAAGACACACGCTACCAGGTGTGCCTGAAGGAGGATCCCTGGGCTGCTGCTGAAGGTGGGGCAGGAAAAGGACCGAAAACGCAAAAGCAGCTTCCTCTGGCTGGGTGTGTGCTCAGGTGAGGAAGGGGCCCAGGAATCCAGGACGCTGCTCTGCAGTGGGGGCTTGCAGTTCTCCTGGCCCTCCTCGTCGTGGGTCCTGACTGTTAGGGATTTCATAGAGAAAGGACAAGATAGGTTTGGACTACAGCACATTCCAGGCCCACCATTTCTTCAGACACTGTGATGCCAGAGGCAACCCGTCGGGGCACCATGAATTACAAAGGTGGGAGATTGCGGACTGGAGGAAGTGAGCCTTTTCCCAAGGAGCTAGAGCAGAGAGGAAGGCCTGGGGGAAGAGGCACCGCATTCCAGGATGCACTACTCCAATTACCTGACATCTCCTGTCACCTGTTAGTCCACACATTCTCTTACTAACCTGCAGTGCAATCCAGGGAAGTGAGCAGGATCATTCCCGTGCTATAGCTAAGGAGCCCAGAGTGGCCAAGAGACTTGCCCTAGATCACACAGCCACAGAGTGCGAGGGCTGAGGCTCCTGATAGGGTCTGGAACTTCGTGACATGTGCTCCAGGGCTGTCCCTGCCACTCCCCTCCAGCAACCGGGGGATGCCGACCCCCGACAAGGCCATTGATCTTGCGGGAGCTTCCAGAACTACTCCAGCATAAAAATCTTCCAGAGGGATTCTCCACAGGGCAATGAGGCAAGAAATTTATTGCTTAGCCTGATTAATGGGCCAGGCAGTTAAGAGTTCTTTGCCAAGCTATGAGCATAATTTAACGTAAGCAAGGCAGGAGAAAAGGCCCCATAACTCACATCCATAAAGGGCTCTTAGAACAAGAGACACGTTGGATCATTGAAAACATCTCCACTACTCATGCCAAAAACGATCTGCACGTTTCTGGGTGTTTCAGTCAAAGAACACGGAGTCTGGATGAATAAACATGGTAGAAGAAAGTCAAGAAGAGGTCTGTGGGCCATAAATTTCTGGCTGGATTTGCTGTTGGTGATAGCCTTGGTGTGTATTTGACCACATTCTCTCTCGACACCCCCCTCCCTACCTGTAAATGCCATCACGTCATTTTTCATCATATGGAATTGAAGTGTTGCCGGGAAAGCAGCTTATGGGATCAGAGGGGTGGTGTGGTATAAGCCAGAGTGGGAAGTAGACGATGCAGTTCGGGATCAGCCCTTTTAGCATGGGCTGTGTGGTTTGGGATGTCACTCACGTCATCTCTTTGGGCCTCGGTTTCTTTCTCTGTAAGAAAAAGAGTTTGGACAAAGCGTCCTCGTTGGAAAGTTCTGTGAGTTTCTTATAACTGACACCACCAGTGTTATCATTACTTGGCATCTGGTTTAACACTCTGTTAAACCCTCAGAGCATTTTATATATGTGTTTTAAAATGACTAGTAGCACTTTTTAATCTCAAGTTCTCACGACATATGGATTTTTTTTCTCTCTCTAGCTGGACAGAGTGTTTTGGGCAGTGTGTCTTTTCCATCTTTGCAACCCCAGAGTCCCAGTGCTCTGAGTGGCCCACAGTTGTCACTGTGAAAGCTTTTTAGTGTGAATGAATGAGGGGAGGTGGCTTCTACACACTATTGCCCTTGGGTAGGCTGTCTTGACTTAGAATTTTTCTTACAAAAAAACGTACATTCTTTCTGTTTGGTGTAATTGATGTGTTTTAAAATGCAGGGTCAGACATGGATTTCGTTTTTTGGAGATACTATTGCTTTAGAAGACTCTTAATAACGTGTTCCTCCAGTGAACTGGACTGTAAATCAAAGAAGCATACTTTCCAAGCTGGAAGGTGTTGCTCCACAAATTTTATCTCCGCTGTTCTCTCTGCCCCAAGTTAATCACGAGGATTATCCTTCTGGACTAATCCTTGCCCCCACCCCCGCTGTGGACAGAAGTTACCCACTGATGCAGGACTGGCCATATTGGCTGTTTTGGCCAATGGAATATTAGCAAAATGTTACATGAGCAGAGGCCTTCGATGTGCTTGAGTGGTTTCCCTTACTTCTCATGTGCCTGCTGTTTACTGTGGAAAGAACAGGGGGAGGATGCCGGCACCCAATCCATAGCCTGTATCAGCCAGTGCAGGAGACCTACACCACCATAATAAAACTCAGCTGCAACATGCTGAGTGTGGAGGTTGGTTGTCACACAGCATGCTCACACTAGTAGTTGGCCAATACTTCTGATTCTCACCTCATCCTTGTATGTGCTTAACTTTCCCCATTTATTTTAGTTTAGTTTTTGCGGTAGTATGTGGGTGCCCACTAGAGTGAGACAGAGGGGGAGAGAGGGAGAGAGAAGAATCACTCCCTGGGAGGGGATGGCCATGCCACATCCCTTCTCTATTCTTCTCTTGGGATTTTAGACACACACGGCTCGATATGGTTTTCAAACTGCTGGGTCTGGGATTTGCAGAGTTGGCCATGTGGGATCTAGCCGCCTTAACCTCCACACCACCTGCTGGCCTCCCAACAATTCTTTATCAGGATGTCATTGTGCCTTTTGGAATAGAGGTTGGAGCACTGCTTGTACGTCCATTTCTTTGTGGCAACATGTCTGCCAGCTAAGTGAGTTATGTGGACACCGGCCTGCAGTGTAAGAACCAAATTGGTATCTGATTTGCTAGGATTGTGTCTGCACTGACTGTTGTTTTTTATACGTTCACATAATTTGGAACATAACCTCTGGAAACTTTATATGATTTACCAACTTTTCTTTAAAAATAGGGGCCAGCAAGTGGCATAGTTGTTAAGGGCACTGGACTCCCACTTGGCTAACTGTTCAAGTCCCAGACTTGGCAACTTGCTTTCTCACTTTCTCCCTCTCTCTCATTTTCTCTTTCTCTGTACCTCTCTGGTCAAAATAAAATAAATAAACAATAAATTTAAATTTAAAAAAATTTTAAAAAAGAGATACATTTACTTTACACCTCATTTTATAGAGTCAAAAGTTCTAGGTTACTCTTCCTTATTAAAACAGTGGCTGAAATAAACACTTTAAATAGGATTAAAAATGTAAAATTAGGAGCTCTGTATCAGTATAGTTATGAAACGTGATGCTCTGTGATGCTGAACCACATGAGAAAGTTCCAGGTTTGCTTCCAGAGAATCCCTGAGTACTCCAGGCACTTGTATGCACATCATCTGGGGTGGGTTGAGGCTGGGAGTAGACCATAGTGTCGACCCTATTGAGGATGCTGTCATTCTGTGTCTTTCTGTCTCCCTCTCTTGCTCATGGATGAAAGAAACTAAAAAAATTCAAAAAATTATAATAAACTTAAAATAAGGACTTTCATCTTATTTATTTTTTTCTAGTTCTTTTTAAAATTTTTATTATTATTTTTAAAAATTTATTTATTTTACATACTTTCACTGAACATCACCACAGCATACAAAATGTGATTTTCTAGCCAGAATATGTGTAAAGTGGCTTAATCATACATATTATCATCAACAAATAATTTTCCAATTCTTGTTTCTTGTGTGTATATATATATATATATATATATATATATATATTTTCCCCCTATTTGTCACCCTCTGCCATTTCCCATCCTTCCTCCCACGCTGTCTCTGGTATTTGCAATTGCTTTCCATTCTTTCCCACATTGTATTGATTCACAAAATATCTTAATTAATATAAATACTTTCAATAGTAAGTTCAGCTGATATATACATATCTGTGAACATAAGTTGACTTTAGGCATGAAACTGTGGGTTAATGAATATACTATAAAATAGCACATAGCTGAGGCTATATAGCTTACTGTGATCACTAAATAGGTATTTTTTAAACGCATTTTTTTAATTTCAAGAAAGGCTGTTTTAGCTTTAATAAATCAAAATCAAAAAGTGTTAAGAGAAATTTGCTTAGTACTTAAAGCCAGGAAACAGGTTAGGATTCTGTTCGAATAGTAGGTACATGGACCTGTCCATAACTCAAGTGAACACGAAACTCCTTAACACTGGAAAACAAAGCATAGAAGATCAGTAATGTTTTAGTCAAAAGTCATACAATTCTATTTCACTAGTTCAAACTTATGTACTTTATCTTCTGTTGTCTGATCTTTATGTTTAAATTCTGGAAGATAACGTTCAACTCTGGACTTGTCCCTACCATTAAGCTGGCCATATTCTTAGTTGTTTTAGATCTCTTGTTTCTGTGTGTCTGATTTTAGTTTTCCTGGGATAGCACTCTTTTCAGAACTTCTTGGAGAGCTGGTCTGGTGTTGGTAAATTCTTTCAGGGTTTGTTTATCTGAGAATGTTCTTGCCTTCTCTTCCTATATGAAGGATAATCTTGCCAGATATAGGTTTTTGGTTGAAATTTTCTTTCACTGAACATTTTGAATATATTTTCCCATTTTTTCCCTTGCTTGCATTGTTTCTGATGAGAGGTCTGCTGTTAGCCTGATGGGATATCCTTTGTAGGTAACTTGACATTTCTCTCTTGCCAGTCTAAGTATCTTGTCTTTGTGGTTTTGGTCATTCTGGCTATAATGTGTCTTGGAGAAGATCTTCTTGGGTTGATCCTATTTGGGGTCCTTTGCATTTCTTGGGTCTGGATTTTTGAATGCCTCTCCAGGTTTGGGAAGTTTTCTTGCAGGATTTCATGGAATAGATTGTCAATGCCCTTATTAGTCTCTTCACCTTCTGGGATATCAATTATATGTACATTTGGATGTTTAATGGTATCTAGTATTTCTCTTTTTGGTCTATTTTCTCAGTCTTCATGGTGGATTTTACTAGTCAAGCGATTCTGTCTTCTATATCTGAGATTCGATTTTCTGTATGATCTCGTCTACTTTTAATACTTTTAAGGGAGGTTTTGACTTCCTGTATTATAGCCTTCATCTCCAATAGTTCCATTTAATCCTTTTTCATGGTGTGTATTTCCTCTTTCAGCCCTTGCAATAACTTCCTCACCTCCTGGAACTCATCGGCTTTTTTCTTCTGTTGTTCATTGTCTCTCTTCTCTTCCATCTCTGTTAGCTTTGTCACTATGAATACTCTAAATTCTTTATCTGACACTTCTATGAGTTGCATTTTACTGTCTGTGGTTGAAGAGGAGCTATTCTTTTCCCTTGGGGGAGAAGTATTTTCTTTGTTTTGCATATTTCTTGTGCCCCTGTGGTGATTTCTAGTCATCTGATGGGTTATTTGTTTCTTCCTAATTTCTAGAAGATCAATCTGAGTGATCAGAGATGTACAGGAGGATGTGGTCTACAAACTATTTGGCATAACATTTTTCTCCCTTTGTGTCATAGATTCAGTGGGAGTTGAGGAATATGAGAACCCAAATAGTATTCGGATTTTGGCAACTTTTCACTTAGACCTGTCTAGACACTCAGTGCATGGAGGCTGAGCAGCAAAGTGATGAGGTAAAAGACAAAGGATAAGAAAACAGAGAAAAAGAAAAAAAGGAAAAAAGCAAACAAACAAGTTATTTGTTAACTTTAAAAAACAAAACAATGAAAACCGTGCGGTGCACTTGCGTGCCAGGCAAAATCACAAGATCTTAGCTCTCATGGCGGACTCAGTATTCTTCTGGCCTGCCCCATCTGTTTGCCAGGGTAAATTCTCAGTAGAACATCTTCATCGCTTTTATCTCTGAAATCACTAGATCTCAGCTCTCATCTCAGTCTTCCTCTCCAGATTATTTATTTATTTTTCTTTTTTTGGAGAAGTTTTTGCTACAGGGCACGTGCGCTTGCCAGACAGAGACAGAGAGACAGAAAGCAAGAAATCACCCCCCTGGGGGGATGGCCACTCCGCAATCTCTTCTCCTCCATTCTCCTCTCAGGATCTTGAGCACGCACGCACATGCACCTGGCGTGAGTTTAAGCCACCAGGTCCAGGACTCGAACTACATGGGAGTCCAGTGACATAGCCATTACGCTAACTGCTGGTCCCTCCCAGATTATTTATTTTTAATGCCAGAGGCATGTGTATGTGCATGAGAGAGGAGAGACAGATGAAGCACTCCCCCTCCTCACATGGAGTGTGATTATGTCGTGATCCTTTTCCCTCTAGTTCTCCATCCCATAAGGATTCTGAGCACATGTATGATGCTTGGTATGTTTTTCAAACTGCTTGGCTGGCACTTGAGCCCTGGTTTTCCATGTGAGGTCTGACTTTGTCTGTGTAGTACATAATCCCTGTGCTGTGGGACTAATTCCATTACTTATTTTTTTTAATGAGGTGAAATTCATATAAAATAAAATGAACTATTTTAAAGAAGGTTCAAGTCTTCATCTACTCTAGTTAGTGGTCAGCTCATCTCTCTTTTTTTTTTTTTGGAGAGGTTTTTGCTATAGGGCGCGTGCGCTCGCCAGACAGGCAGAGAGAGACAGAGAGATAGAAAGCAGGAAATCACCCCCCAGGGGGGATGGCCACGCCGCAATCCCTTCTCCTCCATTCTCCTCTCGGGATCTTGGGCACGCACGCACACGTGCCCGGCGTGAGTTTAAGCCACCAGGTCCGGGACGTGAACCGCGGTCGACTACGTGGGAGTCCAGCGACATAGCCATTATGCTAACTGCTGGTCCCAGCTCATCTCTCTTTTGAAATGCCACAATAAACCACCAGGTACCAGGCCAGAATTAGAGGAGAAAAGATCCAAGCATGGCAGGAGAATAAGGAGAGGACATTGGGAAAGAAAGACTCCCGGTAATGTCAGTCTGCCCTCTGGAGGCCTGCAGGTGGCCTTGTGGTTGAGGCTCTTGACTCCCACATGACTGACTGTGGTTTGAGTTCCAGACCTGGCAGGTTGCTTTCTCACTTTTCTCCTCTCTCTCTCTCCCCATCTCTGTCTCCCTCTGGTGAGCATATGTGTCCTACAGCAAATTTAAAAATAATAGTAATAAATAAAGTTAAATAAATAATTCTAAAAAAAGATTCCCAAAATAAAAAACAGAAGCTGCCCTCAGCTCCTGGCCCTGGCTGTGGGCCAGGTGTCTGAGGAGGACTCTGTGTTCTATGTATTTGAGAGTGGGCACTAATGCTCCCCTGTGCCCCTTAGTTAAAGCAGGAATTGGGTCATTTCTAATTACATGTAATCTTGGAACCAGTGGAGGAAAATTAGGATTAGTCTTCTGTGTTGATAAAAACAGAAATACCTGAGCTTGCTTAATTTATAAAGAATAAAGGTTTATTTAGATCACATTTCAGGGGTAGGGCTGTATCTAGTGAAGGTCTTCTTGTTCGTGGAGTTCCGAGGCAGTGCAGGCCATCATATGCAAGAGCTGGAGCAGAGTGGGGGTGTGTGTCCAAGTCTGTGAAGGTGAGTGTCTGTGTCTGTGTGTTTGTGTCAACACACGTGTCTCCGATCACAGGGAGCTCAGCTTGATTCTAATCTCCTCCCAGAGGCCCCACCTTCCAGCACCATAGTTGGGTTACATTTCCACCTCTTAATCCCAGCACAATCACATTTTAACACATGAATTTTGGTGGAACACGTTCAAACATAGCAGGAACTAACAATGACTTTGTTTTTTTCTACTCCATTTTTGCTCTTTTCACCATTTTTGAGTGGGAGGTTAAAATGTTGAAAGTCCTTGATTTTTGCCAAAAGTCTAAAAGGTCTTATCTCTGTGCTCAGGCATGAGGCATTTTCCTAACTTGTGACAGAGTATTTGACAAGAGCCCTCCCATGATGAGCCACCCTTCTCTTCCCTAGCATTGCCCCCATGACCCCTACGCTGCTGCCTGCCCTGCTGTAGGCCTGACACCTGCTTAAATACAGAAGCCTGTGTCTATGGCAGTGGTCTGGGAACTCCTGGGGCATCCCTGAAACTCTTTCAGGGGTTCTTCCAGATCAACAATGATTTTTGTAATAATGTCAGAGTACCGTTCATGTTTCTTCACTCTTTAGCATGTGATGTGGAGTTTACCAATGGCAGAAGCAGACCTGGGGATCCAGTTGCCTTCTCTGCAGCCACACACTTGCCAGGTGTGCAAACATGGAAAAGAATGCACGCTTGCAATTTTATTTTTTCCGGAAAGTGGAGTTACTTTTTATAAAAATGTTATTTATATGAATATGTAATGAGTTTTGTATTTTAGAAGTGTCTCAGTTTGAATGCAGTAAAGATTGGTAGTTGTCTCCCACAGAGAATGAAAAAAGCTCTTTGGCCTCTTTAATGGAGTCCTAAGACCAAAAGGCTGAGGAGGGTGGCTCTGGGTCCATATTTCTGTGCTTTCCCACTATACATATGCACTCTTCTTGTGGATACAGGAAGAAGACTGCAGGATGGGCCCCTGGACTACGTTTGGTCTCTGCTGGGGGTGAAAGTCTGAGGGGGTGTGTACCGTGGGTGTGGCCCACAGTAGGTATGCACCTGTCAGCACTGAGCTTCCCAGCACTGGGCCTGGCAGTCTACCCACCTCAGCCCCTCCCAGCCCTGAGGCCCACTGAAGTGGCATTTGTGCTGGGAGATGGAACGTTCGAGACACAGTGCAGTGGTCATGTGTGTTAGGGCAGAACTCTGACTCTCAGCCTGTGGTGAGGAGCCCCAGCGGTGAGGACTTGGTCTGTGACTGCCAGCTGCCCTGAATTTTGCCCCTGCTTCCAACTCAGGACTAGGGAAAGCCAAACATGCTCCTAAGCCAATCACAGAGGATGCCCTGGCGCTGTTGGCCACCTCTAGCTTCCCCAGGTAACCTATCAGGCACACTTGACGCCTCCCCTTTGGATCTGCATAAAGCTTCCTACTCTCTGCTTACCTTTGAGTTTCTGGTGGCCTGGCCTGGGAGAAGCACAGACAGGCCTCAGCTCTGACCTCTCCAGGCACTCACAAATCTGTGCTGTTGAGCCTGTTCCTTTGCGTAAAGCGCCTGGGGCTCTCCATAGGTATTTTTTTGGCCTGTGTGTGTCTTGAGAAATATGCACTTTCTCCTCACATGCAGGCTGAGGCTGACTAGAAACAAGTTATTTTGAGATCAGCACAGGCTGTACAGATAACAGTAATAGTATTTTATTGCGGGAGTCGTGTGAGAAATGTTGGGTTGGGGGAGAAGAATAGAGATGAGTTTAAAAATAGAAGGCTGTAATTAGCCAAGCACAGATTTGTTCTAGAAGGCATCAATTACTCCGTCATCACACACCCCAGATCTTCCAGGGCAGTGTCTGTTCCGTGGAGTTGGATTCTTTTCAGTAAAGGTGGTCTGTTTCATGTCTACCAGTGATTTAATGTTAGAGGTATATGACGTCTGTAAACTACTCCACAAACCCAAACGCTTCGTCATGTCATGACTTCTTTTGTGTTGTTATGAAAATATAGCCACAACACTGTGGTCTTTTCCTACAGGTTTAAAACTATTTATGTAAATAAGGACTCAGGAAGGCATGTGGCAAAAGTGGGGCCACTGACAGTGGGGAATCAGTTTTCAAGTTCCATCAGAGTACTTTACATTTCAACTAGATCTAAATCTAAGGAGCCAGTGGGATAGGACAGTGGCTCTGCAGGGTGCTCTCGTGGGAGCTGCTGTGTGCGGGTTATGGAGTGCACTGAAGAGGATTTGTCCCAATGCACCAGAGAGCAGAGGCGAGAGGTTTGGGACCAAGAGGTCGAGTGCCTTGGGGTGGGCAGTAGAAATGGGTGGAGTCGCCTTGTGCTGATAGGAGATTTGCATGGGTTAGGAAATCTTATTTTCTGTGTCCTGCCTTGGTTCTGAGAGGAGGCCATATTGTGTTTGGCCAGTAGGTAGAGAGGGTGGAGACCAGCAGGGGTCTGGGACTCAGGGACACTGGGCGTGGTGGGGGAACACACATTAACCTCTGGTGGGCAGTTAACACCTTAGCATTAAGAATCTATAGCATGGGGGAACCAGCAGTTAGCGTAATGGCTATGTCGCTGGACTCCCATGTAGTCGACCGTGGTTCGCGTACCGGACCCGGTGGCTTAAAACTCACGCCGGACGCATGCCCAAGATCCCGAGAGGAGAATGGAGGAGAAGGGATTGCAGTGTGACCATCCTCCCTGGGGGGTGATTTCTCGCTTTCTGTCTCTCTGTCTGGCGAGCGCACGAGCCCTATAGCGAAAACCTCTCCAAAAAAAAACCCAAAAAAACCCAAAAAAAACAAAGAAGAATCTATAGCATGGGAGCCAGTGGGTGGCGTGGTGGTTAAAGTGCTGGACTCCCATGTGGACACGGTTTAAGTCCTGGACACAATGCCTTGAAACATGCGGGGTGCGTGTGTGTGCATGTCCAAATTCCTGAGAAGAGCGTGGAGAAGGGATTGCAGTGTGGCCATCCCCTGGAGGTGATTTTTCACTTTCTGTCTCTCTGGCAAGTGCACACGCCCTATTGCAAAAATCTCTCCCAAGTAAATAAATAAATAAATAGAAGAAAATACATCATGGACATTTGGTCACCTGTCGCTTTGTATTTTCGGTCATGATTTCCCTTAGTTGTCTTCTCCTTCAGTTTCATTACATTCTTTTGCAAATACCAGTTAATTTTTTTTTCAGTTTCTTCTATAGAGTGTGTGTGTTAGACAGACACACAGACACACAAACACACAAACACACACATACACAGAGAGAGAGAGAGAGAGAGAGAGAGAGAGAGAGAGAGAAATCACCCACACCCCCAAGGGGAGATGGTCACACTGCAGTCCCTTCTCCTCCACTTTTCTCTTGGCATTTTGGGAAAGCCTAATGTGATTCTCAAGATGTCAGGTCAGGTCCGGGACTCAAACCATTAAGTCGGCCATGCAGGATCCAGCTGCCTTAACCTCCATGGCACCTACTGGCTTCATACTAGTTAATTTTAGTTATACTCAAGGCATAAGGGGAAAGAGACTTTTGATATAGGATGGGAGTTTTGATGGGCATAGTGGAAATCAGAGTTGAAAACAAACAAGCAACAAGTAAAACTCCAAGGGGAAGGTGCTCTTGCAGCTAAGAGCCCGGGAGTGCTAAGATGACTTGAAAATCACCCCGCCATGCCACTGCTCCCCTATCCAGCAGCTCCTTTGGACCTCTTCCTTGCTTAGACTTTGGAGGGGTGTGTACTTTGGTTTTTAAAGGAAGCTAGCCTGTGTTCTCTAAGGCTGACTGTTTGCTACCCTGGGAGGTTGAAGCTCTAAAAACCTGGCCTCCACCACTAGTTTTTGGCTGTGAAAGTTCCCCAGAGTGTGCTTTGTGGCCTGCTAGCCTCTGAGACTCCCAGCCAGGGGTCATAAATTGTAGAATTCCAGCTTCCTCAGCCTGACTGCATGAGTCCATGTCCCTGGGTTGCGGGACTAGGAATCTTTATTTTCCACACACCTACATGAGTTTCCAGTGTGCCAGAGTTTAAAAACCACGGCTGCAAAATCTCAGCAAGCAGAGCTGAGCTCTGAGTCCTGTCTCACCTCCTAAATGGAGAGTACTGTTCTGAGAGCTCTGAGGTGATGTCCCTGAATTCCTTTCGCTTGAGTGGCATGGGCATGTGCCTGCCTTTATAAGGCTAACGCCCTGCTAAAAGATAACCACAGGTGGACATGGCCCTCAAGGGGCCTCCAAAGACGCGTGCTATCGCCAAAGATAGCAGTAGCAAAACCGTGCCAGTGACTCTGTGCATCTGTATGCGTGCATGGCTGTGTAACCCGATACAGCAAGTGAGGCCCCAGGAAGGATCTGCGCAGGACAGTGTGTCCAACATGCTCTTGAGTGTGCATGTCCTCAGAGCTCTGATATGCACGTCTGGGCAGCTGACACCTAAGTAGGTCATGTGTCTATGTCTATCTTTGGTGATTGCTGGCCTAGTGCGGTGAACAGTTAATAAATGCTTGCAGCAAGCAGAGCTGGGCAGTTGAGTCATGATTTTGCAAATGGGGACAAACATCTGGAATGGGTTCTTCTGGTGCTGAGGTTGCTCTTAGTAATATTACAGATGGCAAAGAGCCAATCACAGAGCCTTATTTGATTCTGGTATAGATTTACCTATAATACCATGCAGGTGAATTGAGGTAATTTACCCATCAAGTGGCCCAACAGCTACCTCCTTCTGTTTAGATGTCATATTCCCAGTTTTTAATTTAATTTAATTTAACTTAATTTTTTTGCTACAGGGCACATGCACTCGCCAGAAAGACGAGAGAGACAGAGAGATAGAAAGTAAGAAATCACCCCCCCCCCCCCCAGGGGGGATGGCCACGCCAGAATCCCTTCTCCTCCATTCTCCTCTCAGGATCTTGGGCACACACGCACACGCGCCCGGTGTGTTTAAGCCACCGGGTCCGGGACTCCAATCACGGTCGGCTACATGGGAGTCCAGTGACATAGCCATTATGCTAACTGCTGGTCCCCCCAGTTTTTTTTTTTTTTTTAAGAGGTTTTTGTTATAGGGCGCGTGTGCTCGCCAGACAGAGAGAGACAGAGAGACAGAAAGCAAGAAATCACCCTCAGGGGGGATGGCCATGCCGCAATCTCTTCTCCTCCATTCTCCTCTCAGGATCTTGGGCACGCACGCACACGCGCCTGGTGTGAGTTTAAGCCACCGGGTCCGGGATGCGAAACGTGGTCGACTACATGGGAGTCCAGCAACATAGCCATTACGCTAACTGCTGGTCACCACCCCCCCTCCATTGTTTTTTGATTCTCTCATCAGAACAGCACCCTGGGCCAGCTGGTGGGGTGATGGCTAAGGTGGCTAGAACCCACATGGCTGACTTTATGTTTCGAGTCCTGGACCTGCAGCTTGAAAAGCATGCTGGGCGCATGTGCACACATGCCCAAATTCCCAAGAGGAGACTGTAGGAGAAGGAATTGTGGTGTAACCATCTCCCCTGTGGGTGATTTCTCACTTTCTCTCTCCAGTAAGCTCATGTGCCCTATAGCAAAAAAAAAAAAAAAAAAAAAAAAAAAAAAAAAAGTAAAAATTAAAAAATTGAAAAACCAAAAAATAGCACATGTTCTCTGGGCTGGGTGATGGTGCACTGGATCCACATGTGGAAGGTCTTGGGTTCACGTCTGGGACCTCCCTGTGCAACTGGGTTCATGCCCATGCCCATGATCCAGTCCAGTAGAGATGGAGTGGATTACTTGTGGGTACCTGTTGGGTGTGACTGTTTTTCTCCCTTCCTCTCTCTCACATAGAAGAAATAAACTTAAATAAAAACAAAACAAAAACTCTGACCACTTGTTCTTCCCTCACTGTGCTTTACTTTTCCTCAAAGCACTCACCTCTGAACATAAGGGTTGGTATTCATCATCCTTCCCTTACTGGCATGTGAGCCCTGAAGAAAGACCTGAGGTATGTGTGGAAGCTTGGGGAGTGTGTGTTGAATGAATCAATGCTAAACATGGTATCTCAGAGGAGGAGTTAAGTGACCTCGAAGCTGCCAGTGCCAGGGGCTCTCTCACCCTCTGCTGGAGTCCTGCTCACTAGAATGTAAAAAAATAAATACTCTGGATGAGTTTTTGTGCCCAACTGATGTGGTTGAGTCTAACAGGCTGTGGACTGTGCTTTGACCTGTAGTCTCTTGATGAATCCCATCCATGCGGGACTTCCAGCTGTCTGCAGGGTGTCTGCCCAGCACAGTGGTTCTCAGTTTCCTTGTGAGGCTTTTGTCCCCTCATTCCTCCCACTCACCCAACATCCTCCTATTATTTATTTATTTTTTATTTAGGGAGATTTTTACTATAGGGCATGTGTGCTTGCTGGAGAGACAGAAAAAAAGAGAGACAGAAGGCGAGAAATCATCCCCCAGGGGGGGTGGCCATGCTGCAATCCCCTCTCCTCCATTCTCCTCTTCCCTTCTCCTCCATTCTCCCAAATCTCAACAGGATAGAGAAATGGAAGAGAAGGGATTGTGGCATGACCACACCTCCTGGGAGTGCTTTCTCTCTTTCTCTGTGTCTCTCCATCTCTTTCGTCAAGAACATGTGCCTTCTGACAATTAAAAAAAAAACATTATGTCTTCAATCCATTAATAGGGCTATAATTTGTCTCTTCTACTTGATGGCTGCCTATCCTGTGTATATTAAGTTTGATAGGACTGCTGTACCAAATACCACAAACTGTACAATACAGTTATGGAGGCTAGAAGTCTGAGATTAAAGTTTCAGCATGGTTAGTTTCTCCTGAGGCCTCTCTCCTTGACTTGTAGATGGTGTCTTCTCCCTGTGTCGCCACATGGCCGTCCCTCTGTGGGTGTCTGTGCCCTAACCTCTCCTTTTAAGGACACCACTGGTATTAGGGCCTACCAATGTGACCTCATTTAACCTCTCTCTTTAAAGACTCTATCTCAGGGAGTCAGATGGTGGCACAGTGGTGAAAACATGTTTTACGAGGCAATTCCAGCTCAAGTTCAAGTCCAGAGACCTCCCTGAGTATGTCCGGCATGTGCATGCCCATGATGGCTGAAGGCTGGGGGTGCATTGTGGTGTCAAGACTCTGTTGAAGGTGCAGTCTTTCCCTCTGTCTCTTGCTCATGGAAGAAATAAAATTAACAATAACACAAAAATCTGCTCTTGAAATGTAGTCATATCTTAGGTACTGTGGGTTAGGACTTCAGCATATAGATTGGGAGTACATGATTCAGCCCATAACATGACCTCAGAGCCCTGATCTAACTAGGGGATTAAAATGAGAACTTCATAAAGAAAATTACATGAAAGTACTTTGTAGATTGTAACGTACTATGAAAATATGAAGAGTAATGACTTCTTGTGTATTGGTTACCTGTGCCTGGATCTCTAATGTGACTGCTTAGATCTGGTGAAAATACCAGGTGGAGTTGGCTTCCCAGATGGTGGGAAAAGCTGATGACAGGAGGAGGGATCAGGGCATGAGATGGTGACTGTTCTCCATGTATTGAAGACTTGTCTTTCCTGTATCCAGATATAGATCCTCAAGTCTTCACTTAGTAGACATTGAACACATGGGGTGAGGATGAGGGAAGAGAGCAATGGCCTATACCAACAGGTAAAAGGCCCTTGAAAATTCTGGGTTCTTGGCCTCTATGCAGTCGGTAGTGATGGCTGTGGTCCTCAGATGCCTGCCGTTTCTTCTGTCCATCTTCAAAATTTTTAGTATGATTATTTTTAAAGAATTGGACCAGCAGTTAGCGTAATGGCTATGTCGCTGGACTCTCACATAGTCGACCACAGTTCGAGTCCCGGACCCGGTGGCTTAAACTCACGCCGGGCGCGTGTGCGTACATGCCCAAGATCCCAAGAGGAGAATGGAAGAGAAGGGTTTGCGGCGTGGCCATCCCCCCTGGGGGGTGATTTCTCGCTTTCTATCTCTCTGTCTCTCTCTGTCTGGCGAGCGCACGCACCCTATAGCGAAAACCTCTCAAAAAAAAAAAAAAAAAAAGAATTACTGGGTCATCAGGAAAATTTTAATTATTTTTTAAAAATTTAATTGGTAGAGGGTATGTGTGCTCACCAGAGAGAGACAGGGAGACAAAGAAAATGAGAAAGAGAAGGAGAGGGGGAAAAGAACTCCTTCCCAATGGGGGCATGGTCACATTGCAATCCCTTGTTCATTTCTATCCAGTTGGGATTTGAGGCACATATTCACATGTGCTGGGAGTATTTCACAAGATGCCAGGTCTGGGGTTTGAATTGCGGTTGGTTATTTAAACCGCATTTGGGTTCTGGCTCTTGTAATCAGCTAAGTTCCAGAGTCGGCCCTCTTCTGTATCTATATTGAGGGGATCAGCATTGTCACTTGCTGTAGGGAGAGAGTGACTTACTCTCCCTTGACTCAATCACATCAGGCTGATTCTGATTAGATATTAAGTAGTTACTCCCCAAACAAACATTTGATGGTAGAAAGGGAGACCCAAGGTGGATTAAATTTCGTCTGGAATATACTGTATACTTTATCTTGATGACATTTTTTTTTTTGAGAGTTTTTTTCGCTATAGGATGTGTGCGCTCGCCAGACAGTCAGAGACAGAGAGACAGAAAGTGAGAAATCACCCCCCAGGCGGGATGGTCATGCCGCAATCCCTTCTCCTCCATTCTCCTCTCGGGATCTTGGGCACACACGCACACGCGCCCGGCGTGAGTTTTAAGCCACGGGGTCCAGGACGCAAACCACGGTCGACTACGTGGGAGTCCAGCGACATAGCCATTACACTAACTGCTGGTTCCCTTGATGACATTTCTTGAAACATATAGAGGGACCCTTACTCTCTTTTTTTCTAGATGGTGAGGGAAGAAATTAAAATCTCCTTTTCAGATGGTTAACAACTAGCACACCTTCTGTAGCACCCATGCTCCCAGTCAGAGCATCCTCTTTCATCGTCACCCCCCCCCCCCCCCCCCCCGGCCCCTTCTTATCCCTCCCTTCCCTTCCCCCACCCTTTCTTCTAAGCCTCCCGAAATGCTGGGTCCAGAGACAGGGGCTTTTCTTTGCAATCAGCAGGAGTCTGGCCTAATGAAGAGGAGTCAAGACTATGTCTAAATAGGATAGATTTTCCATCATTAAGAATAATGTTGGGATGGGGACCAGCAGGTGGCGTGGTGGTTAAAGCGCTGGACACTCCCACATGGCTGACCATGGTTCGAATCCTGGACCTGGTGGCTTGCTTTCTCACTTTCCCTCTGTTTCTCTCTCTGGTCAAATTGAAATAAATGGATGAATAAATAAAATTAAATCATTCTCTAGAAAAAAAAATAATGTTGGGACCAGCAGATGGTGAAATGGTTATGTTATTGGACTCTCATGTAAGTGACCACAGGTCAAGTCCTAGACCCAGCGGCTTAAAACTCATGCTGTGTGTATGTGTGTGTGTGTGTGTGTGTGCGCGCACGCATGTGTATGTGTGTGTGTGCTCAAGATCCTGAGAAGAGAATGAAGGAGAGGGGATTGTGGCATGGCCATTCCCCCGGCCCTGGGGTGGGGGGGTGATTTCTCACTTTCTGTCTCTGTCTCTCTGGTGAGCACATGCACCCTATAGTAAAACTCTCTCTTAGAAAAAAAGATGTTTAGGGGGCCAGCAGGTGATGTGGTTGTTAAGGCACTGTACTCCTACATGGTCAACCGCAGTTCAAGTCCTGGACCTGGTGGCTTGCTTTCTCACTTTCCCCCTCTCCCTGGTGAGTGCATTTGCTCTATAGCAAATTAAAATAATAATACATTAAATAATTCTTAAAAAATTGTTCAAGTCCAGCCCTGGATGGTGCAAGTGGCAGCATAGCGATCTGTGGTGCTAGAAGCCACATGGCTGACCATGGGTTCAGACCTCCAGTCAACCTAAAACATGTTGGGTGCACGCCCAAAATCCTGACTAGCTGGGGGAAGGGAAATGTGGCATAAGAACCTGTCGAGGATGCTCCTCTTTCCTTCTCTCTCATGAAGGAAAAAACATGTTTAACACTAATGTCTCTTGGGGTTTTTACTCTCTTTGTTGGAGCTATGTTTATTTGATTTATTGGCTTATTTTCCTTTGCCCTTTGCCTTGATGGTGCTGTCATAGGATGGGAGAGTGTTGAGCTGCCGACCACAGTGCTTCCTTGTTATTTATTTTTTTTCTTTTTTTGGAGAGGTTTTTGCTATAGGGTGCTTGTGCTCACCAGAAAGACAGAGACAGAGACAGAAAGCAAGAAATCACCCCCCGGTGGGATAGCCACACTGCAATCCCTTCTCCTCTGTTCTCCTCTCTGGGTCTTGGGCATGCACGCACACGTGCCCGGCTTGAGTTTAAGCTACCAGGTCCAGGATTCAAACTGCGGTCGACTACATGGGAGTTCAGCAAACTAGCCATTACGCTAACTGCTGGTCCCGTTTCCTTGTTCTTTTCTGAGTGTGGCTTTGCTTCACTTCCTGGAAAAGGAAACAGAAGTGATTCTAACCAATTCTGGGAGAGAGATTGTTTTGAATCTTACTCTGATGACACGACTGCTTAGAGGCAAGTGTGGCCAGTGGAGAACTTGGGGGTTCCTTGTTCATATATATATCTGTGGCCCCGAGTGCCCAGTAGGTTCAGTCTCTGTGACAGAACCCCACAAGGGGCAGAAAATCAACCTTCTGAGGATCAGGGTGCGTGAAGTGAGTTGGATGAGCCACATTTTATAACTTCCCCAATGATCTGCTGGGATCTGGTGACCCCTCTTAGATTCTCTCCAGATAGCTTCAGGGAAGGGTATCTCCTTCCCCCCTTATGTGTCCTGACTTCCCTCTTCCTAGGAAGCCAGTGCTTTAACCTACCCACTCTCCTATCAGAAACTAAAAGGATAAGTGCATTTCACCTACTAAAGAGTCCGTAGGATGACTTGATCTCTGGGGATTAAGGTGGAATTTCAGTCATTTCCAGAGTATCAGTGATAGGCCCAGCCTCTGACTTCCCCTTAGGTGGCCGCTATAGATTAGTTTGGCTCCTTTTTTTTTCCTGCTGGTAAGTCTGTGGCAAATGCCATTCATTCGACATGAATAAAAGTTGGGACAATTTTAATATCTCCTTTAGGAATCCCCGTAGGAAAGTGGATCTGAGGGACCCTATTTTTCAGTCCTGGCCTGCTCTGTGATTAAGAGGCGGCCCTCCCGGTTAGAGCACCCTCTTTTATCGCCCTCCCCTTCTTAATCCTCCCCTCCCTTCCCCGCCCGTCCCTCCAGGCCTCCTGAAATGCTGCTCCAGAGACAGCAGCAAGGCCAGACACCGGGCCCCCCAGGAGCTCAGCCCTGTTCTGGACATCCGAGAACGAAGGAGCCGTTGGTGAACCCTTCCCCAGACCTCAGGGCCGGAAGGGGGCTTGAGGCCGGTCGCTCGGAGGCAGCGCGGGGTGTCCCCGCGGGTGCGATGACAAACTTGGCCTGTGTGGCCCGGGCGTTTCCCCAGCCTGCCTGAGCCGGTTTCGCGTCGCCGAAGCCGCCCTGCACGGCAGCTGCAGGACACCGAGGCAGCCATTGGGGGTTACGCAAACGGCGCCGCGCACCACGTTTTCCGGGCCTCCCAGACTCCTGCAGGCGCCAGCTCGCGGGAACGCAGGGGGAGTGGCGACCCGACGCAGGAAGGCCCGGAAGCCTCCACAGCCGCCGGAGAGCCTTGGCCGGGCTGGAGGCGACAGGATGGAGACGGTGCCCACCCTCCTCGGCCACTCCTGAGAGACGACCAGGCAGCCGCCTTCCTGAGCCTGGGGCAGCGGGGCTGGAGGGTTTGGAGGTGGGTGGGCAAAGCGGAAGAGCCCTGCGCACACCGCGGTCAGCCGGACTCTCGGCCCGGGCGCCCCGCTGGGCTCCCGGGAGGGAGAGCTTTCGCGGTAGGTGCTGCTGGGCCTGAGGCGGTCGGGGACCTGAGCTCAGCTTGGCGTCCTGCAGGATCCTGTCGCTGTTCCCCACCTGCAGGGCAGCCTTCCGGAGTGGATCGTTCCCGCGGATGCCGCAGAGCTGCAGAGTCGCTCCAGCCAGCTGTCTCTGATTTACAGTGCCCTCAAGGCACCCTCCCAGGAAAATCCTCCCAGAGCCCCTTGCCCCCGCCCCCCGAAGTGTCTGAACTTGGTCTCAATTTGCTTTTCACACTCGAAGCCCCACCTATTCCAAGGCCGATCAGTTAAACCTGGGCGGTGACTCAAAAGGGCTTTATTTCTCTTCCTCCTGGCAGAAGGCGGCAAGCCCATGCTGGCTTCCTTCCGGTGTGTCTGACATGTCACAGATGTGAGTTCTGAGTGTCACAGCTGAGCCTTCTGAGTGACCAGCTGATCTCCCTCCTCCACACTCTCTTTCAGCTCTCCCCAGCCTTGAGCATGATGTGACCTGGGAGACCCAAGAGGGTGCTGGCCCAGTGGGGTTTACAGTTACAAGAGAAAACACAGCCAGGCCATTTAAAAATTATACAGCACAAACTTAAATAAATTAGGGGGTGGGTGGTGGCACAGCAACAAAATGGAGGCTCTGCAAGGTTGACCCACATGGGAAGATTCAGGGTTCACTTCCAGAGACCTGCCTGAGCACATCCAGTTTGTGTGTGCCCATGATCTGGGGCTGGCTGAGGCTCGCGGTGGATGGCAGTGTCAAGACCCTGTTGGGAGCACCTGTGTTCTCTCTCGGTTTCTTTTGCTCATGGAGGAAATAAATGAACTGGGGGGAAAAGCAATTATAGTGCACTGACTGTCACTGCCATGTGCTCCCAGTTGGGTATTTATTTGCCATATTTAATTACCTTATGAGATAGACGGTATCTCCATTTCCCTCAGAACTCTGAGAACCGAGAGGTTGTGAATGATCCAGTCAAGCCTCCAAGCCTCCAGTCTGGAGAGTTGAGATTTGAATCCATATCACTACACCCCTGTGTTGAGGCTCTTTCCCAGACCAGCTTTACCACTCACCCCCAGTTGATACGGTAAGATGGTAGGAGACCAGAGTTACCAACTTTGTCTACGGTCCAGGACTGCTTTTGTGGCTCCATTTGACCTGATATTTTAGGCAAAATAAACTTGACAGATGTGGAGGAGAGGGAGTTTCAGGCAGGGAAACTGTGTGCAAAGGCACTCAATACATCAGTACAGGCTTATTCCAGTGGCCTTCCATGCCCAGATATGCTGTTCCAACTTCCTTTTGGTATTTTCCTTCTATTTTTATTGTAATTTCTGATTTACATATGATCTTCATACACCTTTATGCTTTTAAAAAGCATGTATACAGTATAGTAATCAAGCTATACATATATTCACCATCTTCAACACTTAATACATGTTGTGCCTTCTTAGAGACTTGTTCTAGTTCTTTTGGAGCTTAAATTATTAATGACTTTTTTTAATGTTACTGTGGTGCCCTGTTCCAATGTTTACATGCACTCTTGTTTCTATCAATCACTTTCTCCCAAGCCCTGTGCCTTGCTTTTACATTCCTAGCCACTGCTTGGCATCACGTGGTTGTCTGTGGGCCCTCTGAACTCAGTTTTTCCTAGGCTGAGCCCCTCCCTTTCTCTGCCACTCTGGCCTGTCTTTCTGAGCAGGTTGCTCTGGTTATGAGCCCTCTCCCGCCAGTGTCACATCCAATTGTTTGCAAAACTGTAGCAGTTCCCCCTGCAGGGCCTTTCATGTTTCAGCATCTTTCCATTTCCACTGCTTTATGGCACCTGGACTACTGCAGTAATCTCTAGTCTGGTTTCCTCTTCTCTACACTGGCACAGTAAACTTAGGCCTTGCTTGGTGCCTTAGCACTCATTGAATCCACTCACTTCTATGTGTGTGTGTGTGTGTGTGTGTGTGTGTGTGGTGTTTAGACAAGTTTTTGCTGTGTTTCAATTTGTTGTGCCCCGGTCTCAAAATTCCCAAAAGACCACCAAGGAGCCGATTCTGATGCAAGCACAAAAGGGTCGCTTTTTTTCCCCCGGGCTCGAGCCAGGACTCCCAATCATCACGGACACAACCTATCAGAGTTGAGAGTCCTGGTGCTAGTTGGGCTGGGTTTTTATTTGGCTGTTTGGGGGGGAGGTCGAGGGGTGCTGAGGAATGCACTCAGGAGGCTATACATTGGCTGTAGATTTCAAGAAGCATAGTTGTCTTTTACTGAGGGCAAGAAAGTTACTTCAGGTCTCTGGTATTTCCTTTCTTTTTTTTTTTTTTTTTTTTTTTTTTCCCTCATTGGTCAGCCCCAGTGGGGTGATGGTCTTACGACCTTCTCCTACATGATCTGCTCGCCTCCTTGAAAGGGTGCCGATTCCCAGTAAGGTGGTTTTAACAAAATGGAGTTGCCCAGTCAAAATGGAGTCACTCTGGCCCTTCAAATTCTCCTGCCTCAGCCTCCTGAGTGGCTGGGATTACAGGTGTGTGCTACCACATCTGGCTTTTAGGGTGAGCTAGGGATGGAGCCCAGGCCTCCCATGTGGCCTCTGCCTGCGGAGCCTCAGCGTTCTGACTGCTGGGCCTGTTGCTGATCCCGTTACAGTGTCAGGAGTACCATAATCTGTGCTTCCGCATGTCTGCCCTTCTCTCTAGGATGGATAGATACTTCATGTGGCTGTCCTTCATTGTTAATTGCTAATTTTTATTTCTGTTTATTTCACACCCTGGGTCTAGGCTTAATTTGAAAGGTCAAAGCTAGGACAAATCCAGAAATATCAATAATAATGTTGAATGTTAACTTCCAGGATTTAAATGGAACGATCGGACCACAGTGACACTGCAAATTCAACAGAAGAGAGATTAATTACTTGAGACAGAACTGGTGAAATAGAATTTTATGACTTTTGACCAAAACATTACTGATTTTTTTTTTTACTATGCTTTCTTTTCCAGACTTAAGGATTTTGCTTTCTTTTGAGCTGTCTATATGTTCAGCAATTTGTTAAAATTTTTTGCTTGATTGTTTTTAAAATTGAAACATAAACTTTCCTCCCTTCATGGCCCCACTCAAATTGGAAAATATTAGTGAGTATTCTTATTTTGTGGCAGAAGAGTTATTTGCATAAGTTAAATAATACTTGTGTTTCTGTTGCCTTACATCAGAAATTACTCTTTATTTCCAGTGGCTTGACTGGAATGTCATATCTGAAGATATGCCCCAGTAAACTATGGAACTAAGGTAGATCTCAAGAAAACCAACTGAAGCTCTTGGAAAGATGGCCTGGCGCCATAAACAGTTCTGCTTGTCAGACAGTATTAGAGAAGCTATATGAAAGAATTTGTACCATAAAACAACCTGGACTTTCCCAGCCCAGCATTGTAATCAGTGGAGATTGCAAAAGAGCAAGCCACAACCAGAGAATTACCTTGAGGAAGACTTTGAAGGGAAAAAAAAGAGGCCTATCTTGGCTAGCAGGTGGTAAACCAGAGAATACTTGGTAGGCAGAGCTGAGTTGGGAAGATTCATGTGTGAATTGTGTTCTGGGTGTTTTGCTTTTCAACAGTTTGAGTAGTTGACATGTAAATATTTTCTAAAACTATTTAAAAACATACTGTCTCTGTTATAGAATCACAAACAAAATTCTAACAAATATTTTGAAAGTTATCTTTAAAATTCAGTTTTTTAAAATTTTAAAAGTTATTAACTTTCAAGAACTATGTAGTATGAGCAAAAATTTTTTTGAGAGGTTTTTAGTATAGTGCACGTGCACTTGCCAGAAAGACAGAGAGAGACAGAGAGACAGAAAGTGAAAAGTCACCCCCCAGGGGGAAATGGCCATGCCGCAATCCCTTTTCCTCCATTCTCCTCTCGGGATCTTGGGCACACACGCACACGTGCCTGGCGTGAGTTTAAGCCACAGGGTCCAGGACTCAAACCATGGTCGACTACATGGGAGTCCAGCGACATAGCCATTACACTAACTGCTGGTCCCGAGCAAAAATTTTTTTGACATGTGAAGTAAATGTTTGTGGGAAAATGTAAACTAAATGAATGAATGAATAAAAAAGAAAAATCACACATACAAAAAAAAAAAAAAAAAAAAAAAAGACCAAAACCACAGCAGAAACCTAGGTTTCCAGTTTGCTCAGGAGGGAGGTTCAGATTTCTGCCTCTCGTCTTTCCATTACCACTTACTTTCTATTCACCTAACGGACAAATATTTTCCTTGTACTTTTTAGAAACTTAAATACGTATTTTTGAGACCAGCAGGAGGTATAATGGTTCTGTTGCTGGATTCCCAAGTAGTGCACTGTGGTTCAAGTCTTGGACCCGGCGATTTAAATTCATGCCGGGAATGTGTGCATGTGTGTCCAAGATCCCAAGAGGAGAATGGAGGAGAGGGATTATGGCATGGTCATTCCACCTGGGGGGTGATTTCTTGCTTTCTATCTCTGTCTCTCTGTCTCTCTGGTGAGCACATATGCCTTATAATAAAAATCTTTCTCAAAAATTTTAAAATATGTATTTTCAATAAATGTTATTGATATGTAATTTACATTTAATTTTTAAAAAATAATAGTTTTATTTAAGTTACTTTATTTATTTTAACTTGACCAGAGAGGGTTAGGGTGAGAGAGAGAGAGAGTGAGAGAGAGAGAGAGAATGAGAATGAGAAAGCAAGCCACCAGGTCTGGAACTTGAACTGTGGTTGGCCATGTAGGAGTCCAGTGCCCTTAACCACCACACCTGCTGGCCCTAATTTACATTTAATTTTAAAAGTACCCATTTTGGGACTGACAGGTAGTGTGGTGGTTGAGGTGTTAGACTCCCAGCTAGCTAACTGTAGTTCAAGTCCTGGACCTGGTGGCTTGTTTTCTTGTTTTCCTTCTTTCTCTCTGTCTCTTTCTGGTGAGCACACATGCTCTACAGCAAACTTAAAATAATGATTATAGTCATAATAAATAAATAATTTCTTAAAAAAGAAAAGTACCCATTTTAATGTAGTTTGACAGGTTTAAAAAAATGTGTATACCCGTGTAACAACTGCCTGTATTCACATGTAAAATATTTCTACCACCCCTCAAAATTCCTTTGGGGAACCAGCAGTTAGTGTAATGGCTATGTCGCTGGACTCCCACGTAGTCGACCGCGGTTCGCGTCTCGGACCCGGTGGCTTACAACTCACGCCGGGCGCATGTGCGTGCGTGCCCAGGATCCCGAGAGGAGAATGGAGGAGAAGGGATTGCGGCGTGACCATCCCCCCGGGGGGTGATTTCTCGCTTTCTGTCTCTATGTCTCTCTCTGTCTGTCTCGCCCTATAGCGAAAAACCTCTCCAAAAAAAAAAAAAAAACAAAAAAAATTCCTTTGCATTGGAACCAGCAGTTAGCATAATGACTATGTTGCTGGACTCCCACGTAGTCGACTGGTTCGCGTCCTGGACCCGGTGGCTTAAAACTCACGCCGGGCGCATGTGCGTGCGTGCCCAAGATCCCGAGAGGAGAATGGAGGAGAAGGGATTGCGGCGTGACCATCCCCCCTGGGGGGTGATTTCTCGCTTTCTGTCTCTCTGTCTCTCTCTGTCTGTCTGGCAAGCGCACACTCCCTATAGTGAAAACCTCTCAAAAAAAAAAAAAAAATTCCATTGCATCCTTTCCCAGACTATTTAGACTATTTCTCCAACCTCCTGGACCCAGGTAATTGCTATAGTTTTGATCCTACAGTTAATTTTGCTTGTTCTGTAATTTTATATAAGTGGAATCACATAGTATGTACTCTTTTGTGCCTGACTTCTTTTACTCAGCATAATGTTCGTGAATTTAGTTTGTGTATCAGAACTAGTTTAGTTATTTATTTTTCTTTGCTATAGAGTACATGGGCTCATCAGAGAGTGATGAGACAGAGAGAGAGGGAGGGAGAGAAAGAGAGAAAGTGAAAAATAACTTCCTGGGGGGATGGCCATGCCACAGTCTCTCTCCTTGCAATTTGTTTATCTACTCATGTGTTGATGGGCAGTTTAATTGTTTCCAGTTCTTAGCTATGATGAATAAAGCTGCTATAAGTATATGAAGGTGAATCTTTTTGTAAACCTATTTTAATTTCATTTGGGTAAATACCTAGAAGTAGGAACTCTGGGTTATATGTTAAGTGTGAATGCAAATTTATAAGAAACTATACATTTTCTCGAAGCCATTGTACCATTTTACCAGCAGTGTAAAAAAGTTATGGTAACTATAGATTTCTACAATGTCACCAACACTTGGTATTGTCAGGATTTAAAATTTTACCATTCTCATGGGTATGTGGTAGTACCTCATTGTGAATTTGATTTGCTGAGATTTGTGATTGTGATTGTTATGTTGTAGAGTGTCTGGATTTCGTTGTCTTCCTTTAAAAAGTACAGGTCGTTATTCTAGCAGGCAGTTCATTTGCTTGCAGAATAGCTGGATTTCTTTCAATCCTTTTTTTTTTTTTTCTTTTTTCCCTTAAATAATTATTTATTTATTTTTAAACTTTTTTTTTTTTTTTTTTTTTTTTTTTTTTTTTTTTTAGAGGTTTTTGCTATAGGGCTTGTGTGCTTTCCAGAAAGACAGAGAGAGACATAGAGACATAAAGTGAGAAATCATCCCCCAGGGGGGATGGCCATGCCACAATCCCTTCTCCTCCATCCTCTTCTTGGGATCTTGGGCACGCACGCATACGCGCCCAGCGTGAATTTAAGCCGCTGGGCCTGGGATTCAAACTGCAGTCGACTACATGGGAGTCTAGTGACATAGCCATTACGCCAACTGCTGGTCCCAAATGATTATTTATTTTTATTTTATCTATTATTATTATTTTTAACTCACCAGAGAGAGAGAAAGTGAGAAAGCAAGCCACCAGTCTGGAACTCAAACTATGGTCAACCATGTAGGAGTTCAGAGCCTTAACCACCATACTACCTGCTGGCTCCTCAATCCTTGTTTTTAAACTTCATTGTGATGGATTTAGAATAACTTGAACTTTTCAACTAAATTAGCCCTTTTCTTATGACTTGGGCTTCCTGAAGTTCTTACTAAATTCCTGAGGTGTTTAGGGGTGTTCTGTACACTCTGACTGGGCAGAATGTCTCCCATCCTGAGTGAGATGTTGTTATTCAGTTTGTCATTTCCCATAGTGTCTCTTTCACTGGACTTTTGGGGTCTCACCCTACAAAGTGGAACTCAGTATTTCAGGCGAAGACTCAAGGAGACCCTTGTGCAGGTTTCTAAAGCCTTTTCTCTGTCTAGCTCCCTCTTTTCCCATGGTCTGCCCTGAAAATACCATCTGCCTCAGCCAACTTGAACAATTATCTCTGTCTCCTCAGCTCAGAGAGATCACTTTGTATAGTGATATATACAAAAAATTATATATACAAAAATTCTGTATAGTCCAGAAAGGTCTATAGGCAGACAACCAGAATTTCATGTATTTTGTCAGGTTTAATTAATTTTATATATATATATATATATATATATATATATATATATATATATATATTGCCCTCCCCACCCCTACCCCAGCAGGAGGCCTCTGCTGGAACTCTTTCAATCAAGGCCAGAAACATCATTTGGTGATAGCACTCTTTCCTTTGTTTTGGAGAGATTTTTGCTGTAGGGTGTGTGCACTTGCCAGAGGGACAGAGACAGAGGAGACACAGAAAGCAAGAAATCACCCCACAGGTGGATGGCCATCCCTTCTCCATTCTCCTCTTGGGATTTTGGGCATGGATGCCCAAGCACCTGCTGTGAGTTTCAAGCCGCTGTGTCCTAGACTTGAACCACAGTCGGCCATGTGAGAGACCAGTGCCTTAACTACGATGCCACTTCTGGCTCCAATGGCACTCTTTTGATCATTTTTCTTTTACCCTATTCAGACACTTTTAATGACTTGTAATTCCCAATAATATTAATGAGGCAGGCTAATTTATTGAGATTTATTGAGACCTGGTGGTTAAGGGAACTGGATTCCACATGGCCAATAGTGCAGTTCAAGTCCTGGTCCTGATGGCTTGAAAAATACCCTGGGCACATAGGCATGTGTGCCAAAATTCTTGACAGGATGGAGAAATGGAGGTGAAAGATTGCAGTGTGACCACACTTCTTTGAGGGGGTTGCTTTCTGCCTCTCCTTCTCTCTGTCTCTCTGTGTCTTCCTGGTAAGTGCATGTGACTTTTGGCATTTTTTTAAAAGTGAGATTTATCAAGATTGGTGTTCTGTTCTCTGCTTTTCCCATCTCCTTCTTTCCTTCCCTATTCTAAGCAGGTAGTTGAACTCTACATTTCCTTGCTTCAAGAAGCTGTTTGAAGACCACCTTTCCTTCAGTCTTAAGCGAGTCTGAACTCGTTGATGAGATTTTGCTATAAATTTAGTAGGGGGGAAAGGGATAAAAGAATTCCTCTGAAGTTGGGAAGGAGGAGGAAACTTAGAAGAGACTCTCACAGCAATATCCCAAGTGTGTTGTGAGGCACCAAAAGAGAATGGTCTGGTGAGAGGAGGTTGGTGTCAAATCAGTCTGAAACATTTCCTGGTGTGCACAGGGCACTAACAAAACAGGGACATTAAGAAGCAAGAAGACAATCTCCAGAATTAATTTGATATTTAAAAGAAAATCTAAAGTTATCTTAAGGAAAAAAATTGTGACTTCTGTGGGATTTCCTAATATTTAACTTATGATTCATTATTATTATTAGTTGAAGCACTTACAGATGGGTGCTATACATTTTTCAGTGCTCCTGGCCCTGGACTGGGCCCTGGGGCTACTGGCAAGTATTCCTGAGCCCTGAAGTCTGGACAGAAGACCTGGAGCCTGTGAATTTAATGGGTTGAACAGCAGGTATCTCAAAGCAACCAGGTTGTATGGAGTGTCTTCGGAGATGAATGTTCTGGTTCTGTGTAAGCCCCCCAGATCTTTACCAGACTCTGGGTGAAGGGTGTGGGTGGGAGGCAGTACCCTGAAAATATCTAGCCTAATTGAATGTGCACACTACTTAAATTGTTTAAATAAAATAATGGAAATGCTATTCTTGTACTTCTAAGTTTGTGGAATAGAATCCTTTACATTGCATAGAAATTGTTTTTGTTTAAATGGTATAGCCATTTGGAAAATCAGTGTGACTTTTTCTTTTTTTTTAAGTTGATTAATTTCTTCTTCCAAAAGTGGAGAAAGAGAGAACCTCTAACAGAGATTTTGAAGCCACAATGCACCTCCAGCTTCAGCCATGGAAGTCTCTGGACACCCTGGGACCTTCCCTTGAGAATCAGCTTTGTGGAGCATCTGCTGTGCAGCCATCTGGCCCCTACATAGTGACTTAATCTCTCTTCCTGACTCACCCCCCAGATTTTTGCTATAGAATGCATGTGCTCACCAAAGAGAGGCAGAGAAAGAGAGGAAAGTGAGACATTACCTGCAAGGGGATTAACCACACTGCAATTCTTTCTTCTCCATTGTCCTATGGGGAGACGCCAGTGTTATTTTCAAGCTACAGGGTCTGGGGTACCAAACTCACAGCTGACCACGTGGAATCCAGCATCTTAACCACTATGCTACTGGCTGACCTGCTCTTCCTAATTTTGTTAGCCATGGTCCAACTAAGAAAAAGAAATCAAACCAGGTTTTTTATTTTTAAATTATTTAACGTTGTTTATTTACTTATTTTAATTTGACCAGCAGGGGAGGGAGAGAGAGAGAAAGTGAGAAAGCAAGCCACCAGGTCTGGGACTTGAACCATATCAGCCATGTGGGACTCCAGTATCCTTAACCACTATGCCACCTGCCAGCCTTCAAACCAGGTTTTTTTTTTTTTTTAATAGAAGGAATTTAATATAAAGAATTGTCAACTAGTTATAAAGTTAAGTAGGCAACTGAAAGACAAAAAGAGAACTGTTTTTCATAGAGGGAGTAACTGCAGGTAGGATTTATGTGCCTTCGGCTGAGGGATAAAGAGAAGCTGGAAGTGTTAACTGTTAGAATCTGGGTTGGGGTCTTGTGGAGGAGAAGCTCGGATCTCTGAGCAGGAGGCCTTGCTGGGGTGCTGGGGCTTTTTATAGCATCTGTAATGACTCTGGTTCTGCAAGTAGAACAACTCGAAACTGGAGGGAAGGAAAGCAAAGCCTTTGGCAAGGTGAAGAAGTGCTGGGAAGGTGAGAACAACAGGAACAGGAAGCAGAACTCCTCTTCCTGGCAGCTTCCTGCTGGTGCCCCCTTTGTCAGCAGGCAGCAGGGAGCAGCTGGCCAAGCAGGAACATGGTTTGCAGAGCCCAGCTGCAGCATGTCCAAGCCCAGTGTGAGAGAAAAACAACTGGGCAGGGACTGGACTGCCTTGTCCAATAGGCTGCAGGTAGCCGGAGGGCCCTTGAGCCAGAAGCAGGGTCAGGCAGCCTTGCAGGGGGTGGGGGTGGAAAGGTGAGGACTTCAGGGCCAGCGTGAGCCCTGTGAGGGAGGGAGGGAGAGACTTTTCGCATCTTTGCAAATGTAAAGCTCTGTGTTGTGCTTACAGAAATTCCTATGGAGGCATCTACATTATTCTTCAAGACTGCTGAGGTTCATTTTATTTCATATTTTTGCCTCAGTGCACAGAGGAAGACTTTTAGGCACTGTAGCTATGTTCTGGCTAAACAAACTTATCAGAATGCAACTGTTAAAAATGTAGTTAGGGGGAACCAGCAGTTAGCGTAATGGCTATGTCGCTGGACTCCCACGTAGTCGACCGCGGTTCGCGTCTCGGACCCGGTGGCTTACAACTCACGCCGGGCACGTGTGCGTGTGTGCCCAAGATCCCGAGAGGAGAATGGAGGAGAAGGGATTGCGGTGTGACCATCCCCCCTGGGGGGTGATTTCTCGCTTTCTGTCTCTATGTCTCTCTCTGTCTGTCTGGCGAGCGCACGCGCCCTGTAGCGAAAAAAACCTCTCCAAAAAAAAAAAAAAAAAAAAAAAAAAAATGTAGTCAGGGACCAGAAGGCGATATAGGAGTAAAGTGTGATGCTGCATCAGCTCACCACATGGGAAGGTTCCAGGTTCCTGCCACAGACCGCCTTGAGTGCGCCAGGTACACATATGCCCATGCTCTGGGACTGGCTGAAGGTAGGGGTGAAGCGTGGCATCAAGACCCTTTTGGGAATACTGTCTGTCTCGCTCATGGAAGAAATAACTAAACTTAAGAAAATGAAAAATCTTTAAACTAATTAAGAATGGAAAATCACATATAAATAAATCTGAGAACATTCATGGCGTTGATTTTCTCCCCAGAATAAAGTTCAACTGAGCTGCAGTGATTCTGTCCTTCCCTGGGTGTGTTTGAGCCCCACCTGCCTCAGTAGGTTAGGGCTTCAGCATGACCTACTTGATCACTCTTTGGAAACAGTGTTTGGGAATCTGCACTTTATTTTATTTATTGATTTTTAAAAATTTGCCTGAGTGGGTGTGTACTTACCAGGGAGAGACAAAGAAAGAGAGAAAGTGAGATGAGAAAGCACCCTCCATGGGACATGATCGTACCACAATCTCTTCTCCAGCTCTTCCTCCTTTTGGGATGTTGGGCATACATGCACATGCACCTGTCATGTTTCTCAATTCACTGGGTCCAGGACTTGAACCACACAGTTGGCCATGTGGGATCCAGCTGCCTTAACTAACAGTCCACAGGCTGATCAGGAATCTGCACTTCTAAAGAACTTCCAAAAGTTATAAGAGCATTGTAATAACTAGAGGTGGCTTTTTAAAAAAGTTCTTTTATTTAACTTTTATTTTATTTATTTATTTATTTATTTATTTATTTATTTATTTATTTATTTATTTAAATTTGACCAGAGTGGGACAGAGCAAGAGAGAGAAAGAGGGAAAATGAGAAAGCAAACCACCAGATCTGGGACTCAAACCATGGTCAGCCAAGTGGGAGTCCAGTGCCTCTAGCCACCATACCACCTGCTGGCCCCTAGAGGTGATCTTTAGGCTGACACTCTTATCATGTGGTCTGGGATGTGGAAGGTGGAAGGAAGACTGTGACTATTAAAAAAAAAAAAAATAGCTTTAGGTGATTCGTTTTCAAGAATAGCTTAACAAATGTTGCTTAACCAGATTGTAGATGTGACAAACCTAGAAAGTACACATTCTTGAAAAGTTACTGAACAAACACAACCCCAAAACAAGTTGCCCTTGAGAAATAACTTCTCAAGATGGTGGCTGGTCACTAGGCCTTTGCTCCTTTTTACTTCCCGATTCTTCTCCCTCCTCACGGTATTTTGTGGGCCTTTTTCAGAGACTTGTCCTGAGCCTGCACCTTAATACTTAATAAGGGAATGATAAAACCTAGGTGTTGTCAGGAAAGGGTGTATACCCCATCGTACTCAGCTAATGAGGAACTGGAAGAGGGACTTGCACACTAAGGAATAAATTACTTGTTGTAACCAATCTGGGCTTGCCTGCCCATCAGACACCTGATCTTGTAAGACCACCGTTGAAGTCTTGCTTCCCCGTACCTCATATCTCTGTGTCCATTCTTTGACATTGAATGAGTGAGCATGTTTCTCACACTAAGTTCAAGGTCAGGCTGCCTGGTGACTTGGGCCAGCCTGCTTCTCACTTGCAAGGTCACTGTGGCCTTGCTCAAAGGACTTCTGGCTTTCACTGTAGTCTGCTCATAGCAAATAGGAAGCAGAGGCATTTTCTGAAAGCAGAGAAAGAAGAACTAATGAGCATATATTAAAATATATGTCCAAGTGACAAATGTTGAACACTTCTCTAGTGTATTACTTATATCCCACATGTTTCCACTTTTTCCTTTTGTCTCTCTCTTTCTATCTCCTGCTACTCTTGCCTTCACATTTTTGTCTATTGTCTGGTCAACCAGAACTCTTCAGAAAGTAAGTGTAATTCACAAAAAGATTGGCTGGCCAAGCAAAGGCAGCAGGGTACCTGGTTTCCTCCCGGGCTATCCCTGGTGTTCCCATTGTCCTGATTCCCTCTGCAGTCCTTGGCACCTGACAGGCAACCATACCATACTTTTTTCTTTCTTTTTTAAAGAGAGATTTTTGCAATAGGGCACATGTGCTTGCCAGAAAGATAGAGAGAGACAGTCAGAAAGCAAGAAATCACTCCCCAGGGGCGATGGCCGTGCTGCAATCCCTTCTCCTCCATTCTCCTCTCGAGATCTGGGGCATGCACGCACATGTGTGAATTTAAGCCACCGGGTCCAGTACTTGAACCACAGTTGACCACATGGGAGTTCAGTGACGTAACCATGATGCCATCTGCTGGATCTGCTTTATTTCTTGAACAGCTGATAATAATACAATGCATTCTTTTTAAAGACAAATAATTTATCTTTTCTTCAATGTATCAGGTCAGTAAAAGAAATTTGTATTAATTTAAGCCCAACACATATCATTATTATACAGAGAAAATTAAAAATCGAGGTAGAGAAATGCAGCACAAGGACCTGCTCACTCTACAAATCCAAGCCTTGCTGTTGGGGATCCCAGCTTGCAGGTGTTATGGATTTAGCCTTTTCCCCACCTGTCTGCTTCTGCTCCATACTTGCCCCAGGAGTGGAGATGCAGTTAGCACCCGGGCTGGACTCAAGTTTCCAGCTGAATTTGGCTTACTTTTCTGCACCTGATGGAGGTGGGACCTTAGCTATGGGGGGGGGGGGGGGTGTCAGAAGGCCAAGGCTGTGGGATTGAATGAGGGCCAGTGAGTGGGAAAGAAGTTAAAGTCTGTGCAGAAGAAAGTCTTGGGATTCCGCAGGTCCCAACAAGTGGAAACCATCTCCTTGGATGCTATATTTCTGGGTTTGGTGAGAAGAGGTAGAAGATGTTACTATACTGTTTTCTTCATTTATTTTTTAGAGGTTTTTTTTTTTTTTTTGCCTTAGGGCACTTGTGCTTGAGAGAGAGAGAGAGACAGAGAGAGACAGAGATAGAAGAGACAGGGAGAGGGAAAGTGAGAAATCACCCCCCCAGAGGGGATGGCTATACCTCAATCCCTTCTCCTCCATTCTCCTCCCAGGATCTTGGGTGCTCATGCACATGTGCCTGGTGTGAGTTTGAAGTCACCGGGTCTGGGACTTGAATCACGGACAGCCATGTGGGAGTCCAGTGATGTAACTGCTATGCCATCTGCTGGCCCACTGTACTGTTTTATTTATTGAATATTTTGAAAAGCCCAAGTGGTTTAGTAATCTTTAATCTCTGTGGTCAGTCAGCCTGCAGGCAGTGAGCCCAGCAGACGCTTTGGGCGGGGGAAAGTGCATGAGCAGAGACTTGTGTACTGCACAGATGAGTGTGATCATGGAGCAGGAGAGAAGGGTGGAAGGAGTCCCAGAAAGCTCCCTGGGGGGTTCCAGAATTTCTTTTTCAATTCAAGACCTATGCCCTAGGTGCATGCTAGTGTAAGTGCACTCTTCTGATGGCAGCGCTGGGAACTGGCTGATGATGCAGAATCCTGGGCCTCTCCTCATGCCTCCTGAGTCAGAATCTGCATTGCAACAAAACCCGCAGGTGTTTCCCGAAGTTACATATATATATATACACACACATATAGGTACATATATATACACACATATACATATACATACATATATATATATATGTCAAATATAAACACAGCTGGACACTAAAGTGGAGAGGACAGATTTTAATCAGTGTCAACTATTGTGATAGAAAAAGAGTCCAGCATGAACTGAACTCAAATTTATTTATACAGAGGTAACTGGGCATTTCAAAGGGAAATGAGGGAGCCAGGAGGGGGCTGGAGCAGGGACAACGAAGAGTCAGGGAAGTGAAAATGACAAAAAGCAGGAAGGGGAGGTTAGTTCATGTGAAATCTATCTGCATTTGCTGACTGGCACATACTGAAGTTGGGTTCTTGCCCTCCCACAGCTGGGGAGACAAGGCACCCACCCTTAGGTGTCAGCAGGAATAGTGAACTCTGCTGGCAGTCTTGAGTTTCAGGCAGGCACATAAGGTGGAGGGGTGGGCAGACTCATTCTAGGGCTATGACCATGAGCTGTGAGAACTACTTAAGTGTTCGTTCGCGTCTCTAGAGGCCAAGGCTGAGGCATGGTTGAGAGGAGAGCTCTGAGGAGCCTGGCTGGAGTTTGTTCAGGGAGACAAGCTTCGGGATCTGCCTTCCTAGATTCTCCACAGTCTGTCCCTAGCCTCCCTAGCCTCTCTTCTCTTTGCCTGCTAGTGCAGATCCTGTACCCTGGCCCCCATTTCCTCTCTTTTTTTCTAATGCTCCTACTGAAGCCACCATCCAAGGCCAGTTGGAAAGGTTAAAAAAAAAAACGGATTTAGTTTTTTTCTTTACTAAAAATGCTTAACTAGGTTGTTTTCCAGGATGTTGGTAAAGCTTGTGGAGAGGTTGCATCCTCTGGATGCTAAAAAATGTGAGCCCCAGAGCCCAGTACTTACTGTAGTGGTCTTCGCTGGATAGAAGTTTTTTTCACCAACATTCTTTTCTGATAGAAACCTGAGCTCCAACCCATTACTGCTGGCTTTTCAGAGACTACACAGTAAATCTTTTTGTTTTGCTTTGTTTTTAAATCATATTTATTTATTTTTAGTAAGTCATAGGGTACAAGTACTCACCAGAGGAGACAGAGCCAGAGAGAGGAAAAGAGAGAAAGCACAACCCTCCTGCCCCCAGGGGTGATGGCCATGTTGCAGTTCCCTGTCCTTCATTCTTCTCTTGGGATTTTGGGCATGCATTCATATACACACACACACACACACACACACACACTCACACCCAGCATGCACACATGCCTCTCAAGCCATTGGATTCGAGACTTGAATTGTGCAGTTGGCCATGTGGGACCCAGCTGCCCTAACCATCAAGTCACCAGCCGGTTCCTCACTAAACATTTTTGGTAACTTTGTGGCTGGAGAGGGCTGAATTTCTTATATTCAAATTAAGGTAAGTCTCTACCCCAAAGAGACTGTGGTGATGTTACATACACGTTCAGTCACAGCCATATGCTGACCCTCCAACATGAATTTTCATAGAAGTTCCTTCCCTCTGCTAAATATGTGTGTAAGCTCAACTCAGGCGCACACAACTGATCCGTAGATCTCTGAGGAGTCAAAGTTGAGATTTTTCTCCTGCTTTCTTACTAGTCAACTCTACAAAATATAGCCTTTGTTCTCCCTAAAGCTGGTGCCATACAGTATTGGTTTCTTTCTGTGTGTGCTGGGCATTGAGTCTATTGCTTGGTAACAATTTCTACCCAGCACCAGCATTTGTGACCCACCCTTCTGTGACTTCTTGAATCCCATCTCCCTGTGGTCTTCTCCATATTGATTTCTTGCTTCATTTTGATCTATGAGATATCTAACAGAAGAACATCCTTTGGGGCTTACCAATTCTGACTCAGTAACCCTGTTCTGAATGGTTATTTGGTAGTTCCATGTGTTGAATCTCTCCCCCAAGTGACACTGGAAGCTGAGAAACTGGAGTCCTGAGGAAAGGAGATTATGACATGGTGATACCCTGTTGAAGATGCTTCTCTCTTTTTCTCTCTTCCTCATGCATATACTCACTATCATAAAATAAGTTCATGAGAAAGAGTAATACAGAGAGAATTGTGCTTAAAGTTTAAAAATTCAACATGAGAGAAAAACTACCAAGCCCTTACAATAGATAAAATGTATATTATGATATTGTGCCATCTTATTTTTGTTTTAGGTAATGTACTAAAAAGAAAAAAATGGGAACCAGCAGGTAGCATAGTGGTTAAGGTGCTGGGCTCCCACGTGGTTGACCATGGTTGAATTCTGGCCCGGGCCTTGAAACTCACACATGGCACATGTGTGTACCCAAAATCCTAAGAGGAGAAGGGAGGAGAAGGGACTGTGGTGAGGCCATCCCCCTGGGTGAGAGGTGATTTCTTGGTTTCTGTCTCTCTGTCTCTCCAGTGAGCACACATGCACATAACAAAACAATAACAACAACAAAAAAGAAAAAAAAAAGAAAGAAGGAGGAGAAAAAGAAGAAGAAAAGAAGAAGAAGAGGAAGAAGAAAAAGAAGGAGAAAACAGAGTAAAAAGTTTAGAACTTCATTCTCCTCTTGGGATTTTGGGCATGCACAAACACACATACCTGGTACGATTCTCAAGCCACCAGGTCTGGGACTTGAAACATGAGTAGTCATATGTGAGTCCAACACCTTAACCACCACACCACCTGCTCACCCCCAAAATATTTAGAACTTTTAACAGCTGATCTGTGAGTGAGAACCATCCTAGCAATACTTTCTTCCCTTCTATGTCTATCTATACCTATCTATCTATATCTATCTATCTATCTATCTATCATCTATCATCATCTATCTATCTCTATCATCTATCTACCTCTATATCATCTCTCTATCTCTATCATCTATCTATATCATCTATCTGTTTATATCTATCTATCATCTACCTGTCATCTATTTATTTATTTATTTATGCTAGAGGGTACATATACAAGAGAGAGAAATAGGGAGAGAGAGAGAGGATCCCTAAAGGGGACCTGGTCACGGTACAATCCTTTTTCTTCTAAATCTTCATCCTATCAGGATCCTGGACACATATGGGCACTCAGTGTGTTTTTCAGGCCAAAGGGGCGAGGACTTGAACCCTGGTTGGCCATTTGGGATTCCGTATTCTCTACGTAGTACCTAGTCACTGTGCTTCAGAGACAGTCCTACCAATACTTTCAGTTCTTTGCCTCTCCTTGGTCTAGCGGCTGAGGAAACAGATGGGAGGCTGTATTGGGAGGGATTAGTATGGAATCTGACTATTTCTATTATTGAGAAAACAATTCAGTTTACAATGAGAGATTTCTACTTCTACAATGTTGTAACCTGGAGAGGCGGCTCACTGTGGACCCAATGCCTCTGGTAGAGTGCTAAAAATCAAAAACCAAAAACCAAGGGAAAAACTTACTTTCTTTTTTGCGGAAGACACAGACAGAGGTGCTGCCAGGCTCTGGTTAGCCTGCTCCTGCTCCTGACTCACCGTTGTTCACGCTCCCTGAGCAACAAGTCAGTCAGGAAGCCCTGCCACAGCCATGGCTTTTAGATACCGGAAAAACACCCATTGGGTTAGAGGTGGCCATTCACTGAATTGGGATTACTTTAACCAGCTGCAATGTAAAGTCCCTGGAGAAAGTGTGTGCTGACTTAATCAGAGGTGCAAAAGAAAAGAATTTTAAGGTGAAAGGACCAGTTGGGATGCCTACCAAGACTGAGGATCACTTCAAGAAAAACACCTTGTGGTGAAGGTTCTAAGACTTGGGGTCATTTCCAGATGATAATCCACAAATTAGTCAATTTGCACAGTCCTGAGATTGTTAAACAGATTATTTCCATTGGTATTGAGCCAGGAGTTGAGGTAGAAGGTACCATTGCAGATACCTAAATTAACTATTAAAAAAAAATGGATTACAGCCTTTTGGCCAGAACCACCATCTTCCAGTAATTAACCAAAATGACAAACACAAAGGGAAAGAGGAGAGGCACCCGATATATGTTCTCTAGGCCTTTTAGAAAACATGGAGTTGTTCCTTTGGCAACATATATGCAAATCTACAAGAAAGGTGATATTGTAGACATTAAGGGAATGGGTACTGTTCAAAAAGGAATGCCCCACAAATGTTACCATGGAAAAACTGGAAGAGTCTACAATGTTACCCAGCATGCTGTTGGCATTATTGTGAACAAACAAGTTAAGGGCAAGATTCTTGCCAAGAGAATCAATGTGTGTATTGAGCATATTAAGCATTCTAAGTGCAGAGATAGCTTCCTAAAACGTGTGAAGGAAAATGACCAGAAAAAGAAAGAAGTCAAAGAGAAAGGTACCTGCATTCAACTAAAGTGCCAGCCTGCTCCACCCAGAGAAGCACACTTTGTGAGAACCAATGGAAATGAGCCTGAGCTACTGGAATCTATTCCCTATGAATTCATGGCTTGATGGGTGTTAAAAATAAACTAATCTGTGGTCTATAAAAAAAAATGGATTACATCTGTTAAATAAATAAAACAAAAAATTAAAGAAAAACCCTAATTCATTGAAAAGTGCTAGCCAGAATTTTGAAAACATTTCTAGAGCAAGGACATCAAAGCCACAGCGACTACTAGGAGTTGTTTGCAAGGTGACTATTAGGGGAGATGTCTGGGACAGCAGGGAGGTACCTTGATCCCCTTCCCAAGCTCAGGGGCTAGAATAATGCAGGAGGGTGATCCTGCACTTCTCCTAGAGGGAGCCTACTATGAAGACTCTGGATCAGTGTGACAGGCGACTTCTCTCAAGCTGATGGGAGGCTGGGCAGCATGGGTCTGCCCTGAAGGACCCTGAACTTTCCGAAGTGGTAGAGGGATGCTCAGCTTGTTAGGCTGCTTCGAGGAATGATGATAACAGGCCAGAGTAGCTCCTGCATGGGACGGCTGGCACAAACGATGCTCAAGGCAAAGCTACCAGCTCTCTGGCATCTTTCTAGGGCCAGTTGCAATCACTTTTCATGGTTAAATATACCTGAGGGTCAATTCTGAGGGCCTGGTCAAGACCCTGAAGAAATCCACAAAAGGTGTTTCCATTAATGTCATCATCCAGGGTTCGTGCTTATGTTTGCCAATGACTTGGAAACAGGCATCTTTACATAAAGGACCATAGCTGAGAATTTTCTCCCTATCTCTTGCCTTCATGGAAAGAAATTTCAGTCAATGACACCTTTCTTCTCATAGTTTATTGTATTATTTAACAGCACAGATTCTATCCATTCTCCTCCAAATCATTAAACCTCTCTGTGCCTCAATTTCCTCATCCGTAAAACAGAGATATGGTAGCACCTGCCTGAAGGATTGTCGTTGTGAGGCTTAAGGAGTTTATCTCTGTCAAGAGCAAGTGATGGAGACACTCTCCACTGGCTGGCCTTCTTGCTTACTTAAACCAGATGGCCTTGCTTGCTTTCCTTAATCGTTGGTAAACTCATTAAAATACCTTACAGGTGAAAGCAATGCCATGCCTTCCTGTCCCCAAGTATACTTATAAAACATTCCTCCAGCCAAGGGCTCCTGCTGTGGATGTTAGCATGTGTTAGGGATCAAGGGAAACCAACATGGGATATGGGGCTGGGACATCTGGTGTCCTGGAGTAGGTTGATCCCAGGGTTAGCCCCGTCCTTGGCTTAGTCTTATCTTGAAGCAGATCTCAGTAGTTCAATGTATCATAGAGTTAAGCCCAACTCTGTAACATATAATGACATATGGGGAGGTAATTGATGATTTTGTAGGAGTCGGGAAAGGCTTGGAGTTGCAAACTCTGGGGAAAAACTGCATAAAAACTTGCTTTCTTCACTCCTGGCCCTCTGTCCTGCCCCTTTACTGAGAAAATCTTGATCTTCTCTCCAAATCCATCTCTAGAACAACCACGCTACCCTGTGTGTTCTGGTTTGAATCTCCTTGAGCTTGGCATTTATGTTGAGGCTCTGTGATCATAAATCATACCATTTAGATCTTGTATCTCTTTTCTTTTCTTTTTTTTCTTTTTTTTTTTTTTTTTGCGGGGGGAGGTATGGAGAACAATATGGAGGTTCCTCAAAGACCTACAAATAAAACTACCATATGATCCAGCAATTCCACTCCTGGGTATCTACCCAAAGGATAGGAATACACTCAATTGGAAAAACACATCCATGTTTATTGTGGCATTTTCACAATTGCTAAGACATGGAACCAACTCAAATGTCCATGAATAAATGAATGGATTGAAAAAGTAGCACATATACACCATGGAATACTACCAAGCCATAAAAAACAAGACCTTGGCATTTGATGAAAAGTGGATGAACATGAAAGATTTAATGCTAAGCGAAGCAAACAAGACTAGGAAAGATGGGCATTGTATGTTCCCACTCAGTATATACCGAATGTCTGCACTCTGGCAGAAACGGAGAGATGGGAAGGGAGAAAGGCATAGAGAGCCACTGTGATCCTAGGGGCAAGGAGAAAGGAGGGTGGGAAATGGGAGAGGGTGAGAGGGAGGGAAGCAAGGGGAAAAAGAAAGAAGCAAAACATTTAAGGGACACAAAATGGAAAATTATCTGTTGATGGTAATGTGTGTGGTAATAGCTTTGACTGGACCAATGTACAGTGTATTCATGATGGAAAAATTCATATGATATGCTATAATAATACACAGTGACTGGATGTAAAATATATATTTAAAAAATCATAGCTGTGTTGCGTGTGAATGTTACATGGTTTCTGTCTGATAATCTGATCCTTTTAAGTCCTGTGGTCCCAACTTGTTTGCTACTGTTCATCCATCTATCTACTTCCAGTAGTTTCAAGCCTTTTTGGAATCGGAATTTTTCCCCAGAATCCACCAATCCTTCTCCACAGCCCTAAAACCTAGAAGGCTCTGAAATCACAATGTATCCCATAACTTTGTAGCAAATTTATTTGGTAGCAAAACCTTGACCTGAACTAGGGCTAGTCTTCATTTACCCTCCCTACGTAGTGTGGATATTTCCGCTATGGAGATGCCGGGTTTGATTACAGGGTAGACCTCATGGGGCTGCTATGATAAAGTCTGCACATGTTATCTTTTTGAAATCTAGAGTGTTTGGGGTTACAGAGAACCCTGATGATTTCAGATAAAGGACTTTAGACCTGTACACGTTTGCTGTCTCTGGCTCAGGCTGAGCACAGTGGCTGTGACTTTGTGGTCTTCAGAGGATGTAGACTTCTCAGCCTCAAGACCAATGCTGCACCCAAAGTATTCCTATAAAGATTCACTGAGCAAATTAGTTGGTGCTTGCAAATTCCCATAATATTTAGATTTATGCGTGCCTAACTAATTCATTCATCACTTCAGACCAGGGCCCTAAATAGTCTTTGATCAGTTTAGCTCATGCGCCACAGGTGTTGGTCTCTCAGGACATTTTTGCCTGAAGAGTTTTCCTGTTTGAGGACTTTTTCACCTAGGAGAATGACTTTTTGTTCTTTCTGTTGAAATTACTCTCAAATCTTTTCTGACAGTGTTGCAAACACCCTGACAGCCCGGAATGATCTGATATGCGATCCTCACTAGGTGAGGAGGTGTTCCTCCCGCAGAGGCCCGCCCTTGCTGAGCTGGCATTAGGAACCCAGGTGGGCGTCTGTTTGACAGAATCCGCCAGGAGCTGCAAACGACTTTCCTGATCTGGAAGAGCAAATCTCGGGTATTTTACACATCGGAAGGTATTTTGGAACCGTTTTCGTAAGGTACAAATGCTATGTTTACAACATGTTGGGGCTCTCCAATGTTTATTCGGAAAATTGCTCAGTCATGTTTTATGTTGAATTTCAGTGGTGTTCCATGATCTCCCAGGTGACTTCACTCACCAACTTCTCTCTGGTCCTCAAATTCCATTCCCCTGAAGGCACTACTGAATAGGTAACTGGTGTCCTTCTGGCTTCGTTTGTCAGGACCCATTCTTCCTCCTGGGCCTTTGGCCAGTGTCATTCTTCTGCTAATTCAAGTCTGCTACTTCCTTTAAGATTCTGTTCAAAATGCTCCTCCAAGGAACCTTTCCTAAAAACCCAACTCCATGTGTTTATTTTTCATTATTAGCCTTCCTGATGCCTTTGGTAAAATGGAGTATGACAAACACGACTCTATGGCAACGAACATTTGCATTCATATGTAACTTTTTCCTTCTCTTGAATTATTTGTTTAAATTCCCAGGAGTGAGTTTAACTGATCAAAGCATTTAGGTATTGTTATGACTGCTAGAATTCATTCATTTGAGAGGTATTTGTTGAGCATCTGTAGGGTGCCAGGAGTGATCTGGCAGCTAGAGGTGTGAAAATAAACCAGAGAGTGAAAATAAACCAGAGAACAACCTCTCAGCCTTCCTGGAACTTGGCTCCAGTGAGGAGAGGGCCACAACCAATAAACAAGTAAATGTGAGACTATCAGATGGTGACAGTCATGCAGAAAGATAAAGCAGGATAGGAGGACTGTAAGCGCTTGTGGGAGTGAGGTGGGAAGACAGTTGTTTCTTATACAGGAATGTGAGAGAAGGTCTCTTGTCAAGGTGATATTTGAGCAGAGATCTGGAAGAGGAAAGTTAGCAAGCCATGCTGATACTATAAGGGAAGAATGAAACAGAGGAACAGGTGCAAATGTCCTGTGGCAGAAAAATATCATCTGGGATTGTTTATACACTCGATGGTGTCCCACAGTTATTTGGAGGTGGGGTCCTTTGGAGGGAACTGGGTTTGTATGAGGTCATGAGGGTGGAGCCCCCATGATGGGATTGGTGCCTTATAAGGGGAAGATGGGACTAGAGGTCTCTCTGCCATGTGAGGGTACAGCAAGAAAGAGCTATCTGTGAGCCAGGACAAGGGCCCTCTCCAAGAAATAACCATGTTGGACCCTGATCTTGAACTTCTAGCCTCCAGAACTGTGTGAGATAGATGTATGTTGTGTAAGGTATCCAGTCTATGGCATTCTGTTGGAGCAACCCAAGCTGACTGACAGGTCCCTTCTCAGCCTGGGTCATCTCAATTGAGTTGTTTCAAACCTATTCTTGAGCCCTACTGAAAATTTCATGTAGTTACTGTACTTGATATTTTAATAATTTTCATGTCTTTATCAATATTCTCTGTTTGGTAAGATATGGTTCTCATACTTTTCTTTAGCTCTTTAGACATTACTTCCTTTAATTCTTTGAAAATAACTGTGGTAGCTAATTTAACATCTTTATTTAGTAAGTTGAATATTTGGGCTTCCTTAGTGCCAGTTGCCTGACTGCTCACAGTTTTCCCTGTGTATGGGCCATACTTTCATGTATCTTTTTATGTCTCGTAAGTCTTTTTGCTTAACACTGGACATATTAAATAATATAATGTGGTAACTCTAGAAATTACATCTCCCTAGTCTTTGCTACTGTTTGTTCAACAACTTTCTTTCTTTCTTTATTCATGGTAGAGTGGATATGCTTGCACATGAGAGCTATACAGAAAAGAGTGATGATACCCTCCATAGGGTCTAGTTTCCATGATCCCCTTCCTCCAGTCCTCCAATCTGTCCAATCCTGGGTGCTCATGCACCTGGCCAGAGGGTTTCAGATGGATTAGACTAGGCATGCGAACTGTGGTTGCTAAGTAGGATCTGGCTTCTCTTGAGCAGTACTCAATAACCTTCTCAAATAAAGTATATGAAGTCCATGTTCTTTGTTGTGTGGCCCCTAGGGGTTTCTGGAAACTTCCAGACAGATCAGATCATAATAATCTCGTGGAATGGGACTTTTCTGGGGCTGTTCTGTACCCTTACGGCCCTGTGCAGGGGCTTATATGCTTCTGATTTTTATAGCTACCATGGAGTTGGGAAGAGGGAAATGGGAAGAGGGAAATGGAAACAGCAGAAAGTTAAAATGATACAAAGGACACAGTTCTCACTAAGATTCAGTTATTTTTCTTGAATTAAACCTCCTTAAATTGTTGCAAACTAAGAGGTTATTTCCAGACTTCTGAAAAAGTTGATTTTGACAATTGTCTATCATTTCTGGTGAGAACTAAATTCAGTATTTGTTTGAAACTTACATTTATAACACAGGTTAAACATCCCTGGCCAAAAGACCAAAATCTGAAATACTCCTAAATCTGGAACTATCAGAGCATCAACATGACAATGCAAATAGAAAATTCCACACCTGACCTCATGTGATGGGTCACAGTCAAAAACACTGCAATAGAAAAATATTGTATAAAATTACCTTCAGGCTGTGTGTATAGATATATATGAAACACAAATTAGTCTCATATTTAGATTTGAGTCTCATCCCTAGAGTATCTCACTATGTATTTGCAAATATTGCAAATCTGGGGCCAGCAGGTGGTTGAAGCACTGGACTCCCACATGGCCGACTGCAGTTCAAGTCCCAGACCTGGCAGTTTGCTTTCTCACTCCACCCTCTCCTCGCTCTCTCTCTTTGGTGAGTACATGTGCCCTATAGCAAATGAAATAAAAGTAATAATAATAATAATTCTTTAAAATAAAATCACAAATCTGAAACACTTCTGGTCCTAAGTATTTTAGATAGGGAGGAATAACCTGTACTTACACGCGGATTTGCAAATATCATCGCTCACCTTCACTTGACCCCATCTTAATCCAACTAACCCCTGTGCTGTTAACTCTTTCCATGTTTGCCCTCTGAGGTAATTCCTGTCTCTCTAGAACACTGGTCTTTGTTCCCAACCCTTTGCCACCTCTAGGTATTTTACTTTCCATGCGCAGCTGAGGCATGAGGACAGGAAAGGACTATTTTCTGATTATAGAGCCGTCATACTTTCCACAGTTAATTGCTTAGAGATTTGACTGAACTATTTTTAAAGATTATTTATTTATTCTGTGAGAGAGAGATAGATTAGAGAGAGAGGGAGGGAGATAAAGAATACCTCGACAGGGTCTTGATGCCGTTCTCCAGCCTCAGCTGGCCTGGGTCATGGGCACACGTCTGTCTGAGGCCCTCAGACACTAACTATGTGGGTCAGCCTCACAGAGCACTGTGTTTTATTGCTGAGTCACTTTCAGGTCCCTAAACTTTATATCCAGATATTATCTATGTTATATCTAAATTTTCAATTTTCTTTCTTTCTTTCTTTCTTTTTTTTTTTTAGAATTATTCAATGTCATTGTTTTATTTTATTTTTTTGAAGTTGAACAGAGAGAGACAGAGAGAGAGAAGGAAAGTGAGAAAGTAAGCTGCCAGGTTCGGGACTCGAACCATAGTCAGCCATGTGGGAGTCCAGCCACCTTAATCACCATGCCACCTGCCATAAATTTTCAATTTTCTTGATACACTTTTTAAAATTGAAGAACGGATATAATGAGCTAACACTATACTGAGGTGTGTGTGAGAAAATTCCAGGGAAGCCAGAGCAAGGGGTGAAGACTGAGGCCAGCAAGCCGACAGTGAGCACCCGGAGGTGAGCTTCTGACCTGTGCAGTTGACTGCCTGGCTGTGGAATGCCCTCAGGAGGCTGCATGGACAAGTTGCTTCTCACACCGCTTCTCAGGAGGGAGAAGAGAAAAGAGTTATCCTCTGGACTCTCTTGGTCTATCTCCTGTGATCAAAACTCCTTTCTCAGAGCATTGGCTTTCCACAGCTCCGGGTCCTACCCCACAGCAAGGACTTCTCAGGTGGGTATAGCCATCCCTTTCCAGGCACCTTGAGGAACTGTATCCTATGCTGCTTCCCTGGGACCCTTCTGGCTGATGCTTGAATAGTGGAGAACTTCTATTTTGAAGGTGGTCTTGGTAGGACTTCCTGCTCACAGATGTGACCACTTTCTTTCATTTGAGTGACCCAAAGCCTTCTTCTGGGCGACAAGAGTCAAGGGCAATGGAAGTTGCCTGGAGCAGGTACGGCTGTGGAGAAGAGCGAGACTGACTGGTTACCTGGTGCATCGATGCTTATGCACTTGGCTCCTGGGTCCTGGTCAGTTCTTCCCCTGCTCTGCCTATGCTTGCATGTACACACTACTCCCTCGGCCCCTTTCTTGGGAGAAGAAGACAGCGATGGCCTGCTAAGAAGCACAGTGGTTAAGTCACTGGACTCCCACATGGCTGGCATGGTTTGAGTCCTGGACCTGGTGGCTTGAAAATCATGCCAGGCGTACGTGGGCATATACCTGAAATTCCAAGAGGAGAATGGAGGAGAAGGGATTGCAGCATAGTCATTGTCCTTGGGGGATGATTTGTCATTTCCCTCTCTCTGCATTTCTGCCTCTCACTGGGAAGTGCATGTGCCTTATGGCAAAAACCTATACTAAAAAAAGAACATTCTCAAAATTAGTGAGTACCAGACCTACCCATAGGCTTTGTTGAACATAGAATGTGGGGTCCCATCCTAGGCCCCCAGAATTCCTGATCCAACAGTCTGTGATGAGGCCTATAATTGCATGTCTTTACAACTTCCTGGTGCTCCTGGTGCTGTTCACCCAGCAAGACCCTGGCAGAGGCACAAGGTATATCAATACTCAGTGGGCCCACCAGTGGCATGGTAGTTAAGGTGGCTAGATCCCACATGGCCTAGTATGTGGTTCAAGTCCCAGACCCAGAGGTTTGGAGAACATACTGAACATGTGTGTACACCCAAAATCCAAAGAGGAGAAATGGAGGAGAAGAGATTGCAGCATGGCCATCTCTCCTGGGAGGTGCTTTCTCCCTTTCCTTCTTTCTGTCTCTCCCTGGTGAGTGCATGTGCCCTATAGCAAATTAATAATAATAATTATAATAAATACACAGTGTCTGTGAGGGAAGATGGGCTAGCCTGCCTGGGTTCAAATCCTGACCAAGGGCAAGTTACTGAAAGGCTCCATGCCTCAGTTTCTCCATCAGAAGTAGGGTGATGATTTATCATGAGGTCTCTGTGGAGTGGTGTGGCTCTGTCAGGACTGTATATCTGTAGCCCACCGTAATGCTTATTTGCTCTCCAGAAGGGGAAATCCACGGAGCCGCATGGCTAAAAGCACATCTGAGCCGAGAATCCTGTCTCCTCCCTCACTCCAGGGGCATGAACTTTGGGGCCATCACTTTTGGACTTTTTAGCTCCTGAAGAAGTAAATGACTCAACCTGGAAGAACCTGGAGGGTGCTTGCAGATCTACTCCTTAGTTTATCCAGAGCCTCGATGGGGAGGAAAGAAGTGCAGGCTTTGGTTTCAGATTGAGCCCTGGCTGGAGGGCTGGAACTGGGCCGCCCCAGACCCGTCTCCTACCAGATCTCTGGGGGACTCGGCTTCCTCAGGTGCGGGCAATGTATGCCTACCTCTGAGGTCGGCAGAAGGATTACATATGATAACACAGTGATCAAACCTCTGGCAAAGTATCCGCACCAGGAAGCCCTCACAGATTTCAGTTGTTGAGCACTGCCGAAGAAGGCATTCTCTGTACGAGGGGACTTTTAAAAGTTTATGGAAAAATGCAATTGAAGTATAAGTTTATTTTAGTTCCAAATATTTTTGAAATCTATGCATGTTTTTTTTTCCATAATACTCATTTTCTGTGAAGTTTTTGAAGACCTTTGTATTGTCTAGTTGGATTAAACTAGGATTTTTTTAACTCTTCAGGAGGTCTTCTGGTGTGTGGGCCCAGGTGTCAGAACAGATGGCTTTGCTGTTTCCTTCATTAAAACTATTAAAAATAAATGATCCCAGGAGTGACCCCACAGCAGGGGTGGCGGCACTGAGGTTCTGAGAAGGGGTGAGCATCCCCAGAAGCCCCCACCTCACAGCATCCTTTTCCTACCCTGTCACCCTTTGATTTCTGTCTATACAGAACAACGCACATTTTCTCTATTGTTTTATACAGTTCTGTTAGTTTTAATACTGTGGTTCCATGTTTATTTTAAAAAATATTTCTGACCATTAGACACCATTTTACTCAAAGCCCTGCTCTCTGGCTTTAATCACTGAACAGTGATTATAGATCAACAAACAAAAGAATTGAAAAATTCTCTCTCTCGTTTTTTAAAAATAATTATTTATTTAATTTTATTTATTTGATTCATTTACTTTATTTTGACCAGAGAGAGAGAGAGAGAGAGAGAGAGAGAGAGAGAGAGAGAGAAAGCAAGCCACCAGGTCCAGGACTCAAACTGTGGTTGGCCATATGGGAGTGTCCAGCACCTTAACCACTATGCCATCTGCTATTCCTGAAAAATTCTCTCTTTATGACTGTTCTCTCAGGGGAAGAAGACAAATCATAAAACAAAAAATAAGAGGCATTGATAATTTATTTGAAAACAACTTTGGGGGATGGCAGGTGGTGTGATGGTTAAAGGCGCTGGACTCCTACATGGTAAACCATAGTTCAAGTCTCAAACGTGGTGGCTTTCTTTATCACTTTCCCTCTCTCTCTCTTTCTGTCAAATTAGAAAATAATAATAAACTTTAAATAAAAATAATTAAAAGAAGCTGTATGCTGGTACATCTAGGTTTTGTTGGACCTGAAACATCATTTTTTGGGGGGGCTCACTTTAATAACAAATAGTATGAGGACCAGCCTTATGGTTGAGTGGTTAAGAGAGGCACATCCGACATGGCTGACCAAGGTTTGAATCTCAACCCTAGCAGCTTAAAAAGCACACTAGGCATGGGTATGTGTGTACCTCAAATCCTGACAATATGAAGAGATGGAGAAGAAGGGATTGCAGTGTGATTACAGTACACTGAGGGGTGTTTCTCCCTCTCCTTCTGTCTGCGGTTCTGTCTCACTCTGGTGAGTACATACACCCTGTGGCAATTAAAAAAAAAGAAACTAATTGACTAAAGGATATGGAAACACAGTATATAGTTGTAAATACCAGATATAGTGTGTGTGAAAGAGGAGAGTCTGAGGAAGGACATTTAGAAGAAAAATAGGGAGGCAAAGCAAAGAAATGTTGTATTATCTGTTGAAGATATTTTGTAGTTTTTTTTTTTTTTTTTTGGAGAGGTTTTTGCTATAGGTTGCGTGCGCTCGCCAGACAGACAGAGAGAGACAGAGATACAGAAAGCGAGAAATCACCCCCCAGGGGGGATGGCCACACTGCAATCCCTTCTCCTCCATTCTCCTCTTGGGATCTTGGGCACGCACACACACGCACCTGGCATGAGTTTTAAGCCACCGGGTCCAGGACGCGAACCGCGATCGACTATGTGGGAGTCCAGCGACATAGCCATTACGCTAACTGCTGGTTCCCGATATTTTGTAGTTTTATCAAGTGTACTAGGGAGAAATGTTCACCTGTTGAAATATTCACTTTGTAAGCCAAATAATAATGTGATTGAATATATAAAAGAAAATGAAATAAAAGAAAAAATACTATGAAAATATGAATCTGAGTTAGCTATAGAAGTGAATATTTATTTAAAAGAAAAAAATCACTATCAAGAATAAGTTTAATAACACACATAATAAAATATAGGCAGGTGGGTCTGGCAGGTGGCGTGGTAATTAAGGTGCTGCACTCCCACGTGGCAGACTGTGGTTTGAGTTATGGACCTGGCAGTGTGCTTTCTCACTTTCCCTCTTTCTCTCTGTCTCCCTCTGGTAAGAGCATGTACCCTATGGCAAAATTAAAATAAAGAAATAATTACTAAAAAAACTAGACAACATAGTATTTTATTCATTAACTACCTGCACTATCTCTTTTTCTCCTCTATATTTTTTGGTATTATATTCTTTGCTCTACTCTTTTTTTTTTTTTTTTTTTTTTGGAGAGGTTTTTCGCTATAGGGTGCGTGCGCTCGCCAGACAGACAGAAAGAAACATAGAGACAGAAAGCGAGAAATCACCCCTCACCCCCCAGGGGCGATGGTCATGCCGCAATCCCTTCTCCTCCATTCTCCTCTCGGGATCTTGGGCACGCATGCACACCCGCCCGGCGTGAGTTGTAAGCCACCGGGTCCGAGACGTGAACCGCGGTCGACTACGTGGGAGTCCAGCGACATAGCCATTACGCTAACTGCTGGTTCCCATGCTCTACTCTTCATATGATGATTTAAAAAAACTTTCTAAAAGAGAAAATAGATGGATAATCTGGCGTTTCTCTAGAATCTGTGGTTAGTATCTGTTATTATTTTTTTTAAAAGAATTATTTTATTTAACTTTATTTGTTTATTTATTTATTTATTTGACTAGAGAGGGAAAGTGAGAAAGCAAGCCACCAGGTCTGGGACTCAAACCACGGCTGGCCTTGTGGGAGTACAGTGCCCCTAACCACCATACCACCTGCTGGTCCCATTATTTGTTATTAATAGTTTAATATTTATTTATTTAAGGCACATAACTCATTATTGGTTAATACTATGCAAAGTTTTGGGAAAATTTTTATCAAGTTCCTTTTTCACATATGAACTTTAATATTTCAAGACAGTTTAAGTTTTCTTGAAAGTGATTATTATTTTTTTTTTTTGGAGAGGTTTTCTCTATAGGGTGTGTGCGCTCGCCAGACAGACAGAGAGAGACATAGAGACAGAAAGCGAGAAATCACCCCCCAGGGGGGATGGTCACGCCGCAATCCCTTCTCCTCCATTCTCCTCTCAGGATCTTGGGCACGCACACACACGTGCCCGGCGTGAGTTTTAAGCCACTGGGTCCGGGACGCGAACCGCGGTCAACTACGTGGGAGTCCAGCGACATAGCCATTAAGCTAACTGCTGGTTCCCTGAAAGTGATTATTCTTAAATATTCTTTGCCTTACATTTCTCATTAACCAGAAGGTCATTAATGTCCTCATTGTAGTGGTATATTATGAGTTTAGCATTATCTTTTTCTTTTGGAGAGATTTTTGCTATAGGGCACATGCACTTGCCAGAGAGACAAAGACAGAGAGACAGAAAGTGAGAAATCACCCTCTGGTGGAATGGCCACATTCAATTCCTTCTCCTCTATTCTCCTCTTGGGAGTTTGGGCACAATGCACATGTGCCTGGCATGAGTTTTAATCCACTGGGTCCGGGACTCAAACTGCTGTCAACCTCGTGGGAGTCCAGTGACGTACCTACTATGCTAACTGCTGGTCCCCAGTTTTGCATTATCTTTATCTGTATAACTATTCGGTGTCATATAAGCAAGAAAATAAAATCTTATTTCAGTGAGTTCCTATGAGTCCTTGTTATTAATTGGCTATTAAATCATTCAAGAATTTATTTTTTTGGATGTTGGAATAATTTGTGTTGTTTCTTTATTCATCTTTATTGCTTTTTAATGTTTTATAGATTGTATGTGTGTTTTCTTTCTTCTTTCTCTTTCTTTCTGTTTTTTTTCTTTCTTCATCTTCTTTTTTTTTGGTTTGCTATAGGGTATGTGTGCTTGCCAGAGACAGGGGTGGGAGAGTGAGAAATCATCCCGCAGGGAAGATGGCCAGATCAAAATCCCTTCTCCTCTATTCTCCTCTTGGGACTTTGGGCACGCACGCATGTGTGCCCAGTGTGATTTTCAAGTCACCTGGTCTGGGACTTGAACCATGCAGTTGGCCATATGGGTGGGATCTGCGTTAAGCTTCATGCCCTCTGCTGACCCTGTGTATTTTCTTTTAGTACTTAAACAAATTACCATCTTTTAAAAAAAGTTCATTTTGTTTATTTCTTGAGAGGGAAAGACACACATACCCATACAGTAGCCTAGATAGGGTTTCACCACACAGCAATCCTTTTCCTAGCCACCCAAGGATTATGGGCACAAGTGAGTATACCAGCATGTGCAGATAGACCTGAAGTTTGAACCTGGGCTTCCAGTAGAGCTCCAAGATTGCACTGTGGCACCCTGTTCTCTGCACCAACATAGCTGGGCCATTAACAAACGTCAAAGTGTTAAGAAAGATACTTTTCGGGACCAGCAGTTGGCGTAAAGGCTATGTTGCTGGACTCCCATGTAGTCGACCACGGTTCGAATCCTGAACCTGATGGCTTAACCTCACTCTGGGCGCATGTGCGTGCGCGCTCAAGATCCCAAGATGAGAATGAAGGAGAAGGGTATATGGTGTGGCCATCCCCCCTGGGGGTGATTTCTCTCTTTCTATCTTTCTGGAGAGCACATGAGTCCTATAACAAAAAATCTCTCCAAAACCAACAACAAAAAGAAAGGTACTTTTCACACATGTTTAAATTAGAGGCCTATAATTTCTCAATTATTTTATTAAAAACATCCTGAAACATCTTTTCAAATTGGACTTAATAGCACATTTAAGTTTCATCAACTTGTGAATATATATGTCTGTTGTGTTTAGAGTTCTCTCTTGAATCTTTTTTTTTCTTTTTTGGAGAAGTTTTTGCTATAGGGTGCATGCACTCGCCAGAAAGACAGAAAGTGAGAAATCACCTCTGGGGGGATGGTCACACTGCAATCTCTTCTCCACCATTCTCCTCTCGGGATCTTGGGCATGCATGGACACTTGTCTGGTGTGAGTTTAAGCCACCGGGTCTAGTATTTGAACCCTGTCAACTACATGGGAGTCCAGCGATATATCCATTATGCCATCTGCTGGTCCCATCTCTTGAATCTTTAAAAGTGCATATGAGAGTCCTCATAATATTGTTATATACATGTGGTAAGGCTTGAACAAGTTTATAATGACATCTCTCTATAATTAAATTTTTTGAAGAAAAAATTTGGTTGATATATGTGCTTAAAATATTTAATCAATAAACCAAAAAAGAAAACACCATATATAACTATTGCAAAATAGTGGCTAAGAACTTTAAATTTTGTGCAGTTTTTTTCTTCTATGCGATTAAAGAAATGAGCTATTTGAGACACATATATTGTAATATTTCTATCACCAAGCTAGGTGAATTGGAAATACAGGCAGAAAGGGTGCTCCTGGGTATCATTTCTACACCAGACTAGCTAGTGACAACTTTACATGAATGTGATTGTGAATTACACACATTTATCCTATTAGACCCAAATAAATGTGAACTCCATCCCCAAGCCAGATCCCCAAAACCATTGCAATTCCAGTTTTACAAGTCATGAGGGAAGTGTGACAGAGGGAAGTTGAAGTGCACAGAAACAGTAGTCTAATTTTTGGGTCCATGTATTGATGTCATTCATCATTTTTTTTTGAAAAAAATTCAGCTAATATTTCTCCAAATATTTGACCTATTCTCTCTCTTCCCTGCTAGGACTCCTAGTACATGTATGTTGGGTTACTAGATATTGTTTCACATAGCTCTTACCCTCTGATTTTTTTCCATACTTTTTACTCTCTGTGTTTCAATTTAGAGAATGCCTACTGACACATTTTCAAGTTTACCACTCATTTCTTTTGTTCAATTTATTGTTAAGTCCACTCATTGAATTCTTCCCTTTGAATCTCTATTTTTTAGTTCCATAGTTTCCATTTAGTTCTTCTTTAGTGTTTCCATTTCTCTGCTAAGATTCTTTATTCTTTATCTATTTTGTCCATATTTCTGTCTAAAAATGTTGAAACATATCTTATTTAGTTTTAACTCTAGCTGGTCATGCCAATTCTAGGTCATCTGTTAGCCTGTTTCTATTGACTCTTTTTTCCTTTGATTATGAATAATATTTTCTGGCTTATACACATGGCTTGTAGTTTTCTATTGAATGCAGCAGTTCATTTTAACAGAATAGAAGAGATGAAAAGAAATAATAAGTCCTCTAAGAAGTGCTTGGTCTTTCATATATCAAGTATCTTGGGTTATGATCTGATACCTTCAATCTAATCATTAGTTGGGTGAAATTAGGGTTGAGGTTGCCGCTAGTTAATTTAGTTCACCTCTAGTTTCAAATATCTTGAGTGTGGGATCACCTTCCCTCCAGCAGGGCTGTGAGGTCTAAGTACCATGACACCACAAGATTCCTCTCTGCTTTCCTATGTTACCTCCTGACTTTCTTGGTCACCATTTACTCAGTAATGTATGGGAGTGAGTTGGCAGGTAAGGATGTTCAGTTCTGTGTTTGGTATTCCTTCAGATTCAATTCTGCCAGATTCAATGAAATCAGCTGTTAATTTTTTAACTTTCTCTTTATTCCCTACAATGTTCTCTGCTTGTAGCAGACTTTACTCTTTGCCCATCTATACCTCCATACTTGGCAACCTACCCCAGGAATGGAAGGAACCACTAGTTTGCTTGCCCAAGATGAATTCATTCCTCTCTGGAATTCAGTTTAACTTGACTTCCTTGAATCTGGAAATTTTAAATGGCTTTAAAGAAAAATGTAATTTAAAGGCTTATCTAGTGCTTTCTTCTTGCTATGGCAGAATGGTGGTCTTTTGCGATTTTTATTTATTTTTGTATTTCTAAGGCGTTTGCCATAGGGAGCATGAGCTTGTTGGAGAAAGACAGAGAGAGACAGTGAGAGGGAAGGTGAACAATCATTCCTCAGAGGAGATGGCCATGCTGCAATCCTTTCTTCTCCATTTTCTTCCTGGGATTATTGGACATACGTGCATATGCACCTGGCATGATTTCCAAACCTCCAGGTTCAGACTCAAACTGCAGTCAGCCAGGTGGGGGTCCAGCACCTTAACCACCATGCCACCTGCTGGTCCTAGTCTTTTGTGATTTTTTTTTTTTTTTTTACATATTTACTGGAAGTAGAAACTATTTATTTTGGGTGGGGGGGGGGAGGTTTTTGTGATAGGGCACGTGTGCTAGCCCTAAAGACAGAGAGAGAAAGAGAGACAGAAAGTGAGAAATCACCCCCAGGGGGAATGGCCATGCTGCAATTCCTTCTCCTCCATCCTCCTCTTGGGATCTTGGGCATGCATGCACACATGCCTGGCATGAGTTTAAACCACTGGGTCTGGGACTCAAACTGCAGTCAACTACATGGGAATCCAGTGACATAGCCATTACGCCAACTGCCAGTCCCAGAAACTCTTTGATTTTATAACATATCCTCTTTTTTGGGCCAGTAGGTGGTGTGGTAGTTAAGATGTTGGATTTCCTTATGGTGGACCATGGTTTGAGTCCTAGACCTGGTAGCTTGAAAATCATGCTGGGCATGTGTGTATTCATGCCCCAAATCCTGAGAGAAGAATGGAGGAGAAGGGATTGCAGTGTGATCATCCCCACTAGGGTGTGATTTCTCACTTTCCTTCTCTCCATCTCTCTCTCTCCTGTGAGTGCATGTACCCTATGGCAAAAACCTTTTAAACAAATCCTCTTTTACATTTTATGTTTCTTTTGAAGTATTATTTATTTTGTTTATATTAGCTCTGTTGTCCCTTCTAATTTATTTTTATTTTTTTCTTTTATAATTTTGTTTTGATTTCTGAAAATTTCCCTTTGTATTTCTTCTCATTTAAAAAAAAAAAAACCTTTTTTTTCTTTCTCTTCCCTTCCTTTCTTCTTTTTTTCTTTTTGTCTAGAGAGACAACCACCCTCATCAGGGTTTCATGCCACAACACTCCCTCCATCCCCAGCTGTTCCAAGACAACCAGGATCACAGACACACATAGGTACACCTGGCTTGTATAGGTCAACCTGGGACCTAGACTCCGATCATCCATATGGCTCACAAAACCACAGAGGATTGTGTTGTTGCTGTACCACGGTGGCTGGGCCATTCTGTGTACTTCTAATTTTATTTGAGTTCTGTCTTCTGTCTTCAAACATCATATAGCTAAATGCTTGAAATTATGATTTAAATAACATTTTATTAACATCTGTCATTTTCATACTTCCTTTCACCTCATTTCAAATATTAGCTTACAGTGTCATCTACAATGGGTATATATCGTTCTGTTATCACTGTCAGTAGAGGCAGAATTATGTTCTTAAACTTTTTTCTCTTGTAATAACTTATATGAGCTTAACTTAGATCCTTTTCTATTGTTCTTTTAAAAAAATTAAAATGAGCTTTAAATATATATATAAATATAAAATGCCTGAGGGAGTGCACACATGAGATTAAGAGAGAGAGAGCATATTCATCCACTAAATGAAGATGAGGCCTGGTCTTGTTGCAGTCCTTTTTCCTCTGATTTTCTATCTTGTCAGAATCCTAAGCATGCATTTTTTTCCCCTCAAGCTACTAAAGCTGGGACTTGAACCCTGATCTTTGGCCATAAGGGATCTGGCTTCCTCTGCACATTGCCTAACCACTGTGCTAAGCCAGCCTAGTTTTTCTTTATTCATAGGAGTGAGGGGGTAGATCAAGATAGGTTTTCTAGCTTCATGGCTTTAGCACTCCCTCTACTGTTGTTTTTATGAAGTGTTAAAAAAATACTGACCAATGTTTTCTCTGAGATCTGACGTTTTGATCCCCGTCCTTGTTTTTCTGAGCCCTTTCTGTTCTTCGTGTCTTTCGTTCCCGTTCTGCTTATTGTGAAGTGTCTGAAAGGTAGCTTTACTGGGCTAGTCTTGAGGGCTCATGGACTGTTCTCTCATGGTTAGAATATTGTTTCCTTTCGCTCTTCTATGAAGTGCATGTGCAGAACTCTCTGCCACTCTCAGACTGAACTTCCCTGCTTTCAGTGACTACAGATCGGCCGTGTTGTAGTTTTCCTGTTCTCTGGACTGTTGGAATCCCAGTTGACTTCCTTCTCTTTCCTCTTTACAGGTCTTCATATCACAGAGGTCTTGTAGCTGTTGGTGGTTTCTGCCACACACTCATATTGTACGATTTATTGGGATACCTGGTCATTTATTTTGATGTAGATGTCTAAGGTCTTTGTCAGTCTTATTTTTATGGAGCAATTTGAAATATTAGAAATATTATATATGATAATCTCCCGAGAATGTTATCATAATTATTTTCAAATGATTACACAAGAGAAAAAGAAGTATTTATTATTTACCTCTGATTCCAGCCAGTTGGAATATTTCTGAAGAAAATAGTTCTCCAGTTTGGTCATATCATATTTATTTGCAAAGACCCCGCACATTCTGATGTGGTTTCTTAGCACCTTGAATTTCCTGTTACGGGATGAATTGTGTTTCCCCAAAAGTTACATGTTTAAGTTCTAACCTTCGGTACCTCAGAATATGACTGTACATGGAGATAGGGACTTTGAGGTGCTTAAAGTTAGATGAGGTCATATGGATGGGCCTTCATTCAATGTGACTGATGTTCTTATAAAAAGAGGAGATTGGGGGGGATCAGCAGATGGCATAATGGTTACATTGCTGGGCTCCCATGTAGTCGACCGTGATTTGAGTTCTGGAACCAGTAGCTTGAAAGTCACACTGGGCACGTGTGTGTGTTTACCCAAAATCTTGAGAGGAGAATGGAGAAGAAGAGATTGCGGTGTGGCCATCCCCTCTGAGGGGTGATTTATTGCTTTTTATCTCTCTGTTTCTCTTATGAGCACACGTGCCCTATAGCAAAAATATCTCTCTTAAAAGAAAAAAAAAAGAAGAAAGCAGGTACAGAAATAAGATTCTGTGAGGACACAGGGAAAAGACTATCTGCAAGTCAAGGAGAGAGGACTTAGGAGTAACTAACCCTGATACCTTGACCTTCAGAACTATGAGAAAAATAAATGTTTGTTGTCTAGACCACCCAGTTTGTGGTTCATTATGGCAGTCTTAGCTAAGTAGTTCTCTCTTTCTCACATATACATGTACACACTGCTGTGAGACCATTCACCAAACCTAGCTGAAAGAACACACCAAGACCCTTGTCTCACTCTTGTTATGTAAGGCTCTCTCACTAGATCTTCCACTTCTTTAAAAACTGATTTTATGGAAAGAATAAGGTCCAATGATTTTTATTTTATTTTTTTTTTGTGATCTCAGTACTTGCAGAACCAGGAAGTGATTGACCTTTTATCTGTTTTCTTATTGTCTGTTCCTATCATGGCTGTACCTAACAGTATTTTTATTATACTGGATATATTCTCTGAATTGAATTTGGAGAATTCTCTAAGAGAGGGATTCCTCCCCCACCTCCATCTCTAAGAGTTTTACTGCAAAGGCTTTCTGGAGAGGCACATGGTACAGAGAAACCAAACTTTATGAGTGGACAGGAATGTTCAAGTCTCGTGTCTGCTGCTCACTGGGGAATGTTGGATAAGGCGCCTGGTGCCTTTGAGCCTTTGCTTTCTCATTTGTACCTGTGAAATGTTGCTCCCCTCAAAGGATGGTCAGAATGGTTACATGAGTTAAGCTGTAATTAGCTTACTGGCACATAACATGCTGTGTTCTATGGCTTCCCTTTTCTCTCCTAACTCATAGTCAGCCAGTCAAAGAAAACTCCAGTTAATTGAATATATGTTTATATTTATGTAAATTAGAAAACATCATCACTCAAAATTGATGTCATCAGCAGGAGTTCAAAGAATGCTTCTTCAAAGTTGGGGAGCACCCCACTAAGCTGGTCCAGAGGCTGTTTCGAGAACTCCATGTGTTGTATTTATTCAGCAACTGGCAAGCTGGTGTCCCCCCTAGTGGTCAATGGAAGGTAACCCATTTCAAGAAGAGACGAGAAGACATTTTATATTGTCTTCTGAGCAGAAGCCTGAAGAACTCTGTCAGTTCATCCTTTCTCTTTATTTACAGGAGCCTGGGAAGCATGAAGCACAGGACACAGACGTGGCCATGGCAGGGGCTGGTGAGAGAAGTTCTGCTTCAGTCATTAGGTCAAGAGGCCTAGTGGTTTTCTTAAAATGTGAAATATTTCAAACACATAGAATGTTCATAACATTTACCACCTAGGTTTACTGAATTAGAACATTTTGACAATTTGCTCCCTATTTTGTTAAGATGCAAAACAAATACATTTGCTGTCAAAGCTCCCCACACACCCTTTCAGAATTATTTTCTCTTCCCTGTTCCTTACCCAGAGATGACCACCGACCCTAATTTGCTGCTTACCTTTGATGTCACTTAAAAATTCTAATAATATCTTATATGTAAATCCATATTTTTGCATTTTCAAATTTATTTTATTGATGTCATGCTATATATTTTTTTTCTAAAATAAAAAGTGCCATTCTCCCTATAGAACTTCTGCAAGAATTTCTCTATTATTTTCTTAGAAGTGAAACTGCTGAGTTAAAGAGCCAGTAAGTATTTGCTCTCTAGAGAGACTGTGCCAAATTACCCTTAAAAAAATCCATGTAAGAGGCCCTGGGGCCAGCAGGTAACATGGGGATTAAGGTGCTATATCCTACATGGCTGAATGTGTGGTTCAAGTCCTGGATCATGTAGCTTGAAAATCACTCTGGGTGCATGTGCGTGTGTGCCTGAAATCCCAAGAAGTAAATGGAGGAGAAGGGATTGCAGAGTAGCCATCTCCCTGGGGGGGTGATTTTTCACCTTTGTTAGACTTCAAAATATTTTCCAATTGATGACTACAAATACAATGATATTTCATAGTGTTTTAACTTGTAGCTTCCTAATTAATAGTTATATTGGGAAGCTTTTTTGTTGTTGTTGTTTGATCTTGTATTTTCCTTTTTTGAGTGATCTGTTCCTATTTTTTACCTCTTATTTTCCTATTGGAATTATTTGCCTTACTGATTCTCAGGAGTTCTATATATTATAGATTAGAATCCCCCTCTTTCCAGCTATGATGATTTGCAAATATCTTCTCCTACTCTGTATTTATCTTTTTTTTTTTTTTTGGTAGTAAAAACTTACAAATTGAATTATATAATACACATGTGAAAATGCACAGGTCATAAGTACAGAGCTCAGTATGTATCCACTTAATATATACTGACTATCTGCACTCTATGGTAGAGATTGTAATATTGGGGGACATAAAAGCAGTGAAAATAGTTAATAATGATAAGACAGTGGGGAATGCAGTGAGAAAAGAGTATAGAGAAAGATAGCAAGAGAATAAATTGAGAGGCATGACATTAGTGGGACACAGATATGGTTTATTACCTGTTGATGACGTGTATAGTTTTCTCAACAGGATTGGTCTGAGAAGTATTTCATGTTGGGTAAAGTCTTTTTTTTTTTTTTTTTTTTTTTTGAGAGGTTTTAGCTATAGGGTGCATGTGTTTACCAGAAAGACAGAGAGAGACAGCGAGACAGGAAGCGAGAAATCACCCCTCAGGGGGGATGGCCATGCTGCAATCCCTTCTCCTCCGTTCTCCTCTTGGGATCTTGGGCACGCATGTAAATGCGCCTGGCATGAGTTTAAGCCACTGGGTCCAGGACTCGAACTGCGGTCAACTACATGGGAGTCCAGCGACATAACCATTATGCTAACTGATGGTCCCAGGGTAAAGTCTTTTTACAAGCAAAATGGTAGTGATTGACTTTAAAAAAATAATCATTGGAATAATAATAATAATAATCAGAAAAAAATGAAAAGCTATTGGATGATGAAGATGGGGATTTTAATGTCTCTGTAGTGACTGATATGCATGGTATTCTTTCTGGTAAAAGAAATGTAATACACTGTAAAGTTATATGAGATTCAATGTAATATAAACAAGATTATAATAATAAATAAAAAAAAAAGTGCGGAGCTCAGTGAATTTTTATAATGTGAAAACACCCATGTAATAACCACCCAGATCAAAACTTAGAATATAAATAGCCCTGTTTCATGACCATTTTAGAGTCTGCCACACCTCAAAGAAAGCACCGTGCAGTAATTTTGTGTTGTTTTGAGCTTCATACAAATGCAATTGCACAGTACAAACTTTGGTTTCTTTTCTTCTCCTTTTTTCTTTTTCTTTCTTTTTTTTTTTTTTTTTGAGATTTTTGCCATAGCATGAGTGCACTTGCTGGAGAGACAGAGAGAAACAGAGAGAGAGAGAAAGCAAGAAATCACCCTCCCAGAAGGATAGCCATGCCACAATTCTTTCTCCTCCATTATTCTCTTGGGATTTTGGGCACACATGAATACACACCCAGCATGAATTTTAAGCTGCTGGGTCTAGGACTCGAACCACAGTCAACTATGGGGTAGTTCAGTGATGTAGCCACTATGTCATCTGCAAGAGTTTTTTGCTTTAGGGTTTGTGCACTTGCCAGAGAGAGACAGAGATAGAGACAGTGAGAGGGAAAGTGAGAAATCATCTCCTCCAAGGGGGGATGACCATGCCACAATCCCTTTTCCTCTATTCTCCTCCTGGGATCTTGGGCACACACACATGCACCCAGCATGATTTTCTTTCTTTTAAAAAATTTTTAATTTTAATTTATTTTATACATTTAATCACTATACATCTCTTAGCTTGTAAATTGAATTTACCCAACATGCATACACTTTACACCAGTCCAGTTGAGGATATGGAACACTTTATCATCAACAGATAATAATCCATTTCTGCACCCCATAAATGCATTGCCTCTCTATTTTTCTCCTTAATTTCTTTCCTGACATTCTTCCCCCCTCTCCCACCCTCTTCCCACATTGTCACCAGTATCCATAATCATTTTCAATGCTTCTATGTCCTAATCTTTCAGTTTCCACTATGGAGTGCAGACTGTCGGTATATATTAAGTAGAGACATATGATGTCTTTCTTTCATAGCCTGGCCTGCTTCACTCAGCAGTAAATCTTCCATATTCATCCACCTCCTATCAAATGCCAAGGACTTGTTTTTTTTTTTTTTTTTTAATGGCCAAATAGTATTCCATGGAGTATATGTGCCACACTCTATCAATCCATTCATTTATTTGTGGACATTTGGGTTGGTTCCATGTCTTAGTAATCATGAATAACGCTGCAATAAACATAGATGTGCAAGAACTTTTCTGACTGAGCATTCTTTTGGCCTTTGGTAGATACCCAGGAGTGGAATTGCTAAATCATATGGTAGTTCTATTTGTAGGTCTTTGAGGTATCTTCATATCATTTTCCACAGTGGCTGGATCAATTTACATTCCCACCAGCGGTGTAGGAGAGTTCCTCTTTCACCACAACCCTGCCAACACTTATCATTTCTTGTATTTTTAATCTTTGCCATTCTGACAGGGGTTAGGTGGTATCTCATTGTGGTTTTAATCTGCATCTCCCTTATGATGAGGGATGTTGAGTATTTTTTCATATGCTCTTTGGCTATTCATATGTCTTCATTAGAAAGCTTTTGGTTCAGCACATTTTACCATCTTTTAATTGGTTAATATATATATATATGTATCTATCTATATATATATATATATATATATATTCTGGTTTTTTTTATATATATATATGTTATATATATTTTATTTATATATTTTTTTTTTTTTTTTTTTTTGTAAGCTACTTGAGTTCCCTGTGTATTCTGGTTATTTTATTTATTTATTTATTTTTGAGAGGTTTTTGCTATAGGGCGTCTGTGCTCGCCAGAAAGACAGAGAGAGACAGAGATACAAAAAGTGAGAAATCATCTCCCAAAGGGATGGCCACGCTGCAATTCTTTCTCCTCCACTCTCCTCTTGGGATCTTGGGCATGCACGCACACATGCCTGGTATGAGTTTAAATCACCAGGTCTGAGACTCAAACCATGGTTGACTACATGGGAATCCAGTGACATAGCCCTTATACCAACTGCTGGTCCCTGTAGTCTGGTTATTAACCTCTTATCTGAAGCATAGCTTACAAAACTATTCTCCCATTCTGAGGGTTGTTGATTCACACCAGTTACTGTGCTTTTTGCTGTGCAGAAACTTCTTAACCTGATGTAATTCCACGTGTCTATTATTTTTTTTTTTTTTTTTTTTTTGCATATATTGAACCATTCCTGCACCCCTGGAATAAAGCCTACCTGGTCGTGATGAATAATCTTTTTTTATATTTGTTGTTGGATACGATTTGCTAGTATCTTGTTGAGAATTTTTGCAACTATATTCATCAGATATTGATCTGTAGTTTTCCTTTCTTGTCATGTTTTTATCTGTTTTGGGAATGAGGATGATGGAGGCTTCATAAAATGAATTTGGGAGGGTTCCTTCCTTTTGAATCCTTAGAAATAATTCGAGTAGAATGTGGGTTAATTCTTCTTTAAAAGCTTTGTAGAATTCAGAAGTGAAGTCATCAGGACCTGGGCTCTTTTTTGAGAGGTTATTTATTACTGATTTAATCTCATGACTTGTTAATGGGTGTATTCAGGATTTCTATGTCCTCTTGAGTCAATCTTGGTAGATTATATGTGTCCAAGAACTTGTCCAGGTTTTATTGTTTGTTGGTATATAGTTGCTCGTAGTGTCCTCTAATGATGTTTTGTATTTCTATTATGTCTTATGTAATGTTGCCTGTTTCATTGCAAATTTGGTTTATCTGGTTCCTTTCTCTCTCTCTCTCTCTCTCTCTCTCTCTCTCTTTAAAAAAGGATTATTTATTTATTTAATTTCATTTGTTATTATTATTTTTAAATTTAACCAGAGAGAGACAGAGAGAAAGAGAAAAAAAAAAAAGAGGGAAAAGGAGAAAGTAAGCCGCCAGGTCTGGGACTCAAACTGCAGTCAGCCATGTGGGAATCCAACGTCTTTAACCACCATACCACCTGTTGGCCCCCTTCCCCCTTCTTAATTAGTCTAGTTAATGGTGTGCCAATCTTTTTTTATCTTTTTGAAGAACCAGCTTTGGTTCATTTATTTTCTGTATAGTTTATTTTCTGTTTCATTTATTTATGCTCAAATCTTTAGTATTTATTTTCTCTTGGCAGTTTTTGGATTTTGTTGTTGTTTCTCCAGTTCTCTGGGTCACAATGTTAGGCTGTCCATTTGTTACCTTTCCATCTTTTTCTTATGCTCACTAGTTGCTATGAACTTTCCTCTTATGACAGCTTTTGCTGTGTCCCATAGATTATGGAAACTTGTGTACTCATTAAAATTTGTTTCCATGAATCTTTTGATTTCAGTCTTTCTTTCTTTCTTTCTTTCTTTCTTTCTTTCTTTCTTTCTTTCTTTCTTTCTTTCTTTCTTTCTTTCTTTCTTCTTTTTTTGAGAGTTTTTTCCTATAGGATGCATGTGCTCACCAGAGAGACAGAAAGCAAGAAATCACACCCCAGGGATGATGGCCATTCCACAATCTCTTCTCTTCCAGTCTCCTCTTGGGATCTTGGACACACATGCACATGCCTGGATGAGTTTTAAGTTGCTGGATTTGGGACTTGAATTGCGGTCAACTGCATGGAAGTCCAGCGATGTAACCATTATGCCATCTGCTGGTCCCATTGATTTCAGTCTTAATCTCTTCAGTAGTTGTGAGGTCATTCAGGAGTAGATTGTTTAGTTTCCATGTGTTTGTGTATTTTGAGTTTTTTTTTTCCCTGGAATCAATATCAAATTTAATTCCATTATGGTTGGAGAGGATGCTGGGTATCATTTCCTATGCCTGTGAGTCTGTTAAGGCTTGATTTGTGCCTTATCATGTGGTCAGTCTTTGAAAAGGTACCATGCAGGAGTGAGAAAAATGTATACTTTGTGTTTTTGGGGTGGAAAGTTCTGTGGATGTCTGTTCAGTCCATTTGACTTATGGTATTTTTTAGGTCCTGTATCTCTTTGCTTATTTTTAGTCTAGTTGATCTATCTCAAGGAGATAATGGGGTGTTGAGATCTTCAACAATTAAAGTGTTGCAGTCTATTTCTCCTTTTAGATCTAGCAGTCTTTCCTTCATGTATTTGGATGCTCCTGAGTTGGGTGCATAGATATTCATAAGCATTATATCATCTTGATTAATTAGTTCTTTTACTACTATATAATGCCTCTCTTTGTCTATTCTTACAGTTTTTGTCTTAAAGCCTATTTTGCCTGAAATCAGTATTGTGACTCCCACCCTTTTTAGGTTTCTATTTGCATGGAATATCTTTTTCCAGCCCTTCACTTCTAGTTTATTTATGTCTTTATCCATGAGATGCATTTCTTGTAGATAACAGATAGAGAGTTTCTGTTTTTTTTTTTTTAAAGAATTATTTTATTTAACTTTATTTATTATTATTATCATTATTATTTTCCAGTTTGATCAGAGACACACACAGAGAGAGAGAGAGAGAGAGAGAGAGAGAGAGAGAGAGGAAGTGAGAAAGCAAGCCACCAGGTCCGAGACTTGAACCGTGGTTGGCCATGTGGGAGTCCAGCGCCTTTAACCACCATGCCACTTGCCGGCCCCATTCAGCTAATCTGTGTTTCTCGATTGGAGAATTTAAATCATTAACATTCAATGTTGTTATCGATATTTCTGTACTTGTCCCTACCATTAAGTTGACAATTTTCTTGATTATTTTTTTGTTCTCTTATTTCTGCCTTGCTTGCATTGTTTCTTGTGAGAGGGCTAATGTTAGTCTGATGGGATAACCTTTGTAAGTAACTTGATGTTTCTCTCTTGCCAATTTTAGTATCTTCTCTTTGTCTGTGATTTTGGCTATGATATGCCACAGAGAAGATCTTGGGTTGATTCTATTTGGGGTTCTTTGTATTTCTTGGGTCTTGATATTTGAATGCTTCTTTAGGTTTGGAAATTTTTCTTCCAGGATTTTATGGGATAGATTATCAATGCCTGTATTATTTTTTTCACCTTCTGGGTTATCAATTACCTGGATGTTTAGGCGTTTAATGGTAGCTAATATTTTTCAAATATTATCCTCATTTTTGGGGACCAGCCGTTGACATAATGGCTATGTTGCTGGACTCCCATGTAGTCGACCGCGGTTTGAGTCCCGGACCTGGTGATTTAAACTCATGCCAGGCGTTCGTGCGTGCTTGCCCAAGATCCCAAGAGGGAAATGGAGGAAAAGGGATTGCGGGATGGCCATCCCTCCTGGGGGGTGATTTCTCGCTTTCTGTCTCTCTGTCACTCTGTCTTTCTGGTGAGTGCACATGCCCTATAGCAAAAACCTCTAAAAAATTATGTTCATTTTTTGGGGCTATTTTCTCAGTCTTTTTGGTAATTTTTTCTAGGTCAGACATTTTGACTTCTACATCCAAGATTCGATCTTCTGCATGATCTAATCTGCTTTTGATACTTTTGAGGGAGGTTTTGATCTCCTGACTTCATCTCTAACAATTCTGTTTGAATCTTTTTATGGTGTCTATTTCTTCTTTCAAATCATGGAAAGACTTCCTCATTTCCTGGAGCTTGTTGTTTCTTTTCTCTTGTACCTTCTGTGGTTTGTTGTCTTCTTTTGCATCTCATTTAGTTTTATCACTATGGATATTCTGAATTGTTTATCTGACATTCCCATGAGTTCCACCGTACTGTCTGTGGATGATGAAGATTGATCTTTTCCCTTGAGGGAGAGATATTTTCTTGGTTTCTCATATTTCTTGTGCTCCTGCACTGGTTTCTGGTCATCTGTTGGATTATACACTTCTTCCTAATTTCTTGGAGTTAATTTTGAGTGTTCAAAGCTATGACGAGGTGATCTGCAATCTCTCTGCAGCTCCATTTGCCTGATGCTCACCAAGCAACCTGCACTTCTGTTGCTGGAACTGGATAATTTAAAGGCCTCCCAGTTCTTAGACAACAAGTGTACCTGGGGCTGAGGAAGATGGCAGGGCACACTGTGCTTCAGGAAACAGTGAAGTCAGGCCTATCCTCGCTGGGGCAGATGTCCCAGTGGAGCAGGAGGGTGGGGACGGGAGTGACTCTCCAAGTCCCAATGAACACACCTGAGAGTTCAATGGCATTTGGGAGGAGATGAGCCATGCTTTCTCTGTAGCTCTGTCTCCCTATAGCCCACCGTTTAGCCAGGCCCATTCTCCCGCTGCATGATTTTCAAGCCACTAGGTCCAGGACTCAAACCATGGTTGGCCATATGAGAGTCCAGCAACATAACTGCTATGCCATCCATTGGTCCTAGTTTTTTTGTTCTTATCACTCAACGTTGCTTATGTGATTCGTTCACAATATTATGTGCGGCAGTGTTTATCTCTCATTGCTATTTAGGATTTCATTGTGTGCATGTACTACTTTCATGAATCTATTTAACTGCTAGAAATATCTGGGTAATTTTCATTTTGAGCAATTATGAATAATGCAGCTGTGAATATTCTGGTACATGCCTTTTGGAGTATGAGTAATAAAAGTGCCAGGTCTTATGCATACACATGTTGAGCTTTAGTAAATGCTGCCTGTGATGATGCTGGGGGTGCATCCCTTCCTGACTGAGCACTCATTCTTCCCCTGTTGGGGGTTGGTTGTTGGTTCTTAGCTGACACTCTTCCCAGCCATTGCACTCAGCTGACAGGAGCTGCCTTGCCAAACGTTATACCCCCAGCCCAGTGGCAGCCCAGATACAAGGACTGGAGGTGTGGCAATAGAACAACTCAACTCCCATAGGTTAATTCTGGGCATGTCTGAAGGACCATCCTAGCTTCCGAGCTCCTTGAGGGAATGCCTGAGGTCTCCACTACAGTGCTGAATAGCAGCAATAGTGAATACTTTAAATTTGCTATTAATATAAAGGAAAAAATGACCTTGTATTTTTGCAACATAGTCCATTGGTCATGTTATATAATTATTTTTGTATTTTCCTAGAATCTATTGGTTCTATTCTACTCTATTTTCTTAAAATTTTTTAGACTTAATTGCATGAGAGATATTGGTCTATAGTTTTATTTTCTCATCTTGTTAGAAAATGAGTAAAGACATGTTTCCTCATACTATATTTCTGAAACAGATTGGTATTTTCTGTCTTTGTTTTTTAATTTTTGCTATAGGATGTGTGTGCCCAACAGAAAGAGACAGAGAGAGAAAGGGGTAAAGTGAGAAATCACCCCTCAGGAGCTATGACCATGTCTCAGTCCTTCTCCATTCTCATCTTGGAATTTTGGTCACACACGCACACGTACCTGGCATATTTTTCAAGCCACTGGGTCTGGGACTCTGTGCAGTAAGCCATGTAGATCCAGCTGCCTTAACCACCATGGTATTTTGGGTGGCCCAGGTATTTTTATTTCTAATTGGTGGATTTACTAGTGAAACCATCTGGACCTGGTGATTTCTTTATAAAGATATTTAAAAATTATAAATTCAAATATTTCTTCTATTCTTATGCTAGCAATTTCAGTATTTTGTGTTTCATAAGAAATTTGTTCATTTTTATCTAAATTGTCACATTTATTTAGTACAGAGTTGATTCTAATATTTCCTTATTAATGTTTTATTTTCTGTAGATACTATAGTTATGACCCCCACCCTTTTCTTTTGAGAGATTTTTGCAATAGGGTTTGTGTGCTTGCTGGAGAAACAGAGAGGCAGAAGGTGAGAAATCACCCCCCCCCCCCCCGCCCCCCCCAGGGAGGATGGCCACACTGCAGTTCCTTCTCTTCCATTCTCCTCTTGGAATTTCGGGCATGCATGCATGTGTGCCTGGCATAAGTTTCAAGCTGCCCGGTCCAGGACTTGAACTGTTACCAGCTTTGTGGGAGTCCAGCATCTCAACCGCTACACCACCTGTTGGTGTTGGCACCATGATCCCTTTCTAAAATCCTGATGTTTGGTAATTTGGTTTTCTTTTTATCCTTCTTTTTTCATTAATATGGCTATTTCATTAAAAAAACTTTTTTTATTATTATTTATTATTTTTTTTGGAGAGGTTTTTGCTATAGGGCATGTGGGCTCGCCAGACAGACAGAGAGAGACAGAGAGACAGAAAGTGAGAAATCACTCCCCACGGGAGATGGCCACACCGCAATCCCTTCTCCTCCATTCTCCTCTTGGGATCTTGGCACGTACACACACGTGCCTGGCGTGATTTTAAGCCACCGGGTCTGGGACTCGAACTGCAGTCGACTGCATGGGAGTCCAATGACATAGCCTTTACACTAACTGCTGGTCCCACAACAACTTTTCTATTTCTTTTATTCTTTTGCTTTTATGTTATATTATTCTTATTTTCTACCTTATTCAGGTTTAAACTTAGATAATTGATGTTAGACTTTTCCTGTTTTTAAATGAATTTATACATTTCTCTCCAAACATGTCAGTATCTCATACCCTTTGATGTTTTCATTTATTCACTTCAAAATATTTCTAATTTTCTCTGTGATCTCTTCTTTAATCCCTGAATTACTTAGAAATGTATTGTTTATTTGTGGATATTCTAGGTATCTTTTTTAGTGATTTCTAATTTAACTCTATTATAGTTAGATTACATTCTTTTTTGGGAGAGGTTTTTTTTTCTTTTTTTTTTTTTTTTTTTTTTTTTGCTATAGGGCGCATGTGCTCGCCAGACAGACAGAGAAAGACAGAGAGACAGAAAGTGAGAAATCACCCCCTAGGGGGGTTGGCCACGCTGCAATCCCTTCTCCTCCATTCTCCTCTCAGGATCTTGGGCACGCACGCACATGTGCCCGGTGTGAGTTTAAGCCACTGGGTCTGGGACTCGAACCATGGTCGACTACGTGCGAGTCCAGCGACATAGCCATTACGCTAACTGCTGGCCCCCAGATTACATTCTTCATATGCTATCAATTTTTTTTTTGAATGTTTTTGCCATAGGGTGTATACATTTGCTGGAGAGGAGAGAGAGAGGGAAAGTGAGAAAGCACCTCTCTGGAGGATCGCCACAGTGCAATCCCCAATTCTCCATTCTCCTCTTGGGAATTTGGGCAAGCATGCACATATATCTGGCATGAGTTTCAAGTTGCCGGGTCTGGGACTAGAACTGCTGTCAACCATGTGGGAGTCCAGCATCTCAACTATGATGCCACCTCTTGGTCCCCAAACTTAGCTTTTTATTCTGCCTTTATATTCCCTTTTTGTTTCTCAAAGTTGTCTTGGCTAGTTTTTAATATCTGTATTTCTTCTGCTGTCTCCTCTGCTCCTCCCTCAAATGTTCACTTAGTTTAGGAACCAGCAGTTAGCGTAATGGCTATGTCGCCGGACTACCATGTAGTCGACCGCGGTTCACGTCCCGGGCGTGTGTGTGTGCGTGCCCAGGATCCTGAGAGGAGAATGGAGGAGAAGGGATTGCGGCGTGACCATGCCTCCTGGGGGATGATTTCTCACTTTCTGTCTCTCTGTCTCTCTCTGTCTGTCTGGCGAGCGCACGTGCCCTATAGCAAAAACCTCTCCAAAAAAAAAAAAAAAAAAAAAAAAAGTTCACTTAGTTTAGTCCTTTAGGTATTTAATGAACTAATTAATGAATGACTTTATTTGATTTAAAAAAATTTGCTAAAGGGTGCATGTGCTCACCAAAGAGAAACAGAGAGAGAAAGAGAGAAAAAGAGAAGGAAAGTGAGAAAGCACCTTCCACAGGGGATGATCATGCTGCAATCCCTTTTCCTCCACTCTCCTATTGAGATTTTGGGTATGCCTGCACACATGCCCCTTGGTGTGTTTTCGAAGCCACTGGGTCTGGGACTCGAACTATGCAATTGGCTATGTGGATCCAGTCACCTTAAACATCATGCCACCTAGCTGGCCCCCAAGTATTTAATTTAAATCACCCTCTCATCAAGGCCTCCCACGGTTGAGGTTACTAAAATTTTTACTATTTTTCTCTGTATTATTATCCCCCTTCTTGGTTTATTTTCCTCCTTAGACCTTGATTTAGTAGTGGGTACTACTAAGTACACTATATATTTTACCTATTTTATTTGCTTATTGTCTACATGAGCATTGCCCCCTTCTCTAGAAGGGAAAATATTTTGTCTGTTTTGTTTACTATGAAAGTTTTAGCACCCGAAACAATGGCAGCCACAAGGCAGACACTCAATGAATATTTATTGAATTGCTAAGGCCAAGGTCTCATCTCCCTTTTCTGCATGAAAATATTGATGGCCACCTTGGTTCAGTGGAGTGGTTTTTGACAAAATCACTATCTTACTAGTCTTTGGTAGAAGACAACTATGTGGTTAGGAATCATTTGTAGCTGATACATCTCTTACAAATCAAGTCTGAGTTAGGCCTCCTTTATCCTTAATGCTGAGTAACCAAGGTTCTATCCCTTCTTTTTTTAAAATTATTTATTTATTTAATTTCATTTATTCATTTATTTATTTTTTTAATTTGACCAGAGAGAGACACAGAGGGAGAAAGAGGGCAAGTGAGAAAGGAAGCCACCAGGTCCAGGACTCGAACCACAGTTGGCCATGTGGGAGTGTCCAGCACCTTAACCTCCACGCCACCTGCTGGTCCCTCTATTCCTTCTTTTTATTTCTTCCTTTCTTTCTTTTATTTCCTTTATTTCGTTCTTTCTTTTCTTTTTTTTTTTTTTTTTTTTTTTTTTTTGAGAGATTTTTTCTATAGGGTGTGTGCACTCACCAGAGAGACAAAAAGCAAAAAGTCACTCCCTCCCCCCCGAGATGCCATAATCCCTTTTCCTCCATTCTCCTCTTGGGATTTTGGGCATGCATGCACATGTGCCTAGCATGAGTTCCAAGCCACATGTGGAAGTCCAGCAGTGTAACCATTATGCCATCTGCTGGTCCCATCTTTCTTTTTTTTTTAAATTGACAGAGAGTGTGTGTGCTTGCCAGAGAGAGACAGAGAGGGAGAAGAGAGAGAAAGAAAAAGAGAGACAGAGAGAAAGTTCTTACCAATGGGGCATGGTAATGCCACAATAGTTTTTCCTCCATTTTTCCATCCCATCAGGATTTTGGGCATGAACGCACATATGCCTGATACATTTTTCAAGCCACCAGGCCAATATTTGAACTGAGCTCAGCCATAGGGGATTGAACTCTCTATGCACTGTTTTTACCTGCTGTGCTACGAGGCTAGCCTAACTCCCTAAATTTTATTATTAATTTCCTGGACTGATCTCTTTAGGTCTGTAACCTCATCGTCAGCACATACCTAGTTTGGAGCAGGTAATCGAAACCGTATTTTGAATAAAGAATGCACAGTGACTTATAAGTGATGACTTTAGGAGCAAAAAATTTATAAAAGATATTATGGTCTCTAGAAAAGCAAATTAAAATGTTGATATAATTATGTAGTTAAATCATAAACAATAAATCACAATGAATTTTTCCCAGGTTACCTAATTAAGCTAGTTTTACCCACAATTGTCCTCATAGGCCATCTTGTGTTGCCCCAGGCTCAGTGAGATGAATTTCCAGCTTCTACTCTGTAGGACTTGGCATCATTTCCACAACCTTTTTCCTAGAGATGGTTAATTTGCACTTACCCCACAGAGGCAAGAAGTGCAGCTGGGGATTGCAAAACTGCATTTAGGACATGGAATTTTATAGACACTACAAACCAACAGATCTGTCAGCCCCACTCACACCATGTACTTCTACTCCAGGGCAAGAAGTCCTTGCTTCTCTGGAAGCAAAAATATTTTTTTCCAGTTTATAGAAGGTCTTAAAAATTGTCCCCTGAAATATAGTTACACAAGGCATCCTAATAACTGAAGGCAACAGTTTTTTGGTATTCATTGACATAATTCTTCATCTAGATAAACATATGACCTATCTTATACACATCTACATTTATTTTTACCAATTGGAGGAAGGAGAATTGAATCGCACATTTCTTGCTGTCTCTGAGGTCCCCAGGGCATCCTGCCCCTTACTTTCACCTGCAGGCCTATGATCCACACTGGAGATCCTGAATCTTGCCTTGTCTCTGCGGTGGCTTTAGCATCCTTAAACTCTTGGCTGTCTCTGGCTCCAGGTCCCCTCAGGGCAGCTCCAGAACCGGTGCTTGCTGCCACGTCCAGGAGGAAGGAGCTGAGTGTTAAGAGCGCCCACCCAGAAGGTCCACTTCTGAGGCCTCATGGGTCTGCCCATCTCCTGGGAGGGGAGTTTGTTTGAGTTACTGTTCTGAAGCCTCATGCTGAGGTCCTTCGGGTCTGGCCAATTCCTGAGTCAGCATGGATGTAAATACCAGATACAGTGTGTGTGAAAGAGTAGGTTCTGAGGAAGGACATTTAGAAGAAAAATAGAGAAGCAAAGCATTAATGGGACAAAGAAATGTGGTATTATCTGTTGAAGATATTTTATAGTTTTATCAACTGGACTAGGGAGGAATGTTCACATGTTGAAATATTCACTTTGTAAGCTAAATAATGTGATTGAATGCATAAAAGAAATTGAAATAAAATGTAAAAAAAAAGATGCTCACTTTAACCAAACTCTTTATAGCGGTCAAAGACATGATTTACATGAAAGTTTCTATGACTATGAGGGAGAGAGAGAAAAAGACAGAGAGAGAGAAAGGGGAATGAGAAAGAGAGAAGGAGGGGAGAAAGAGACAGAGACAGGAAGAGAGAGAGACAGAAGGAGGGGGAGAAGGAAAAAGAAAGGAGAGGGATGGGGAAGAGAGAGAGACTAAAGGGGAAATAAGTCTAGATAGCTACACAGATATAGACACATACATACACATGTGCACGCACACACACACACACACACACACACACACACATGCAGAGTGGATTTGGCAGCAGGCCCCTCCTCTGTCTGGTCTTGGGGCTGATTCTAAGGACGTAGGGGCCTTGTGATTTGTAATGGGGGAAACCTAATTTGTAGTTACCTGTACCTTTTAAAATTTTTTTAAAGAAGTAACCTTATTTCCTTGTTTCACAAATAAAGCTGGCTGAGTTGGTTTCTGGTGATCAGTTGAAGAGACCAAATCCCTAAAGAATTATTTTATTTTAACTTTATTTATTTATCTTTAATTTTGACCAGAGAGAGACAGACTGAGAGTGAGAGAGAGAAAGTGAGAAAGCAAGCCACCAGGTCTGGGATTCCAACCACGGTCAGCCATGTGGGAGTCCAGTGCCCTTAACCACCATGCCACCTGCCGGCCACAGTTACCTGTACCTTTTAAGACCCATTTTACTCACACAAAAACAAATAAGGCAACGATAATAATTACCGCAATGACAGTTACTATTATACTGTGTTCCGTGTAACACCTCTCCTTGTCAGCGCCTACCCTGGGGCCTTAGTTCCTTGTAACCAGGAGAAGGACGGGAGATGTGGCAATGCAGGGTGGCACTGCTCACTTCAGTGGGAGGCCATGCTGGGCAGGTGATGCTCTTCCACCTTGAGTCAGAACTCATCAACACCTGAATCCTGAGGCTGAAGGCGCCTGAGCCAGGACGGCAGGTGCCAGAAGGTGCACGCCTCCCACTCATCCTATGCAGGCACCCATGCTCCAGTCACACCTGCCCCTCAGGTCCCCTGGAGTGATACCTAATATAGCCCAGAGCTTCACGACTTAAACTGGTACTTACAAGATAAATGTGGTGGGAACAGACATAAAACCCATTTCCCAAATGGCCTCACAGCTTCCTCCATGCCTTCTGGAGGAAAATGCTTGTTTTCTTCCAACTGCAGACCCCCATCAGGACTGGGGAGGTACAGCACTGTGTTCTTCACGGATACCACAGCCACAGGGCAAGGTCTCATGGGCAGGGCAAGGGGCTGAAGCCAGGGGAGAAGCAGCAGTTTCTATTTCCTGGTAGAGAAGGAAATGAGCTGGGTCCTAGCAGGGTCAGAGCTCTTTTTATTTATGAGATCTCTCTTAACTTCCATAAGCCTACATTCAAGTCGGCACCACCCCCGCTGCTGTATTTAGAATCTCCACCCGAGAGGAGGCCAAACAGTGGTACAATAGTAGAACACGATGCTCTGCAAGGCTGACCCAGATGGGTGGCTTCTGGGTTCACATCTGGAGACCTCTCAGCTTATGCTTGGCCCCATGATCTGGCACTGGCTGAGGCTGGGATGGATCAGAGAATTAGTTAGTTAAATTGGTCAGAGTGCTGTCTGTCCTCTTTGTCTCTCTTATGGAAAAAAAAAAAAGAAATAAATGAACTTTAAAAAAAAAGTCTCCATGGGTGTAACGTAACCTAAAGCGTACCTAAGTCTTTAGGTATGGAGATGCGGGAGCTGACCCTGTAGCCTAGTGGTTAAGAGAGCCGGAGCCCACATGGCCAAGAGTGATTCAAATACTGGCCCCAGAAGCTTAAAACTACACATGTGCGTGTGCGTGTGTGCCCAAAATTTCTGGAAAAGAAAAGATTGCAGCATAACCATGCCCCATTGGGGGTGGTGGTGGTAGTGGTATGCTTTCTCCCTTTCTTTGTCTCTCTCTTTTTCTGTCTCTGGTGAGTGCACATGCCCTCTGGCAAAACAAAACAAAACAAAACAAACTGTAAAGTAGAACAGCCATCAGACCTAAGCAGTCCTCTCTCATCCTGCCCTGATGTCTAACTTTCTGTCCTGAACAGATGACCGTGGCCGAGGTTTCCAAGTGGCAGAGCTGTGCCCTAGCTCAGTGCTGGAACTTAGGTCTCAGTTGTTCTGCTCTTCTCCATCTACCTAAGAAGCTGCTCCTTGCTGTTTGCAGTAGGAGCGGGGTAAGGAAGGGGGAGCCCCATGTTGCATCCTGAGCTGCCTGGGTGCTGTGCCATGGGAGAGTCTGGAACCCCCTGCAGGGAGAATCTCTCTGGCCTTGCTGACTTGGGTATGTTGACATACAATGTACGTGTGGTCCCAGACAGAGCTAGCAACGAGCACATTCATTCATTCATTCCACGGTGTTTACTATGTGATTGCTTCATACCAGACACTTTCCCGGGCACTATGGCAATGGATGAAACATAAGCTCCTGGCCTTGTGCACTTAGATCCTAATGGAACAGAGAAACATGAGCAAATAAACAGGAAAGGTATGGATTAGATGCTGGGGCTGCTGTACTAAAGTGCCTCAGGCAGGGGGCCTCAAACAGCAGAAATGTTTACTCTCACAATGCTGGAGACAAAATCCAAGGCTCCTGCAGCTGAGGGAGGATCTGCTCCAGGCCTTTATCCTTGCCTTGCGATGATGTTTTCTCCCTGTGTCTCTTTTTTTTTGCCTTTTTTTTTTTTTTTTTTTGGAGAGGTTTTTGCTATAGGGTGCGTGCGCTCGCCAGACAGAGACATAGAGACAGAGAGATAGAAAGCGAGAAATCACCCCCCAGGGGGGATGGTCACGCTGCAGTCCCTTCTCCTCCATTCTCCTCTTGGGATCTTGGGCACGCACGCACATGCGCCCGGCGTGAGTTTAAGCCACCGGGTTGGGATGATAACCGTGGTCAACTACGTGGGAGTCCAGTGACATAGCCATTACGCTAACTGCTGTCCCTCCCTGTGTCTCTTCAATGGTGTATCCCCTCTGTGTCTGTCTCTGTGTCCAAATTTCACCTTTTTATAAAGACACAGCCATATTGGATTAGGGTCCATCGTAAAGACCTCATTTTGACTTGATGATCTCTGTAAAGACTCTATCTCTAAATAAGATCACACTGAGGTACTAGGGGTCAGGACTCCAGTATACCTTCTTTGTTGGGAGTAGGGTGGGGGGAGGAAAGGGGGCACCACTCAGCTTGTGACAGGAACGTATTTGAGAAGATAGAGAGCAGGCATGGGTAGGTTTGAAGTAACCAGCAGGCCAATCCAGGTGTTGCAGGGCCCGACTCTCTTCCTCACTTCTGGTGGTGGCTGGTCTTCCTTGGCCTTCCTTGGCTTGCAGCTGCGTTGCTGTCTCTGTTTCTGTCATCTCACGGCCTTCATCTCTCTGTGTGCCTGTGTCTTCCTTTTTTAAAAAAAGTGTTATAGGATATTAGTACTCACTGGAGACGAGAGAGAGAGAGAGAGAGAGAGAGAGAGAGGGAGGGAGAGATCACTCCTTTGGGGGATGGAGAGAGACAGAGAGAGAGAGAGAGAGAGAGAGAGAGAGAGAGAGAGAGAGATATCACTCCTTCAGGGGATGGCCATGCTGCAATCCCTTCTTTTCCGTTCTTCTCTTGGGACTTTCGGGTGTGCACACACACACACACACACACGCCAGCATGTTTCTCAAGCCTCTGGGTCTGGGACTCAAACTGAGCACTGGGCCATGAAAGAGCCAGCTGCCTTAACCACCACATGACAGGACAGCCCGAGATGGGCTTTCGTTTTGTGGAGTGAAAATGACATGGTTCCTACTGATTTAATTGAACACAGGGTTTGCATTCAGAAGTCCCTGAGGGAAGGACAGTGGGTAGAATCAGTAGGTGGGGTCTCTCAGATGTCAGATTCTCAGGGAGCTTTGGACTGTGCTGAGCCGACCTGAAACCACCAACACCGAACACAGCTGTCACAGCCCTACCTCCCTATTCCGTGCCCCCTCGGGGCTCCCCGCTTTGGAATGTCCGGCTCCTGCTTCTTCCTCCTCCCGTATCCCATCAGGCCAGCTCTGGCAAGGGTCTCCTCCTGCAGCCTCTGCTGTGTCTGTCATTTTATTTTAGTTTTTCCAGGTTTCTTTCTTTCTTTCTTCCATGAATGAATCAAAGAAGAGAGAGAGAGAGAGAGAGAGAGAGAGAGAGAGAGAGAGAGAGAGAGAAACAGCACCCCTGACAGAGCTCGACATTGCAACCTTCCCCCAGCTCTGAGTGACAACCCGGAACCTTCCCATGAGGCTCAGCCTCGCAGAGCATCACTTTTTCCCTCGGGGCCCCCTTCATCACTTCTTATGTCCGATCACCACCCACAGGAGCCCTTTGCATCCATTTCTGGATGTCATCGCCAGCCTTTCTCAGCTTCCTAGCCTCTCTGCTCTCAGGGGAAGCTTCTCAACACAGCCTGACTGTCAGTGCTCTGTGTCGAGTATTCACGCTCGGAGCTAAGTGGAGCCACGCGGCCCTTCTCCTGCGTCTGGGCTCACATTCATCCTGTCTAGGTGCCCGGGCCTCTGCTCCCTGCCTATGCCGACACCCCACTTCCATGGGACGTGGGGAGCAGTCTTGCTTCAATTCAGGCCATGGGGGGGTGTATTGCCACACCCCGGTCACAGTGTCATACTATTGCTGGGATTTGGGGACTTCGGGCAATTTGGATTGTGCTCTGTGATGAAACGGTGAGCTCTGAGATTTCTCAGTCAGATGCCATCAGGGAAGCCTTCTTGCAGACACGGGGAGGCCTTCTCTCACAGAAGACAACGCCTTTTGACATCAGAAGGCTGCTGCTTATTTCAGTGAGATTCCTAGTCTTCTTAAACCTAATATGCATAATCTTCTTATTTTTGAGGTTGAATTAGTTAATGTGAGAGCAACTTTAGGGAGAATGATAACTCCAAATCATGCCCCAAATATTGTCTTAGAGGTGCTGATAAGCAGTCAAGGTTGCTAAAGGAATAATTGGAAGAGGCTGCACAAAGTCCCCTCGGTCTTAATAAAGGCTGACATTCTTAATTTGGGGTGACGGATGAGATTGACAGGCATTTTGACAGACCCACCAGAAATAATTTTCCCAGTCTGCATCTTTTCTAGGTAAATCCTTGCCATTCAGGCATTCAAGGCTTACAGAAACTCCTGTTAGCAAATGGGCACTGAATGCCTGGAAATCTTCATTTCAGATATCTGAGGGGTCCCCACAAACATGGAGAGATTGCCCCAGGTTGTGTCGGGTAGATGCTAGATCAGATTGTAGACGGGAATCTTGGCTCCCTGGAGTCTTAGCTGCTATACCTGGGATGGGGTACCGAAACTTTCTGAGCCTCAGTTTCCTCATCTCCAGGATGGAGATGAGTAAGCCTGGCTCAAGAGGTGTTATGGGAGTCTCTCAAATGCATGTGTGCGGTGCACTTAGTGCCCGGCGTCTGGAGGTGCAGTGGCAGCTGTCTCGCTCTGCACCGGCTGCTCGCATGCCGGCCTTTCTGTGTTAACCATGGGTGCGTGGCCGGCCTGCCTTTGTTTCCTCTCAGTTGCTTCCTTTGGGTAGGGATGAGAAACGGGTGGCAGACTCCAGGCTGAGGGGAATCTGCTGGCTCCAAGCAGGGTATCGGCTGATGGAATTACAGTCTGGGAGGCTGAAAGGTCAGGGGTGGAAGGGACTTTCTCCTCTTCACATTCTTGGAGCTGCTTTTCAGGATCAGAAGAAACATGGAGCTGCCCTTGAATCTAGAGGCGGCAGTGGCCATCCACCCTGTGCTGTGTGGCACTGCACTCCGGGATAGGGCAGGAAGGACAGGGCCAGTGATGACCTGTCTAAAGATGGTTTGCATCAGTCTCAGTTGGGCAAAAAAAGTGAAGGGATGATTGTAGAAGGTAGGTCCTGGTAAAGAGTCAGTGGCCACTGAGCTGTGCTCCGGTTGCTTCTCTAGGGCTCTCTGCTTCAGTTCTCTGGGGTGCAAATTCCAGAGGACAACGTGGGCTTTCCAGTGCACTGACCTGAAAGGCAGTGGAGGATAACACTGAGTGGCTGTCACTGCAGAATGCAGTTATAGTCCCTCCACTCAGCTAAGCTGCTGCTCCCAGCGTCTCATCTATCCTCCCAAGACTACTCAGTGAGAGGTCCTGCTCGAGAGATTCTCTGCTGAGGATGTTGAGGCTCAGAGAGGTTGGGTCACTTGCACAGTGATGTGCGGGAGTAAGATGCAGAGTCTAGAGACACAGCCTTCCACACCCAGAGCGTGTAACCACTGTGCTGCTTCTCTCTCGCGGGGCTTTCATCCCCTGACAGCTACGTCTGGTAGCCTGTGTGGTACCCAGGCCACCTGAGCAGGGAGAGTGGGTTCAACACCCTGCAGGACCCATTCTACCAGCGCCTGAGGCTGCAAAGCTGGAGACTTTACTCTCCCACCACCTGCCCTCCTTCTTCTCTAAGAATAAAGGATCCCATATCCTGCCTTCTCCTTCCAAGGACCCCCCATAATTTCTGTGGCCTCCCACAGAGAACCCCCCTAAAACTGTGAGCTGACTTCATACAGCTGCCCTAGAGGCTATAGCCAAAAGGGAAGGCAAAACAAACCTCAACACTATGTATTTTTTGTTTTCTTAAGATGCACAGGGAAAAGTGTAACTAAACAGCAAGGCGTACAGAAGAGCAAATATCGCTCCGTGGACTGGTTTCTGTTCTTTCCTAATGCACTTTGGAGGATGGCTGACCTTTCTAGTCATCGCATTATCTCCCTCTGAAGGGTAGCAGTGTGCAAAGTTTCCTGCCTTTTATTTGCTTTACGGTGGAGACTGCCAAGTGCTACAGAGGTGGTTTACATTTGGATCATGTTCCAGGTTATGCAAGATGTCCCCTTTGGTAGACAATGCCAAATTCCTGAACTCCTAGTCCCCTGTCCCCTCCTGCCTTCCCTCCCTCTCTCTGCTGGATTCACAGTGGGGACGGTCTGGGTATTCTTTTCTCTCAGTGGTCATTCGGAGTTCATAAGCATTTCCAGTCCCCTTTTCCTGCACCAGTCCTCTGATTTGCTGGCAGTACGGGGACAGTATGGTGGAGCAGCCCCCTACTCCAGAGCCCAACAACCTGGGCTTGGCCCTAGAGCAGCCTCTACTTACCCTGGTGACCTCGGGCAAGTCACATTATCCCTCAGAATTTTCCTCATCATACAGTGTGGTAATAATAGCACCTACCTCATATGCTTGGCATGAACTGAAAAGAAATGTGTTGTTCATGCATTCATTCACTGTGAGACAAGGACAGTGGCTATAGCAGCAAAAATACAAAGGGAATGCTTATTATTCATAATGCCTTTCTGACAATTCAGGGTGCTTGCTATGATTTGAATGTGTCTCCCTCAAATGTATGTGATGAAATTTGATTGTGACCAGATTAAGAGGGTGAAAACTTAATCTGACTATGAGATTATGTGGTGGGGCCTTTAGGAGGTGATTGGGATTAAGGTCATCAAGATGGGCCCCCATGATCGAATCATGGTGGCTTTGTAAGAGGGAGAGAGATCAGAGCTGACACACTCTCTTTTAAATTTTTTAAAAAAAATTTGCTAGAGGTCTCATGCACTTGTTAGAGACAGAAAGAGAGAGAGAAAGTGAGAAAGCATCCTCGATGGGGGATGGTCACACTGCAATCCCTCCCCCTTCATTTCCCTCTCTCCTTGGGATTTTGGGCATACATGCACACATGCCCAGTGAGCTTTTCAAGTCACTGGGTCTGGGACTTGAACTATGAAGTTGGTTATGTGGAATCTAGCCATCTTCACCACCATAGCTCTGGCTGGCCATGACACACACTCTTGACCTCTTGCCTTATGATCCTCTTTGCTGCCTCAGGTCTCTGCAGAGAGTGTCCACTAGCAAGACAGCTTCATCAGATATGGCCCCTTGACCTTGGACCTCTAAGACTATGAGTTAAAGAAACATCTATATATTTTATTTTATTTTATTTTATTTTATTTTATTTTATTTTATTTTATTTCTCTAGGTTGCATATGCTCGCTACAGAGAGAGAGAAGGAAAGTGAGAAAGCACTCCAGGGGGATACCCTTGCCCCAATCCTTTCTTCTTCATTCTCTTCTTGGGATTTTAGGCATGCATACATATGTGCCCACTGTGTTTCTTAGGCCACAGGCTCCAGAACTTGAACCGCCATGTGGGATTCAGTCAGCCATGTGGGATTCAGCTGCTTTAAGCACTAAGCCATCATCTGACCTGAAACCAGTTTTTCTTTTCTTTCTTTTTTTTTTCCCTTTCTTTCTTCCTTTCTTTTTCTTTCTTTCTTTCTTTCTTTCTTTCTTTCTTTCTTTCTTTCTTTCTTTCTTTCTTTCTTTCCCTCCCTCCCTCCCTCCCTCCCTCCCTCCCTCCCTTCCTTCCTTCCTTCCTTCCTTTCTCTCTCTCTCTCTCTTTCTCTCTTTCTCTCTCTTTCTTTCTCTCTCTATTTCTTCTTTCCTTCCTTCCTTCCTTCCTTCCTTCCTTCCTTCCTTCCTTCCTTCCTTCCTTCCTTCCTTCCTTCTTTCTTTCTCTTTCTTTCTTTCTTTCTTTCTTTCTTTCTTTCTTTCTTTCTTTCTTTCTTTCTTTCTTTCTTTCTTTCTTTCTGTGTTTGCTATTGGATGCATGTGCTCACCAGGGGAAGAGAAAGAGAGAGAGAGAGATCACCCCTCCTTCCCAGGGGAGATAGCCATGTCACAATCCCTTCTCCTCTATTCTCCTCTCTTCTCCTCTTGAGATTTTGGACACACGCACACATGTGCCTGGCATGATTTTTATGTCGCTGGGTCCAGGACTGGAATTGTGCAGTTGGCTGTGTGGAATCCAGCCGCCTTATCCACCATGCCACCTGCTGACCCAGACACCTGCGTTCTTAAATTACATGCTGTAGTATTTAGTTCTTAGTGACAGAAAACGGACTACAATAGTGCTATAGCAAATATTTTCTTCAAGGAATCTAGACACAGACTGAATTGTTACTGTTCAGATTGGGGAACTATGAACCTTGATCAGGGAAAGCATGGGTTAGCCAACAGTGTGGCTAACCCCATCTTTATTCCCTTCCTTAGAGTCCATGGTTTTGGTGTGGATTTTCCTTTTGTTGAGGACTTGAAGCTTCGAGGTTTTGTATTGAGTTCCTAGGCTGCTGCAGCAAATGTAAAGACTTTAAATAACAGAAACAATAGAAACTTATTCTCTCACAGTTCTGGAGGAGAGAAGTGTAAAATCAAGGTGTCAACAGGAAGAATCTATTCCTTGCCTCTTTTAGTTTCTGTTGGCTCCTTGGCTGTGACAGTAGCCATCTCCTATCTCTGCCTCCACCTTCACATGGCCTCTTCCTGTATAGTCTCCTCTTAGAAGGATACCAGTCATTTGATTTAGGGCAACCTTATGCTCTCATTTCAATTCTTAACTAATTATATTCTCAAGATCCTGTTTCCAAAGGTTTCATACATTCTGAGGTTCCAGGAGGACATGAACTTTGGGAGGATACTATTCAACCTATTACAGATGTTGATATTGTGGTCAGCATGGCAAAGCATGACAGCCATCCATGGTGGCCTGGAAGTTCCTTCCTCCAGGCCCTATTTGTGGGGACACACCCACAGCACTGGTTGAGCTGGAGGTCACACTGTGATCACAATGCAGACCTTTTTCCTTCATTTCTCTATCCTGTCAGGATTTTGGGCACATTCACATATGTTCCTGGTGTGTTTTTCAAGCCTCTGAGCTCAAGACTTGAACTGAGGTTTCTTTTTCCCATTCCAGACTGTGTCAGGTCCACTTGTTGGTCTCTAAGACCTGAAGGTTGACAACTTCTTTGCATCCGGGAGGCCGCTCCCAGAGACTCTGCAGCCGTCACCATGCCACAAAACGAATATATTGAATTGCATCGTAAATGCTGTGGGTACCGTTTGGATTACCATGAGAAAAAGAGAAAGAAGGAAAGTTGGGAGGCTCATGAATGTTCAAAGAAGGGAAAAAAGATGATTGGTCTGAAGGCTAAACTCTATCATAAACAGCGCCATGCTGAGAAAATACAAATGAAAAGACTATCAAGATGCATGAAAAGAGGAACACCAAACAGAAGCATGATGAAAAGACTCCACAAGGAGCAGTACCTGTCTATCTGTTGGACAGAGAAGGACAGTCCCGAGCTAAAGTGCAATATGATTAAACAAAAACGGAAAGAGAAAGCGGGAAAATGGGAAGTCCCTCTACTCAAAGTTGGAGCCCAGGGAGAAACAGAAGTATTAAAAGTTATTCAAACAGGAAAGAGAAAGAAGAAGGCATGGAAGAAGATGGTTACAAAAGTCTGCTTTGTTGGAGATGGCTTTACTAAAAAATTACCTAAATATGAAAGACTCATTAGACCAATGGACTTATGTTTCAAGAAGGCCCGCATAACACATCCTGAACTGAAAGTCACCTTTTGCTTGCCAATATTTGGTGTAAAGGAGAATCCTTCGGGGACCAGCAGTTAGCGTAATGGCTATGTCGCTGGACTCCCACATAATTGACTGCGGTTCATGTCCTGGACCCGGTGGCTTAAAACTCACGCCGGGCGTGTGTGCGTGCGTGCCCAAGATCCCGAGAGGAGAATGGAGGAGAAGGGATGGCGGCGTGGCCATCCCCCCTGGGGGATGATTTCTTGCTTTCTGTCTCTCTTTCTCTTTCTGTCTGTCTGGCGAGCGCACGTGCCCTATAGCAAAAAAACCTCTCCAAAAAAAAAAAAAAAAAAAAAAAAAGAAAAAGAAGAATCCTTCATTGTCACTATATACAACTTTGGGTGTTAATCACCAAAGATACTGTCATTGAGGTGAGTTGGGCCTTGTGACACAAGGAGGCAAGGTTATTTGGGGGGAAATATGTCCAAGTTACCAACAATCCTGAAAATGGTGGATGCATAAATGCTGTCTTACTGGTTTGCTAGCAGTTGCATACAAGGAACTCCTTGTAATTTTTGAAGATGATGCATCAATCTGGAAAACCATCATGACTGGTGTTTCTGAATAGAGCTGGTCTTACATTCTGCAGTCATGTTGGATCTGGTTCCCTGCGCACAGTGCTTAACCACTGCTCTATGGGGCCAGCTCTAAAAAAAATTAATTTCAAAAGATCAGAGAGGTAATTATAATATATAAATGTGAGAAGCTGGTGATGGGGGAACCAGTAGTTAGCATAATGGCTATGTCACTGAACTCCCACATAGTCGACCGCGGTTCATGTCCCGGACCTGGTGGCTTAAAACTCACTCCGGGCGCGTGTGTGTGTGTGCCCAAGATCCAGAGAGGAGAATGGAGGAGAAAGGATTGCGGCGTGGCCATCCCCCCTGGGGGGTGATTTCCCGCTTTCTGTCTCTATGTCTCTCTCTGTCTGTCTGGTGAGCGCACGCGCCCTATAGCGAAAACCTCTCAAAAATAAAAAAATAAAAAAAAAGAAGTTGGTGTTGGGATGCAAAAACACTCAAACTGAGGTCTTTCTGTTCTGTTTCTTCTTAACCTCCTTATCAGTGTCTTCACCTCTCTGGGGCTTTGTTGGCATTTGATTCAGCCTGTTTCGTGCACCCACAACAGACTTGAGGGTTCCTGGCAGCCATCTGGGACCAGGTTCTGGCAGGCAGTTTTAGCCCACACCGCCTCCCTTTAGGTGCTCATGGGGCTTGTCAGTATGCCTTTCTGGGCTCATGTATTACTTCAATACATGAAGGTAGAATCTGTCACCTTGGGACCGACAGCTTTGTGCACAGAGACGTTAGCTGCAGGTGAACGAGTATCTAATTTGGCCTGACCCATGTAGGTGAATGCAGAGCCCAAGGTCTCGCTTCACCTTCACTTGCTGACAATTTGGCAGTGGGGAGGGAGGTTCCACCTAATTTGTTTCTCCTGGATCTTTGGCCCTGGCAGTAACCCTTTTGCATTTTGGGGTGTGGATAAGCCTTTGGAGACTGCTGTTCTATTTGACATCAATTTCCTTGGTCACACAGTGTCCGAGGGCTGTCTAAGTAGCTGTCCGCCTGCATTTCTCATTGCAGGCTTCTCACTTTCAGGGCTTGTTAAGGCACATTAGCCAGCTGCTCGTTTCCAACGAGTAGGGACTGCCTCAGAGGCTCATAGGGGTTTACAGGGCAGCTCTTTGTAGCTTCAGCACTGGTGAAAACCATAGGATGACAGAGTAGAGCTCTTGTGTTTTCACAGAGAGCCTTCATTTCACTGTAATGCTCTGAATGGTATGTTATTGTAGGATGAGGTTCTCTTTTTCTCATTGCTATTTTTTGGGGGGGAGAAGGATGTGTAAGCTATGGAGAAGGAAGCTGAGAACCAAGCTGGGTGTGACCATGTAGAAATGGCAGAGAGGGTCAAATCTTCTCACCAGGTCCTTTCTAAGCCCAGCGTCAACGATCTGTGGAAAGGGCATTGCAGTGAGGTTTAAAGTGACAGGCTATTTTCACAGTTAGCCACACTAAGTTCTCACTGTGTGCGCTCTTCTGGTGTGAACTTGCTGCCTCCCACGGTGGGCTCTTCGCCTCCTTGATGTAACTTCTTGGGCTCATAGAGTGGGGTAAGAAATCCCTCAGTTCCTGGTTTTGCCCTTAACTGTCTTTGACTTTTTGTCCCAGGAAGCCCCTGTCCTGTAAGAAAGGGGCAGCAGGACACTTTCATGCTGTGAAGAGTCCAAGTTGTGTGAGGGCCTTGGGGGATGTGAAAGAACAAGCCAAGGAAACTGAAGCACCCAGCTGGTTGCTCACGATTCTGAGACCCACCATCCTGGCATGCCCTCCCCAAATTCCTGATCCAGAAAGTCTTAAGCAAGATAAAGCGTTGTTTGAAGCCTCTGAATTTGGAGTGGTTTCCTGTGAAACATTGAGTACAGGGCTGATGACCCAGCGGGGGTGGGGGAAGGCTATAAGAAAAGTTGCACAGTAAGCTTGTACATAAACATTTGGTAAAGGTGAAGAGAGGTACCTGACAGGAACTGAAGAGCATATATGCTCCCCATGCATCTGGGCTGAGGCCCCAGATCTCACTTCCTCTGGGTGTGAGAGGAGAGTAAGCAAGACCTGTCATCAACATCCATTTCACCACTTGGCAAAATTCATCCTTAGCACACACCTACCAGGCCCCTAGGATAGATAGAGCCAAACAGATGCAATGTGGGCCCTCAGCAACCCTCAGTGTGGTGGCTGGTCCCCAGAAATCCCTGTGTGTCTTTAGGAGGTCATGTAGAATGAGGATCATGGGCCGGACCTTGGCTGCCTCACCAGGAGTTTTGCCATGCTGTTCTGGGCACAGGGGACCTCCGTGGAAGCTCTGCTGAGAATATTAGCAGGTAGGGAACTTGGGATCATCAAGGTGTCTTGGCTCCATCTTTTTTTTTTTTTTTTTACATTTTTTTTTTTATTGAATCACATATAACTTTACAGTGTATTACATTTCTTTTTCCAGAAGTAATACCATTCATATCAGTCAATACAGAGACATTAAAATCCCCATCACCATCATCCAATAGCTTTTCATCTTTTTCAGATTATTATTCCAATATTTTTTAAAACATTCAATCACTATCTATAGTTTTTCTTGTAAAAAGACTTTACTCAACATGAAATACTTCTCTAACCTGTCCAGTTGAGAATACCATACACGTCATCATCAACAGGTAATAAACCATATCTGAATCCCACTAATGTCAAGCCTATTTGTTCTCTTGCTATCCTTCTCCATACTCTTCTCTTCTCCTGTCCCATTCCACACTGTCTTCCCCCCCCTCATCCTTGATTCCCTATCTCTCTCACCCTCAGCCATCTCCCATTCTCCTCCCACACTGTCTCTGGTATCTAAGCTTGCCCTCTATACTGTTTTTCCCCCACACCTTATTGAATCGCCACCGACCCTAAGCAATCCAAATACCCTCATAGCAAACACAGGTGAAACACACATTTCCATGAACACAAGTCCAGCTCTACGCATCCTATAAAGTAGCACCTAGCTGTGGCTACATGTCCCCCTATAGTCATTGAGTGGATATATATATATATATATATATATATATATATATATATATTTTTTTTTTTTTTTTTTTTTTTGTTTTCCTGAAACTTTTTTTTTTTTTTTGGTAATTCAATTAACATTCCTTCCCTCAGCATCATCACAGCATACAAAATGCGATCTCCCATCCAGTACACACTGCACAGTGATTCAATCATGCCCATTACAAAAATAAATTTTCCCTTACTAGTTCCTAGAATCACTTCCACCCCTCTTTCTGACCCTCTGTCCCTTCCCACCCTCCTTAACAATAGGGAACATAGATTCTGTTCAGGGTTGGATTAAGGGTGGGTCTCGTGCAGTTCCACAATTGTAGGTGAGTCTCCATGTAATACAGTTGCAAACGGTTTTGGTAAGCAGAGATGATTATCAGTTGATGCGGCACAAAATCCATCTTGTGACCACCGGGAATGGTGTTGTGGGGATCTGCAGCGTGAGTTATCCTCGGGTATCTGGCTTCCTTAAGAATGGTGGAGTAGATCTTGTTTTTCCCTGAGGTAATGTAGGGCTGGTAACCATCATCTTCTCATTGTCCATAGGTAGCGAAAATCTTCCTATACAATATACTTCTCAATTGGTTTAAGACAGCTAAAGTTTCTTTTTGTTGCTTATAGTTGCAAGTTCTTAATCCTTGTTTTCGGCTTCAGTTTGCCGCCTGCGGCCGGCGGCCATGCTCAGGCCCAGGGGCCACGGCGGCCGCGCGCAGGCGCAGGCCCGGTGGCCACGCGTCGTCCCGGTGGCCACACGCAGGCTCGGGGGCCACGCGCAGGCCCGGTGGCCACACGCAGATGCAGGTCCGGCAGCCACGCGTGGGCCAGGCGGCCACATGTAGGCCCAGGGGCCACGCGCAGGCCCGGCGGCCACGCTCAGGCTTGGCGGCCACACGCAGGCCCAGGGGCCACACGCAGGCCCGGCGGCTACACGCAGGTGCAGGCCCGGCTGCCACGCTCAGGCCCGGCAGCCATGTGCAGGCCCAGCGGCCACGCCCAGACCCAGGGGCCACGCACAGGCCCGGGGGCCATGCGCATTTCCGGCGGCCACGTGCAGGCCCAGGGGCCACGCACAGGCCCGGCGGCCATGCGCAGGCACCGGCGGCCATGCTCAGGCCCGGGGGCCACGTGCAGGCCCAGCGGCCACACCAATGCCCGGCAGCCACGTGCAGGCACAGGCCCGGCGGCCACGTTCAGGCGCAGGCCCGGCAGTCACAAGCAGGTCCGGGGGCCACGCGCAGGCCTGTCGGCCACACGCAGGCCCGGCGGTCACATGCAGGCCCGGCGGTCACACGCAGACGCAGGCCCGGCGGCCACGCGCAGGCCCGACGGCCACGCGCAGGCCCGGGGACCACGCACAGGCCCGGCTGCCATGCGCAGGCACAGGTCCGGTGGCCACACGCAGGCCTGGTGGCCCCCGCAGGCCCGGGGGCCACGCAGGCCCGGCGGCCACGCCCAGGCCCGGCGGCCACGGGCAGGCGCATGCCCTGCGGCCACGCGCAGGCCCGGCGGCCACGCTCAGGCCCGGCGGCCACGCGCAGGTCCAGGGGCCACGTGCAGGCACAGGCCCGGCTGCCATGCTCAGGCCTGGGGGCCACGCGCAGGCACAGGCCCGGCAGCTGCACGCCATCGCCGGAGAGGTGGTGGGGGCCGGGCGGCCCGGGCTGCGGAACGCGAAGCAGAGCCTGCCCCGGGTTGGCGCCCGCCCCGGGCCGGAGAGGCAGCGGGGGCTGCCCGCCTGCCCGCCGGCGCCCGTCCCGCCCCTCTTGGCTCCATCTTGAAGGGAGCTCCTCTTGAACCCAAGTAGGTAAAAATGGATGAGAGTCTCTTGGGGACCTTGAGCCACCATGTGTATGAGACCCCTCTCCCTTTAGGAGTAGGGGGCTGTGTTTAGAGAAAGTCTAAGCCCTGGGCCCTTTCTTTGTGATCATTCACAGTAGGCCTGAGGTCATTTGATTCACTGAAATGGATATTTTTGTTTTCTGAGTGAGAGTGGCTGGAGGTCCTCATAACTTCATCCCTCCTTTCCTCCAAAACTGTGACTTGTTAGGAAGAGTTGAGGACCTGAGTACTCTTCCTCTAGAAGAGGCCCAGCTTCTTGTGGGGCTGTGGGTTTGGTCCTGGACTAAAAAGGGCAGTGTTCATTACTATAATAAAACCTCAGGTTTCTTTGAATAATAAAGATAATTTTCATAAAGCACTTAAAAAATTTTTTTCATTTTATTCTTTTTTTGGGGGGAGGGCGCATGCACTCGTCAGACAGAGAGAGACAGAGAGACATAAAGCGAGAAATCACCCCCAGGGGGCATGGCCACACCACAATCCCTTCTCCTCCATTCTCCTCTCGGGATCTTGGGCACGCACGCACACGCGCCTGGGAGTATAAGCCACCGGGTCCGGGACTCGAACCATGGTCGACTACATGGGAGTTCAGCGACATAGCCATTACGCTAACTCCTGGTCCCCATAAATCATTTTAATCAGTAGTTTATCCAAGCCACTTATGGGGAACCTATTGGAAACGTCTCTCTTTTTTTCTTGTTACATATGTTACTATTAACACAGCGTGGCCAATTCTCTAGTGCTGGATGGCATGGGCTGTGGGAGGAGATCATTTCTATGACTAATGGAGTTGATGTCTGATGACATGCTGGCGTAGACATGTTTTTTGGAAACTGGACATGGGCAGATCAGCCTGTCCTTCGTATTTATCCATGGTTTCCATGTGACGACAGGTGAGGGCAGTGTGAAGGGGACAATCTGCCCGCCAGGGATGATACATGGGGCATCTTAGTGAGATACTGAGGATTTCTTCTACTTGCCCTGGCCACTCAGAGGGCCACATAGATTTTCACTGAGCTTCCCTTCACTTTCTAGTATCACGGGCCGGTTACATGCTGATTCCAAATCAGCAGTCGTGCCTCAGCCAGCTTGAGGGCTGCAAATCACGTGCAGAAGTTCGGCAGCTCCTGAGCAAGCCTGCTGCTTCTCCCGTCTTTGGTAGATGGAAACAGCATTCCAAACACCTGGGCACTACGTCTCTCTTTACTTTCATCTAATCTTACTTGTTCTACCTTCCACAGAAAAAAGAATATCCACTGTCTGAGACCAGCAGATGATGTAATAGTTACGTCGCTGGACTCCCATGTAGTTGACAGGGGTTCGAGTCCTGGACCCAGCTGCTTTAAACTCATGCCATGAGTATGTGCATTCCTGCCCCAAATCCCAAGAGGAGAATGGAGGAGAAGAAATTGTGGTATTGCCATTACCCTTGAGGGGTGATTTCTTAATTTCTGTCTCTCTCTGTCTCTTCGTCGAGGGCACATGCCTTACAGCAAAAATTGTCCTTTAAATAAAAAAAGAATACTCACTGTCTCCTGAGTCCAAGCCATTCTCACCTCTTTCTTGAACTAACTTCTTCTCAACTGGTGGTCAGAGAGAATGTACATTGTCTAGGGAGATAATCATTGATAAGGAGGGCTAGTGGAGGGATATTGGTCTAGTGACCAGAACCTGCTAACCCCTAGGTTAGTTGAGGAGGTTGGACTTAGTGCTACACAGCAGTGATTATCAACCTGTCCTGGGAGCTCTTGGGTTTGAGGGGCAGAACTCTGAGCCTCTATGCTGGATGCAACCAGCAATTCTACTTTGTCTGCCTTAAGTACTGAGATTCTGAGTTTTCCTTCAGAAAAATAGTTCCTGCAGTTTAATTTGAAAACCATTGGAATAGAGAGGGAGCACCAGTGTGGTTTACTTTAGGGAATCTCTCAGGAAGGATTGTTTCAGGAAGTTGGCAAGAAGTTCTAACCTTGATGCATCTCCACTGCTTTGTGTTGGCTATGATGGGTGTAAGTGGGGCAGACCACAGGGCTGAGGACTCATAGGAGGCAGGTGAATAATTCCATTGGCCACAACAGTCATAAGGAAGGGGTTGTCACGTTAGGACTGGTGGAGTGGACCAGTGATGGAATCCTGGTGATTGCTTCACCAAGCATCATCTTCTGGAAAACTTTAACCTAGGTACATGTTTACATGACTTCTTTTACTCATGTTACAGTGTGAGGTGACTCATTTGTCATTCTAATATAAAGTAGAAAAATGTTATTATTTCATGATAGAGAGAGAGCGAAAGAGAGAGCATGAGAGTGAGAGAGAGAGAATGAGAGATAGAGAGAGAGAATGAGAGAGAGAATGAGAGATAGGGAGAGAGAGAGAGAGAGAGAAGTGTCTTCTCTCAGAGCCTGGTCTGCTGCCATCCCCTGCCCCCAGGCCTCTAGTCAGAATCCTGGGCACACGTTCACTCACCTGGTATGTTCTAGGTCTCCTGGGCCAGGGGTCGAAATCAGCATATGTTTCCAACCCTACAGTCCAGCACACGACTGTGCCACAGAGGCACCATCTTAAAACTTGCCTTCTTGAGGCTGGCAGGTGGCGTGGTGGCTAAAGGTGCTGGATTCCCACATGTCTGACCATGGTTCAAGTCCTGGACCTGGCAACTTGTTTTCTCACTTTCTTTCTGTCTTGCTCTGGTCAAATTAAAAATAATAATGATAAAAAATAAAAGAAATAGTTATTAAACAAACAAACACCCCACCCCCAAAGCTGGCCTTCTTTTGTGTCCCCCTAGATAGGAGCAGTTGACTAAGCTGCCAGCTGCCAGTCTCTGGGGTAAGATGGCAGAGATGAGTGACTGGAGTCCAGCGAACCCAACCCATATGGAAAATGGAAAACTGCAGACATGAAAGATTGTGCTGGAATGTTTTTAAATTCAACACTGGACTTTATCGTGAATTGTTGGATTCTTTTCATTAAGATTCATAGAGTTGTGGCAAGGGGCAGGATGAGCTCCTCTGAAAGTACCTAGGTCAATCTATCTTTCTTTCCATTCCTTCCTTTCCTTTTTCTTTCTTTTTCTTCTTTTTTAATTGTCAGAGGGAGCATGTGCTTGCCACAGAGAGAGAGGGAACCCCCCAGTGGGGTGTGGTCATGCTGCAATCCACTTTTCCTCTATTTCTCCACCCCATTAGGAGGGAGACATGTACACACACATGTGTCCAGTGTGATTTTTAAGCTGCTGGGACAGATTTGAACTGGGTTGGTCCTGTGGGATCTGGTTCCCTATGCACAGTGCTAACCTGCTACCCAGGGAGCCAGTCTCCAGATCTTTTTCATTTTCTTGCTTCTGTTAGCAGCAAACTGACAATGGGCATCAGGTGGGTCCTCCCTGTGTGGGCAGGTGTGTGAAGCAATAACGTTGAACCATTACTAGGACCTGGCTATAGATAAATTCTGGCAGGGGTTGAGGGAAGTGGAGAGAAGGAAAGGGAGAGGGAGGGGCAACAGTTACGGAGGAGAGAGAGAAAGAGATAGAGAAAGGGAAAGAGAGGGGGAGAGCTATGGAAGGAGGGAGGTAGAGAGATGGAGAGAGAAAGAGAGCGGTGAGGAGGAGAGGGGGGTGAGGGGAGACGATTACTCTAAATCCATGATCCTCCCATTGGATTATGGGTGGGAGATCTGACATTTGGAGTGGCACCATGACAGACTGTGAAGCTTTGAAAACAGTTCATGCTCCCCTTGTAGACGAGGCCGACTTCTTTGGACACACGTGCACACATAGAAAAGACACAAAGGCCATATCAAATTCTTTTTTTATTGTTCCAGTCAAAAAAAGAGGAACACCTCAATATGTAAACAGTTTCCCTAACACAGCGAGTTCTTAAAGATACATATATATATTTTTAATTCTAAAAAAGTTTGGCATTGTAGTGATTTCTCAATACATAATTTGTGCTTTCGCGTTGAGCATGCTTTCGTCTCGTTGTCCGTGCACAGACGTACTTGGAGTTGAGTAAAGGGAGTTACAAAAGGACCGGAGGTGGGTCAGGAGCCAAACCAGTACTTGAGCCCTACCTGAATTTTCCTTTTGCAAAAGTGTAGAAAGGCTGCAATATTGACCTCGGAAACAAATCTTAGTTATTTTTATCAAGAAGAAAAGTCAGAAGCCTTGGAAGGATTTTTTGAAAGATGCACTTCCTTATTTTCTTTCTGTTCATCTCTAAGGGGTCAATGGTTTGACCTGGAGAAAACTTTAATTATTTTGTACATTACATTTTAAAAAATCTGTGAACCTCTCCTATAATAACTCCTTTTATAATTTTGCTGGACATAGAGTTTAGTACAACATGCTATTGAAATACCACTAATGATCCCTTCTGTTTTTCACAGAGTCACTGAATCATTTCAAAGTGCTTGATAGTTGTGTAAAGGACTTTTTTTCTTTTGTTTAGTATAAGTTATTTTTTTATCCAATCTTAAATGTGGAAGAGGTTTTCAAAATATTATGGTGGTTTTATTAATAAATGCTCCCATGTGATACCTTCCTTAGCTCTTCTTTCTTAGCCTGGAATTCCACATCTTCTACAATTTAGCACCAGTTTTCCAGTCCTAGGATAAGCCTTCCTACCCTGTTAGGTGGGTCTAGGCACCACTCTCTGTCTTACCTCATGCATGTCTATCTTTGGACCCTCTTTATGCTGATGCCTCAGACTGAAGTGCCTTCACCCTTGGGTCTCTATGTTCTAAAATCCACCCAGTGTCCAAGACATGGTAAGACAAATATCCCTTCCTCTCCCATGAAGCTCTTCCTATTGCTTACATAGAGGTGATCTGCTTTCTTTGGTTCTAGTGCATTTCTTCTACCTGCCTTTCTCTGTTAGGTTGTCTTATTTCCAAAACTAGACTCAGTATCTTCACATATAGCATGGGAATCAGTATTTGATCACAGGGTTTTGCGTAGTTCCCTGAACTTGGCACAGTGTGGTGACGTCATAAGAGCTGATGGCCATGGGATTGTAGGCTTGTGGAGGATAGCAGGAGATGTTCCCACTTCTTACAGGCTTCATAGGAACTGGCCTAGGACATTGTCCAATGTACAGTAGGTTTGCTGGATAATCGAGGCCAACACTCAGTCAAATGAATGCATGTTTGGAATAATAAAATGTAGGGCATCAGCCAGTATTCAGGATATTTCAAGTGGATTTTTGTCCTTGTCTCATTTTAGTTGGCTGCTGGGATCCTTGAGAATGAAAATGTAAGTGTAGACCTGCTTCCAGTATTGGCAAACTTTATGTGCTTTGAAAATGAAACACTTAATTTTTTTGTAGGATATGAGCATTTTATCAAAAACTTTAATTCCTAAAGAATTTTTGGGGGATAAAGTTGAAAATCCAGTGTGTGTATGTCTAATCTCTTTTTGGAAGAGTTATGTTTTCTGGGAATGGCTACAGAAATTGGCACATGTATGTGCACCCCAATGACACTCAGCTTGATGACCTAGTTCTGAGGGCTGCTGAGTTTTGCTTTGTTTCACTAGTTTCTGAAAGTTCTGTGTGATGATAAGAATGAGAACTTCCTGGTCAATAGAAACATGTCTACAAACATGCAACCCCATACCGGTTCAGTTTTAACTCGATGTCACAGATTAGGGGTTCAAAAAGCTATTGAAACTTTGACACTATTATGGACTTCTCAATTAGTGAACTTTCCAGAATAACTTTTTTCTATCTTGGGAAATGGTTCACAGAACAACCTTGCACTTTACTGGGCCATAGTAAACATTTTAAGTTTTTGTATATTATTAGGAAGGGTAAATATAATTATCTTTCAATTAATAGTGGAAAATAACAACTTTTTCCACAATTGTTATGTGACTGAAAACAGTGACACAGCCATAAAGAGTGATATGGCTAAAATAAAACAATTGAATTAAAATATTACTATGGTTTTAGCTTTTTGCCTCCTTAATTATGTTCTGTTTTGTTTAGTATTAAAATGTTTTTGCCTGGGGGCCAAGACACAGGCTTCAGGGAGAATAGAGCTGGATTTGGGTTAAAAGCGAGTTGCCAATAACCCGCTGGAGCTGAATGAATTGCTCACGGATGAGCTGGCAAGATGCAGCCATGCATGTATTTTCTATCAATGATGCTAACCTTCCTTGGGGGCAGTTTTCTGCTGTGGAGGAGACCACAGTGCTTGTCTAGTAGTCTTCGTTTATGTAGAATGTACTATCTCACGATTAATCTATCTGCTACAAGGTTTGGTGGTGGTAGGGAGAGGGGAGGAAGATGTGGTTGGTAAGGAGCTGCAGGACTCATTGTATGGCAGGTAGTTAAATTTCAGTGCTGCCAACAAAGGAATCTGTGACATGGTGAATACTGCTAAGACTTAAAGCTAAACCAACAGGGCCATTTAGTGTAAGGCTGGTATGAACCAGAACTGATGGTCGTGTAGCCTAGGACTGATATTAGAATCATAGAAGCAGAGACTGTGGGATTCAAATGCTTGCTGAAAAAGATGAGGAAACGACCAGCAGATTACACACTCTTCTCAAGCTCACCTGGGTCATTAAAACACACCTTAACAAAATTAAAGGAATAGAAACCGTGCAACTTCTGCTCTTGGATCATAATGGAATTAAACTGCAAGTCAACACAGAAAAGTAGATAGAAAATCTTTACATACTTAGAGATTAAACAATATATTCTAAATAACAGCAGTCAAAGAAGAAATCTCAAGAGAAACTTAAGAATATTTTGAAGTAAATGAAAACGAAAACACAACACAATTTATGGAATGCAGCAAAAGCGGTACTTAGAGAAAAATTTATAGCATTGAAAGCGTATAGTAGAAAAGAAGTGCTGGAATAAATCTCCAAAGCTTCCACCTTAGGAAAGTAGAAAAAGCAGAGCAAATCAAATCCAGAGTAAACATATATTTTTTTTAAATAATAAAAATTATAGCAGAAATCATTGAAATCGAAAACAAGAACTTAATAGAGAAAGTCAACGGGATCAAAAGTTCGTTCTTTGAAAATATTAAAAACTAGCTGGCCCAGCCACAGTAGCTCACATTGGCTGACGCTGCTACTCAGCAGGTCGAGGCTACATGGAAGGTCTGCACTTGGTTTCTTGTCCGCCCTAAGAGCCAGGTGTGGTGGTGGTTCCTGTAGTCTCAGCTACTAAGGAGGCTGAGGCAGGAGGATTGTGACATAGTGAGACCTTATTTTAAAAAAGAATAATAAATCAATTAGCCTTCAGGCAGGCTAACTATGGAAAAATAAAGAGAAAGGGAGGATATAAATTGCTTTTATTATAAGCGAAAGAGGGGACATCACTATGGATTCCATGGGTATTAAAAAGATAATAAATGAATATTGTGAACAAATTTATGCCCACAAACTTGATAGTCTAAATGAAATGAGCTAATTCTTTGAAGAATGCAGACTCCCCAAACTAATAAGACATAGACAATTTGAATAGGCTGTATCTATTCAAACAATTGAATCAATGTTTAATAACTCCAAAAATAGAAAGCATTAGGCCCAGAGGGGTCACTGGTAAATTCTACCAAACATTTATAGAAGAAATTATGATAACTGTACAATCTCTGCCAGAGATGTAAGCAGAAGGAATACTTCCAAACTCATTCTAAGTCCAGTGTCACTTTAACACTGAGACTAGACAAAGACATCACAAGAAAAGAGAACTACAGATCAATATCTCTTATGAACTTAGATGCAAAAATCCTTGACAAATATTATCAAATCCATTCCAACAATGTATAAAAAGAAATATACAACACACACTTTGGGTCGGCAGGTGGCGTGGTGGTTAAGGGTACTGGACTCCCATATGGCCAATCATGGTTGGAGTCACAGACCTGGTGGCTTGCTTTCTCTCTCTCTCTCTCCCTCTCTCTCTCTCATGCTGTCCCTGTCTGGTTAAATTAAAATAAATAAGTGAATAAATAAAGTTAAATAAAATAATTCTAAAAAAAAGAAAGAAATAAACACATACCACTCTTCCACAGGACCCCTATATGCCACTGCTTGTGCCACCACCATGTCTCTAGTGATCCCTGAGAAGTTCCAGCACATTTTGCGAGTACTCAGTACCAACATCAATGGGCGGTGGAAAATAGCCTTTGCTATTGTGGGGTGAAGACATGCTCATGTGTTGAGGAAGGCAGACGCTGACCTCACCAAGAGGGCAGGAGAGCTCACTGAGGATGAGGTGGAACGTGTGATCATTATTATGCGGAATCCACATCAGTACAAGATCCCAGACTGGTTCTTGAACAGGCAGAAAGATGTAAAGGAAGGAAAATACAGCCAGGTCCTGGCCAGTGGTCTGGACAATAAGCTGCATGAAGACCTGGAGAGACTGAAGAAGATATGGGCCCATAGAGGGCTGTGTCACTTCTGGAGCCTTTGGGTCTGAGGCCAGCACACTAAGACAACTGGCTGTCATGGCCGTACTGTGGGTCTGTCCAAGAAGAACAAGTTTGTAGGCCTTGTCTGTTAATAAATAGTTTATCTACCATAAAAAAGAAAGAAATACACACCACACCAAGTGTAATTTATCAAAGATTTTAAAGACTGATCCAATATTAATAAATAAATTAGTGTAATTCATATCAACAAGCTAAAGAATTGCATGATTATATTAATAGATACAGAAAAAAAAAACATTTCTAAGGCCTAAAAAGCCATTCATGATTAAAAACTCAGCAAGCTAGAAGTAGAAGAGAAGTACCTCAACTTGATAAATAGTATATTTAAAAACACCTTACTGCCACTGGGTTTGGGACTTGAATGATGCAGTCAGTCTTGTGAAATCCAGCTCCTTAACTACCAGGCCACAAAGTCAGCCCCCGAATTTAACCCTATACCAATATAATCTCAGGTTTAAGGACAGATGGAAAATAATAAGTTCAGGGAAAAATAGTATTCTGGGTATTTGCATCCTGGGGAAAAAATGAATATCTCTGATTTGAGATCAGGTTCTCTTAAAGAATCTGTAAATACATTTTTTTATTGCTTGTGTTAGTACTTGGGTTTGTTACTGAATCACTGTTTTGGCCAATCTTAATCTTCCAGGCACAGTTTATTTAATGATCATGAAAATGGAAGCTCTTTGGACATCTGTTACATGGGATAATATAAATTTAGTTTTGAGATTCTTTTCCAAAGTGAATGTGATTTGAGTGTGGGCTTGTGAAGGGTATGGGGACAATAGCTTAAAGAAACTTTTAGAATCAATTTGGCCATCCAAGTGCAGTGTCCTAAGAAGAAGGGTTGGGGACATCCTACTCTGGTGTCCTGAGTGAGACCTGTGTGCCTGGACCTTGTCCTGCATCTTTGCAGTTTCCCTCAAAGCAGGTGCAGCAGCTCTAGGGAGCCTCTGCCCTCTGAGGCGTTTGCAGAGAGTGGTCCACGCTGATAGTCTGGGGGTTGCCATGGCAGCAGCATCCTGGGTAACTAGGCACTCCATGAGTGCTAGGGTTTTTTCCCCAGAGGACAATCTGTGCAGACAATGGGGGAGGAAAAACCACTTTGCCAAGACAGTTAGGTATTTGGGTCATTTCAGAATCCCATGTATGCAAGTCTGAGGGTTCACTGTTTTCACTGTGAAGACACTTGGCTTTGAAGAGGAACCCTACGTTGAATAAAGAGATTCAAGACCGAAACCATCAGTTGGCATAATGGCTATGTTGCTGGACTCTCATGTAATTGACTGTGGTTCAAGTCCCAGACCTGGTGGCTTAAACTCACACTGGGCACATGTGCGTGCTTACCCAAGATCCTGAGAGGAGAATGGTGGAGAAGGGATTGCAGCATGTCCATCCCCCCTGGGGGGTGATTTCTCGTTTTCTGTCTCTCTGTTTCTCTCTGTCTTTCTGGCAAGCATACATGCCCTATAGCAAAAAAAAGAAAAAAAAAAGATATTCAAGAGTTTCTTTCATGAACTGGCCAGCTGGTCATGTTGCAAAGGTTAGGAAAATCCTACTGGACGAGTCCACTGTCCTTTCAGCTTGAAGTCTCACTTTACACTGTTCTGGTCAGTTCCCAGCTGAGGTCATACATGTCTGATCATCACTCATAGGCTCTCAACCTGTCTTTGAGACAGCAACTAAGTCTAAAATTTTGTCTCAGGTAGTCAGACTCAGAACATACTACATGCACAATTAAAACTAGTCATGCACGGTTAAGTGGTAATGGATAGGAGTAACCCCAATAACAGTTGCTGGATTGTGGTGTTACTTAAGAATGAAATTAACCCACAAAGGAAGGTGCCAGGAAACAAAGTTCTGGTGGGGAGAAGGAAGGAGTTAGGTAGGAGCAGCTTTGTGGAATGGCTGGATGATAATCAGCGTGGGCTATGTGGGTACTTAGGGACAAAACAAGTTGTATCTCTGTGTCACAATCTAGAAAACTCTAGAAGTGAAGATGAGACTCTTGATGTTGCTGTTTTGGTTTGGTGGCCCTCTGAGAGTAAAGGGAGAGGAAATGCTATTTCTTGATCAGGGAAGGATTTGTGTTGGCTGTGAAGTGGGTTTAAATAGGTCCAACTCAGATTTACTCAGCAAGTTAGGAAACAGGTCAGACGTCCAGAGAGATGGGTGCAATTGCCTGATGATTGACCACAGTTGTGTTCATGGCACCATGATACCAAAAGTAAGAATTTATTTATTTATTTTAAAGAATTATTAATTTAATTCATTATTGTTATTTTTCATTTGACGAGAGAGAGTGAGAAAGTACACCACCAGGTCCAGGACTTGAACCGTGGTTGGCCATGTGAGAGTCTAGTGCCTTAACCACCATGCCACCTTCTGGCCCCAGTAAGAATTTCTATGGGGTAAAGAATTAGATATATAAAGAGAAATTTTTAGAAAGCACTATGAGAATCACTATGAGAAAATTAGAACTTTTGTAGACTTCCTTACACTTCATTTATGCGTTAGTATTATTTTATTTGGACTTACATTTGGAAGGGACACTCCTGCACTTAGTGACTCTCAAGGTCTTAATTCTGTCATTATCCCTGACCTGGTTGGGGGGTGCTCTGAAGGATCGAGAGTATTGCCCAAGGTAAGCTTGACAGACACGAGGTCCCCACAAGACACTTCTGTGGGTAATTGTCTGGATGGGCAGAAAGAGGATCCTGGAGGAAAAAACTGACCAAGAGAGACCTCAGAGGGTGGGCACAGTCAAGGCTTTTGGGCTGCACAAAGCTGAGCCATGGGATTTCTCATCCCCACTCCTACAAGCAGCAATGCCGAGAGATGAGGCCAAAATAGTGCCTGCTGTGGCTGCACCTGAGGACAGCACGCCTTCCCCTTTTCTAAAGAATACTGGCTAAAGACTCAGAGATGCAGATCATGCACCGCTGACTGGAATCCAGCTCTCCGCACTCCAGCTGATCCAGTCTTAGTAGCAATAGATCCAACAACAGTAACTCTGTAAGGCGTTCAGCTAGAACGAGGGTCTTGGTGGTCTTAAGTCTGACCTTAAACTCCTGGGAAATCTTACTCTTTCGGATGCGTGTTTTATGATTTTTATCAGAATCTTAGAAATGATGGTGAATTACATGTTTATTTCACTAGTGCTTGTTGGTAGCAGATATTTACAGTGCCTGAGAAAAACAGCCCTTCGTATTCTTATAAAGATTGGCTTAGTTGATATCACAGTATTCATGACCGGTGTTAATACAATGGGTGCTGAACCTTAATCTCAAATGGCCAATTATACTTTGTCAGTAAGAACATTTCATTCCCTGAAATCAAGATCGTTTGACTAAATGGTCACAATTCTCTGGACAACTGCATTGCACATTAGAGTTTAGGTTTTAGGATTTAGTGTCTGAAAATAGTTTTATATGTGCTATTGTCATCAGTGCTAAACTTAATACTGACCACTGCCAATGAACTGTTCTTGTGTGTCTTAAAGTATTTTGCCTTTCTTTCTCTAGGACTCTCTTATTTGAATTAAGCGGATGCATGAAGCTTTCTTTTACCAAGGTAATGAGGCCAAGTAAAAGTTTGACTCCTTTTACATTTATTTAAGTTTTATGGTATTTAACTTGGAGATTTGTTTCCTCTTAGTTGTTATGCTCTTCCATGCGTTTGAAGGGTTACAAGCTTTTTGCATGATTTAGTTTCAGACACAGGACCAAATCCATCATTTATCTGCCAACGATACAATATCACAATAATTTGTTACAAGTTTTTTTCATTTCCACTTAATTTCCAGGAAAGCACTCGTAAGAGAACTTGATATGTTTTTCAGTAGAACTAAAAAGATAATGAACCTGACTTGGCTGACTACATCTGGCATTAGAAATACACCCTTAGAACACAAGTGACACTAAAGAAGTCCTTTAACAAAGACTTATCTAAAAACCCCACTGTCCAGATTTCTTCCATACAATATTTCTATAATTACTAACCTGTATTTTGTGCTTCAGTCTCAGAAAGAGACAAATGATTCAATGAGACTTTATTACCCGTCTGTTTCTCTCTGACCTCTTTTCTAAGAGCCTCTTGGTTTTCCAAGAGGAACATTTCATTCTTTATTTGCATGTTAACTTCTAGCTGAGTGGCTAGAGAGAGCCAGAACTAGTACAATTAAACCCAAGCAGTAGTTCCAGGTTCATCTTCAAGACATCGATGGATTGTAAGTCATAGGCTGGAGAAAACCAGCAAGAAAACAGAGATGTCTCGGCAGCCTATTCAGTCCTCCACGATAGCTTAAGAAGAGGGGGCGGCTGGTTTGAGGTCTGGCAGCCACTGCCAGTCCACGTCACCACGCTAGCAGAGACTGCTGGGTGAACTATTTACATAACCAAGCGTCTGTGGTTCCAGGGAGGCAAGATGTCAGTTACTGGGCTGAGAAGTCCCATTTCTTTTTTGTTCATTAGCAAGCAGTTTTTCTGTACCCATTTTCTGAGGTTGGCTGTTTGCTCAACTTGCCACTCTGGGGGAGAGGCTATGAAAAGGAAAGATTCTTCCATTGAGACCTGACTATATGACTGGATTCTCAGAGTCCTGAGAAACTGTTGTCCCATTCCCCCCAAAATATGCTTCCTTGAACAGACCAATGAGTGACTCCAATAGAATTATAGCAGACAAGAATGTCATTCTTCTAAGTTGCCAAGGAATCTCTTAAGAGTACCATACAATACGAGTAGTACTAATTAGTACTATTAATAGTGCTCAATAATTAATAGTACTCAGTAGTTCTGAGAATACGTAATAGTACAGGAGTCAGGAAGCTTTTCCCGAAAAGGGCCAGGTAGTAAATGTGTCAGTCTTTGGTGGCGCTATGGTCTCTGTCGTCAATATTCAGCTCTGCTAGTGTGCTGTGAAAGCAGCCAGAGGCAATACAAACACAAACGGCCGTGTCTGTGTTCCAATAAAACTTTATTTACGGATACTGAAATTGGAATTTCAAATGATTTTCACATGTCACAAAATAGCTTTCTTTAATTTCCCCCCCATCATTTAAAAATGTAAAAATTATTCTGAGCTCGCAAGGGATGCAAAGGCAGCAGGCCAGATTCTGTCAGCAGATTTGGTTTGCCAAACCTTTTTGTAGTAAAAAGAGCTTAGAGCCTTGTGACCTAGATTTGAGACCAGGGTCTATGGTTTACTGGCCTTGTGACCTAGGAAAATTTACTCGATTTGCCCAAATCCTACTCTTCTGTCTATAAAATGTAACTTATTATACTCAATTTCCCATGGTGGGTTAAAATTAAACGAGGTGATTTGTGCAAGTGCTGTAAATGATCCCAAACACCACAATGTAGGGTAGTATACTATTTTGTTATTATTGTACACACTGTGCTTTGTCAAAAATCTCTTGGTAGCCTTCTGACAGAATTTAAGCTTCTAAAAGACATTCTGCATCAAAAGCATTCCAAGACTTTAAAGGCATAAATATTAAAAAAGAGGTGTGTTCTGCTCAATTTAAAAGTAAAATTTTCTTAAATTCAGGTTGACCATAAAGTCTAGAAACAAGACAATATTATTTTGCTGTATTGTAAAGTAAAATAAGTGCATCATCTATTATGTTTATGTTGTCTTTGTTTTTAACCTTTATAGCCATCCACTGAAAGGAACTCATCATATGCCAAAATATCAATTGAGAATGATCTTCATTCGTTATGGACATTGTTGCATTAAAAGAGGCTTATTTATTTTTATAGCACTTGATTTTCTAAAAAAGTAGTGGGTGAATGAGGACTAGATATTGTGCAGAATAGAATGGGTAGAGTGCATGGAATCAATTTTGTTGAATTGTCTTAATGAAAAACATCATTCACTACTTGCTGCTTAGAAAATTCGGTCTTAATGAACTTCTTTCAGTTCTAAACTTTAACAGTTGACACAAAATACACTGTGTTATCAGTAACTGTAGAAAAATAGACATGTTTGATAGGGACATTCTAGTAAAAGATTCTTCAGGAGCATCCTCATTTCAAGATTCAGAGGCTTACATTACAAAAATGAGATTTGGTTCAAGTTCTGTCTCCAACTACATTGATACCTAAGACAGTGAGAAACAAGGAGAGACCTCGCATGCGGGTGTCTGTCACAGACGTAGAACTCACATGTGCACGTGACCAAAGTGTCAAGGCTCTTAGTTCAGTTGTGCTAACGAGCACACAAGAAGTGACCAGGCCCGAGCGGCTCTTCCAGCCAGACAGTGGGGTGTTTGTTGTCCTTTAAACCTTAATAATGGATTTTAAAAGGCGCAAGAAGTCTTCAAGAGCTAAATGAGCAGACATTTTGCACCCCTTACTTGATCTTGCTTTGGGCTACCCATAGCCCTGCCCTGCAACTCTGGTGATGTTTGCAGGAGTAGTATCCCAAGCCCAGAGCTTCCTTCATAAGGCTACAAAGAAATTAGGCCACAGTACCTCCCACAGCCTTGCAGGAAGTGTATCGGGCTCCCTCTTGCTCAACTACCATCTCCTCCTCAGAGTGTGCAGAATGAATACGTGACTCAACAAATACTCAATGCAAAAGTGAAATGCTGGCAAATAGGAAAGGGCTGTGGCCAACAGTTTTGTTTTCCATCAAGTCTGTGCCCAGAAGCAGTTGTCTTGATACAAGGTCTCTGAAGTGAGAGAAGAGACACCCCGATATTAAATTTAGGAGCCACTTTCCTTACCTCTGGGCCACACTTTTTAGTAGACAAAGTCCCCAAACTACAGCAAAGACCTGTGCAATCTGGTCAGGGAAGGCAAGGGAAACACAGAGAGATGGCTAGTTTGATCTCTTTGACCTCCATGGTGCAAAGCCTCAAACTGAGTGCAGCTGTAGGAGCTGAAAATAAACTTGGATCCATTCAATGAATATTTATGATGGGCAACTGTGTTAAAGAACAAACAGTTTATAAATGTGAAATTAATGGGAAAGATTTGTTACAGTGCAAAATCTCCACCTGCCCCTGAGATTTTGTCTACTCTCTTCCTTTTCTTAAATTCTGAAATTTATATTTTTTCAATACAAAATACCCTTTTACCCTTCCTTTCTTCCTCTTTTTTTATCTTTGAAGATTAAAGTGAGTTAAAGCTGCAACTTTTCGATTGTTTTCTTTTGATCGAGAGATACTTTGGATTTGATTTCTAACCTGTGGCATACTCCAGAGATATTTCATAGACAGTCACCAAGACTGTTGGCCTGATCTTTGAAAACCGAACTCTGGTCATTTCATAATAATAAAATAATAATAATAATAATAAATCCCAATGCAAGAAATGTTGATGAACAAACCCCTAGGCAGGCAAGATATCATTCTTAGAATGCCAGATGAAGTCAAAGTCAGTAATTACAGTGTATGTCACCTGCTACCTGCCTTCATAAGTTTCAGGCCTTAGACCCAACCTCTTCTACTAACTGATCATGTCTCATTTTAACAATCTGTAGTTTCTCGTGATTACAGAGTGAAACAACTGGAAAAATCAATGGTTTGGAGAAGAAAGTTTCCTGAACTATTACACTATAAAAGGAAGGCGCTCACGTGAAAAGCATAAACACATTATTGGTGACATGCTAGAGAATGTCCTCTTCCTGGTATTCTCTCCCAGGCTAGTCAGTGAGGCCCTTGTTATCTTCAAAAGAAGAAGAAAAAAAAGAGACATCAGTTTTGTAAACATTTCACAGTATGCCAGCACATTGGTGTGGGTTTTGCCATCTACTGGATTTCTCGATTTCCCCCAGACTTATGGCTTATTAGATTCAATGAACGGATCAGTGAGGGAACAGTGAGGTGCCCTTAGGGCTGCCAGTCTGGGACACAAAATAAAAACCATGCACTAAAGGGCCAGCAGTCAATGGGATCAAAATAACCTGGAAAACACAGACATCAAAACAGAAATGCCTACTGTACATTGGGAATTTTTTTCTTCTTATTTCTAAAGTTATATATCTCAACCTACATGAATTATACCTCTATGTACATTATTTAGAAGTTCTGTTCTACAGTACTTTTGTACATGCCGGGTTTTATTACTAACTGAAAAGAAAATAATTACATAAGGCATATATATGTACAGTGGTTTGTCTTTAGCTCACCTGGGTCCTGTAACTGCCATGCCCACGTAGGGCAAGCACCTCACCCTATGGTAGATGAAATGTATTTGGATCTATAAAATCAAGAATTATATCCTATGTCTCACTGCATGAATAAATAGGCACTGGAGACTTACTTGTCAAATTCCAGGTAAAATCTTTGACACACTCTTTTGAGTGATGTAGTATTGTACAATACATGCAGGTAAGTAGCTTAAATCTCTAGAAGTTGAATGTGTGGTATTTTGGGAGGAGATCAGGCTTGGGCCACAAATGAGGGCACAGTGCACCTTTGCCAAATCCATGTCTACTTTGTTGATCTAAATAACTGAGAGAGGGCAGGTAGATATTTTACACCTTGAAGATTTGTTTTCTGGTAATGTAAAAATTAAATATAAATAAGTAAAGAACCAAGTAAGACAGATTGGAAAGGAAGAGAATGAGAGACAAGGAAAGGTTGTGTTGAGGGAAGAAGAGAGGGGTTGGCCAGCTAAGGGGGATTAAACTTTGGATTCATTCTCTAGATTTGCCACATCACCATTCCTTTCTGTTTGCTCTTCCAGGTTCTTTTCTTCTTCTTCTGTCTCCAGTTCTGCATGTTGGTTGAGTTTGCTGGATACTGACCAGCTCAGGGGCAGCTCTGCCCTGCTGGCTAACTCGGCCAGCTCTTTGGCACTGAGGGATGGGGTGCTGGTCTCGTAGGTCTCATGGAAGCTGTTGTAGTCGACTTCATAGAACCCGTCCTCCAGTGTCAGGACAGGAGTGAACCGGTAGCCCCATAAGATCTCACTGGTGATGTAGGAGCTCCGAGCTTGGCATGTCATCCCTGCAGAGAGGAGAACAGAAGCTTTAGTACGTGTGAGTGTAAGCTGCCCACAGCCAAGGAGGTCAGTGAGCCAGGCAGGGCTGCTGCACACAGCTGTTCAGACTGTGACCTGCATAAGGGTGCCCCAACTAAGGAGGTGATTTCACCTTGTAGACACAGACCAACGTGCTGTGGAGAGTCCAGGCCTCACAGTGGAGTCCCAGGAAACAATGTGAGAGTCCTGGCTCACAATGAGCCTCCCTTGTCTGCACAGCCATACATTCACATAGAGAAGCAAGTGTGCACATGGACTCTGGTACACACATGAGTGTGGACTATGCCTTGTCTTCTCTGCTCTGGGAGAACCCAAGCTCATGACTCGACTCTTCCACTACTTTCAGAGACTTTGCCAGTGTCTTAATAGGATATAAATGCTTTGGCAGCAGATTGAGAATAGTTTGGTTTATGGGACAATACTTAGTTTGCCCTTAAGTTGGAGGCCATGGATTAGTGTTAACCCCTATGCACCTCTATAATCACCCAGCATTAGGCACATACACTGGGAAGGCTGAGTGACCTAAAGTTGACCCCCACTGAAGGAAAGGAGTTTGGATGCTGGCTCCAGCAAAGCAACCAGTCAATACAGTGTCAGCTTTGGTAACGGACCAACGAGATTGCTGCTTGAGTTGATCAATCAGAACCGCAAAGGTTTCAATCCTTCATTTACATACAAGGACCTGGTTGAAAACTTGGACAGGAAATATTTCTCTATAAAAGCCCATCTCCTAAGTGCATTTGAAAGGAGGGCCTTTTGAGAAAACTTAGCTGACTCAAAGATGTCTCCTGTAAAAATGTCTTCCAACTAGACAAACCTGGTCGACCAGGGGTTCGCGTTGGATTAGTGGCAACTTGATATGTGGGACATGACAGTGACTCCTAATAAAGGCTGGAAGGGATATGCTCTTGAGCCTGCACTTTCCTCAGGCTTGGTGGGGATAGTTGCCTAAATTATGCAATAATACTACTTTAAAAGCTTATTTCTTTTCTTTAAGATGAGAAGCCTTTTTCTAATTTGCACAAAAATGTCACATGAGTTACTGGCATCTTTGGAGTCAGAAGTAGCTTTCTTTTAAATGTCTAATGGCAGAATGAGGAGATTCTATTCATCTCCTTAGAAAAGAAAATGAGGCGATAGGCTTGGTATAAAATATGGGAAATGCTACTTTTGAATTTGTTTTCCTTGAGGCTAAAGACCTTTCTTATAAACCATCCTAAAACTGAAGCAATCATTCAGTTCATCAAGGGTGACTTCTCTGTAGGTAAGCAGGCATAACAAATGGGCCTGTGGCACTTTTAGAGATCCATAGCATATTTTAATTAAGTTTTTTTAAAAAAAGTTTAATTCATGATAGCATGAGAGAGACCCTCAAGAGGGTCTCATCACATTGTGATCCCCAATTCCCAGGCTTCTAGCTCATCAAGATCTTGGGCATGCATACCCATGTCCAGTGTGTTTTCAGGGGGTCCAGGGATCTGAACCCATGGTCTGCCATGTGGCTTCAAACATTGCAACTAATTACAGTACTGATTATGACACCAGGCTAGAAAAGAAAATGAACTTTTGGGTAGAGGAAAATGTTAGTATATTTATACTAATACCCTTATAAAATAATATAAAATAATATTTTTAATGGAGCAAGGGGCCCACAAGTCATACTGTGGGGGATGGCAGGTGGCATGGTGGTTAAGGTGCTGAACTTCCACATGGCCGGCTGTGGTTTGAGTCCTGGACCTGGTGGTTGCTTTCTCATGTTTTCTCCCTCTCTCTGGTCTAATATTATTATGATTAGATTAATAACAATAATAACAATAAATAAAATAATTCTTAAAAAATGTCAAACTGTGGCTCTGTGTTCGTTCATTCAGGAAAGCATCCAGCCAGCCAGTTAGTAGGTCATCTGTCAGGGCAGCCAATGGTGTGTATCAGGTAACTGGGTTGTGCATGCTTATATGGAACGTTTCAGAGCCACTAAATGTTCCTGTAGCATTGCTCTTGCTCCTTGTGTCTAGAGGAGGAAATTAGGTTGCCAGGAATTTAAGTGACGAACTCACCTGCAGCTGCCAGAACCTGAGGCAGAACCAGCCCTCACTCAAGCCCTGTGTTTGTCCTCTTAATCTCAAAATGCTACTGCTGTGGTTTGGATGTGCACACCCTGCCCAAGAACTCATGTGTTAAAATTTGGTGAGCTATTATAATGATGTTGAGAGGGTGAAAATTTAATCCAATTACGGAAATTTAATCTAGGAAGAGGTGAGGCCTTTAGGAGATAACTGGGATTGGATGAGGTCACCCATGACTGACTCCTGGTAGTTTTATCAGACAGAAACACCCATGCTTTGTCTCACCATGTGATGCTCCCCACCACCTTGGAATACTGTGGAGATTCCCCACCAGTAAGAAGACCCTGACCAAATAAAGCTACTTGACCTTGGACTTTCAAAATGACAAGCTAAATAAGCCTGTATTCTTTATAAATTACCCAGACTTAGGTGTTTCTGTTATCAATACAATGGACTAAAATGGCTACCTTTCTTCAACGTTTCCTTGGTTGACTAACAAAAATCCCATTTTATTGTCTCTAAAATAAGTCTTGCAGGGTTTATAGGTACTGAGAGGGCTATATCAACACTGTCTAGTTTTTATTCTCAAATGATGTTTGTCTTCTGAATTACTCTTTATCTGTGCTCGAGAGTGTTGGAGATAGGAAGGTAAGGGCAGGGGTAAGTGACCTTAGAATGAGGCATAAGCAGGAAGTCAAGGGGAGAGGTGATAAAGTAACCTTCTTCTTTTTTTTCATAAAGAGAGAACATGTTTATTGTAAAGTGGCCAGACTATAGAAAGAGTATGTGCACTATTCTATACATGCATGTGGCCTTCTATATTTTGAGAAACATGCTGGGATGTTTTTCAAAGCCTTCTCAGATTTTCCTTTTGTGTTTTGGTTAACCTGGAGTTTTCTCCATCTATTATCACTACTCTGGGAAACTGTGATATTAAACAATTGCCACTGATTGTTTTTGACAATCAAATGATATAAAGTAAAATCCAACTGGACTTTTATTTACAGCTATATAAATAACTAGTAGGGACCAGCAGTTAGCATAATGGCTATGTCGCTGGACTCACATGTAGTTGACCGCGGTTCGCGTCCCAGACCTGGTGGCTTAAAACTCACGCTGGGCGCGTGAGCGTGTGTGCCCAAGATCCCGAGAGGAGAACGGAGGAGAAGGGATTGCGGTGGGGCCATCACCCGTGGGGGGTGATTTCTCTCTGTCTCTGTCTGGCGAGTGCATGCGCCCTATAGCAAAAACCTCTTCAAAAAAAAAAATAACTAGTAGAACTAGAAATAAGTGTAATAATAAAAATTAAAATCAAAATGGAGATTTTATAGCAGATTGGAATAAGCTGAAGAGAGAATTAGAAACTTGGTATAGAGATCTGAAGAAAGTACACAGGCTGTAGCAAAGAAGATATTGGGAATGGTGGAATAAGGACCACTGAAGACTCTCTCCTCCACAAAAACAACGAGAACACTGGCAAAGTTAATGGAACAAAATTTTTCAGAAATCTGTATATTAAGTCCAGGAATATTCAGTCAAGAAAAATGACTAGATCTCAGTTATACAATACATTGTTATTAGCTATAGTTACTATTTGCATTTATATTTTTATGCTTCATCATATTTGTTTACATTGAATACCCTTCCTCCATGGAATCCTACTGATCTTTCAAGAGCTGTCTAATTTATGATCTCCTTTCTAAAGTACTCTGTCACTGACCAGATTATCATTGGAACTATTGAGCCCAGGGCCACGGAAACACTTTGGGGACACCCTGTCACAGTGCTTATCACAGCATTTTGCAGTTAGTTGTGTCTGTTCACTTTGTTAGATTATGGATACTTAGAGGATTCATTTGCTTTATTTAGTTCCATATTCCTAGATGTTAGTACAGTGCTTAATCAACATTTGAAGTTTCCAATAAATACTTGTATACTAAAAGAGAGGACTTAGGAAACTATACAAAAATAGCTTAATATTGAACAGTGGTGATGTCTTAAATGTGTTATTAAATAAAAAAATGACTGGGAGTCTCTAGAAAAGAAACTGGGTAATTTGGGTAATTTCTGTTTCCAGCTTTAGGTCAGGACACATATGAAGGATTCTCAGTTAAAATATAAGAAAATGCTAAAAAATGACAAAATCCATAATTTTAATCAAATCTAAGCTCAATGAAAAATAAAAGATGGGACTTCTGGTACTGGTGAAGATGGAGTAAATGCAGCCTTTCTCACTCACTGATCACAGCTGAGGCCTCTGGACAAAGTACAAACAGCAACTTGCTGAAGACTAGAAAACGCATAATAGCAGGATTATTGAGGTGAGGGATTAAAGCTTGAAGAATGACTTGTTTGAGAATATATTTCTTATTTTTTATTCTTTTCTTTATAAAAATTGCCAGGGTGTGTGTGCACTAGCCATAAAGAGACAGAAAGACAGGCAGTTCCATCTCCAACCCCTTGGCAAAACCAGGGACCCTGAGGCAGGACCAGTCACTGACCTTAGCCCAGCTTCCCAAACCCCAGAGCTCCCCCGTCCGTAAAGTAGGCAGTTTTTTTTCTCTTTCTCTCCTTCTTTCTTTTATTAATCTCCTACTCCTCCTTAGCCCACAGGTAGCTTCCACCTCTCCAACAGAACCCAGTTCCATCTCCAACCCCCTGGTGAAACCACGTGCAGCACTAGTGCACTGTACACGACTTTTTCTTTATTCTCCTTTATACTCTTTTTGTTTCCCTCTTATATTGTCAATTTCTCCTCATCTGCCATCATTCCAGAGGGACTAGACAGGTCTAGAATCATATTTTTAAAATACGCTAGTACTGTGAGGCTCCCTTGGATCTTCCTCTTATTGAACCACCTGCAAAAAAGGAGATACTGTTCTTCAGACACCTGAATAGAAGACTCCTTCTGTGGAGAGCACGTTGCCAAACACAGCAGAAGAGAGTCTTCAACACACAATTGACCACAGTTAAAAGGAAGCATACTTGTTTCAAGTCAAAGAAACATTCTCCGAAAAGGTATCTAAAAGTGAATACATCTCCCAATGGCTACAAGTAGAAGACAAGCCTCAAGTCTGAATAAACCAGGAAATATATCTCCATCAGATGAACACAATAACTCCCTTTCATCTCTTGAAAAAATAAAGGAAGTTACCAAAATGTCAGAGAAAGAATTTAGAACATTCATGGTGACAAAACTTTATGAGCTGGAACAGAAAAGAGATATCAAACTACAAGAGATTAGGAAGTACTTCCACAATATGAAAGAAGAAATGGACACTAAAACTCTCTGGAAAGTATTAAAACTCAACTAGACCATGCTGAAGATTGAATCTCTGACACAGAAGATAAAAACACCAAAAAGATAGAGAAAATAACAAAAAATGAGGATAATATATGAGAAATACTAGATTCCATTAAATGTCCAAACATTCGAATAATTGACATCCCAAAAGGTGAAGAAACTGATAACGGCATGGAAAAATCTATTCCATGAAATCCTGGAAGAAAACTTCCCAAGTCTAGAGAAGCACTCACACATCCAGACCCAAGAAATACAAAGGACCCCGAATAGAATCAAACCAAGAAGATCTTCCCCAAGACACTTCTTAGCCAGACTGGCCAAGACCACAGATAAAGACATGATACTAAAATTGACAAGAGAGAAATGACAAGTAACCTACAAAGGTCATCCCATTAGGCTAACACCAGACCTTTCAATGGAAACAATGCAAGCAAGGAAAGAATGGGAAGACATATTGAAAGTGTTAAGAGAGAAACAATTTCAACCAAGATTATTATATCCAGCAAGATTATCCTTCAAATGGGAAAAAAAGATTAAAATCTTCTCAAACAAAACCTAAAAGAATTTGCCAATGCCAGACCAGCTCTTCAAGGAACTCCGAAGAGAGTGCTATTCTAGGAAAACTAAAGAACGAGCAGCTAGGGATAAAGGAATAAAAGATAACCAAGATGATGGCCAACTTAAAGGTAGGGTCAATTCTGGAAATATTGATAATAACATTGAATGTTAATGGATTAAATTATCCTATAAAGAGACACAGACTGGCTGAATGGATAAAAAAAACAGAAACCCTCTATCTTTTGTCTACAAGAAACACATCTCATGGATAAAGACATACATAAGTTAAAAGTGAAGGGCTGGAAAAAGATATTCCATGTAAATGGGAACTGAAAAAAAAGCTAGAGTCGTGGCACCAATTTCTGACAAAATAGACTTTAAAATGAAAAGTGTTGGCGTGCGGCTGCCAGGCCTGAGCGTGGTCGCCGAGCCGGTGCGTGGTCGCCAGGCTGGCGCGGGGCCCCCGGGCCGGCGCGGGGCCGTTGGGCCGGCGTGGGGCCGGCGGGTCTGGGCGTGGCCGCCGGGCCTGTGCCTGTGCTTGGCCGCCGGGCCTGTGCGCGTGGCCGCCAGGCCTGCGCGCGGCCCCCGGGCCTGCGGGTGGCCACCGGGCCTGAGTGTGGCCCCCTGGGCCTGTGCGTGACCACCGGACCTGCGCCTGGGTGTGGCTGCCGGGCCGGCGCGTGGCCCCTGGGCCTGCGAGTGGCCACCAGGCCTGAGCGTGGCCCCCTGGACCTGTGCGTGGCCGCCGGGCCTGCGTGTGGCTGCCGGGCCTGCGTGTGGCTGCCGGGCCTGTGCCTGTGCGTGGCCGCCGGGCCTGCACCTGCGAGTGGCCACTGGGCCTGAGCGTGGCTGCCGGGCCTGTGCGTGGCCACCGGGACTGTGCTTGCGCGTGGCCGCCGGGCCTGCGGGTGGCCGCCGGGCCTGTGCATGGCCGCCGGGCCAGCGCGTGACCGCCGGGCCTGCGCGTGGCTGCCAGGCCTGCGCCTGAGCGTGGCCACCAGCCTCGGGCAGCAAGCTGAAGCCAAAAACAAGGATTAAGAACTTGAAACTATAAGCAACAGAAAGAAACTTAAGCTGTCTTAAACCAATTGAGAAATATATTGTATGGGAGGATTGTCTCTGCTTATGGACAGTGAGAGGATGATGGTTGCCAGCCCTGCATTACCTCAGGGAAGAACAGGAACTATTCTGCCATTCTTGGGGAGGCCAGATGCCCGAGGATGACTCGCGTTGCAGATCCCCACAGCACCATTCCCGGTGGTCACAGGTTGGATGCTGTGCCGCATCAACTGATAACCATCTCTGCTTAACAGAGCCGCTTTCCTGAAACTGTGTTCCGTGGAGACTCACCTGCAGTTGCGGAACTGCACGGGACCCACCTTTAATCCAACCCTGAGTAGAATCTGTGCTCCCTGTTGTTGAAGACTGTATGAGCTGATAATTGAAAAAAAAAAAAAAAAGAAAGAAAGAAAGAAAAAACTGAGGGAACTGGAGGGTATGGTGGCAGGGATGGCAACTGCAGATGCTGGAGACAGTGTGGGAGAGGTGATGGGGGTGAGTGATGGAGGGCGGAGAGGAGGGATTCAGGGAGCAAACAACACACTTAATAGACACAAAAATGAAAAGTTGTCTGTTGATAATGTATATGGTAATATTGTCTTGACTGATGTGCACTGTACTCATGCTGGGAAAAACCATGTTGTACACTGTAAAGATGTGCAATGATAAAAAAAAAAAAAGTCAGCACTCTGGCAAAGGGAGAAAGATCTGAAGATATGATAGTGGAAAGGATGAATGTGGATGCCAGAGGCTGCAGGGGAGGGGAGTGGGTGGTGGAGAGTGGGCGTGAGGGGCAAAGGGAAGAAACATTTAACACCAAAAAAATGTAGAGTTCTCTGTTGAAAACTATATATATATATATATATATATATATATATATATATATGTATATTGTATACAACATAATGGGGACTTTATGTAAAATGTGAATTTAATTGATCTGAGAAAGAAAAATAAAAGATAAAAATTAAAAACAAAAACACAAAAACAATACTTTGCCAGAGTTGAAGATTTCTATCATAGAATAAAATTGTAGGATATATATAAAAAAAAGAAAAGTGTTTGAAAAGACAAAGAAGGGCACTATATTGTAGTAAAAGGGTTACTCTATCAAGAAGCTACAACACTTATAATTATCTATGCACCTAACCCAGGAGCACCCAAATACAAGAAGGAAAGACTGCTAGATCTAAAAGGAGAAATAGACTGCAATACACTAATTGTTGGGAACCTCAACACCCCACTGTCTCCTCTGGACAGATCATCTAGACAAAAACTAAGTAAAGAGATAAAAGATCTAAATGAAACCATAAAACAAATGGACTTAACAAACATTTATAGAACTTTCCACCCAAAAACCACAAGATAAACATTTTTCTCACCCCCAAATGGAATCTTTTCGAAGACTGACCACATGACAGGGCATAAGGCAAGCCTCTAGGGATTCAAAGGCATAGAAACTATATCCATCATATTCTCTGACCATGATGGAATTAAACTTGATTTTAATTTCAAGAGAAATCCTCAAAAACAGACAAATACATGGAAACTAAATAACCTGCTCCTGAATGACTTCACAACTACTGAAACAATAAAGAATGAAATCAAAAGATTCATGGAAGCCAATGACAATGAGGACTTGAGTCTCCATAATCTTTGGGACACTGCAAAAGCAGTCATAAAAGGGAAGTTCATAGCAGTAAGTGAACATAAGAAGATGGAAAGAAGGCAAATCGATCACCTAACATTGTGCCTCAGATAATTGAAAAAGCAACAGGAAAAAAAAATTAAAAAAACTCTAGGAGAAATTATGCATCAGATAATGGACTGATAACCAGAATACACAAGAAACTAAAGAAGCTGTTTGGAAAAAAGATGATCAACCCTATTAAAAGATGGGAGGGGTTGAAAAAAAAAACCCTCTCTAGAGATGACTTACGAATAGCCAAAAGGCATGTGAAAAAATGTTCAACATCCTTCATCGTAAGGGAAATGTAGATCAAAACAACAATGAGGTACTACCTAACCCCCGTCAGAATGTCTAAGATTAAAAAAAAACAAAAAATGATGAGTGTTAGCAGGGGTGTGGTGTAAGGGGAACTCTTTTACACTGCTGGTGGGAATGTAAATTGATCCAGCCACTGTGGAGAACAATTTGGAGATTCCTCAAAAATCTACAAATAGAACTACCATATGATCCAGCAATCCCACTCCTCAGTATCTACCTGAAGGACAGAAGAATTCTTCATTGGAAAAATGCTTGCACATCGATGTTTATTGTGGCACTATTCATGATTGCTAAGACATGGAATCAACCCAAATGCCCCTGTATGGATGAATGGATTGAAAAACTGTGGCACATCTACTCTATGGAATACTATTCAGCCATAAAAACCAACAAAACCCAGGCTTTTGACAGAAAGTGGAAGAATATGGAAAATTTACTGCTGAGTGAAGCAAGCCAGGCTATGAAGGAGAGACATTGTGTGTCCTCACTTAATATATACCAACTGTCTGCACTCTATGACCAAAACTGTTTGACTAAAAGATATACAAACACAAGAGATGGGTATGAATGCCAGATGTGGTGTGTGTGTAGGAGTGGGGCCTAGGAAAGGACATTTGGAAGACGGATACAGAAGCAGAGCACTGATGGGATGGGGAGGTGTGGTGTTATCTGTTGAAGATATTTTGATCAACTGGACTGGGGAGAAATGTTCACATATTGAAATGTTCACTTTGTAAGCTAAACAATGTGATTGAATGTATATAAAAATAAATAAATAAAAAAAATGGAAAGACATTCCATGTTCCTGTATTGGAATAATTCATATAATCAAAATGACAATCCTACCCAAATTAATTTACATATTTAATGCAATACCAATCAAAGTACCAGAGACATTCCTCACAGATCTAAAAAAACAATTATACAATTTGGAATCATAAAAGACCTCATATTGCCAAAGCAATCCTCCACAAGAAGAGTGGAGTGGGCAGCATCTCACTCCCTAAGCCAAAAATATACTACAGAGCTGTGGTAATCAAAAGAGCATGGTATTGGCACTGAAACAACAAGTAGACCAATGGAACAGAATAGAGTCCCCAGAAATAAACTCCTAAACATACAGCCAATTGGTTTTTGACAAAGGGTACCAGTTAGTTACTCCATTGGGAAAAGGAAAACCTCTTTAGCAAATGGTGCTGAAAAATCTGGATATCCACCTGCATAAAGATAAATCAGAACACCTACTTCACCACTGACAAAAATCAACTCAAAGTGGATCAAATATCTAAACCCAAGACCTCAAATTATAAAACTGCTGCTGGAAAACACTGGGGAAATTCTGGGAGACAGTGTGGTAGGCAAAGACTTCTTAAATAAGACCCCCAGAGCACAGTCAATAATCCCAAAAATAGACAAATGGGATTATATCAGAGTAAGAAGTTTCTATATGGCAAAAGACACAGTAATTAGTGTGAACTGACAGCCCTCAGAATGGGAAAAGATTGTTGTAAACTACGCATCAAACAAGGGACTGATAACCAGAGTACACAAGGAACTCAAGCAGCTGTCCCCAAAAAAGATGAGCAACCCTATTAAAAGATGGGAGAATGAATTAAAAAAAAATACTCTCTAAGGATGATATATAAATAGTCAAAAGACATACGAAAAAATGCTCAACATCTCTCATTGTAAGGGATATGCAGATCAAAACCACAATGAGATACCACCTAACCCCAGTCAGAATGACTAAGATTAAAAAAAAAAAAAAAAAAAACATAAGTGCTGGCGGAGTCGTGGTGAAAGGGGAACTCTCTTACATTGCTGGTGGGAATGTAAATTAGTCCAGCCATTGTGGAGAACAGTTTGGAGATTCCTCGAAGATCTACAAATAGAACTACCATATGATCCAGCAATCCCACTTCTTGGTATCTACCCAACGGACAGAAGAATCCTTAATCAGAAAAGTGCTTGCACATTGATGTTTATTGTGGCATTATTCACAATTGCTAAGACATGGAACCAACCCAAATGCCCACGAATGGATGAATGAATTAAAAAAGTGTGGTACTGGGGCCATCAGTTAGCATAATGGCTATGTCGCTGGATTCCCATGTAGTTGACTGCGGTTCGTGTTCCAGACCCAGTGGCTTAAAACTCACGCCAGGCACGTGTGCGTGCATGCCCAAGATCCTGAGAGGAGAATGGAGGAGACGGGATTGTGGCGTGGCCATCCCCCCTGGGGGTGAATTCTCGCTTTCTGTCTCTCTCTGTCTGTCTGGCGAGCGCACGCACCCTATAGCAAAAACCTCTCTAAAAAAAAAAAGAAAAAGTGTGGTGCATATACTCTATGGAATACTACTTAGCCATAAAAAACAACAGGATCCTGGCCTTTGACATAAAATGGAGGAATATGGAAGATTTACTGCTGAGTGAAGCAAGTCAGACTATGAAAGAGAGACATTGTATGTCTTCACTTAATATATACCAATTGTCTGCACTCTATGGCCCAAACTGGATGACTAAAGGATATAGAAACATAATAAATGGTTGTGAATACCAGATACAGTGTGGGATGAGGGAAGGTGAAGGAGTAGAGTCTATGGAAGGACATCAAAGAGACAAATAGAGGGACAAGGCATTTATGGGACAAAGAAATGGGTTATTACCTGTTGAGAGATAACCTTATAGTATTGTCAACTGGACCAGTGTGAAATGTACTCATGTTGAAATTTTCACTTTGCAAGCTAAATAATGTGATTGAATATATAAAAGAAATTGAAAAAAAAAAAAAAGAGACAGAAAGACAGAAAAGGGGAGAGAGGTTGGAGCTTGGTCATGCTGTAATCCCTTCTCCATTTCTCCATTGTTTTCAGATTTTGGGCATGCACACACATGTGCCCATTGTTTTTCAAGCTGCTGAGGCTGGGACTCAAACTACAGTCAGCCACAAGGAATCCAGTTTCCTTAACCACTAGACTACAGAGTCAGTCCATATTATACCTTCTTAATGTCTAATCTCTTGTTCAACAAGAGATTCTTTTAACTTACACATGTAACTACCATATGATGTAGCAACTCCACTCCTAAGTATCTACTCAAATGATAGGAAAATGCTTAGTTGGAAAAACTTGTACATCCATGTTTATTGCAGCATTATTCATAATTGCTAAGACATGGAACCAACCCAAATGTCCACAAACAGATAATGGATTGAAAAGTGTGGAACATATACACTACAGAATTCTACTCAGCCATAGAAAACAATGAGGCCCTGGTATTTGATAGAAAGTGAACAAATGTGGAAGATTTAATGCTAAGTGAAGCAAGCCAGACTAAGAAAGAGAGGCATTGTATGTCCCCATTCAGTGTATATTGAATGTCTGCACTCTATGACAGAAACTGAAAGACTGCAAAGTTTATAAGCAGGGAGCAATGGTGATACTGGAGACAGTGTGGGAAGAGGGTGGGAATGGGGGAGGGTGAGAGGAAGGGAATCAAGGAGAAGAAAGAAGCAAAACATTCAAGGGACCCAAAATGGAAAGAAATCTGTTGATTATAATGTATATGGTAATAGCTTTGACTGAACCAATATGCACTTTACTCATGATGGGAAAATTCATTGATATGCTGTAATGATACACAGTGATTGAGTGTTAAAAAAAAGAATAAAAAAATTACTCAGAAAAAAAATTTATTTTCTGGTTTTAACTTGAAAGTGGCTTAAATACAGAGCTATGAAGCAGGTATTGAAAAGTAAATCTCTGACATGAACCCTATCTTTCTTTTTTGGAGAGTTTTTTTCTGCTATAGGGTGCATGTGCTCACCAGACAGACAGAGACAGAGAGACAGAAAGCGAGAAATCACCCCCCAGGGGGGATGGCCATGCCACAATCCCTTCTCCTCCTTTCTCCTCTCGGGATCTTGGGCACGCACACACATGCGCCCGGCGTGAATTTTAAACCACCGGGTCCAGGATGTGAACTGTGGTCGACTATATGGGAGTCCAGCGACATAGCCATTATGCTAACTGCTGTCCCTATCTTTCTGATCAGAGAACCAAGAAAAGGAGCTCCCTTGAGCCAGAGAATGGGCATGAAAGTCTCTATTACCTGGGTGTGAAAATTATACCCCTGTCTTGAGTGAGGCCTGTCAGCAGGGCAGAGGTGGCATGGGCACTGAGAACCCTGGAAAACAATGTCTTTCTGGCCAGAGCACTGGAAAAGGAGATCCCAAAGAGGTTTTTTTTTTTTTTTTTTTTCTTTTTTTTTTAAGGTCACATCATAATCTCTTCTCCATCTTTCTTTCCTTTTGGTATTTTGGCCATGCATAAACATATTCCCTGTGTTTCTAAAGCTGCTGGCTCTAAGATTCAAATTGTGTGATCAGCCATATGGGATTCAGCTGCCTTAACCACCCGGGCATGGGGCTGACCTGGACCAAATAGCCTGTGGCTTCATTTTCCCATCTTTCCTCTGACTGCTTCCTCTGAGAGTGACCTCAATTGTGTAACGTCATGCAGCAGTGTGCTGGCTACAATGCCAAGAGAAATCTTGTTTTTATAGACAGAAGGCTGAGAAAAAAGAGCCTGGGGGCTGAAAACCATGGAGGAAATCCCATAGAGATGAGAACTAGAGAAGAATATCTCTGAATTCTATGAATGAATTGACACAATTCTGAGCTTTGCATGCAGAGGACAGGAAACAATAAGAAAAAATGAATTTAAAACATGACCATATGTTTCATAATGTACAATCACACTTCTTAATTAACTTTGACCAAGTGAGAAATCATAATGCAATTCAATAATACCTAAAACTAAATGATACGGAAAATTTAAATGTTAGAACTGTAGAATACACAGAAAGTAAAAAAAAAAAAAAAAAAAAAAAAAAAAAAAAAAAATAGGCCTAAATGCTTATAGTAGAAAAGGAGAAAGTCTTAAAAGTAATGTGCTGAATATCCAAAATGAGAAAGCAGAAAAAGAATAGGATTAATCCAGGGGAAATAGGTAATAAAGATCATTGTACAAATTAATTAAAATAGAAAACAGTTGAACAGAAGAAAGGGTCGATAAAGGCAACAAATTGTTTTTGAAAAGTCTAATTAAATAGACAAACATCTGACCAGATTGGTCAAGTAGAAAATATAGAAGGCAAAAATAAGTGGCATTGGAAGCGCAAAGGGAGACGTAGCTATAGAACGGCAGAAACTAAAAACACAAAACGATAATATTAAGTAACTTTAAAAATTTAGATAAAATATACAGTTTTCTAAAATCATGTAGTTTACCAAAACTTAAGAAAAAGTTCAAAACTGGGAACCAGCAGTTAGCGTAATGACTATGTCGCTGGACTCCCACGTAGTCGACCGCGGTTCGCGTCTCAGACCCGGTGGCTTAAAACTCATGTCAGGCGCGTGTGCATGCGTGCCCAGGATCCCGAGAGGAGAATGGAGGAGAAGGAATTGTGGTGTGGCCATCCCCCCTGGGGGGTGATTTCTCCTTTTCTGTCTCTATGTCTCTCTATGTCTGCCTGGCAAGCGCACGTGCCCTGTAGCGAAAAAACCTCTCAAAAAATAAAAAAAAAAAAAAGAAAAAGTTCAAAACTGAGTTCTATAACTAATTATGAAACGGATCCAGTGATGAGCAATTTCTAAAGAAATTAGATAGTTCAGAGAATTTTAAATATGAGCTCAATGAAATACTCTAGGAAGAGGTCATGATAATCTTCCACAAACTCTACTGGGAATTAGGGGAATGACTATTTCCCAACTTATTTTTTAAGGCAAATAACTGATAATAAAGTCATAAATACAGTACGAGAAAGAAAAAAATTAAAAAAAGAAAAATGACAAGCCAATATACTTATATGTATAGGCATCAAAATCTTAGAGAAAATATTAGCAATTTAAATCCAACAGGTTATAAACAAATAATACATCATGATCAAATTGGGTCTATCTCAGAAACACAAGGGTGATTTAACATTAGAAAGCTGATCATTTAATTTATTATCTGCTATGGTTTCCCCACCAAAATGCATGTGTTAAGATTGGGTTGTGAAGGTATTAAGAGGAAATTTAGGAACCAGTAGATGGCATAATGTTTATGTTGCTGGACTCCCACGTATACAATCATGGTTCAAGTCCTTGACCTGGTGGCTTAAAACTCATGCCAGGCATGTGTGTGTGTGCCCCAAATCCTGAGAGGAGAATGGAGGAGATGGAATTGTGGCATGGTCACCCACCCTGGGGTGTGATTTCTCACTTTCTGTCTCTCTCTGTCTTTCTGGTGAATGCATACACTGTAGAGCAAAAACCTCTCTCTAAAAAAAGAAGAGGAAACTTACTATCTTCATGGTGTCAAAAAGAGGGGCTTTTAGAAGTGTTAAGTGATTAAGGTGAAACCTCCATGATTGAATTTTGGTAGGTTGATAAGGAGTGGGAAGGAGACCAAAACAGAGAGAGATTTAGGTACAGCTGCTGGGCTCCGCTCTTGCCTTCTCGATGTGATCAGAACTCTGTAAGATCCGCACCAGAAATAGCTCCTGGTCTTTGGTCCTCCAAACTGTGTGCTGAATAACCTTCCATCCTTTTGAATGACGAGATTTCAGGTATTTTCTCTTATTAATAACAAAATCCTAAAAGTGTGTAGCAAGATGGCTGGATTATAAAAACAATGCAGAAAATCTATGTACATGTCTGGATTCCAGCAACAAGTGGAAGACATAACAACAGCAGACCTTCACCATTTCCTCTAGCAACAAAAAGTGCCTAGTGATAAATCTAATGAAGTATAAAACCTTTGTGAGGGACTGGCAGGTGGCATGGTGGTTGGGGCGCTGGACTCTCTTATGGCCAACCATGGTTTGGGTACTGGACCTGGTGGCTTGCTTCCTCACTTTCCCTCTCTCTCTCTCTCTGGTCAAATTAAAAAAAAATTAGTAATAATAAATTAAAAAATAAAAGAAAAAAATCTGTGTGAAGAAAATTGTGAAATTTGTATCGGGAAAAAAGACAGGAAAAAAGATGTAAGTAAATGGAGAGTTATATCATGTGAATGGATAGGATGATTAAATATTCTAAAGATAGTAGTTTTTCTTAAATTGCTTTATAGATTCAGTGTAATTTCAGCACAACAATTCTTAAAGTTTTTTAAAAATTGGATTTGACATACTGATTAATAAACTATAGAGAACATAGACTTGAACTAAAACACTCCTGGAGAAGAGTAAATTATAGGTTCTTATCCCATTAGATTGCATGCTGTATTTCGTGACTGTGCACATGTGTAACAGGAGACATGACTGCTGTTGTTCATGGCAGTATTAGTTACAATAATAAGTCAGAAGCAATCTAACTGTCCATTGACAAAATATGTATCTTCACATGATGGAATTTTAACCAGTGAAAATAAGGAAGCTATGTTTACAGAGTAAATATAGATGAATCTTAGAAACATAATTTGAAGGCCAGCCCCATAACCTGGTAGCCAAGGGAGCTGGACTTCACATGACCAATCACACAGTTTGAATCCTGGCCTCAGTGGCTTGAAAAGCACACCAGGCTGGATTATAAAAACAATGCAGAAAATCTATGTACATGTCTGGATTCCAGCAACAGGTGGAAGACATAACAACAGCAGACCTTCACCATTTCCTCTAGCAACAAAAAGTACCTAGTGATAAATCTAATGAAGTATAAAACCTTTGTGAGGTCCATCTGACAGGATGGAGAAATGGAAAAAAAATTTCAGTGTGACTACTCCCCTTTAGGGTGTGCTTTCTTCTCCATCTGAGGTGAGTGCACGCACCCTCTTGCAAATTAAAAAGAAAGAAAAAGAAACATAATACTGAGCACAAAAGCAAGTGTGTAGCATGTATAAAATGATATAATTTTATAAAGTTAAAATGAGCATAAGTGAATAATATATTATTTAGGTATACATACAAAATTATGTTTTTTAAAAAAGCAAAGGAATGTGGGGCTAGCAGGTGGCATGGTGGTTAAAGTGCTGGACTCCCACATAGTCAGTTGCAGTTCAAGCCCCAGAACCAGTGTTTCAAAATTACTCTGGGCACATATGCGTCTGTGCCCAAAATCCTGAAAAGAGAATGGAGAGGAAGGGATTACAGCATGGCCATCCTCCCTGGGGGGTGAATTCTTGCTTTCTCTCTCTATATTTGTTTCTTGCTAGTGAGCACACATGCACTGTGGCAAAAACCTAAACAACAACAACAACAACAACAAACCGATAAGGGAATATCAGAAACAAGTAGTTGGGGTGGGAAGGAATACAGACATAGATTTAATGGCTAGTCATGGTCTAAATACTCTTAAATTGAGCAGGCAAATTACAAGTGTTTTATTATTATATTTGTAACATAATATGTGCTTACCAAGACTATACTTTAAAAAAAATCACCAAATTTAATTTTCACTGGAATATTAGTCAGCTTACTATCATTTATTTGTGCAAAGGCTCTTTTTGTTCTGTGTTTTCAGAATTGTAAACTGTATATTAATTTTGAGGTGAGGGGTGGGATCTGCTGGCGTAACCTTGACTGCCGATACAGATGGCAGGAGAATATGAATACTCAGTTCTAGAAGGGAGAGTGAATTTGCCATTTCTTTGTCTTTTCATGCCCTCATTGAATTGGATTATGGCAATCCACACTTGTGAGTATGGTCTACTGATCCAAAGGCAGTTGTTTTGGGAAAACTCTTGCAGATACTTCCAACCATGTCTTGCTAGGTATCTCTCAACTCAGTCAAACACAGACATAAAATCGACCATCACAAAAATGTGAAATGAAATAAAATTTGAAAGATCCACATGCCACACATGACCTGGCCCGTTAGCACAGCAGTTAAGTGCTGTGCATGGAGAGCCAGATCCCACATGATCAACTGCAGTCTGAATCCCAGCCCCAGTAGCTTAGAAAATACAAGCACATTTGCACACGTTCCCCAAACCCTGACAGGATAGAGAAACGAAGGAAAAAGGATGCAGTATGATCATTCCTCATTGGGGTACTTTCTCTCTCTTTCTCACTTTCTGGTAAACACGTGCACCTTCTAGCAATTAAAACACACATACACATGCACACACACTCACTTTTGGGGAAATAACTTAGACCATCAACATCAACATTTCTTTCATTTCACATTTTTGCATTGAGAGCTCTGCTGGATCCCTAGGTAATCTTCCAAGAGCTTAATTTGCAGGGAAGTGCATGGAAACACCTCACATTTGGTGGCCATTTCATTCCTTGATGAGACACGTGAGAAGAAAGGAGTAGGGAGGAAGTGGAGGTTATTGGAGACAATCTTTTTATTTCAAATACCAGGTTATACGGTGTGCTGTTTTTCTCTTCCTTTACCCCTTGTGCTCATTCTTCATAAGAACTGCACTGAATTAGCACAGTAATAAAGTGTAGTGCACTTATGTTTCTAAGTCTTAGCATTGGTTTATCCTTCATGTGGGAAAATAATGTTGGTGATTTACCAAACCTAGTGTCAAAAAGAAGCAGGATAGTGTAATCTCTAGCAAAATATAAGGATGATTTTATTTCAGTTGGTTCTGCCAACTGTTGATCATGTAACTAACAAGTCCTGGGGCTGGACAGTGACACAACATTAAAATGTGACTCTCTGCAAGGGTGACTGACATGGAGCATTCTGGGTTCTCATCTGGAGACCTCCCTCACTACGTGGTATGTATGCACCTGGGATCAAGACTAACTGGACCTGGGGGTGGATCTCAGTATGAGGACCCTGTAGGGTGTGTGTTTGTCTGTTTCTCTTGCTCATGGAAGAAATTAGTGAATGTAAAAGAAAACATTATGATGATTCCTGCCTTATTCTCAGGTTAAAAATTCCTTCCATAAACAGTTGTGTTTCTTTTGTAACTAAAATATTGGAGGGCCTGTGAGCTTCACCTCCAGCTATGCAAAAGTAATTTGAATTGTGCACTTTTTTTTATGGTCTATAAAAGATATTCCACATGTGTATTTTTTTTTTTTTTTAAGAGGTTTTTGCTATAGGGCGCCTGTGCTCACCAGACAGAGACAAAAAGACAGAAAGCGAAAAATCACCCCCTAGGGAGGATGGCCACGCCCCAATCCCTTCTCCTCCATTCTCCTCCCGGGATCTTGGGCACACACGCACACGCGCCCGGCGTGAGTTTCAAGCCACTGGGTCTGGGACTTGAACCGTGGTCGACTACATGGGAGTCCAGCAACATAGCCATTACGCTAATTGCTGGTCCCCCACATGTGTATTTCTAATTCTAATTACTACAGTAACAATTCTTCTGAGGAATTTCTTTTTCAAGACTCAGTCCTGAAAGCCCAGGGCTATTCTTCCAGTTGAAAAAAACAAACAAACAAACAAAAAAACAACCCTGCAGACTTCTTTAGCCTGGAGAGCTCCTAGCTATGTACCAGTTGATAATGGACCAATCAGAGACTGCTGAACCCTTGAAAGCCAATCAGAAAACTTCCCCGTTTCCAAAAAGTCTACCCTGCTGGAATATTCACCAATCAGAGACTACTTTAAGATTTCCTCCTTCAGTACTATCCACTCTCTTTTCAAAGTTCTTTGGAGGTTCTACTGGGAAGAAAGTGATGGTAGCAGACTTCCTTGTGATCTGCATAAACAGCCTTTTGTTAATTCTTTGTGTGCTTTTGTCCTTTTGATACTATCAACACAAACCTAAGAGGTAAAATAAAACATTTGCCTTGTAGTTCTTTCTAATCTTAGATTATTTCCTTTGAGGGGCCATTAGGTGGCATAGTAGCTAAGGTACTAGACTCCTACATAGTCAACCATGGTTTGAGTCCTGGACCTGGTGGTTTGAAATGCTGGGTGTGTTTGTGTGCGTACCCCAGATCCCAAGAAGAGAATGGAGGAGAAGAGACTGCAAAGAAGCCATCCCCCCCAGAGGTGAGTTCTAGCTTTCTGTCTCTGTCTTTTTCCATCTCTCTGGCAAGCACACACGCCTCATAGCAAAAATCTTATGAAAAAAGAAAAAAAAGAATATTTCCACCAAGGTTGTACAATGAAAGTGTTCAGAAGTTACCTGAACTCCTTTTTTTTTTTTTTTTTTTTTTTGGCTAGAGGGTGTGTATGCTTGCCAGAGAGAGATAGAGAGATAGAGAGAGAGGGAGAGAGAAAGCATCTGCTGTGGGGAATGGCCATGCTACAATCAATTCTCTTCCATCTCTACTTTTTTTTTTTTTTTTAGATTTTTGGCCGTGTGTGCACATGCATCCAGCGTATTTATTAAGCAGTGGGTCTGAGACTTGAACAGGGAGGTTGGCTATGTGGGATCCGGTGGCCAGGTCATGGAGCTGGTTCAATTTCATTCTTTTATAAGAGGTTATGTTATCCACTGTATAACTAGTTGTGTTTATTTGTTTCTATTTGTATTTTATTTCAGAATTTGCCATCGTTATTCTTTTTGTTTGCTTGTTTTAAAGTCATTTAAATGGTTCAAAAACTAGTGGCAGGGACCAGCAGTTAGCGTAATGGCTATGTTGCTGGACTCCCACGTAGTCGACCGCAGTTCGAGTCCTGGACCCGGTGGCTTAAACTCACGCCGGGTGCGTGTGCGTGAGTGCCCAAGATTCCGGGAGGAGAACAGAGGAGAAGGGATTGCGGCGTGGTCATCCCCCCTGGGGGGGGTGATTTCTCACTTTCTATCTCTCTGTCTCTCTCTGTCTGTCTGGCGAGTGCATGTACCCTATAGCAAAAACCTCTCCAAAAAAAAAAAAAAACCCAAAAAACAAACAAACAAACAAAAACTAGTGGCATAAAAAGATATTCAGAAAAGACATATTCCTCTTATACTCTATTTCTGCCTGCCTCCTGTATGGCCATTTGTATCAGTTTCTGTTTTCCCTTTCTTGTTCCCTTTTATAAAAATAAGCAAACATACATCTATACATGTTCTTATTTCCCCATGAAGGGAATATTCAGGACAAGAAATGGAATAATGATTCCTCTGCTAAAGTAATTTGAAATCACTTAATGTGCTGTGCTCATTTCCTTTTACAGAAAACAGGCTCTCCTCAGTGTTTTAGTGGAGCCAAACTATGGGAGCTGGAGACAGACAGGCTGGGGTTTGAGTCTTGGCACAGTGGCAACGTGACCTGGGGCAGGCTGCTTAACCTCTCTCACTTCCTCATTTGTCATAAGGAGGAAATAATGACCAGATTAGAGGTGTCATGGCATCTCATCCACAGGGTTCTGCCTGAGGATGCCTCTAGCGAGTCTCTTAATTCCCTTCCTTTCCTTGGTCAAGTATAAAGGCAACAGCTGACCTTTCTTGTAGAATTTGCAGCACCGATCAATAACATTTGTCCATACATCAAGTATTTTGTTGTTTGTTGATGCTTTCAAATGGAATAAAAACCCTACAGGGAAAAATCTGGTGACACAATGTCTCGGCTTCCTATTGATGTCTGGATTTACTTTATGCATAGTTGTTTTTTGAACATTTCAAAATATTCTTTGATGCTTGATATTTGAAGGGTCACTCTTCTCTTCAATGTCCCTCATTATTCTGGATTTTTCAGACAGAGGTTCTTAGCTTTATTAGTCAAGGACCCTTTTGGGAATCAGATGAAACTCATGGATCTTCTCTTAAAATATATACCATACAGAAGTTTGTAAAAGGTCAGGTGTCATGGACTCCCTAAATCCTGTGGAGTCCAGGTTAAAACAAAACAAAAAGAAGCAAAAACAAAAGAATGAAACAACTCTGTTTTAAGGGAAAGTATGTGCATGCATGTAAGGGGGAAGACATTTATGGCACAAAAGGGAAAGAATAAGAACAAAGAAGTTACTTAAACTGCGACTGGGTCATGGGAACCTCCCATGCTTTCTCAGTACCTGGTCTTACCCCTTCATAATCCCTTTCACTGAAATGCAATTATCCATATTTATCTTGTCTAGCACATTAATTCATTGGTGTTAAAAGCAGGTATTGCACTTTGAGAAGACCCAAGTTCGCATGAAACACTGCCCATATTGTTTCTGCAGCAGCCAAGGGTTAACAATAGCAAAGGAAACCCTCGATGATGGTGTCATTCTACTTACGTATCCTTTCTTCAAACTATTCACTCAGGATGAGCCCCATTGAGACAGAATAGACTGGAGACTACAGCAGAACACTCAGAGCAAAGGTGCCTTGTAAGAATCAGGGAAGTAGTTTTTGAGCTCCCGGCATGTATAAGCTCATTGGGTGGGCTCTGCACCTGCCTCTGCTGGCCATCTCCTCCTCCTCCTAGACCTCCCTGTTTGTAGGATTGTCCCTCTGGTGCTCCAAAGCCTGAAGTTCTCCATCTACATTCTTTTCTTGGGTGATCTCATTCACTCATGATGTCATGTGCTGCTCACTCTCACCCCATTTCCATCTCACTCTCACTGCTAATGTCCAGACTTGCCCTCTGGATAACTTACTTCCCTTAAATGGCTCAATGCACCTAACCAAACATGCTCAATGCTTTTCTTTCAGATTCAATCCTTGATCCAGGTCCCTGATTTCAGCCACCTGGATGGAACTTTCTCCCTAACCCCAGTCTCTTAACATGCATGGTTGCCTCAATCTGAAATATTTCTTGATCACTGCTTCTCTCTTCTATTGCTGTCACCCTGGCCATCCCACCTTTAGTTTCAGCTACGCCTGCCTTCAGCCTTTCAAGGCTCCTCTCTTTTTCTTTTGCCCCAGAGTGACCTTTGGGCAAAGTTGACCAATTATAGCTGGGACTGGCTTAGAGTTGTGCAGTGACTTCCTGTTGATCCTAGAATAAAGTCCAAACTCAGACCTCAGTCTCTCTGGATGAGAGAAGACTTCTTGACTCTCCTTTCACTGAGCTGAATTCATCTTTCTCCAGGGTCTAGGCTGCCGTCTCTAGGGGTCTCCTCAAGTGGGTCTCTCATGGTGTTTGCTCTAGGTTAGACCCCTTTCATACAAGCTCCTTTCTGGTGTTCACAGCATTTGTGATTCTTCTACTTCTTCTTTTTTTTAAAGATTTTTTCCGGAGGATGTTTGCACTCCCGAGAGCGAGAGCGAGAGCGAGAGAGAGGGAGAGAGAGAAAGAAAGTGAGAAAGCACCATCCCCACCATGGAGGATGGTCACATGGTAATTCTTTTCCCATTTCTCCCTCCTTTCAGGATTTTAGGCACACACGCCCCATGTGTTTTTCAGGTTGCTGGATCTGGGCCTTGAATGCACCATCGACCATGTGGGATAGAGTTGCCTTAACTCCCATGCCATTGGCTGGACTACATTTGTGCTAAAACATAGGTCTTCCCTATGAGAACATAAACATGTGACAGGAGGGATTATATCTGTCTTGTGTTCCTGGAACCATGTCCAGAGTCCAGAGTGGTGGGCAACGATAAATAAAGATTGGGGGATTAAAATAATGCATGAACATGGAGAGTAAACCTAACATTTCTTACACTAGTAATCCTTCAGTGAAACAAATCTAGTTAGAGAGAGAATACCTTAACCTGGGAACAGGATAAGGCTAGTAAGAGGCTGGATCTGAGCAAGGCTGAAATGAATGGCTCAAAGAATGTTTGCAAATTTAAAGGCGTGGGATTCGTTCCAGGTTGGGGTCAGCTGCGAACTCTTCCCAAAAGGAAGGATGCTTTTAACTGGGCCCTGAAGAAGGGACAGGGGACAGACAGAAAACAAGGAGGGTACTACAGGTTAGCAGAACTAGTGTTTCTCTTGGAGTCTCCATCTGTTGTTTGCAAACAAGCTCTGGACTAAGGTGATGCCACTGAAAACTGGACACTTAGAGGAAAGATAAATTTGTCATCTTTGAAAACTGTTGGTGTTTCTGGGGTATAGGTCTCTAGACCAGCCTTTGCCACAAATTTGCATCTGGGCATTTGCATCTGGAAAAGTGAAAGTGAGGGAAGTGTCTCATGAAGGCAGTGGGTTATTACAGAACTTTTACTGATTCACATTTGATTTGCTAAGGAATATATAGCCTTTAACACCTTTCAAAACAACTTTTAGTTCCCCTCCACTAAGATTTGTCTCTGCCATGTAAGATGCATGTATCTAATGCTTGACTTAGTAAGTGGATCATTTACGTGGTGGGCAGGAACAGAATATGTAAACTTTTCCTTGGCTTTTTTCTAGGCCTATGAATCTGTCTGACATTTCAGAAACATGAAGAAACTGGAGAACTCTAACTAAAAAATAAGCATAGCTTAGACCTGGCTTAGCCATAGTTCACCTTTACTGCTTTTTCATAATTGTTTATGTTTTCATTAGTTTTGCACCTTGGGAGCCACTTTTGATCAATTTGCAGAGCAATAAAATCTTCTGTTCTCTGAGGACCAGTTTGTATCCTGTCTTGTTAACAGCCTGTCAAAGGGAAATGCCTTGAGCATGTTTTAAATTCTTCTCCAAGTTAATGGCATATGGGCTAAACAATAGCCAGACTCCCTGCACTCTCTCCTGACCTCAAATCATTTTTAGAGAGATACAAAGGTGCTCTTTCTATAGGGGATGAGGGCTTGTGGACAAGTGGGGAGAAACAAGTGAGAAAACTACTGGCTGCAAGAAAACAAGCGTTTTTCTTTTGGAAGCAAAACAAACTTTAAAGGAATTAAAAATTTTTAAAAATTATTATTAGGGGAACCAGCAGTTAGCGTAATGGCTATGTCGCTGGACTCCCACGTAGTCGACCGCGGTTCATGTCCCGAACCCGGTGGCTTAAAACTCACGCCGGGTGCGTGTGCGTGCGTGCCCAAGATCCCAAGAGGAGAATGGAGGAGAAGGGATTGCGGGGTGACCATCCCCTCTGGGGGGTGATTTCTCGCTTTCTATCTCTTTGTCTCTCTCTGTCTGTCGGGCGAGCGCACGCGCCCTATAGCGAAAAAACCTCTCCCCCCCAAAAAATTATTATTAGTACATTAAATTGCTATACATCATTTAGATTGTGAAGAGACTTTACCCAGCATGATTTACACCTCAGTCCAGCCTAGTTGAGACTATTATACACATCCTTGTCAACAGATAAGAAACCTTATCTGTGTCCCACAAGTGTCTTACCTCTCCATTTCCCCCCAAATTTCCTTTCCTACTCTTATCCCCTCTCACACTCTCTTTCTACTTTGTCTCTAGTGTCCATTACAATTTTTAATACTCATATGTTTTCCAGTCTTTCAGTCCCTACCATAGAGTGCAGACAGTCGGTATATGTTAAGTGGAGATATACAATGTCTCTCTTTCATAGCTTGACTTGCTTCACTCAGCAGCAAATCTTCCGTATTTGTTCACTTTCTATCAAATTCCAGGGCCTTGTTTTTTGCGGCTAAGTAGTATTCCATGGAGTATATGTGCCTCGATTTTTCAATCCATTCATCTGTCTGTGGACATTTGGGTTGGTTCCATGTCTTAGCATGCACACGTGCCCGGTGTGAGTATAAGCCAGTGGGTCCGGGACTCGAACTGCGGTCGACTACATGGGAGTCCAGCGACACAGCCATTACACCAACTGCTGGTCCCAACTCTTCAGCATTCTTAAAGAATTTTTTATGGTCCTTAGAGTATTCTTCAGCTAGGTCAACCCATTAGGGGTGCTTGGACTGGGGGTCATTCACCAGTGCTATGAGGGACTGGATTACTTGGTCGGTTTTGGTGGCTGGCTTCCAGTTTTCAGCACTAATTACTGGCAGACAGACCTGCCCCTTTTCATCCATGTTTGGGTGACAGATCTTTGTTTTAAATGTGATCTTCGGTGGTTTGAATGGGTACTTTGCTGGAAAGTTGATTTCAATTTTGAAATATGAAGGATTGTCAGGAACAATAAGCCCTTGCCAAGTCAATAAGTTAGCTTCATCAACCTAATGTTACGGAAGATTTTCATTCCACATTTGCGGACTCCTTCATCAGCCTCCTGCTGGCAGCCATCTTGGATCTAGTGCTGCTGCTTTCCCAAAATGTATCATGGTAAGCTGCGATCCACCCTCAGTTCCAGTCAGCCAAGATAATGGGCATGTGTGTACCTGGTATGCTCAGGGAGATTCTGGACCGCGAAACCACGACCTTTCCCATATGGGGCCAGTTGCATTACTACTGTGCCACTGCTTGGCCCCTGACAAATAAACACGCCTGAGAGGGTCAAAGGCATTCTGCTCAGGATGCCTGAGACTGTAGGGTCTCTAGGAGCAGGTGGGCACCAGGCGTACCAAGTCACTGATATTCCCTTGGTGGCAGCTACTGAACAAAAAAAATTATGCGTGGAGCCACTCAGCAGGCTTTTCTAGAGCGTCCTCACAAAAGCCATCCTTTGTACTGTCAGAGATTTCTAAAGATGTCCACGCATCTAACAACCATACACAGGCTTTCTGATGATATGCTGGAAGTTTCTGTTCTTTAACTAGCAGAGACCAGTTAATGAAATTGAAATAAAATTTACTTATGAATCTATTAAGGAACCTATTTGTCACATTTGGAATCTTTCCTGACTTGTTAAAATTTTAGTTTGTTTTATAGAGCATGAGACAAGCTTTCTGAATTAGTATATTCTCATAAACCTTGCGTAACATTGTTAGACATCAAAGTCTCCTTTAATCTAAATCCAGTTTTGAAGTATTAATTTAAAGTACTTATATCAACTAATCTCTACAGTCTTCATTCCAAACCATTTATGGTGAAAAATATAACCCAGGAGAGTTTGAAGTTTCAAATACGGGCTTTTGGTATTTAATGAGAATCAAACATTTCCAGGAATAAATAAAAACTTGGTATGGGAAAATGCTCCACCCTCACCACACTTCATCCATTGGCTCATGAATCACTGCCAGGTGTCCAAGTGCTTTCTGGGTTTTTAGATTCTAGTAATAACATGAGTATCCCATCAATTTTTATTCACACCTCTTGCTTGTTATTATCTCAGACGATGCGATATTCTTGTAGCCTCATCATTTATGTGGCCCTGCCTTTTAAAGATGAGAACTGAATAACAGCTCCGTGTTTCTCTTTGGGCTAATCTCTGTCATCTCATTGCACTGTTCCTCCTGGGAGGGAGAGCAGCATGTTCCAGCTCTGGCAGCCAGTGTGCCAGGAGAGCCTCAGTAGATTTCTGAGAGAGCAGGAACAGCAGGTACCTGGATTCTGGGTCACAGCGTATTTTCAGGTTGTTGAGTTTTAGCAGCAGTCTTCACAGTAGAGGGATTGGTTATGTGTATGGATCAAATGAAGGGGAGGGATGGAATACTTTCATCTGGCCCAGTTAGAGGGAGATGAGTCATATAGTATGTGAAGTAATACATGAGCATCCAGCACAGTGCAGCACACTCAGAATGTTCTTAATGGCAGTGTTAATCAAGCACAGACTATTATCATTATCCTTACTGTAGTGTCACCTGCCACATAGCCCATGCTCACACCATACTCCAGCTCTTCCCTAACAGGATTAATGCCTGTGAATAGGAACTTGCTTTCCCTCTAAGACCCAGCCTGGACCAGTAGGCACCAAGATGGTTACCACCACGGCCTCTGGAAGACCCCAAACTTCATCATAATGTCATTAGCATGTTAAATGACACACCTACCAGCATCATGACAGTTTATGATCACCAGGAATACTACCTGAAATATCTTCACAAGGAGAAAAAGGAGGTGGGTTTTGGAATTCTGGGAAGTCCCCAACTTTCTCAGGAAAATATTCCTCTTCTCTACTATCCTTTCCCATATCTGCATTACCCCATTTGCTATATCTTAAACTCTCAGCTCAAGATGAGCAAGAAGTTGACTTATGAGCTCATCTCCCATTTCTCCATTCCTCGGCCATTAAATAAAGCTTGTGCCATGACCCTCGATTTTGGTTTAGAAAATTGGCTCTGTGACACTGAATGGCGAAAGACCCCATCTTGGGGAACAAGTTAAAAATTGGTAAGCAGAGATACTTGGAGATGCTGTCTTGATTCCCACTTTTTAGCTCACTTCCTTGAATCTGTGAATTCCTTGGTCTTTCTAAGAGTGTCCTGTTCGGTGGAAAGACCTGGCCAATGGGTGTGTGTGATAGAGTCAGTGTGGCATGGGAGAGCAATATTTTGTGTCTACTTCAGAAATGGCTTGGCTCTGGGTTAATGTATTAATCATAACTTTAATTTTCTGTATTATGGTCCTCAGTCATCTGAGTTTCCTGACCTATTAGTAGAGATAGCAAACAACTTACTCATCTGATTGCCTTTTAAATGTCAACCTCTCAGTTCAGAGAACTCCTCTATGGGCTCTCACACTCAGGCCACTATCCACCTGATACTAAACAGTTAGGGACAGTTCCTACAATTTTTCAAAGTAGCCAACTCTAAGCCTGCTTATTCCACCTCATCTATTCTTCCCTTGAAAACCACGTTAAAGGCTCTTGCCCACATTATCCTTTCCTCCTGATTGACCCTGTACTTTCCGGTGTGTTTCCCCATGGTGTGACCTGCCCTTCCCTCTTGAGAATTATGAGTAACAAATTTTCTCAATGGCAGTTGTCTTCTGAGTAACAAATTTTCTCAAAGGCAGTTGTTCTCCTTACTGTATCCCAAGTTTTCTATCAATACTGTATTTCAAAACACTAATATCTCAGCAGAGTTTGATGGACGTAGGGGACAGGATCTGTAGCTCGGGTTATGTTGATATAGCAAGAGGATGCAATGACACTGCTAAGACTGAATGTGCTTCCTGGGCCTCAGTTGGGACGCGCAATCTGAGCTGGCACAAGTGCTGGATTGCGTGTATATTATGTCTGTCTCTTTGAGGTTGCAGGAGATCTTTCCAACCTGAGTTAGCTAGGGAGGAGCTAGGCTGCTACCATCATGAACCCTCATCACACAGTCCTTGGGAGACATCAGCTTATAGGGGTGGCATCTCTGAGAACTTGGGTTTCAAAGCTGGAGAAAGGGTCATTGATGAGGGGCCTGTGCCGCTGAGAGGAGTCTGGAATTGCTGAGGCCAGAGAGCTGGCTGTGTAGAACACTTGACCTGGACAGGGAGGGAATCTTCTAAGCATCAAAGCTTCATCACTCAAACATCTGTGAATGGCTGCTTGCTTGCTGAGCTCTTGGAATGCTCCTCAGAGGGACACTGGGGGAAGCCCTGGCCTTTGAGGCTTGGCTTTACCTCGAGAGATGCTAGTGGCACGTACATGGGCATCAACATTTTAGTTGTTAATCATGGAGAACTGGTCCAGGGTCTCAGTGAGATTCCATCTTGCTAATATTTAGATAGGGTAACAAAACCAGAATGAGCAGTTCCCCTTCCTGGATAATTTCACTCACTTCTAAACACATTGTCAAAAGGTGCAAGTTCTTGGACTATGAATGCTGCCGACCTTTCTCAACCAAACAGAATGATAAAAACAATCTCCTCTATTTCTTAATATTCATCAGAATTGGTAATTTGTTCAGTTGCATTATGCTGAATTTGTTCTTTTAAGTTCTTAAAATTTTATTTTTTTTTCATTTTTGGACCGAGGGTACGTGTGCTCATGAGAGAAAAAGACAGAAACATTCCTCAATGGGGAGCAGCCATGCCATAATTCCCTCTTCTCCATTTCTCCTTCCTGTCAGGATTTTGGGCACACATGCACATACACATGCACATACACATGTGCCTGGTGTGTTTTTCACACCACTGGGGCTGGGATTCAAACCACAGCCAGCCATGTGAGATCTGCTTCTCTTAACCACTAGGATATGGCACTAGCCCTTTTAATTTTTTTTTTTTAAGTTGGAGGTATTTAAGTCAGAAGAGAAGTTTGCAAATCACTGTTTCTCCTTTCCCTATATATTGTTTATTTTTAGGCCAACCATGACCTATTTTGAAAGAGACCTGACAAGTTTTAATATTATTATTAATGATTATTATTTATTCTCATTTTTTTAAAAACATTCAATCACTGGGAACCAGCAGTTAGAGTAATGGCTATGTTGCTGGACTCCCACATAGTCGACCACGGTTCGCGTCCCGGACCCGGTGGCTTAAAACTCACGCCGGGCGCGTGTGCGTGCGTGCCCAAGATCCCGAGAGGAGAATGGAGGAGAAGGGATTGCAGCGTGACCATCCCCCCTGGGGGGTGATTTCTCGCTTTCTGTCTCTATGTCTCTCTCTGTCTGTCTGGCGAGCACACGCGCCCTATAGTGAAAACCTCTCCAAAAAAAAAAAAAAAAAAAAAAAAAAAAAAAAAAACAAGACCGAAAACAAAAAAACCAAACATTCAATCACTATATATCATTTGGCTTGTAAAGAAAATTTACCTAACATGAAATACTTCTCAGGCTAGTCCAGCTGAGAATACTATACATTATCATTAACAGGTAGTAAAACTATTTCTGTGCCCCACAAATGTTATGTCTCTCTATTTGTTCTCGTGCTATGCTTCTCTATACTCTTCCTTTCTTCCCCCCGGTCCACACTGTCTTCAGTGTCCATAACTATTTTCACTTCTTTTTTTCCCTCCAATATTTCAGTCTCTACCATAGAGTGCAGATAATTGGTATATGTTAAGTGGATACATATAATATCTTTCTTTTATAGCCTGGCTTGCTTTCACTCAGCAATAAATCTTCCATATTGACCACTTTCTATCAAATGCCAGGGTCTTGTTTTTTAAATTTTTATTTAATTTATTTTTATTTATTTATTTATTTTTTTATGGCTGAATAGTATTCTATAGAGTTGTGCCACACTTTCTCAATCCATTCATCCGTTTGTGGACATCTGGGTTAGTTCCATGTTTCAGCAATCATGAATAATGTTACAATAAACATTGATGTGCAAGCGCTTTTCTGATTGAGCATTCTTCTGTCTTTTGGGTAATCAGAAGTGGGATTGCTGGATCACATGGTAGTTCTATTTGTAGATCTTTGAGGAACCTCCATATTGTTTTCCACAGTGGCTGAACCAATTTACATTCCCATAAACAGTGTAGGAAAGTTCCCCTTTCACCACAACCCCAACACTGCCAACACTTATCATCTTTTGTATTTTTTTTGGTACTTTTGCAAATTGTAGGCCCTCAATAAGTTAATGGTTGGATGGATGGATGGAAGAAGGATGAAAGAACAAGGTGAGGCAGGTAATCGACTGGGGTCTGGTGTTGAGGAGAGTTTAGCATTGACCTGCACAAGGGTTGGTGGGAGAAAGGTCCATAGCAGTGTAACTAGGGGTCCTCTGGCAGGTACTTTTTCCAAGCCTGGATCACATAAATGGCACACAGGTGGGCTCTATCCTCTCCAGATGCTGGGAAGCCCTTCCACTTGCAGGGCATGCCAAATCCTCTCCAAGATCTCACTAGGTGCATTTGCTTTTGCAAAGGCTTGCTCAGTTCATTGGACAGTTGTGGTCTCTGGAGATGGTCTAGAGTTTGAAATGTTTCCACCAGATGACATTGTCCTTTCTAACCTCACTTGCTTGTCTGTGCTGTTTTTTGAATAAATAGACTTTTGGTTGTATTGTTTTTTAGTGACCATTTTATAGTATCTTTCCTGAGTTACATGTTTAGAGCAAACTCTTCCTCCTGCTCCTCCACCCCCTCCCTGCCTTTTTTAAAGTTAAATACATAACTAAGTCTGAGCTGTGACATGCATTTTTCCACCCTGGAGGTGGAATTCACATCTCAGCTGGCAGTGTTTCAAATATAATTGTAAGATTTTTATTAACATTCTGACTTGGGAGCTCTGTATAGCTCACCAACCTAGCGGTCTTATGTTTGTACTTCATGGAAGTGGCCATGTTCCTCTGACAGGAAGGGACACTTGCTGGGGCAAGCAGAAAACCCAGTGGATTGTTTGGTTTCTGTTGACCTCCCTCCATATCCCTGGAGACCAATTTTGTCCCTGGATGATCATTAGGATCTAATATCTTCAAACCACTGAATGTTGCATAGAATGCTACGAGGCTCTCTCTCTTTCTCCAGCCCTCTACACAAGCACCCGGCCCCTGGAGGATGGTGTAGGAGAGCAGGTCACACCACTTCAATGTCTCTCTTTATGTTATTATGGTTCATGGGGGCCTGCCCTGGACTCTCGTGATTAGAAATGTTTTGTGTTATCATGACACCACTGGTGGGCAACAGGACCAGTGTGGTGTATACACATTGTTTCAATGGCAGTGGCAAATAGTAACCTAGATGCAGTGTGATGTGGCTGTGCCTTCCCCAAATGACACACTCCTGCCCCATAGACCAGTGTCTTCTGCCTATGATTCCTCCCTGGGCTCGAGCGTTTTAGGAGGATGAATACTCCTAGAAGCTAGGACCTTCGTCCTATTGTCGAGGAGTTTTCCATACTATGCTCAGTCTATGGGTTCTTCAAGAACTCACTAGACACATACCTGGTTGGTGCCTGTCAGCTTCAGACACCCTCACAAATTCCAAGGGGCTTGCCTTGATTTGCGCATACATGTACATGGGTCTGACAGCCCCCCCAGGACCATTGCTAGATGAAATGGGGAATAGGGTAGGAGAGAAGTTATTGGGAGTCCCAAGTGTTCTAGATCTGGCCCCAGAAGACCTTAAATGTGGGCATGGGACAAAGCCCAGCCAATGGGAGGAGTTTGTCAAACATGAGGGATGAAGGGTCTGAGAGGGGCAGGATCTACCCACTGTCCCTGGACAACAGCCCCAGCCCTTGGCTAGTAACCAGAGAGCTGAGGCTGCCTGTCCTAAGCTTGCCAGGGCATGAAAGAACTCCTCCCCCAGCTCCTCTTCTCCCTCCTTTGAAGGGGCCTCAAGGACTCTGCCAGGAATCTGTTAGGTGTCAGGAATGAGCCAGAATGGTGCCCCTAATTTTCTGGACTTGGTAAAAATCACACTCCTCTTAGTTTGCCGTATTGTTCCAGAGAAGTCAGTTAAATGAGGCCATGGTGAAAAGCAACGAAATGAAGTGTCCATTTTTCATAACTGACCTAGCTAGGCTACCACCTGGTTTGGAGATGACCCTGGAATAGAAAATCAATTTTCTGGGGAAATGACATCTTTTAAATCTGTAGTTTATGACAGTGCCTTTCCCACGATTGTTTTGTAAGCTGGTAAAGGTGGGAATCAGAGATTTGAATTCAGGTCTGTTTCCACCTAAGTTCATCTGGCCATGCCACACAAAACCAGGCTTAAGCTTCAAGCTTCATTTTGTAATTTGAGTGATTTCTTTTTACAGAATAGTGCTATATGTTATATATAGCACTGTATCACTATATCTGATATAAATATATTTCTAAGTTCCAAATGTAATCAAAAAATGAAAAAAGAAAAAAACAAGCTTCTATTCCTAAAATATATTTATAGGTTACTGCATGTGGAACAGAATTGCTTCAAACGTGATGGGGGCAGGAAACATAGCTGTCTGAAATAAGAGCCCAATTAACTGATTTCATAGTGGTCACGGTGTGATTGAGACATTCATTTTAGCAATTAAGTGGAAATAAAAGAGATCAGAGCATCTCAAGCATATGGCAGGAACACACAGTGAATTAAGTAGAGAGACAGAAGCATTTGGTCCTTGAAGACAAGCATGACATTGCAATTTAGTTTGGATGAGAAAACCGAGATCTCTTGGAAATGCCCACCCACGTGTGCGAATTCCTCTGTTAAGTTTCTGCTGCTGTGCAGCCCTTTAAAATTGATCCCAAAATATCTGCAGTGCAGAACATTTAAGAAAAGCTTTTGATTTGCTAAAATGTTGCAGCAAGCAGGCCAAAGTGATGTTTGTGAGCAACTTTCTGATGGATTTAAAAAGCCCTGCAGAAGTGGGTGGTGGTGATAGATTTTCTACCCCCCACACCCCTCCGGCCCTTTGCTTGTCTGTACAATGGATGAAAAGAGAAAATATACCCAAGCACTGTATGCATTCCCAAAAGCTTGCCAGGCAGTGCAAGCACCAGAGACAGGAGCAGAGGGAGGAGGAAGGATGCTGGGACTAAAAGCATCCTCTACAGCACAGAGTTCTGGCTCATTGGAGGTGGCAGGGACTTCAGAGGCCATTTCCCCCTTCTTCTGTGGCAGACAGAGAAACAGAGTCAGTGGTCACTTGCCACAGGCTGCTCAGAAGCTCATTCAGAGGCTCTAATGCCCAGGTCGGTCTTTTTCTCATTTTGCTCCCCAAATATGGAAATGTTGGCTGCCACACTTTGAAACATAAAACTCCTGTTCTCTTTCCCCAAATGATTAATTTATTTTCGATGTCTACATTAGCTGGAAACCGAGTTGGAAGTACTCCTAACTCATTTTTCAAATGAGATGTTTTTTAATAAACATTCCCAGCATTGGCTGCTTCCCTGCTTTGTAAGGGCTTAAGTGGCTCAGAACTTTTTCATTGACATTAAAGCTGTGTTCTCAGAGCTCCCGGTGAGCCCAACAGAAGAGTTACATGCAGTCCCTCACAGTTACACACAGTTCCTGGGGCTTGTTTTTTCCAAGCATTCCTCGAACTGCATCACAGGTGAGATCACATCTTGTGGAAACAAGAACGACGTGTAACTGCGAGGCTCTGTTCTGACTGAGCTGAGCACCAAGTAAGTGAACCAACAGGTGCGTCCGAGGGAGCAGAGAACCCTGGCAGGGAGGTGCTAGCTCCCAGGATGTCCTCGCTGTCAGCAAAGCCCTTGTTCTAAGAGGGGTGGGGACAGTGGCCACCTCTCCCACATAGGGCAGATTCTTTGTGACCCAAGTGCACTCGATGCTGTATGCACTCCTTGGGGAGTACAGGCAGGTCTGTGGTGTGGCTGAGAAGAAAATAAGAGTGGGAAAAGGGAAACATGAGAAAGAGAAGGATAAGAGGAGGAAGAACAGGGGAAGGAAAGCCCAGCAGAAGGGACAGGGTAACTTGCTTCAGCCATGATCTCGGGGTCTTGCTGTGGGCACTCAGAGTGTCTGGGGGACCGGAAGCTACGGTCTTCGTTTTCTCATCGCTCGTGGACTCAAAGGAGGCAATGCTCTGCAGCTTCAATTCAGTGTCTGGGCCACAGTCATTCTGAATGCATGGGAGCTTCTGTGGATATAAGACTCCTCCTAAAGTTTGCTACTCGGATACAATCTTACTTTTGACTTCTTCCTGCTCTTGCCAACAGGCAGTGATCTTAAACCTTTTATAAAATGACCTATTGGTTTTATGGCTGAGTAGTATTCCATAGAGTATATGTGCCACAGTTTTTCAATCCATTCCTCCATACGGGGGCATTTGGGTTGGTTCCATGACTTAGCAATCGTGAATAGTGCTGCAATAAACATCGATGTGCAAGCACTTTTCCAATGAAGAATTCTTCTGTCCTTTGGGTAGATACCAAGGAATGGGATTGCTGGATCATATGGTAGATCTATTTGTAGATTTTTGCGGAATCTCCAAATTATTCTCCACAGTGGCTGGACCAATTTACAGAGTGGGGCCTAACGAAGGACATTTGGAGAAGGGATACGGAGGTAGAACATTGATGGGATGTGGAAGTGTGGTGTTATCGGTTCAAGATATTTTGATCAACGGACTGGGGAGAAATGTTCACATATTAAAATGCTCACATTGTAAGCTAAACAATGCAATTGAATGTACATACAAAAATAAATAAATAAAATAAAAAAAATGACCTATTTAATTTCTAGCAATATGTGTGACTAGAGGACTGGAAATGGTTCCCTTCTGAAAATACTTAAAATGCTGGCTAAATTATAAAAATGTAGTTGCCAGAGATTGGTTTCGTGGCACAGTAGTAACACATTACTCAAGAGAAGCTGGATCCCAAATGATGACCCTGGTTTGAATCCTTGGTCTGGTTAGCTTGAAACATGCCATGCATGGATATGAGTACCCAAGATTCAACTGGCTGAAGGACTGAAGGAAGGGGATTGTGTGTGCTCAGACCCCCTAGAGTATGCTCATCTTTCTCTTTCTTTCTCACTACCTCTCACACTTGTGTGCTCACACTCTGTCATGAACAGATAATTTGAAAAGTTTTACAAATGTAGATGTTAATACACAACTAAGTCGGAAATAAGGGGAAGTCCTCAGGGGCCAAAAGAAATAATGGGAACTGCAGTCCAGAAAGCTGTAGGAATGCTGACGTGGGGCTGGCCTGGGGCTGGCACTGAGCCCTGGCTTTAGGTGGGTGTTGTGTGTCCACTTGTGTAGGAGCTCACAATGCAGGTGGCTTTCCCAAGATGCACCTGTCTGGACACACAATGGCAGTTTCTCTTTTCCCTTTTTTTTCCCCCCGTAGTCTCCTTCCACTTGATCAAGAAAGGTCACATGTCATCAGGATCAATGCCTCAGAGTGCAGGAGCCTGATACCAGACACCAAAGGGGCAAGATATAAAAAATATCAGTGCTAGCAAACGCCTTTTTAATAAGGTGTCATAGCCAAGGCTGGCTTCCAGGCTCTCCTTATCTCCCACACTCTGCTCTGTAGGGGAAGCACTGGACACTGGGTATTCTGGCCCAGCTGTGCTGTGCTGACTTCTCTGTGTCATAGGGTGGGGTAGCAGATGGGCCGCCAATTTTCATTTAATTCTCTCGCCACTTCTGTCTCCTACTACGGTTGCAGGAAATATAGTTCTCAAGGGATGAAATAAAGCCTCCTGCACAGAGGACTCTCGAGTCACCCAAAGCTCTTGCCTCACCTGCTTAACTGTATTAGACATAGTCAGGATTAGGGGAAAGCAGGCTGGGCGGCATGCCAGATTCAGAGCGTGCCCTCTCAGGTCCACCATCCCTAGCTGTAGAACGAGCTTCTAGGTGAGCTTGCTCACTGGGCACAGGGGTCACATGGTTTGCCTTAATTTTTTTTTTCTTTCTTTTTTGAGAGGTTTTCGCTATAGGTCGCGTGTGCTCGCCAGACAGAGAGAGACATAGAGACAGAAAGTGAGAAATCAACCCCCCAGGGGGGATGGTCACGCCGCAACCCCTTCTCCTCCATTCTCCTCTCGGAATCTTGGGCACACACGCACACGCGCCCGGCATGAGTTTTAAGCCACCGGGTCCGGGACGCGAACTGCGGTCGACTACGTGGGAGACCAGTGACATAGCCATTACGGTAACTGCTGGTTCCCCGGTTTGCCTTAATTATGCCACTACCTTGGTGAGTCCTGTCTTTCACCAATGCCCTGACGTGTAGCCTGGTTGTGTCATTTGTATGATTTTTAAGAACGAGAAGGTGAAAATATTGCATCTAGCGGATCAATACCTTTTTGAGAGAAAGTAACATTGGTCAGAGGTAAGATAGGGTGTTAGTTTCCTTAACATTTACATTTATTCAGACACACAGAGAAAGCATTTTCATTGGGACTAGCAGTTAGCGTAATGGCTATGTTGCTGAACTCCCATGTAGCAAAAACCTCTAAAAAAAAAAAGCATTTTCATGATCTTTTACCAACATTCTATATACTGTAATCCATATTCAACTTTTCTTTGGCAGAGTTCTAATGAAATTAATATTTCTATTTTTTTCTGAAAACTTTGGAAAATACCATGCTAAAAGAGTTGCCTGTAACTGTAGGACTAACTTAATTAATAGTTATTTGATAAGTCTTGATAAAGCCCCCTTTCAATCCCTCCCTTTTGGTATAATTCCTTGAAACTGAGAATATGACTGACTATATGACTTTTTGTAAATCATGAAGGTTTTAATTTGTTTGCTTTCAGTAAAACAGAAACAGGGCCTAACTCATTTATCAGCTTATGTATCATTTAAAATATTTTTTCATAGTTAATCAATACTCAATTAAAACAAATGACTCCAGAGGAGTTCAATGAACTGAATGATATGCTCTATTAACTTCCATTTTGTTTCATTTTCTTTATATATAGAAATGATGTTTATCAATGCTTATCTAAAAACTAATAAGAGATTGGAACAGAGGTAATGTCTAACCCTGTCTCAGACTATCAATATGTTACAATAACCCGTGTAAAAAAAGTTCCATTCACATTCTCTGAGACATACTTTTAATAAAAATATTATTATTTCTGTTTTACACTTATTTGTCAAAATTTAAAATTTGGCAAATGTTTTGACCATTTGTGTTTTACTTAAGTCATAATAATGACTATCCAGAAGGAAACAATTTAATCCTTGCAATCTTATGATCAGAAAACATTTAAGTATTTAAAATTTATATACATATTCTTGCAAAGATGTCTGATACAGCAATTTTAAAAAGGCTTTCAAGCATAAATATGTACTCCATTAGAATAAAATTCACAGGAGAGGTGATATGAAAAGTTCAAGAACGTAAAAGGGGCACTGTAAGATCTCAGACTTTGAAAGAAAAGCTTGTTCTTTTTCCTCCCCATAGGAGGCATGCACTCTCTGGTGAGGGACAGATAGGGAGAGAGATATACATCCTGGGGGGCATGGTCATCCTGCAATCCCCTTTCTCTTCATTCCTCTTTCCCATCAGAATTTCGGGCACATGCATACATATGACATGTTTCTCAAGGTGCCAGGGCCAAGATTTGAACTGTCATTGGCTGTGTGGGGTTTGAGCCTGGAGCCAGCCTATTTTTTTGCATTTTTTAAATGAATGATGATGGTATTGAATGGTTATGCATTTATATTCCATAGAATCTACTTAAATGAATTGTGTAATTGTTTTATAGTTAATGACAATATTTTTTTCTTTTCTTTTTTGTCAATATTTTAATATGTTAGGAAACATCATTAAAAATTATTTAAATTTAGACTAAGAATTCTAAATGTCAAGTCAAAAATATGTGAGAGGCCTAATAACTTGCCCAAATTTTTCAAGAGTATGTGAGCAAAACAATGGGACAATATACTGACTTAGAACACACAATGAATTCTCTAGTAGAAAGACAAAGATGGTCTTCTGGAGTTAAAAAAAAAGTCTAGTTACGCATGCTGTTCAAAGTGGTAGTTAAAGTGGCTGGATCCCATATAGCTGACTGCGTGGTTCCAGTACCAGACTGGCAGCTTGAAGGACATGCTGGGTCCATGTATTTATGTACCCAAAATCCTAAAAGGAGAAATGGAGATGGGACTGTGGTGTGGCCGTCCACTATGGGGGGGGGGGGGGGGTTGTTTTCTCACTTTCCCTTTCCCTCTTTCTCTGTCTCTGTGTCTCTTTTCAGTGAGCATGTGCACCTCTAGACAAAAAAAGACATTCTGAAAACAGAAGCACACAGAAAGATTAAAGATAAAATAATAGGAAGAGATATATTAGGTAAAGATAACCAAAATAACACTGTATAGCTTCATTAATATAAGATAAAATGAATTAAGACAAAAAATATTGAAAGACTCTATTCATCAAAAGAAATAAAAAAGTAGAATTTATGGACGTCTAATGACACAGTTTCAAAACAGAAAAGAATTGTCAAAAGTACAAGAAGACACATTCACTGTTATATTGAAGGCGCTACTGGCAATTGATGGATTACGTAATAAAGAGGTTGGTAAGAATATATGTAGGTATATGAAGAACACAACTAACAAGCGCAACACCATGAGTGGATGTCACACACTGCATTTATCAGCTGAGATTGGATTCTTTTTAAGCTCATACAGAATATTTACAAAATTGACCATGTACAAAGTCAGTAAACAAATTTTGATAAATCCCAAAGAAACTATCATTCAGTTTGTATTCTCAAACCATAATGAAATTACGTCAGAAGCCAATAACAAGGACGACTAGAGAAGGAGCATGAGCACTGCCTGAGAGAAGAGCTGGCCACCGCTGCCTCTGCTGGTGGTGGCCAGGTCCCTGGGCTGTGGCTGCTGCACCACGGCAGGGAGAGGAGTTGAATGGGACTGACAAAGTGCAAGAAAAAGTCAGCAGAAACTTCTGGTTTGCAAAGTTGCTAATTAGAGGTGTAAGGCGGAGTTAATTGCCTGGAGCTGGTCAGGCTCCAGAGGACCTAGCCCAACCTCTTCTACAAGGGAGAAAAGAAGAAAAACTTGTCTTTGAAGCTCCGGACCCCAGACTCCCACAGTGGAGTCCAGCACTGCCCACTGACAGAGGAGCAATGAAGCAGAAATGGAGCTAACCCACCCTGTAGGAAGGAGCATGAGCATACAGCTTTAGGGAAAAAAAAAAAAATTGACCTCCCATTCTACCCCCAACCCAAGCTGGCAAGAGAGTGGCATGTTCCTGTGAGCTGACCAGCAGGTGGAGCTCTGTTTCCAATTGCGATGCCACAGCCCTGAGAGAGCAGAGCATGTAAAGGGGAGCACCTCGAATCCTACGAGTCTGAGGAATTTGGTCACTACTCCCGGTCTAAAAGGCAGAGCAGGTTCATGTTCTCCCTCCCATCAGACTCAAGTCCAGGGGAATGGCTACCTACCCCAAACGATGCCACTCATGTTGCAGCTGTCCTGGATCTCCCTGAACTGTAAGTGTGGGTGAAGGAAAAGGGAGGGACACCTGACAGAGAGGAGAGTACCAGAGACCCATCCTCTACGTCAGAGTAGGGAAGACAGGGCACCATCCAAGACCTCCTAATCCTGGAGTGCACAGTCCAGTCTCCTAACTTCCAATGGGAACCTCTTCAAAGCTGAGCAGCCTTTTTGAACCTCCAGGCCTTAAAGGTTGTAGTTTCTGGTGAGAGCCTCACAGATAGGTTTACCTCTTACCCCTCATTGATGAGCTTCTGAGGACTGCATCCAGGCAGGGACACTCTACTTTGGGGTGTCCCTTACCAGCCATGCAGGACCTATTTCTAGGGTCTCACAGAAACTTGCCTCTGGCCCCTTCTGGAAAACCTTGCTAGGGCTGAATTCAGGACTGGAGGGTCACCTGCTGCAGGGTTCATAAGCCCAACTTGGACCTGAAAGTCATAGTAGACCTCTGGCTCCTGGAACACCTTGTCAGGTCTGCATTCAGGCCAAGAGGTGCCTGCTGCCAGTAAGCAGAAGCAGAGGACCCAAGCCCGGCTTGGATCTGAAAGGCACAGCTATCTTCTAGCCCTTCCTAGAACACCTTGCTAGGACTATACCCAAGGTCTGAGGGCTGCTCTGTCTCCTGTTCCCCCAGTGGTCTTCCCAGGGCCATATCCAAGCCTAGAGAAAGACACCACTCTTGGATGTTACATGCAGGCTGCTCAGAACCTGAGTCTTTGCTCTTATAGTCTTGTTCTCTTGGACCATCTTGACAGGGCTCCAAGTGGGTCTGAAGAGCAGCCCCACCTCTAGGTCTCATATGCAGGCTATACAAGCTCTGCTCTGATCTGGAAGGCAGGGATTGCTTCTGGCCCTGCCTGAACCACTTTGCCAGAACTATACTTGAGGCCTAGGTCTATGATTGCCACTGGCACTACAGAATCTATTCCAAAAATTAGGAAAAAGTGAGTACTCTACCAGATACCTAAAAATCAATGCCAGCACACAAGAAATATGAAATAACAAGGTAATATTGCTCATTCAAAGGAACACAGTCCTCACCAACAATGGATACTACTCAGGAAATCACAGAAATATCAGAAAAGGAATTCTGAATATTCATAACAAAATTCAATGAGATGCAAGAAAAAATGCACAATCAATTCCAGGAGATGAGAAAATCATTCCATGACATAAAGGACCAATTTCATAAAGAGATAGACACCTTTAAAAAGAAACTAAATTTCTGGAGGTGAAAAATATAATACAGGAAACAAAATTCTCTCTTGAAAGTACTAACAGCAGATTAGACCATACAGAAGAAATAATCTTTGACCTTGAAGACAAAAATCTGATTTAGTTCAAGCCACCAAAAAGAATGAAAAAATAACCATTAAAAATGAGGGCAACAGGGGTCAGCACGTGGCCTGGTGGTTAAGATGCTGGACTCTCACATGGCTGACTGTGGTTCAAGTCCTAGACCTGGTGGCTTGCTTTCTCACTTTCCCTCCCTCTCTCTCTGGTGAGCACATGTGCCCTATAGCAAATTAAAAAAAAATTAAGTAAATACATCTTTGAAAAAAAAAATGAGAACAACATGGGCCAACAGGTGGCATGGAGGTTAAGGTGGCTGGATTTTACTTGGTTGATTTCAGGGTTTGAGTCCTAGATGTGAAGGCTTGAAAATCACACCGGGTGTAAATGCCTAAAATCCCGAGAGGAGAATGGAAAAAATGGATGGGAAGGAGAAACAAAATCATTCCCAGATAAACAAAGCTAAAAGAATTTATGAATACTAGATCAGCTCTTCAAGAAATTCTTAAGAAAATACTACATCAGGAAAGTGATAGGGAGACAAATAGAAATTAAAGAACATAAAACAACTAAGAGAATGACTAACATACGTCAAGGATAGCCCCAAACATTGATAATAGCATCAAATGTTAATGGATTGAATTCTCTAATTAAAAGACACAGATTGAACATATTAAAACAAACAAACAAACAAACAAACAAAAAACCTTAGCAGCCAGGGGCCAGCAGATGGCATGGTGGTTAAAGTGGTGGACTGCAGTTTGAGTCCTGGACCTGCATCTTGAAAATCATGCCAGGTGTGTGTGTGTATATGTGTGTGTGTGTGTGTGTGTGTGTGTGTGTGTGTGTGTATGCCCAGACTCCTGAGAGAAGGGATTGTGGTGTGGCCTCCCCCCTGGGGGGGTGAGTTCTCACCTTCCCGCTGTCTGTCTGTCTTTCTGTCCCTGGTGAGAGCACAGGATCCAGCTCAGACTCTGGTGGAAGAAGATTGCCTGAGGAGCCTCTGCCTCTGACACAAGCTTTTCCACCTTCTCATCTGGGCCAAGCATCCTTCCTGTACCTTAGGTCTTAGGAAAATGTCAGAAAGACCTGTCAGGAGACAGGTAGGTGGAATGTGTGTACTGTCCCTTTCCTGTGAAGCAGCCTGATGGCTTTTTGTCCAAGGTCTGTACTATCTGGCTGTGGCCTGGGAGAGAGGAGACTTGCCATACTATGCTGCTGGCTTTGAAGGGGAAGGAAGACAACCATGAGTGAAAGAATGGAGGTGGCCCTGGATGCTAGAGAGGACAAGGACATAGATTATTCTATGAGGCCTCTGGGACTGTAAAGGAATGCATTTCTGTTGTTTTAAGCAACTGAGTTTATGGAGTTTGTTATAGCAGACATAGGAGCTCATCTACTCTCAAGATGAGCAGACCTGCCACTTCCCTCTGAGTCTGTGGTCTCTGGAGCAACTTCCTTTTTCCTCCAGAAACAACTCTTCTAGCTTTTTATTTTGCGCCTTGAATTAATTTTTCAGAGCTGTGCTGTATGGACCTCAAGGTATTATGGAGATGCACACAGGGATATTGAACTTCAGAGATGCTCAGTGCCAGCCCCATCCTGGGAGCCTCAGGCGCTACAATGTGAGGGGGCATGGAGTGTGATTATTTTGTCTAGAAGCAGAGAAAATGCTGGCCCACTCAAGAGAATGAACAGGGATGGGGGCTGTATGGAGCTGGGCGGGGCTGGAAGGAAGCAAATTTCTATCCTTGGCAAAGCAGGCCCCAAGAAGCTCTTTTTGTTTTAATTTTAAAATTTATTTATTTTTTATTGCAGTCTAAAAACAGTCACTGTTTATTTACTGACCAGATTACAAAAACAATCATGGTAGATACCTTGGTTCATCCTTCTAATAAGTTTGTTGATCTGGTCTTCCCTGTTGCTAGCATCTCCACCTTATACAAGATTGGTGGTCTTTTTCTTTGTTCTGCCTCATGGAAAAGATAATTTGAAGGGCCACAGGAAGTTATTTGCTTCTTTGAAGCATTTTCCAAGAGTATAGATTTCATGAATCAGATCCTTCATGCAGACGATGCCAAATTTACCAAGAGATCGAGCAATCAAAGGGTTATCTGTCAAAAAAATTTGCTTCTTATTGATTTTGCCATAACCACGCTTGTAGATCAGTTCATTTACTGACTTCAGGTTCGGGTACCCCCATGTAATATCTTTCCACAATTCTCAGCATGTTAATTGAGGCCTTGTTGAGTTTAACAAAGGTGCCATTGAGGATCTGGTGAAGATGAAGAAGATGCAACACCTTTTGAACCTTTGGGCTCTCTCCATTGACACCTCTGATCCTGATGACAAACGCCAATTTGGGTTCTGCAGGTACATAGAAGTTGCCAGCTTTTCTTGCCATCCTGGCCATGTGAATCTCAGTTCTGTACATCTGTCTATATTCCTTATGATAGTGCTTAGCTTTTTCATAGTTAAACTTCCTCCTTGCCTTTTGAAGCATCTTTTGAACAAACTTTTTTCTCAGATGCTTGGTCTTCAGTTCTGCAAAATATCTTCACTTTTTATTAAGGGTTTCTGGCACAGTAGGAACCTTTTTCTTGGTTTCCGTGGCATCAGGAGCCTTCTTTTTCTTCTCTTGAATGCCTTCCATAGTTACAGCTGGAAAAGAGCAAGAAGCTCTTCTTTGAGGTCCCTGGAGTTGGATTTCAGGGAGCTCCTGTAGGATGACTGCAAAGCCACATGATTGGGTTCTCTGCTCAGACTGTAGATACCCAAGGGGGAAAACCTTATCAGCCTGGCTTGGACCTCATGTTTCTCTGCTCTGTTCATCTGGCTGTGGCCCAGCATAGGCTGGTCCCAGTACAGGATTGGACCAGCTGGGTAGCCAGGATATAGTACAGGGGTACTGTCTGGGGATACCAGTGAACTCCCAGCTGCTGTATGTGTGCCTGCAGCCGAAGTCCTGCGGAAGGAGCATCTGTCTCCAAAACAAACTTGTCTGAGGCCAAATTAGCAGAAATTCTACCATCCGTGCTACAACTAATGTCCTTCTGCTGTGAAGCAGGGCTCCCCCAAGCCTTGTTTCTTTAAGCTTCCTCTGTTGAAAATAGGACAGCAAGAGTACCGGCACCCCAGGTGAGTGATGAAGGTTAGATAAGAAATGCTTATTATGGTGTCAGGCAACTGGAAATACTAGTTTTATTAATTTTTCCTTCCCACTAGACCCTGAGATGTTCAGTGGCTTACTGGGTTCTTTCTTTCTTACGGGAAGAACAGGGTATAGAGGGTGATGTGGCCAGTAGGTGGCCAGATGTGTGAGAAATGTGTGAGAAGTAGGCAAAGAGAAAGGGAGGGCCAGACTCCCACCAGTTCATGCTGCAATCTCCATTCTGTTTGGTCTTGTGTTTGGATGGGGTTTCCCTGGACTCGGCCTGGGATGGGTGGGGATAGAGGGTAGGAGGAGAATGGAGGATGCACTTTAAGAAAGCAGATTCTACCCTACATTTCAGCCTGTGTGTTAAAGGAGAGCTGTCGCTGCCTTTTCTTTAGTCCTACAGCTTCTGTGTTTCTAATTTTCAAAATTTCATTATATATTAGTAAGCAAGTTTGTTCTCAGTGTATGTTTACAAACCTTCCGATGATACCTGATATTACAAATATGAGAGTCAGCAAAAATAGAACAATGAAGTCTAAAATAAATCTCTGCTTTATAGAAATATCAAGAACTCTCAGTATCTGTAGGGAGATGGCAGGTGGTGCTGGGGAGCAGGAAGCCTCTCTCTATGTGTGTGTGCATTTGTGGTGTAATGCAGCGGTAAAACGATGCTTTGGATACTTTCATGATGCTGATTCTACTGTGTGGAGGTTGTAATGAGGAAATGAACAGAGCCTCTGAAATGTCTACATGGAATTGTAGCTGAAATAACTTGGTTAAGATGTTATTGGTGTCTTTAGGACAAAGAAAACCTGAGCCAAGCCCAGGGCTCAGAAGTACGCAATGCTAGGCTGCGGATGGTGGCTCTCATGTTGATGTACTATTTAGAATGGATGCCTTTGGGAAAGCCTGAATTTCACCTCAAAAGGGAATAGGAAGAATATCCTTGATCCCAAAAAGGACCATGTTTTAAATTTTCAACAGAATTTAAAGCAAAACCCTACGTCAATGCAAGCCCTATGCAATGGACATGTCCTACCGGCATCCATTTTCCCCTTTGGATTTCCTGATAATATTCCAGTGGGAGATTTCTTCTTTTTTAAAGGAGGCAAAACTTACAAAGCGTAAGACTAACTTTTTTGGTGTGTGAAAAGTCAGTGGTATTCGGTACATTCATGATGTTGTACAATTATTACTTCTTTCTAGTTCTAAACCATGTTTTTTTTTTTTGGAAGATCCATACTCTGTATTTCAAAACTTACTATAAAACTATAGTAATCTAAGAAGTAATATAATTTAACTGGCATCTAGATAGATAAATAAGTCAGTGGAATAGAACTGGGGAAATCCCATACACCTTGAGCAGTCATCCCAATTTCTCTAATCTGCTTTCTGTCTCTGGATTCACCTACCATGGGAGGTACAAGTTCAATGCTATCTCTGTCAAAATACAGGTGACATTCTTCTAACTTCCTTTTTTTTTTGGAGAGATTTTCGCTATATGCGCTCGTCAGACAGAGAGAGACAGACAGAAAGTAAGAAATCACCCCCCAGGGGGGATGGTCATGCCGCAATCCCTTCTCCTCCATTCTCCTCTCGGGATCTTGGGCACGCACACACACGTGCCCAGCGTGAGTTTTAAGCCACCAGGTCCGGGATGCAAACCGCGGTCGACTACGTGGGAGTCCAGCTACATAGCCATTACACCAACTGCTGGTTTCCAGGTGACATTCTTCTTAGAAATAGAAGACACTCAAAACATTTTGTGTATAATCATAAAAGACAATGTATTGTCAAAGCAATACTGTGCAAAAAATATACAAGAAGTTGGAGGCATCTTACTATTTCACTTTAAAGTCTATTATGAAGCTTTAAAAGCTCAAACAACATGGTACTGGCACAAAAAAAGACACATAGATCGATGGAACAGAATAGAGAACCCATGAAGATGAATGTATTTATATACATGATTTGTTATTACACACTACATATGCTTTGGAAAACTACACCATGTCCTACAAAGTTATACAATGATTATATGTTAACCAGAATCACAATGTAAAAGAATAAAAAGCAATAAAGAAATTAAAAGAAGAATGGACAGGTGAGATAAGAAGAGGGAAAAGGAATATGGAAAAGAGGGAAGGGAAGGAGTAAGAGGGCAGGGCCTAGTAACTGGCTAATGTCTACCTCCCACAGCTGAAGTGGATGCCAGGGACCATAGCCGAAGCAAGGGAGAAGGGGCTGCTCATCTCAAACCTGAGCAGGCACATCACTGGGGAGCTCCTAGTGTCTCACAGCTTCCTTTGGCTGGCTGTCCCTGTCTCCAGGCCTCCTGAGGGTAGAAGGGGGTACTAAGGTAGCAATCCAGTTTCCTTCAGCTCTTTGAAGCTTATCCATCCTTCCCCCATAGAGCTACAGCTTTCATGTTCTCAGGTGCAGGATTAGTCTCCTAGCCTTGGGAATGAGGGTGCATCTCAGAGAAGCAAGTTTCCTGGACTATGGCTTGCTTGTTTCTGCGTTGGATCCAATTCACTCATCACACAGCTATTATGGGCTGGATGCTGTGCTTGTCACCTGAACATAGAGATGCATCAGGCATCAGGACACAGACACTGACGTACATAATGCCAGACAAATGGGTGCATTTAATTTTAGAGGTGTGTTCAGAATTTGAGGGGTCACAGAGAAAGAAGGATTTGCTGGGTGAGAGTGATGCAGGGAAGTCTTCACAAAAGACAGGTTGGGCTTTGAAGGATGAGTAGGAGTTTATTATGTGGACCAGTGGAGGAAAGAAGAGGAAGAGGCTCTCATAATAGGAGTTTACCATGTGGACCAATGGAGGAAAGAAGAGGAGGAGGACTTGTTCCTGATGCATAATGGAGAGCCTGGGAGAGCCTTGGAAAAGAAGAGGCTGAAGGGCAGGCTCCAGCCACATGGTCTCCGTGCTGTTTCTCAAAGCTGCCTTTCACTACAAGGCCTTTGTACTCATGTTCTCTCTGCTAGGGATACCCTCCCCTTAATATCCACATGGCTCACAGCTTCTGTCATCCAGGTCAGCTCTAGTATTACCTCCTTGGGGATCCTTTCCCTGACTACCCCACCCCTACCTCGGTCGCCTTCTTGGTGAGTTACTCTACCTTACTGGGATGTAAGGCTGGTTTACTCACTGCTTCGTCTGCCCTAACCAGGATAGGGCAAAACACATAGGATGTGGGCATTAGTGATGAATGGATGAATGAAAGAAATCAGGACAACTCCTCAATAGAGTGGCTAAGGAGAAGCAAAAGCCACTCTTCCTGGACAGCCCCCACCACTGTCTTCCTCCAACTTTCCAGGGGACTCAGATATTCCTTCCAGGATATCCATGGTGCCCCGGTTTCCCTCCATTGCGCCCTTCACACAACTTTGCAAGTGTCTCCTTTGAGTCCCGGGCTGCGTTTTGTGTATTATGGTGTTCCCAGCGTCTGACAATAGCAGCTGCTCTATATGAACTAAAGAAAGGTCAGTGCAAAACCAAGAGACTCTCCTATTATTATCCGGAGTTACAGATTATGGCTACATCTCAGAGATATAAGTGCCACACAGAAAGGAATAAAGCCAGGAGGTTTTTTTTTTTTTTTTTTTAGCAAGTGACCAAATCTGGTTTAAAAAAGTGCTTGTTGCCTGAAGGCCTCCAGTGAGCTGCCGGCCGGGCCGGGCCGAGCGGCCGCTGCACCACTAGGTGGCGCTGGCGCCCGCGTGTCCGGGCTGGTCAGAAGGGCGCAGCTGGGTTTTCTGATCAGGCTAACAATCTAGGCAAGCACACCGGTGCTCTGCCCTCGCGCCTACTGCTCGTGTTAGGACTCTTCACCTCGGGTTCCCTGCAACTTTGGGAGGGGCTGTCGGGATGGCTTAGGCTTCAGGGATACGCCGTCTCCTCAGTCCCGGGGAGCCACCGCTTTTCCCTAGCCTCCCCAGGAGAGGAGTGCCGTCAGAGGGCTGTTCCAGACACGGATCCCGCAGGCTAGCAAGCCGAAGCTTACCCGACTTCCTCGTACTCCGGTGAGAATTAGGAGGTCCAGCCCTGAATATGCCGTCACTCTTGTTAGCTTGACTGCCAAATCCCTATTGCTAGAATCATCTTTAGGGCTAACAAGGGCCCTGGCAACCCGCGACAGTAGCAGGGGGTACAAACCTTACAGATGCGTTCATGATTTCTCACTGTAGCTGGCCCCGCCCCTCCCGCGAGGGCCCGGGCCAGCAGCATCAGCATTCCTGCAGGTTTGTTGGAAACGCAGAACCTGGACTACTGAATCAAAGCCTGCAATTTAACACGAACCCCAGGCAACTAGTGGGCACCCCAAAGTGGGGAAGTTCTGGCAAGGGACTATCTGAAGTCGGAGGATTGGCAGGTCCACGCCTGGGGACTGACCACTGGGCCAGCAGCTGAGAGGAAGGGCGCAGGTCCTTCCTGCAGGGGTTGGTGGGGCATGGGCCAGGCATTTGTCCTGTGACCTCAGGAGCACAGGCCGAGTAGGCTAGTGGACTCTAAGCTCCGAAGGCGGACCGTTGATGGCAGTGAGCTCCTTTACCAACCGGTACCAGGCACCTGTCAGATCAGTGTCCTGTGGAAGGGCCACACGGGGGCGCTGTATCCGCGGGCAAGGTCCGTGGTGCTAGGCAACTGGGCCAAGGGGCTGCCCTCACGCATAAATTTCATTGCCTAGGGCCAGCCAGTACTGGAAGTGGCAAGCGAATGAGCAAAACCATGGGAAAGAAAGAGGCTCATTCTGCAGCAGGGCAGTGTTCCTCACGAGGTGACTATTCCTGCTTGGGATCATTAGCCTTAGTCTGGAGTCATTTTGATGGTCACAGTCTGGAGGGGATGCTACAGGCTTTTAATGCTCTAGAAGCTGCAAATGCCCAATAATGCACAGGACGTCTGCCTGCAACAAAGACTGACCTGCCACAGATGTCAGCAGTGCTGAGGTGGGAAACCCGGAGGAGAGCAGCAGGCTCTGCCAGTCTCCAGCTTTCTGGTCCCACCAGCCCTGGGGCCCTTCGTGACCTCCTCTGCTCTCTCAGGGAACTGGGATCTTAGGAGAGACTATAATTCTGGTCCCAGGTGACCGTAGGGACAGGGCTCTTGGACAGGCTGACAATGTGCTCTGGAGCCTAACTGTCCAGTGCAGACATTGATAATTGATTCGTTATCCTCTCCAGATGCCAGGAAGCTGGCAGTGCCCACCTCTCTGCTGCTTTAGAAGATTACCTCTGATGCCAGTGCTGGGCCTTCGTGCCACTGAGGCCAAGCTCTAGCCAGCTTACTGCAGGGACAGCTGGGGGACTCAGAGACAGAGGGCAGGCCAACACAGCTAGAGACCTGACTTTCTGGCGCCAGCTCAGCTCTGGGTATGGAGTCCCCACTTTCCTTCCTGCTGCACACTGGGCATGTGCAGTCCCCAGTTCCATCCAGAGAGCAGGTTGGCCAGAGAATTTGTTTTCAATTCTTTGGAGAAAACAAAACAAAACAAAACAAAAAACAACCATATAGTCCTACTTTGTCCAAGAACCAAATCCTTGGGTTTTAAAAATATTAGCGATTGTATTTGCTCTTTCCTGTCTTCTCCTCGTTTTTGTCTTCCTCTTCCCCTTTGGTTCTTGTTTGTGTTTAAAATTTATACTTTGTCTTTCATATGAGTTTATACTGATCAAGATATTTTTCATAACATTTTTCTTTAATAAAATTCCCCAGAATGTATAGTTAATATTTTGATTTGACTATTGCAAGTTCCATGAGATCGGAAGTTGTCTTTTTATATCTGTCTACCAGCTACCTACTTACTCATATACCTACCCACCCATTTGTTTGTCAACCCATCCATCAATCCATCCACCACTCACCCACCCACTCATCAATTCTTTCGTCTACTCATTCATTCAGCCAGCCAACCATGTATCTGTCTGTCCATCCATTCATTCATCAGCATACATTTGGAACGTCTGATCTTTGCCCAGCCCTATAGGAGATCTTATTCTCATGGAGATATCTTTCTAGCAGAGAAGAAAAATTCACAATACAAAATGTTAAAAGCTATTTGAGTGGCATATACAAAGTCTTGTCAGACCATAGGAAAGGAGCTGGCTAACTTGGGGCCAAGGGGAGTCAGAGAAGATCTCAATTAGGAAGGGGCTTCTCAGGAGAGCCTTGAAGGACAAGTTCAGGGAAGCAGGGCCAGCATTTATCTGGAAGGAACAGCCAATGAGTGGTTCATTAGGACTGAGGCATGGATTGTTCAAATGAACATGAGGACAGGAGTTGATGTAGGATGGGTAGATCAAATCTCCACTGTGAAGGCCCATTAATGACATCCAAGAACTTGCAATCCTGCAGACAATGAGGAGATATGGGTAATGTTATGGTCAGTGCTATCTTAGATACTTCTAGGACAGGGATTGTAGTCTGGAAACTATGACTTCACAGCAAAATGACAGAGAGGTGGGGATACTCTTCTAAGTGTCTTAAAATACTCTAGGGGCCAGCTGTAGTGATACACAGGTAGCACCACCATTTGAAAGGCAGAAACCACATGGGAGGTTCAGGTTCAGTTCCTGGGCCAACCTGAACACAGAGGGCATTTTTGCATATGTCTGTAATCCTGACTAACTGGTAGACTTGGGCAGGAGGATCACAATACAGTGAGACTCTCAGAAGATAGCGATCTCTTTCCTTTCCCCTCTTCTCTCTCATAAGGAGAAAAAAAAATCTTGGTAGGTTTCGAACCTTCTGTTCTGGGGTCATAGACTCATTGCACTATTCCCAGCAACATCCAGAAAGTCTCTGTGGTAGGTGGTGGTACCTGGCCATGGAAGGACCCAGAAAGGAGCACTAATGCACTAGCTATAGAGCTTTGAGCATGTGCTTGAGAGATATATGTCACTCAGTAAACCCAAGAGCATCTACTGTAATGGAGAAGTACATAGCCTTTGGAGCCAGACAGAGAGGGCCAAGTCCAGCTCCATGAAAATACATCATGGGAGGTGTAAAATACGGCCACAAATTCTTTGATGCTCTCTCTTCAAGATGTGGAGCCTAATTTTTCCCTCCTGATGTATGGGCTGGATTTAGTAGCTCATTTCTAGTAAATAAAGTGTTAGTGACAGTGTATAACTTCTAAGAACAGGTCATAAAAGGCACTATGACTTCTCCATTTCTATTTTTAATTACTTGCTTTGGGAAAAATTAGCTGCCATGTAATGTGGTCACTCATACAGTCTATAGTGAAAGATTCTTATAGTAATAAAATGAGGCCTCTAGCCAATAGCCATGTGAGGGAGTAATATTGGAAGAGGAACTTCTAGTCCCAGTCAAGCCTTCAGAGGACTAGGCCCTGTTCAATGTGTGTGTGTGTGTGGTGTATGTGTGTGTTTTTTTAGTTTATTTATTTAATTCTCGAGAGAGAAAGAATCACCCCCAACAGGGTCTTCACACTACAATCCACTCCTAGCCTCAGCCAGCCAGAATCAGGGGCATGGGCATGTGTGTCTGACATGTACAGGGAGACGCGGGATGTGAACCTAAGACCTTCTCATATGGCTTCAGGATCATGGAGCATTGTGCTAATGATGCATCATCACAATTAGTTTCTGTCTAACATTTGACTGCAACTTAATGAGAGATCTTGAGCCAGAATGACTTGGCTAAGCAGCTGCTAAGTTCTCGATCTACAGGAACTGCCAGACCATATATGTTGGTTGTTTCCAACCATTAAATTTTGGGGGTAAGTTGTGCAGCAAGAGGTAACTAATGCAAAAGCTTTATGTTCTTGGACATGTTAATAAATTGTCCTGTGCTGCTGTTTCTTCATCCTTATAATTTAGGGTGACTATAATGAAATCTACATCACAGAGGGGTAGTAAGTGCTTTGTGAGTTGATACACGTGAAGCACGTAGAATAGTGCCAAGCATGCAATAACTGCTTAGTAAATGTTAGTTATAACTGTTGGATCATCAGAAAAGCCACGGCACAGTTTTGCATAGAAAAACAGAAAAATTACGTCATGACTTTTGTGACGACCCTACATGCTCAGTAACTGTAGATCTCAGGCAAAGGCAGAAGGAATGAGGAAGAACTAGAGCTCTAAATGAATAACCACTTGACAAGTGCTGCCAATTCAAACTGAGCACAAGGATTAGGATGATCCCTGGCCAGTGTGGTCTAAGGGAACTGACATCCACTGAGGAGGCCCTTCTGTGTGGTAGATTATGCTAAGGCCTATACCTCAGTTATCTCAGTAAATTCTCATGGCCGCCCTTTGCAACGATTCAGCACATCACTCACCTTTCTGTACATGGCTGAAAGAAACCTACACATTAACCTGGAAGAGCTTATGAAACATCCTCATAACTTATTTTTGAAGCAACTCAGAGAATCTGTGAATATCAGTGTTTGGGGAAGCTGTGAATTGGCAAGAAGGCTGGTTACCATTGTGACCATGTTAATTGAAATTCTCTTTTACTGAAACCAGATATTTGTATATATGTAAATAGCATACAATAGTTCAGGCTTTCCCCCTCCAATATAAAAGTTAGATTTATAGATTGTATCCATCCTCTTTCAATTGTTTTCTCCTACTGACTAGGAATATATATATAAACAATAGATTGTTTTCAACTGTTGTTTACTAATTTTGGCTCCTCCCCCAACCCCCAGGTATGGAGTAAAAGAAAAGTCTTAAGTTCTGACTCAGTGTAGGAATTCCTGACGAAGCACTCTCAAGTCAACTCAGAGCAAACATGTGGCCAAGGCTGATGTGAGGGATGGCCATGCCGCTCTCCTCTGCCTAGATCCCGACCCTGGTCGGATTAGTGAGTGTTCAGGTGACTGCCTGAAGTGCATTTCCCAGGGCTTTTCCCTGGGAAAGTGAATTTCCCTGCAGGAAAGGCAAGACCAGTACTCATGGCATTGCTGTGCTGGCTTCCAAGACACTTAGCTGCCGTCACAGGCATGGCCATTTCAATGCTTGTCACGTGTCCTCAGCCTTGGGCCTTCCAAGGCCCCCACCAGGTTTTACCCACCCACAAGCCCCCACCAAAGCTTCAAAGACTGAGCCTCTACCTGACAATGCCCACTGCTGAGCTCACAGAACAGTGGCCAGCCAGCTTTGGGTTTCGTGTGCCTGCCTTCAAATCCCAGGATTCTTGTGATGGTTAATTTTATATGTCGACTTGGCAAGGCATGGGAATGCCCGAATGTGGGGTTAAACCTTCTTTTCCTCCCGAATGAAATTAATATTCAAATTAGTAGACTGAATAAAGCTGAATGCCTGGTATAGGTAGTCTTCCTCCAATCCATGGGAGGCTTGAATGGAATAAAAGAGCAGAGAAATAGGAAATTTGTTGTCTCTGCCTGAGTGTATTTGAGCTGGGACATCAGTCTTCTCCTGTCTTTGGACTCAGACTAAGGCTAGAACTGTGTCATCGGCTTTCCTGGGTTTCCTGGCTTGCTAACTGTACATCTTGAGACTTTTCAGTTTCTGTAAGTGCATGAGACAATCCTTATAATAAATCACATATCTATATCTATATCTATGAGGAGTCTTCAAAAGGTTTACAGAAAATGTGTTACAAAATGCATGAATTTTGATACTTTTGTACCAAAATAAACTACTATAATTTCACTTTTCTACAAACTTTTTGAAGTCCCCTCATATACCTGTAGATATATCTACCTATGTAGGTACATGTGTGCATGTGTGTATATATATGTACATATATATATACACATGTGTACATCTACATATATGCATGTACATAGTGCATATGTATATATGCCATATATATATCTATATATATATATCTATATATATCTATATATATATATCTCCTCTTAGTTATGTGTCTCTAGAGAACTTGGATTAATATGCACACTGTGCAGAATACTGCAGCTGTCACTGCCATGACCCTTCATGGAGCCTCTTTGACCCATGGCTCAGGACCTCATTGTCCACTGGCGGAGTCCATCTCCCAACAGGGCAGTACTCACTGCTACTAACTGAAATATTTCTGCAGAGCTTCTCATGAAGGGCACTGGGCCTGAGGGTACATCGGTTGTGGACATAGCTATGATCTCTAGAGCTAACTGCAAGATTTCTAACTAATCTCAAAGAATCTGTGCATTAAATATCAAATAGTAAAAAGCTTAGGTTTCCATGACCCTGGTCAGAAATAGCAAAGTCAAGGTGTAAGGTTTCTCTGGCCTCTCTAACTTCAGGGTAGAGAGTTCTCATGCTTCATCTTTTCTGGCATTTACCAATTAATATTGACAGCTTAAAATTCTCAGATTCCCAAAGTGTGGGCAGGGATAGTGAACGGTGGTCTAGAAATGCTGGGTGATAGTCTGATAGCTTGACAGCTCCTCTGATGAGGCCCCTTCTTCTCTTTGTCATCTCTGAGAAATCCTTATGTTGATTTCAGTCCTAGAGGAGAGTGACAGGTGCCAAAGTGACAAATTTAACACTTGATGTCCCCTTGTCTGGAGTTGGGAAAAAACCTGTAATTTGATCAGGAGCTTCTGACAGGTGTGCACATGACTGTTGGCTTCACTCTGACCTGACTTAGAAGAGTGCTTCTTTAGGAATCTCCACACCGAGTTGGATGGTTCATAATGCGTATGTATGCGTTTTCCACTCCAGGAGGCAGAAAAGAATGGCTTTTAAAATCTTTCTGTCCGGGAGTATACATGTGGCCGCAACTTATGCTAGTGCCTCAGTTGGCAATAAATAAATAAATAAATAAATAAATAAATAAATAAATAAATAAATATAAAGCCGTTGGAGTAGAGGTTAAGGCAGCTGACTTTGCAGTTTGAATCCTGGACCTGACAGCTTGAAAAACACATCAGGCATGTGTGTATGCGTGTGTGTCCAAAAATCCCAAGAGGCAAATGGAAGAGAAGGGACTGTGGCATGGCCATCCTCCCTCTGGGGTGGGGGAGTGACTTCTCACTTTTCTTCTCTCTCTTTCTGTCTATCTCTCTCTGGCAAGTACATGGGCCCTGTAGAAAAACTAAAATGTGTGTGTGTGTGTAGAGAGAAAGAGAAAGAGAGAGAGGTCAAAACCAAGTTTTCCAGATGGTCAAGCCTCCAGGGTGCCTACGCTATTTGAGCTGGGGTGTGCAGCGCTGCTCCTAGTTGATTGTTGGATGGAACATGCACCAATTGCTCTATTTCTTCCTTAAGAGTAAAGAAGTCTGAGTTGCCCGTACACTGGGGTCTGACCTTCGCTACCACTTTACTGTCCTGTTGGTTCCTTCATTCCACAAATATTGTTTCGGTGGTGACCAAAGAGAGCGCAGAAGTTGAGGGATCACTTGCAGGGATGGCATATTCGCTTTTTATAGCTGCAGTAACAAATAAACACAAACTTAGTAGCTTAAAATAGAAGCAAATGATTCTTTCACAGTTTCAGAAGCTAGAATTCTGGAATCCAGGTCTTGGCAGGGCCGTGTTCCCCCAAAGGCTCTAGGGTAGAAAACTCCCTTGCTTCTCCTAGCTTCTGGTCTTGGCTCCTGGCATTCCTTGACTTGAGCCTGCATCATTCCAATCTCAGCCTCTACGTGACTGCTTGGAGTATCTCTCACAAGAATATTTATCACTGGGTTACAGCCCACTAGATAATCCAGGAAGCTCTTGAGATCTTTAATCGAATTCATCTGCAAAGACCCATTTTTAATAAGATCATATTCATAGATACTGGTGCCTAGGATTTGGACGTATCTTTTTGGTGATCATCAGTCAACCTCTTCGTGGTGGGTTGGTGCCTAAGCAGTGATCAGAGAGGTTCTCTGTCCATCCAGGCACAACGGGAGAGTGTCTGGGTGCATCCACGCTGGCACCTGCTGCCTGTCCTGGGGCCGTCTGTCCTATACACTCAGTGGTTTCCCTGGGCTCTGCAGTGATGGGAAGGAAGGCAGGGCAGCTTCAGGGAGCAGCAAACTCAACCCCACACATCATTAGGGGATGGCGTTCTGGCCACATTAGAGCTGGAGCATCCAAGCCTGCCTTTGTTTTTCCAAGTAAGTCCAGCTTACCTCCACCCACCACTTCTCAGTCTCTGGCGTCAAGAGGGAAGCATTCCTGGAAAAACGTGTCCTCAAAATCACATTACCATCCCGATTTACATTATAATTTTTCAGCTATGTATTCCCAGAGGGAGGGAATTGGCTACAAGATGTTACCAAAAATTCACACACAAGCACAAAGCACGCTCGAAAGAAATATCATATTTGCAGAAAAAGAAGGAGCCAATGTTGCAAATGTGGCTTCCCTGGAGACAGAAATGGTGACAGAAATGGCCGTGGATACCAGTACCATGTGGCAGGGGAGAAGCTCCCCCCTTCCTGGAGGGATTTTTGAAAACAGCATTTTAAAAACAGCACTTAAAGAGAGCAGCTTTGACTAAATCCTTCCTCAGGGTTCCCTGAAAGGATCATCTCTTTCCTCCCTCTTCTCTCCTGCTTCGTTAAGCACTCTGGCTTCTTGACAGTTTTGACTTGCGTATGGCAGCTAATACTTCTCAGCTGAGGAACTTGAGGTACACTGTCTTTTTAAGGGTCAGAGGCGTCCATTTTCCCTGCTCAGCATGTCCGTTTATTTATAGGAAAAGGAAATGAGAGAACAAAGCCTGGCAGGTCTATAGGATGGAAGGCAGGACTGAGCCAACTGGTGGGCCCAGAGTGGCTGGAGGGAAAGGAGGAATCCATGCCACCCCACAGCTGGTGTTCTGGGTCTGGGCCAGGCTTCCTCCTGAGATGTCGCAGGGAGGGAACGGACTGGGACGGGCAGAGGGAGAGAGCTGGCCTCTGCAGCCAGGCCAGCTGGCTGTTGGCAGTGCCTGCTACATGGTGTGAGGCCAGGAGAGAACTTCCCTGCTGGCCCGAGACGCACAGTGACCACGTTCTGTGGTCACAGAGGGAGCAATGATGTCCCATGTTGTACCCATTTCAACAGCAAATGAGTCAGTCTCAAGCAATACCCAAGAAACAATTGAACTTCTGTAACTGCCGCGTCCATTTTCTGAGGCTGCCGTAACAAAGCAGCTCAGACTGGCGGCTTAAACAACACAAACATATTGTCTTGTAGTTCTGGGCTGGAACTTCTAGACCAAGGTGTCATCAGGGTTGTTTCCTTCTGAGACTGTTGGTCCTTTACTGGGCTCTGTCCTGGCTTCTGGGGGCTTGCTGGCAACAATCGGCTTGTGGAGGCATCGCCCTGCCCTTGCCTTTACCTTTACGCAGCCTTCTCTCTGCAGATGTGCCAGTGCCTAGGTTTCCCCTGTTTGTAGGATACCAGCCCTTGCAATATGTATTGCAGTAACATTGGATCAGGGCCGCCCTGCTCCAGTGTGACCTCCTCTTAACTGATTACAGCTACAAGGATTCTACTTCCTAATAGGTCACGTTGTTAGGTAGTGGGGTTAGGACCTCACCATCTGAATTGAACCTAACCCTTGTGAACTGTTACCTTGGCATAGGCCACTTAGGGGTGCTTTTGGGTCCAAGATCTCATAGACTGCTACGTGAAACAGCCATCACCATAGTACAAAGGGTAGAAATATTATTTGTTTTTTGTTGTCTTTTGCTGAAGAAGGTCAGGCAAAATCAGGAACCACAAAGTCAATGACGTCAGAGAAGGAAGGCTGGGTTATTCAGGGAGCAGCGCTAGGACCACGGGCTGGTCACTGCACAGGGACACAGCTGGATCTAAGACCTCACTTTAAATACTAAGCTGTTAAAAGTGCTACAAAAACCAAGAGGACTATTTTATGTTGATAATATTGGAATAGAAAAGGCCTTTCCAAGCATAACAGAAGATTGAGATCTTGTAAAGGAAAATATCAATAAATTTCACTACACAAAATAAGACTGTTATGTAGTCAAAACATAAAAAAAATACTATTGGCAAAGAAATCCATGAGACAAAGGACAGCTATAGAAGATAGCTGCAGAACACAGGCTGACAGAGGGCTAATTTCCTTTATATAAAGCAAGCCTTTTCACATCAATTAGAACAAGGTAAACAGCCACTAGAAAAATGGACAAAAGACAGAAAAAGAAACACCAGTATATATATATATATATATATATAATTTTTTTTTTAGAGGTTTTTGCCATAGGGCACATGTACTTGTCAGAAAGACAGAGAGAGACAGAGCGATAGAAGGCGAGAAATCACCCCCCAGGGGAGATGGCCTTGCCACAATCCCTTCACCTCCATTCTCCTCTCGGGATCTTGGGTATGCACGCACATGCGCCCAGTGTGAGTTCAAGCCACCGCATCTGGGCTCAAACTGCTGTCGATCACATGGGAGTCCAGCGACACAGCCATTAAGCCAACCGCTGGTCCCAACACAAGTAAATATATTAAAAGATATTTTGCTATACTCTAAGAAATAGAAGTGACACTTAGTTTTCACTTATTCTACTGGCAGAGATCAATGAGTTGTTCATGTCCGTATGAAAATACGTACACCCAGGCATGCTTGCTTCTGGAGGTAGGAAGGGAGATTGACACAACCCTATGGAGAGCATCTGCATTTCCTCATTTATCTCATAAATCCCACTTCTAAGAGTCTATCCCACAGAAGTCAAAGAGGTTCACCGAAGTATTATTTATTTATTTATTATTGCTAGAAGGTGTGTTGCAATAGAGAGAGAGAGAGAGACAGAGAGTGAGCGAAAGCACACTCCAGTTGGGTGTGATCTTGCCACAGTCCTTATTCCTGTGTCTCCATTCTACTAGGATTTGGGGCATGCATGCACACGTGCCTGCTGTGTTTTTCCAGCTGCCAGGGCTGGGATTCAAATCATGGTTGATCATCTAGGATCCTGCTTCTTAATAGTTAAGTTATAGGGCTAACCCAAGTATTATTTGGAATAGAAAAATAGTAAGAAGCTATAAAATATTCTTCATTGGAGCACTAGTTATATAGGTAATTATATATCCATAAATGGAATATTATTTTGTAATTTAAAAATAATGTGCTGGCTTAGTCTTGTAGCACAGAGGTTAGTGGAATGCATAGGAGCTGGATCCCACCTGGTTGACTGCAGTTAGAATTCTGTCCCTGACTGGTGGCTTGCAAAACACACTGGGCAGGTATTTGTGCATGCCTGAAATCCCTACAATATGGAGGAATGGAGGAGAAGGGATTGTGGTATGACCATGTCCCAGAAAGGTGTGTTTTCTCTATCTCTGGCAATTGCATGTGTCCTCTGTCAAAATAATAAAATAAAATAATAAATGTGCTAATGTGTTAATAAACATTCACAGTATATGTTACAGTTTATAAAAGCAATCAGCCATGGACAAGAATGTATGCTCCTATTTGTGTAGCAAAACATGCCTATGTATTGGTGCATGGGTACACGTGTACGTGTGTTTGAAGAAGTACAGACCATTTGTGGACAGGGACGCAGATGACTCTGAGCCTTAGTTCTGTTCATGTAGAAGGGCCTGGGGAGAGGATGATGGGAGGAGGATGTAGTTTTCACTATATGGTCTTTTATGCTATTTGATAACTTATGTGCAAGTATTATTTTTAATATGAAAATATAAACATTAAAATAAAAAAGAATGAAGAACAAGAAATGAATCCTCTGTCAACAGAAAGGTTTCACTTTGGGCTACTCTTACACATGCTCCCTTAGTACACAGTAGAGGACAGTGATGGGCAAATTTAATAGCTTTCTCTTGAAGCAAATGAAGGGAGATCCGTCACCCCAGCCAAACTGGCTGTGGAGTTGGAAGAGTAAGGTGGCTATTTCCTGGGAAGGAAAGAATTCTTATGATTTTAAAAAATGTGCATGGAGTGTGGTGTGTCTAACTGGTGACTTCCACACATTACACTACTACATAAGATGTCAACCAGGACATGAGTGCTGGCAGTGCACTTGGCCGTGGCCTCTCACTCTTATGCACCAAATGCCAGACCTGATAGGAAGGGAGAGGGAAGAGCTTCTGGGTAGGAGCAGCGAGAGTCCCAGTAAACCCGGTGAGTGGGTTACTTAAAGGCAAGCAAATTCAAAGTCCTAAGAACATATTTCTGAGGAACTTTCAGAGTGGTAAAGTGACTTGCTAAGATGCCACAGCTGGTTAAAGTCAGTGCCGCTGCCAGGAGCTTGGCATGTCAGCCCAGAGCATTTGTTCTCACTGAACAGACTCCCGACCTTTAAGAGCTGGAACTCGGTGGCTAGCCGAGCTCTCACTGCATATGCACTCCAGGGACTTCCCGGAAGGCCAGGGTGGCTGGTGCTCAGCAAGGCTGAGGGCGCTGGTTGCTCCTGGCACTTAATACAATGGCCTCAGGCCCATAGAGGTGCTTCAGTGGCTGGCTTGGGTTGGGACCATGCGACAGAAGCTTCTTAACATGAGACATCTGGGCTGGAAAAATAGGCTTCTGGAAGTGAGGAAGGCTAACAGTCAGGCCCCAGCCAATATCTTAGCAATGTGGAGTTATTTGCCATGGGATGGGTATTCCAGATGACCTGAGATTGTCTCTCTAAATTACAATAACAATAAGGAAACCCTTCCCAACTGAGGCCAGAAAACTTTCTTCCCTGAACTATGGCAGATACTTCTCTTTCTTTACAAGCAGACCTATGGGTATGATTTAAGCTTTTTCTTCATGTCTATGTGCCTTCTTGCTGAAACCTCAAATATTTTTCTGTCCTTCAGTGCAGACATGGCCTCGGGAGATTGTAGGGCAGGTAGGAATGTTGGCTTCTCTAATAAATGGTTCCAGACAGATATATGTTTGGGCTTTTCCCCTTTGATTTGTAGCTCTGGGCTTTTTTCACTCACTGTTAGACTTGCCTCCTGTTGCTTTAGTGTGCCAGTTTTAGCAAACTCATCTTCTCCCTTCATTTGCAGCTTTCACTTCACTCTGGTCTGGAAATTCAGTCAATTCAACTTGTTAGGATTTTTTTATTATGGAGAAAAAGACAGGATCTGCTGATCTTCAGAGAAATCTCAGATGCTGTGCTAAAATGCATGATGTTCGATGCAGAGATGGTGTGGTTGCATTTCTCTCCTCACTTTTTGGTTCTTAGTTTTATCCCAAAATCTAGATGGATAAAGTTGCTAGATAAATAAATATGAGATGATTAAAAATTTTCTTTGTTTTATTTATAACATATTCAGTAATTCTGGATGATTTTTCTTTTTTTCTTTTTTTTTTGTTCACTGAGCTCTACCATATAAGATCCATCTAAGGTAGGAACTGTCCCTCTAGTCTGCCTTGTTTCTGGTGTAAAGCACATGAATGAGAACTAGAGAATTCTACAGTCTTGCTTAGCTATGTTTTCTTCTTTTTGGAGAGGTTTTTACTTTGGGTGCATGCACTCACTGGAGAGAAAGAGACAGTGAGAGAGAAAGTGAGAAATCACTCCCTAGGGGGGGATGGCCACAACTTAATCCCTTCTTCATTCTCCAACTAGGATCTTGGGCATGCATGCACACATGCCTGGTGTGAATTTCAAGCCACTGGGTCTGGGACTTGAACTGTGGTTGCCCATGTACTAGTCTAGCAAGGTAACCATTATGCCATCTGCTAACCCTGCTTAGTTACATTTTTTAATTGCTAGAGGATTCATGTGCTTGCCAGAGAGAGAGAAGTAGAGAGAGAGAAAGCACCATGCAATGCGGTATGTTCCTTTTTCTCTATTCCTCCATCCTATCAGGATTTTGGGCAGGCACACATAAGCACCTGAAATTTTTTTTCTTTTTTTTAGATTTTTGCTATAGGGCATGTGCACTCACTAGAGTGACAGCGAAAGAGAGAGAGAGACAGAAAGTGAGAAGTCACCCCCCGGGAGGATGGTCACACTGTAATCCCTTCTCCTCCATTCTCCTCTTGGTATCTTGGTCATGCACACACACACACCTGGCATGAGTTTTAAGCTACCGGGTGTAGGACACAAACCATGATTGGCTCCGTGGGAATCCAGTGATGAAAGCACTATGCCATCTGCTGGGCTTGCACCTGGAATGTTTTTAAGTTACCAGGGCAGGGATTCAAACCGCAGTGGATGTGCGCGATCTGGCTCGCTACACAAAGCTGTGGGGCTATGAGGCTGGCCCTTACGCTGACTTTTTAAAGGACTTGGCAGACAGGTGTTTCCTTTTTTTCTCTTGTAAGGATAATTTTAGAGATAAAGTGTTCTAACATATTTGAATTATATGTGATGGGATTCCCAGCTCATCTCATTCAAATTCAGCTGGAGAAAGAAGAATTACTGGCTAATAAGGAGGGTAAGCACTTTTTCTACTTGACATTTTTAGACATTGGAATCATCTGTCATTTTGTAGGTGAGTTGAACCTCTGAGTAGGATAGATATGCCAGCATTTTAAAAGCAACTGCTTTTTATAGTCTCCCACATCAGATTCTTTTGTATCACCTGTTTAATAATAACTGAAACCAAGCCAGGTAGGTATCTTATCAGATAAGGTACCTGAGGCCCAGGGAAATAACATGTCAGTCAAGGGCATGGCTAATGAGCAGCAGGGTAAGTCTGACCACAGGAACCCTGATCCTAAGTCCAGCAATTGTCCTAGTGAACCTTACCCTCATTGTTCAACCTAACAGACCCAGGGCTGGCCAGACCTGTTCTGTAATATTGACCTCTATTGGCCTGAAAGTGGGGAAGAACAGGGCAGGTATAAGATAACAGAAATTGTTAGAGACCTGTCTAAGATACTTGGCTAGAACCAAGACTTGGCTGCCTGGTACACTTTCTCTCTCCCCACCCTTCTTTCTCTCTCTTGTTTTGACCAGACTGTGTGTGCTTGCCAGTGAGTGATACAGAAACAGGCACTTCCTACTATGGTGTGGTCACACTCCATTCCACTTATCTATCCTTTCTGGTTCTTGAGCTTGCCCACACATGTGCCCAGAATAGTTTTTCAGCCTCCAGGCTGAGACAAACTGTGGTCAGCCATGTGGAGTCAGGTTCCGCAATCACTAGGCCATGGGTTCAACCCTTAAGTATTTTCTCTTAGTCCTAGTATTTTGGAAAATTTATTTAATAGACACAACAACATAATGAATGGAAGTATTGGCTGAAGTATGAAATCCAAAGAGACCATCATGGTGGTCAAATGGAGAAGTCTTTGGATATCTGTTGTGTGACTGTAACTCCATTGTAGTGAAGATACAATGAAATAGATGTGTGATGGATGTGTATACTTGAGTATATATGTGTATGCACGTTTGTGTACCTGCATATCTGTCTATATATGTACACTATATAGTACATATTTCTATATCTATCTGTTTATCTGCCTATTGAAGTGCAGGAGGGAATGGGGAGTCCCATTGCAGGAGAACTTTCAAGAATTACAGTCTTTTAAAAGTGATCCCTTTCTAGTGGACAGAGCCCTAATAATGAAGAAAGTGGTGGTCTCCAACCTCCCACTATCCTTAGTGAGATGAAATTTTGACTGTCTACTTGGAGATTATTTCAGTCACACATATTAAAGGGTCTAATGGTTTACAAGGAGAAGGGTGCCTCGAGGCAATCTGGTGGGCAAAACATGCTTCCCTTTTCTTCTTACTCCTTCCGTTCAGTAAACCTCACCTTGATTTTCTCTTTTCTTTTAAGGGGCTCAGTGTTTCCATTTTGTTTCTTTGTTATCAAAGCCTGCCAACAAGGTAGCTCAGGTTGTATTTCTCAGGGTATGAATTATTTGTGCATCTAGCCAACCATAGTCCCTTGCTCTTAATGGACATTAGGTAGATTCCTATCCCTCCTTCCATTCCTACCTTCTTTGAATGAATAATCTATGTGAAAAAAAAGAAAAGAAACCAACCTCATTGATTCCTCATCAGTGGCCCCTGCTGATGCATCTTTACAAAAGTTATAGTTAATGATTTTGAAAGATGGAAGACATCCAGCAAATAACTGGAGATTATCCTTATAAACACTCTTTCCTTCTGAGTATAGAATTCTGTAATTAAAATGAAATGGAACCAGCATATGATATAATTATTTAAAAACATCCATGTATATGGTAAATTACCAGCTACTATGATTCTTTTTCCATGATTATGAATTATTCAATGTCTAAAGGTTTATCATCTCCATTTAATTTTGTTCATAGTTATGGTTTTCTATCCTACAACATGAACCCGACTACTCCCTCTTGAATCTGTGTTTAAGTTTATGAAAGTTCAAGGCTTGTTTACTATGAAATTTTCAATAAAATGTCTGTTTGCATTGAAATAAGTGGGTGCTTGCAGGGTAAATTTTCATTTTCAGTAGTTATCTACATTGGAGGAATCTCCTTGCATTTTTAATGTGAATTGCTAGGATAAAAGGCCTCAGCTGTGAGAGTCTTAGGAATTTAAAGAGTTCTGAATTTTCTAAAGGTCTAAGTATTTTCCTGAAATCTGGGGAGAGTACTATGGTTACCAAGACTGGCATCTGATCTAGTTAACATCCTATGACCACTGTCAGGGCAGAAATAATGAATTTTAAAAATTTACTGGAGCCCCCCTTTTCCCAAACAGGAAATGAACATAAGCATGCATAGATCAAAGTAACATATTAATGGGAGAAATGTCAAGTTACTTTTCAATCTCAAACTAGGCAAAAACTCATACGTTTGAGGAGGAAGTATAGGACTAAGAAATGTGTGGGTCAAGAGCACGAACTTTAAGCCCATGAGACTATTGCAAGGGCAATTGGTCAGTGGGGGTCAGGCAAGGGTACCCTGGGGCCCTTAGGTTTGGGGGTGTGGATGGGAGTGTGTGTATCAGGACACCAGGTATCCCCTCAGGTGTCTCATTCTCTAGGCTAGAGGGAGACGCATCTTCCTACTTCTCCCTCTTGGGAGCCATGATAGTCTCAAATCACACTCTCTCATCTTGATTTTCTGCTGCTTCACTTTCAATGTGACTGAAGAGTTTGGCCACCAAACTGGATGCTGACTCCCTGCTTTGCACAGTCTGCGTGGGGCCCTGGCAGCTTCTGTTGGAAGGTGGGAGGGGTTGGCACCTACTGGATGGGAGCATTGGCTGCGAGGGACGTCTAAACAGCTCCCCTTGGGTGTTCTGTTCCATCCTGAGCACTATTTGACTTCTTACTGGAATAGCTTCAGCCCATTGCTCAGTGATTATGGTCTCTGCTCCAGCTTTGCTTGTTTTTTTTGGCATGAATTGCAATCCAATAATGTCAGTGGGGCGTCGTGAGACATGGCTGGAAGCCATTTGGCAGGGAGAGAATTGGTGTAGTTACTAGCACACCTGTGCTTACAGGAAAACAGCCAGTAGAACACCACGGACCTTGCAGGCTCCATGAAGTTAAACGGAGGAGGTGATGTGGACATATTGACTCCAGGTACTTTTGCTATGATCCTCCACTCTGGTTCAAATATCTTTTTGGAGATGTTTTACTGTATAATTACAAAACAATTTCTCTAGCCTCAGCTGATTGCCCATTTATTCCAAGCCATTCTGAATGTAGTTGAATTTTTGTATTCTTAATAGTTAGTTGGTTTGGCTTTAATGGAATTTGATATGTGTGTCCAGTCCCACATATCAAAAAACACTGGGTGATACTTGCATTCCATTTAATGTTTGTCTTTCATCTGCCCCTCCTTTACTTTCCAGAAGTAAATGAGATGCATTTTTTTTTCTTTCAGAATAATTTTCAAGAAGCAGCATAAGGGATTTGAATTGTGTTTAAAGCTCATAAGTTTAAAGTAGACAGAAGGAGTGTAATCTCTTCAGCTGCATCAATCCCAATTCCCACAGTCATCTACTGTAAGAACATGCCCCTACCCTCAAGACCCATTTTAATAGAAAAGTCTGGAAAACGATGGGAATGTGGGGGCCAATATGAACTGTGTCTTGATCAGATACCTGCTGGTCTGACATGCTGCATTCTCTTCTGATGGGACTTTGGAACCCAACGGTGAAAGCCTAGCTCTCTTGCTAAAATATAGAGCTTAGATTTTGGCTTAAGAATGAATCAGGAGGATGTAAGAGCACTTAGAATTCACTTGCAAAGAGACAGAGTATTGACAAATTCACGTTCTCTAAGAAACAAAACGTTCCCATTGAGATCTATAAATTACCCAATGACAGGTCAAGAAACCATCTATTTAGCCTACATGTCTAAAGTCACTTCTTATAAAATAGTTATTCAGTTAAAGTTAGAAGAGAGGGGCTGGATTAGATATGTTGTTTTACTCTTAACATAGATATCAAGAAAGGACAGCTTCTTATATAAGTCTCTATGTGGATTGCAAGTAACCTCAATGAAACTAATTCTGTAAGCTAGCTTCTATAAACAGTCTCATTAATGACTAGTTACACCCTGTGTATGTTCCATTTTATTTTCCAGCTCTTATTAAAAGGACTAATGGGTAAATAAAAAAAATCTCTGTGATATTTTCTATTTTGATAGCAGGAAATTAATAAAATAAATCCTATCTGGAAATCTATCAGATGAACTATTTAAATGTCTTAACTTTTCTTTCTGAGATAGATGGTGCCAAGTACTATGTTATAGGTATTCTCTTACTACTTGAAGATAGAGTTGATGTTTAAGTGCTCCCCAAGCAATGGCTAGTTCAATGCCACATAAGCAGAGTGTTAATTCAAGGGGTTTTTCAAAAAGTTCATGAAAAATGTGCAGTATGAAAAAATTAATGAATTTCAATTATTTTTATGCCAAAATAAACTTGTACTTTAATTCTATCTTCTGTGAACTTTTTGAAGTCCCTTTGTACTGTTGTCTCTTGATTATTGTTACCATTTGGAGATGGGATTTCAACTTCCTTTGACAAGGAGGAGGCCTAGGGGTCAGTGTGACCCAAAGAATAAAAGAGCATGTAGGATCAGGCTATGATGGTGAAGCCACAAGGTAGAGTCCTGAGTCAGTGCTGGGAGGTCAAAGCCATAGTCCAAATAGGCAAAGTGGGCTGTGTGGATCTGGGCTATGACAGCAGAAGGGCAGGGGCAACTGTGGACCCTATGGCCTCTCCAGCGGGGCTCCTTAGTAGTAGGCAAGAAGGGATGGTGGGAAGGGTAAGCCACGTGACACAGTCAATAAATCAAAGTGAATTGATGTGTGATTTTGAGATACAAGAAGAAATACCATTGGATGAGTTGCCACAGAGCTCTCAAGCCTACAAATAGTGCTGCAGGCAGTGTGGCTGATGGGCGAATGGTGCCCTTCCTGCCAGAGGATAGGGAGGGCTCTAAAGAGAGAAGGCCCAAGCTGTGGGTGGCATGATATTCTCTGGACCCCAGCCCTGCCTGGATACCTGTGTGTCCTCAGAAGTTTGCTGAAGGTATTCTCTCTGCTGCTGTGCAGATGATAACTGGCCCCTTGATGCCTCTGCTGTGTGTTTATATTGATGGTTCTTCCTACACAGCCACCCACCACTTTGACTCAGAGCCTTTACCTTCCCTACCTGGATGGCTCTTTCAGGAGGTTTACATGGTTAAATAAAGAGAGAAAGGGTGTAGGAGCTTTAGAGAAAGGGCAACATGGCATTTTAATATTTTTTGATACTGCTCCATTATGGAATAATAGTCAAAATTTACATACATAGATTTTGCTTTACCAGTTTTAGATAAAGCACAATAGATCATGGATCTTACCACATTTTATTCTGCAAAATGTCAAGTTCTCTGTTCTAGATGTCAGTGTTGTGTGGAGAATTTACATGGAGGCTACAGACTCCTAGTGATGATGAAAACATGTCCATTTATTACTGCTCTGCCTTGGTACAGAAAGGGCTTAGCAATTTACACAGTGCTATGGACTAAATTTGGAGATGGTGTCTATTAGGAGGTCACAAAGATTATATGTGGTCACAAGATATGCGGGAGGGGCTGACTAGGTAGGACTGGAGTCCTTATAAGAAGAAGGAAGAAGGGCTGGATGGTGGCATAGCCATAAAATGTGGCGCTGTGAGGCTGACCCACATGAGAATGTTCTGGGTTTGTATCTGGAGACCTCTTTGAGTATACCAGGCATGTGTGTGACGAAGATGTAGGGCTGGTATGTAACATAGCATCAAGACCCTGTTGGAGTGCTGTTTCCCTGTCTCTGTCTCTTTGTGTGTCTCTCACTCATGGAAGAAAAAAAAAAAGAACAATGGGGCCAGGTGGCATGGTACTTAAGGTGACCAGATCCCACATGGCCAACTGTGTGGTTTGAGTTCTGGACCTAGCAGCTTAAAAAACATGCCTGGTATATGTATGCATGCCCCAAATCCCAAGAGAATGGAGGAGAAGGAATTCTGACTTGGCCATCCCCTCTGGATATCCCCTTGTCCCTGTTTTTCTCCAGCAAGTGCACATTCCCTATAGCAAAAAGAGCAGAAGAGACACAGAGAGCTCTGTCTCTCTCTCTCTGTTTCTACACAGAGGAAAGGCCATGGGGACAACATAGTGAAAAGGAGCTGTCTACAAGACAGAAAGAGAGCCCTCAGCAGAAACTGAATCTGCTGGCACCTCGATCTGAGGCTTCCAGCCTCCAGACTGTGAGAAAATAAATGTCTGTTGTTTAAGCCACTCGGTCTGTGATACTTCGGTATGGCAGCCCTAGCTGACTAACACACATAGCATATAAAATAGCAAATGCCATAATGAAGATAGTGCTAAAGAGAGAGAAATCCCTAAGATAGGGTCCTACAAAATATCAAGAATGAAGCATTATGAAAATGCACACTATAATCAGATGTGTCCTTGCTACATGTACCACAGATTCGATTCTATGCATTGTTGTAACTGCAAGGGAGACCTGGCCAGTTACAGAAACATACAGTGTCCATTGCATAAAAGAAAATCAATTGCTAGGCGGAAGTCCAACTAGTCTGTGCTATGATGTCAAGCATTTTCTCCTGAGAGTTTGCATGAAGTGGCTGGTGAAGGCGTTGACACTGCCTTCTAGATGATGTAGGGTCCGTTTCGCAAGGCTGGTTTGTCATAAGCTCATAAAAGCTTTCTGCAGTAGGCTTCTAAGAATAGGGTTGTCCTTTGGTCTTCCTGAGAGTGCCAAAGCTCGATCAGGGCCTGCCCCACATTTTTACTCCAGACCAATTTTTATACATATTGGAGGTGATGAACTTGGAATTTTCCCCTGACAACCTTCTGGATGGCAGTGGTTTTGAGCTTCCAGTTTAGTTCGGATATGTACACTGAGAAGTCAGTTGACCTAGACTAGAACAGACTTTCTCCTTTACACGCTGAGAAACCTTATATGAATATCTTCTCAGCATACCTAGTGTCTGGGTCTGGGCTTCTAAAGATCATTCTTTACTAAAAGAAAGAAAGAATCTTTGGAGATATATCTGATTGCAGAGCTAGAGCTGGAAAAGTTTAAGGTGAGCATGCAACAATTTTTTCTTTCTTTTTGTACCAGAAAGAAAGGAAGAGTTCAAAAAGCAATGGGGCTGGGACCAGCAGTTAGCGTAATGGCTATGTCGCTGGACTCCCACGTAGTCGACCGTGGTTCGAGTCCTGGACCCAGCGGCTTAAACTCACGCCGGGCGCGTGTGCGTGCGTGCCCAAGATCCCGAGAGGAGAATGGAGGAGAAGGGATTGCGGCGTGGCCATCCCCCCTGGCGGGTGATTTCCTGCTTTCTATCTCTCTGTCTCTCTCTGTCTGTCTGGCGAGCGCACGCGCCCTATAGCAAAAACCTCTCCAAAAAAAAAAAAAAAAAAAAAAAAAAAGCAATGGGGAAACTTTAAAATGTCAAGGAACTGCTGAAAGGGGAGCTCACTGGCCAAATCTGGGGTAATCTGAGTATCACCAATAAATAATGGGAGGAGGATTTTAGAAAACTTGAAAATATCAGAATCAATGAGTCTATACTGACATAGAGAGGTAGATAAATAGATAACTAAGGGAGGAGAAATGCTCTTCTTTGCAGTTGAAAATCAACACATACTTGTAGAAAGAATTGCGCAGTTAGAAGGTCACAGTAGTCAGATACTTCTCCAAAGATTCTCCACTTAATCCTTTTAGTAGAGAGCAGGTTTGGTAACCATGATAGGAATAATTGATCATTATATAATCTCAAGGTATCTATCCAAAAGATGCTTCTTATAAAATTAAAAATCACTTTAAATTTGAGAAATCTGTTGCCACTTAATCAGGAACAGATGTTAATACCACCTCAATTAGGAAAAACCAGCACGTGCCTCCAGATAGAACATACCAGGAAGGGCACCGCGACCCTTCTGGTGTACCCTTGTCAAGCATATAACCTGACTGCCACGAGGAAACACTAGAAACGCCCAATTTGAAGGATAATCTACAAAATAACTGGCTTATACTCTTCAAAAAAGTTAATGTCATGAGCAATAAAGTTAGAGGAACTCCACTAGGCTTTAGGAAATTAAGATATGAAGATAAAGTATGACTTGAGATTTCTTTGACCGTAGAAGAGACTGCAGGAAAAATGAGCAAAATCTGAATCAAGTCTATAGATTGGATACTAGCATTGTGCCAAGACTCATTTTCTGATTTTGATGGCTGCACTGCAGTTTTGTAACACCGAATTCACTTTTATCCAATATACACGAAAGAATTTAGGGGTAAAGTGGCATCTTGCCTGTATCTTACTTTCAAATGACCAAAAAAGATCACATACATATGCATGCATCCACACCTATCTCTACATCTGTTTCTATGTCTACAGAGAATGATAAAGCAAATGTGGTAAGATGGTGAGGATTGTCGTTTCTGCCTCTGACTTCTGATGCATCATGGCAAACAGGATCAATGTAATGACCCAGAATGGGTAGCTATGTTGAACTTCTGTAGCCAAACTCACTTGTCAAATAGTCCTCAACAAACCCTGGCATGATCTGGATTGACACAGTAAAGGCCAGGAAAGAATCTTTGCAGGGTCCCTAAGCCATCACCAGCAAGCACTGTGGTCTTCGTGTGCTGAGCACAGTGCCAAGGTGACAAAGGGAGAGGGAGGACCACAGGACTAGGGTTTTATCACCATGTAGTTACGATTTATCCAGAGACATCACTAACACAGGACAGAGTAAGGCGCTGCACAGGTGATAAGCTTACTAGAGAGAAAAGAGCTGAGCTGAGGAGAGAGCGCAGGACTGGCTGAATCAGGGAAGTGGTGATGTTTGTAGCTCCTAGAAAACTCAAACTGGTTAGGGAAAAGGAGCCACAGAACGTACACCAGGGAGAGAGAAGTGAACCAGGAGAAAAGCTGAGGGGTCCTGATGCATGTTTTCTGGTGAAAATCCTGTCTACAGAAAACTATTTTTTTTTTTTCTTTTTTTAAAAGGAAGTTCACATTACTCAAATTTGTTGCATTATTCTGATCGGGATCCAAGATCCTGCAACTAAGTAGAAATATAGCTAAAGCATGTCTTAGGGTCTTTGTGAAACTTCTCATCTACCATATTTGATTGTCAGTGACCAGAAAGTTGAAGCATGATCAGCAGGAGCCATGTTGACAATAGTTGTTCTGTATGATTGGAGGCATTTCCAACAAGTTTGCTAAAAACATCACTCCTTGTAGTGTTCTGTAATTGCCTGCTAGAGGGCAAGGTTGTGTGTGGGGATCTGTAATTTATAGCAAAGGTAGGTGTCTCTGTTTATGGCTAATTACTGTAGGATACACTGGGGGTGGAGGTAGAGGAGATTTTGCATAAGAAAGGCTGTTTGGGGGTGGAATGGCATTTGGGACCTTCAGTCTCCAAATGAATTGATGTTAAGAATAAATGTTGCTGTGAAAAGAGTTGGGAAGCTTTAAGCTGTGGGAGTACTTTTCACCCAAAGAAAAACAGAGCAAATGAAAAAGGAAATGAGTTGGTGCAAACATTGGTAAAACAAAAAGACTCAAGTTCTTTTATCTTTTTCTTTGAAAACACAGTGTTAATAATGGTACTGTTTACTGATGGATTTCTGCTTTTGAACAGAAGTTCAATTTTAGCTTTCTCCCAAAGGTCAGGAAACCTCTGTTCCCCATTATATTCTCATTCAGGAAGAATGCAAATAAGGAGTATAGATGCAAATGAGGAGTGCAGATGCAAACGATTTCATCCCTCTGTGGATTGTGGGGGCTCCTGCTTCTCTGTCCTTGCCGCCACGGCTGGCAGTGAGGATGTGGAACACATCTGAAGTGCAATGCTGAAGTGTGAGAGGAGACTCACGGCCTTCCCACCAGCCCACCTCCCATGTAAAATGTTCCTCTTAAGTACCAGACTCATCGTCTAGAACAGGGGAAGGCTAAAAATGGCTTTTGACATTTTTAAATGGTTAAAAAGGAAACCAAAGAAGAATAATATTTGGTGACATGTGAAAATGATATATATCCATGAATAAAGTGCTACTGGGACACAGACAAGCTTATTTATTATTTTTTTTAACTTACTGTCTATGGCTGTTTTCATAGTGTGACTGCAGAGTCATTGTGACAGAGGTAGTCCATAAAGTCTGAAATATTTGCTATGTTGTCCTTTACAGAAAACATTTGCCAAATCTCCACTCTGAAATGGCAGTTCCTTAAGGTCAGATCTTTACTTAAAAATTTTTTTTTGTGCAATGCCAGGTATATGGAAGGCTTTGGAAAACCCTCACCTGCCGATCGAATATGCTCCTGGCTGTGGCATCTTGCCTATTGAGTTTTCACCCTCAGGACCTCTTCGAAGGCTCTTGAGGCATTCCTCATCCTCACCATTCTTCTTTAGATAGTGATAGACCACTTTTTATCTGAGAGCCTTGCTTGGTCCTCTGACAGAAGGTTCGAGATTTGCCTATGAAGCCAGACAACATCAAAGGCGAAACAAAAACCCCTAGGGATGGCTGTTCCTGGGGTCCAGTTTCCTGCCTCCAGAGAGTCTCCATTGGACTGTACCCACTTTAAAAAGAGGCACAGACTATTGAGGGAGGGGAGAAGGTGGTAGAAGGGGTGGTAGGGGTATGTGAGAGGAGCAAAGGGAAGAAATATTTAACAGACAAAAGAAGGTAAAGTTTTCTGTAGGAAAAACAAAGCTCTGTAACTTTGGCTTTATAAAAATAAAAATTAAAAGAGAAGAAAATAAATTTAAAAAGAGGCACAGAAATATTTTCATTTGGCGAAGCCTCTCTTGTTTAAGGTGGAATTTCGGAGACGAGTTATCTTACCTTTTGGATCTAGTCTTTAAACTCTCCCTATTTATGTTTATAAGATGTGTGGTAAATACTGAAAGGGGAAAAGATTTTATAGAGTTATCAGAATCTATTAGTAAAAGGTGTCTCTAATTTTTAAATGAAATTGACATCACAGTCTTCATGGGAAGCCTGATACTGCCTTATATCTGGAGAGAGCCCAGGTATGAGGTGCCAGATGAAAAGAAAACTTCAGAGGGTCTGAGACATATTTAGGAAGGTCAGAGCTTCATTTTAAAAAATATTTTTTCATCGTTTTTATTGAGCACTGACCATGTGCTAGATTCGGGTACTTGTTGGGGATAGAAAAAAAAAAAAAGACCATCTTTATCCTCAAAATTTGGCTTCTGCTGGGGATACCTACAAATGGTCAGTCACCCATAGGACATTACAGAGATCTGAAGAAATGTAACACAAGCAGAGAGGTAGGACTCCAGCATCTGCCAAGCTGTCCGAAATGTTCTGTAGGGGACATTTGCAGGGAGATTTGGTGGGTGAGTAGGAGTTACTGGAAAGAGAAGTAGAGGAGAGTATGCTAGACGGAGATGATGTCATAGCGTGTGTGCATGCCCGAGGTGAAACAATGTATCGTGTGCTCAGAGACTTCAGTAGCATAACAGGACACCTAAAAGGTGCTTTATCTATGCTATACGGAGGTCATTGATCTTTATTCTTTAGCTCCTTGGAAGCAACTGAGAATGCTTGAACTGGGGAACAAGGGCTGAGATTTGAATTTTAGGAAGTTCATTCTGACAAATATATGCAGAGAGATTATAAAAAGTAGAGACTACAATTATGGAGATCTGTATGGAATGACATAATAGTGCAGTAGGGTAGCATAGTGGCACAAAACAATGCAGCCGTCAAGATGCTGGGGAGAAGGGAATGTTTGGATACAAGAGACAAGTCTGAGCTTCAGACAAGCTCTGCCAGGGTGACCACATATGGTTGTGCAGGTTGTGCACTGCACGACTCACCGCATCTAAGCAGTGCGGTTTTGTATATTTAGTACATGAAGTTCCCAGCAGATGGCAGTAGAGTGTCTTGATGAGGGATGCCCTTTCTTTACTTGCACAAAACTCTATGGGCAAGCAGCAGACTAGGGCTTGGGAAGTACTTAGCCTGCAGAGAGGAAAGAGCATAAGAAGACAGCCATGTTTCTGAGCTGGGTAAGTGGAAGACGAGCAGCTCCACCCTCGAGGTGTGGAATACAGGAGGGGGAGGGCTCTGAGTTTGGAACAAGTTATACGTAACTTGTATCCGTATGCTACTGAAATCCATTACATGTAAGGGATCTGAAGATCTCCCAGATGGAGGCCCCCAGAACTCAATCACCTGCATGGGTCTGCAGCTGAGGAGAAGGTGCGGGCTGTGTCTGTGAGAACCTCCGACACACAGATGGAATTGTTGCCCAGAGGCCAGAATGGGTTGCTTTAGAGGGATGTGCAGAAATGAAGCAATAAGGGCTCAGGACATTGCCCTGGGGGGCCGCTGAGATTTAAAATGGCATGTGGAAGAAAGGATCCTTGGAGAATGATAAGAGGTGGTTAGAGCTGGCTCCCTGGAGTAAGTCTCTTTGTCAGAAGGTAGAAAGAGTGACCAAGACCAGGTTGTAGTTTTCTTTCTTTCTTGTCATTTTGAATGACTCCAGAGTTTCTCTGTGCCTACGTGATAATGTGGTGTGTAACTATATAGGATATCTCACTCATTCATTTCTCCATTTGTTTGTTCTAGACCGAGGTATGTATCCAGTACCAACTATGGTCCAGGAACTGTTCTGAGTAGTAGTAGCAGCAATGAACAAGACAAGGTGCTGTCATGGAGCCTACATTCTAATGGCTAACACTCCAATGAGGGAGATGACATACGTCACGTGGTGATGAGCACCACGCAGTGTGGTATGAAGCACAAAGACTAGGAAGCTGGTTTCTATAAGTGGTCAGAGAAGACCTCCCCAAGTAAGATCTCTGTGCTCATAATTGAAAACCTGGGTGGCTGCCCCATTAGTGAGGCAGGAAACTAGTTGGGGATAAAAGCAGACAGCAGGCAGGGGCCAGGCCAGGAGGGCATGGGAGGCCATAGCAAGGATTCTGGACTGATCAAGTATAGTACCAACCCATTGGAGGGCTTTACAAAAGAGAAGTGACTTGCTCTGAGTGCTCTGGCTGTGACATGTCCAGTAGACTTTTGTAGGGTGGTTATCATTAGGGAAACTATTGCATACCATTGCCTCTGCATTATGTCAGCTTAATCTGGGGTGGTAGCCATAGAGGTAGACATATTTTGACAGTAATGCATATAGGACTCACATGGTAAGAGGATATAATGATTCTAGAATAATAACATGTTTTTTGACTGGAGTCACTGTATTTATGAAAAGGATGGAGAGGGGAACAGACTCCAGGGGAGTTGGGAAATCTCTAGCTTCTGGCCATGCTAGTTGTACGAGCTTGCTAGGCATCTAACTAGAGAAGCCAAGTTGTAGTTGGACCTTTGAGTGCAGAGCTCAGGGGAGGGGTTAGGCCAAGAGGTAGATATTTGGTGCCATATACAAAAGAATGATAAGTAAAGTCAAGGGCCTGTGTGAGCTCACTGAGAGGGAAAATGGAGACTAGGACTCCAGATGTAAGAGTCTCTGAGGCATTTTAGAGGAGAAAATGGGAAGGCACTCTCCTTGAGGTAGGAGGGAAAGCAGAAGTAGTAGTCGTGCTCATCAAGGAAGAAAGTGATGGCGAGGCAGGCAGTGGTCAATTACCCTAATGATGGATAGTAGGGAAGGCGAGATCAGAGGGCTGGTCTTTGGAACTGGCAGGATGGACACTATTGGGTTTCATGGTATGGTAGGAATGGAAGCCCATTGGGCTGAGAAGCAAAAAAATGGCCAGTCTGTAGTGTGGTGGTTAAGGTGGCTGGATCCCACATGGCTGGCCTCACATTTCAAGTTCTGGATCTGGTGGCTTGAGAAACACATTAGTTGCATGTGCATGCATGCCCCAAATCTCAAAAGGAAAGAGAAATGAAGGAGGATTATGGTGTGACCATTCCCCATGGGGAGTACTTTCTAAATTCCTCTTGTTATCTATTTTTTTTTCCTCAAAATATTTCTCTTTCTCTTTCCAGTGAGTACATGCACCCCCTGGGGAAGAAAAAAAAAAAAAATGAAAGAAGAAAAAGAAAAAAGAAAAAAAGCGACTGTGAAGATGATAGCCAATTCCTTCTAGAAGTCCTATGGAAAAGAGAGTTGAGAAGTGAGACAGTATTTGAAAGGACATGATACCACCAGAAATATAGTTTTGTTTGTTTTTAAAAATGGCATGTATTAGGAAATGTTTTATGTTGGTGGAAGTAAATTGTTGATAGAAGACAGAAGGAGGATGCTTGAAATCTGATAGTCTTTGAGCAGGTTGATGGATAGGGTCAGAGTTGGCACTAGACAGGTCAGGGCTCCACAGTTTCAGGAGGAAAGAGCAGAGATTGTTTGAAGGCCCCCCTGGGGTGGTAGACACAGTCATGTGAAGATGTGAGTGTTCTGATCTGTTTGCTTCTATTTTCTCAACTAAGTGTGAGACCAGGTTGTTATCTAAGGGGGAGGTGGTGTTGGAGGATGGAGAGAGAAAAACAAGTGGAAATTATGAGTTTGGTGGGCGGTAAGATAGACTAAGCATTTAAATTTAAATGCATACTCCTTAGATCCATCTGTGGATTTAATTTAATCTGAAGAAGAGACCCTAGGGTAGAAGATGTAAGAAATACCCCCACCTCCAAGGTAAATGCACAAAATGTTTTATACCCTCTCTGCCCCTCTCCTTTGGGCCACCACCTTCCTGGGTTATGGTTCTAAGATGCCTCCTTGCATTTAGTAGAACATGTATCAGCCTGAACTCAAGGAAAGAAATGCCACTGTCGTTCTACCTTCCCATGTGTTAGTAGAAGACACCTTGCTTTGCTGATGTGGGAACTCAAAATGTCCACAGTGAGCCTCTTCAATGTCAGAGATGAGAATTTTGAGTCACAGGTCAAGCTTTTGCTAATTCATCTACCAAACACAGGGTGTGACTCTGTGACAGACAGACCTCCCTACACTCCCCAACAGTGGAGGTTGTGAATTCATATTGGACACTAACCCTACACTTCCCTAACCTTGATCTGGTTTGTAGGTGACCAGTTAAGCTGCCTTCTTCCTCAAATGTAGTCGAGATCCATCTGCTGTTGGCTTAACGAATTTGACCTCTTTCTTCCCCTAGGCTTGGGAGCATAGGGTGACACAGGGTCTACAAGCCAGACTGATGTAATGAGGTCCCTTAGGGTGAACACAAGGGAATCATGCTTGAAGGACTCAGAGAAGTGTTTGGAAATATTTTTTGTCTCATATTGGACTTAGTGGATTCCTCAGAGCTTCTATAGAAATCATGAACAAGCAATACTTTGTTCCCTTTAGGTTTTATACTTCTTCCAACTTTGTTTGGAGAGACATATAGTACATATTACTGAGTATCTTAAGCAAATAAAAGCCTTCTTCTTTGTTATTACTTAAGCCTTTTGAGATTTATTAGATATGAGAAATTTTCAAAAAGTTTAAGGAAAAGTATATTATGAAAAGACTCTGCATGGACTTCACATTTTTTTTGCACTGAAATAAACCTGTACTTTAATTCCATTTTCCATGAATTTATGAAGTCCTCTAGTACTTAATTTTGGGCCAGTGTAAATGTAGCATTAGTCTTTTATAGACTCAATCTTTATAGTCTTATCTCCTTGGTGCTTCTTACTGTATATTCTTCTCTAATGTTATTAAACACCAGTCCCTTCATTATCCACCAGCATTTATGGATTTCCATTAGTATTCACCCTATATAAAATATGCTATAGACCACAGGTGGCATGGTGATTAAAAACACTGGATTCCCATATGACCAACCACAGTTTGAGTCCCAGAATTGAAGGCTTGCTTTCTTGCTTTCGCTTTCTCTTTCTATCTGATGAAGTTCAAAAGTAATAATAGTAAATGGAAATAAATAATTCTCTAAAAATATGCTTGAGAAAATGTATATGGAAATATATTTACTTAGCAGATGCTCAATTAAAATCTCCCAAAAATGGCTTCAGAGACTAGAGAATTCTCCTTCTCTAAAAAGGGTCTTATTGGATGTTGGGAATGAACACCTTAGCAGGGTTTAATTAGGCTGGTCAAAGCCTGTATCTGTTTATTATAGTGCTTTCTGGCAGGGAGCTCAGAGTGAAAACTGATTCTTCTCTTTCAGTGTTGAACTTTATTTTTTCTTCCCTGAAGGGTTTGTAGGCTAGCCACTTGGTTGCATTTTGGGATATACTTGGCATGGCACCAGACCATTTTGGATGGGGTTGGCCCAGAGCTTCAACTGGGACAGTCACATGACAACATTGAATTGGGTGGAATGGAAGAGTGAGAGCCAGTAGGCTTCCCTTTCAAGAGACTTGGTGTGAACAGTTATTCAAGGGCAGACTGCCCCATGCTTCCTGTGGTTAGGCAAGGTGAGCCTGGTAGGAAAGCCAAGGCCAGTAACTGTGAGATAATATATCATTGTTATCCAGTTAATAACCACTACTTTGGAGAGCCTCGAGAGTGCCTTTGTATACTAGGCTCCTCTGGAGAGGCACTGGGCCAGCTAGATTAAGGAGGTAGACAGCCCTGAAATTGCATGCTGGCTTTCCCACTTCATTTGCTAGGTTCCCAATCCTCCACCTCAAGGTCAATTTCCTCACTTGTAAAACAAGGGTGATACCTACTTTTCGGAATTGTTTTTAGGATTGCAAATACCCCATGCAAAGCACCTAATCAAGTATTTGCATCTAGTAGGCACCAAAATGAACAAAGGTATGAGAATACTGATTCCAAGAACCATAGATTCACCCTCTAAACTTATTGTGCATGCTATGCAAAAGGCCCTGTAGTGAAAGGTTTGCACGTATTATCTCCTGGGATCTTTTTGTAACTACAGGTATCACTCTCATTTTTCAGAGAAAAAAAGTTAGGTGAATGTAACATATATGCCTCATCACAGGGATAGTCAAGAGTGAAGACCAAAATTGAATTCAGTCTGTCTGACCTCAAAGTCTTAGGCAGTGAATAACAAATTTAAAGGAGAAAGAAGTCCTGAAAAATAGCTAGCTACAAATTAATTTCCTGGCCAGTATAGTGCACCTGTCAACGTACAGTGGCCAACTTGTCAAAATGTTAATGCAATATTTTATATCAGGCAAGATAGGCTAGTTTTATTGAGGTAACAGACAACCCATATTTCAGTGGCTTAACCCAACATAAGCTTATTTCTCAGCCATGCGACGTGTCCCAAGTGACTTGACAGGAACCTTACTCATCAATGCCAGTCAAAGATGCAAGACAAAAATGCTTTCATTGTGACATGCACTTCCAGGAGAACTGAAGAAGGGGGCAGGGAACTGCACACATTGTCTTGTAGAGTTTCCACCAGAATGATATTCACCACGTAAGCCTACTTTGCTGGGACTACTGAGCCACATGGCCATGTTCAACAGGAACAGCGAAAGTGATCCTAATATGTGTCTGGAAGGATAAAAGCTGGACATTTTGTTTGTTAGTCACTGATGACTGCCACATGCTTCAAACCTTAAGCACAAAAACTTTTCAAAGTTTTTGAGATCACTGGGAGATTTGTGGTAGATGGAATCATTGTTCTCAGTCATTTGTTCCAAGTCCCCAAGAAAGAATTATATTTCCCCATTCCGTTAGCATCTGGCACTGCCACGTGACTTGCTGTGGCTAATTACCTGGGAGTAGAGTGAGCTGGGAGGAAGTACCTCGGGTTATTTAGCACAAGTGTATGTGTACGTTCATGTGTGTATGAATGATTTACATGGTTTTCTCCAATGATCTTCTTCAGGTCATTAGAAATTGCTGGGTAGAACTGCTGGCAACATGCTGTCGCCACTCATATTACTGAATGCCCTAGGAGACAATAAAATTCTATTTATTTAAGGAAATGCTAATTAGAGGCTTCCTAGTATTTGACACTCATCTCCTCATGGAAATGGTGCCTCTTCTGTTCCACGTGAGTACTGACGTTAGAGTTCGTGTCAGAGCCAACTTTTAGAAACTAGTCCAGTTTTGTCTTGGGTTTGAATTCTACAGCATGTATATATTGTGTGACCATCACAGTCTTCCACTCATATCTATTTTGGTAGCTCCTCATGGCCCATTTAGAGAGGGAAGAACAATGCATTTCTGGTACTGATGGTTTAAGAATGAAACCTTATATTTAGTATGTTGGTCTTTTCGACAACAATGTATGATGAACTTTATGTCTTCCCTTCTAAATTATGGGAGAGTTGTAATATTAGGTCTCTTAATTTATTCTTCTTTTTGGAGGGATTGGTGGAAATGCTTAAGACTCTATGTGTACTCTGCTGCATCTGCTCTCAGATTGTTAGGACATTTGGCAAGCTAGAACACAGTGTCCACAAACTACCGAGGATTACAGAGTTTTCCATACTTGGGGAGCTATAGTCAAGAGTTTTCACCCAGCCAATGGTCCTATTGGGGCTGCATTATACTGAGGCAGCCATTTTGGAAGGAAGCCCTGAATAAATGTGTTGAACCTAGTATTTAAAAATGAAAAGGTAGTCAAGTTTCTTGATGCTAGTTGATGGTAGATTTTGACCTAGGGAAAAAGATATTCATATGTCTTTGGATTTAAAAAAATAAATCACTCCTTACAGAGATTTACCAGGAGTACATGTCTATGGAGATTTTTACCCAAGATTTTAGCATTTCAGATCTCATCAATTAGCTCTTTTCCTTGACTAGGTAGTTGGGTTATAGCTCTTAAGAGAAAAATGTAAATCTGGAGATAATGGGTTGCCACTGGAGGGATTAGAAGTAACTTATCAAAAGGAGAAAATAAGATTTCAAAAATGTCATGGCTATGAAACATCATACGAGAAACAGCTTATAAGCACTGTAGTGTTAACCCTCAACCATCTTATCTTTCTAAACTCTGTAATCTCTTATCTTCCCTTATGATAGTAGGGTGGCATTTTTATTATAGCAAAGAAAAATAGTTCTTAGAAATCAGACCTAAGAGCATCATATTTTCTCTGGGGTATTTTGACAATGCCTAGTTAATTTTTATTTTAGAACTATTTTATAAGGCATCTCATTTTAATATATGGTTACTAAAAATTCATGTGAGTTCCTAAAGAACCTAAAAGTGAGCTGATAATATTTGGAAACCCAAAGAGGAAACTTGAAGAAGAGCAGACAATGGTGGGAGAAAAGAGAAGAGAGCGCGTGAATACCAGTTGTCTGTACGTTAAACACCAGTTGTCGTTTTCTGGTTCATTTCTCTACAGAACCGTCATGATCCAATAGCATTAGTGATGTAAGAGCACTGAGCATGGAGCCCTGCACACCGCCACCAGCACCTTGGTTTGCAAGTTCATGCTTTGCTAGTGGCTATTTGACTTTGGGCCCAGCCACTAGTCTTGTTGAGCCTCCATTTCCTCATCTGTACAGTAAGAGTTGAGCAAAGATTCCTTTCAACTAAAAGTTCCTGTGCTCTGTGATGGAATTAATGGGACTAAGTTCTCTGCATGTGAATAATGACATGCTGGCGATGGAACTGAACTCTCCTGTGGTGAAGGACAGGTTGCCTTCATCTCTTTGTGTATACTGGCCCTCCTTCCTCAAAACCCACAGGCAGCGACTTCCTGGCAGTCGGCCCTGCTTCCTTGTCTATAGTGTTATCTAGCGTGTTTCATGAGGTTGGCTCTCTCTCATGTTCCCTTTACCCCAGTTTTCTATGCAGTATTTAAATCTTTCAGAAGTTCTCTTTAAGAAAAGATTATTAGGAGAGGAAAGAAAAGAAAAAAAGAAAAGAAAACGGGAGACAAAAGGGGAACTCATGAGATTGAGAGGCTTAAAAGAGAGATTAACCAATCACAGTAGGCTAACTTTATTTGGATCTTGATTCAAACAGGCAGATTGTAAAAAAGCAAACAAACAAAAACAAAAAAGAAAGAAAGAAAATGCCATGTTTATGAGACAACTGGAAGTTTGAACAGTATCTTTTGGATTTAAAGAAATAATTGGTAATTATTTTTGGTGTCATAACAGTATTACAGTTAGTTTTTTAAAAGAGTTCTTATCTTTCAAAGACACATATTGAAATATTTGCAGATGAAATGGTGTGATACTGGGGGCAGTTGGTGAGTAGGGATAGATGACAAAATTTGGCCATGAATTAATGATTATCAGTACGGAATGGCAAGTGCACTGGGGTTAATGATACTATTCAGTTTATGATTGTGTAAATTTTATAGTTTCCATAATAAAAAGTGTAAAAAAATCCCAAAAGGCTTAATAGGGATTCATCCTAATGAATCTGATTTTTGCAGAGGTGTTGGGAAGGACTGCCTGTTATAGTTGCATAATGGTTGAGGGTAAATATGGAAGTTCATCAATCAGAAAGGCTATAGTGAGGAGCTGGCTGGCAGCGGGCCCAGCTCTGTGTGGTTGTCATCTAGCCTCGAGGCCCGTTTGCCCTCTATAAATAACAGTCTATATGAATGCTTTACTATTTTAATGCACATTTGCCACAGCTGCTGAGCATGTTTGTTTACGTAGCTATGAAACCTTCTGTAAACATCACTATCTCGAAAATTGTGCATGTGTCATGAACAGAAACGACCCCCTTTAAAAATATATTTGCAGATGAGATGTGGCTAGCTCCTAGATGTCTGGGTTGCTGTTGTCAGAATTTTCCAGGGTTTGATTCATTTTCAAAAATAGAATCATATGACCGGAAGGTTCTTGAGAGATGACTTCGAACATTCCTCTGACTTCAGGCCCAGGCCATCCACAAAGAATTTGGAGCTGTCCTTTATGGCTATGTGTCTGTCTTTTATGAGGTCACTTCAAAGCATTGAAGACAGACAGGCTTGCTTTCAGTTTTCAATCAGTCTTTTAGTCTATTATTGAGTTGCTAACAGAGATACCTGAGGCTGGTGAATTACAAAGAAATAATCTAACAACTTACAATTCTGGTGGCTGGAAAGTCCAAAGGCATCATCAAATGGCAGAAGGCAGAACCTTTAGGTGAGCAGAGTGTGGTCTGTGTCTCTCTCTCTGTTGGATCTCCTTCTCTCTGCTTATATACATGCCTTAACTCAATCATAGAGTCCCCAACCTAATGACATTATCACACCCAAGGACGTTCCTCTGGAACACCATGAAGGAATTTAATACATAGATGATAAAATCAATACAATCAAGTTCAACACATGAATTTCTGGGGATGTCCAATCACTGTCGCCTGAGACTAAATTTCAAAGCATGAAACTTCAATGGGGACCATAATCCAAACCTTAACAATGAGCTTACTTCCAGTTTTTGAAAACAAAACTTGACTCTGAGGTACAGCTGACATTGGAATACAACGCATGCTTAGAGAACCGGCTAGCCTGAGCTGGGCCTGAGCTCACAGCAGACTACAGGACCTGGGTGGTTGGCCTACTGCTGAGTTAGCACCCAGAAAACACTGTGGGGAATATTGTGTGCCCACAAAACACACGACGGAAAGAAGGAAATGTGTCAAGGTTGTCATGTGGGACTCATCTTTAAAAGAGGTCTTAAGCCCCTGAATGCAGTAGTTTAAGGTCAACTAAGACATTTTTGATTGAAATAATGAGTGCAACTTCTACTGCTTCGTGTCAATTTTCATGGCTCCTAATTTCCAATCTAGTGCTACAATGAATCACTAGACCTTGAGTTTTTTTTCTCAAGTGTACATTTGGTCCACACTTCCCCCCTGTGTCTTTGATACACTGGAACATTTATTTCCCCCCAATGGTCTGTTTACTACATGTTTAGTAAATCCCAATTATGTTTTTCACCATAAATAAAAAGTATCTGGCTGAAGCTTAAGTGATCCTTGCGCTGGAGGTACTGAATTATGCAGCTCCCATAAGAAAGGATAGGACATGTCCAGCTTCCAGAACACACCTCTCCCAATTTCCAGATATTAGAAAATTAAAAACAAAACAAAACAAAACAAAACAAAAACCAAATTAGTAGTGGTTGCTTTTCCCGGGGACAGGCTGAGAGATTTTATTCTTTTTGCTGGCAGTTAAACAATTTTCTCTGCTAAAGCCACACAAAGGCCTCTGAATGCTCAGAGGCAAGCACCATTGTTAATTACCAAGAAAACGATGTTTCTCCCTTTGGAAAGGTTCACTCATTACAAGCTGTCATCAGAAAGACAGGGTCTGCCCCAGGGAGAACTCCGACTCAGGGACATCACAAAGATAATTTGCTTATTCTGGATTCATTTATTTGCTGAGATTAGGCATTGGTTTGAGGATACACAGTTCCTTCAGTAGGAAGCTCAGATTAACATCAGTAGCCAGAGGTACCTCCCTAGTGACTTTTGCTTCTTGAGCTCAGAGATGCAATAGTAAGAAGGTTGTTCAGTCTTCCTTCTCATCCTATTGGAGAATTTATAGTGGGACTCTAATATAAGCCCATTGTGAGTGGTCAGTTTGTGCTGTCAGAAGCCACCACCAGGGGGATCCAGAGTCTCTGTGCTCAGCTGAAGTTGGAGAAGTTTCTGGTACATGGCAAAATGTTAGAACTCTGTATGAAGTGTGACCCTCTCTCTACTCTTTTCTCTCCTCCTTCTGCCCTTCTTCCTCCTTTTCTTCCTTTCTCTCCTCCATTTAACTATTGCCACACAAGTGCACCCCAAAATAATCAGGCTCGAGGTACAGATAGCCCTGTTAATATCGGCAGTATTTATTTGGTATTCACAATAGTTATTTTGCTATTCTTTAAAGTTTTTTTTTTTAATTTAGTTTATTTTCTCCTGCTCTATGGAAAAGAGAACACTCACTCATATCACTGAACTCTATACAAAGCCCTTTACTCACATTTTCATTGTCTGCTGTATTTATAGACTTATTGCAAGGGACCAGCTGGTAGTGCAGTGGTTAAGGTGACTGGATCTCACATGACTGACTGTGCAGTTTGAATCATGGACCTGGTGGCTTGAAAATCAGGCTGAGCACATGTGTGTGCATGTCCAAAAGTCCGAGAGGAGAATGAAGGACAAGGAATTGCAGTGTGGTTTTCCCCCCTGGAGGGCACTTTCTCACTTTCCCCATCTCTCTCCTGTGAGCACATGTACCCTATAGCAAATCAAAACAAATAAATAAACAAAAACTAAAAACAAACAAACAAAAAAACAAACAAAAAACTAACAAAAAAACTATTGTAAAAGTTTATACCACCATAAGAGAAATTCGCCGTAGGTTGAAACCTTGCCTCTTACAAATACAGTTTATTACCTGTTGTTGATGATGTGTATAGTAGTCTCAACTGGATTGGTCTGAGAAGTATTTCATGTTGGGTAAAGTCTTTTTACAAGCAAAATGAGAAATATGGATTGACTGTTTAAAAAAATAATTGGAATAATAACAATAATGATCAGGAGAAATAATGAAAAGCTATTGGATGATGAAGTGGGGATTTTAATGTCTCTGTATTGACTGATATGCATGGTATTCCTTCTGGAAAAAGAAATGTAATAAACTGTAAAGTTATATGTGATTCAATGTAATATAAACTAGATTATGATAATAATTAATAAATAAAAGAATAATAAAAAAAGAAAGAGAAGAAAAAAAAAGAAATCTTGTCTCTTAGATAGAGGCAGAAACATAGGGCCACTGATTTTCTTTTGAAAAAGAAGACTGAGATTAGGAGACTTGTTCAGGTGAATGGAGAATCACAAGGTCAACCACGTGAACATGCCTTCAGATTAAATACAGCAACACTGAGCCTAGAGCTAGAGACTTAAAAGTGCAAAAGGATAGATTATGTAATAAAAGAGAAACCCAAGGCTAATGTGAATAATTCAGAAGAAGAGCAAAGGAATTAATGGGTTGAGGTTCTAGTTTCTACTTTTCCTACGAGGCTCTATTGTTAGCTTGAATTAGAGTTTAAGGCATTATTTTGTGGGATGTTACAGGTAGATGTGGGCAGACTTGTCCACATGTATATCATGGAGACTTCAATAAAAACAGATCCCTTTCTTTATTTTGAGAGCAGATTATCTTCCCTAAAACACACTAATGATTAGCTATTAATAGCAGAAGGGTCAATGGGATTATGATGAATGGATCTTCAAATTTTTTCCTTTTGCTAGAGTTATTTACTGAGTCTGCAGTATTGTGTCTATTGGAGGTTGGTCAGGTAGAGTGTAGAGGGACACTAGGTGGTTACTTGATACCCAAGAAAAACTAATGGAATCAATCTTGCAAATGGCTTCCAAAGAATGGATAAAGTTTCAATTTGTCAGGCTTCCTTTGAAAGGCTTAACTTCTTCCTTTTGACCTGGTAAAAAATAACCTCTAGTATTTTAATAAGCAATGCTTTAAAGCCATTTAAAAATAATTTTAGATGGGGCCAGCAGTTGACATGATGGTTAAGGTGCTGGACTCTGGCTGACCATGGCTATAGTTCCAAACCTAGTGGCTTGGAAATCACACTGGGCATGTGTGTGCATGCCCAAAATTCCAGCTAGAGAAGGAATTGTGGCATGGCCATTCCCCCTAGGGGGTGATTTTTTACTTTCCTTCTCATTGTCTCTCTCCAGTTAGTGCATAGTGCCTTATGGCAAAAACCTTAAAAAATAGCTTTATAGCAGATCAAATTTTAATTTAAGTAAATACTTTGAAATTTAAAATATATTAAGTGTTTTTGCTTAATTATTCATTAATTTATTTTCCAAAGGGCATTAGAAAAGTTAATTGGTTAGGTTTCTTCGTGAATATACTTCAGGTTGTAGGATATCTGGGTAACCTACTTCATGAAGCAAGAGGATGTTACCAAGAGTGAGGGAAGATAGGTCTTCTATATCACGTAGTAAATAAGAACATCAGGTCCAGTTTAAAATGAGCATCTATCCCACAGATAGCTTAGGATAGAACGTGTCTTACCTGTGGCTTCCACCATTCCTTCTAGGATGACCACAATTTCCAGTTCCTCTTTAGGCAGCTGGGCTTTGGAGATCTCCCAGAAAGGACTTTGTTGGTTAATTTCATGGCTAATGATCAGCGGTGACACCAGAAACAAACGGTCATCCCCCGTGTAATATCCTACGTTGATGTCCGTCTGATTCAGGGGGATGAATTCGCCCTCCGAAGTCTGTTTGGATTTGATCAACTTGGCTCTGATGGAAGCCTCTACGATGTGGGAGTTCCTAAGGTCCCCCACTCGGAACATCAGGCACAGTTTCCCATCCCGCATGGAGATCACTGCATGGGTGGAAAAGACCAGGGTCTCTGCCCTCTTCTTGGGCTGAGATATTTTTACAAACATGCATCCCACCATGAATGCATTGACAATGGACCCCAGTACAGATTGGATTAAGAGGAGAATAATCCCCTCTGGGCACTTATCTGTGATGACCCGGTAGCCATAGCCAATGGTGGTTTCTGTCTCTATTGAGAATAAAAAAGCAGAGACAAACCCATTGAGGTTGGTGACACAGGGAGTCCATGAGGGGTCCTCTATATGGTCCATATCTCCTCGGATATATGCAATGAGCCACCAGATCATTCCAAAAAAGAGCCATGTCACTGTGTAAACCATGACGAAAATCAACAGGTTGAATCTCCACTTTAGGTCTACTAAAGTGGTGAAGATGTCAGTTAGGTAGCGGTAGGTCTCCCTCACGTTGCCGTGGTGCACGTTGCATTTTCCGTCTTTCCTCACGTACCTTTGGATTTTTCTTTTGGTCCGATCTCGGCTGATGTGTCTTGGCAGGTCGTCTCTGGCCTGCTTAGGCAACTTTGGCTGATGAATGGCCACAGGGCTCTCAACATCTTGATCCATGGAATCGCCCTCCAGGACATTAGCTGATGGTTTGGAGAAAAGAAAAGAAAAATCAAATGAAATGCAGACTTTTTGAGGATAATGGAACTAACTGTACAGTTTGTATATGTATGGTAGCGAAAGCAAATTATCATCTGTGTATCTATAAACAAAGTAGACAAGGCCATTTTTATTTGGTGCCATCTAGATAGTCCGTCAGTTGACTTGGTCTTCTGCGCTCTGCAGTATAGCTTTAGTTCACCACTCTTCCCACCAAGACAGAAGTTACTGCTACAAAATTGTCTGCTGTCAACAAGTTCCACCAAGTTAGCTTTTTTTTTTTATTTTTAGAGAGAGATGTTTGCTATAGGGTATGTGTGTGCTCACCAGAGAGAAAGAAAGTGAGAAATCACCTCCTGGGGGGCGGGGGGATGACCATGTTGCAACCCCTTCTCTTCCATTCTACTCTTGAGATTTTTGGGCACACATGCACAAGCACCCGACATAAGTTTTAAGCTGCCAGGTCTGGGACTTGAACCATAGCTGACTATGTGGGAGTCCAGAGATGTAACCATTATGCCATTTGCTGGTCCTGCACTGGGCTAACTTTTATAGTTAGATGTCTACCCACTCTCTCTGAGGTGCTATGGCATGGGAAAGGGCCTGAGTCCTGAACAAAGGCAATGTCTTTGACTCAGACCATCTTGGCTCTGCTACTTAGTAATGGTGGACTCTTAGATTTGCTTTCTGTTACAAACTGACTTGTGTCCCTCCAAAAATCTGTATGTTGAAATTCCAAGCCCTAATGTGACTTTATTTGGAGATAGGGCCTTTACAGAGACACCTGAAGGTTAAATAAGGGATAAATGAGGCCCTAATAAAAAAGGGCTAGTGTCCTTATAAGAAGAGAAGAGAGACCAGCAGTGCATGTGAACAGAGAAAAAGCCAAGTGAAGACAATGAGAAGATGACCATTGCAAGCCAAGGAGAGAGGCCTCACCAGGAGTCAGCCTTGCTGACACCTCAGTCTTGAACTTTCAGGCTCCAGAACAGAACTGTGAGAAAATGAATATTGTTTAAGCTACCAGTCCATGTTGTTACGGCAGTCTGAACTGACTAATACACTATTCAAATGCGTTGTGTTGCTCATGAGTTTCCTCATTTACAAAGTGATGATTATGTACCCAATTGATAGGATTGTTACAAGGTTAAATGAAACCACTTCTGTATATATACCTGTGTGAAACACACATATAATAAATATCTCTTTGTAAGTAATTGTTCTTCTGTTACTCTCCTTACCTTTAGGGTAAGAATTTGAGAAAGCATTTTATTTTTGATTTTTTTAACCAAATTTTAAAAAAATGTCAAGGTCTCACAGTGTCATGATTCTCCTGCCATGGTCTTCCTATTGGGGCTACAGGTGCATGATGTTGCCACAAACTTCAGACCAGTCTAGAGTTTGTGCTCTCCTACCTCAACCTCCAGTGTCACTGAGATCATAAGTGCACATACCAGGGCTTTAGGTTGCACTGAGAATCAAACCCATGCCTCCCATGTGGTCTCGGTCTGCAGAGCAGAGAGTCTTAGTAGCATGCACTACCACAGCTGGGTCTAAGTTCTTTAAATTATTGGTCAAATGTAAAGATTTGAAAAAAAAATTGTTTTTTGTTGGTAAGTATGTATGCACTGTACTTAATCATTGATTTGATGCCAGGCTTAAAAAAAAAGTGTGGAAAAAAGGTTCTTTTTCTCTTTCTCTCTGTTTACACATTTGATTCAATTCCTGCCTCAACATTTAACATCTGTAGTTTTTGCTTGTGGTTATTTTCTTTCTGACGGCCTTCATGATTAATGCGTTGGCACAACCATTAGTTAACATGCATCAAGAAGGCGCTCCTAGAATCTGAGTGCAGAGGGAATTTTGGAACTGATTCTGCTATTAAACTTGTATACAACACCATATAAAATTACTTATTCAGCCAAGAATTTGAAAGCCTCCTAAAAGTTCTATAAGCAGATCCCCCCCGCAAGGCTTTCATTCTGTGTCCTTTTGATTCTGCTGTGCATTTCCTTTATGTTAACTGTTTTCCCATAGGTTAAAGGAGAAATGCAATCTGTTGAGAAAACATTTATTTGAATAAGAAAATAACTGGGGATAGGACTGGAGTGGTACTAACTTAATTTAAGAACCTTGCTCATGGTTGGTTAGTTGCCTTGATAATCAATCCCATAGATCTCTACGTTTCAACACAAGGAAGCGACACATCTAGCCTGCAGAGCCTGCAATTTGCTTTGACAGCTTTGACTTCTAGATCATCCCTGTCGATAGTCTTTCATTTGTAAATAAGAAAATTTGCTTCTTTCTATTCTTAGCCTCCTATTTAAGGATCAAAAACAGGTAGCTGCTGGAATGGAGGGCAAGGCGACTGGATTCCACATGGCTGATTATGCATGAAAATTAGTAGCTTGAAAAATCACACTGGGCACATATGTGTGCATGCCCAAAGTCCCAAGAGAAGAATGGAAGAGAAGGGATTGCAGAATGGCCATTTTCCACTGAGTAATAATTTCTGACTTTTGGTCTCTCTTTCTGACAAGTGCACACATCCTATAGCAAACTAAAAACAAAACCAAAAAAAAAAAAAAAAAAACCAAGCAGAAAACCAAACAACAAGAACAACAGTGGGCAGTTGAGGTTGAGAAAAGCTGGAGGCAGAATGGAGTATGCAGACTGTGGGAGTGAGGGTTTGTGAAGGTTGGTGTTCCTGCTCACTGCCAGCATATCCTCTATGGTCTGGCAGGTCACAGCTGAACTTTGATTGCTATTCTTCTTTGAGTGGAATCCTTTAAATATGAATACATGTGGGATGACCTCTGGCTTCACACTCTGCCAGGTTGGGCAGCCCTAGGAAGACACTTACAGCCTGCAGGTGCATGTTCTTGCCTTGACCGCTGGCCAGTTATTCTGACTGTGCAAAGCCACCCTGATCCCTTGTTTCTTGAGTCTCTAAGTAGAAGAAGAGTTTGTCAGATTAGCTGATTCTCAACATCTTTTCATCATAGTTCACACTTTAAAGATGTTATGGAGGAAATCTGTCCCTGCCTCCTCACTCCCAACTTGAAACCACTTTTCTTTTCATATGGCTCAACTGCACACATCAAGCTCCGGGCATTTGTCCTGCATTGGAGGAAACTATTTGATAGGGTCACTAGTGGGTAGTGGTGAGTGCTCTGGGTGTCCTGAGAGCTTGTCATTGATCTCTGCCTCTGGTTCCTCCTTAGGGCCAGACCACATTGTCCATCCTTTCTACATTGAGAGGTGGCCATGGCGAGTCTTGGCCCTTCTTAGGGAGATGTGTCTTTCTGGGCCAATCTTAAAAACACTGCATGTGACTCCTCCTATGCCTGTACCCTTCTACCAAAGGATAGTGACAACCAGAGAATGACGGAGTCTGGGTCCTGAGTCAGTGTTAGAGAGCTATCATCTGTCTAGAACCAAGAAAATAAATGCTTGCACCTGAGCCATTAAAGTAATATATCTTGTGTTGGCATCAGCAAATGGCGTAATGGTTATATCAACCAGGTTCAAGTCCCAGACCCAAAGGCTTAAAACTCATGCCTGGTGTGTGTGTGTGTGCATGCCCAAAATGAAGGGAGAATGGAGGAGAAGGGATTGTGGCATAGCCATCCCCCAGGGAGTGATTTCTGTCTCTCTGTCTCTCCAGTGAACATATGTACCCTATGGCAAAAATCTCTCTCTCTCTCAAAAAAAATATATTTATCTTGTGTCATCAAGTTGAGCTTGGCCTCTAATCGTATGGATAGAAATAGAGGACACCTCTAACAGACAGAAGAGTTATTGAGCGACTGGCTATGGGAAAGAACAGGGAGAGATAAAGGGGAGCTGGAACTGGAGCGTTTGGCTCTGATGTTTATAATGAATTAGTTTGAGGTTAATTGAATGTTTGTGTTCAGTGTTGGAGGAAAATGTAAGTGCATGTGTTCCTTCAGTGCCTTAAAAACAAAGCTAAACCTCCCTGAGAATGTGGCTGGAAGATGACCTCAGATGTACCTGCAAGTGAGGGCATAGGTGCAGGCTGGGTGGGTCCCTAGGTACATGAGAAGGGAAGGCTGGGCATCTGGCTTCATCGCACTGGTGGAAGGGACAGATTCAGAGTTAAGAGACACTAAAAAGAGCCAAGGAAATATCAGTGTACTGAGAGGGGAGAAGAGGCTGAAGTAGGAGTCCTGAGGGACCAGGAAGGGCAGCACCATGGAAAAAGAAAAGGTAGGCAGGTTTGTGCGTATCCAAGAGAGGGGCCCAGAGCCTCAGGACTATGTCCAGGGTAGTCACAGGGAACTCTGACTAAGAAGGAAAGACCATTCCAGGTCTGAGCTGTGAGTGGTACCTCTCTGACATGCACACACATGTATGCAGGGGAGATACTGGGGGGAATGTTAGTGAGGTGTGAAGTTTAAAAGGGGTCTGAATTGCATTTCTGAGAATATTTTGACATGCTCAGTTGGGAGAGCAGACATTTCTGTCATGACAAACAACTTCTCACCACCCATGCTCACATGAGCCCCTTGTGAACCTGCCCTGGGTCCCTGCAGCCATGGGAATCACCCACAGGACTGGCTTGGGCAGTTGTACTGCTCCTTCGGCATTATGCTTGTGTGTGACATGCCGTGCACATGTGTAAAAGAATGAGAGGAATGGAGCCAAGGGTGTTAATTTAGTTGTCTGAGAGTTACTTTTCTGGACTTTGGCTTAGAGTAAATGTGGGCCCGTGTAAAGGCCAGTTGTTTTATTTTTTTCCTTTTGTTTCTTTTGTTTCTTCTGCTGCCTTTTAAAGAGATGATCACTTTAAACAGAACTAGCTAAGGTACGAAATAGCTTGGCGTTGAAATGTAACTTGAAAGAAATGATAGCAAACGACAGAGGCACAAACAGGAAGGAGGCTGGTCGCTGAATCATTGGAATTTTGTGGTTGCCTTTAAGGTGCTGTTCTGGTGGTCTCTGTCTATAATACATCTCCTGATGAAAAATTCTTACAGCTCAAATTTTATATGAATTTGATGTATACAATTTCCAATATCTAAGAAAATATTCAAGCAGTGTCTTGAGGGACAGCAGATGGTGTAATAATTTTGTTGCTGGACTGCCATGTAGTCAACCGTGGTATGAATCCTGGGTCCAGTGGCTTGAAACTCATGCTGGGCAGGTGTGCATGTGTGCCCCAAATCCTCAGGAGATGGAGGAGAAGGGATTGCTGCATGTCTATTTCCCGAGGGTGTGTGTGTGTGATTTCTCACTTTCTGTCTCTCTGCCTCTCTCTATCTCTCCGGAGAGAGCACATGCCCTATAGCAAAAATCCCTCCCCCACCCCCCAAAAAAGAAGTATCTTGAGACTGGGGCCATCAGATGGTGTGGTGGTTACCTCTCTCAACTCCCACGTAGTTGACTGCGCTTTGAGTCCTGGACCCGGCGGCTTGAAACTCATGCGAGGTGCGTGTGTGTGCCCAAAATCCCAGGAAGAGGATGGAGGAAAAAGAATTTTGGTGTGGCCATACCCCTGGGGAGGGGGTTGATTTCTCACTTTCTGTTTCTCTGGTGAGCGCATGTGCCCTATAGCAAAAAATTGCCTCCCCCCAACTCCGAAAAAAAAAAAAAAAAATCTTGAGATTTTTTTAATGTAAAAAAATAAATCTAGCTGAGAAACAGCACAGTTCTCAAACGAATGTGCAAAATTAAAGATTATACTCAGATATCAATAGGGCAATTAACAATTTTATTGTTAGGATAATTCTGGGTAGGAATTCTTTTGGGGGCTTTTAATTATTTTTCTATTAAACATTTCAATTTTTATAAATTTTCTAGAATGAATTTATATTACTTTCATAATCATAGAAAACAGGAATTTTCAAATAACATGCTGAGACACTCTCCTGATGTCAATTTAAGAAATTTGTTGTACAAGGATTAAGTAATGATAAAGCACTCGATCAGAAGGCATCCTGGGGCCAGCAGGCAGTGTGGTGGATAAGGGCACTGGATTTCCACATGGCCGGCCATGGTTCAAATCCTGGACCTAGTGGCTTACTTTCTTGCTTTCCCTTTCTCTCTCTCTCTTTGGTGGTCAAATAAAAAAACTAACAATAACAAATGGAATTAAATATATAAATAATTCTTAAAAAAAAAAAAAGAAGGCATCCCATCTCATATATGTGGCAATTTAGAAACAGTAACATTTGCTAGACTTGAACCTAAGAATATCATAACTAAACTCCATAGGGTTTTAGCAGGAAGGAGCAGCGGGAATACAGAATGCCTGGGCAGCCACTTGAGAAACAGAACTAATAGGACAAATGGAGTTAGCTGTCCCTACACTGGTCCATGAACATGGTAAGGGGAGGGAGTCTTGGAGGCCTGGGGACCCTGAGGGGCTGTAACCAGAGACAGATGCAATGTTTTTGTTGGGTTTCATCCCATTTCAGATGTTTAGGCAGTGCTCTTAGTGACATAGAAACATGGTTTCTCGTCATCAAAAATTACCTTCTCAATGAAAAGACAATCCACAGAATGGGCAAAAATATTTTCTAATTACATTTCTGATAAAGGATTACTATCAAGAATATATGAAAATCTACAATTTAACATAAACTTAACAACTCAACTCATTCAGGATTAGGTGAAATATCCAAGAGACATTTTTCTATAGAAGATACACCAATGATCAATAAGCAAATGAAAAGATGCCCAACATCACTAGTCATTTGAAAAATGTAAATTAAAACCATAAAGAGATAAAATTTTAATACCCAGTAGAATAGTTATTATTATTTCCTTCTCATTCTTCTCATTTTTATTTTATTTAATTAAAAAAATTTAAATTTTAATTGACAATCACATATATCTTTTTAAAATAATTATTTTATTTTATTTATTCATTCATTTATTTTTTAATTTGACCAGAAAGAGACAGACGTTGAGAGTGAGAGAGAGAGGAAGCAAGAAAGCAAGCCACCAGATTCAGGACTCGAATCCTGGTCAGCCATGTGGGAGTGTCCAGCGCCTTAACCACCACGCCACCTGCTGGTCCCAGACAATCACATATATCTTTACAGTATACAACGCTGCTTTTTTAAAAACACAAATACCATGCATATCAGTTAAGACAAAAACATTACTATATACATTATGATCAGCAAATAGCTTTTCATTTTTTGGTCAATTAAATTTGCTTTTTTCTTCCCTTGTTCCCCTTTCTTCCTCTCTCTATTACCCACCCATGTATTTCCCCTATTCTTACTATCTCTAGTATTTACAATGCCCTCCCTTCTACTATACCTCCAAACTTTCAGTTTCTGCCATAGAGCGCAATCTGTATACATTGAGTGGGGACATACAGAGTCTTTCATAGTCTGGCTTGCTTCGCTTAGCATTAAGTCCTCCATATTCATCACTTTGTATCAAATGTCAGGGTCTCATTTTTTTTTTTTATGGCTGTAGAATATATATGCTACACTTTTAATCTAATCATCTGTTTTTGGACATTTGGGTTGATTCCATGTCCTAGCAATTGTAAATGCTGCTGCAATAAACATGGATGTGAATTGTTTTCTGACTGAGGGGTTTTCTATTTTTTTGGTTAATTACCTAAGAGTGGAATTACTGGGTTGCATGGTAGTTCTATTTGTAGGTTTCTGAGGAAACTCCGTATCATTTTCTAAAGTGGTTGTAATAATTTGCATTCCCACCAACAGTGTAGGAGAGTTCTCTTTTCACCACAGCCTTGCTAGCACTTGTCATTATTATTATTATTTTTAATTTTAGTCATTCTGATTGAGGTTAAGTGGTATCTCATTGTAGTTTTGATTTGCATTTCCCTTATGATAAGAGATGTTGAGCATGTTTCAATATGCTTTTGGGCTGTTCGTATGTCCTCTTTGGAGAATTGTCTGTTCAACTCATTTTCACATATTTTAATTGGATTGATTTTTTTTGGTGGATATGCTGCTCGAGTTCCCTGTATATTCTGGTTCTAAGTCCATTATCTGAGGCATAGTTTAAATATATTCTTCCATTCTGAGGGTTGTCTTCTCACTTTACCTATTGTTTCTTTTGCTGTGCAGAAGCTTCTCAGCCAAATGTAGTCCCATTTGTCTATTTTTGGGACTATTGCCTATGCTTTGGAGGTCTTCTTTAAAAAGTCTTTGCCTGCTCCATGGCTCCTGAGAACTAGTGATTTCGGGGAAAAAAGAGAAATGAAGATTTTTCTACTGTTAATTCAGCCTCCAGTCCCAAACTTGAGTGGTAGCAAGCCCCTCTAGCCTTCTCTCTGTCTCTGTCTCTGTCTCGCTCTGCCTCCATCTCTGTCATCTAATTTTTTTGTAATTTTTCATTTTTAAAATGTTCACCTGTTGAAATATCCATTTTGTAAGACAAATAATTATGTGATTGAATATATAAAAGACAATAAAATGAAAAAAATAATAAAAATATAAAATAAAAAAAAATTTAAGGTAAAGTATTTTCTTGGCTTTCAGTTCCACCTTTTATCTTACAATAATCCCCATTCTCCCCCACCCAGGAGAGGCAGGGGGCAGGCCTTCAGAAAAAGACTCCTCCAATGGCTCCTGAGAACTAGTGATTTCATGCTGCATGGTTTTTTATTTTTTTGCATTTTTTAAGAAAAATAATTTTTGGTTGTTTTTAATATATTTTTTCCTTCGTGTTCTGTTTCTTTGTTGTTGTTTTCTCTCTTTCTGTTTCATTTTCTTTTTCTTTTAGCTCATTACTCTGCTCCTCAATCTCCATTCACTGTGTTTCTAGATGAATCTAAGGGAACCATAGCCAAACATCCAAATACTATTAGGGTTAACATATTCTTCAATATCTACTGAATCTGCTGCACAAAGGGATAAAAACGGAATGGCAAAGAGATTCCAGGTCACCTCCTTGTGCATGCTCCTAAACGCTCAGATTGAACTTCAAGAATTAGGAAGAAACACACAATCCATCAGATGACTAGAAATCACCACAGGGCCACAAGAAATGTGGGAAAGCAAGAAAATAACTCCTCTTCATCCACAGATAGTTCAATGGAAATCATGGAAATGTCTGAAAAAGAATTTAGAATATTCGTAATGATGAAGCTAACAGAAATAGAAGAGCAGAGAAACAATGAACTGTGGAAGAGGGAGGAGAAAGGATCTGATGAGTTCCAGGAGGTGAGGAAATTCTTGCAAGATGTAAAAAAGGAATTACACACTTTAAAAAAGAATCTAATGGATCTGTTAGAGGTGAAGGTTATAATACAGGAAATCAAAATCTCCCTTGAAAGTATTAAAAGCAGACTAGATCATACAGAAAATAGAATCTCAGACATAGAAGAGAAAATTGCTGGTCTAGAAAAATCCACCCCAAAGACTGAGAAAATTGCCCCCCAAAATGAGAATAATATACGAGAAATACTAGATACCATCAAATGTCCAAACATCTGGATAATTGATATCTCAGAAGGTGAAGAGACGCATAACGGCATTGATAATCTATTCCATGACAACCTGCAAGAAAACTTTCCAAACTTAAGAAGGGCACTCAAAGATTCAGTCCCAAGGAATACAAAGGACCCCAAGTAGAATCAACTCAAGATCTTCTCCAAGACACATTATAGCCAGATTGACCAAAACCACAGACAAAGACGAGATACTAAGATTGGCAAGAGAAAAACGACAAGTTACCTACAAAGGATATCCCATCAGGTTAACAGCAGACCTCTCATCAGAAACAATGCAAGTGAGGAAAGAATGGGAAAATATATCCAAAGTGTTAAGGGAAAAACAATTTCAACCAAGAATACTGTACCTGGCAAGATTATCCTTCATATGGGAAGAAAAGACAAGAATATTCTCAGATAAACAAAACCTGGAAGAATTTACCAGCACCAGACCAGGTCTCCAAGAATTTCTCAAGGGAGTGCTATACCAGGAAAATTAAATACAGACACACAGAAATAAGAGCTCAAAAACTAAGAAAAGGGCCAACTTAATTATAGGGACAAGTCTGGAGTTGAATATTATATCCTAGAATTTAATTGGGAAGATTGAACCACAATAGAAGATAGACTAAGTACATGAGACTGAACTGGTGAAATAGCATTTTATGACTTTTGACTAAAACATTGCTGATTTTCTTCTAGGCTTTGTTTTCCAGTTTTAAGGATTTTTGTCCTGTCTTGAGCTGTAGATGGGTTCACGTATCTACTATTTGAACAGAATCCTGTTTCCTAGCTTTAAGTTTTAAGCAAATTTCCTTAGCATTTCTTTGATTTATTAAAGTTAAAACTGCTTTTCTTGAAATTACCAGCTGAACTTGCTATTGAAAGTAGTTAGATTATTTAAGAAATTGTGTGATCAATAAAATGTGGGGGAAAAAGGAATGGAAGACAACTGTAGACACCAGAGATAGTGTGGGAAGAGGATAGAAAAGGGCAGAGGGTCAGAAATAGGGGTAAAAACATATACTTCATATACATATTTATATATGTATATTTCATATATATATGTGTATATATATATATATATATATGAAACTAGAAATGAAAAATTATTGATGATAACATACATCATTAAGCCACTATGCAGTATATTCTGGATGGGAAATCACATTTTGTATGCTGTGATGATGCTTAGGGAATGAATGTAAATGAATTAAAAAAATCAGAAAAAAATAAATCAATTAAAAAAAGTTTTTGCCTACTACAAGGTCTCCAAGAGTTTTTCCTGTGTTTTCTACCAATATTTTTATAGTTTGAGGTTTTATGTTTATATCCTCAATCCATTTTGAGTTAATTTTTGTTAGTGGTGAGAGATAAGGATCCAGTTTCCTTCATCTGCAGGTGGATATCCATCTTTCCCAGAACCATTTGCTGAAAAGATCTTTTTCCCACTGGATTTTCTTGTGCCCTTTGTCAAGGATCAGTTGGCTATATGTTTTGGGGTTTATTTGGGGTGGACAGGTTTATATGTCTGTTTTTGTACAATGCTGTTTTAATTATCACAGCTTTGTAATACGTTTTGAGGTCAGGAAGTGAGATGCCTCCTACTTTATTATTCTTGCACAGTATTTCTTTGGCAATATGGGGTCTTTTATGTTTCCAGACCAATTTCGTGATTTTTTTTCTATTTCTGTGAGGAGTATCTCTGGAAGTTTGATTGGGATTGCATTGAATATGTAGATTAATTTGGGTAGGATTGACACCTTCATTATATTAGTTCTCCCAATCCAGGAACATGGAATGTTCTTCCAGTTTTTTTGTATCATTTTATATTTCTTTTTCTAGTGTATTATAATTTTTCTTGTAGAGATCTTTGATGTCTTTGGTAAGTTTTTTTTCTAGATATCTTACTGGTTTTGTGGTTGTTGTAAATGGGATTTCTTTCCTCAGTTCTGTCTCAGTTCATCCATTGTTGGTGTATAAAAATGCTACAGATTTTTGTATGTTGATTTTGTATCCTGCCTCTTTACTATATTCATTTATCACTTCCAGGAGTTTTTTTTTTTTTTTTTTGTAGATTCTTTTTTTTATGTTTGGAAATAATCATCTGCAAATAGAGATAACTTCACTTCTTATTTTCCTATTTGGATGCCTTTTATTTGATTCCCTTGTCTAACCACATTGGCCAAAACTTCCAGTATGTGTTAAAAAGGAATGGAGAAAGTGGGCAGCCTTGCCTTATTCCAGTTATGAGAGAAAAAGCTTTTACCTTTTCCTCATTCAGTATAACATTGGCTATGAGTTTTTTAGATGGCTTTTTTTTTGTGTGTGTGTGTGTGTGTGTGTGTGTGTGTGTGCATGTTGAGGAATGTCCCTTCTATGCAGATTTTGCTGAGAGTCTTAATCATGAAGGGAAGTCGTATTTTATCAAATGCTTTTTCTACATCAATTGATGTGATCTTTCCTTTTGTTAATGTGATATATTACATTTATTGTTTTGCATATGCTGAATGATCTTTGCATCCCTGCAATAAAGCACACTTGGTCATGGTGTATAATCTTTTTAATATGTTGTTGAAAACAATGTGCTAGTATCTTGTTGAGAATTTTTGCATGTGTATTCATCAGGGATATGGGCCTGAAGTTTTCTTTTTTTGTCAAGTCCTTGTCTCGTTTTGGAATTAAGATAATGGAGGCTTCATAAAATGAATTAGGGAGGGTTCTTTCCTTTTGAATTTTTAGAAATAGTTTAAGGAGACTTGGGATTAGTTCTTTTTCATCTTTTTTTTTTTTTTTTTTTTGGAGAGGTTTTTGCTATAGGGCATGTGCACTTGCCAGAAAGAGAGAGAGGGACAGAGAGACAGAAAGCGAGAAATCACCCCCTCAGGGGGGATGACCACGCTACAATCCCTTCTCTTCCATTCTGCTTTCAGGATCTTAAACATATGTGCCTGGCATGAATTGAAACTATTGGGTTTGGGACTTCAACCGTGGTCAACTACATGGGAGTCCAGTGACATAGCCATTACACCAACTGCTGGTCCCAATTCTTCTTTAAAGGTTTTGTAGAATTCAGAAGAAAAGTCATCAGGACCTGGGCTCTTCCTTGTTGGGAGACTGTTTATTACTGATTCAATCTCATTGCTCATTATGGGTCCATTCAGATTTCCTATTTCTTCCTGGCTCAATCTTGGTAAGTTATACATGCTCAGAAATTTGTTCATCTCATCTAGGTTTTCTTGTTTGTTGGCATATAGTTGCTCACAGTATTCTCTGATGATATTTTGTATTTCTGTTATGTCTGTTGTAATAACGCCTGTTTCCTTGCTGATTAGATTTATCTGACTCCTGTCTGTTTTTCTTGATTAGTTTACCTAACAGTGTGTCGATTTTATCTTCTAAAATATAAAAAAAAAACAACAAAAAACTGTGGTTTCATTGATTTTCTGTGTAGTTCTTTTATTCTCTATTTCATTTATTTCTGCTCAATTCTTTATTATTTCTTTTCTCCTGGATTTTTTTTTTTCATTGTTGTTGTCTTTCCAGTTCCCTGAATTGTGTTGTTAGGTTGTTTATTTGCCACCTTTCTGCTTTTTTCTCGTGGGCACTAATTACTATGAATTTCCCTGTTAGGACTGCTTTTGTTGTGTCCCATAGGTGATAAACACTTGTTTGTTTGCTATCATTGGTTTCTATGAACCTTTTGATTCCAGCATTAATTTCTTCTATAGTTGTAAAGTCATCTAGAAGTAAGTTGTTTAATTTCTATGTGTTTGTGAATTTTTGAGGGCTCTTTCTGTAGCTGATTTCAAGTTTGATTCCATCGTGGTTTGAAAAGATGCTGGATATGGTTTCAATACCTTTGAATTTGTAAAGGTTTGTTTTGTGCCCTATCATGCGGTCAGTCTTCGAAAATGTTCTATGTGGGGATGAGAAAAATACATATTTTGTGGAAGTTAGGTGAAATATTCTGTAGATGTCTGTCAAGTCCATTTCATGTATGGTATTATTTAGATCTTGTATCTCTTTGTTATTTTTTTGTCTAGATTATCTGTCCAGAGGAGTCTGTGGGGTGTTGAGATCCCCTACAATTATTGTGTTGCAGTTTATCTCTCCCTTGAGATCTAACAGTCTCTCTTTAATGTATTTAGGTGCCCCAGTATTGGGTGCATAGATATTTACAAGTGCTATACCTTCTTGGTGAACAAGTCCTTTTAATACTATACAATGTCCTTCTTTGTTGCCTCTTACATCTTTCATTTTAAAGTCTATTTTGTCTGATACCAGTATTGCTACTCCAGAGTTTTTTTGGTTTCTATTTGCATGGAATATCTCTTTCCAGTCCTTCATTTTTAGTCTATTTATGTCTTTATTAGTAAGGTGTATTTCTTATAAGCAGCATATAGATGGCTCCTGTTTTTGTATTTATTCAGCTAGTCTGTGTCTTTTAATGGGAGAATTTAATCCATCAACAGTCAACGTTATTATTGATATTTGTGGATTTATCCCTGTCATTTGTTAGCCATTTTCTCAGTATTTTTTTAAAATTTATTTTCCTATTTCTGTTTGTTTCTTTAGTTACCCTGATGTAATACTCTCCTCAGTACTTCCTGTAGAGCTGGTATAGTATTGGTGAAGTCTTACAGTTTTTATCTGAGAATATTTTTACTTGTTCTTCCCATTTGAAAGATAATCTTGCTGGATATAGTATTCTTGGTTGAAATTGTTTTTCTTTTAATGTTTTGAATACATCTTCCCAATCCTCTCTTTCCTGCATTGTTCCTCTTTTATGTCCTGAAATGATTTTTCTCATTTCTTGGGACTGATCATCTATTTTCGCTTACATCTCATTAAATTTTGTCATGGTGCATATTTGGAATTCTTTTTCTGACATTTCCGTGTATTTCTCTGTGCTGTCTACTGGTGGTGAGGGGCTATTATGCTCACCCGGGGAAGAGTTACCACCTTGTTTTCTCATGTTTCTTTGAGGTCTGTGCAGGTTTCTAGTCATCTGATGCAGTATTTGCTTTTTCTATTTATTGCAGTAGATTCTGTAATATTGGTAGAAGAAATTACACCCTTAGTTACCAAGTGTGTTCCTATTGGAGGACTCTGTCTTCCATTCAAAGCAGTTATGGGTACCTCCAGGTATTTGGTTCCTCTTCCAAAAGTTCAGCTCTTGATGAGGTGGTAGCAAGCTAAGGAGATGTAACTTAGTGAAGAGGATCAACTTAAAAGTTCCACAGTTGTTTCCATGCACCAAGCACGGATTCACCCAGAGGCCTACGCAAACCAGGCTATAGTCTCTCGGTGGGCAGGGTAGTGAACCCAGGTCACAGGAGAGGTGGACAACAGATTCCAAAGAGTTCCAAAGTTGCTTCGAGGCCCGGAGTGTGCACTCACCTAAGAGGCCCATCCAGACCAGGCTCTTAGAATAATTATTGTTAAAAAATAAGGAAGGGACCAAATAGGTAGTGTGGTGGTTGGGGTAATTGACTCTCACATGGCCAACCCCAGTTTGAGCCCTGGACCTGGTGACTTACTTTCTCACTTTTCCTTTCTCTCTCTCTCTGTCTCTCTTCAGTGATGCATGTGCCCTCTAGCAATTTTTAAAAATTAATTCTTTAAAAAAATAAGAAAAATAAGTGCTGATGAGAAGTGGAATGTGAATGATAATTGTAATCTTGTACTTGGCTAGTAGGAATGGAAAATGGTGCAGCCACAGTGGAAAACAGTATATAAGTTCCTCAAAAAATTAAACATAAAATAATGTAATATAGCAATCCCACTTTTAGATATGAGCCTAAAAGAATTGAAATAAAGGACTCAAGCAGATTTTTGAATCCAAATGTCACAGCATTATTCTACAGTAGAAATGTGGAAACATTGTAATCAATGATCATCAAGAGATTAATGGATAAACAAAATATGGTACATAAATAAAAGTGAATATTATTTAGCTTTAAATGGGAATTCTGATACATACTAAAACATGAAGAAAACTTGAAGGGTGTTATGCTAAATAAAATAAACCTGTCACAAAAGGATAAATATATGTTTCCACTTACATGAGAAACCTAGAATAGACAAATTCATAGAGATAGAAAGTAGAATAAAAGTTACCAGGATGTAGGGGGAGGGAGAGATGGAAGATTCTTTGTTCTGAGATGATACACATGTTCTGGAAATAGTGATGATAGTTGCACAAGATTGTGACAGTACTTAATGCCACAAAATTGTACACTTAAAAGTAGTTAAAATGGTAAAGTTCATGTTATTGCATATCTTTTCACAATTAAAAAAATATTGATCTGCTTAAATAGTTCTTGTGCTATTGTGAGTTCCTAAGTGGTCTATCAGATAAGGTTCACTTTTATATTACTTTACTTTCTTTTTTCCCCTCCCCAACACTCCCAGTGAAAAGAATGTGATAACGTTGTTAACTCTTCAATAGGGGGTGCAACTTAAAATGCAGGACATCTTGCCATGAGAAATCTACCCCTCATGGGGGTAGGATGACTGAGACAGACAAGAATGGCTTTTGGAAGATATAGGATGGTACCAGTTTAAAGTGTCTGCAGACATCCCGGTGAACTCTCCCGTGAAGAATCAGGCATGTGTGGCTGCAGCAGAAGGGTGACCTAGACTAGGCTCTGGATTTGGAAGTTACCAGTTTACGAGTCCAGTGCAAGTTGTAGTTATGGGGAGGATGAAAGTTCTTGTGATGCTGTCCTGAGTAGAAGGAGAATATTGAAGAAAACAATTGCTTGAAGAAGGCATAAGCAAAGGAGAGGCCAGAGGAGGGGCTCAGAAAGAGATTGGACAGGTGAGGAAAGGGAGGAGAGAACCCTGGCAGACAGCCACATGGGAGCAGTGTTGCAGGGCAGGTTCAAGGGGGTGTTTTGAGGGCCATTGTTGGGCACATGATGCAGGACAACTGGTTGCCCAGTTGGAAGAAAAATGATGAATCCGTTATTCCCTGTATCATAATACATTCCAAATACATAAAGGATTTAAATGTAAAATATAAAATTACAGAGATAAAAGATGTATTTTAAAAAGACATAATTCTAAGAGTTGAGACGGCCTTTTTTAACCATGGTAGAGATTCAGAAACTATTTTAAGAGTCAGCTATTTTTGACAATATAAAAAATTTAAATGTCTGTACAAAAAAGTAAGACAAACCAGGACAAATATTTGCAACACATAACATACTCCCAATTTACAAAAGCCATAAATACTCTGATAGAAAAAAATGTTCAAAGGAAGTGAATAGAAGGTTTCTGAGGGAAGAAACGCACATAGCTAAAAAAAAAAAAATTATGAAGATTGTCCAAACATGGCAACCTAAAAGCAATGCAAATAAGATAACATTTTTTATCATAAGATTTGCAAAATTAGAAATAGATGACAAATGCAGTATGTAGAGAGTGGGTTCTGGGAGGGACAGTGAAATTTTAAAATTGTACATATTGAGTCCCGCAGGTGGTGTGCGGTTAAAGTGTTAGACTCCTACATGGACAACTGTGGTTAGAGTCCTGGACCTGGCAGCTTGCTTTCTCTCTCTCTTTCTCTGGTGAATGCATGTGCCTTATAGAAAATTTAAAAAAATTTAAAAATTGTACATATTGTACAATTTGTTCACATATGTAAAATCTCATAAGGATAAGTGATACTAGGCATCACTACTAAAAATGAATGGATACCCTAGGTTAATAATTCAGGAACTAGATGTTTATTTTATGGAATTAATTTTGCAAACTTTTAAATTCTGGGTAGGATATACAATACCTAAATAGTGAAAAATTAGAAACAACCTAAATGAGCACTGTTTATACCAATGGAAATACTGGGTTGTCATAAAAGAAGTCATGACTCATTTTTGCATAGAGAAACAGAAAAATATGTCATGACTTTTCCAGTGACCCAATATAATTACTAAAAGACGTGTGATCATGAAAAATGGTTTTCAATATGTTGGGGTCTTTAATTCTTTGCAAAGATCCTACTCAAGGAGGCTTACATTTGAAATCAAAACCGCTACCTTCAGTACTCACAGTAGCTCTTCATTATATTACTGTTTGTTTTTTCCATAGCAGTTTTCATCTTCCAACAGGATAGATATTATTTCTTATGTTCATTTTTTTTTTCTCATCTGTGGATCCTGGCTGAAGGTAAGCTCCCTGAGAGAGGGATATGCCTATCTCATTCACTGCTGAAGCTCATGCTCTGGAAAAAGTACCTGTTCACATAGTGGACCCCAGCACCTGTGTGCTGAATGAGGGGTATGTATTTATTCACCTGGAAAATTGTCCATGACACAGTGTTAAGGAAAAAAGCAGAATAAAAAAACATGTGATCTATCATGCATATATGGTCTTCGTACCATACTGTGTGTGTGCTTGTGAATGTGTGTGTATAGAAGAATGTTCTCTAAAATGTGAATTTTGATCAGTCCCTGAATTGTAAGTTTGTGTGGGTGTTTTTGCTTTCTATTTCAATTTTTTTTATATTTAAAATTTCCTTTAATATATTCCTAGCATCTAAAAAACCCGTAGGAAACATAAAGTTGTTTTTGTTTTGAATAACCGAAACAAATGCTTCATAGAGCTACTGAGAAATGTTCCTGGGACGTAGCAACAAGGATCACTAACGTGGTGGGTTGAATGGTATCCTCCCAAAGTCAGGATCACCCTGAACCTTGGAATGTGACCTTATTTAGGAATAGGCTCTTTGTGTATGTAATTATAGTAAGTATTCAGTTAGACATCTTCATAAGAAACAGAACAGGACAGGGACCCAGAGAAGACAGCCACATGAAGACAAAAGTAGAGGCTGGACTGATGTATCCACAAACCAAGGAATACTTAGAGGCGCCAGAGCCAAAAGAGGTGAGGAAGGATCTTCTCTGAGAGCCTTTGGATGGAATGTGGCCCTGCCACTTTGATTTTGGACTTAGACTTCCATAAATGTGGAAGAATACATTTCTGCTGTTTTAAGTCACCTAGCCCTTGGTGACTTGTTACGGCAGCCCTAGGAAACAAATACAAGGGTGACTTTGGTGAAGGTAGTATTGGCAAGAACTAAGGGACGAAGGCCAGATGGAATGGGCTTAAGGAACAAGTCTGTGTGGGCATGAGGGACAGTTAGTGTAGCTGGTGTGTTTAAAGGCAGAGAGAGCTGGGGGAAGCTGGACCCAACAGGGATGTGTGTGTATGTGAGTGTGCACATACACGTACATGCCGTGGGTGTGTATGTGAACTGGGGGAGTCCTGAGTGCATTTATATCCTGAAAAGAGGCCATGGGGGAAGGGTAGCTGAGGTGATAAGGAAAGGGGTTGGTCAGCAATGATGGAATGGAAGGACATAGCACACTGCACGGACAGTAAAACAGATGGACTTCCTATCCTGGGAGGGGTTTGATGTGGGAGAAGGGAAGAAATACAGGGAGGGAATGCTGGAGACATTTCTCTCAGAGTCTGTGTCATGAAGGGGCCTCAAACTGGCTCAGTTTTGAGTCTGAATTTCAGGAAAATCTTGTATCAGCATACTCAATATTCACATTCATATTCAGCATATACATATTGAAGCTGAATCTAGCGATGTAAATAGCTAAACTCAGCATAACTTCAGATCAGGGAAAGCTTTCTCCAGCTTTACTGGCCAAGAAAGGCACAGAGAAACAGCTATTTTCCCACCTATGTTCGCAGAGGCACTATTCACAGTAGCCAAACACTTGAAGCAATCCAGTGTCCATCTACAGACAGATGGAGCAACAAAATGTGGTGTGCACATACAGTGGAATATTATTCAGCCAGTAAAGTGTAGGTAATTCTGACACATGCTGCAGCATGGATGGACCTTGGGGACATTAGGCTACATGAAATAAGCCAGTGACCAAAGGACAAATACTGCGTGATTCCACATAGGTGAGGGACCTGGAGTGGTCAAATTCAAGGACAGAAAGTATAATTGTGGTTTCAGGGGTTGCAGTATGGGGAATGATGAGTTAGTATTTATGGGGACAGAGTTTTTGTCTGTGAAGATGACAAAGTTCTGGCGATGAATGGTGGTGGTGGTTGCACAACCATGTGTATGTATTTAAACACTGCTGAATTGTACATTTAAATGTGGTTAAAATGAGAAGTTTGTTATGTATATTTTACCACAATAAAAAAGACATTGTGCTTAGAAAAGAAAAAGTGTGTGTGTGTGTGTGTGTGTATGTATATATATACATTTTTTAAAATGAGAGATTACCTTGTGAAATGTATTCCTGTCTTACTTCAGGAAAAGGTTTTCAAATAGCTAAGATGCTACAGACTGAGGAAAGGTGGGCTTTTCCCAATATATTCATTCCCGTACTTTTTGATTTATAACCAGTTGTTAGCTGCTGATGCCTCTGGGTATATTTATAAATATTTGAATTGTAAAGTAGGCCTAGAGAAGAGCAGATGGAGAGAAATGCTTCCATTTATTACCTAGACACATTTGAGAGAGAATTCAGGGCTGTAGTTACAAGTGGTGCTGAAGTTCAAAATCAGTTGTTTTCTTTCAGTTCATTGCCCTGGTGCTTGTCTTCTTGCAAAAGTCCTTATCTGAAGTTCTTCCCGTCAGGGACTAGTGGTAGCACTTGTCATTTGTGTCTGCTGTGTCATGTGAAGGGGAGCTGGTTTTCATTTGTTCCAAACCTTGAGCTGTTGTGACTATGGCAGTCCAGACAGACCAGGAGGTTTAGGGTAATAGGTGTATGTCTGGTACAACAGCTAAACCTCCCACTGGGAACTTGTGACAGCTACTAAAGGGCAAAGGATCCTATTAACATTTTAGCTTGGGGGCCCCACCATGTGACTGTAAATTTAGAGTGTCTAGTATTCACAGCAGGGTCAGAACATTGATGTTGACTGCTTGTGTGATAGGACTTTGTAAAATGTGCAATTTCATTGCTTAGAGGAGATAAGTGACAGGTCATTTTGGGCTAGATAAAGGAGACGAACATTCAACAGCCTGATTTTTCCTTTAAAGAGTCTTCAAGGATCAACATTTTTGACAGCTAAAACCATTAGGAACCCTGCAGGGCCACCATGTTCAGTTGTATAGGATTTCCACTACACAGGAGAGCAAGGGGCTGAAATCTAGTCTGTGTTTCACCTTTCAAGCCACATGCCCCTCCATCGTCCTGAGTCTGCTTGGAGGAAAGGGCACCTTTTGTAATGTATGCAAAAGCACAATATGGGCTCGCAGTGGTCTTGGAACTGTGGAATTCATTTATTTCATACTTCATTTAGTATTATACATGAAGAAAGCGAGGCCTAAGAAGGTCAACCACTTGCCAAGAGTAAACTGGAAGGAGCTCCGAGACCTTGGGATTCCAGTGTGTGCTTCTCACTGGCCTTGTTCTCTGAAGTGGTGACTGCTTCAGGCTTTTCTCCCTCAGGAAGCTTGGACTTGGTGGTTGCCTTCAGAGAGCAAGAATGACTCTAAAGTTCCTGACTGTTTTAATGTGGGGTTTGGGGACAGCCAGACTTAGTAGGCAAGGACCTGGAGCCCTAGGACCTTCATCAGCAAAATGAGGTGAATGATTGCCTTGCTGGGCTGTTGGAGGAATATGATGACATGGTGCATGTTGGGAGTTAAGCCTGCTGACAAGGTGCTGGGTTGTGGTGATAGGCAGGCCTAGGTTGGAATCCAGTTCTCCCAGTTCTAATCTGTGTGCATTTGTTCAGGACACTTCTGTCTCCAAGTCTTAGTTTCCTCAATTGTAAAATGAGAATAGTAAGATCAATCTTGCAGAGTGAGTGTGAGAAAGAAAGAATGCAAATATAGCATCTGGTACGTAGGGAACATTGAACAAATGGTAGCAATTATGACAGTGTCTGGGTCAAAGGGAGTTACACAATTTGTAACTGTAATAATCACTGTTTTTATAAGCTCAGTATTATTCCAGAAATGGTGGGAAATCCAGAAGCAATCTAAGACCCAGATGGTTAGACTCATCTGGAAGCTGGGAGCCTGTGTGATAACACAGAACCTCCATATCACACCATGTCAATATAATTTGCATTCCTCACAGTGGGACAAGAGACCAAGAATGTTCTAGTACATTAGAGGCAGAGGTCAGCAGTGGCTGAACACATTGGCAGAGGCATCATGAGGGAGGTAAAAAATAAATGACCATAGCTGTGACATGTGGGAGGAGGAAAGCCAACCAACCCTTTCTGAATAACTACTATGTGCCAAGTACTGGGAGGGGTACCACAGTCCACAGAGGAAGAGTTTTTATCGTACAGATGAGACTGGGGAGGTGTGTAGGGCTTAGTCACTCATTGAAGCTCACACATCTAATGTGGCAGAGATGGGAGATCAGACGTTCTATCAGATTGGCCCTCTCTGAAGCTCATATCCTTCCCCTTTGCCATTGCAGACAGAAGACAGAAAGTGTGTGTGTGTGTGTGTGTGTGTGTGTGTATGTGTGTGTACCTGCACATGTGTGCCATGTGAGGAAAGGGGTGGCAACCATAAGGATCATGCCTCACTTGTGCGTCAGTGGGCTGAGTTTTCCCAGTGGTCAGAATAAGTGGGAATAATGGAGTGATGGATTTGAGGGGGTTGTGTTTGGGTAAGTAGGGTCAACACCAGAATGAGGATAGTAAATATGGAGGAGAAAGGATTGGTTGAAAAAGGGCTTTTTTTTTTTTTTTTTTTTTTTTTTTTTTTTTTTTTTTTTAAGAGAGAGAGATTTTTGCTATAGGGTGTGTGTGCTTGCCGGAGGGACAGCAAGCAAGAAATCACCCCCCTACCCCCTGCAAGGGATGTCCATGTCGTAATTCCTTCTCCTCCCTTCTCCTCTCAGGATTGTGGGCACACACACACACACACACACACACACACACACACACATGATTAACATGAGTTTTAAGCCACCGGGTCCAGGACTCAAACTGTGGTTGACTACATGGGAGTTCAGTGATGTAACCATTACGCCATATGCTGGTCCTGAAAAAGGGCTTTCTAGGACTTAATGTGAGACTAAAATCTGATAAGCTGAAAAATACTGTTTTTTTTTTTTTTTTTTTAAAGTTATAAGTTGGGAAGGAGAAATGGGCAGTTCACAGGTACAAACTATTGAAATGTTCGCCGTATGCTGGCAATGAGCTTTGGAGCTTCATAGGTTATTTCAGTTTATTCTCACCTTTAATAAATATGTGTGGAAAGTAGTATCACTGCTGTGAGAGTGGTTGAATACATTGCCCAGACTGGAATTGCGCTTGGTCCAGGGTTTCTGGCTCCAAGTCTAGGGCACTTTGGACCAAATAGTTCAGAAACATGAAATGCCCCCAAGTGTTGAGCACGATGGGTGAGGTGTCCCAGAGAGTGAGAGTATAGAGGGATGAAGAATTGAGACCACTAGATAGTCAAAGAAGCGTCCGTGGATAGTGCTCAGAGAAGCAGAGTTGCAGAAAATGAGAGGAACAGGAGTTCATGGAGACGAGGAGGCCTGGCTTGCAGGAATGGTCCAGAGGGGGAGTCTAAGTTGGCACATCCAGTAGAGGAGAGGCATTTGGTTTGGCAGCCAGGAACATACTGGAGACTGAATGGGGTGGTCAGGGGGAAAGTCAGATGGCAGGGAAGAGGGAGCTGATGGCTGAACTGCCAAGAGACATTCTGTTCATAGGCTGAGAAGGCAGATGGCAGAGTGGCTGGGAACAATAAGTGGGTGGAGGAGGGAACAACCAGTGGAAATGGAGCAATTGGACCTTCTGGAGGGAATGGCAGCTAGTACAACTTCCTAAAGTGTTGCCCTTGGAAAGAAGACCAGCCCCTCCTTGCCTGCAGAGGGCATAGCGCTGAGTCCAGCTGGATGCATAGGGTGGCCCGGCTGGCCTCAGGGCTCTACTCAGACTAGTGACAGAAGGTCTAGCCATTTTTCTTCTTATCAGTGGGCAGTGTTGTCCACCATGGAGAGCCCACAAATTAGACAGGATTTTCCAGACTTGAGGGGCAGAGAGATGCAAGAAAGTGATTTCTTGTTTCCCCAGTAGAGCTGAGACATAAGACTTCCTCCCTTAGAGTCTAGAACTGTGGAAAGTCGAATCTACCAAAAAGAGCTCACCGCTCAAGAGTGAGGAAAGGGCATGCTATTTCAGAATAACCAGTCTCATTGTGACTTATGGGCAGGAAGTATTCTTGTCAATTTTCTGAGGTAAGACCCATTTGACCTGACTTAGACTCCAACATTGAATGGATGCTGATCAGAGAGGAAAGAAGAGTTGATCTAAAGGCTCACCTCAGCCAGAGTTCCAATCGTAGACAAATGTTCCAGCTCACTTCTCACAAACCTCTTTCTGTTAAGGAATCTAGCAAGTGGAAAATTGAATTTCATTTCCTCCACTGTCCATCTCCTGGTGATGATAATAACATGGTTTCAGAAGGAAAAGAAAGGGTCCCAAGTAATTCACTCAAAGCAGTGACCACGTAATTGAGGGTTAAAGATAACTGATCCCTACACTAAACACTTGTTGGGAGGCTACATCTGGTACCAGCAGAAAAAAGGGGGTGTCTGGCAAACAGGCATTCAAGGATATTTTCTCTGCTGTAACAAGGTGTGTTTAATTTTACAAAAAACCTGTTATTTCCCTGCATCGTTTCCCTTATTGGCTTCACTTTAATGCATGTCTAAAGACGTCATGTTGTTTAACTCTGCACTTGCAGTTTAAGTGTTAGCATTTTGAACAAACTAATGCGGACTGCTTTTCCTATGAAGGCCATATCCTCTGAATGTATTTCAGTGATTACACTAATTCCTACATCAATAAAACAGAATTACTTTTACTCAGATGTGGTTTAAGTTCCTAGCGAAACTTGATTAGAATGCAGAAGGCCTACATTTTGCACTTCATTAAATCTGTGTTGTGGTAGAGAAATCTGCAGTTGATATTTCAGGGTCTTTTGAAGAGAAGTCTTCTCTCTGCAATCATTGGTGTTTTTTGTTCTCTCAGAAATGGGCATTTTTCTTAGTGGGATTTTGTGGAGTGGAAATGTATTGGCTGGATTTGGGTCCAAAGACTCAAGTCCTCAGATAATTATACGGTCCCTGATCTTGGGCCAGTGACCTAACTTCTCTGCATTTCAGAGTACTCCTTTTGAGGCTATTAGTAGTCAGCTTATCTTACCAGCTTCAACCATAAAAACTATTAACTATCTACAGTTTTTTTTTTTTTTTTGGAGAGGTTTTTGCTATAGGGTACGTGCACTCTCCAGACAGACAGAGAGAGACAGAAAGCGAGAAATCACCCCCCAGGGGGGATGGCCATGCCACAATCCCTTCTCCTCCATTCTTCTCTTGGGATCTTGGGCACGCATGCACACGTGCCTGGTGTGAGTTTAAGCCACCGGGTCCAGGACGCGAACTGCGGTCGACTACACGGGAGTTCAGCAACTAAGCCATTACACCAACTGCTGGTCCCTCTACATTTTTTAAAAGGTGAAATAAGAAATTTCTTTTAAAAGAAAGCTTGATGTGATTTTTAATGGCCTTTATCCAGTGAATAAATGGCATCTTATCTTCTCTAGAAAGCAAATAAATAATTTTAATCACATAATTTCACAAAGCTTCAGCATTTCAGTTGATGGGAAAGTGATGTCTCTACATCCACTCACACATGTGTTTGTGTCCTGGGAGTCATACATTTCCCCAGGTGTCAGAGAAGAAAATCATTCTCTCTTTTTGCATCAGACAAGGAAGTGGGGCCCTTCTCTTGTTCCTGGACAACTTGACTTTCTGTAAACCATACACATGTGCTCTCTTCAAATGGCCCTGAATTGAATCAGGCCACCAGCTTCCATTCAGAACCAGCTGAGTGACAGAGTATTCAGCCTCACCAGCTTTGTTTTCAGTAGTCCCTTGCATTTTCACTGTTTCTCTCTCTCTTTTTTTGAGTCATAGTGTATATACCCTAAAGCTCTGAGCTGCTGGCATACAAAGGTCTGAATCTGTATGCTAGATGTGGGCTTCTGGCCATCTATTTTGCCAGGTTCCAGGAATATAATTTTTCTTCTCAAAATTATTTCACTAGCTGGGGGATGATTTTTCTTCTCAAAGTTATTTCACTAACTGGGGGATGATTTATTTACATTAAAGATACTCCTCAACCCTTTGTAAGTTGAAAATATAGTCAACCAAAGTGGGTGTTTTGTAGCTGTGATGATGGGGTGAGAAAACACAGAGTACAATATCCAAACAACACTGGCCACATGGTATGCTGTGGTGGTTTGCCTCTTGATCACGTGTCTGACTGGGGACTCGAGCTCATTGCCGCCGCCCAGCATCATAAGAGAGAACCATACCACTTACTATCTTTTCCTAGCCTAGGAAAAGATAAGTTCAAAATGAGAAGTGTGGTTCCCATGAATGCATAGCTTTTGCACTATCATAAAGTAAAAAACTGTAAATTGAACTGTCATAAGTGAGAGACTGTATGAAGTGGGTCTTCTGTTAGAGATAATTTTAGGGATTTCCCTATCAGGGAGTTGGGAGGAATATGACTTTATGCATACATCTCTGCTCTTCCAGTCTGTGTTAATGGGGAATCGCTAAGGCCTCAAAAGGTTCTACAAAGGGGAGCCCAATTCAAGGGTTCTAAAGAGGAGATAGTAAAACGTGAAGAATCCTTAGATGCTCTGAGTCCCCCTCCAATTTCAGGAAGACTCTATGATTTGAATTAAATCTAGTGTTGTGCTAGTAAACTGACTCTCAAGAAAAAAAATACAAAGCCCTAATTTGTAGCATTTGCCAATTTCTATAGTGTAAAAACTCTCACCATGGCTGATTTCAAACTATCAATACCAATCAGTTTTTAGGATTCTCAACATTTAATACTCTAGCGGAGTGAACTCACTTCAGCATTCCCACTAGATTAAATCCTACATCCTAGGAGTGAGCATGGAGGGATCCTGTTTTTCTGCAAGGCAGTGAGGAGTAAGAGATGAAGAAGAAGGGAAATAAAGGGATAATAGGTTTAGGAAATGTTGCCCACTCTGTCTCCCTTTTGGAAATTGTTCTGGAATAAGTTAGTGTATTATGAGCTCTGAGAAATCCTGTAATATAAGATTAAATTTGTTTCCCCCTGCATTTCTCATGCTCATCTGAGATTAGGAAAACCTACGCACATCTTGGTTCTGTGGAACACATATTTGAAATGTATTTCATTTGATGGTTCTTGGAATGAATGAAAGGGACACTGGGGAATGTCGGAGATGGAGAGCGACCCACTTTGCATTCTTCACAGCTTGCGCTGGGCCAGCCCAACGTGCCGTTTGCCTCTGCACAGCCCAGAGCAACCAGCCAATACATTCACTGCTAAAATCTCTTATTGTCTTCAGTGCACACTGACTCCCCCCTTCCCTCAGCTTGCCTCACCTTAGTAAAAAGATGTGACTCAGTCAACTAGAAACAAATGAAAATGAGACTGACATATTATTCAAATAGAGGAGGATTATCTGACACAAATGGGAGGTTAGCTTAGACGCTGGTGCTATACTCAGAGGGTAGGATGAAAGTAAAGATTCTAAAATAGGATCATAATCATATAATCAGAATTGGGGACAGCTCAAGGCTGGGATTACCTATAGACTGATATGGTAATTTCACCTTCATACACTCCAATTTTTAACTATGGACTTAAAAATATAATCATTCTATATTTGAGTGGTGCTGTCCCTCAGGATGGCAGGATGTCCCCACACCTCAATACTCTGGGCTTCGAATGCTTTTGTACATTTATCCTTTCTCTAGGCTTCTTCTTCCCTGAAGCTCTCAGCTTGGGAAGAACTATGACTTGGCAGCTAGGGAGGCTGGTACCAGGGCCAGTGTGGTATCCAGAATAGGCTCAACCCCAAAGGCTCAATATACGTCTTCTGTCCTTCCTATACAGTGGTGGGTGTGGGCTGCGGGGAAGAAGGAGTGCTTTGTGCCTGTGACATTGTTGGTGGAAAGCCATAGCTGAAGACAGGAGACTCAGAGATGCCTATTCTTTTTTTTTTTTGGAGAGGTTTTTGCTATAGGGCGCGTGCGCTCGCCAGACAGACAGAGAGAGACAGAGAGATAGAAAGCGAGAAATCACCCCCCAGGGGGGATGGCCATGCCGCAATCCCTTCTCCTCCATTCTCCTCTCGGGATCTTGGGCATGCACGCACACGCGCTGGGCGTGAGTTTAAGCCGCCGGGTCCGGGACTCGAACCGCGGTCAACTACGTGGGAGTCCAGCGACATAGCCATTACGCTAACTGCTGGTCCCAGAGATGCCTATTCTTATGAGGCTGAGCAGCCACAGTGAAGACACTGAACACAAAGACCCTCCCTCCATAGCAGCTGTGGCTATGGCTTCCGGTGTTGGAGCTAGACAGAATTATTAGAGAAAAAACAAACACAATCAAATGGCCGTTCCTGAAAGGTGCTTGATGTCCCCACTGTGATGTTAGTGTCTGCTGTGATCTATGTGTCCCCTAAAATGCATTATTGGAAACTTAAAACTCCCGGTGCAACAGTGTTGGGAGGTAGGCTTTTGGAAAGGTGTTGCGGGTTAATGCTGTTATCAAAGGGCTTGTTGAGGACTTTGCCTCCCTCTCTTCTTACCCTGCCTATCTCTTCCACAATGAAAAGACACGTTTCCCCTTCAGAGGACACAGCAATAAGGTGCTATCTGGGAAGTGGAGATTAGGCTCTTACAAGGCTCTGAACCTGCCAGTATTTTGATCTTGGACTTCTCAGGTTCTGGAACTATGAGGAAATAATTTATTATTCTTTATAAATCACTCAGCCTTAATATTTTGTTATAGAAGCAAGAATGCACCAAGATACTGTCATTTATAATGCCCACGGACCTCCTGCATTGGGGCTTTCTAAGGGGAGTGAGAATGGTGTTATGGAGCTCTATCTATGGGGTGAGCCATCTAGGAAGCACTTTGGGTTAGTATCCTATAAAAGAAGGAGAACTTGTTCTGGCTCTCATTGGCTTTTTGGGCAGCATAAACCTTGGGTGAATTCTTGTGGAGTTTACAGTAAAGTGCAGCTTAAAGGCTCACCTCAAAACAAGTGAACTGAAATACACTTCCTTGTCTCAAGTGCAGACTTGTCACCAACTCTTTTGGTCCCATAACTTCTTCAGAGCCCTACCCATATGCCAAGCACACGGGATATAAAGACTAAGAAACACAAATTCATTTTCTTTTTTCTTTTTTCTTTTTTTTAAAAGAGAAATAGGGTGCATGTGCTTGCCAGAGTGAGGCAGAGAGACAGAAAGTGAGAAATCACCTCCCAGGGGGTACGGCCATGCCATAATTCCTTCTACTTTATCCTCCTCTTGGGATCTTGGGCATGCCTGCACATGTGCCCAGTGTGAGTTTCAAGCTGCCAGGTCCAGGAATTGAACCAAGGTCATCTACATGGGAGTCCAGCGATGTAACCATTATGCTGTCTGCAGGTCCCGTGAACACAATTTCTTGCCAGAAGAATGCAATTTCTTTTGAGAGGGGGTGTTGGAAACTGGTCTGAAGTTGGGGGTCAGGGTATTAAATAAGTTCTCTTATTAAAATTAAAAAATATTCATTTATTATTATTATTTTAAAATTTGCTATAGAGCATATGTGTTCACCCGAGAGAGAGACAAAGAAAAGGAGGCAAGTCTCCAGGTCTGAGACTCAAACCAAAGTTGGCCATGTGGGAATCCAGCACTTTAACTACCATGTCACCTCCTGGCCCCAATATGTTGTTCTTTTAAAAGCTGTTTATGGGTCTGGATGGTGACCCAGTGGTAAAACACAATGCTCTGTGGGGTTGACCACATGAGAAGGTTCCAGGACCATGTCTAGGGAGCTCCCTGAGTATACCAGGCAAGCTAATGTCCATGACCTGGAGCTCGCTGACGCTGAGTGTAGAGTGAGGCCTTGGGACCCTGTTGAGGATGTGGTCTCTCTGTCTCTTTCTTTCTCTCTTTACTCTCTTTCTCTTGGGATAAATAAATAATGTAAACTTTGAAAAGTTGTTTTGGATAGGGAGTAACTTCTTCACGGGCACAGGTTTCCTTTTGGGGGGATGAGAATGTTTTGGAACTTGATAGAGGTGGTGGTTGACAACATTGTCAATGTACTAAATGCCACTGGAATGTACACCTTTAAACTGGTTAATTTTATGACATGTTAATTTCACCTAAAAAATGTTGCTTTGGATGGTAAAACCCCCGAAGCCCAGCATCTCTGGAAGGTGATGCTTCTCTACCTGCCTGTGTCTGAGATCCAGGACCGTGCGACGTTGGGCAGCTGGAAGGTAAAGCACAGCAGGATGCTTGCTCAGGGCCACTGCTCCCATGGGGACATGGAGGAAGGGGGCTTCTGGGGTGGGTTTTTCCCCATGAGCCTAGAGAGGACTGCATCCAAGCCCTGGCAATGTTCTATTCACCTCTGCCGTCTGCAGTGCCAACAGCTTTGCTAGGAGCCAGGATAGAACATCTGGCAAGCCATTAATAACCAGTGACTGTGATGAATGTCTGTGAGCTTCAGCTGACTTGAGCATTTCATGGTCACCGGACTGGAGGCATCATCCTTAACAATATTCATATGCAAATTAGACCCCAGTTGTCACGTTAGGCCATTGCAATCACAGGTGTGACACCTTGCTTTTCTTCTGAAATTGGTTTCCTAACAAATTACGCTGGGGGCACTAGTCTTTTCTTTGGTGAAATTGGACTTTCCCTTTTATTACTCCGTGTTCTTTTCCCGTGTTGGATTGATGCGTCATGAGGGAACTGCAGAGTTTCCTTAGAAAGCACAGCTTGTTCCTTTCCCGAGGTCCTCACTGTGCATCAGAGCCCCTTGCCAAGAGAAGCCTTGTTTTGTATTGCCTCTTTCTGGGAATGTTCGCTGGAGGAGGATGGCTCACTGGGCTAGAATGCCTCCAACTAAACCGGGTTATGCCTATCATTGATTTGCTCCTTTAGGCTGTTCCTGCTTTAACCCTAAATTCCTGGTGAATTTTCATCAGGCACTGGGAGTACATGCATTTTCCTTCTTTTCCAAGTTTAGACAGTGGTGTTTCTCATGCAAAGTTAATTCATAATGTGAAGCAGCGGGAAAGTCAAGAACATGATTTCTCTGCAGTTTCGTCGAGTTTTGTTTGCTTGTTCCTCCCAACCCCAAGATCATATCACTAAAAGGAAGAAACAGGTTTCCTAGCAATGACCTTGAATTTTGCAACATCTTTAGGCAGCACTGCTTATAGTTGATCTCGAATAGGGTTTTTCATTTTGGAAGAGAAAGAGGTTTGGGAAGGGGACTTGACTCCTCCCTGTCCATTTAAAGTCAATCGAAGGTGAGGCCAATGTGGTCTCTAGGATAGAGGTTCTGAGGGTCTGAGCACGCTCCAAAGACTCTGGGCTGTTTTCTGTGTTTTTTGTGCACTAAGATCTGCAACCTGGTTTGAGACTGTTTCAGCACAGAGGGAGCAAATTCTAGCTCAACAATACTCTGTCTGGGAACCCAAAGTCCTCATGGTCCTGGGTTTGTTGGATCTACATTTTAAGTTGTGAGAATAAGTGAACTTGGGCTCTGATGGAAGCATCTGTGGCTTCCTGGGGGGAGATGTCTTTGGTAGAAAGCCTTTCATCTCTTGACTTCTCCCTGGGATCAAACTATGCTCTGCACCTGGTCAACTTTCACACAAGTTTGGGGGAAGAGATGAATTCCAGGACAGGGGTTTCTGGGGATTTCCAGGGCTATATTTGTTCAATGGTCACATCATGCTTTTTTTTTTTTTTTTTTTGGAGAGGTTTTTGCTATAGGGCGCATGTGCTCGCCAGACAGACAGAGAGACAGAAAGCGAGAAATCACCTCCCAGGGGGGATGGCCACGCCACAATCCCTTCTCCTCCGTTCTCCTCTTGGGATCTTGGGCACGCACGCACACGCACGTCGTGTGTTTTAAGCCACCGGGTCCGGGTCGTGAACCGTGGTCGACTACATGGGAGTCCAGCAACATAGCCATTACGCTAACTGCTGGCCCCACATCATGCTCTTTTTAAACAATGGAACTGTAAGTCTTTTCGTGCCTCTGCTCACACAGATAACTGGCATGGGCATGGAGACAGGCAGCCCGTGGGGGTAATAACTACGATGCCCCACTTGGCATTCTCTGTCCCCTGGGCTGACTTATTAATAGCCCGTAGATTGCAAGCAGCCTGTGCTTCTCTGCCCCTGTGGCCTGTATGCTGCAATGCTGTTTGGGATTCATGCACTTGGGATCCAGTCCTTTTAAAATTACATTTTCTCCTGCTTCTGTGCTCCTCCCCTGGGGCCCATTGGCACTGCCTGTGTGCTTTGCTCAGCTTCCTACTGAATCATTCTTGCCTTTTGGTTCTCTAGCAAAGGTTTATTTGATTTCTTTAAAGTCACTTGATTGAATTCTCAACACAAGTACATATACTGAAGTAATTACATCTGCTCTTTCTTAAGGAAAAAGAGAAATCTGTGCTCTTCTCTCAACCTTACCTTGCCTGCGGATCTTGACATTCACAAAAGAGGTGTCCTTGGAAAGTCATGGTATATTTAGTTTTGGAAACTTTTGGCTTGTGTTATAACTTCAGAAATACTAGTGCTTCTAACCTTAATTCTAACACTCCTATTTATACCCTTTTCCTGAGTCCCAAGAAATATTCTTCAAACATTCTCTCAGCTGGAGCAGGAGAGATTGTGTGTGTGTGTGTGTGTGTGTGTGTGTGTGTGTAATGGCCCCTACATTAACTTGGATCATGCTTTTTTTTTTTAAAGAGTTTTTTTGCCTTGGGGTGCATGCGCTTGCTGGAGAGAGAGAGACAGACAGACACAGTGAAAGAGGGAAAGTGAGAAATCACCCCCCCCCCTCGGGGGGGGGATGTCCACACTGCAATCTTTTCTCATTCTTCTCCTTGGGATTTTAGGCATGCATGCACACACACTCGGTGTGATCTTCAAGCCACCAGGCCCAGGACTTGAACCGCAGTTGGCCATGTGAAAGTCCACTACGCATCTGCAGGTCCCTGGATCACGCTGTTGATAACACAGTAAGGCCTAATGGGTTATGCACAGGCTAATTCTCCTCCCAGCACTAATGCTCTGTAATAACGTCCTGACTAGCACAAAACATAAAGATCCTTTTTAATCTGAAAGTTTGTTCATGGATGGGCTGCAATGTAAGATTTTCTAGAAAAATGAGTAACTTTTGTTGGAGTGAATTGGGGGGGGGGGGTCACTGGAGAAGGGAAGGGGAAGCCCCCTCCTCCCTTGTGATCTTGCAAACCTGCACTGCCCAATATGGCAGCCACAGCCACAGCCACAGCCACAGGTGGGCATATGAGCATGTGAATGATCAGGTCCGAACTGAAATAGGTGATAAGTAAACTACACCTGAATTTTGCAGCCGTCATGCCAAAAGAAATAATGTAAAGTGTGTCATTAGTGGTTTTCTTATTGATTACATATTGGAATGATAATGATAATAGTTTAGATATATTGAGTTAAATAAAATACATCACATTAATTTAAACTATTTCTTTTTTTAGTTTAAAATGTACATACTAGAGAATTTAAGATTATACACATGGCTGGTATTTTATTTGCATTGGACAGAGCTGTTACAGAATATCCAATACTCAGCAAGGTCTGCTCCTAGCATGTTGGAAATACAATTGATGCAAAGGGGCAGCAGGCCTGTTGGCTTAAATCAGAAGGAAAGTCTGCTTATTAGGAGAATTCGTGTTTTGATATGGAAGGAGCAGAGGGCTCTGTAATTGAGGAAAGAATTAATAAGGACTTGAAACTGAACATAATCCATTGAAAAAGGATTGGGTGTTGCTGATATAGGTACATAAACATTTTCCTTCTTTGTTTGGAAGCTGTGGCCAGCTGGTTCTTTTGTCATGTTTTCAAGTTCTAAGCAAGCATGTGCCATCTTCCGCACATCACCAATAACCCGACTGGAAAAGCTAGATACTGATAGAGTCTTATGTTGATGCTAGGCATGAGTGGGCGAGTGGAGAAATAGAAAACATCAGCATAGAAAAGGGAGTATGGGGAACCAGCAGTTAGCGTAATGGCTATGTCGCTGGACTCCCACGTAGTTGACCGCGGTTCGCGTCTCGGACCCGGTGGCTTACAACTCACGCCGGGTGCGTGTGCGTGCGTGCCCAAGATCCCGAGAGGAGAATGGAGGAGAAGGGATTGCGGTGTGACCATCCCCCCTGGGGGGTGATTTCTCGCTTTCTGTCTCTATGTCTCTCTCTGTCTGTCTGGCGAGCTCACGCGCCCTATAGCAAAAAAACCTCTCAAAATAAAAAAAAAAAAAAGGGAGTATATCATTTGGCTCAGGTGAATGCAAGCTTTATCTAATTTATTTAAAATCTTTTGTCTATTAAGAGTTCCTTAGTGGGGCCAGTGCTGAACTTTAACCCCACTTTGGTGGTTAAAGTGCTGAACTCCCACATGGTCAACTGTGGTTCAAATCCTGGACCTGGAAGCTTGAAAATCACACCAGCCATGTGTGTGTGTGTGTGTGTGTGTGTGTGTGTGTGTGTGTCCAAAATTCCAAAAGGAGAATGGAGGAGAAGAGATTGAGATGTAGCCATCCCCCCTGGGATGTGATTTCTCATTTTCCCTTTCTTTGTCTCCCTCTGCTGAGCATACATGCCCTGTGGCAAAAACCTAAAACAACAAAAAAAATTGCTCTGGTTTAAAAATAATTAATAAGGGACCAGCAGTTAGCGTAATGGCTATGTCGCTGGACTCCCACATAGTTGACCGCGGTTCGAGTCCCGGACCTGGTGGCTTAAACTCACGCCGGGCACATGTGTGTGCATGCCCAAGATCCCGAGAGGAGAATGGAGGAGAAGGGATTGTGGCGTGGCCATCCCCCCTGGGGGGTGATTTCCTGCTTTCTGTCTCTCTGTCTCTCTCTCTCTGCCTGGCGAGCGCACGCGCCCTATAGCAAAAACCTCTCCAAAAAAAAAAGTAATTAATAATAATAATGCAGGATCCAGTGCTAAAGGAATGAATCATACCCCAGCCTTGAAGCTGCAGCAATATCACCTGCCAGTCTGCTCTTGCATGCCAACTCAGTTCTTCCAGAGCAGCTTATCAAGGATGCTTGCTGGGACTACCTAAAGTGTGCAAACCACAATCAGCACTCTTACGAACCAGTAATACTTCACCCTTTTCTTTAACCCTGGAGGTTCCAAAGGCCATGAGCTTTAATAGAGTTATTTGTGTTTGGTTTGAACTTGTATCTTTTGTTTTTAGATCTTTGCCTAACTGGCTTGTAGACCTCATGTTGAAAAGTAGGACTGAAAATCTGATAAACATTCTGCTTTTTGCTTCTATGTCTCTGACCAGTTCTCCCTCTCCATGACTCTCCCTGACTTCCTCTCCTTCCAGTCCCCTTGAACACTCTGGGGTTCCCCCAGGTTCGTTCTCAGGCTACTTCTCTTTTCATCCCTTACCCTATCCTGAGACAGGTCACCTGTGGGTGAAACTCCTCATATGTTGATGACTCCCACATTAGCTCTCTAGCTTAGGTCTTTCCCCCAATTTCTGTACTACCATATCAACTTGCTTAAAAGACTCGTCCACCTGGATTTCCTGTGGGAGCCTAAAAATGCACATTTGCAAGGTGGGGCTCAAGATCTTCAGGCTGTCTTGCTAGATATTCTCTGCCTAACCCTGCAGAGCCTCCCTGCACCTTTCCGGACTCTCACTGAACCCTAGGAAAATGACTTTCAAGGATGCACATGGCTTCTCATGTCCTCTGTTTTCCTGCTGGTTTTAGCTCATGGGAGGCACTAAAAGGAGAGTAGAACCTTCCTATTAAGACTTGAGTTGATAGAATGGCCTCATAGCCATGTGGTTAAGATAGCTAGATTCCAAATTGCCAACCACAGTTTGAATCCCACCCTCAGCAGTTTGAAATACACACTGGGCACATGTGTATGTATGCCCCAAATTCTGATGGAATGGAGAAACGGAGAAGAGATGGTGGTGTGACCACACTCCATTGGGAGGTTCTTCCCCCCCATCCCATCTCTCTCTGGTGAGTGCACATGCTCTCTGGCAATAAAAGTAAGACAAACAGGACCTGAGTTGAAATGGGATGAGTTCTGTCTACATCTATAGTCCTATTTGGTGGCCCTCTCGTACAGCTCTGTCAGGTTTTCTCTCCTGGCTCCTTGAGGCTCAGGGGTGTAATGGCTGCAGCTACAGTAGCCCTGAGATGACTCTCCATCCCTAGTTTTGTCCTTTCTCCCACAGAGTCCTTTGTCTAACATCGTCTATTCTTTCTGACAATTGAACCTTCTGTGTTTTGAGGGAACCCAACTTCCACCTCTTCCGTGTGTTCCCTCCCTCCGCATGACTCTGTGGGTGGCACTAGCATCAGCATCAAGCCACCCCAAGGCATCTTTGTTTCTCTATCTTTCACCCTATGGCCAATTGATACCAGGTCCCATGGTTTCTTTTTCTAAAAGCTTTTTTCTCATAACCTCTCTTATAGTTTGAATGTCCTCCAAAATTTCATACATTGAGATTTGATTATGACAAGATTAAGAGGGTAAAAACCTCATCAGACAATGGTGCTGATAAATAGGACCTTTGGGAGGAAATTAGGGTCATCAGGGAAGGGTCCCCAAGACTGGTCTGGTGGGTTTACAAGGAGAGGGACGAAGATAGGACAGAAACACAGGGACATGGATGCATGCATTCTCCTGCTCTGCTCAGTCTTGCCGTGTGACCCACTAGCAAAAAGACCCTCACCACACATGATCCCTGGACTGTGGATTTCTGAGCCATGAGTGAATAAACCTCTATTCTCAAATGGCTTGATGTTGGGTATTTTCTGTTATTAGCCACAGAATGGACTATAAGTACCTCTCCTCACTATGCCCACAGCTTCAGAACTGTTTGGGTTGTAGAAATGAAAGAAAATCAGCTAACTGAGAAAGGTAAAGGCTATTTATTCAGAGCTGACTGTAGCAAGGGAACCAGCTACCATCACTGGCATTTTGGCAGAGACTCAAAGGCAGGCGGGGAATGGGAAAGCTTCGTAGTTGAAAAAAGGGAAGGCTCAGACGTGCCCTGAGGAAGGCTCGGATGTGCCCTGAGGAAAGCTGTTGTCATGGGGAATTGTAGGTGTGCTAACTAGAAGAGGGACATCCTAAGCGACTGGTTAGGGTGCATAATTGGCTTTCTTCACCTGGTCCCATGTTGGAAAGGGGACAAAAATTAGGAAGGCTTTCAGTTATTTAATCAAGTCCTGGCCATGTGGGGCCAATTGTTTCAGAAATTACTGTTAAGCTCCTTGGATTGTCACACAAAATAGCAATCTGCTTTCTCTCAAATCGGTCTTACAGGAGGCAGACTTCCTGGGCTGTTTATTGTAGATAAGAAGTTGGTTTCCTGGGCAGGTTGTGGATCAGAGTTCTCTTTTTATATATGATCTGGCCACTGTCCATTGATATATTTGGTCTTTCAGGTCACTGTCAATTTTTAATAAACAACGACAAAGCTTTTATCTTTTGTTCTTGATTATAAAGATAAAATATTCTCATGTAGAAAACTTTAATCAATCCAGAAAAGTAAAAAGTGAAAAAAAAATAACTCTTATCCTACCATCAAAGGTAACTAACTGTTAATAAACATCTTTCCAGATACTTCTCTGGCACCAACACAAGTGATCAGCCTCCACAATAGTACTTTGCAGAACTTTCATCAGTTTTTGACTGGATTTCTGTAATAGTTTATGAATCTAGATCTCTGCTCTAGCCTTGCCAACCACCTCTTCCTTTTCCATAGTGTTGCAGAGTGGGGTCCCTCCAGTTCAGGTTCGATCATGTTCGTATCCTGCTTTACATCATTCAGTGGCCACACTGATCATTTCTGAGCTCCTTGGGAAGGTCCCCCTTGACACTGGTGACGTGATTTTTGCTTTTTCTCCGTCCAAACCTTCCATGTCAGAGGACTCAGGATTCTCTCAGTACTCTTGCCTGCATATGTGTGTTCACATGTTGCTTTCATGGTCTTCCATGCTTTTTTTCACTGCTCACAGCTTATCTAAACCGTTAGGACTCAGCTCAGTCTTCTCCTCAGGAAACAGACCTGGAAGCTCCCAAGATGTTTGGTTTCTGTACTTACCACACAGTGCCTGCCTCAAGGACACACTCAGCATGCAGTGGCTCGCTTCCGTGTCTCTGCTCTGACTGTCCGAGGACTCTTACAGTAAGGGACTCTTACTCACATTCTCCATAGCTTAGTGTCTGTGACAGTGTCTAAATCACAGTGGAGGCTCAGAAGATACTGCCTGAATGAATAAGTTGGTAGATGAATGAAATTATTTGTGTGTATCTGTAGGTGGACCGATCATATGTCAGGTTGATTTTTGGATATCTGCCATGGTTTAAATATCTCTGCCTTCCACAATTTATATAAAAATTTAATTGCCATTGTGAAGGTACTGGGAAGTGGGATGTTTAAGAGGTGATTAGGTCATGAAAGCTTCGCTTTCATGAATGAATTAATGCTGTTATTGCAGGAGTGGGTTGTTCATAAAGGGACGAGTTCAGCCCTACTTATCTTTCACCTTTCTACCATCTATCATGGGACGACAACAAGAAGGTCTTCAACTGATGCTGGTGCCTTGATCTTAGGCTTCCCAGCCTCCAAAGTTATGAGAAATAAATATCTATTCATTAAAAATGATCCAGTCTGTGGTATTCTGTTATAGAAGAGTGAAGATGAACTAAGATAGCACTGAACAGAAAATGGTTTCCAGGACTGGCCCTGTAACACTGTGGCTAAGGGGGGTTAGATCCTACGCGTCTGACTGTAGTTCAAATCAGAGCCCAAGCTTCTTGGAAAACATGCTGGGTGCATGTGTGTGTGCACAGGATCCTAATAGGATGGAAGAAAAATGGTTGTGGCATGACTATGTCCCATTGGGAGGGTGCTTTTTCTTTTTCTGGTGCACACATGTTGCCTCTGGCAAAAAGGAAACGAAAGTGCTTTCCATGGTGCAGCCACTTTAACCATTAAAGAAAATAACTCAATTACTTTCCAATGTGACCATATAATTCTTCCATGGATTTTGCCACCATTCTCATTCCTCTTGTCTATAATTCCACAAATATTTTTGTGGGGAGTAAAATGCTATAGTCATGAAAATGGTTTGAAGTATTTGGAGGAAAATTGACTTTTGCTCAAATCAACAAGGGAGTCATACCAACCTATAAATAATGGATAGCACAAACATCTATTTTTCTAGACGAGAGAACTTAGGGAGGAGAGAGGACTGGAAAGCAATGCAGATAATCTAGGATACACTGGAAACAGAGGTCTAAAGACAGAAAAGCTCAGATCAGATGCAGGTCTCATCTGGAATTTCCCATTCACCAAACAATGTCCTCTTGGGAGCATGAAAAGGCAACGAAAATGACAGAGACCGCTTCAGGGCTTTTCTGAAAGACAATCCTCATTTTACAGTAATAATTCAAGAGAGAAAAGTGGAGATAAAATGGTTGCTGAACTAAGGATCAGCAGGAAATAACTCTAGCTTAGCAGGCCTGGTAATTTATTTTCTATGCAGTGTTTTTCAGATGTTCCTGAGATAGTCAATCTAGATAGAGACTAGGTTTATTTGGGGTAATGCATTGTAATGGATGGCAGTAGGAAGGGTACATCAGGATTTTACTGAGTGGTAGGCATTGAAAATTAGGATCCGGGTTTTCCAAATGTATTTGTATGGCATGTGGTAGGCTGAATATAATCTCAGTGATGTCCACATCCTAATCCCTGGAACTGTGAAGATGTATGTAACATAACAAAGAAAAACTGATATTGCAGATGGAATTGAGGTTGTTTTGATCTGAGAGATTACCCTGGGTTGTTAAGAGTGGAAGAAGGAGGGGACCAGCAGTTAGCATAATGGCTATGTCGCTGGACTCCCATATAGTCGACTGCAGTTTGCGTCTGGACCCGGTGGCTTAAACTCACACTGGGTGCATGTGCGTGTGTGCCCAAGATCCTGAAAGGAGAATGGAGGAGAAGGGATTGCGGCACAGCCATACCTCCTTGGGGGTGATTTCTCGCTTTCTGTCTCTGTCTGGCGAGTGCATGCGCCCGATAGCAAAAATCTCTCAAAAAAAAAAAAAAAAAAGGAGTGGAAGAAGGAAGTAGAAGACAGAGAACCAGAAAGATGGTAGCAGAAGGACTCATCCAATATTTCTGGCTTTGAAGCTTCTGTAAGGAAGCCGGGAACCAAGAAATGCAGGTGGCCTCCAGAGCTGGGAAAGAAAAGGAAACAGATTCCCTCCTAGAGCCTCCAGAAAGGAGTACAGCCCAGTTGACACCTTGGTTTTAGCCAGGTGAGACTCATTTTGGATATTTTACCTTTAGAGTTCTAAAATAATGCATTTTGAAATTAGCCCAGTAAGTTTGTGATTACTTGTTATGGCAGCAATAGGAAATAATCCAGGCAGATTCAGTCCAATTCAACTGATAAACATGGAACACCTGCTATAAGCCAGATCCTGTGGTAAGTGCTGGGGCCCAACTGCATGAAAAATCCACAGCAACTCAAGGGCTCATAGTCTTGAAGAAAAGAGGTACACATAACCCACTAGGGCAGTGATGGTGATTCCAGTACTACGGTGTATTAGCCAGCTCAGGCTGCTATAACAAATAGCATAGATTGAGTGACATAAACAATAGAGACATTCTTTTTTTTTTTTTTTTTTTTTTTTTTTTTTTTAGAGAGGTTTTTGCTATAGGGCACGTGCGCTCGCCAGACAGACAGAGAGAGACAGAGAAACAGAAAGTGAGAAGTCACACCCCAGGGGGTATGGTCACGCTGCAATCCCTTCTCCTCCATTCTCCTCTCGGGATCTTGGATGTGCATGCACATGCGCCCGGAGTGAGTTTAAGCCACCGGGTCCGAGACACGAACCGCGGTCGGCTACATAGGAGTCCAGCGACATAGCCATTACGCTAACTGCTGGTCCCGACATTCTTTTTTTCACAGTTCTGGAAGCTATAAAGTCCATACTAATAGCTTGTACTAATCCATAATAGTGGCTCCACCCGCATGACAGAATTACCTCCTAAATGCCCCATAATATACTACTATCATATTGGGGGGGGGTAGAGTTTCAATATTTGAATTTTGCGGGCAATAATTTAGTTCATAGCATATGGGACTAGGAAGATGGTGGACTAATTATATAGCAAGAGGTGGAAGGAATTTAAAAAAGAGGGAGGATGGAGCTAGCTGGAGAATCAGAGCAGCAGGAATGTTCTCATAGCAAAGGGTTGCAAGAGCCACTTGATTGTTCTTCCTAACTGTCTGGCATGGGGGGATTGCTTTGGGTGTGTTCTCTGAGGTGGAAGGGGGCAGAGAGGGGAAGGGATGTTTACTGAGTACATTCCATGTGTGTAATTCAGTCTTCTCCAAAAGACTGTGCTGTGCCTTTTTAATTATCATTGTTTAGATGAGCCAGATCCTGTGTAAGTGTGGAAGAGGAGGTTCTGGAAAGTTTGATAACTCACCAGGATATGAGATTTCCAAAGCCCATATTCTCTATGATACTCACTTTATTCTCACTATTCCTCCCACCGATTAGAGAGCAAGAGAGAGTTTGAGGTCTCCTGGACACTAAACCCAATGCTTAGAAAAGTGTCTGGCACACTTAATGTGGTAGGAAGAACAATACCAAAGATGCCTATGGAATGTGTGAATACATTGTGCAATGCAAAGGTGAATTAAGGTTTAAGATGGAATTACAGTTGCTAATTAGCTGATCTTCAAATAGGATGATTATTCTTGATGATCTGGGAGGCCTAGTGTAATCATGAGCGTTTTTATAAGTGAAGGAGGGAAACAGAAGAGGGACAATCAAAGAGATGGCAATGGGAGAAGGACTGCACTCTGAAGATGGAGGAGGGGCCCAAGAAACTAGGAAGGTCTGTGGCCTCTGGAAGTTAGAAATGCAAGGAAACAGAGTCTCCCTGGGGACCTGCAAAAGCAACAGATTTGGCAAAAACTTGATTTTATTCAGTAGACTTCCAACCTATAGAATTTCAAGATAATAAATTTGTGTTGTTTAAGCAATTAAGTTTATGGTAGTTTGTTTCAGAAGCATTAGAACAGTGACACAGGCTGATATGGGGATGCCTGGAGACTAACCTATAGGGCTGAAACCTTGGGAGACACAGTGAAGTTCTTTTGGATTTCTTGGGTGCCAAAAAGTGAACTTCAAGTGGTCACAATCTGGTGCCTTCCCATGGATTTGCAGACTTAGTTCAGAAGCAAGACCAAGATCTGAGAGCCCTCTACAAATTTTATGAATTGTGTAAGCCTCTTTGGCCATTTATATAATCTCGGGGAGAAGTGGTGTTCCTAAATAATGACTGATACAGGACAGCCTGCCAACCCTGGACAGCAGGTGCTCTCAGCCAGTTTAATTGGATCTAGGAAAATTAAGGGTTGTGATGTATCTTGCACCTGAGGGTGGTAAGCGGATTCACAGCTGCTACACTCATCAAGCTTTTTCTAAAAGAATATGGTAATTGCTGCAGAATTGCTTTTGTCAGAGCAAGCTTATAACAGAGATACGTTTTCAGTTGTGTTTAGCTAGGGTGGGAGGGTGGGCGGGGATGTGGGGACTGGGCTTAATGGCTTCATGGATGGGAGGAGAAAAGACATTTAGAAATGGGTGTTTGAAATCCTTCTCTAGAAATCTCAACAGGGGTGTGCATTTACTCAGAGATTGCTTTTGCATCAGTGGGAACATGATAAACGTCAGTGTTCTGGTGACGGAAAATGAAAGTGTTCACAATCAGAAAGGGCCAGATCTCAGCAGCAAGTTTCAAGGATCCAAGTTCTTCTAATATTAGCCCAAGATTTCTATTACTCCAAGGGCTCTGAATTTCCAACAAACTTTGTTGAGGCTTGACAGCTGATTTAGGAACTTGCAGTTTAAGGATTGTTTTGTTCACTTTATGTAAATTTCATACTTGGCTCTGAGGCACTAAAGTACAAACTCATGGAATCTGGATTCCTCCTAAGAGATTTTATTAACCTCAAACTTGGGAGCCCATGGAGCTGCAATGACAAGGGAAGAGTCCAGGTATCAAACTGAGGGAGAGACCTGAGCATGAGGTATTCCTAAGTGATCTTTGCATTTTGCTATTTGATATGTAAAGAGCAATCAATCCCGAGTGGGCAATGGATATTTAACTCTCAAATTCCATATGTGTATGTTATATGTGTGTGCATGTGAGCACATGCATGTGTATACAGGTATGTGCATGTATATATTATGTATCTGTATATATACAAATATGTTTATATATGTATATGCACACATATAATACATACATACTTTTTTATTGGAGTAATTAATTTTAGGAATTATATAGATTAATTACAATAATATTTAATTTTTGAGTTGGGGCATGGGTAGTTACCAGGTGAGAGGAGGAGGTGGGATTGGATAACCCAGTAGCAGGTAGATAGACTTCCTCTTAGCTGGTGACCAGGGCATTTTTGCCCTGGAAGAGATGGAAGGGAGTGGGCACTGGCATTCCTTCAAGGAAGCTGGGTTTGTGATATAGAAGAGCAAGGGGTAAATTTCTTGGGAAATAGTTAAACAGAGAAAAGTTTGTGTGGGTAAGGCTGGGCCAGGGCTAATATAACCTGAAGAAACACCCTCTACCAGAAGACAGAGTGTGGCATCATGTGAAGGACCCACAGCAACTGCTTAATTAATACACATGGATGGGATTTATCTGAGGCTTTGTTAGATGGAACTGTCTGCACCCTTGCTGGGAACGCTGATAGAACCCAGCTGTGACTATGCTGTGGCTATGAAGTACAGAAGTTGGGGCTGCGCTGGCCAGCTTCCAAGAGGATTTAGACTCCAGCGTGATGCAGCCTTCATGTTTAAGCCCGTCTTCCATATGTGGCTATGAATTACATGATGGAACTAGGAAGGTTATGGTTAGGGGTCATGACAAAAGATTTCTACCCTATTAGCTTAAAGAGTGCATCTAAAAGATGTGGGGAGTTGAAAAATGCCCTCAAGTAAGTCCTCTGGCTTGCTGCAAGCATATAATCTACTAAGGCAGCATGGGATGAAGTGCAAGCCACTGCCTTCAGAACTATAATGCCAGAGAGCATGACGTTTCTCAAGGCAATAACCCTACCTACCCAGTCTGTCTCACACTGTTACCAAGAGCGCTCCACCCCAAAGCTAACTGAATGCCAGTAAAACATTATCTTAGGGGAGGTAAAATCTGGGCTACAAATTTACATAACTGAACTTCTGTTTGTGGGATAAAATCCTGTGGATTTACCTATTCTTTAAAAAGTGCTTTCTTTTTCTATTTAAAAAAATTTATTGATGTATTTAATCACTGTACAGCAACACAGCTAACATAAGTGAGAGAGACAGAAAGAGTGATACGGCACCCACAACAGAGTCTTGACACTCCAATCTGTCGCCAACTTTAGCCAACCCCAGACTGTGGCATATGCACGTCCACTGTACTCATGGATTTCTGCAAGTGCAAACCAGTGGTCTTCCCATGTGGGTCAGTCTGGTAGAGTATCAGGTTTTACCACTGCACCAACGTCCAGCCCCTAAAACAACATTTCTATTAGAAATTAAAACTTGGTAAGAACAGAAGTCTGCCTAAGCTGATCTCTTGTTAAACACTCAAGCCCTTATTATGTGTTGAGGGTGAAAAAACTACAAAACCATCTCTGAAGTCTCTAAGATGAGAGAATCTTGATTTATTTAGGTTACATGACACTCACTAAACATGGAGGAGAGAACATCTTTGAGGATTCAGAAAGAGTAGTGTTTTCTGAAGGAGACTGTTTAAGCCAGTCCAAGAAAAAGCAAGAAAAACCATTCACACAGATGGAATGTAATAATCTTTGCCTTCAGTCTCATGAGAAACTGCTAATTGTCCAATCTCTCACTGGAATTCTTTATGCCTAAAATAATTCATGATGTAGATGTAGCATATGCTGTCCTGGGCTGCTAGGCATTTTTATTAGCAAAATGTGGAAAGTACTACCTGCTGAACTGCCGAGGAGCATGGCTCGTTTCCATCCCTCCCCATGGTAATGTTGAGTTCAGGGAGAGCTGGAGGGAAGTGGGATGCTTATTGTTATTATTACGATGTGCATATTTTTTTTTTTTTCTTTTTTTGGGAGAGGTTTTTGCTATAGGGCGCGTGCGCTCGCCAGACAGACAGAGAGAGACAGAGAGATAGAAAGCAGGAAATCACCCCCCCAGGGGGGATGGCCACGCCTCAATCCCTTCTCCTCCATTCTCCTCTCGGAATCTTGGGCACGCACGCACACGCGCCCGGCGTGAGTTTAAGCCACCGGGTCCGGGACGCGAACCGCGGTCGACTACGTGGGAGTCCAGCGACATAGCCATTACGCTAACTGCTGGTCCCACGATGTGCATATTTTCACACTTACATGTAAGTATGCTCTGGGAATGAAGTGCAAGGTTGGACATTCCAGTGTTTAATGTGACTTTGCACTTGCAGAGTGTTGTAAAAAGTGTGAGAGGCTTCTTTGTTCAGTGGACCCAACTAACCAGGGGTTGAAGGAATACAGGTATCCAGGGGTGCCCCAGCTCTGAGGTGGATTTCCCTCTAGATGCAACGCTTACGGTGCCACAGTAGAGTCCTCATTAAAAGCGACAGAGGCACTAGTTTATAAGTGTGATTGTGGCATGTTTTAAAACACTTCCTCTGGAATTCTTACCAGAAGGAAGAGTGAGATGGAAAAATGATGATCACATCACAAATCAATGTATAGTAAACTCTTTCATTCTATTCTGTGTGTTTTCTTGATGTGTGTATCCTCAGGCCCTAGTGCAATGTTTGACATGTGATAATTCCTCAATGCATTTTTTATTAATTTTTTAAATTTTTTATATACATTCAATCACATTATTTAGCTTACAAAGTGAACATTACAATATGTGAGCATTTCTCCCCAGCCCAGTTGATCAAAATATCTTCAACAGATAACACCACACCTCCCCATCCCGTCAAAGCTCTGCCTCCATATCCCTCCTCCAAATGTCCTTCCTTAGGTCTCGCTTCTCCACACACACCACATCTGGCACTATTCACGATTGCTAAGACCAACTCAATGCATTTTTGATAAGTGCTTGTATGAGGGAGGGGAGACATTTATGCCGTGTTAACAAAATGTATCAAGTTCAAAGAGTGCATTAGGAATAAAGAACAGGCAGCTGTGAAAAGCTTCCTACAATGTCCAGAAATCTTGTTCCATTACAAATTCAAGCCAGCCTTCAATGACTACTGAAAGCTATGTCACTTAAAGAAAAGCCTATCAATACTATGAATGATCTGTCAGTCACCCACAGGGAAGCGGAGAAGCACTGCATAGTAAGGCAGGTTACTCCGTGTCTTTGTGACGCCTTGGGCCGTGCTCACAGAGCCAGTTAGAGAGATTTTCCAAGGCATGTTGCTCTTATTTATTCCAAGGGGCTCTCCTACTCTGATCTCATGTGGTTGGACTAGGGATGGACACCTGACCAAAAATGTAGCCACAACAGCTGACCAGCACCTAGGAGTTGGCCTGGTAGGGAGCTCTATCCAATGGAAAAGATCTATACTAGAGGGGGCTGGATCATCTGATCAAACTCTCGTTTCCCAAAGTCTGAATGTGAGTTAAATAGAGATGTCATAGTAGCAGCAAAGGCAAAGGAAATACAGAGATAAGACAATATGCAGGAGCTTTGAGGGAGACGAAGGAGGGAAGAGTAAGGCAAGGAGTAGTGTGGGCAGCTGAGGAATAGAGACAGAGAAAGAGAGTCCCAAAACATTGCAAACACACCATTGCTGGGTCTCCAGAGCCACCATAATGTTACTGTGCTGGTAAATCCTGATGACAAATGGACTTAAATTCCCAGGAAATCGGATTAGGTGGCTACAGGCAGATCTGAACAAACCGTATGATTAGAGGCAGCCCATACAGCTTCTTGCAACCTTGATGGGCCACATTCCCAGAATCCACTACTCTGAGCCTCAGAGCCAGGCTGGTCTTACTGCTTTAGTGCTAAGATTGGAGATTGTAGGTATCCTGTGTGCTATAGGGACCTGAGGGGACTATAGGAAACTGTAAAACTCTGCCTCACTCCAGAAGGAATTTATACTCATTTGGGGGATGCAAGAGAAATCCACATACAGGTGTCCAAGGTGGTATATGTTAAATTGTCCAAGTGAAAGGAAAGATAAAGGTTACCAGCAACCAGAATAGAAGAGAGTAACATGGCTGGGCAGGAAACATGGGAAAGGTCTCTGAGGAGTGTGTGTGGGTGAGGTAGAAGTGTAGAAAACTCCTTGCAGCGAGGTGCATACAAGTGGCAAATGCCTGCTGTGTACAGCCAGGGTGAGGTAATTGGCCTGGGTCACTGCAAACCTGCAGGAGCTTTCTGATGCCCAGAAGTGACCAGAAGCATGACACTGTTCTTTTCCAACAACCTGAGTTGAGTAGTTAGGGCTCCAGATGGCATTTCCTGACTTGGGAGACAGCTGCAATCTTGTATCCCCTAGTACCTTGTGATCAGAACATTTGAGAGTACATCTGTGTTTCTTCCTGGGAATCACAGATCTCTGATGAAGACAGACTACCACGTGAGAAACTTCAGTCAGGTGTAAATTGCAAAGGGCAGCAGAGTGTTCTGTAACCACAGTGAGGCTGTGTCTCAGCCCGATAAACACAGTAGAAAGGAGGGCTAAATGTGGAGACACACAGTGGCTGGCCTGGTGACCATTAACACAGAGCTCTCATCCAGGCACTGTTCCTGATACTCAAAGAAAATCTGGAGAGACAGTGAGTCAGTATCTGCTTGTAGTAGACAAGCTTAAAGATGAACACATTTGAAGAGACCTCTGTTCATTCTTCTTTTCAACATTTGCAGTACCTGCTGAATGAGAGAATGCTGTCACTGCTTTGTTTTATGGATGAGCCTTTGCAGAGGAAGAGACTATGATCAAAGTAATAATTCACTAAGGCCCTTTGATTGTAAAGCAGGGTGCTGGTCTCAGTCCTCATTCTTCTAGGCCTTGGAGGCATCAGACACCATTTCTCTCATTCCTACGAGGGAAGGAAGATGCTCTTATCTTCCTTGGTTAGGTTTTATTCCACTGGGGATAAGGCTAGACACTTGAGTGTGTGCTAAGGACTCTTCAGGGCAGAAAGCAGCTCCCTCAGGGGGTCTGAGATCAAAGGTGCATGCTTATAGATACTTTTCATTATATACGTATCTCATTATCTAGATCTCATTTCACGTTTGAAACCATCAGGGACTTGGGTAATACATAAGATACCACAAGCAGCCGAGAATCAAACATGGATACCACTTGCAAACTCAGTCTCCAGGTTTTGCAAATGAAACTGATATCGCTAGAAGAGGAAATGTCTAAGGGAAGGAAAAGCCATGCCAGGCAGTTACTACCTGCATCTCTCTCTTCTTTAATATTCTAAAAGAGAGATAGAGATAGAGAGAGGAGAGATAGAAAAAACTTCAAAGGGTCTCATGCCGTGATTGCCAGTGCTCCCAGCCCCTAGTGGTGACCGACAGCCCGGATCTTGGGTACACACGCCTAACATTTACAGGTTGACTGGGGAACTGAAACCGAAACTATGATCTGTATGGATTCAAAATAATTTAAACAGCACATTATTGCTGCACTACCAAGTTGGCTCTGATTCTGTGTCTTTTTAAAAATCATTATTATTATTTGTTAATTTAAAGAATAGTGAGGCTTATCCAGAAAGGGGAGCTTCTGGGATCTCCCAAGGGGACAAAGCATTCTAACTTCCAAGTGCTGCCTGTTAGAGCAAAATGTACTTGTTAGAAAACCAAAAGTTTTCTGAATTGCTAAAAGGCTTTCTATTGGGATTTCTCTTTTTTTTTAATTATTAATTTTATTTTTGATTACTTTTAAAAAATTTACATTTAATCACTCACCATCTTTACAGTCTACGTAATTGTTTTTCCCAGCATGAATAGTGCATATCAGTTAAGCTGTAGATATTATCATATACGTTATCATTAATAGACATCTTTTCATTTTTTGTGTCTGTTAAATGCTTCTCTTCTTTCTTTCCCCTGACTCTTTCCCTCTTGCCAGGCACCCTCTCCTATACTGTCTCTAGCATCCACAGTTGCCCTGTTTTATTGCCCTCGAATCTTTCAGTTTCTGTTTTGGCCATAAATCACAGATATTAAGGGAGGTGCATACAATGCCTGTGTTTCATAGTCTGGCTTGCTTTGCTTAACATTAAATCTTCCACATTCATCCACTTTATATCAAATGTCAGAGTCTTGTTTTTTTTTTAATGGCTGAATAGTATTCCATAGCATACATTTGCCACATTTTGTTCAATTCGCTTGTTCTTGAACATTTGGGTTGATTCCATGTCCTGGTAATTGTGAATAATGCTGCAAGAAACATGGATGCACAAGTATTTTTCTTTCCTTTTTTTTTTAACTATTTACTTTAAAAATTTTTAACAATTAAAAAATTATTTTTTGTTTTTAATTAATTAATTTACATTCATTCACTGAGCATTGTCACAGCATACAAAACGTGATTTACCATCCAGAATATACTGCATAGTGGCTTAGTCATGCATGTTATCATCAATAATTTTCCATTTCTAGTTCCATATATGTATAAAAATATTTCCTCCCTATTTCTCACCCTCTGCCATTTCCCACCATCCTCTCACACTATCTCAGGTGTCCACAGTTGTTTTCCATTCCTTTTTTCCCTACATTTTATTGATTCACAAAATTTCTTAAATAATCTACTTTCAATAACAAGCTCTGCTGATATATACATATCTATGACTATATGTCTGACTTTAGACATGAAACTCTTAGTAGAATGAATATACTATAAGGTAGCACCTAGCTGATACTATATAGCTTACTACAATAATTAATTATATATTTTTACTATATTTTTAATTGCAAGAAAAGCAGATTTAGCTTTAATAATGAAATACTAAGGAAATATGCTTAAAACTTAAAGCCAGGAAACAGGTCGGAATTTTGTTCAAATATTTGACAATGCTTTAGTCAAAAGTCATAAAATTCTATTTCACCAGTTCAGTCTCTTTTTCTTTTTTTTGGAGAGGTTTTTGCTATAGGGTGCGTGCGCTCGCCAGACAGACAGAGAGAGACAGAGAGATAGAAAGTGAGAAATCACCCCCCAGAGGGGATGTCCATGCCGCAATCTCTTCTTCTCCATTCTCCTCTCGGGATCTTGGGCACACACACACACGTACCTGGCGTGTGTTTAAGCCACCGGGTCTGGGACTCGAACTGTGGTTGACTACGTGGGAGTCCAGCGACATAGCCATTACGCTAACTGCTGGTCTCCCAGTTCAGTCTCTTAATCTATCTTCTGTTGTGTTAGATTTTCCCAATTAAATTCTGGGATATAATATTCAACCCCAAACTTGTCCCCATGATTAAGTTGACCATTTTCTTAGTTTTTGAACTCTTATTTCTGTGTGACTGTATTTAATTTTCCTGGTGGTATAGCACTCCCTGCAGAACTTCTTGGAGATCTGGTTTGGTGTTGGTAAAGTCTTTCAGGTTTTGTTTATCTGAGAATGTTCTTGTCTTTTCTTCCCATATGCGGGTTAATCTTGCCAGGTATGGTATTCTTGGTTGCTACTGCTTTTCCCTTAACACTTTTAATATATTTTTCCATTCTTTCCTCACTCGCATTGCTTCCGATGAGAGATCCACTGTCAGCCTGATGGGATATCCTTTGTAGGTAACTTGACGTTTCTCTCTTGCCAGTCTTAGTATCTTGTCTGTCTGTGATTTTGGTCAATGTGGGTATACTGTGTCTTGGAGAAGATCTTCTTGGGTCGATTCTATTTGGAGTCCTTTGTATTTCTTGGGACTGGATCTTTGAATGACTCTCTAGGTTTGGAAAGTTTTCTTGCAGGATTTCATGGAATAGATTATCAGTGCCCTCATGAGTCTCTTCCTCTTCTGGGATACCAATTATCTGGATGTTTAGACATTTGATAGTATCTAGTATTTCTCGTATAGTATTCTTATTTTGGGGGGCAATTTTCTCAGTCTTTGTGGTGGATTTTTCTAGGCCGGCAATTCTATCTTCTGTATCTAAGATTCAATTTTCGGTATGATCTAATCTGCTTTTAGTATTTTCAAGGGAGGTTTTGACTTCCTATATTACAGTCATTATCTCTAACAGGTCCACTTGATTCTTTTTTATAGTGTGAATTTCCTGTTTTAGATCTTATAAGAATTTTCTCACCTCCTAAGCTTGTCACCTCCTTTCCCCTGCCTCTTTGGCAACTCATTGTCTCTCTTCTCTTCAATCTCTGTGAGCTTTGTCACCATGAAAATTCTCAATTCTTTATTGAACATTTCCATGAATTTCATCATACTGTCTGAGGATGAAGAGGAGTTATTATTTTTCCTTGGAGGAGAGGTATTTTTTTTTTTTCCCATATTTCTTGTGACCCTGTGGTGATTTCTAGTCATTTGATGGGTGGTGCATTTTTTCCTAATTCCTGAAGTTCAGTCTGAGTGTTCAGGGGTGTGCAGGAGGAGGTGATCTGCAATCTCTCTTCCATTCTATTCTCATTCTTTGTGCATCGGAATCAGTGGGAATAGAGGTATATTCTGATCCTAATTTTATTCAGATGTTTAGATCCTGTCCTCTTGGACCTGTCTAAACACTTAGTGTGTAGGAGGTAAGAAGCCAATAAGTATTTTTATTCTTTTTTTTCTTCTTTTTTTTTTTTTTTTTTTTGGAGAGGTTTTTGTTATAGGGTGTGTGTGCTTGCCAGAAAGACAGAAAGAGACAGAAAGATAGAAAGTGAGAAATCACCCCTCAGGGACGATGGCCACGCTGATTCCCTTCTCCTCCATTCTCCTCTCGGGATCTTGGGCACACAAGTACATGTGCCCCGCGTAAGTTTAAGCCACTGGGTCTGGGACTCGAATCACGGTTGGCTACATGGGAGTTCAGCCACATAGCCATTACACTAACTGCTGGTCCCAGGCCAATGAGTAAAGATAAAGAATGAGAAAAGAATTAAAGAAAAGGAAAGAAGAAAATATAAAATAAAGAGAAAAAAGGACTATAGTAAAAACTATAGATCTTAATTTTAAAAAGCAAAAATTAAAAACCGCACAGCATGCCATGTGAAAGCAATATTTCACAGCTGAAGGTCAGGATCCGTGTGGAGATGTGCCTAGGTTTGTGCCTTTCTAGAGATAAGTGAGGAAGAAGTCTCAGCAGAAAATCTTCATTTTAAATATCTGAAAGCAATATTTCACAGCTGGAGTTCAGGATCCATGTGGAAGTATTTTTCTTTTTTTTTTTTTTTTGAAAAATTTATTATTTACATTTAGTCACACAAGTGACCGTTTTTCTGCCTTTCAGGTAGGTACCCAGGAACGGAATTACTTGGTCATGTTTGGAAAGGTTTTTTTTCTCTTTATGTTTTTCTATCCATTGAGTAGATACCAGGAGTGGAATTACTGGTTCTATTTGTAGGGCTTTTATTCTCCTTAAATATTTAAATATTCCCCTTAAATATTTATTGTAATTTATGATTTATATATAATAATTACACATTTTTGTAGGGTACAGAATTGTATTTAAAAGCATGTATATAGTGTGTAATAAACAAATAAAGGATGAAAACATATTTCCCAATCTTCAACATTTAACATTATGCTGTGTTGTCAACATTTGAAACCCGCTCCAATGGTTATTTTGCACATACGTACTGAACTGTTTGTGACGTTTTTTACTCTGAGAAATATTTCTAAAGAAAAACATACTGATAAAAATTAGGCAACAAATAATCTCATAAATAAACAAAGATAATCTTAACATAGACAATGAAAAAAAGAATTTTTAATTTCTACGTAGAGGACTGTGGGAGGTAAGTTTATAATCTGAAAAATCTGTGGGTATCAATCATTGGTCCAGTTAGAGAGATGTAAAATTGTATGTAACAATAGTTTTTAGCAAGAGAGAGAAAAAGAACACTTTTACTCACACACAGTGAGTTCTTGTAAGACCATAATGCTTTACTATGCATAGAGGAGTAAGTCCTTGAAAAAGCAAAAATAGAACAAAATTAAAAAGAGATGTTTAAAAATGAAGACATGTGAAAGCTAGTGATGGTAGTGATTTATAGACTTTGCAAAGTTCTTAATTTTAGCATTAAAAAATTATTCCAAAGAAAGACTCAGCTGAACTTGATTACCTAAAGGATGTACAAACACAAAAGATGGGTGTGAATGCCAGACGTGGTGTGTGTGGAGGAGTGGCGCCTGGGGAGGGACATTTGGAGGAGGGGTACGGAGGCAGAGCATTGACGGGATGGGAGGTGTGGTGTTATCTGTTGAAGATATTTTGATCAACTGGACTGAGGAGAAATGTTCACATATTGAATTGTTCACTTTGTAAGCTAAATCATGTGCTCGAATGTATAAAAAAGTAAAAAAAAAAAAATAAAAAAAAGACAGACTCAGCTGTACCATTTTGGACTCTTTCTCTGTTATCTAGTTTTATACAATGAGTAATGGTTTTTATAAGTATATAAATTAAAACCTGTGGAGACAATGGTCTGTAAAATAACTAGCGGATTTATGTTTAAACCCACTTGTATGTAAAATAGTTGAATCTGCATTTAGTCCACACATTCAATGTTATTATCAACATGTATGGACTTATTCATTTTTTTCCAGTTGTTTTGTGTTGTCTTACTTCTATTTATCTCCCTTTAGCTTTCCTGGAGTAGTAGTCCCTGAAGTATTTCCTGAAGAACGAGTTTCATTTTGGTGAATTCTTTCAGCATTTGTTTATCTGGGAATGATTTTATTTCTACATCCCATTTGAAGGAAAATCTTGCTGAGTATAGTACTCTTGCCTGCAATTGCTCTTATTTCAGCATTTTAAATATTTCTTCACATTCTTTCCTTGCCTGTGTTGTTTCAGCTGAGAGATCCAATGTTAGTCTAATGGGGATAACCTTTTTTTTTTTGGAGAGATTTTTGCTATAGGGCGCATGCGCTCGTCAGACAGAGAGAGAGAGACATAGAGACAGAAAGCGAGAAATCACCCCCCAGGGGGGATGGTCACGCCACAATCCCTTCTCCTCCATTCTCCTCTCGGGATCTTGGGCACGCACGCACACGCGCCCGGCGTGAGTTTTAAGTCACCGGGTCCAGGACACGAACTGCGGTTGACTACGTGGGAGTCCAGTGACATAGCCATTACGCTAACTGCTGGTTCCCTAATGGAGATAACCTTTGTAAGAAAGGGGATTACTTGGAAATTCTCTCTCGCTACTTTTAGAATTTCATCTTTCTTTGATTCTTACCAATTTGGCTATGATATGCCTTAGAGAGGATATTCTTATATTTATTTGATGTTCTTTGTATATCCTGGATTTGGGTGTCTGCATGCCTCTCTAATTTTTTTTTTTTAAAATTTTATCTATTTATTTAATTTAGAACGTTTTCAGCTAATACATTGCAAAAGATGTTTTCTATGCCTTTAGCTGTCTCTTCTCTTTTGGGAATACCTACTATGTGGATATTCATTCAGCCATTTAATTGTGTCTAGGATTTTCTGTAATAATCCTCATTTTATATGGTTATTCTTTAATTGTTTTTGGTTGCTTGGACTAAATCAGAGGTTTGTCTTCCAGGTCAGAGATTCTAATTTCCTGTTGATATTTTCAAGAGGTTTTGACTTCCTGCATCATATTTTTTATCTCCAGTAATTTGTTTGATTCTTCTTCAGTGTGTCTATTTTTTAATTTTCTTTACTTATTTTATTTCATTATTTTTTTCTTATTTTTTTACATTTAATCACTATATTTATAACATTGATAATGAATGTTCCCTGTTATCTCAGTCAAAGAAATTATCATACACATTGTCATCAACAGATAATTTTCCATTATTTTATCTGTTGAATGTTTCTGTCTCTCTTTTTTTTTTTTTTTTTCTAAATCTCTTTACAGAGTTCCTCCTTCAAGTCATGAAAGGATTTTCCTCATCTCTTGGAATTGGTTCTCTATTTTCTCTTGCATTTCATTAAGTATTGTTAGAATGAATATTCTGAATTATTTTTCAGAAGTTTCTGCAATCTCTTGTCTTTTATCCATGGTTTATTAGGAGCTATGATCATTTGAGGGGGAGGTATTTCCTGACTTTCTACTATTTCTTGGGGCTTGTCTTTGATTTTCAGTCACCTGTTGGTATATTCATTTCTTCCTAATTCTTTGTCATATGTTTCTGTAGCTATGTGATCCTGCACTTCTCTGTGATATGTGTAAGTTCTGTGCCAATTTCCCTTCCTCTACTGTGGATGGAGTGTGGAATCCATAGTAGGAATTTTGGGTTCAAGTTTTCAGAGGGGAGTTTCTTTCTTTCTACTCTTAAGAGAGTTATGAGGAAAGAATTCCTCCAGAGTCTCCTACTTTCAGATGTTTGGTTATTGTATACCCAGACCTAACTGCTCCTAATGTGGATGAAGGTTGAGCTGACAAATAGAATGTAAGGTGACAGTCTACTTTGCATAGCGCACGTATGCTGCACTGGCAGAGAGCCCCTCTTCCCCCACAGCAGAATGGACAAGGGTCCCTACTGATAAGCTCAAGCCAAGTGGTTTGGCTTGGGCCTGCATGCTGGTCCTGAATGGGTGAGGGGCAGAATGGTGGCATCAGCAAACATGGGGCAGCAGCTCTTACCTTCTATCTCTGGGGTTCCAGAGTCTCCTTGTTGCTCCTTCTTTGTCTGAGATTGCAGGAATCAGATATTAGTTCTCGAAGGCCATAGAGCCCTTCCTCCCTTACAGCAGTCTGTGTTGGCAGGATCCTACTGATGAGCTCAAGCTGAGTGGCTTGGCTTGGGCCTGCCTGCTGGCCCTTCTGTCTCTAGGATTGCAGGGTCTCCCTATTGCTCCTTCTTTCTCTCCTATTAGAAAGTCTTCAAGGAAACTCCACATTGTTCTCCACAGTGGTTGTATTAATTTGCATTTCCACTCACAGTTTAGGAGGGTTTCCTTTTCACCAAAGCCTTGCCAACACCTAGCATTCTTTATTTTTTTAAATCTTAGCCATTCTCACTGGAGTTAAGAGCTATCTCATTGTGATTTTGATTTGCATTTCCCTTATGATAAGAGATGATGAGCGTATTTTCATATGCTTTTTGGCCATTCTTATGTCTACCTTGGAGAGTTGTCTGTTCAGCTCATTAGCCCATTTTTTGATTGTATTATTTTTTGCAGGTAAGCTGCTTGAATTCCCTGTATATTTTAGTTATCAGTCCCTTATCTTAAGTATAGTTTGCAAATAAATATATTCTCCCACTCTGAGGGTTGTCTTTTCACTCTAATTATTGTTTTTTTTTTTTTTTTTTTTTTTTTTTTTTTTTTTTTGCTGTGCTGTGCAGACACTTTTTAGTTTGACATAGTCTCGTTTGTCTATTTTAGAGATTATTGCCTGTGCTTTGGGCATCTTATTTAAGAAGTCTTTGCCTAATCTAATGTTTCCAAGAGTTTCCCTGTGTTTTCTACCAGCAGTTTTATAATTTGAGATTTTACATTCAGATCTTTGATCCATTTTGAATTGACTTCTATTAATGGTGAGAGTTAAGGTTTCAGTCTCACTTTTCTGCAGGTGGATATTCAATTTTTCCAGCACCATTTACTGAAGAGATTTTCTTCCCACTGGATTATTTTGTGCCCTTTGTCAAAAATCAGTTGACTGTATGTTTTGGAGTTTATTTCTGGGTTTTCTATTATGTTCCTTTTTTTTTTTTTTTTTTTTTTTTTTTTTTTTTTTTAGGTTTTTGCTATAAGGCACATGTGCTTGCCAGAAAGACAGAGAGACAGAGAGACAGAAAGTGAAAAATCACCCCCTGGGGAGATGGCCACACCACAATCCCTTCTTTTCCATTCTCCTCTTGGGATCTTGGGGCATACACGCACATGCCCCTGCATGAGTTTAAGCCACCAGGTCCAGGACTTGAACCGTGGTCGACTACATGGGAGTCCAGTGACATAGCCATTATGCTAACTGCTGCTCCCTCTATTGGTTTATATGCCTGTTTTTGTGCCAATACCATGCTATTTTGATTATCACAGCTTTGTAATATGTTTTAAGTTCAGGAGGTGAGAGGTGTCCTTTTTGGACAGTATTGCTTTGAAATATAGGGCCTTTTGTGATTCCAGAAAAATTCTCTGATTATTTTTTCTATTTCTGTAAAGAATCTCTCTGGTAATCTGATTGAAACTGCATTGAATTTGTAAATTAATTTGAATTGACATTTGATTATATTAATTCTTCCAATCCAGGAACATGGGATGTTTTTCCACTTTTGTGTATCATTTTAAATTTATTTTTTAAGGTTTTCTTTTTTTGTAGTTTTCCTTCTAGAGGGCTTTCACTTCTTTGGTTAGATTTATTTCTAAGTATCTTATTTCTTTTTGTAGTTATTATAAATGGGATTGCTTTCTTCAGTTCTACCTCAGTCTCTGATGCAATAGATTTTTGTATGTTGATTTTGTATCCTGCCACTTTGCTGTATTCATTTGTCAGTCCCAGAAGTCTTTTTTTTTTCTTTTGGATTTTCTATGAATATAATCATGTCATCTGTAAATAGAGATAATTTCACTTCTTTTTTTTCTTTTTTTCCTATTCAAATGTTTTTTATTTTACTTTCTTGTCTGATTGCATTGGCTAAGACTTCCAGTACAATGTTGAAAAGGAGTGGACAAAATGGGCAGCCTTGTCCTGTTCCAGTTCAGCTTTTCCCCACTCAGTATGATGTTAGTTGTGGATTTTTCATAGGTGGCTTCTATTGTGTTAAAAATGTCCCTTCTGTGCCGATTTTGCTGAGTCTTACTCATGAAGAGATGTGTATTTTATCAAAAGTTTTTTCCACATGAATTGATATGATCTTTTTTTCTTTCCTTCTGTTAATGTGATGTATTACATTTGTTGTTTTGAGTGTGTCAAAGAACCATTGCATCTCTGTAATAAAACTCTATCTCTCTGTAAAAAAACTTTCTCTTTCTCTTTTGTTTTGATGAGGTTGATGGAGGCTTCATAGAATGAATTTGGAGAGGTTTCTTTCTTTTTACTTTTAATAAATGGTCTGAGTAAAATTAGGATTAACTCTTCCTTGAAAGTTTTGTAGAATTCAGAAGTGAAGCTGTAGGGACCTGGGCTTTTCTTTTTCAGGAGACTATTTATTCAGTTATAAATTTGGTCTTTTTGTTATTGGTTCATTCAGACTTTCTGTATCTTCCTGATTTAATCTTAGCAGATTATACTGTCCAGAAATTTGTCCATCTTATCTAGGTTTTCTTGTTTATTGGTGCATAATGGCTTGTAGTATTCTCTCATGATCTTTTGTAATTCTGTTAGTCTGTTGTTATATTGCCTGATTCATTGCTGACTTTATCTGGTTTCTTTCTCTATTGTTCTTGATTAGTCTAGCTAGTGGCATGTTAATTTCACTTATCTTCTCAAAGAACCAGGTTTTGGTTTCATTTATGTTCTGTATAGTTCTCTTATTCTCTATTTCATTTATTTCTTCTCAAATCATTATTATTTATTTTCTCTTGGTATGTTTTTGAATTTTTTGTTGTTGTTTATTTCAGTTCCCTGAGATGTGTACTTAGGGCATCTATTTGTCACTCTTCTTTTTTTTATTGTGAGCACCAATCGTTATAAATTTCCCTTTTATGACTGCTTTTGCTGTGTCCCATAAGTTATGGAAGCTTCTGTGTGCATTATCATTGATTTCAATTAATCTTTTGATTTTGGTCTTAATTTTTTCACTGGTTGTGAAGTCATTCAGGAGTAGGTTGTTTAGTTTCCACATGCTTGTGCATTTTGTATTAATTCCATTGTGGACAAAAAAGATGCTGGATATAGTGTTGGTACTTTTTTTTTTTTGATACAATCAAAATGCCAATTCTACCCAAATTGATCTACATCGTTAATGCAATTCTAATCAAAATACCAGAAACATTCTTCACAGATCTAGAAAAGACAATCATAGAATTTGTCAGGAATCATGAAAGACCTCGTATTGCCAAAGTAATCCTGGGCAAGAAGAGTGGAGTGGGTGGCATATCACTCCCTGACCCCAAAATATACTATAAAGCTTGTGATAATCAAAACAGCATGGTATTGGCACAAAAACAGACAGGTGGACCAATGGAATAGAATAGAGACCCCAGAAATAACTCCCAAAACTTATAGCCAAATGATTTTTGACAAAGGATACTAGTAAATTGACAGAAAAGGATCAAATATGGATGACTTATTGCTGAGTGAAGTAAGCCAGGCTATGAAAGAAAGATATTTTATGTATCCACTTAATATATACTGACTATCTGCACCCTATGATAGAGACTGAAATATTGGAGGGCATAAAAGCAGTAAAATAGTTATGGACACTGAAGATGGTGTGGTGAGGGAAATGAGATGGGAAGAGTATAGAGAAGGATAGCATGAGAACAAATAGAGAGGCATGACATTTGTGGGACACAGAAATGGTTTATTACCTGTTGATGGTAACATGTATAGTACTCTCAACTGGACTGGTTTGAAAGGATTTCATGTTAGCTAAATTCTCTTTACAAGCCAAATGATGTATGGTGATTGAATGTTTAAAAACATAATGAGAATAAAAAACAATAATAGTCTGAAAAAAAAAAAAAAGAAAAGCTATTCGATGATGATGTGGTTAGTAATGTCTTTGTCCTGACTGATATGCATGGTAATCATGCTGGAAAAACAAATGTTTTACACTGTAAAGAAATATGTGATTAAATGTAATATAAAAATATAATAAAATTAAGGAAAATGAAAGAAGAAACATACTATTTTTTTTTAAATCTCTTGTGACTTTGCCTTATTTGTCTTAAGGCTGTGTTGTAGCCACACAACAATAATATAACACCATCATGAGCCTTAGTTTACTTATCTATGAATTGGATACTGTGGGATCCTAATGATAAGAATGTGAAAGGATTTAAAAAAAAAATCACAGCACAAATGGGAGGTAGTATGTCGGTGAAATGTCCTAGCTGAGCTTATTTTGGTGTATTTCCTGCCCAAGGTGTTTGTGATGGTAGAGGAAAGGTCTGAATTTTTTCCTTTAGCACTGTTTTCCCTTCTGGAGGCTGTTCCTAGGACCTGAGCCATAGACCTGGGGGTTGTGATCAGGGGTTTTAGGATTGCCAGCCTTAAGACTGAGCACATGTAAGCAAAGTTGAGCAATGTAGCAGTTGAACAGGAAGCAGTTGAGGTATCTTAAGGTTTGTAATATTTCCTGAAGGTTGACACTTTTCAACAGGTAGCAAATTGACAACTCTAGCCAATTCTATGACGTGTTCAACAACAAAACACATATACTGGAGGCACATCTAAGGAAGAAGTCTTAATTTCTTAAAGACTCAAGTAAGACTCACTTCTAAATCTAAGTAAAGGACTGTGTATCTGTTTTAATTGATCAAGAGTCAACGTAAACATAATTTTCTAATGCTATGGAAGCAATAGAAATGGCAATAATGAGAGCTGAGAAAGAAATCAAGAAAGCAATCCCATTTACAATAGCCACACACATACAAATGTACACCCCCCCCCCCCACATACACATCCACACCCACACAAATACCTAGGAGTAAATTTAACCAAGGAGGTGAAGAATCTTTAGAATGAAAATGATAAAACAGTGATGACAGAAATCAAAGAAGACACATACAAAAAAATGGAAATACATCCTCTGTTCATGGATAGGAAGGACCAATATTTAAAAAATGTCAATACTACCCAAAGTAATATATAAATTCAGTGGAACCTCTATCACAGTATCAATGCCATTCTTCACAAAAATAGAAAAATCAATAATCAATAATAAAATTTGATCATAGTTACAAAATATCTCATATAACCAAAGTAATCTTGTGTGAAAAGAGTAAAGTTGGAGGCATAACACTACCTGACTTCAAAATATATTACAAAGTTATAATAACCAAAAATGCATGGTACTGGTCCAAAAATAGACACGTAGACAAATGGAACAGAATAGAAGGTCCAGAAATAAAATCAAGAAGGGAACCAGCAGTTAGCGTAATGGCTATGTTGCTGGACTCCCACGTAGTCGACCGCGGTTCGCATCCTGGACCCGGTGGCTTAGAACTCACACCGGGCGCGTGTGCGTGCGTGCCCAAGATCCCAAGAGGAGAATGGAGGAGAAGGAAGATTGCGGCGTGACCATCCCCCTTGGGGGGTGATTTCTCGCTTTCTATCTCTCTGTCCCTCTCTGTCTGTCTGGCGAGCGCACGCGCCCTATAGTGAAAACCTCTCCAAAAAAAAAAAAAAAAAAAAAAAAAAAGAAATAAAGTCAAGAACATACAGCCAACTGATTTTAGACAAAGGTCGCAAAATCATTCAGTGGGGAAAAGACAGTCTCTTTAATAAATCATGCTGAGAAAATCAGATATCCACACGTAGAAGAACGAAGACTCCCTCCCCATATCTTTCACCACATGAAAATATCAACTTAAAATGGGTTAAAACTTGAATGTAAAACCAGAAACCAGGAAGTGACTAGAAGAAAATATACATACAATATGCTTTGGGACGTTAGTTAGACAAAAAATTTTAAAGCAAGATCTGAAAATCAGGGGCAATACCACCAAAGCCAAGTCTGATTACATCAAACTAAAAAGTTTCTTCACAATCAAAGCAATAAAGAGACAATCTACAGAATAGAAAGAAACATTTCCAAGCTATACAGCCAAAAAAAATTAGATTATAAAAGGAAGTCAGCTAACCACCACCATCACCACCACCACCATAATAATCCAATTTAAAAGTGGGCAGTTGAGGGTCAGCTGATGGTATGGTGGTTAAGGCAGCTGGATCCCTCATGACAATTGTGTGGTTTAAGTCTTGGGTCTGGTGGCTTGAAAAAAAATATGCCGAGTGTGTATGCATGCCCAAAGTCCCACGAGAAGAATGAAAGAAAAGGGACTACATACAGCAAGTCCATCTCTCTCTCTCTCTCACTCTTTTTTTTCCTCTCCAATGAATGTATGCATCCTATAGCATTTTTCTGAAAATGGGCAGTAGATCTTAACAGGCAGGAAATATATAAATGCCCCCCCCCCAAAAGCATATGAAAGATTGTCTGACATTGCTAATTATAAGAGAAATGTAAATCAAAGCCACAATGAGGTATCTGTCGTCTTACCCTTACCATAATGTCTATTATCAAAAAAAAAAAGAAAATCAAAGAAGAACAAGTCCTGGTCAGTGTAGAATGGGTGGGGGTTGGTGGAGAAGGGAAGAGTATAGAGAAGGCTAGCAAGAGAATAGAGAGGCATGACATTAGTGGGACACAGAAATGGTTTATTACCTGTTAATCATAACATATATAGTATTCTCAACTGGACTGATCTGAGAAGTATTTTATGTTGAGTAAATTCTTTATACAAGCCAAATGATATACAGTGATTGAATGTTTAAAAAAATAATGAGAATAAATAATAATAACCTGAAAAAATGATGAAAAGCTATTTGATGATGATGACGTGGATATTAATGTCTTTGTTTTGACTGATATGCATGGAAATCATGCTGGAAAAAGAAATGTATACACAGTAAAGATATATGTGATTCAATGTAATATAAAAAAGATCATGATAATAAAATAAAAAAAAGAACAAGTCCTGGTGAGGCTGTGGAGACAGAGGAACCTTTGTAAACTGTTGATGGAAATATAAATTAGCATAGTCACTATGGAAAACAGTATGGAGTTTCCTTAAGACACTAAAATTAGAACTATATAGTATATAATAATCACACTATACGGTAATCACACTACTAGGTGAAGAGAAAATCACTATGTTGAAGAGATACCTGCTCTTTCATGTTTATTACAGCATTCTTTGCAATAGCTTAGATAAGAATCAACCTAAATGCCTAAAAACCAATGAACAAATAAAAAAAACTAGAAACTAATGTATATGCACCACAGAATACTATTTAGCCATAGAAGGATAAATTCCTGTGATTTGAGATGAAATGGATGACCATGAAAAAAATGTTAAGTAAAATAAATCAGGCTGAAAGCCAAATACTGTATGTCCTCACTTAATAAATACCATGTGTCCCTAATAATTAGCAGAAGGCTAAAGATTCAATTGGATAAAAGTAGAGAGAATAATGATGGATACCAGAAGCTGAAAAGGGAGAGGGTAGGGAGAATGGGGAGAACTTGGCTAACATATGAGAGTGCATGTAAACAAGTGGATTGAGTAATAGAATTTACACAGTGGAGTAAACAGTATTGGTGAAAATTCCATGTGTATTTCCAAAAAACTAGTATAACGAATTTTGAATGCGTGTAATGTTGTAATTAGTATGTTTATCTCCTTGATTTGATTATTATACACTGTATATGTGCTTTGAAAAATTTCACCATATCCCACAAAGGTGTACAGTTATCATATGTAAATCAGAAATTACAATACAAGTTATTAAAAAGGGACAGAATAGAATAAAAAGTAATTTGACTGAATTTTGTAGTACTTAATTCTCTATTTCTGGGACATGTGTTGCAAATGGAAAAATATATATACAACACACACATGCAAAGGTTCTCAAAGAAAATAAAAACAAAAGCTTTGCCTCAGGGATATAAGGCTTGCTTTTGGGCTTGTTTGTTACTATGTTAAGTCCTATAAATCTTCAGATGCTACCTGAGAGTTTTTCATCTGGAGTCAAAAGTCTTAAAGAAAAAAGCAAAAACCAAAAAAGAAAGCAGGGAAAGGCCAGGTTACCTTGAACACAGACAGGCTGGCTTTTGGAAGCATGTCTGTGTGTACTTTGCCCCAGGGGCAGTTGAAGGAAAGAAGGACAGAACTCTACACTGTCCATGTAGAGATTCACAGCTGATGGAACAATGTCATCTACCTGCCATTAGGTAGTAAGGTGGCATAACCGAGTTGGCTTGAGGGCCTGGCCACATCATGTGAAAGCATGAGGGGTAAGGTGGATGCAAACAAAGGGCTGACCTTGAGAGAGTGGGATGGAAAGGAGGATGTGGTGCAGGTACCAGGCACAGCCCTGAGCTGAGTGAGGCCCTGGCTTTACCCAAGCACATCTCACACTGCGTCTTGGCTCTTAGTGGAGCCATAATTCTGGAGACCCCCATGTTGGATAAACACTTCATGCTGGATAATGCACTGTGAGAAACCTTCACTCAGTGGCTCTACACGGTCACTCAGTAGAGCTGGAGGGGAAAGTACCCAAAGGAGTTAGCATCATTGACATGCTTTTGGACTAAAGCTCTTTTGGATGCTATGGATGGATCCAAAAGAGCTTTATGGTTCCTTAGTTTATGAAGCAGAGCTGGTGGTATCTATCTGGAGGCTTGTGCAAGGGTTCTGTGAGATGTGCTTGCCAAGCTCTTAGCTCTTGATGCAGTATCTGCTGGCTTTGGTTATGACCTGGGCAGAGCCTTCACTGAAAATAAACAAACGTAGGGCCAGGCAACAGCATAGTGGTAATATTAACTGGACCCACATGGGAAAGGTTCTGGTTTGCATCCTGAGGTCTCCCTGAGCACACCAGATGTGAGTGTGCCCATAATCCAGGCCAGCCAAGACTGAGGGTGGATCACATTGTTAAGACCTTGTTTCAAGAGGCCTTATGTCTATCTGGCTTTGTTTCTTTCTTTCATGAGAGAAGTAAGTGAAAATACTTTTTTCTTTTTTTAAGTGAAAAAAATAGAAAAACTCACGCTAGGAAAGGTAACAATACCGTTGATAATTATTCTTTCATTCATGTCAGAAATGAAAGCCTGGGGGCTGTGTTATAATAATTCTGGAGAGCATAAACTATTCTTTGGAAGATCACATGGGCCAGAGGCTCCACACTCAGAGAATGTATAGGGGAGGAATAGGGCTGGCTTAGTATTCATGGAAACAGAGAGAGTCTGGGGTGAGGGGCTTCAGCCTTCAGAGATGCACCAACTCCTCTCCGCTATAGCCTTCTCCACCTACTGCCTGGCATCCACCATTCTTGCCCTGCTCTATGCCATGAACAGTGTAAAGCACCAGTTGGAGTAAATAGCCCAGTGTGTGCATTCAAGAACTGGATGGTGATCTCATCACTGTCAAAACAATCATTCTGAATTACAGAAAAGAGAAAAAGCTTTACTAGTATGAGGTCACATATCCAGTGACTGGCTAGACTAAGTCCAGGTCATCTGACTTGAAGCCTAATTCCCACGAAATACTTTCTTTAGAAAATTACTCCTAATTAAAACAACAGGAGGCCTCAGAATCTTAAATCTTAGTGTCAGAGCAGGTTTTGATGAAATGTCCTTGTAATCGTTTCTCTTGGGAATGGCTCCTTAGTAGTGGATTTCAAGTTCTGGGTCTCAACGGGCAGGTAGAGGGTGTTGGGGATAGTGATGGAAGAGACCCTGGTTTGGTTGAGGGGGCATGTTTTCTATGGTAGTGGTAGAAGGAGGGTCAGGAAGACTGGATTCAGTTGTTTTTCTTCCTATTGCTCCTGGGCATGAATCCTTGACAGATTAAGAGCTGAGAGACACCGTGGAGCCAGTTGTTTGCAGATGACTATAGGCCAATGAGCTGATTTTTTGAGGTCCTATAACTGTACTATCTTTCAACTACAAAAGTGTTTGAAGATCATTGATTTGTATTGGTGAGAGTGCATATAGAATCCCAATGGCTGTTTGGTAGAAGTTACCATGTGTAGGTAATGTAAATACTATTTCCTTTTGGGAACCAGCAGTTAGCGTAATGGCTATGTCGCTGGACTCCCACGTAGTCGACCGCGGTTCGCATCCCAGACCCGGTGGCTTAAAACTCACGCCGGGCGCGTGTGCATTCGTGCCCAAGATCCCAAGAGGAGAATGGAGGAGAAGGGATTGCGGCGTGACCATCCCCTCTGGGGGGTGATTTCTCGCTTTCTGTCTCTATGTCTCTCTCTGTCTGTCTGGCGAGCGCACGCACCCTATAGAGAAAACCTCTCAAAAAAAAAATTATTTCCTTTTTTTTTTTTTTTGCCATAAGGTGTGTGCACTCATCAGAGAGAGAAAGAGAGAGACAATGAGAGGTTAAGTGAGAAATTTTCCCCAGGGAGGATGGCCATGCTACAGTCCCTTCTCCTCCTGGAATTCTGGGCATACACATATGCTCAGTGTGATTTTCAAGCCACTAGGTCTGGAGCTCAAACTGCGGTCAGCCATGTGAGAGCCCAATGCCTCAACCACCATGCTACCTGCTGGCATCCTCCCTCTTTTGATTCTTAGAATAACAATATGCATAGTGGTAGGCTGGCTAACCAATGCTTCAGAAAAAAAAAAAATTCCTGATTTGTAGTGTTTGCCAATTTTCATGGTGTAAATGCTCCCACCACTGCTGATTTTAAGCATGTCACTAATGTAATGCCAGTTCACAAAAATTCTGAATATTTAGCCATCTACTCTTATGAGCTGCAGGAACTGGCTCCAACACATATGAGGTAAGGGATTTTATAGACATAGGAGGTAAATATTAGAGATTTTATAGGCAAGGAAAGGCATAGAGGAAAGACTTAGAGACTTAGAGAAAAGGCTAGGAGACTTAAGGCTTATACTCATGTAGTTACAAAAACCAATCCCCTATCTAACCTCTAATACCCTGTCCTTGAAGTTCTCTTCTTGACTGGCTCAGGGTCACCATGTGAATCTCAGCCCTATGAGAGAATTCAGTGTTCAAGACTGGAGAGGAGAATATCTCGGTTCAGCTTCTCTCCATTCACTGTCTCCTGATAGTGCCTCTTTCTCCCCAAAGGGAAGAATATACTTTAAATTTATTAATTTATTTATTAAGAGAGAGAGAAAGAGAGAGGAAGAGAGAACACCCCCAGCAGGTATTAATGCCATGATCCAATCCCAGCCTCGGCCAGTCTGGATCATGGAACTTGGAGGGAAGAATGCTACCAAGAAGAGTTAAAATGCTGCCTCTCTATTCCTGTAGCACCCTTGCTCCTGTCACCCTAACCTTGAATATGTTCTTGCAACACTCTCCACTTGGAACTTTCTCTTCTCTATGCTGGTGAGCTTGTGGTTCAATCTGTCTGGGATGCTCATACCTGGAGATTGTCACATCTTGCTTCTCCTTATCCTTTAGGATTCCTGTTCCTTTAGAACGTCTTTGCAGATCATCCCATCTAAGTATCTCTCCTGTCTCCACCACAGTACACCCTTTTCCCTTCCTTCCTGGCATTTGTATCACCCTGGAACCATTTTATCTACATGTCCACTATGTGTTTACAAGACCAACCATGTTGTGATGGTTTAAAAATATCTCTGTAGTTTTGTGACACTACTTGATCAAGACAGAGCCTAATTCCTCTGTGGTGTATGTGAGTGTGTGGTGCCTATTTTTGCACACACACTTGCACATACACACATGCTTACTGTGCTGAACTTTTACATGTTATCCCCATGTCTGATGAAGTCCAATGAGGAGGGCAGGGAAGTACATCTGAGACAATCTAATTAAAAGTAGAAGAGTTAAGACAGTTTGGAGCCAGCCAGGAATCTTTGAGCTCTAGAGGGCAGAGATATTTGTATTTTGCTGAATTGTCTCAAGTGTTCCGCAGGATTTGACCTGTGGTTGAGTTCTTTATCAGGTAAGACATCAGACATATTCTTCTTCCTTTTTTGTTTTTTGTTTTTGCTCTGGAGAGGTTTTTAGCTATAGGGTGCGTACACTCACCAGAGAGACAGAAAGTGAGAAATCACCCCCTCGGGGGATGGCTACACTGCAATCCTTTCTCCTTCATTCTCCTCTTGGGATCTTGGGAATACATGCACACGTGCCTGGCGTGAGTTTAAGCCACTGGGTCCGAGACTTGAACTGCGGTTGACTATAGCCATTACGCTAACTGCCAGTCTCAGACATCCTCTTCCTTTATCATATGAAGACTGATCAGATCCATATGAACTCTCTCCTTCTCCCCGAGTGAGGAGAGAGTGGGTGGGAGGATAACTTGACCTCCACAGCTGCCTTAAGTGACTTCACAGTGGCTGTAAGCCCGGAGTACCCAGAACCTATTCATAGATAGAACTCTTGAAGATCCTCCCCTTTCTCTGGACTGGACTGGACTCTCCAGAATTTTATTCTGTCAGTGCTGGTGGCAGATGGGCATCACACTCTTTGTACTACATCATTGCCCACATGAAGAAGCCCTGCTACTCCCCTCCCCTCTAAGTGCATAGTCCAATCTGCCCAAGGCCCCACAGAAAGAGCTAAGTAGCCCATGAAAGCTGAGGAGAGAATGAAAATCTCATCCAATGTGGCTTATGGTTTTCCCAGGGGTCTGGCGTGGCTTGGGGACTTTGGTGTTCCTGACTGAGCATCCTGCATAGATGGCCCCATCCAGGGCCATGCTTCTAGGGTCCTTTTTGGCAGACTGGGAGGACAACTCATAAATGAGTTACAGCCCTCTGGAATTATGGGATATAGATGAACAGGTGAAAGGCCCAAGGCATTAGAAATTAAACAGACTAAGAATCCCACTGGCCATAGGGTCTGGAATCCTTGATTGATGAGAGTCCTGGTGATGGTCTGACTGGGCTGGGGCCACAGGGAAGAAACCAGGCCCTGGCCACAGCAGGAACAGTCCTTCCTGTAGTTTCTCCAGAAGCAAAGCCCATTTTTCTTGTAGGTGTCCTGAATAAGAGACCACACAGAACGCCTTGAGATCAACTTTCATGTGTTGCCAGTGCCCACGACTCCATGTGCCTAATGATGACATCTCAGAGGGCTTGCTGCAAAGATGATGGCTGGTCCCCTGTGAAGACCAGACTGTGCAGTGACCTATCTAGCTGAGCTTTATGATTAGTACTGATCAGCTGTGGCTCCCAGCATGTGTGCACATAAAGATCCTCTGGGGGAGGTTTTAAAAATTCCAGAGCCCCAGCTCCACTCCAAGCCAATAAACAAAACCCTAGCCTCTAGGGGTGGGGCTCAGCGTGGGCCTGCCTGCAAAACTCCCCAGCTGTTGCTAATGGGCAGCCGGGGGTGAGAACCAGTGACTGAGAATAATGACGTTCAAATCTCATTTCAGCAGGGGAACTCTTTCTTCAAACAGAATGCACTGGGGGAATAAATACTGGCAGATGAAAATAGGGCTGTTCTAAATGATGACGTGCCACCTCCTGTAACTGCCAGTGCTTCTGAGAAGCCCATGGAAAAACCACTGATTTGCAGTGTCTGATGATGGATATGAATCACACGAAGAGGAAAAAGTTTCTGGGAGAGCATGCGGCAGGCTGTCACTCACCCTGCCCTCCACCTGTGCTGCTCCCACCCTGTCACTGGCTGGAAACCTGTCTGTAGTAGGGGCCTACAGACCCCTTCTCCGGGCCTTCCTGGACTTGAATAGAAGGGTGGAATTTGAAGGGGGGGTGTGATTTCACTGTTTATTTGATAAGGAGGTGACTTCTTGAATGAAAGGGACAAGGCTGTTCCTTCCTCTTTCATCTTCATTCTTCATTTCTCATTGCTAATCTCACAAGATCACAGAACCTGGCCATCCCTTCCTGCTTTGTGTGCTTGGGCAGAGCAGCAGGAGGTGGTTCTGTGTGTCATGAGGTCCTCATTTGGCCTTTTTGGGAGCTTCTCTGCTCACTGGAAGAGGAAGGACTAAGGGGGCCAGCTCTCACTTTATTATACCTAGGTCCCCTTCTTGAGGGGTGCGGTGAAGCCCAAGATATTGCATAGCCCCCTGACCCAGGCCCCCTATTGGAGGACGTTGTATATGGGAGGCACTCCTGGACAAAGGGCACTGGGCACTGCTGTGCTGTCACTGCTGCCTGTGTCTGGAAAGTTTCCTGGCCAGCACCCACAAGCCCTCTGTGTTTCAGGAGACCTGACTCCTTCATTTTATATCAGCCCCGCCCCCATGCCACCCTTCATCAGAAGCCAAACTCCTTAAGAGGAGAGTCTGTTCCCAGGATGATAATCACCCCTGGCAGCCTCCCTGCAGCTCCCAGATCTGGCCACGGGAGTGGCAGAGGCATGTAAAGAAGCAGCTGGTTGAAATTTAGGAGCTCAAGGGTACCTAGATCTTCTCTGCCCTGTACACATTACCTTTAAAGATGGAAGCCTGATTCACAGGGACCCTTGGAGATCTATTCTACAAGCTCCTCAGAAAGCTGTGATCTTCATGCCAAGGTGGAGAGAGGACAGGAGACTCATGGATTGGGCGCTCTCAGAGCACTTGTGTTTTAGACCTGTCTATACTGTCTACCCCATACACAAGCAGAGGCAAACTGAGCCTTTTTCCAGAACAGCCTACCAGGCAAACAACCCTAAAATGTGTGGATATTAATTCTCAGAGCTAACACCCAAGCCATCCCCAGGGTCTTGACACATCCTGAATGGAGAGTCTGGCCTCTGCCTAAGGCCATCTGGAATCCACAGGACCTTGGGCTTGGTGGTTAAGCACTAAAGCTCACTGCTTTAGGCCATCTACCTGGAGACATTTATAGTCAAAGTGCCAAGGTTAGGTCTCTGTTGGGGCCTGCCCACTGAGGCTATCTGCACAGGGCCAGCAGGATGTCCACACAATGCACAGGAATCACCAGCCCCTCAGTTAAGCCATTCCCAATTCTGCTGTCTTGAAAAAGGAGACCACTTCCTTCTTGAAAAATGAAGAGTTTGCCTTGGGAAGGGGTTTTCTGGTGGCTAGACATTGATATGGTCTCCTCCAGGGGACTAGCAGGTTGCCATAAACCCTACAGATGGAAGAGGATTTTCTTTTATACACCAAGCTTGGAAAGGCGAGTAGACTCCAAGCTCACCCTCATAAGATGCTGGGTTTTAGTCTTCTCTGGCTTCGTGAGTGGCTAGGAAAACTGTTTCTGTGGCTGGGATGAACCAGCCCACATGTTACAAGTCCTCCCTTCTCCCACATAGGTGGGGTACACATCAAAGCCCACATGGTCATATCCTCCCACAGATCCTCCAGGGCAACATGGACAAGGGTAGAGGGAGGGCCTAAATTTGATTCCAAACTTCTGGCAAAATGATTATTTTTCTGTGAGTTGCTGAATTAAAGCCTCTCTTAGCAGATATGACAATGGAGCTTTCTCATGGACTTTCTGAAACCATCTCCTTCTCATAACCCCCTTTGTTATTTGTGATGATATATTTGAGAAATTAGTGACAACTGCTCTTCCCGGTGGAGGGGCCAGGGCCATGATTATAAGGCTCACGTTGATTTCTGGTATTTGGACAGTACCTTCCCTAATGGGAAGTATTCAATGAATGTATTTTAAATAAATGAGTTGTCTCTGCTGTCTGTTACCCACGTGCTTAGCTGAAAACTTTGTTATATTCAAGGGTTATGTGTGTCTAGAAGTAGAACCAAGTCTCTGATCAACAGGGTGGGTTATTATAACACATGTATGTTTAAAATGAAATGAATCATAAGCCAAATGCCACATCTGGACTCTGACAGTCGATATTACCCCTGTTTTTTGGATTATAGTGAGTGATACTGAGGGTATTGCAAAAGGTATCTTGTCATGGAAATGGGTAGAGAAGGTGTTGGTTTGAAGAGCCTTTCTTCTTCACAAGTAATAGGTTAGGAAAATGGAAATGTGTGAGCCATTAGCAGAGAATTTGGGAACCATGACAGATGAAGGAGGGGGCAAATCGAGAGAGAGATTTTAGTCTGGAATGATCAGAAGGAAAACTCAAAGGCATTTGTTATGTTTTGATAGTACTATCCAAAATAAGCTTCCAGGCACTCTGCATCCAGTTCTGTTTTTAAGAGTGCAGGTGTTCTTGGTCATCCTGACTTGTAATGCTTTGGAAGTGCCTGTAGAACATGCCTTCACTGAGGAGAATGGTCAAGGGGGAAGCAAGTCATGCAAGGACATCAGAAGCTCTACTCCAAGGTGGAGGTCAAGAGACACCAGAGATAATTCATTCTCAAGGGGAATCTTTTCCTGGGGTAGAAGCAGTGGTATGCTGGAAACAGCTTAGGACGTGTGTGCTCGCCAGAAAGACCGAGAGAGATAGAGAGACAGAAAGCAAGAAATCACCTCCAGGGGGATGGCCATGCCACAATCCCTTCTCCTCCATGCTCCTCTTGGGATCTTGGGCATGCATGCACATGCACCCAGTGTGAGTTTAAACCACCAGATCCAGGACTTGAACCACGGTCGATTACATGGGAGTCCAGCGACATAGCCATTATGGCAACTGCAGGTCCCTGGAAACAGCTGTTCTAGCTTGCCAGAGTAGGTTGTGACATTTTCAAGAATTTTATGAGCTGGTTGTTAAACACAGCCATTGTTAAATATTCTGAGGATGGACATTAAGGAGAAAAATAGACAGGCAAGGCATTTATGGGACAAATAAATGGATTATTATCTATTGAAGATAACTTTCTAGTATGGTGAACTGGACTGGTGAGAAATGTACACATGTTGGAATATTCACTTTGTAAGCTAAGTAATGTGATTGAATGTGTAAAAGAAATAGAAATACCCCCCAAACAAAAACAAAACAATTAAATTATGTACACTTACAATATTAAAAACAGAGGCAATTGATATTGAAAACTTATCATCTTCTCAATTACTTGCTATATTTTACTGCATCTGTATTCTTAAGCTCATTGCTATCTATTGTATCAACATGGTACACATCTCTTCCCAATTTCGTGTTTGTGTAACATTGCTTTGATAGCTGGAAATGGACCATGGTATACAAGGCAGATTGTCAGACACAACCAGTCAAGGTTTGTTTTGTTTTGTTGATTGACAAGATCTGTGATGCTGAATTTGGGGGATTTTGCTGCCAGGGGACATTGACATTGACTAGAAGCACTTTTGATGGTTCCTAAAAGATAGGACAGTGATGCTACTGGCATGTCGTAGTCAGAGATCAGGAATGATGTTGAACATTTTACAACACACAGAACAATTCCCTTCTGCACCCCAAAACAAAGAATTATCTAATTCTCTGGAGCAAGATGTCCACTACTTACTCAATAGTGATGAAGTTGAGAAATCCTGTCCTAGATTCAAGGGAGTGATGGGGTAATTGTTAATAATGTAAAATTAATTCAAGAGTGAGTCAGGTCTGTATCTATTAGGTTGTGAATACCACACACACACACACACACACACACACACACACACACACAAACTGAGAAAGTATGTTTCTACTTGAAAACTTATATTCAATTCAGCAAAGAAGTTGTGCAAGTAGTCAATGAATGAGTAAGGTTCTGACACACATCTTCCTCTTATTTGTTTCACTAAATGGAAGTATCAACCAACATTCACACTGGGTCTAAACTTATTTATCAATTACAACCATAGGATGGCTGCAGGAGCAAGACTTCCATAAAAGTCAACAAATATATTTTGTAAGAATCAAATGGCTATGTGGAATTTACAATGAAATAATTATATATATGATTATTATAAATTGCATCATCTTTTAGACCAGTAAAATTTGTGCATTTGAGTGCATTATTTTTCCTGAAGAGCCTATTGACATTTACCAGCACATCACTAGCTAGAAGCTGCAAAATTACTTAATTTTAAGTGTAATGTTCTCATTCTGCATTCTGTGCAATATATTTGTTATTTATATATACAGAAAGCACAGTATAGTTCTAGACAGCTGTTTTCTGTGAGGGATGGGTAGGGGTAAATATTAAATACATGTACAGGTTGGTTCTGTGGGTGGGTAGAGTGGGATGCCTCTGTCTGCCACCCCCTTAATATCTAATCCCGGGACTTCCTCCCAGTGTTGGACATGGGCCCTTCTGGAGACAAGTGGGTTGTCTAAAAAAGAATGGGTGCAGGGACAGAAGGGAAGAGGGTGGGTAACAGTAACTACTTAGTGTTTTGGCAGGATTCTGATCCTTCATTTAATCTATTAGATCCCATCATAGTCCATCTGGAGCTGCACTCAGAAGAAATGGCCAACAGGCCCAGTAAACTTTGATAGCAGGAGTAGAATGGGAAAATCGGTTATTTTAAGTCAATGTGGAGCATTCTGATGTGCTCTGGGCAGGAAGCCATCAAAGGTGCACATGGCACTGAGGGAACTGGCTGAAGGCTCGCAAAGTAAAGGAAGAGGCAAATTTGCCTGCTTTTCAATGCAGCAAAGAAGAAGGATAAAGGACGAGCTGTAATTCATGGGATGTAATTCTCCAGAAGCTAATTGTGATATTTTTGGGGTCTCTCCAACCCCAAAATATCACATCTTAGTGCTGGGCACTCTGAATGTGAGATAAGAATCATAGTTTTTTAGTCTTTTTTTTTTAATTTCTAGAATGCACATGCATTCACCAGAGAGACAAAGAGACAGAGCCAGAGAGAGAGAGGGAGAGGAAGAAGGCATTCCCTGATGGCACAGAGTCACACCACAATCCTTTGTCCTTCATTACTCCATCCTGTTGAGGTTTGGGACATGCACACACATGCAGTAGGTATTTTTCAAGCCACCAAGGCAGAGGACCCAGCCTAAAGGATCAGCATCATTCTGAATCACATATCTGATAGCTTTAAGATCTAGGGACTATAAGGGAATGGAGTAGATGAAAGAGGATGGGTAGAAGGGACAAAAGGAAGAAACATTTAACAGAGAAAAGAATGCAAAATTCTCTGTTGAAAATAATGACATTTGGTAATATCCTTGACTTGAACATCATGTATTAAGCACATATGCTGAAAATCCATGTTTGCACTATTGAGATATACAATGACAGAATCTAAATTAAAAACAAACAAAGAACTGAGGAATATACATCTTCATCACCATGAGAAAGATGAGATTTGGAGGAATCTCAGTTGCACATGATTTTAGAAAATTCTTAAGCATATCACAATCTGTGTTCATAGCCTGGCTGTCAGATCTATGAGTGACAATGCAGGATGGGTAGGAAAGTACAAAAGATGGTAGAATTGTGGTATTTAAAATCTGCATGGGACTCTAGAACCTTCTAGTTCACAAAGGAGGAAGCAATCAAGCACTTAAGGAACTTTTCCCAGGGAAGAGATTGAGACACAGTAGGGAATAGCGCTTCTGAACCTGATCTTTCCACTTCCTAGTTATGAGGGAGATGGGGAGAAGGCAGGCAAGTCAGGAACCCTGGGAGAGATGGAGGTCAAAACATTTGTTTTCCCTCTCCCTCCAAAAATCTTGATGTTGCCTTTTTAAAATTCTGAGATGAGAATTTAAATTCAATTTTCTTGTTTCCATTGAAAGGTGGATTGATTAGGTTTCAGCTTGAACCACTGTTTGTATTTTATACACCAAAGCTTGGAAAATGATCTGTACTTACAGGGAGACACAGAAATCTGGAGGTCTGGGAAATCATATGTGAGAATTGAAAACCTTTTTAGACGTGTGGGCATTTATGCAAATTATATTTCCAAGGGACTTGGGGAAAATTTTTAAATTAAAATACTGTAGGTGGCTGTGTATGGATTTTTTTTTTTTTAATTTTCAAGTGTCGGTATGAGTCATCTTGAGTTGTCTGACTTTTTCTTCTCAGCCATATGTCAGCCTATTTGTCTTTCCTGAGCTGCTTGGTTAACTGAGTTTCTGAGACCTCTTCATGTAGGTCACTGTGACATGCCAGGACATCTACTGTGTCATATGGTGATCAGAAACATCTAGAATATGTATGGGGATATATGCTTTTATTTTGGCTTTTGAGATTTCACATTAATAATAACACAATAGAACGATATTGAAGGTAGTTCAGGGATGGCTTCATTTGCATCTCTAAAATTTCTGCCTGTACCTTCTTCTTAATAAATTATTTGGCTAAAGGAAAAAGTGAGGAGGAAGAAAAGAGAAAAAAATGAGCAAACCCAATACAGCTAGCTATTAAGTATACAAGATGGAGGATGACAATGGAGTGACGTGATACATCTATTCACAAACCTCTCAATTTTCCCTGCTGTCTTCTAAGAGGTGGGAACAGATCTTTATTATGTTCCAGAGGCATTGTGTTATGGGGTTAGTCACACTTGGTTTACTTAATATACACACACTCTTAGATGCAGTTATTGTCACCAATAAGTACAAGAGACGATAGGCAAAACACAATTGAAGGGAAGGGGCCATTTATCTTTTGAATTTTGGATACATGTTTTTGTGGGGTTGCCACCTATTTGGTAAATCTATATCTCAGGTGAGAGTTTATCTATTTGCATGTGTCTTGTGTAGGGGAACTACTAGTCCTGGTGAATCAGTCTGTAGAATTCCAACCTAGGAAGTAATTTTAGACATTACATACATGGTAACTGATTTTACTTCATTCTTGTTAGAGGTATTGATCAGTTCTCCCACCCATGCACTCACCTCCTTGGCACAGTCAATGCAGTTATTCCCTCTCTGGGAACCTGAGTCATTAGGCCACAAAATAGGGTACAATGTTTGGGCTGTTCCAAAGCCATACCAGTGTGAGTGGGTCAACTAATAGACAGGTGATAGGGTCCTAAAGAACATAGGACAATGTTGGGTGGAATCAGAGCAGTCGGCTGTGGTTAAGCTGCACTGATACTGTGCCAGTGAGCACAGGTCATTTTCCTAAGAGCTCATGTGATGTTAGAGATAAAACTGAACTCTTTACTCCTAAAAATGTAAGATCTGGGGCAAAGTGTGGCTAATGTGTTTCTGTTAGCCTCAGTGTCCACCATGTTCAAATATACCGCCTTTACAGTGTCATAGAACTACAGATTTTCTTAGCTCAGAATGACTTAAGACCTAGTTTGATCCTATAGCCTTCATTTGTTGTTGTTGTAGCAGAACATTTACTTTAAATACAATTTTACACTCAACATGTGTAATAGATAAAAGCTAAGTGGCTCTGAATGAAATGGTAGCCAGAGTCCAGAGCCTAATATCTTATCTTTCCCTTTCTCCCTCCACACTTTTGGGAAATCACAGAGTTCCAAGGACCCATGTGAGATAACTATTGCAAGTTAGAAATTGACTGGGAAGAAATGGGATTCTGAAAATTAGGATGGGAGCTGCTATGATTTGAATGTGTCATCTTCTCGCCAATTCAAGTGTTGAAACTTAATGGCCAATGTGATCATATTAAGAGGTGGAACTTTTAAGGTGTGTTTAGATTGAGAGAGCTCCTCCCATTGTGAATGGGATTAAGGCTCTTATAAAATAGGCTTCAGGGACCAGCAGTTAGCATAATGGCTATGTCACTGGACTCCCATGTAGTCGACCGCGGTTCGCGTCCCGGACTGGGTGGCTTAAAACTCATGCCGGGCGCGTGTGCGTGCGTGCCCAAGATCCTGAGAGAATGGAGGAGAAGGGATCACAGCATGGTCATCCCCCCTGGGGGGTGATTTCTTGCTTTCTGTCTCTCTGTCTCTCTCCGTCTGTCTGGCGAGCACACACGCCCTATAGCAAAAACCTCTAAAAAAAATAGGCTTCACACAGTGCAGTGTTTGATTCTCTTTCTTTCATCCTCTGCCTCTGTCCTCTGAGGACAGTGTTCCTCTCCAGAGAAACTATCTTAGAAGACTATAGCAGCCCTCACAAGATATGAAACCCGCCAGTGCCTTGGTCATGGTCTTCCCAATCTTTATAACTGAGAAAACAAATTTCTTTTTCTTTTTCTTTTTCTTTTTCTTTTTCTTTTCTTTTCTTTTCTTTTCTTTTCTTTTCTTTTCTTTTCTTTTCTTTTCTTTTCTTTTCTTTCTTTTCTTTTCTTTTCTTTTCTTTTCTTTTCTTTTCTTTTCTTTTCTTTTCTTTTCTTTTCTTTTCTTTTCTTCTTCCCTTCCCTTCCCTTCCCTTCCCTTCCCTTCCCTTCCCTTCCCTTCCCTTCTCCTTTTCTTCCTTTCCTTTCCTTTCCTTTCCTTTCCTTTCCTTTCCTTTCCTTTCCTTTCCTTTCCTTCTCTAATAAATTATTCAATATTAGGAGTTTACTTATAGCAGCATAAATGGATGGAGACAGACACATTTGGCAGATCCTTATGAAGCAGCATTTTCATCCTGTCTGTGGAGGTTTACCTCTAAGGTATCTGCCCTGCAAGACACTGCTTATTCTCCTCAGGACTTATCTTGCCACTTTTAGACATATAGCTAGACTTAACAGGACCCAAAGGGTGAGCTGTACAGTGTGACCTATGGGGAGGTATTCTACAGTCCAAAAATATTGCATGATGTTCCCAATCTATAGAGATAGAAATCTTGGGAATATGTGTGGGAATGAATTTTGAAGCATATAGTTTGTTTGTTTTTAAATGGAAAAAAAATACAGTAGGGGGACCAGCAGTTGGCATAATGGCTATGTGACTGGACTCCCATGTAGTTGACCACAGTTCAAGTCCCAGACCCGGTGGCTTAAAATCACGCTGGGCGCATCTGTGTGTGTGCCCACAATCCTGAGAGAAGAATGGAGGAGAAGGAATTGTGGCATGGCCAACCCCCTTGGGGGGTGATTTCTCTCTTTTTGTCTCTCGGTCTCTCTGTATCTCTCTTTCTGGTGAGCACATGTGCCCTATAGCAAAAACCTCTCCAAAAATACAGTAGGATCAGGTAGAATTTATTGATATAGACCTACTATGCAGAAATTCTGTATTCCATATTTTGTCTTGAGTTAAAAAGGGCTCTAAAAGTTTGTTTGATTCAAACATGGACCCAGAGGTGGTTCACACTCGATGAAGTGAAAAATGTTAGAACTGTCTCTATGCTGTGGAGGAAGGTATCCAAAGGCTTAGGGAGATTGGAATGGTAGAATGGAATTAGCATGTAAGACCTGCTTATCCACACAGAAGGGTCCAGAGGACATATCTTTCACCAAGAGTGTGAGAAACTAATTTTCAAGGGAAACCCCAACATCGTGAGCTCTGTGGTTGCTCTTGTCTGTAGGTCAGAATTTACAGTGGAAACTGCTACTATTGAACTGGGATCTCTCCATGCAGTGAGGCTAATTGGATCCCTTGGTGGCAGGGGCCAAGTAGGCACAGTTACAGTAATGGACAGTGGGTCCAAAGCAGTCATCATTATAGTCTCACTCATCAAGACCTATGGCATTAGCTAGTTGTTCACAGTATCTTTAGAAAAGACTCTGATGAGCAATCTACAAAATTTTTACTTAATCTGTACAAGTGGGAGAGCTCTACATCTTGTGAACAGAAGTCTAACTTGACTCACTAAACAGAGATGTCCTCTCAATCAATTCCCATGCCTGGGCCAATTTATAGACCTGGGGCCTATTGAATAAAGGGGAATCCAGGTTCACTTTGGAAAGAGCTCTACTACAATGCTAAAATTTGATACTGTGAATCTTTCTCCCAGTCTTCCCCAGAAGGAAGAAGATCCTTCTTTCATAAGGATATGCCAAATATGCCTGTCTTCACAGCCATTTGCCAGTTTTATTATGCATTGGAAAAAATGAAATAATCAGACATTTTGAGGTTTATTGAGGTTTATAGACACTTGTTCTGAACTGACACTAATCTGGAAGAACCAGGACATTACATTGGATTGCAATTCAGAATAGGAGCTTATTTAACATTTTTTTATATTTCATTTAATCACATATGTCTTTACAGTGTATAACATTTCTTTTTCCAGCATGATTACTATGCATATTAGTCAAGACAAAGAAACTACTATCCATGTCATCATCATCAAATAGCTTTTCATTTTCTACAGATTATTATTATTTATTCTCATTTTTTAAACATTCAATCACTATACATCTTTGACTTGTAAAGAAAATTTACCTAGCATGAAATACTTCTCATACCAGTCCAGTTGAGAATGCTATACATGTTATCATCAACAGATAATAAACCAAAAGTCATGCCTATTTCTTCTAGTGCTATCCTCTAAATTCTTCCCATCTCCCTCCTCCCACACCCCCATTCCACACTGTGTCCATAACTAGTTTAACTGTCAGAATAGGAGCTCATGAAGGTCAGATAATGAAGTTTTAACTTTGGTCTATCTCACAGTGGGCCCAGTGATTTTTGATCCCATTCCTTGTTTATACCCCTAGTTCTGGAAGGAGTAATTGGAATAGACATTCTCAGGAATTAACAGAATGTACATATTGGTTCCCTGACCTATGGAGTGAGGGAATATTATGGTAGAAGCCACAAGAATTGTCTCTAACTACAAAGAAAGTAAACCAAAGTAATATTCCATTTCTGTAGAGATGCATAGTTTTGTTGCACCATCAAGGATTTTAAAGATGTAATGATGACAATTCCCACCACCCATTCAAGTTGCCAATTTGGCCTATCCAGAGACAGATGGATCCTGGAGAATGACAGTGGATTATCATAAGCTCAATCAGATGGTGATTGCAATTGCAGCTGCTGTTTTAGGTATGGCTTCATTGCTTGAGCAGAGTAACACATTCCCTTATTACTGGTATGCAGTTATTGAGCTGAAAAATGTTCTTTTATCTCTCTCTGATAATAAAGACCACTGTAAGCAGTTTGCTACCAACTAGCAAGACCATCAATACAACCTAATTGTCTTACCTCAGGGATAGATAAGCTTTCCAGTCCAATGTCATAATATAGTCTGCAGGACCTTGACCACTCATCCCTTCCAGAGGAAGTCATGCTGGTTTATTAAACTGATTTATGTTGATTTGACCCAGTGAGAAAGAATAAATAGCAAGTACTCTAGACTTTGTGTGATAGAGGGTGGAAAAAAAATCCCACAGAAAAGTTTAGAAGACTTATACCTCAATGAAATTCTAGCAGTCCAGTGGTGCGGGGTATGTTGAGATCTTTCTTCTAAGATGAAACATAAGTTGTTGCAATGACCCTTCCTATGACCAAAAAGGAGTCACAATACTTAATGTGCTTCTTTAGATTCTGGAGACAAGATATTCCTCATCTCAAGTGTGTTACTCATGGTCACTTACTGAGCGCCCTTAAGAGCTGTTAGTTTGGAGTGAGGGCCTACTAGACCAAGTGAAGACTTCGCAGTAGGTCCAGGCTCTATGAAAACTTCTCTGTCACTTGAGCTATATGATCCAACAGATTTGATCATGATAGAAGTGGCAGTGGCAGAGACACTGTTTAAAGTAATTGGCAGGCTTATATATTCAATAGTTGAACCACAGTGTAGTCCTTTACCATTTTTGCAGCAAAGCTAGGCCATTATCTGTGGATAACTACTTTACTTTTGAAAAAAGCTTTCAGCCTGCTACTGGGCCTCCATATTACCTACAAACTTAGGGATCTACTGTGGACTGGGTAGTAGCTAATCCATAAGCCAGAAAGTTGGGCATGTACAGCAGAACTCCATCATCATATGGCGATGGTATATATGAGATGAGTATATATGAGAGTGGTATAAACTATAAACCATGCACTTGATTGTTCATTTTGTTTGGAATTAAAAATGACCTGGGGTATGAGGTTATGCAAATTTATGGGCTGTTGCCAATACTGTAGCTGGATAGACAGAGGCTTGGAAGAAATAATCAGTGATAGGGAGGCCTGGTAAGAGGTATGTGGATAGATTTCTTTAAATGGGTAAACAGTGTGAAGATTTATGTCCCATGTGAATACTGACCAAAAGGTGGCCTCAGCAGAGAAAAATTTTTAATAATCTAGTAGAAAGGATGACCTGTCCTGTAGATATTTTTCATAGCTTCTTTCCCCAGCCACTCTTATCATTGCATAATGAGCTCATGAACAAATAGCCATGGTGGTGGGGACAGAGGTTCAGGCTCAGCAACTTGGACTTCCACTTGCCACAGCCACTGATAAATGTCTAGTGTGGAAACAGCATATTGGGCCAGTGCCAACTCCTTAATATAGCACCATTCCACAAGGGTGATTTGCCAGCTACCTGGTGGCGGAGTGATTACTTTGGACTACTTCCATCATGGAAGGGGCAACATTTTATTTTTACATGAATAGGTGTCTAGTCTGGATGCTTTCCCTGCATGCAATGCTTCTACAAAAATGATCATCCATGGATTTATAGTATGCCTTATCCCTTGTCATGATATTCCACAGAGCACTGCTTTTGACCAAAGATTTGACTTCATTGCTATAGTGTATTAATACTTTCATGTTTACAGCATTCACTGATTTTTACTATGTTCCCCATTATCTAAAAGCAGTTGGCCTGATAGATTGATGGAATGGCCTTTTAAATACCTAATTACTGGAGCTGGCAGGTGGCATGGTGGTTGGGGTGCTGGATTCCCATATGGTCAACAATGTTTCAAGTCCTGAACCTGGCAACTTACTTTCTCAATTTCCCCATCTATCTCTGGTCAAACTAATAATAATAATAATAATAATAATAATAATAAAATTAAATAAAATGATATTTTTTAGAGAGATTTTTGCTGTAGGGCGTGTGTGCTCACCAGAGAGAGACAGAGAGACAGTAAGTGAGAAATCACCCTCTGGGGGATGATCACACAGCAATCCCTTTTTCTCCATTTTCCTCTAGGGATCTTGGGCAGGCATGCACACATGCCTGGTGTGAGCTTCAAGACGCTGAATCTGGGACTCAAACCATGGTCTGCCATGTGGAGTCCAGTGATGAAACCACTATACTATCTGTTGGTCCCAAATAAAATAATTCTTTAAAAAAATGCCCAAGGACTGGCAGATGGCATGATGGTTAAGGTGCTGACTCCTACATGGCTGACCATGGTTCAAGTCTAGGACTTGGTGGCTTGCTTTCTCACTTTCCTTCTCTCTCTCTCTCTGTCTTTCTCTGGCAAAATTTTAAAAAAGTGAATAAACAAATAAAATAAAATAAATAATTCTTTAAAAAAATACACCATAACTGGCCCACCAGGTGGTATGAAGGTTAAGGCAGCTGGATCCCACATAGCTGACATTGAGGTTCGAGTCTCAATGACTTGAAAAGGACACTGGGTGCATGTGAATGCACGCCCAAAATCCTAAGAGGAGAATGGAGGAGAAGGGATTGTGGCATGACCATCTTCCCCCTTCTCCCCTCACTGTCTCTCTCCAGTGAGAGCATGATCCCTATGGCAAAAAAACAAACCCAATTATAGCACTAGCTAGGTGAAACTACCTTGCAGGGCTTGAGCAATATCTTGTAGGATGCAATATTTACTCTAAGTCATCATCTGATATATAGTGCAGTTTCTTCTGTAACTAAGATTCACAGATCCAAGAATCAAAAGATGTAAATGAGAATGGCTCCATTCAGTATTATCCCTAGTTATCCACTCACAATGTTTTTGCTTCCCAACTTCTCAACCACAGGATCTTCTGGTCCAGAGGTCTGAGTCCCAAACAGAGTAATGCTTCCACCAGAGGATACGATACTGATTCTATTGAACTGGAAGCTGCAAATATCTGGTCACTTTGGGTGTCTCATGCTTCTGAATCAACAGGTGAAGAAGAGGCTTAATGTACTGGCTGAGGTGATCGATCTTGATTATTGAGGGAAACTGAATGGGTACTATGTAATGAAGGTAATGAGAATGTGTCTGGAATACAGGAGATCTTTTAGGGTATCTCTTAGTATGACTGTGTCCTGCAACTAAAGTCGATGAAAAATTACAAACCTATTCCTGCAGGACTGATAGGGGCTCAGGTCTTTCAAAAATGAAGGTTTGTGTCACCCACTAAACCAAGAACTGTGACTAGCTGAGAAACTGGCTCAGGGCAAAGGGAATATTCAATGGGTAGTGGATAAAGGTAGTTGTAAATGCCAGCTAGGATTATGTGACCAGCTACAGAAATGAAAACTATAATAGTTGCAAGTATTTTTTCCTTTTCTTGGGAATTTATTTGGGTATATATTAACCCAAAACTTTTTGAACCTTCTCTTATCATCTACTTATTAATAGGTATATGTTAATGCATTTATTATCATATATTAATATATATTATTTATTATATTGTTATATATTATAGATAATATTAATATGTAAATAATATATAATATACAATAATGCATTATTTATATAATATTTATTATTTATATATTAATATATGATAATAGATGTTTATTGCGGCACTATTCACAATTGCTAAGACATGGAAACAACCCAAATGCCCCCGTACAGATGAATGGATTGAAAAACTGTGGCACATATACTGTATAGAATACTATTTAGCCATAAAAAAACAATAAAACCCTGGCTTTTGACAGAAAGTGGAAGAATATGGAGGATGTACTGCTGAGTGAAGCAAGCCAGGCTATCAAGGAGAGACACTGTATGTCCCCACTTAATATATACCAAGTGTCCGCACTCTATGACTGAAACTGATTGACTAAAGGATGTACAAACACTAGAGATGGGTGTGAATGCCAGATGTGGTGTGTGTGGAGGAGTGGGGCCTGAGGAAGGACATTTGGAGGAGGGATACAGAGGCAGAGCATTGACGGGATGGGGAGGTGTGGTGTTATCTATTGAAGATATTTTGATCAACTGGACTGAGGAGAAATGTTCATATATTGAAACGTTCACTTTGTAAGATAAATAATGTGATTGAATGTATAAAGAATAAATAAAAAAGAAAGTATAAAAATATATATATAAATAACAATTAATTTTACATTTCAGTTACTGCATAGAATATCAAAGGGGAAGATAGAGCATTACCTAAGAACTTGGCATCCTTTTCTCAGGAGTTGGTGTGTTTTGTGTTGTATGTAAGATATTCATATCACATAAAATTATGACTTTTTAAAAAATTTGGACATTAAGTATGGTTTAAGGAGACATGTATGGCCACCAACTTGATAGAGAGTGGGCTGCAATGGTCTTTTAGATATATTAACATGCCTTACCTATAGTCTCTAGTTATTCATCTAAACACTATCTAGATGTTGCTGTGATGGTGTTTTGTAGGTGTGATTAAGGTCCATAATTGGTTGACTTTAAGTATCAAAGACTTTTCCAGATTATCTTGAGTCCTTAAAAGCAGGGATGAATATTCTCTGAGAATTTTGCGTGTAGACTAAAGCTTCAATTTGTGATGGAGTGTTCTAGTCTGTCCTTCTCGATGGCCCTCTATACCCAGTTCAGACTGACCCAGCCGGCTGCTGCAATTCCACAAACTAGTTCTTTGCTATAAACCTGATACTGTATAGGTCTGTTACAGGTCTGGTTCTTTGGAAAAGCTTGACTGATACACTTAATCTAACCTTCTAGTAGATATGTGGATGAGGTATATCTGCTCACCAGTTTGTGGTCCACCAGACACCCTGTAGGTGGTCTTAGAAGTAAGGCTGGGGTCAGCAGGTGGCATGGTGGTTGGGGGACTCTCACATGGCTGATCGTGGTTCAAGTCCTGGACCTGGCGGCTTGCTTTCTCACTTTCTCTCTCTCTCTCACTCTGTCCCTCTCTGGTCAAATTAAAATAAATAAATAGAGTTAAAAAAATGTAAGGCTGGAAGCACTACTGGATTCAAGGCACTTTTCAGGTAGCTAATTCCAATTTATAGAGAATAATGTTGTAATGGCTATCTAGTTTATACTGAAGGCTTTTTGGTTAAAGTTGATGTAGCTTTATGGGTATTGCTTTGAACTATAAAAATGTGTTTTTTTTTTGGGGGGGAGGAGAAAGGGAGGGCAAAGTGTCTCTGGGCAAATACATTTGAGAAATGATGTTAAAGGAAAGTTTCTATTTCAAGACTTTTCATGGCCTTTATGATATTACTGGTCATGAGAGGTCAAAGGGAAAGAGTATGTAGTATCTACCTATCTTATTTAATGTGAAACAATCCCCCCGTCCCAGGTATTGTAACACTTGAATTGCCTGAGAGGTATTTTAAGAACCACTTACCCACACTTCTATGGTCCATAGATAAACTTACGTTATCTAAATCTTATCTCATTAGTTTGCCTTTTACATTACTCATGGTAAACTATAAGTAGAACATGGTCCCTCTTTTTAAGGTGTTTTATAATAAAAACAACCAAGAATTAAAGAGTGCTCCAAAATTATATTTGAAAGAAAAAATTTTATATCCTAATCTCAAAAGGATACGCAGCGGAAACAGAGCATGTTGAGAGAATTTATTATTAGTTGCATATTATTATGTTTATATCAAGCTGGTGAAGTGGAAGTCTTGTTTGCACATTTAGGTAGGATTCCTTGATAGAAACACACACACACACACACACACACACACACATTTTGTAGTAGAAATTCAACCAATTTGGAAATTACCTGTTTTTGTTTTTTAAATCAAGGCACTTAATATTTATTTTAGAATCATCATACTCTTAAATTCTACTCTATGATTTTTCCAACAGTGAAAAGGAAATTAAAGTGATTCAGTGACATTAAATATTCTAAATGGGTTTAATTTTAAAAGACAAAATGGTGGGATACATATATGGTTTGTTGCCTGTTGATGATGTGTATAATAGTCTTAAGTCACCTGGTGTGTGGTATATATCATGCTGGGTAAAATCTCTTTACAATCTAAATGATGTCTATTGATTGAATGTATAAATAATAATAATAAAAAAGTTAAAAAAGACAAAATTATGAAGCATAAGATACTTGGGTAGAGTCTTAAGATTATGCTGCCACCTTAGTATTTTCCAATTTCAATGTGTACAGCATATATTTCGCTTGTTCTTTATTCTCTTCCAGCCAAAAAATTTGAGTTCATTTGGCTTTCTTAACATCTTTACATTACTTCTAAAAACTGTTATTCTTTACTAATGATGATAAAGCACATTTAAAACAACACAAACACATAATTTACATGTTTAGGTAGTATCAAAATCTCCACGACTATGGTTCTGTGCTAACTAAACATGCACTGTACATACTGTGATCTAGCGTTGACTCAACCAGGATACTGTGAAATGATTGAATCCTTTCAGTAACCACAATGAGTTTCTCTGGAAAGTCTTTTTTTTTAAATCTATAATATACCAGGTAGTTTATAACTACCAAGAAAACCTACCTTTTTCTGCCGCTATAATAAGATAGCTATTCTAGGGCAATCTCGGAGTCTTAGGCGTTTCTGTGTCCCTGGGGTATTGTTATATAGTGGCCTGTATACAGTAGGCACTAAATAACTGTTTGGGGATGATGATCCCTGTTTGCTGTTTTCTTTCACTCATGTTGCCATCATGGGATGGGTTGTGAAAGATTGGGAGGTAGCAGGTAGCTCAGAGGCTCTGTGGTGTAGTGGGAGAGTCTGAACATTTCTGGATCATGTGGCTTCCAACATCAGCCCTGTAAACTGGCTGCACATTCTAGGCAAGTCACTCCACCTTCTTGTCTTCATTTTCAAGGGCAGGCATAATGTCCTATTTATTTTTATCGCCTCAGTACCAAGATAGTTCCTGGTAAGAAAAATGTAGCTGCTATTTTCTCCTTCCTGTGAGTAGGGAGCAGAAGGAGGGTGTGAAGGCACTAACTAAGACTCTCCCTTCATCCCACCCCCTTCACCTCTCCCTGGGAAACAGATCACTGTGCATCCATGTGGAAGGATTCTTTGAGAGGAGGATGGAATTGTTGACTTTTCTTTGTAATTGCATTTTTATTTTTAAGTTTCTCTCTTTCTTTCTTCCATGAGTAAGAGAGACAAAGAGACAGAGACACAGCACCCCCAACAGTCTTCACACTGTGACCCACCCTCCACCCCAGCTTAGCCAGCCCCGGGTCATGGGTGCACTCATGCCTGATGTGTTCAGGAAGACTTCTGGATGGGAACCCAGAGCCTTCTGATGTGGGTCAGCCTTGCAGAGTGGTGCATTACTACTGTGCCACTAACTGGTCCTCTCTTTGTAATTTTCTTTCTCTTCTTTTCTTTATTTTTCTTTTCTTATTTCTCTCTTTTTTTTCTTTCTTTCTTCTTTTGAGAGAAATTTTTGCTATAGGGCTTGTGTGTTCACCAGAAAGACAGAAAGTGAGAAATCACCCCAGGGCGAGATGGCCATGCTGCAATCCCTTCTCCTCCATTCTCCTCCCAGGATCTTGGGCACACACATGCATGCACCTGGTGTGAATTTTAAGCCATTGTTTCCAGGACTTGAACTTTTGCCGACTACTTGAGAGTCCAGCAACATAACTGTTACTCCAGGAGCTGGTCTCTGTAATTGCTTTCTTTTTTTTTTTTTTCTTTTTTTTTTTTTTTTTCTTTTTTTGGAGAGGTTTTTGCTACAGGGCGCGTGCGCTCGCCAGACAGACAGAGAGAGACAGAGAGATAGAAAGCAGGAAATCACCCCCCAGGGGGGATGGCCACGCCACAATCCCTTCTCCTCCATTCTCCTCTCGGGATCTTGGGCACGCACGCACACGCGCCCGGCGTGAGTTTAAGCCGCCGGGTCCGGGACTCGAACCGCGGTCGACTACGTGGGAGTCCAGCGACATAGCCATTACGCTAACTGCTGGTCCCTGTAATTGCTTTCTTAACATGGGGACAGGAATTTATCAAGTTACACATTAAGTTCATCATCTTTATTTCTCTCCACTACCTCAATGTGGGCATAGGACGGGCTTTACCCACTGCCTGCATCAGGCTCAGATCCCTGGGAAGCACTATCCTCCCACCGTCCTGGGTTACTGTAGCTCTATCCCTCTGGGTTCTCCAATCCCAGTACCAATTTCTGAAGATCCTTCCTCTAGCTACATCTTTTAGTGTCCTTATAAGGTAGGCTTTTTTTTCCTTTGGTCACATACCCTTCCTTTCATTATGGGGCTTGTTCATTTGACCTTCCTCTTGGTCACCCTGGTGTGCCAATTTTCCTAAACACTTTTTTTTTCCCCATATAGTTCCTTCAAGAACTTAAGATGACTTCTTACTTCTCATTACACCAAATCTCATTTCTCTTGTTTAATATAAAGATTTGTATTTTGTATCTTTATCATATATCTTCATTCATTATCATTTCTGATCATTATTTATAACATATTAAGGATTTGGGAGTGAGATTTTTAATTCTGCCAATTGTGTAACCTCAAGCAAGTTTTTAAATTTCTCTGGGCCTCAGTTTCCTCATCTGTAAAATGACAATGGAACATTTACTTTATAAGATACTAAATATTAGTGCGAAGAGACCAGCAGGTGACATGGTGGTTAAGGTGTTGGATTCCTACGTGCATAACTGTGGTTCAAGACCTGAACTTGGTGGCTTGAAAAATCACAAAACATAAATAAATGTTTAAAAACAAAATAGTGCTGAGAATTTTAGGAGACAATAACTTCTTACACTTACACAGAGATTACCTTAAGGCTATTCCTAGCAAGACTCTTCCACTCCTATGAAACAAGTCATTACTGTCTGTACCTCCCTCCCTTTTCTGCTCTTTCTGTTGTACTTCCCACAAGTTTCTCCACGGGCATCTTCACCTTCCCCAAGTTCTCCCTGGTTGATCTTGCCTTTTGACCCTCAAGAACTTTTCATATTATTTCACCTTGAATTGCTACATTTTCTACTTGCATTTGTCTTCTCCCAGACATTGGATCCAGTTTGCCAGCTCTTGGAATATTGCTAAGCCCATTAATAGTATTTTTATTAACAACTAAACACCAAGTATTATGCTCAGTCAATTAAAGGTGGAAAATTGACATGCGTTTATGCCTTGAGTGGCATTTTTAAAGATTTGTATAAAGTGGAGTTATCGACCACTGTATTAGCTGTCACTTTTGGGATTCAATAGTATAACTGTTGCCTTTTCACTTGAAGGAAGTTAAGCATCTGGTACAGACTTCTCAATTTGGCTCTGTAACCATGTTTCTGGTATCCATTAATAGAAAGAGATGCTTTGTTTGTGCTTGGAAAATCATCTTCACTTTTATAGAAGAAAGGGCAGCGTGGAATCAGGAATGTCTCCCATGACGGTGGCCCAGCACACCTGGAGCCTAGTGAGTCAGAAGCCCAGGGCATCTTCTTGTCTGCAAGTCAGAGACCCACAAATGAAGCCTGTCTGAGAACAGGAATATGTTCCTAATGTTTCTACCCCATCAAACTGCAGCAGAAATTTGAGGGGAAAAACAAAACAAAACATAAAACAAACTTCACACTATTAAGGCCATTCTTTTATTTTTTCCGTGCTAGAAAAAGAACCGTATTTGATCTATAGCAGAGGTTTCACTTGAGCATAAGCTCCATAGGGGCATCTACTGGCACATGATACTGATTAGGGTATGATTTTGTCCTCAGCTAAGGCTTGCCATGTACAAGAATTCTCAAGGGAAGACCACTTCCACCAATCTATTACTGCTTTGCTTTCTCTAAGTCAATGTTTCCACAAACATGGCTTGTTTATCTCTTGTTTCTGAAACTGTTGCTGTAGCTCTTCAAACATAACTACCTCTTCCTAGAGAATATGGAAACAGGATGTATCATAATTCTGAAGGTGTTTCTCTTACTTAAAAATGTTTCCAATTTTATAGGATGAGATAGTATCATTTTTATAACAGAAAAATAAATCATATATTTAAAAAGCAGCAAGACATGCAACCGACCCAAATGTCCACAAACAGATGAAAGGATTGGAAAAATGTGACACATACACTCTATGGAATATTACTCTGCCATAAAAAACCAACAAGACCTTGGCATTTAATAGAAAGTGAATGAATATGGACGATTTACTGCTGAGTGAAGCAAGCCAGTCTATGAAAGAGAGACTTGTATGTTTCTACTTAACATAGACTGACTGTCCGTACTCTAAGGTGGAAACTGAAAGATTAGAGGACATAGAAGCATGGAAAATGGTTATAGATACTTGAGACAATGTGGGAAGAGGGAGAGAGTAGGGGGGGAGTGAAAGGAAAGAAATTAAGGAGAAAAGTAGAGAAGCAAGACATTTGTAGGACACAGAAATGAATTACTACCTATTGATGATAATGTGTTTTGTATCCTCAACTAGACTGGTGTGAAGTGTATTCATTTTGGATAAATTCAACTCACAAGCTAAGCACAATAGAGTGATTAAGTGTCTAAAGTAAATAAAAAATGCAGCAAGAACGTTGCTTCTGTTCATCAGTTTTTGGTTTCAAATTGACAGATAAGTCTGTGTTTATGAGACTTCTCTGGCTATGGCATTCATCCTAAACGTTTTAGTGAGGATTCCAGGTCCCTGGACTGTGGCCCTTTCACATCACAGTTCTATTTTCATCCTCTGTTTGAATCAAGGCAATATCGCCCCATCTCCTGTATCCCCTCTGTATCTCCATCATATGCGTGCCCTTTGCTCTGCCCTGGCTTATTCCCAGAGCAGCCCCCATGGCCTTCCATCTCTGTAAACCCAACCCACTTGTCAGAGCGCAGCTTCGATTCCTGGGCACCCGGGGCTCTCTAGGCACAGCTCTCTGCTCTGAATTGTTACTACCCGTATTATCTGCAATAATAATTATCCAAAATACATTTGAACTTGTGTTTGAATAGCTTTTTGCTGTTTTCAGAGAGTATTAACACTTACTACTCCAGGTAAGTGCTGGATGGGATCCTGTCTTTATGTAAAATGTATGTGATTGAATGTATAAAAGAAATTAAAATAGAATAAAATATATATTAAAAAAATCCAAAAAATTAATCATGAAACTTTTTGCATTCGTTTTAATTTTTAAAAGCATTACATTTAAATAATAATGTGTCTTGAACTCTAAATTTTTGGGGCCTTCTTAAATTTTGCATGTTACTTCCAACTCAGCTTCATTTAATCCTTTGAATAGTCCTTTGAGGTGTGCACAGGACATATTACAAGCCTATCTCACAAATCATGACATTCGTCTCTCCCACTTGATCCCAGGTTTTGGGAGTAAGCTCTGTGGTGCTTTCTTCTAGCTTCCCCAGGTCAACAAGTTGCTGTCTGTTGACTTGTTTACTTCAAAGTGCAGCAATGAGATCAGAAGCTTATTAAGTCAGTCATTGTAGGGACCAGGAATGCGTAAAGGCCCCGTTATTATCCTTCACCTGTCCCTGAGAGTGTCTACCTGTAGACCCCACTGCACTCCTAGGAAGTCAATTTCCCCAGCTTTAAAAATTCAGTTATCATTTCATAAGAAGATCACAGAGGCTGTCAGGTGAAGAAGAATTTAAATGAAAAAAAAAAGTCACTCTGGGGATCTGAGGGAGTTTAAAACTCCTGGTCTCAGGAGCTTTTGTTTCAAATAGGAATGAATTCCTTGAGATAAGGTTAATATTTGAAATGAACCCAACCTTTGAAGGTTTGTCTATATGATAATGTGACACAATGATGAACTTTTTTGTCACAAATAAAATTGTATATACATAAAATCTTCTACTCTTAAATAAAATTTTAACAGTGTACACTGTTACATGTGATTATATTTGATAATGATTAAGGGTGACTCATGGCTGGATTATCTTACTCCAGGTGGTGGAGACCTTCTGTGTTATCTCTTGGCATAGATTGGTGGGGCGTGTGAATCAATGGGGGTCCTCTACTACTTACTTTCCTTTGTTGGTCTGGGGTCATTCTGCCTGTTTTTTTAAAACAAAATTTTTAGAGGTTTTTGCTATAGGGCGTGTGCACTCACCAGAAAGACAGAGAGAGACAGAGATAGAAAGAGAGAAATCACCCCTAGGGGAATGGCCAAGCCACAATCCCTTCTCCTTTATTCTCCTTTCAGGATCTTGGGCATGTACGCACATGTGCCTGGCATGAGTTTAAGCCATCGGGTCCGGGACTCAAACCGCAATTGACTACATGGGAGTCCAGTGACATAGCCATTATGCCAACTGCTGGTCCCCATCCTGCCTGTTTGAGGTTTGGAGACAGAGGATGGATCAGAATTATTACCTTAAGAATAAAGACAGAGAAAGTTAGTATTACTCACCAATAAAAAGACCATACTGATCAAGCTACAAAATAGTGTGGTGGAACCTTAAACGGATACTGCTAAGTGAAAGAAGCCAGCCCATCTAACAAGGCTGTTAATCCCAACAATGTGACATTTTGGAAAAGGTGAAATACTGAGACCATGTAAAATCAGGGTTTGTAAGGTGTTTTGGGAGTGTGTTTTGAGAAAAGACAAGTAAGTGCAGCACAGAGGATTTTGGGGGCAATGAAACTATTTTGTATGATACCACAGTGGTGGACAGATATAACACTGTGTGTTTGTTACAACTCATATAACTGTAAAACTCTGAGGGAACCATAATGTAAACAGTGAACCATAATGTAAACAATGAACTGATAGTAATACATCAATATTGTTACAATTGTTAACAAATATTCCATACTAATGCAAGATGTTAATAATAGGGGAAACTGTGTGTGTGTTCATGTAGATAAGAGTGATATAAGGGAATTCTCTACTTTCTGCCCAATTTTTCCATAAACCCCAAACTCTTCCAAAAGTATATTAGTTAGAAGTAAAAGAAAGAGAGGGGATCAGCATGTGGTATGGAAGTTGAGATGCTAGACTCTGGCAGGGTGGACTGGCGTTCAAATCCCAGACCTGGTGGCTTGAGAGTCATGCTGGGCGCCTGTGTGTGAGTGCCCAGAATCCCAGGAGGAGGTTAGAGGAGAAGGGATTGCAGTGTGGCTATTCCTGCTAGGGGGTAGTTTCTCACTTTCCCTCTCACTCTGTCTCTGTGTCTCTCTCCGGTGAGTGAACACGCAAAAACTAAAAAAAAAGAAAGAAAGAATAGAGAACAAAAGAAAGAAAGATCAAACGACCAAATGAATGCCTATTTGTCTCATCTTCCTTCAAAGAACACTGGCTCTGAAATCACGGTAAGGAATGGCAAGGGGAATTGGGGTGGTTTCTTCTGGGTTGAGCCTGTCACACAGCACACATCTGTTTCTGCCAACCAGACTCAGAACAGCAGCATTTCCTTCTCCAACCTACCACCCACCTTGAATTTAGTCAAATGGAGCTTTCAGTAATGTGAGTCCTGACAGAAGCTTTTCGACATGGTAAATGTTCCCCTGGGAATGTCAAGTCTGATCCCTCTCCTTAGCAGAGCATATGAGCTGCCTCCATTGTATGACAAATATTTTCACGTTTAAGCATAATCTGAACTTTGGTAGGAGCTGGGGTGAGGTTGCAGTGGCAGGGGAGTGTTTTCAGAGTCTGGAAGTGTTAGACTTAGAAAGGAGGGAAGCATTTTACATCCCTGACACAGGGCCCTGGAAGGTGACTGTCTCTTCAGTCAGAACCAAGATTTACTGCTCATTAAAAAAGATAACTGATACTTACAGAGGAGCTTGAAGTGTGTAAAGCACTAATGATGACTATGACAATGATAAGATTTTGGTAATGAGGAACATGGTAATTGCAACGTTCGCTAATGTTTACCACAGCTAGGCACTGATCTATTAAGAAATACAAACTTATTTAGTCATTCCAACAGAAATAGGGTCTGTCATTATTCCATTCTACAGGTGAGAAAACTATCACAAGGAAGAGTAAATAACTTGGGTGAGATTTCATAGTCAGTAAGAAGCAGAACGAAATTTGAATCCAGTTTTCCTCCTCCGGATTCTGTGGCCTTTTCCCCAACCAGGTAGCTCTGGTACCCTCTGGTGACAGCAAACAACAAGCTCAGCACTGCCCCACCTCAGAGGTAAAGAGCAAGCGACATTTTACCTGGAAGTACCTACATACATAATACATATATGTACATACATGCAGTGGTAGGTTGAATAACATCCTCCCCAAAATGTCCACATGCAGATCCCAGGTCCTGTGACTATGATGCTTTACATGGAGAAAGATCTCTGCAGATGTGATTAAATTAAGAACCTTGAGATGGGATGATAATCCTAAATCATCCGGGTAGACCCAGTGTAATCACAAGGATGCTTACGAGGACAAGGCAAGAAGTCAGAGTGAGAGAACAAAAGCCAGAGGATGCAGAAGCGGAAATCAGCAAGGAAGGCAGATGGCCTCCAGACATTGGAAAAGACAAGGTAAGGATTTTCTTTGAGACTCTCCAAAAGAAATGCAGTCCACTGACATCTTGACTTTAGGATTCTTGTCTCAGGATCAGCAGATGTCATAATGGTTACGTTGCTAGACCCCCACATGGTTGACTGTGGTTCGAGTACCAGACCCGGCGGTTGAAAACAGGCTGGGCACATGTGTATGCCCAAAGTCTTGAGAGGAGACTGAAGAGGAGGGATTGTGGCACGGCCATCCCTTTCTGTTTCTCTGCCGCTGTCTCTCTGGTGAATGCTTGAGCCTTAAAGCAAAAATCTCTCTTAAAAAAAAGGACTTTCGTCTCTAGAACTGGAAGACACAAAATTTGTGTTGCTTTAAGTCACTAAGTTTATGGTAATTTGTTATAGCAGCAACCAAAAACGAATATACACACATAATATATACATACAATACATGTACATACTATACTAATGTATGTGTTATACTAATACACACAGAATACATACACACAATATACCACATGCACATGTATTTACACACATGTAGGTACATGCTTGTTCCTTTAGGGCTGTGTTGGCTGATGCTGGCCTCTCAGTCCTTTATCCTCCCTCTTGGGGTCTGGTTCACAGTGCATTTTCTACATCCCCACTCAGGAGACCCTGATTTTGGTTCTCTAGTCACACTATCCAATTGTGGCTCATATCCCAACATATACAACCAGCCCCTCCTTTCATCTGAAATGTGACCTGCTGGGATGATAAATTACATGGTTGCCTCATCTCAACCCACTTCTCAGTTGGCTGCATGTGACTTAGTCCCTGAATATTTTTAATTCCATGCTGGTTTCCTCTTGTCACCCATAACACCCCTGATACCACCTTGCTGGGGCCCAAGGTTGCTCAAAACACTGTAGAACCCAAATCCTTAATTTTACTGAGGATGCTGAGATCTAAAGAAGTTGAGGTCACACAGAAGTCAGAGCCGAAACCAGGGTTTGAGCTCAGAAATTCTGGATTAATCCAGCAATGCTTCTAGGAAAAGAATCTATTCCATTGATTCACATAGTTTAGTACACGCTGAAGGGAACACTGGTCCAAAAGAACCTAACCACGTAGGAGATTATGCATCATCAGAATAGCTGTGTACCTTGCCTTGCTTGGAAACTGAATACTTCAAATTCTGTAGCCTCTTGTCTGAGAGTGTCATTTCTTTGTCAACAATCCTTGCTATTGTTAGAGACTGGATATTTGTGTCCCACAAAATTCATATGTTGAAGCTCTGACCTCCTGAATGACTGTGTTTGGAGATGGAGCCTCTAAGAGGATACTTAAGGTTGAATGAGATTATATGGTAGGGCCTTGATCTGATAGGATTAGTGTCTTTTAAGAAGAGACACCAGAGAGCTCTCTCATTCTTTCTCTCTCTGTGTACATGCACTAAAGAAAGGCCATGTCTATTCTTTTCAGCTACATTGTCAATCTTATATATGTGTCTCAGAAAAAAGAAAGACAGAAAAACTGATAGAGCAAAAATTAACAGAACCCATCATTTGTGTTCTTTGTTGAAAGCAATGAATATGGTATACTCCTTGATTCAATAACTGCACACTGCATGCATGCTTTGAAAATCCATATTGTACCTCAAGAAGATGTACAATTAAATGTTGGTACAAAATTATAAAATGAGGGACCAGCAGTTAGCGTAATGGCTATGTTGCTGGACTCCCACATAGTTGACCGCGGTTCGCGTCCCGAACCCGGTGGCTTAAAACTCATGCCGGGCGCGTGTGCGTGTGTGCCTAAGATCCCGAGAGGAGAATGGAGGAGAAGGGATTGTGGCATGACCATCCCCTCTGGGGGGTGATTTCTCACTTTCTATCTCTCTGTCTCTCTCTGTCTGTCTGGCGAGCGCACGCGCTCTATAGCAAAAACCTCTTAAAAAATTATAAAATGAAATAGAAAAAAGAAAAAAAAGAGAGGCCATGTTGTCAGAAAACAAATTGATAATTTAGTTCACTATTGTGTTGCTAACAGAAATACCTGAGTCGGGACCAGCAGTTAGCGTAATGGCTATGTTGCTGGACTCCCACGTAGTTGACCGCAGTTCGTGTCCCAGACCCGGTGGCTTAAAACTCACGCCGGGCTCATGTGCGTGTGTGCCCAAGATCCCAAGAGGAGAATGGAGGAGAAGGGATTGTGGCGTGGCCATCCCCCCTGGGTGGTGATTTCTCACTTTCTGTCTGTCTGTCTGTCTGGCGAGCGCACGTGCCCTATAGCAAAAACCTCTAAAAAAAAAAGAAGAGAAAAAAGAAATACCTAAGTCTGGGCAATTTATAAAAATAAAGGTTTATTCATCTCATGGTTTGGTCTGAAGATCTGAAGTCCAGGGGCTACCTATAGCGTGGGCACCTCTGACAACCTCTGACAGTGGCCCATGTCCCACGTGTGTTTCCCAGTTTCATTCCCTCTTATAAACTTACCAGAACTCCTTCACTGAGGTTCCACTTAATCTCTTACTCATTCTCAAAAGCTCCACCCCTCAACAGATGACAATATTTATTTCCTTCTTTTTCTTTCTTAATTGCCAGAGCTGGAGTTGGAGAGGGGTACAATGGGTGGTTGGGGAAGAGGAGGGAGGAAAGGAGAATGAGAGGGAGAGAAGGAGAGAGAGAGAGAGAGAGAAACTTCTTTCCTCCATTTCTAAAGGATATGGTCATGCCACAATCCTTTTTCCTCCATTTCTCCATCCCATTACGATTTTGGCAAATGTACCTGGCTTGTTTTCCAAGCCACTGGAGCCAGGGTTTGAACTGCGGTTAGCAGTGTGATATTCAGCTCCCTACGCATAGGGTATAACTGCTGCACTATGGGGCCAGCCCTTAAATTTCTTCTTAACTTCACAATCCAATCTCAACACATGGATTTTGGGAGGACATAAACGATAGCAGCTGGCATCTTGATCTTGGACTTCCAGTTTCCAGAACCATGAGAAAACAAATTCTTCTTGTTTCAGCCAAGTGATCCGTGGAATTGCCACAGTAGTACAAACTGACTGAGAGTTGTTTCCCAGTAAGTCCTTGTCCCTACAGCATTTGAACACCTAGACGTTTGTCCCTTCCCTTCCAGTCATCTCTCACTCTCCCACCCTTCTACCTGTGTTTCCAAATACACACTGTTTACCATTCGTAGGGCACAGATATCTTTAACCTGTCTCCTTGGACTGTCATTCTTGCTGACTTTCAGTGAACTCCCACTCCAGCCACCCTCCAAGATAAAAATTCTGTCCCAGGGTAAAGGCCCAGCTAAAAGATTGCTTTGTCTACAGACCTACCCTGACCTTTAGAAATACAACCCTCTGCCTGATGCTAGAGTGAGCAGCTTTGCAATAGCCTTGGGTAGTGGATTGGACAGTGTTAATGTTCACTTAGAACTTTAGACTATGGCCTTATTTGGAAATAGGGTCTTTGCAGATGTAATTAACCCAAGGATCTTGAGATGGGATCATCTTGGATATAGGGTGAACCCTGAGTCTGGTGATTGATGTCTTCATAAGAACAGGAGAGGGCACAGAAACAGAGAAAGGAAGGTCATATGAAGATGAGACAGAGGCTGGAATGGTGCCATAGCCAAGAAAGAGCGGGAGCCACCAGAGACTGGAAGAGGCAAGCAGAAGTGTCCCTGAGAGCTTTTAGAGGGAGCACAACCCTCCCTGAACCTTGATTTTAGAGTCTGGCATCTAAAACTGTGAGAAAATAAATTCCTGTTGTTTCCAGCTACCAAGATTGTGGTAATTTGTTATGGCAGCCCTAGGAAACTGACATCCATGTATTACAGGTACTCAATTTCACACTGGTCTCCTTGAGGACAGGTATCTCATCCTTCTGGTTACATGGGGCTCCCTTAGCTCCTGATACCCCATGAGCTTGCAGAGTCAAAGCAGATGCCCCCGAGCTGTCTCTCACTATCCTGCTTCTCTGGGGCCCAGCAGCTGAGTCTGTGTTTCGCAGCATGCAGTGTGTCCCTGCTTGGCTCCAGAGATGTGCGAATTGTTGGCAGAACTAGATGTTAAAAATTCCCAACCAGCACCCCAGTTTCTCCATCTGCTTGTTATGACTTGTCTCTTAGAAATACTTTTGGGATCCTCATAAAATGGTTCTTCGAGGAGAATTTAATATTTTCTTCCAGAAACTCACTGTATGTTTCTTTGCTCTTCTAAGCCTCAACCATCCAGGGATGGGTGTCCCTAAGCACAGTTTGGAGACTGTCATACAAACATGTCTCTTATTAAGAGCCCCCAGTCTCTCATCTACCCATTTTTGAGAGCAAGTGTTTTAAGTAGAATTGGATGGAGAGCAAAAGGCACCTCAGTTGAGCGCAGAGCAAGGCCAACAGGAGTACATTAGCTCATGAATAATAACTCCTGAGAGTTTTGATTGTCTCCTGAGAGCTTAAGTTACATTGGAGAGGCTGACGTTCAGCATGAGCACATGTGGGTGAGGACCAATGGATTTGGGTTATCACTGTTAATATGACCCTTCACGTACTCAAGAGCTGGGGTACCAGGAAAACTTTCTTTATAAATAAGTTATGAGATTGTAGAAAGTGTTCAGAACTCATTTAAAAGGATACTTAGATGAGCACTGTGTAAGCCAAGGGAAAACTACTCTGTTGATAAGTAAACCAGACGGCATTTTCTAAAAACTTGTCATTATACTCCCGTAATGAACAGGCATCTCTCTCTTAACATCTGGGGGGATGGTACTCTGAAGTTGTGTTACCTCAGTGTGTTGGGTTTTCATCATTGTTATATGTTGTTTATATGTTGTTAACACAGGATAACACATGAATTAGTCAGGGTGCACTGTTAGCAAATAAAAATGATACCTATGTTTTGTGGAGTGCTCACTTTCTAAGAGGCAATGCACAAAGCGCTTTGTAAATATTATTTTAATTTCCAAAACAAATCTTTGAAGGTTTGTCTATTTTATTTATTTATTTATTTATTTATTTATTTATTTATTTATTAGTTTTTGTTATAGGGTATATTCACTCCCTAGAGAGAGAGAGAGAGAGAGAGAGAGAGAGAGAGAGAGGAAGGAGAGATAGAGACACAGAGGAAAAGAGAGAAATCACTCCCTAGGGGAGATGGCCAAACCACAATCATTTTTTCATTCTCTTCTCAGGATTTTGGGCACTCATGCACACTTGCCTAGTACATTCTTTAAGTTGCTAGGTCCAGGACTTGAACCAAGAAGTTTGCCAGGTGGGATCTAGCACTTGAACCACCACGCCTCCTGCTGGCCACAGTTTGTTTATTTTATAGGTGGAGAAATTTGGGGTCAGAAAAGTGTGCTATGGCCTGAATGTCTGCATTTCTCCCTAAATTTACATGCTAACATTTTTAAGGAAGCTTCTGGACCTTTCTGTTATGTGAGGAAATAGTGGAAGGACAATATCTATGAGCCAGAGAGTTGGCTCTCAACAGACTCTTAATCTATCTTGATCTTGGACTTCTCTGTTTCCAAATTTCTGCGGTTTGTCATTTACCTGGTCTAAGTTATTTTTGTTAGAGCAGTCTGAATAGACTAAGACAGGTAAGATTTCCTTGCAGAAGTTCACAGTTAGGAAGTAATAGGGATTTTAATATGTGGTCCAGATGGTCATTATTTAGGATCACTAGCAAGATGGTCTGTTTGTGACAACTCCGTTTTCCCATTCCATGGCAGACACTACTAATGATCAGAGCACTCTTTCCTGTGAGCCCAATGAGGTCCTACAATTCTGTTCAGTCCAGCCCTCCAAGAAGTTAGTATTAATCAGCTGGAGTTAATGTTGACATGGAAGATGGAACTTCTTTGCCCTCCTGGTGACATGATGCTTCCCATCTTGATGATATGGTGTCGTCCCATTGCTACTCAAGCCAGAAGTATGAGCTATTGCAGGAAGAAAGAGGAAGGCAGTTGTATTGTAGCAATGGATGCAGCACTCAGGTTGGCCAAATTACAGGGGTTGGCACCTGGACCCACACATTTCTTCCTATGCGAGCATCCACGTGGGGCATGGTCTCTGGTACCAACTGCCTTCCTCACAGTCTGACCCAACAACAGGCAAAAAGTTATGAGCGCAGCTGCCTCAATTATGCACACATCCTACTCAGTTCCACTTTTCCAGCTCATCTCCACAGGCTGGTGCTGTTGCTCTAGGGAGGAGGAAGAGACCAAGACTCGGAGAAAGACTGAGCAGAGTTTGGCTCTTGGATCTGTTATAGGCTAGTGCTGTGGTCTAGTTATCTTGTCTAAGTTCTCTTAGTCATTGCATCTTCACTTAAAAATGGGGCTCTGGTGAGGCTCAGACATGACAATATACAAAGTTCCTATCACAGGTTTTGGAAGAAAATAGGGTGAAAGTTTCAGCTATGATTATAACAGTTACTTTCTCTGTACCTATGTTTTACATTTCCAAGTAGACAGTGAATTCTCTGTAAACAGAGCATCCTACAGAGCACCTCACAGAGATTGTTTTGTATATAGTAAGACCTAACAACTGTGTTCTCTGAACCACACCACTATTTTACAATTTGGTGTTGGTTGAACTGCATTCTCTTCCCTTATGTCCTTTATCTAGAATTCAGGCAAGTATCTCAGAAAATAGTTTAAAAGACAACAAATGAATAAGGGATTAAGACTTCCTCATCTCCCATGGTCTATGGATAAAACACATTGTCTAGAGCTGCATAAAAATTTGTTTGAGGGGCCAGCAGATGGTGTGGAGGTTAAGGTAGCTGGATCCCACATGGTTGACTGTGTAGTTCAAGTCCCAGACCTGGAAGCTTGAAAAAATATGCCAGACACATGTACATATGTGTCCAAAGTCCTGAGAAGAAAATGGAGGAGAGGGTATTCTGATGTGGCCATTCCTCCGGGAAAAATTCTCACTTTCTCTCTCTCTCTGTCTCTCTCTCTATCTCTCTCTCTTTCTCTCTTCAATGAACATGCACACCCTATAGCAAACTAAAAACAAATTTCTTGGTGCCTCCTTGGGAGGAGCTGAGCCTGGATGGTGGTGGAGGGTGGGTGGATAATACATTATCTTTACACTCTGTGTGGGGCTCTGCATTCCTTAATGCAGTGATTTCCATGGACACCTTGTGGTTGGTAACCAGGGGCATATTTACTCTTCCTGTAAAGGGGATTTCCTAAAGCATGCTGACTATTTTCACATTGGGGAATACTGAAGGATGACAAGAAACTTTGCTTTCTTCCAAAAGGAGTTGACCTCTGACAGCCTTCTTCATTCTGAGCTCCATTCATGCATTTTAATATGGTATATCCAAGAGCATGGATCTGAAGCTCTGTCCTGGAATCTCCAAATAAAAGAATATATTTGTTTGGAAACTTTCAGTGAATTTGAATGGATGCAATCATACTTAGAAAAATCAGAAAGGATAGTGCTTAACAACCTGTAGGAATCTAATACTGATGGCTTTTGAAATCATATGAAAACTGGCCTTCAAAAAAACAGTATATAAATCTGAAATGGAGTTAAAGACAACTGGAAGAAAAAGTAATAGTAATTAAAATTACAATTTTGATGCTAGTAATGGTAAGGTTGGCAAAGTTTTCCTTAAGGTAGTGGGTCCATTGGTAGTGACTTTAAGAATGATGGGGTGGAAAAATGTCCACGAACAGATGAATGGATTGAAAAAATGTGGCACATATACTCTATGAAATACTACTCAGCCATAAAGAACAAGACACTGGCATTTGATAGAAAGTGATTGAATAAGGAAGATTTATTGTTGAGTGAGGCAAGCCAGGCTATGAAAGAAAGATATTGTATGTCTCCATTTGATACATGCCTACTGTCCACACTCTATGGTAGAGACTGAAAGATTGGAGGACATAAAAGCAATGAAAATAGTTATGGACACTGGAGACAGTGTGGAAGAAGGGTGGGAGAAGGAAAGAGTATAGGGAAAGAAATCAGGGAGAAAAAAATAGGCAAGACATTTGTGGGACACATGAATGATTTATTACCTATTGATGATAATGTGTATAGTATTCCGAACTGGACTAGTCTGAGAAGTATTTCATGTTAGGTAAATTCTCTTTACAAGCTAAATGATCTACAGTGATGGAATGTTTTAAAAAATAAGAATAATAATAAAAAAGAATAATGGGTTTGGAGAACTTCCACCTTCATCTCTGCATCATTTACACCCAGGAGGGGAGATTTCTCTTTCAGGTCATGGACAGAAAGTTAATGTGATTATAGTCTGGCTTTCACATTTCTTCTAGTACCACTCATGTGAAAATACCAGAAGTTGAGGAGAAAGATCTGCTATTGAGCAAGGCTTTTGCTCATGCAGTTTTCATACCTTTCAGTGATTATCGACCACTTAATGAAGCTGTTCATGGATTTCCAGTTTTCCTCCAGAGTTCTACATCAATTTTAGGCAAATAATATTTATCAAAGTACTTATCACTCTTGTTTTTATGAGCAGTGGATATATGAAGATTTACAGAGTTTGGGCTCAATTCCCGTAGCTAGCTATGGAATATATAGCTTCTCTCTCTCTCTTTTTAAAAATTATTTATTTTTTTATTATCATCATAATCTTGTTTATGTTACATTGGATTGCATATAACTTTACAGTGTATTACATTGCTTTTCCAAAAAGGGAATGCCATGCATGTCAGTCAATAAAGAGACATTAATCTCCCCACTTCATCATTCAATATCTTTTCATTGTTTTTTCCAATCATTATTATTATTATTCCAATTTTTTTTTAAACAGTCAATCATTATTTCTCACTTCGCTTGTAAAAAGACTTTACCCATCACGAGGTACTTCTCAGACCAATCCAGTTGAGAATACTATACATGTCATCATCAGCAGGTAATAAGCCATATCTGTTTCCCACTAGTGTCCTGCCTCTCTATTTGTTCTCTTGCTATCTTTCTCTATCCTTTTCTCTTCACCCCCCATTCCACACTGTCTTATTCTCGTTAAGTACTTTCACTGCTTTTATGTCCTCCAATATTTCGCTCTCTACCATAGAGTGCGGATAGTCGGTATATATTAAGCGGATACATTCAATATCTTTCTTTCATAGCCTGGCTTACTTCACTCAGCAATAGATCCTCCATATCTGACCACTTTTTATCAAATGCCAGGGTCTTGTTTGTTTGTTTTTTATACAAGCTAGAATGCTCACTTTAATTTGCTTTGGGAGTGGTTCTTAATATAATTCAACAAAATACTGATTTAGAATGCCCTTCTCATTATCATCTCCACATTTGTTCAGCATGTTTCCTATAATGTGGCCAATGTACTCATGATAGATTGCAAATATGGCCACAATCCTTCTCTATCCCTTTTTATATTCATGACCTTTGCAATGTGACTTTACAGATTTATTCAATAAGTAGTAGTTCTGCTTCCTCACCTTTTGAGTTTGTAATTTGCTTTGGCCAACAAAAATGTGGGAGCCAGTTCTAATTCTCTTTCAGAAATCTGCTCAGATGCCATATAAGTAAGCCCAGGTTGGCCACTGAAGGATGAGAGACCACGTGAATCAGAAAATAACCCTCGCAGTCAGCCCCAGCTAACTTGACAACTGAGCTAGATGCATGTGTGAGCCCTACCAAGACCAGAAGAAGAAAAACCCAGAAGAGTCCATAAAATTGCTGATCATAAAACTACTATCTTTTGTGATAGTTTGTTATGCAGCAAAAGTACCTAATACAGTGCCTAACAAGGGTTCTTCTGTTAATCTATCAAGAACCCTTTTAGGAGAAAAATGATCCTCATTGTGGAGTCATCACTAAAAAGACTGAAGCTTCCTCTAGGAGTTTTATAATTTTTACTACTGTCAAAATAATGTTGCACACTGCTTTATCATGAATAAAGAAAAAATTTTAAATCAACTTTATTGAGGCATAATTTACATACGTTTGAAGAACACAATTAAATAATTTTTGACAAATGTATGCATCCATGTATGTTCCACAGTAATCAAGATATATTTTAGTAACATCACCCCCAAAATTTCCTTACATCTGTTTATAATCAGTTCCTCCTGTCACATAAGACAAACACAGTTCTTCTTTTTTGTCTCTAAGATTGGTTTGGTCTTTTCTAAAATTTCATAAAAATTGAACCTATGATATAAGATATGTTTTTGAGAAATATCCATGCTACTGTACATATCAGTAGTTTCTTCCTTTATATAGCTAAGTTGTACTCCATTTTATGGATATAGTACAATATTATTATTCACTACTTTTTGTACATTTGAGATGTTTCAGTTTTTGGCTAATATGATTAAAGATGCTATGAATATTTGTAAAAAAAATAATGGTGCACAGTTACATCATCCTGGCATACTGCTTATATAGCCAATATTAGCATATTCCTCCCGAGTCTCCCCCCTCATATTCCAAAGTCTTTTCAGCTAGGGGTGGCCATAGAACTTAAGTGGAAGTGAGTCAAGGAGTTCTTCCTGAAAAGGAATTTTCCCCCACTCTGTTTCTTCTTCTTGAGATCCAATTACTGAACTATGGCAGTCACCTTTACCTTCTGCTATGGAGTGCATTGTGTTTCCTTCAAATAAACATGTTGATGCCCTAAACTCCAATGCTGCTGTATTTGGAGGCAGGACCTTTAGTAGGTAATTAATTTAAAAGGAATTATAAAGCTGGGATCTTAATATAATAGGATGGTGTCTTTATATGAACAAGAAAGCTCTCTCCTCCCTCACATGCATGTACCAAGGAAAGACCTTCTGAGCACACAGCAAGAAGGTAGGTTTCTGCAGGCCAGAAAGAGAGGCCTCATCAGAACCTGACCATGGTGGCACCCTGATCATGAACATCCAGCCTCCAGAACTATGAGAAAATAAATATCTACAGTTTCAGTCATCTAGACTGTAGTGTTTTGTTATGGGAGCCTAATAGATTAAGATACCCCTTTGAGATGCTAAGTTTGAGAATTAACTTACTAAGGTTGGCAGAGATGAAAGAAAGAACCTAGGTCTTTGGATGGCATCTTTCCATAGCTGAATAAATACCAACCACTCCTACAACCAATTTCAGATTAGGTGAGGAAAACATACAGCTTCCCATAGGTCAATCTACTGTCTATCAGCTTCTCTGTGAGTTGCAGTCAAAAACCTCCTTAAGTAATATAGGCAGATATAACTCTCCTCTGGGCAAGAACTTCAGGTATCTTAGGCCCCTTTCGGAATATACATGTTAGTCTGTGGTCTGAATGGAAGACTCATGGGTCTCAACACTTGTTAGTCTTTGTGAACTCAAAGGCCAGTGATGGGGAGAGGGAAGGGCCAGAGAACTACATACGGTATGGAAGGATCATCCAAATTTGGGATGGAGTAAAGACTAGCCTTGACTTTGACCAGTCTAATCTTTCCATTATAGGCCAGACTCAGGTGGTTCAAGGAACTAGCCCTTTCAAAGCGAAACACATTCCAATATTTAAAGTCTATATTGCTTTTGACATCAGAGCCTCTCTCTGTTTCTTACAACTCCTCAAATTGTGACTAGAGGTATCTCTTCAGTTTTAGGTATATCAGGAGAAGATATAAGTCCCATAAATTCTTTTTATGTATTTATTTTTTTAAGGAGAGTTTTGCTTTAGGGCACATGTGTTTACCAGAGAGAGATGAGAGAGAGAGAGAGAGAGAGAGAGAGAGAGAGAGAGAGAGAGAGAGAGACAAAAGAGCAAGAAATCACCCTCCAGAGGAGATGATCATGCCACAATCCCTTCTTCTCCATTCTTCTCCTGGGATCTTGGGTACACATGCACACGTGCCTAGTGTGATTTTCAAGGCACCAGGTCTGGGTCTTGACCTGTGGTAAGCCATGTGGGAGTCCAGTGATGTAACTGCTACACTATCTGTTGGTCCCAAGTACCATACATGTTCTTAACAAAAGATGATGAGAGGGAAATGGGCAAGCAGGAAGGAGAGAGGGATGTCTGCTACCACTTAATGCCACCCTAAACTATACAACAATAGCAAATAATATTTATTATTATTCTCTTTTTGCCAGGTAACATCATTGAGTACTTTACATGAATTGTCTTAGTTTGTTCTCAGAATAAACCTATGCATCAGATTATTATCTGCCTTTTGTAGATGAAGGAACCTCATTTAAGAACTTTGCCCAAGATTTTATAGACCTCAGATGGCAGTCAGCATTAAAATGGCTAGTGCCTTTACTCCGTATAGATTTGTATGACAGAACAAAATGATTTAGAACCAGTGTGGATTTCCCCAACTGTGGGGGACCTTCCTATGATTAAGGGAATGTGGCTGTAGTCTCTTCAAAATGCAAGAGTGTTTTGCTGGAAAACATTTTCATGTTTTTCCTCCTCTCTCTCCAGTCTTTGCTGAGTCTTTGTAAACAAGAAAGAAATGGTACAACTAATCAAATCAAAACCATCCCCCACAAAGGACCATACTGGTGTTTGCTAATGTGAATCCTTACTTCAAAGTTTAATACTTCATCCCAGGGCTCCACAATTACATTTCCATTACTTCCCACTGTTTGTCACAGTTGGATTACAAAAGCCAATTTATGTTGTGATTTCTCCTCTGCTAGATCTCTTCCGTCTATTTTTAAATTTGTCTCACAGTCCAATTGGGTGCCTCTCCACAAAGTGTTGGCTTCCTGATGCTGTTGGAACGTTGGTCCTAAGAAGGACCTTGTCCTCAGCCACACCTCGTCCTTTGGACCAAGTATGAGGTCACAGGAGGACCTCAGTCCTTGAATCCACTTCCAAATCTTTTTCTCTCCTATAGGGCAGTTTCTGATTAACCTTACATTTGGGGGCATTTAAAAAAAGACTTCCTACTGTACTCTGAAATGAAGAAAAATGACAGTGTTTCTGGTTTGGTATTTGTGAGCCAGATTCACCTTGAGAAAAAACAAGTGTTTTCATCATCTGACTATCCTTTGTTGTAGCTCTCGTGGTCCACCCTGGGGTGACCTGTGCATTGAGCAGGCAGCCAGGTTTGCTAAGGCCTGAGGAGAAAAAGCACATTGTCCTTTGACAAGAAGAAAGGTTTCAAGCATACCTTTAGAGATGGGCTGACTGTCTGGGTCAACAATATTTTTATTGGCATGATCTTACTTCTAATAGATGTAGGAACCAGGGTACATAAAATGAAATTTAATTCTAGAGTTGGTTGTGACTGTGGCTGCCTAATATTTGAAGAGGTTTTTCTTGATGGGAGATTTTATTGCCTACTTGTTTTACTTTCATATAGTTCTCGAAGGTGGTAGGCAAATATAATGTGCCCATCGGAATTGCTTTCCTGACCTGTTGGTGAAAATTAAAGTATTTTTAAAGATTGCTTTTTAAATGTTCTTATTACCTCTCATCTTATTGTCTGCAAATGAACTGAATAGGGGATTTTTATTGATATTAGAGGGGTGACTTTATCCATCAGTTGTTGAGGTGTCATGTGGTCTGTTTTTTCTTTTTTTAAATTTGTTTTATTTGCTAGAGGGTGTGTGTGCTCACTGGAGAGAGACAGGTAGAGAGGAAGAGAGAGAGGGAAAGTGAGAAGGGGCTTCCCAGGGAAGATAGCTACCCCATATCCTTTCCTCTCCATTCTCCTCTTGGGATTTTTGGGCATGCATGCACACATGCCCTGCATGCTTTTAAACCCACTGGGTCCAGACTGGAACCACTCAGTTGGCCATGTGAGATCTAGTCACCTTAACCACCATGCCACCAGCTGGCCCATCATGTGGTCTGTTTAATTGCAGCTATGGTTTGAATATGGTTGTCCCCTCAAAGATTCAGGTGTTGCTCAAATTAAAATAAATAAATAAAATAAAGTGCAATAAAATAATTCTTAAAATAAAAGGGGCTGGCAGGTGGTGTGGTGGTTAAGGGTGCTGAACTCCCACATGGCCAACTGCAGTTCGAGCCCTGGAGCCGGTGGCCTGCTTTTTCATTTTCTCTCTTTCTATTTCTCTCTCTCTCTCACTCTGTCCCACTCTGGTCAAATTAAAGTTAATAAATAAAATAAAATTCAATAAAAATAATTCTTAAAAAAATGTCATGTCCTGAAAGTTTGGCACCAGTGTATTGTTGAGAAGAAGTAGGAACTTTAGGAGGTGAGGCCTAATGGACAGTGTTTAGATGATGAAGACATCACAGTCATGAATAGATTAATATTGTCTCCAGGGAGAGAGGGAGTCCATCTCACAGGAGGGGGTGAGTTATAAAAGTAAGATGGCTGCCCTCAGGGTGCTCTTTTTGCACATCTCTGTTGACCTTTCTGAATCTCTCTGCCACATTGTGAGGCTAGGCCCACATCTTTGAACTTTCCAGCCACCAGAATCATGAACCAAATACAACTTTTATTCTCATAAATACCGCAGTTTCTGGTATTTCTGTTTAGCAACAGAGTAGCAGACTAAGACAATTGCCAGTGAAAACACAGAGGTGCACATTCTCCCATGCCAGTAGGTTTATCAGAAAATGAAATAAGAGAAAGCAAGTGAAAAAAAAAAACCAATAAACCAAAAAACTTCAGTCTATGGCCCATGAGTGCTTGTGCATCAGCTGCCACCCTCTGATTTGCCACTCTGTGATCAGTTAGTCATCCTTTGGGATAGATGCCAAGTCTCCAGCAAACCCGACAAGTCTCTAGGTGGAGTTCCTGCTTTGTGGTCTCAGCTCATAAACTGGCTGAGCCACCAGCTGCTCAGATCAATCATCAAGGTAATTATTTTTATTTCCTTTGAACTCAACTTCCCTCTTTGCATTTATCCTTGTGGCCTACCGTGGAAAGCACAACGCTTTTCTTTGTCCATCTCTTTGAAGAGCAGAATGCTAAAAATTCACAAGCAGTAAAGCACACCTTTATGTAGTATTATAGAAAAAGAATGTATTCTCAAGTCCAGTAGGGTAGGGAGAAGAAGTGCAAGGGAGTAAGATATTGAGCCCCTCCTATATAATGTGGATTTTCTGCCTTTTTTTTTTTTTTTCCTTTTTTTTAGATGTTTCTGTTTTAGGGTGTGTGCATTCACCAGAAAGTCAGAGAGAGACAGAGAGATAGAAAGCAAGAAATCACCCCCCAGGGGGAATGGCCACGCTGCAATCCCTTCTCCTCTTGGGATCTTGGGCACGCACACACATGCGCCCGGCGTGAGTTTAAGCCACTGGGTCCGGGACTTGAACTGTGGCCAACTACATGGGAGTCCAGCGACATAACCATTACACTAACTGCTGGTCCCTCTGCTTGTTATTAATATCACATTTGTTCTCACAGCAGGATTAGTTATTATCTGTATATTATGAATGAGAAACATGAGTCCAGATGAGGGTAAGTTACTTTCCCATTATTACATAAGTATTGAGTTGAGGGTTTGGACACTTATTTCATTATTACATTGCTAAAGAAATACCTGAGCTTGAGTGATTTGATAAAGAAGTTAGAAGTTTATTTACAAACTCATGACTCTGGTGATTGGAAAGTCCAAAATCTTAGGCCTATGGCATGGTCTACAGAAGCACAGAGGATGGTGGGCATGTGCACCATCCTGAGAAACTGATCTCTCTGTCTCTTGAAAAATATTTAAGATTTTTTTCCAGAGGGCATATGCACCCACGAGAGAAAGAGACAAATCAACACAGAGAGAGACAGAGAAAACATCCCCTTCCCCTCCATAATGCGACATGTTTTTTCTGCAGTCCTTTCTCCTCCATTTCTCCATCCTGTTGGGATTTGGGGCATGCAGACACATGCACTCAGTGTGTTTTTAAAGCTGCTGTGTCCAGAATTTGAACAGCATGGTTGGTTATGTGAGATCTGGCTGATTTAATCAAAAGGCCATGAAGCCAGCCTTGCTATTTCTTTTATAAAATGAGCTCTTACAAGAACTAACCCCTTATCACTAGAGCTAGCACTCACTGGGTCTTATAAAACATCATTAATCTTTCCACGAGATTGTTGCCTCCATGATGCAGTCACCATGAACCAGTCCCACTAGGCCTCTCCCTGGGACACCATAAAGGAATTAAGTTCTCACTCAGTACTCTTACAATATAGACAACACGTAAACTTATGGAAGACTCATTCAAACCACGACAGACACTGAAACTCTAGTTATTGTTCTTGAGCCCTATTTCATCTTGTTAATTGTGACGTTAGTGAAGAATGCTTTTCAGTGAAGATGTTATGAGCGCATACACACAAAAATGTATCTGTAGGTTTTAAAGCACCCTATAGAAACTAATTGCTGTTGTTTTCTACATGTAAATTCTCTTGGTTTCTGGAGGTTCAGCCACTTCCACAAAGTAGACTGACCACGGTCTTGTGGTTTATAAAGCATGGCCACAAGGCAAAGTCATGAAACCATGAGGCTACTTCTTTGAGGATGCACAGGTAGGGGTGCAGTGTGGAATTCTGACCTTGCTTGTCCTTTTTAGGGTCACGGGTATCCCTGTTGTGTAAAGGTTGTCAATCATATGCTGATATTTTATAAGAACCTGGAAAAAGTCATTCTTTTCATTTATCAGGATGTGATATCCTTAAACTAGAAGAGATTTAAGGTTAGAAAAATCTATACTGTTTAAAAGTTATTTTTAGAACATTTCTAATTCATCAAGAACAGTTTCTTTATTTTTATTTTTAAATTATTTAATTAATTAAAAAATTTAACTAACTTATTTTTTGCTATGGGACACGTGTGTTCACCGGAGAGACAGAGAGACTGAAAGATAGAAAGTGAGAAATCACCCCCAGGAAAATGGTCATGCCACAATCCCTTCTCCTTCATTCTCTTCTCAGGATTTTTGAGAACACACGCATGTGTACCTGGTGTGAGTTTTGAGCCACCAGGTTCAGGACTTAAATCACAGTTAACTACATGGGAGTCCAGAGACATAACCATTACAGCATCTTATTTTTGAAAGGCTGACGTCTCATGGCTTGTCAAACAAAGCCGTTTATTTCATTTACATGTGAAAGGTCAATGTAAGTTGTGAATGGGCATTCATGCACTGGGAGGAATCACTCCAAGAGGATGACCAGATATGACATGATTAGTTATCTTACTGCATCCACATGCTTCGGCCTTGGGCTGTGAAGCTTTGGGCTAGAAGGCAGACACAACAAATTCAGAGCCACCACTTGTCTGGCATATCTATTCTGCAGTGCAAGGTGTGTAAAGAACAAGAGTCATTGTTTTCAGTGTGTACTGAGTACCGAGCTCTCTACTAAACACGTGACATGCATGATTTCTTTTGGTCCTGGTAAGAACCTTGCAAGAGAGGTGTTGGTGTCAAGGCAACCTGAGGCTCAGGGAGGTCAAGCAATTTGCTGAGATATCTAAGAGGGAAGGTCAAGAGCTGGAGTTAAATCAGGATAGTAGGATTTCAGACATTTTATTTTTTTAAAGGTTTTTGACATAGAGCATGTACACTTGTTAGAAAGATACAGAGGGAGAGAGACAGTGAGAGGGAAAGTAAGAAATCAGACTCCTGGTGGGGGATGGGGATGTTGCAATCCCTTCTCCTCCATCACACACCTGGCATGATTTTCAAACCACCAGATCTAGGACTCAAACTGCACAGTTGGCCATGTGGGAATTCAGTGCCTTAATCACCATGCCACCTGTTGGCCCTGAGCTTGAGGTTTTAAACAGATTGCTACATGGCTTAGGCAAGGCCTAATGCTTAACTCACTACCTGAAGTGGAAGTTTGCTTGAGGCAAGTTAATATCACCGTCCTTTACCATAATGGAAAGTAGGAAATCATACGCATGATGAACATAAAGGACAATCCATCCATGTTTTAGGAAAAAAAAGGTCATATAGTTTAGTGCAGTGCTTTTTGAACTTTTGGGACAATACTTCACAGTAAGAAAAACGTTTTTCATGTGACTCAGTAGACCCACTCACACTTTGTGTATGCATGTATGTGCATGCAGGCCCAACCAAAAGTTTCATAAAATAGTTCTTTCATCGTTCCCATGTACTCTGCACTGAAAGAAATTACTGTTCCACTTTTTATATTTCATTTTTTACAAAGTGCTGATGAAATGTATTTCATTAAATTCATTTTATTTCACAATTTTGATTGTGACTCCTAGACACTGGTTAATGGGCACCATATCTGTGGATCAGACTGCATGCATTGGAAGCCCAGATCTTTTGCTCTTTAGTTGTTTGACCTTGGGACAAATCTTTAGTCTCTATGCCTCAGTTTAACATCTATAAAATGGGAATAATACAATAATGCCAACTCAAAGAGTTGTTACATCAGCTAGGTAAAATAATGTACATGAAGTGGTTAAACCAAAGATTGGCAACAGTATACACCTTATTAATATTCGTTATTATTTCCTTACTGTTATTACAAATGACTTTTTTTTTTGAGAGGTTTTTGCTATAGCGCGCGTGCGCTCGCCAGACAGGCAGAGAGAGACAGAGAGATAGAAAGCAAGAAATCACCCCCCAGGGGGGATGGCCATGCTGCAATCCCTTCTCCTCCATTCTCCTCTCGGGATCTTGGGCACGCACGCATACGCGCCCGGCGTGAGTTTAAGCCATTGGGTCTGGGACTCGAACCGCGATCGACTACATGGGAGTCCAGTGACATAGCCATTACTCTAACTGCTGGTCCCTTACAAATGACTTTTCATCTATGAATTTGTTTTGTTAAGTGTGGTACTATAGCTGCTCTATAATAACCTTTAAAAAAAATCAAGGCAATGGGCATGTCTGGGAAGGATGCAAGTCTACCAATGAGTGAAGATGATCTTATATGATCATCTGGGTAATGATCATATTATTTTAGCACCTGATACACACACACACACACACATACATACATACACACACATGCACATGTATTACTGATAGGATGTAGATGACATAGAAACTAAATTCAAAACATATTCAAACATAGCTTTATCTCTTACTTTAAAGTATGTTCATAATACAGATACAAGGTCATCGAGAGAAAGTTGAATTTTATTTAGTTGAAGCTCTGCATACCGTAGTTGGGGAAACATGTAATATATTTTAGAAAAATTTCTATCAAGATAGTAAAATGAAATCAAGATAATAACATGAAAGTGGTGGCACAGTTCGGGATACATTTTGATTTCTGTGGAGATATTTTCTGCATGATGCCTGTGGTTAGGTGAAAGGTCACTTTATGGAACCTTTTCCATTTTTGATTTACAACTGGTATAGCACAAGGTGCTGGTATGAGGAAATTCAGACGAGAAGAGGTCACATTAATCCTCAAGGCAAGCTTCCTTTCTTAAGAAGGAAAAAAGCATTTCCTTGGTCAAATCCTGGAGAAGGTAAGATCATCATATGAAAGAAAATCACTGTTTCCTAGGGTTTTGAAAAAAGACGAGAAAGAAAATTAAATAATCTCTTTGGGCCTTATGTAATTTCTTTGAGGTGGGCATTATTTTATTATGCTCACATTATAGATGAGGAAACTGAGGCACAAGGAGTTAAGGAAATTTCCTTAGGCATAATCTTCAGCAGTAACCTCCTTGGATTTCTCCCTGTTTCCATGTAATATTATGCAGTCCCTTCCCGTTCCTGGCATTTAAGATGTAGATGAAAAAGGGTAACTTGTTAAGAGCAACAGGAAGACCTGGAATCTGTTGGGACAGAATAGTGCTATGGTGACCACTGCTTCTGCCTTGGGGTCAGTTTGCTCTTGCAGAGGGTGTGAATGTTGAATTAGCCCAAAGTTGGGTCTAGCTCTTTTTTCATGCCTTTTGTTCTAATGGCACTGTGTGGGGGAGAGGAGGCTAGACTGCTGCTGAGACAAATGAGCAAACCTGATGTCATTTGTTCTCAGCAGGATCTATGGCTTTCACTCTGCTTTTCTTAAGCTTTGTATGTTGGAAACAAAGCAAAATTAGAGTGATATTAAAATAGAATACTCCATTAAAATAGATTAAACCTGGGAACCTCCAAAAAAGATTGACTTCAGTTTCAAAGAGGCAAGGCAGGTGGCTATTTTGGAAGCCTGAAGTGGCAGGTTCTGGGCCAGTTGCCCAACCTGAAGGGTTGCAAGCAAGACCAGGCTTCATTTCATTTGGAGTATTTTGGTTGATTCACTTTATAGCCTCAGTTTTACCCTGTGCAAAATAACATACCTGAATGAGACTGTTTCTCATACTGAAATTTATAATGGTTAGAATGGAACCCTCCCCTCAGCCTCAACTGGGTCTCTTTGGAGTCCTTTTTCTAGTTGCAGCTTTTGTTACTATCTACTGGTGTTCCTGTGCTATTTGTCTATACAGTCGCAGTTGGCCTGCCTGGGTTTTCCTTTGTACCTGCTTATAGTCAGCATGCACAAAGATTTGGGTGAATACAGTGCAACAAGGTGATCTTATATAACCACAACAAACCATAAAACCCGTTTTCTGGAGTGACTGGGATGACTGAATCCTAAATTATAGAGTCCATAATTTATATGATTGCATTCCCATGACAGAATTATAACAGCACTAAAAACAAGATGGCAACACTATTGATTTACTACCAACAAACATTTTCTGATATGTTATTCTCCCCTACCAGTTAACTACCCACAATACAGGTTGTCCTTTCCCTCATTTTTCCATTGTTAGTTGTCTATGATTGAAATGCAAGAAGCAGGGTAAGACTGTATCAAATTACATCAACAACTGCCAGAGCTTTAGTTTTCTAGATTCCTTCAGGGGTTGGCAAGTGATAGAGGCAGGATTTGAACCCATGCTTTCAAATCCTTTTTGTTGTGCTTGTGGCACAAGTGGGATAGGCAGCCAATCCCACGGATTCTAAAGCGGCTCTGCCTTCAGTTTTGTTCTGTTTTTATGCCAGGTGGCACATGTCTGCCCAGTGTGGAAAATATTCACACAGCTGTCTCTCTCTGTGTGTGTATGTGTGTGTGTGTGTGTATGTGTGGTGTGTGTGTGTGTGTGTGTGTGTGTGTGAGAGAGAGAGAGAGAGAGAGAGAGAGAGAGGAGAGAGAGAACCCTACAATGGGATTGGTATGCTACAATATTTTTTCCTTCTGTTTTCCATCCTTAAGATCCTCAAGATCCTGGGCACAAACATACATGGCTGACTATTTTTCAAGATGCCAAGGCAGGACTTGAACCTTAATAGGCTATGTGGGATCTGGCTTCCTCTGCATGGAGCTTAACTGCTGTGTTATGGTGGACCCTGTCCTATTTTGAATGTTCCCCCTACTGGCCTCACATCCCATGAGTCTCACACCAGCATTTCCTTAAGGAGCCTTCTGGGAACCTTGCACTGGAGTGTGGTTAGATCATAGTGCTGCGCCAAGAGAAATAAAACAGGCCCAGTTGTGGTGCTGCAGGTGACAGGGCGCTGCTGTGCAATGCTGTAGCCATATGGGATAGCCCTAGTTTGGATCTGTGAACGCACCAGGATCGCCCACAGGTGCCTATAATCCTGGTTAATTGGAAGGCCAGGGGAAGGATCATGGCCTGGCAATACTTCATGAGGGGTCCCTCTCTCTCTATCTCAATACATAAATAAATAACAATAACAACCTACCCCCCCCAAAAAAAATTCCTCACATATCTGCGCTAAAACCTATATACAGATGTTCATAACATTATTCCCAATAGCTGAAAGGAAGAAACAGCTCAAATGTATGTCATGTGAGAAATAGATAAACAGAATGTGGTAAGTCCATAATGGAGTATTACTCATCTATAAAAGGAATGAAGTACAGAAACATGCTACAACACAGATGAACCTTGAAAGCATGACTAATAAAATGAGTTAACCTCAAAGACCATATATTGCATGATCCCATGGAGAATGGGGACATTTGTGAATGGTTACTTAGAGCAGGAGAGTAGAGTGGGGAGGAAGGTGAGAGCTGAGTTTCTTGAAGTCACAAAAATGTTCTAAAGTTGATTCAGGGATTCAGCAATGGCTGCATATTCGTGGGGTCTTCAAAAAGTTCATAGAAAACACATACTATGAAGATATTAAACAAGGCTCACAAATTTATTTTTGCACCAAACTAAATTCCTACTTGAATTTTTTTTCACAATATTTTTGAATTCTCCTTCTATCTGTGAAGATACTAAGAACCATTTATTTTTAATTTGCTATAGAATACATGTCCTTGCCAGAGAGAAAGAGAGAGATAGAACGAGAAAGTGAGAAAGTTCCTCCTCCTACCCTCCGCCAAGGGTAGATGGTCATGCCAAAATCCCTTCTCCTCCATTTCTCCTGTCAGGATTTTGGGCACACATGCACATGTGCCTGGGATGTTTTTCAATCTTCCATGTCTGGGACTCAAACCATACAGGGGGCTATGTGGAATCTAGCTGCTTTAACTACTACTTCATCTGCTGGCCCTTTAATGGGTTGTATAATATGTGAGTTGTATTTCAGTGGGCTGTTTTTAAAAAAATCACAGTGCTGCCTATGAGGGGTCAGCCAACACAGGCAGAAACTCAGGCCCCAACAACTTTGAGAGGGAGTGAGAAGAAGCAAAGGCGGGCAGAAGCTTGAGCAGGAAGATGGTGACTCAGGGGTACACCTTTCTTGAGCAAGGGTCCACTTTCACAGGAATTGTGGGCCAATGACAAGAGCTCAGCTAGTGCAATTTAGATCACAAAATTTTATGTGAAGAGAAGAATTAACACTGGAAAATATCTACTCAGATATTTGTTCTGAGTTCCCTCAATATACGGGGCTTGGGGTGCCATCAGATGGCGTGGTGGTTAAAGTGCTGGATTCCCACATGGCTGACCATGTGGGACCTGGTAGCTTGAAAAATCACTGTGGGCATGTATGCATGCATGCCCCAAATCCTGACAAGATGGAGAAAGGAGGAAAAGAGATCGCAGTGTGATCATGCCCCATTTGGGGGGTGCTTTCTCCCATCCCCCCCCCTCTCTGTTTCCCTCCGGCGAGCACACACCCTCTGGCAATAAAGAAAAAGACTGGTGTGAGATATATTTATGTTGGGTAAATTCAATTTATAAGTTAAGTGATGTATAGTGATGAAATGTATAAAATGAATAAAAATAAATAAAAATAATAAAGGGAAAAAATTACACTAACAGAACTAAAAAATAATTTAAAAAAAATCCAGTTTGCTTTTTCTGAAATGTCTATTAAATTTTACAGATGACATTCAGAAGCATTACTGACTAGCCTGTATATTTTTAAAACATGATTCAGTTTGAGTATGGTTCAGTTCCTTAGAAGTCCTAATTTCAAGAGAGTGGCTTTACAATAGGTTTGTCTCCTTGTTATTTTTCCCGTGGACTCTTTTTTGAAGTTATCATTATTATATTTCCTTCAAGAATTTCTGTGAAAATATTATTTTTAGCAAGGGAAGCTTCCAAATTTCTTTATCTGTTATCTTGGACTCCTCACCACCAGGATAGTACCAAGCGCCACTGACAAATTTATCCTAGGTATTTAGCTATACCCCTCAGCTGAAGCCCTGGAAGCTGGAAATGGAGTATATACCAAGAGCAACAGGAAGACTGTGGGAAAGCCTTCACACTGTGCCCTACTCCGTTAGAAGAGACTCCTTTGGAGGTAGTTGGGCAAAGCATAAGCTGGTAGAACGCCAAGGTACCCACTGACTCCACACTGGCTCCAGGGAAGTCCTCCTTATGCTGAGAGAGGCCACGAGGAAATCCACTTAAATAAAATGGGGACTGAAACATCACGTTGAACATTGGGGAAAAAATTGTGATTGTTGAGACTTTATCCTGAAAACTTAAAAAAAAAGAAAAGACAAAAATCTCTCTAAAAAACAGTTTGTATTATTTTACATTGAACATAATTTTGGCTATAGTTACTAAGCTCCAGGTCTTAAACCAAAAAAAAGTAAGAATTAAGTGTTGATTATATTTTATCCAGGTGAATTTTTTGGCAAAACTCTCGTCAAGTACCAAATGGTGGCCTTGTTTGATACACAGGGTCTATCAGAGAGGTCAAACAGAGAGTCCTCTGATAACCCTTGGTATTTATCATTTTCTTCCAAGGCACATTTTGTTTTTCATCTTTCTGATCATTTTCTTTTCTTTGGTTGTGACTGACTCCAGTTTTGCTAGATCATTGTTTATCAGTGGCATTTCTCACCCCGAGCTCAGAGCAGATCTCCAGTTTCACCGCTGACTGATTGACTTCACGATATCCTACATCTCTTGGCAGACTTCACACTGCACTTGGCAATCCACTGCCATTGCACTATCAGGCTAAATCTTCCATGCAAATCTGATACCTCAGTGTGGGGATTGATGAAGGGTAGGGAAGACAGATGGTGATAAAGGAAGCACTATGCTTCGGGTAGAACTAATTGTTAAAAAAGACCAGTTCTTAGGGAGTATGCTTGTTTAAAATAGCTTTTCCTTCCTGTTTATAGCTCACTTGCCTCTTAAAACTGCAGTTATTTATGTGTCAGTCTCTCTCCATCTCACGTAACAGGTGTCTGAGGGCATCAGCTCAATCCTCCTTGGTCCTCTAACTCTTGAGTTTTTTTCCCATCCCTGAGGTTGAGACATGAACCCTCTACCTGACTCAGAGGGCATGGGAAGGACAAAGAAAAATAACATTTAATGACTTATACTTATTGGCATATTATTTATTTTTTAAAAGTGTATTTATTTATTTCATGAATGAGAAACAGAGAGAAACTCAATGGGATCTTGATACTGCAGTCTACTCCCCAGCCTCGGCCTGCCTGGTTCATAGGCATGGACAGGCCTGGGGTACTCAGAGGCATAGTAGTCAGGTTCCAGACACGAATCTGGACCCTTCCCACGTCGGTCAACTTGGCAGAACATGGTGTTTTATTACAGTGTATTGGCATTTTCTTTCTAAAAGTCCCTTTAATACATTATCTCAAAGTCATTCCTGCATCGACATTTATGGTAGGCATGAAAGAGAGTGTCCTGACAATGGGTTAATAAAGTAGGAGCTAGAGTGGTTTGTCCATAATTACACAGCCTGCGAGTGGTGAAGCTGGAGTTGATGCCAAGTTCTTAGCTCTCCACACAGAAATAGGGCACATTCCACCCACCACCTTTCACAGCCTAGTACTGCCTTTGATGAGGATAAACTATGGCAGAATTGAAGGACCCTAGTGTCCTTCTTTTTGTTTACTCATCATGAGGTCTTTTCTCAGTCTTCCCCTTACAGCGAGAGATATCCCCCAAATATCCCACTGTTCAGGTCTGGGAAACTAATGGGCGAAATAATGTCCTCCCCACTAGGTTAAATAATGTCCTTAATTCCTGCAACACATGAATGTGTTCTCTTGCATAGCAAAGGGACTTTGAAGATGTAAGTATCTTGAGATAGGGAGATGATCCTGGATCATGCAGGTGGGGCCAATGATACTGCAAAGGTTCTTATAAGGGAGAGGTGGGAGGGTCAGAAAAATAAAAGTGATGTAATGACAAGCCAGGAGTTAGAGAGATGGGTGGATGCTACCCTCTTGGCTTGAAGATACAAAACAGGGCAATGAGCCAAGTAATATAGGAGACCTCTAGAAGCTAGCAAAAGGACAAAAAGAAAAAAAAGATTCTTTCTTAGAGCCTCCAGAAGGAATGTAGCCAGGCCCACCTACTTAGACTTCTAACTACAAGAACTGTAAGAGACTAAATTTATGTTGGTTTTCTGTTGCTATTGTAACAAATTACCAGAAATTGAGTGGCTCAAAGCTGCACAAATATAGGTGCTTTTCAGCTATCCTTTTGGAGAATGTTTTAATCAGTTTGAAGGTCATGTGAGACCATGGCAAGAAAGACTTGCTGTGAAACAAATCAATGGGGAGAAGAGGTATCTGTAGTAGTTAAAGATGCAGGGATAGAGAGTGCACAGGCAAATATGTGAATATGCTGTCCTCAGGCCACTGGGCTCCTCTGTGCCTTCATACTCACTCCTGACTTGTTTTACCCAGGAGTCTCAGCAAGGTTTTGAACTCTATCTGACTCAGGATCGATTTTGAAAACCTTTTTAGAATTTTAATATTTTACTTATTTATTTGCTAGAGGGTATGTACTCTTACCAGAGAGAGATGGGAAAAGACGGAGAGAGAGAGAGAGAGAGAGAGAGAGAGAGAGAGAGAGAGAGAGAGAGAAATCCCCCAGTGGGATGTGACACCACAACACTTCCTCCTCCATTTCTCTATCCTGTTGGGGTATGGGGCATGCATGCACAGGTTCTCATGCTACTGGGGTTGGGATTCAAACTGTGGCTGGCTGTGTGGGATTCAACTCCCACACAGGATATGAGGCTGGATCCCTTGAAAAACTTTTGAAGGTGGTAATTTTCTAATAGTTTGTTTTCAGTTCATTGTTGTGATTGCGTGTATAGTTAAGCTCCAAGCCTTTGACAATTATACTGAAAATTATGTCTTTCCAGGGCTAGTTAGAAAAAGAGTATGGTACATAGTACAAAATCAACCCGTGACCCTGCTGGAGACTCTTGTTCTATCCCAATGTCTGCAGAACAGCTGCTTGGGCTGTACAGCCTCATTTTCCACATTAGTGCCTTACTTCAGGCAGCAGATTGGCTGAGAATCTGTGACCTCACATTTGCACTTCCCATAACAGCAATGGAGGTACTTAGTAGCACACACATCATTTTACCATAAAATAAGTCTGTGGTGATGCTGGGGCTGGAGTGGGACAGGAGATTCATGGGTTGTAGTCAGTCTGCCAGAACTGTAATTACAATATTTGTCATAATTCCTGCCATACTAAGTGGCTTAATGGTTTCTTTTTAGGGCAGTGTTGTACACTATTTCAAATTTGTTGGAATTTCATTTTCTAGGTGATATTGTAGCAGATATATCTATTATGGTATAGGATTATTCCCTCAAATTGGTAAAGAAGTGGCTCCCTTTTCATCCCCTGCCAAGATTTCTGTTTTATTTTTTTATTTATTATCATCATAATCTTGTTTATATTACATTGAATTGAATATAACTTTACAGTGTATTACATTGCTTTTTCAAATGGGAATGCCATGCATGTCAGTCAATACAGAGACATTAAACTCCCCACTTCATCATTCAATATCTTTTCATAGTTTTTCCTGATCATCATTATTATTATTATTTCAATTTTTTTAAAGCAGTCAATCACTATTTCTCAAACTTTACCCAACATGAAATACTTCTCAGACCAGTCCAGTTGAGAATACTACATGTGTCATCATCAACAGGTAATAAGCCATATCTGTGTCCCACTAATGTCATGACTCTCTATTTGTTCTTTTGCTATCTTTCTCTATCCTCTTCTCTTCCTCCCCTCTGCCCCAGTCCACACTGTCTTATTCTCGTTAAGTATTTTCACTGCTTTTATGTCTCCCAATATTTCACTCTCTATCATAGAGTGTGGATAGTTGGTATAGATTAAGTGGATGCATACAATATCTTTCTTTCATAGCCTGGCTTTCTTCACTCAGCAATAGATCCTCCATTTTCACCACTTTCTATCAAATGCCAGGGTCTTGTTATTTTTTATGGCTGAGTAGTATTCCATAGAGTATATATGCCACACTTTTCCAATACATTCATCAGTTTGTGGACATTTAGGTTGGTTCCATGTCTTGGCAATTGTGAATAATGCTGCAATAAACATTGATGTGCAAGCACTTTTCTGACTGAGCGTTTTCCTGTCCTTTGGATAGATACCCAGAAGTGGGATTGCTGGGTCAAATGGTAGTTATATTTGTAGATCTTTGAGGAACCTTCATATTGTTCTTCACAGTGGCTGAACCAGTTTACATTCCCACCAACAGTGTAGGAAGGTTCCCTTTTCACCACATCCCCGCCAACATTTATCACTTTTTATATTCTTAATCTTTGCCATTCTGACAGGGGTTAGGTGGTATCTCATTGTGTTTTTTTATCTGCATCTCCCTTATGATGAGGGATGTTGAGCATTTCCTCATATGCTTTTTGGCTGTTCGCATGTCTTCCTTAGAGAGATTTTTGTTCAGTTCATTTTCCCATCTTTTAACTGGGTTAATCATTTTTTTTTTTTTTTGCATAAGGCACTTGAGTTCCCTGTGTATTCTGGTTATCAGTCCCTTGTCTGAGGCATATTTAACAAAAATATTTTCCCATTCTGAGGGTTGTCAGTTTACACTTGTTACTGTGTCTTTTGCTGTGCAGAAACTTCTTAGTCTGATATAGTCTCGCTTGTCTATTTTAGGGATTATTGCCTGTGCTTTGGGAGTCTTATTTAAGAAGTCTTTGCCTACTCCAGTGTTTCCCAGAGTTTCCTCTGCATTTTCCACCAGTAGTTTTATTGTTTGAGGTCTTAGGTTCAGATCTTTGATCCATTTTGAGTTGATTTTTGTTCATGGTGAAAGATGGGTATTCAGTTTCATCTTTCTGCAGGTGGATACCCAGTTTTTCCAGCACCATTTACTAAAGAGGTTTTCCTTTTCCCAATGGATTGACTGATATCCTTTGTCAAAAATCAGTTGGCTGTAAGCTTTGGTGGTTATTTCTGGGGTTATCCTATTCCATTGGTCCACATGTCTGTTTTTGTACCAATGTCATGCTGTTTTGATTATCACAGCTTTATAGTCTATCTTGGGATCAGGGAGTGATACGCCTCCTACTCCATTCTTCTTGCACAGGATTGCTTTTGCAATATGAGGTCTTTTATGATTCCAGACAAATTCTATGATTGTCTTTTCTAGATCTGTGAAGAATATTTCTGGTATTTTGATTGGAATTAAACATGTAGATTAATTTGGGTAGAATTGCCATTTTGATTATGTTAATTCTTTCAATCCAGGGACATGGGATGTCCTTCCACTCTTTTATGTCACTTCCAATATCTTTTTAAGATTTTCATAGTTTTCTTTATAAAGGTCTCTGACTTTCTTAGTTAGGTTTATCCTTAGGTATCTTATACATCTTGTGGCTATGGTGAAAGGGATTCCTTTCTTCAGCTCTATTTCATTCCACTTGTTGTTCATATATAGAATTTCTATAGATTTTTTGATGTTGATTTTTTGTCCTGCCACTTTACTGTATTCACTTATTACTTCAAGAAGTTTTTTCACGGAGACCTTTGGGTCTTCTAAGTATACCATCATGTCATCTGCAAATAAAGATATTTTCAACTCTTCTTTGCCTATTTGAATGCCTTTTATATTGTTCTCTTTTCTGACTGCATTAGCTAAGACTTCCAGCACTATATTAAAGAGAGTGGAGAAAGTGGACAGCCTTGCCTAGTGCCCGTTTTTAGCAGAAAAGCGTTTAGCTTTTCCCCATTCAGTAATGGGGAAATGTTCGCTGTAGGTTTTTCATAGATGACTTTTATTGTGTTGAGAAATGACCCTTCTTTACCAATCTTACTGAGGGTCTTAATCACAAAAGGATGTTGTATTTTATCAAATGCTTTCTCCACATCAATTGAAATGATCATATGGCTTTTATCTTTCTTTCTGTTAATGTGGTGTATTACATCTATGGTCTCCCTGCCAAGATTTCTGAGCTTCACTATGGTGGACAACAGACTGAAAGAATGACAAAGAAGTGGTACCTGTTTGCCTCAAATTAAAAAACAAGCAAACAAACAAACAAACAAACAAAAAACAAAAAACCACACAAAACAACAAGTGGCATCTTATTTCTGCTGAAGAAATAACAATAATATTTTATCTACATTTATGTCCCTCATAGCACACTTTGTCTGTGTCCTTTCTGTCTAACTTTTGGCTTCATGGTAACACAGAGGATGGGAATGAAACCTTGGAGAGTAGGGGTCCTTTAGGAGTAAGCATTCCCTAATGCTGGCTGCCTTCTGCCTCTTTCCAAGTCTTCCTCTTTGAATTGCATTTCTGGGTTCAAAATCTGTGTGAATGAAATTGCTCTGCTTCCAGTTTTTTTTAAAAAAGAGTTCAAATAGGCACTTCTCTAAAGGAGATATAAACATTTCCCATGAGCACCTGAGAAGATGCTCAATATCACGAATTTACTAGAGAAATGCAAATCAAAACCCTAGTGATATGTCTCACACCCACTAGGATGACTCTAATGGGAAAGATAGATAATAGTAAGTGTTGGTGAGGATGTGGGGAAACTGGAACTCTCATTCGCTGAAGGAGTGTAAAATTGTATAGCTAGCTCTTCCTTTCTCTACTGTCGTGGTGTGTGCGGTCCACTCGGCTCTTTGCCATGTCTTCTCACAAGACTTTCAGAATCAAGTGGTTTCTGGTCAATAAACAGAAGCAAAATTGTCCTATTCCCCAGTGAATTAGAATGAAAACGTAATAAAATCAGGTACAACTCCAAGAGGGGACACTGGAGAAGAACCAAGCTGGGTCTACGAGGAACTGGACAGGATATGGCCTCATATTTATGCTGTACCAAGGTCACTGTGGTCTTGCCACATCAAGCTGAAAATGGTCACCACTGCCTGGACACGTGTGTTTATTGGGAAAAAATGGTGCTTCACCTTGTCTCTAAGTTCTGCATTGGTAGGTTGGTTCAGTAATAAATATGTGAGACCTTTAAAAAATTTGTATAGCTACTGTGGAAAACAGGCTGGCATTTCCTCAAGGGGGTTAAACATAGTGTTGTCAGATGACTCAGTAATTCCACTTTTAGGTACATATGCAAAATAGTTGAAAATATATATCTACACAAAAATTACTACATGGAGGCTGGATGGTTGTTCAGTGTACAATGAAGCTGTGAAGCTGATCCACATGGGAAGGTCTGAGTTCATATCCAGCTCGCATCCAGGCACACACTCTGGGCATGTATGTGCCTGTGATCTGGGGCTGCCTGATGCTGGGGTGGATCATAGCATGAATAGTCTTTTGGGAGTGTTGTCTCTCTGTTTTTCCTCTATTTTTCTCACTCATGGAAGGAAAAAATACCAGATAAACTTAAAGAAATTATTATATGAATATTCATAGCAGCCCAAAATGGAAACAATCAATGCCCATTGATTGATGAATAGACAATGTGCTATATCCATATAACAGAACATTCTTTGGTTATGAAAAGGAATGAATATGATGAATCTTAAACACATCATGCTAGGGCCAGCAGGTGGCATACAAGTTAAGGCACTGGATCCCACATGGCCAACTGTGTTGTTTGAGTCTAGACCTGGTGTGCATGCTCAAAATCCCAAGAAGAAAATGGAGGAGAAGGAACTGTGGCATGGCCATTCCCCCTGTGGGATAATTTCTCATTTTCCCTCTCTCTCTCTCTCTGGCAGATACAACCCTATAGTAAAAAAACAAAGAACAAAAACAAAACTCACAAGAACAAAAACAAAACAAAACAAAACAAAAAACCCATTATGCTAAATAAAAGAGGCTAGACATCAGAGGCCATGTATTGTATATTCCTTTGTATGAACTATCCAGAACAGGAAATCTATAGAACAGACAGTAGATTCGCAATTACCAGGGGAAGGGAGGAGGAATGTTAAAAGACTGTTATTTGATACAAAGTTTGGGTGATGGAAATATTCTGGAATTACATAGTGGTGTTGGTTGCACAACTTTGTGAATAAACTGAAAACCACTGGATTTTACACTTTAAAAGTATAAATTTTGGGACCAGCAGTTGGCATAATGGCTATGTCACTGGACTCCCACGTAGTCAACCGCGGTTTGCGTCTCGGACCCGGTGGCTTAAAACTCAGGCCGGGCGCGTGTGTGTTCGTGCCCAAGATCCCGAGAGGAGAATGGAAGAGAAGGGATTACGGCATGGCCATCCCTCCTGGGGAGTGATTTCTCGCTTTCTGTCTCTCTGTCTCTGTCTGTCTGGCGAGTGCACGTGCCCTATAGCAAAAACCTCTTTACATTAAAGGAAAAAAAGTATAAATTTTATGATATGTGAATTATATTTCAATTTTTAAAAATATGAGGGAAAAATCAACTCTGGGGAGTGATATTGGGGACCCAGAGTGGTCTTTTTCTTCTGACTGAATTTAAAAACTTAGATTATTTTATTAAAGATGCTAATGAAAGGAAAACAATATGCATTGCCAATCTTAGCTGCTGTTTCTTCCGCTGTCAGTGTTTGGTGCCTGTCACTTCCTGAACACCTGGGACAAGGGACTTTTGCTTCCTTTTGCAGACTGAATTTTTTTTAAACAGGGTTTTGTGCTTCCTGCAGAGAGACAGAGAGAGAGTGAAAGACAGAAAGTGAGGAAGCACCCCCCCCCCCCCCACCCCAGAGGGAATGTCCATATAACAATCCTTCTCCTCCATTTTTCTCTAGGGATTTTGGGCATGCATGCACACACATCCAGCAAGTTTTCCATGTTGCTGAGTCTGGGACTCGAACTGTACTGTCAGCCATATGGGATCCTGCTGCCTTAGCCACCATATCAGTGGCTGGCCCATACCCTCAATTTTATCTGTTTGCTCTCTGATCCTGTCTCTCTGACTGTGAGTCCGGGCTCCCTAAGTGCCTAGTAGAATTGCATTTCCCCAAAATATATGTTTAAGTCATAACTTTCAATATCTGTGACTATGACTTCATTTATAAATGAGGTCTTCGCAGAAGTAATTGAATTAAGATGATATCATACTAGATTAAGGTAGGCTTTAATTCAAATTTGGACATAGAAAAAGGGAAGATGATTGAAAATGAACAGGAAGAAGGCTATGTGGAAACAAAGACAGAGACTAGAGCAATGAGCCTACAAGCCAAGGAATACCAAAGGTGGTCGCCATCCACCAGAAGCTGGAATATGGAAAAAGGATCTTCTCCTGGAGCTTACAGGGAAACTACGGCCCTGCAACCCTTGATTATGACCAGTAGCCTCCAGAACTGTGAGGGAATGCATTTGTATTGTTTTAAATTACAGACATTGTGATAACTTGTTGCAGTAGGCCTAGGAAATAAGACAACTTCTAGCATCAGGTCTGGCACATGGAGGCCCAGCCATGTTTTACTAAATGAATGACTCTTGCTTCTACAGTCATGGCTGAGACGAAAAGAAGCTGGAGCGTCTGGAGGATAAAAAAAAATGGAATGTCAGTTCCTGCCTTTATAAGTGAGGAATCCTGAGAGAGACGAAGTAGTTTTCCTCAAGTAGGTAGCAGAATAGGAACTTCAGATCTTTCAGAGAAGAGAAGAGAGAGAAATGAACCTGAGTCACCAGTGTACTATGAATCAGGCACTGTCTCTACTTTTCTCAACAGCCCCGTGTGATGTTCATTCTTATCCATGCTTTTGCAAATAAGGCAACTGACCTAAAAACAAAGATTCGATTGTGTATTTAAGGTCACTTAGTAAACGGAAAAGCTAGAATTCCACCTCAGCTCTTTATGATTTTAAGGTCTCGCTTTCCCCCATCTTGCTAAGGGGATCTATTGATCAGACAGCTTTCAAACTTCAACTGGACCTTTCAAGTCTACTTGACAAATGATCAGAATATACTTACTTTGTAGATTCAGGTTGTGAATGAGAAATTCATTATCTTTATTTTTTAACCATGAAATGTAATAATTTTGATCTAAATTTATAAATACAAAATTTTTTCTTTTTCTTTTTTCTTTTTGAGAGGTTTTTGCTATAGGGCGTGCACACTTGTCAGAGAGACAGAAAGCAAGAAATCACCCCTCGGGGGGATGGTCACACCACAATCCTTTCTCATCCAGTCTCCTTTCGGGATTTTGAGCATGCGCACACACATGCCAGATGTGTTTCAAGCTGCTGGGTCTGAGACTCGAACTGCGGTCGACTCTGTGGGAGTCCAGTGATGTAACCATTATGGTATCTGCTGGTACCAATACAAAATTTTCTTTCTTTCTTTTTTTTGTTTTGGAGAGGTGTTTGCTATAGGGTGTGTGCACTCGCCAGAAAGTTAGAGAGAGAGAGAGAGAGAGAGAGACAGAAAGCGAGAAATCATCTCCTGAGGGGATAGCCACTCTGCAATCCCTTCTCCATTCTCCTCTTGGCATCTTGGGCATGGATGCACATGTGCTCGGCATGAGTTTAAGCCACCAAGTAGGGCACTCAAACCACGATTGACTACATGGGAGTTCAGCGACATAGCCATTATGCCAACTGCTGGTCCCCCAATACAAAATTTCTATGATCAATAGAATACACAAAATATTTTAATTTGTATGGTGTAGTTTTACCCTTTTGAGAGTAATAAATTGCTACAATGAATACTATATTATTATTATTATATAATAATAATATAATATATATATAATATAATATAACAATAAACACTCATAGCTAAACTTTAAACTTAACTAAGTTTTTTATTTAGTTTTCAAATGAAGTGGCTGACAACCATTTCTGTAAAGGCATATAAAATATTTACAGATTATATTGTTTTATTATTTTTGGAGTGGTAAATGGAAACAACTTTTAATAACATATGCAAAATGTTTTATTTCTTAGCATAATTCCTTTTAAAATATTTTGTAACTATTTAGGAGGGTTGTTTTTTAAATTTCTTTCTCCATTTTCTCAGGAAATCATTATTAGCATTGGCTTATTTTGAAGTTGCTGACCTATCTCTGCATTTGGGGGCAGCTTTTAACATCTAATGACCTACACTTAACCCACATGTCGGGAACATTGAGTGTAGTTAAACTAATGCTATATAATCCTCAGAAGAATTATTTTCATTAGAGGAATCACTGATATTATTGGGAATGAAGTATTCCAATTTCCCACGGCCTTGAGAAATAGGAACAGAAAACGATACTCCACAATTAAATCAAACCATTACAAAGAAATGCAACAGTGTGGCCTTGGGATGAGTTTCATGAACCAAAAATTCATTTATTTCCTGAATGTCAAGGATGGTGGGAAATTCAATGGCAGTGGTCACATTTAAGAATATACTCATCTGATTTAGCATACTTTTGTTTGCAGGCCTAGAGTCCTATCAGAGGAGTGATTGCTAACAAGTTGATGAAGCAGCTTTAGTTCACCCCAGACCCAGAGGGCTTTTAGACCCCAGGCTAGTTTAAATAATCATGGCAGGATCTGGGAACCAACTGGGCACACAGGGTTTGAACTAGGTGGGAATGTACCCTGGAGTGACGTGCAGGGGAAGTCACTCCAGGTCACAAGATGTTCTCAGTCTTTGATGGGCAATTTATGATTCTTCTGGAAAAATCGTTTCCCTGCAGAATTCAAGGTAGCCACATATTTGCTATGAAAAGATTAGCACAAAATGCATGAATTCTTGGGACAAGCAGTTAGCGCAATGGCTATGTCATTGGACTCCCACGTAGTTGACTGCGGTTCGAGTCCTGAACCTGGTGGCTTAAACTCACGCCGGGTGCGTGTGCGTGTGTGCCCAAGATCCCAAGAGGAGAATGGAGGAGAAGGGATTGCGGCATGGCCATCCCCCCTGGGGGGTGATTTCCTGATTTCTGCTGTCTCTCTGTCTCTCTCTGTCTGGCGAGCGCACGCACCCTATAGCAAAAACCTCTCCAAAAAAAAAAAAAAAAAGTGCATGAATTCTTCCACAAATTCAATAATAAATAGCAACCTGCTTAGTGATAGGACTTCTGAATGTGTATTAGAATATCTACTGAAATCTTAAGAATTCATCTTTGGTAGGGCATGGGAACAATACGTTGAAAGTGTTTATTGTAACATTATACAAGACCCCAAATAAGTTGATTATTTTGGTCATGGCTATCAGTTAGCTTTGTCATATTCTTCAGAAGATGGAGCAGAAAAACCACAATATGTCTTAAATAAAAGTCACAAACAAGATTATTAACCAAAATTTATATGCACTGTTGAAAATCTGAATGGATATCTTAGGACACAGCCCACTGACTCATCACAGAATTATAAAAATATACGTAAGTATTCACTTGATGAGATTATGCCTGACTTTATGTGTGCCTTTAAAAAGACCACAGCTAATCCATTAAAAATGCAATTGACTCCCTTGTGTTAAAAAAAAATCATATTTAATAGTATGATACTACTTTGTGCCCTGTAGATCTAAAATGTTGGAACAGAAAGAACTGTTTTCAAGGGCTAAGATCATTCTATTCTCCAAAATTTTGTTGACTGACATTGAAGGCATGAACACCCAGAAGGAGAAGCCATTGACCTGATGCCTAGGATAAGAGGCCCAGATACATGGCTGCAATGGCCCCAAAGACTTCAAGCCCCAGCTTACACTTGGCCTGGCCCTCCCAGACAGTCCTGATTTCTTCTCTTTCTTTCTCTTTCTCTCTGCATCAATTCTTTGTCATTCTCTCTTTTAAAAATACTATTATTCATAAAAAAGGAAATTTGCTGTATTTTTTTTTTCTGATTATAAAGATAATGCAAGCTCACTGGGAAAACTCAAGAAATACAGATAAAATGTAAAAAGTAAAAATCTCGGTTTATCTGCGATGTGGATATTCATTCAACTCCATCTCCTCTTCCTGTGGAGACTCAGCTGTGCTGATACACCAGCCTTCCTTGCAGTTAGGTAGGCCAGAGGGTAGTGTGCTGCCTCCCAGCCTGACTCATTAAAAGCCTTTCTTGTGAAACTGCATAGTGTTCCCTTCTGCTGCCATCAGACTGCAATGGAGAGGCCCTGAAAGTGACCTTGGGATTAACATTCTGGAGATGGCAGGGTACAAAATAACTATAACCTGAATTCTCTCTACAATTAGCCATTCTATCGGTGAACTTGACATGACTGAAAATAAACTTCCATTGTACTGGAATATTACATGTCTGAGTTTATTTTCTAATGCAGGCTACTATCCTACTTGAATAATATATTATTTTACTACCAGAGACAGGGTAACATTTTAGTGAATGTAAGTCCAGGTATTTTTTTTTTTTTATGCCTAGGTGGATGTGCATGTGCATGTGTGCACGCGCGTGCACACACACACACACACACACACACACATTGTTTTCTAAGTAGGATTGTAAATACATATCTTTTTTACTCAACTATGTGTGGTACAGATCATCTTATATCTTGTGTTTATTAACGCATATTGTCTTTATAAAGAGCTTGATTCTTTTCCAATGAATGAATGCACCACAATTAAATAAACTAATCTCTTGAGAAAGAAAGATAAGTCAGTTCAACCTGAGGAATATGAGGTATGTTAAAATTCATCAAGCCCGGGAAACATGAACAATGAAGCCTCAGTCATACCCACAAGCTGCAACCTTCAAAATATTTGTATTTCTTAGCAGTTACAACTATAAGTCACTTGCTATTCCCACACGTTGTTTAGGATTAAGAATGTTGACTCCAAATGACCATGGGATCTTGGAATACCATGGGATACTTCCTTTATCATAGCATTTAGTCAATCACTGTTGGACAAGACCTCTTGTATAGCCTTTCAACCAATGTAAAGTTTCGACAAACAAATAATACAATACTCCTCATTCACAATTTTATTTTATTTTACTTTTTGGCCTTCAAAATCCTCTTGAAATCTATAAGACCTTCATTCACATATTCAGGGCAATTGAATTGTGACATGTGGTGGGAGCCCTCAACCCTGGCCCCAAAATACTCTTCTCTCTTTTGTAAAAAATTATTTAACTTTATTTATTTTAATTTGACCAGAGTGGGGGAGAGATGAGAGAGACAGAGAGAGAGAGAGAGAGAGAGAGAGAGAGAGAGAGAGAGAGAAACTGAGAAAGCAAGTCGCCAGGTCCAGGACTCGAACCGTAGTCAGCCATGTGAGAATCCAGCGCCCTTAACCACCATGCCACCTTCTGGCCCAAACTCTTCTTTATTTTAGGCTGACACTTTCACTGGTGGAAATTTAGTCTTTTTCCAATTTTTATTACTATAAACAACCTTGGGAAAAACAAACTTGCATATACTTCTTTGGGTATTTGCCCAAGTATAGCTTTAGAATAAAGTACCAGAAAGAAAATTACAAGAGCACGGTTTGATCCATATTTCCAGGCTGCTCTCCAAAAAGATTATGATAATCCACTTCTCTACTAACAGTCAATGAAAGTACCTGTCTTGCTTACTTCATCTACCTGGCATTGTCAAGCTTTAGAATCTTGTCTCATTAATAGGTAAAAGGAGCTCACAGCAGTGATTTCATTTGTATTTCTTTTATTACTTTTGATACTGACTTTTTACTTGTTTATTGACTATTGACCACTGTGTTTTCTGTTTTGTTAAGGATCTGCTTGTATCTTTGGCCAATCTTTCTGTTAGATATTGTGATTTGCAGTAACAAATAGATATTTGGTCTTTGTTTCTGGCTTCTGGCACAGAGCTCCTAAACACGTGCAATTTCCTAGGCAAGAGGGATGCTAGGTGCATCTTTTATTCTAATATTGGCCTTTGGCTCCAGTTTCTGATGCAGAACTCCTAATCCTTGCAATTTCCTGGAACATAGGAGCTTTTTTTTTTTTTTTTTTTTTTTTTTTTTTTTTTTTTTTTTTTTTTTTTTTTTGTTCTAATGAGGAGACTCATGGTGGATTTGTGGGTGAAGACTGGCCACCAGCCAAATCAAGCCATGATTAGGAGCTTGGAATGTTCACCTCACCCCACTCGTACTTCAGGAACAGAAGAGGGACTGGAGACTGTCAATAATCAATATATCTACATGCTGAAACCTCCCTAGAAATCACTAACCATTGGATTTGAGGAACTTCTGGATTGGTGAACAAGAGCACATCTCTGTGCTTGGTAGGGTGGTACACCCCAAGTCAATAGGAACAGGCCTGCTCTCAGGACCCTTTTTGACTTTGCCCTATATGTCTTGTCATCTGGATGTTCATCTGCATCCTATGTAATATTATTTATAATAAACCTATAAATACAAGTTTTCAGTCCTAGAGGCCATTCTAGAAAATTTTGAACTCTGAGAAGGAGGCTGGAAGGAGCCCTAATTTATAGCCGATTGTTCATAATTTAGGCCCAGACTTGTGACTGTCATCTGAAATCGGAGTAGTCTTGTGGGACTGAGCCTTTAACTTATGGGAGCTGATACTAACCTCAGGTAGATAGTGTCCAAACTGAATTGAACTGAATTATAGGGTGCCCACCTGGTGTTGGAAAATTGGTGAATATGAGGAAACTCCACACATATCTGATATCAGAGTGCTCTATGTGAGAGTGTAAAGGAAGAGTGTTTTCTTTTCTTTTCTTTCTTTCTTTCTTTCTTTCTTTCTTTCTTTCTTTCTTTCTTTCTTTCTTTCTCTTTCTTTCTTTTTTTTAGAGGTTTTTGTCATAGGGCACATGCGCTTGCCAGAAAGACAGAGAGAGACAGAGAGACAGAAAGCAAGAAATCACCCGCCCCCCCACCAGGGATGGCCATGCCGCAATCCCTTCTCCTCCATTCTCCTCCTGGGATCTTGGGCACGCATGCACACGCACCTGGCGTGAATTTAAGCCACTGGGTCTGGGACTCAAACTGTGGTCAACTACATGGGAGTCCAGGGACATAGCCATTACGCCAACTTCTGGACCCAAGAACAGTGTTTTCTAGATATTGTTTTACTAGACCATACCAATTTGCAAGGGATTACCCTACCCTCTTCATATTAGAGCTTTTGTGCTTGGTCATAAAACTAATGACCAAGCATGGGACTTAAATGACCTTTGGGGGAATTTTGGGCACTTCTTCAGACTTTTCAGAAAGCAGCAATTCTCTAGAATGTCATGGTTAAAACAGCAGTGTACACCAGGGAAGCTGGAGAGGTGCTTATGCAATGAAAGGGGAAACATGGGAAAATTAGCCAAAACACTGAACTTGGTAAAACATCCTGTAAACGTAAAGACATCTCCAGTGGATGAACAACAACACTGTCAGTTCAGTGACATGATTAAATGGAAGGGCTATTTATATTATTCAGGCAGAGAGCAGGGGAGAATCTCAAACATCAAAATAGCTGAGCTACCTGAAGAAACTTGGACAATTTGGGGTCCCTCTTCCCACTCCCATGAAATTGGAAACAATATAAAATTACCTCATGAATCATAAATAAACATTCTTTGGCTGTGTATGGCATCGTGACCTGTCTCTCCAGTGTCTGAGAAATCTCCTTGGCTATGATTAGACTCTCTGTCCCATCATCCACTATAGGAATGCTGGCAGCTTTACCTGGTATTCTTAGAGCCCAGAGTGCTAAGCGATATTTAGTCCCTGAGAGTCTGTATTCTCACAAATAGTTAGCTAAGAAAAAGAAAATAAAGGCATCCATCTTACTTGGCACTAAAATTGGGAATTTGAAGCAAGGGTTATTTTATTTTAAGAAATGAGTATGACAGTTGGGGAGGTTTTGGATCCCTAAAATGGAATCACCAGATCTTGTCACCCCAGAAGAGATTTGGGGCAGGCACCAGGGCAGTGTTCTGGAGATTTGGTCCCACATGGGTCATGAAAAGTTGGTATTTCAGGGTCAGTATGATTGAGCAATCAGTTTTAGTTCCACTTTGGAGAACTGGTGGGTCTACTTGTCCTGCTCTGAGCAGTGGACTGATCCCAAGAGAAAAAGCCCCTAAATATCCCGAACTAACTCATGCAACTGCTCACAACCTCAGAGATGCTGCTTGCCCCGTCCTCTGGCTCGTGGCCACATACGCTTCTGCGGGCTGCCCCCTTGCCCATGGTTTCTTCTGCCATCCTTTCATATCCTTCGTCCTGATCGCTTCTGCTCCTAAATGCAAAAGTTCAAATTCTAATCCCCTCACTTCCTCTTTGTAGCTTTGAGCAAATTATTTTACTTCTCTTTGCTTCTGTTTCCCTATCTGAAAGTTTATCAGCACCAACCTCACAGAATTGTTGTCAAAATTAAACATGCTGGGGCTGGACAGTAGCACTGCAATAAAACACAGGGCTTTGCAAGGCTGACCCACATGGGAAGGTTCTGGGTTCACTTCCAAAGACCTCCCTGAGTATTCTCCCTGAGATCATGTTGGAGCTGCTGTCTCTCTCATTCATGGAATAAATACACTTAAAAAATTAAAATGTGTTGAATAAAAATAGCTCAATACTTCTTAACAATACAGTGAGATGCTACAGTGTGGAGGCTAAGCAACTGGGTGTGCAGCCAAGTGGCCTAGGTTTGAATCGTGATTCTTAGCTATGTAATATTGAAGAAATTTCTTCACCTCTTTATATTTCAGTCTTCCCATCTATAGTATAAAGATAATAAGTGTACTAATCTGAGTTTTTGTGAAGAATTAGTGGTAAATAAAAGGGTTAGAAAACCTTTGATGCATACTAAGTGCTATACAAACACTAATTTATTAATTCTGTTTACAAATGAGGAAAGAGAGGTTAAGTAACTTCCCCAAAGTCACCCAGAAGTCACATAGTTAATAAATGGTGATCCTGAGACCATGAGGAAAGCAGATACTCAAATAAAAAGAGAAATGCTCCCATATTTCTCCCAAGTATTTTCCTTGTTATGAGAGAGGGAGTTTTCACCACAGGTTTGAAATTCCCCTTAGGGCTGTGCATGACCATTTCTGTATCAGTCAACAATAGAACCCTCACCTTGATTCAGAAATAACCCGTGCAGGACCGCTGTTGTTGCAGTTGTTTAGGTCTAATATGAATTTGCTGATGCACATTGACAATTACCCTTTGCTGTCTCTTTGGCTCACTTGGTAGAGTTTTAGCTTTGAGCTGTCTCAGGCCAGGTCCCTCCTCCAACAGAGAAAAGTCTGACCCACCCAGGAACAGCAGTCTTTTTAGAAAGCCCATCTGCCTGGTGCCCAGAATGCAGATGAAAATGGCATTCTTTTTTTGTTTTCAGTTAACCACATGCAGATGCTTAAAAAAAATATATATATATCTCCCTACAAACATTCCCTAATCTGATCTTTTTCCCTCAAACCTCCTAACCCCTTCCAATTACCTTACATTTCTTGTTATATATAGCCTATTGGTTTAACTGAAAAGCGTGTCTCTGTGTGTGTCTGTGTATGTGTGTCCATGCTGCGTGTTGGGGCAGTTTCTTCCTTTTCTGTAGGGAACACCAGCAAAGCTGCAAAACGTCTCCATGGAAACCAGCCTCTCCATCCATCAGGCTTCTGCAGCGTCAAATACATAATCTGAAAGGCGGGCAGGACTAATGAGGCAACTTAATAGAACACACAACATGAATTTAAGAACACAGTGACCATTTCTTGGATTCCTAATTAGCTAGTGACATCCAGATGATGAAGGAATCTCATGATTTAATCTCGAGAAAACTTAAATGTGCTCAAGCCTTGATTGCTAGGCAACTTTAGTGGGTAGCCCCTATCACCATGCCACTGAACTAGGTCTCCACAGTAACCTATAATACTGTCAATTTAAAATGGGCATTTCTTTATAAGGATAAGAATACCCTTCCCTCTTAGGTCTCTTGTGTTACCATGTGTTCTCTCTTGTTCTTTGGTCACAGTAATATTTTTCAATTTACTGATAATAGGAAAGTTATTTCAAGAAAATATTCTCAATTTTTTGGGAAATTTTCCTTTACGTTCTCTCTCTCTCTCTCTCTCTCTCTCTCTCTCTCTCTGTGTGTGTGTGTTTCTTTTAAAGAATGTGTATTAAGGTTCAAAATATATATTCAACTTTTTGCATTTTTGACAGGGATCAAAATAGTTATGAATCTTGCTGGTAAGAAGAGCAAATTGTTAGATATTAGATTTCAAAGTTTGTTTTTAAAGGAGCTTTTAAATAATAACTGACAGACTGAAACAGATAGTTGGTTATCTTTTTTTGAGTGATTTTTGCTATAGGGTGCATGCGGTCACCAGACAGACAGAGTGAGACAGAGACAGAAAGTGAGAAATCACCCCCCAGGGGGGATGGCCACGCCGCAATCCCTTCTCCTCCATTCTCCTCTTGGGATCTTGGGCAAGCATGCACTCACGCCCAGCATGAGTTTAAGCCACCGGGTCCAGGACTTGAACTGCGGTCGACTGCATGGGAGACTACATGGGAATTCAGTGACATAGCAATTATGCTAACTGCTGGTCCCGATATTTGGTTATCTTAAAGAAATTAAACCACTAGTATTTTCCACAGGTATATTGCTTTACTCCTCCAATAGCATTAAAGCTTGCCCTGTATTATTATAATTGCCTGTATATTTGAATTGCTCTCCAAATTGTTTAGTCTCATACACAGTGGACCAACTAGATATTCGCCTTAGGTGGTCGTTGCTTTGCTTTTTGTTTATAGTTTTCTTCTGTTCTGGATTCTTCTGGCAGCAACTATTTTGCCTGGAAGTCTCTGGGGAAAAAAGTAGGATCAAATAATTTGAGAAGCAAATTGTGCTAAATTGGCTGTCATTTTAGAATGGAGATCAGAATGTCATTGCCTCTAAACTTGAGGTTCTTTTGTTTGCTTCTTAGACGTGTTAATTCCTGGCATTTAAAAACCATCCTCCTTATTATTAAAATGACATGGCAAGAGAACATAGTATGGGAATGCTTGGAGACTGAAATGCCACTTAATAAATCGGAAAGGAAATTATATATTTAAAGCAGAAAAATAAATCTCCTGGAGCCATATTCCCTCTCAAATAATGTTCTTATAAAATTAGGTTTTTATTTATTTATTTATTTTTAGCAAATCTGTCAATCTTCTTAAAACTTAGCATTTTCTTGTACTCTAATGTTATTGGTTCTGATGTAAATAAAGACTCCTAGCAGGATGCAGGTAAGCTTTTTAAGATTGCCAAAAGTCGATTAATTTATTTTGAAAAATTTGGCTATCAAGAAAGCCAGGACACAAAGAAGCCATTAATTAAATTCGAAGTAGGTTTTTTTTTTTTTTTTCCAAGCAGGAAAAAGAGTCTAGACTAAATGATAAGAGGAAAAATAGATTTTAATCCCCCACCTATGCCTCTCATTTTAAGTGAATAGAAATAATATTTCTCCCATTTTGGAAAAAAGGAGCCAAAGATAGCATGAGAAATGTGTCAGAATCTATAATTATGAATACAAATATGGGTAAAAATAAATTACATAGTTAAGTTCAAAAGGAGGTTTTCCTGTTTTGGTTCACAAAGTTAAGTTGTCAGAATTTTACCTATTTAAAGGTCTTATTAATTGTTTGGTGAGGAAGAAATTGTAATATGTTATAGATATATGTGCATATGTATACACACACACACACACACGTGTGTGTGTGTGTGTGTGTATACATAAGGAGTCTTCAAAAAGTTTATGAAAAATGCATATTTTTGAAAAATACATATGAATTTCAAAATTTTTTTTGAAGTTTATTTATCCCATAAATGTGTGTGTGTATGTGAAAGAGATACAGCATCCCTGACAGGATCTTGACGCTATTATCCACCTCAAGAGTCAGGCAGCCTGGCTCATGGGCCTATGCATGCCTAGCGTACTCAGGGGTGCAATCTAGTAGCCATCTCATGTGGGTTTGCCTTGTAAAGTATTGTGATTTACCACTGCTCAATGGCCTGGCCCTCAAAAAGTTTTGCATCAGAATACACTCATACTTTGATTCCTTTTTCTATGAGTTTTTTGAAGTCCTCTTGTATGTATGTGTGTATGTGTGTGTGTGTCTCACATGTGTGTGCATATATATATATATATATATATATAGAGAGAGAGAGAGAGAGAGAGAGAGTATATCACATGTATACACATGATATATATATCTATATATAATAAATATATACCTGTAAATTTTTTCTACCCTAACTGGGTGGACTGCAATTTGACTCTGACATTAACCATCTAGAGTAAACCTCAGATTCCACAAATTAGGGGTTCAGTCCTCCATGACCCTGCCCTTACCTCAGACTCCAACCACACTTTGGAAACTACAGGTCACCTGTACTTTTGATCTATTCTTCTTTTTCCTATTTTTAATGGTTTATTGCTAGAGGACATGTGTGCTTGCCAGAGAGGGAGAAAGAGAAAGAGAGGATAAGAACTGCCCCCACCCCTTCAGTGGGAAGTGGCCATGCCACAATCTTCCCATCCTCTATATCCCCATCCCATCAGGATTCTCGGCATACACACACACACACACACACACACACACACATACACACCTGGTGCCATAGCAGGCCATATGGTATTTGGCTCCTCTAATCACTGTGTTAAGGGCCAGCCCATGATCCTATACTTCTGTCCACTCTTTCAGCTACAAATTCAAGAGGTCTTGTGACCCTTTCAGGTTTGATAATTAACTAGAATGACTTACAGAACTCAAGAAAGTACTTTATTTACTATACAGTTTATCATAAAGAATACATGTAGGTAACTCTGGGAGGAAGTCCAGAGCTTCCACACCCCCTTCCCCCATGGAGTCAGGTGTGTCACTCTCCCAGAATGTCAGTGTGTTTATCAACCAGTCTACTCCACTGAGCTTTGTATCTGGAGTTTCTATTGGGGTATCATTACTTAGGCACGATTAATGAAATCATGAGACAAAAAATTGAACTTAACCTCCAGCCATCTACAGAGGTCATGCTTAGCATTTCTGGTGACCACCTCCATCCTGAAACTACCGAGGACCTGTCGTGAGTCATCTCGTTAGTATTATAAAGACCCTTATTACTGAGGATTTTACAAGCTTTTTGCCTGGACCCGAGGACAAACCCTATGTATTCTTTATTGTACCACAATATACAAATAACGAGTCACTGCCAATGTCTCTCCTTTTACTTCCTCAATATCAGACATGTGCTGCTTTGTCCACATCATGGCCAAATTTGTAATTCTCCCTCCAGCATCATCGACAAATGCCTAATTCTTTATCTTGGTATTTGTCTTGATTTCTGCCAAAATATATCAAAATACCAAGACATATGAGTTCTGCTCATCTTCAAAGTTGCAGTTGTAATAATTTTTATATTTTACTTTAGCTCTCCAAACTACAATTTTTACATAAAAAACAGTCCTCTCAACATAGAAATTTGGAGGCTTCTTCATGCTTGCTTTTTCTGTCCTCACCCCCTTTGAGTCAATTATTTAACCAGTGTTTTCTTTCTTTCTTCTTTTTTTTAGAGGGGGGAAGATTTTTTAGGGTACATGCACTCACCAGAAAGACAGAGACAGACAGAGAGATAGAAAGTGAGAAATCACCCCATGGGGGGATGGCCACACTGCAATCCCTTCTTCTCCATTCTCCTCTCAGAACCTTGGGCACACACACACGTGCGCCTTGCATGAGTTTAAGTCACTGGGCCTGGGACTCAAACCATGGTCGACTACATGGGAGTCCAACCACATAGCCATTACTCCAACTGCTGGTTCTTTAACCAGTATTTTCTCTTCATGTCTTCAAGAACAAAATGGTTTTCTTGTCTTAGGAGAGTGTGAAGAACATATAGCAATCTCTTAGTAATGGTTCTCATTCTTTCTAGATCTCATCTTGCAAATATCACCTCAATTACTGTTGACTGGTTTTGTGAAGATGTCACTAAATTTGTTTTGACAGTAGTCCACTGGGATATAATATGGAAAATAATATTTTGTTTCTATTAAGCTGAAATTTAAATGATATAAACCAATAATTTAAATTTAAGTTGAACAATTCAGTGAGGATCTTCACAATGTTGATCAAGTACCACCCCTGTTTGGTTCAAAAACATTTTCATCATATTGAAAGGAAACCTTGTACACATTTAGCACTTACATCCCTTCAGAAGGTAATCATCTCTTTATATTAGTTTTTATTATAATTTCTTTTTTTTTTTTTTTTTTTTTTGGAGAGGTTTTCGCTATAGGCTATAGGGCGCGTGCGTTCGCCAGACAGACAGAGAGAGACATAGAGACAGAAAGCGAGAAATCACCCCCCCGGGGGGGATGGTCACGGCGCAATCCCATCTCTTCCATTCTCCTCTCGGGATCTTGGGCACGCACGCACATGCATCCGGCGTGAGTTTTAAGCCACCGGGTCCGGGACGCGAACCGCGGTAGACTACGTGGGAGTTCAGCGACATAGCCATTACGCTAACTGCTGGTTCCCAGTTTTTATTATAATTTCTAATTTACATGTAACAGTTGTATACTTTTGATGGATATAGTGTGGATTTTCAAAGCATGTATACATATTTAATGACCATATCAAGGAAACAAACATCTCTACCATCTCCAACATTTATTATTACTTTGTGTTATGCATATCAAAGTCTGCTTTTCTGGTTATTTCCCAATATATGTTAAACTGTAGTTAGTTTTAATGAAATCTTTGTTATCAGTTACCAACTTCACAAATATTTATGCCTTCTGTATTAACAGCACAAGTGGAGACATTTTTTTCCTGTTATTTTCTTATTTTGCCTAAGTGTATTATATATTTTTATAGATAGATTATTGTCAACTGGGCCTTGTTAATCAAATAGTCAATTCTACTCCATAGATAGTCTCTATCCTTAATTTTATACATTAAAGCTGCAGACACATCAAATACATAACAGTGGAGAATGACAGAGTTGTACCATAATGTTATTAGATTAAAATTAAATTGTCTAATAGTTGTGTCATGTTAAAGATTTATGTAGGCAAACATTAGTCATGAGCAGCCAGAGATGTGATTTTATATCTTAGTCAATGCAATGATTCAAACAGAAGAGGAGAATCAACACACGAGAACTGTCAGACCTGTTTGTTAAAATATATATTACATATTTCAAGTGAAATGTGTTGAACAAAACTGCAATTTGAAGATGCTATTATCAGATGAGCTGCTTGCCTAGAGGTTTCCCCATTGAGAGACAGTTGTAATAACAACACAATTACACATGGAGGATGGCAAAAATCTCATTTTATAAAATCTAAAACTGGAAAGTGGCTTTCAGATACCATTTCACAATGAAGAGTGTGTCCTATTACGATAGGCTCCCCTGATTCTTGCTGATTGAGAAGGTGAGGGGTGGTTGGGGCTGTGTCTAAGTGCCTTGCTCTCTCTCCCTAACATCAGACAGAGCCACATTTCCAGGCCGACTTCAGGGCTCTTACAATCTGGTAGCTCTTGTTTCTGAAAATCCACTCAGGCCTCTGTATCATAAGCCTCTAAATGACTACTGACTATTGTTTTACGTGATTATCTGTCAAAATAAAAATTTAAATTATGTTTCCCTCCTCTGAAATGAGCAATATATTTTTGTATAGAGGATGATTGACAAGAAAATATATTTTTCTTTACATTAGATGTTAGAGTCCATAGCTTTGCTGAAATTGGCTCATGTAGACTAGTGAGTAGGGACTTTCTCACAGAATGCTAATTTCCACTCATTCAATTTTCTTTTATAAGGATATAAAACCTACTTTTGGTCTTAAGTTCACTGAAGAAATGGTCACTCTGTCTAGGAGTCAGAGTCAGATAATTTTAAATCAACATCTAGATTGTGTTTTATATACAGCACTAATTATTTTAGTAGAATTGACATAGAAAAGAGGCTCTAGAGAGATATATCAGAAAGATGGAAGGAAGAATAGGACTTCCCAGTGTTCATCTTCTAGTAGAAACATCACTTTGAACAACTATTTATGCATGAAAATATCTTCACAAGAGCTAAGGAAAACAAATGAGTTATAGCACCTGAGTGTAACACAGAAATAAGAAAAGACACACTGAAGAGGGAAGGAAAAATATTTCACATTACTCATATCACCCCTCCCTCAAGCCTTCACAGCACAACATGAAGAGAGATACCTTTATATGTGGGAAAGGAGAAGGAAATGATCACTGGACATTGCCTGGCATCTAGACACCAGGTCTACCCCAGTGAATCCTGGTGCCAGGATGTGCTCTGCAGTCCCAGACTCCAGGACATACCTGTATACCCAGCCTTCATGCCTGCTCTAGTGCTAGGTTGACACCCACAGATCCTAGTTCTGAGCTGATCCCTGCAGACTTACACTCTAGATATATCAAAAGCTGAAGACTGGCCAGAGGCTACCAGCTTACCACACTACCAGGTCAGCCCCTGAAGTCTCCGACTCCAAGCCAAGACCTGTAGACACAGCCTCCAGGACTATCCCAGTACTTGGTTAGTACCTATTGATCCCTAGCTATCAGTCAGCTTACCACCAGGTTTACCCTGGTGTTCAGATTCCAAGCTAGCCCCTGTATATTCATGCTCCAGTAGACCCAGGGTCCATTCTCTCCTCGTAAACCCCAAATTCATGACTGCCAAAGTGAACCCAAGCTCCAGGGCCAACTTCACAGATCTAGCCACTAGGATGGCTCCTGAGACTCAGGTTCCAGACTCATCTTCCTGCTGACCTAGGTACTAGGCCAGCCTGCTCAAAGACTCAAGCATTAAGTCTAGCTATAGGAAATGCCAGATGGTATACTAAGAATCTCTGGGTAGGCTGAACATGTGAAGGATGTTTCTTGCTAAAGTCAGTCTGTAAAGGCTCTGGAATAGGTGCCTACATTTGCAAATGCACAGATGCCAATGTATGCCTATGAAGATCACTAGCAATCAGGGAAGTATGACACCACTGGAGAAACCAAATAAATTGTTAAAATTTAGTAATTAACTTTAGATAAATAAACATCTATGAGCTTCATGAAAAAGAATTCAAAAGACATTTTATAGGATCTCAGTAAGCTATAAGTGAATACAAATAGACAACTAAACAAAATTAGGGAAACAATACAGAAACAAAACAGTAAGTTCAATAAGAGTTAGCAACTATAAAAAGGAATCAAATAAATTCTGAAGCTAAAATACATGATGACTGAACTAAAAAAATTCATAGAGAGCTTTAATGGCAGATTTGATTACACAGAAGAGTCAGTGGGCTCAAAGACAGGCCACTCAAGTTATCCATTAAAAGGAATAAAAAAAGGGCAAAAAAGTGTGAAGAAAACCTACAGGATTTATGCAACACTATGACGTGAATCAATATATGCATTATGGGTCCAAAGTCTCTGCTCCAAACCAATCCTTCTGGCCCAACACCCAGTGAAAAGCCAGAATCCATGTGCATCTGAGATAGGAAGTGATGTATAAATCCATTTGATCAGAAACTACCACCACAGAGGCACAAGAAATGTGAGAAATCAAGAAAATATCTCTCCTCCAAGCGTAAAGACCAGCACTTCACCATCCACAGACAGCACAATGGAACTGGAAATGTCAGTTAAAGATTTTAGGATATAGGGAACCAGCAGTTAGCGTAATGGCTATGTTGCTGGACTCCCACGTAGTTGACCGCGGTTCAAGTCCCGGACCCAGTGGCTTAAAACTCACGCAGGGCGCGTGTGCGTGCGTGCCCAAGATTCCGAAAGGAGAATGGAGGAGAAGGGACTGCGGCGTGACCATCCCCTCTGGGGAGTGATTTCTCGCTTTCTGTCTCTATGTCTCTCTCTGTCTGTCTGGCGAGCGCACGCGCCCTATAGCGAAAACCTCTCAAAAAAAAAAAAAAGATTTTAGGATATATATAGTGACAAAGCTAACCGAGATGCAAGAGAATAGAGACAATGAACTCTGGAAGATACAGTAGAAAAGAGACAATGAGTTCCAGGAGGTGAGGAAGTTCTTTCACAATCTGAAAGAGGAAGTACACACAATAAAAAAGATCAATGAACTGTTAGAGATGAAAGCTATAATACAGGAAATTGAAACCTCCCTTGAAAATATTAAAAGCAGATTCGATCATGCAGAAGATCAAATCTCAGATGTAGAAGATAGAGCCTCTGACCTAGAAAAATTCACCAAGACAGAAAATACCCTCCCAAGTGAGAATAATATACGAGTAATACTAGATTCCATTAGATGCTCAAACATCTGGATAATTGGTGTCCCAGAAGGTGAAGAAACTAATCAGGGCATTGATAATCTATTCCACAAAATCCTGGAAGAAAACTTTCCAAACTTAGAGAGGCATTCAAATATCCAGACCCAAGATATACAAAGGACCCCTCATAGAATCAATACAAGAAGATCTTTTCCAAGGCACATCATAGCCAGATTGATCAAAACCACAGACAGAGATAAGAAACTAAAATTGGCAGGGAAAAACCTCAAGTTGCTTTCAAAAGGTATCCCATCAGGCTAACATCAGACCTCAAGTTGGAAACAATGCAAGCAAGGAAAGAATGGGAAAATATATTCAAAGTGTTAAGTGAAAAACAATTTCAACCAAATATCTTTCATGTGGGAAAAAAAGATAAAAACATTCTCAGATAAACAAGACCTGAAAGAATTTACATTGAGAAGTTCTGAAGGGAGTACTATACCAGGAAAACTAAAGACAGACAAATAAGAGAACAAAAAATGACCAAGAGAAAGGCAACTTAATGGTAGGGACAAGTTCTGACATCAATAATAATGCTGAATGTTAATGGAAAGGTCAGACCACAATAACACTGTAAATCAACAGAAGAGATTACACGATACTGAACTGGTAATAGAACTCTATGACTTTTTTCTAAAACATTAGTGATTTTATTCTATGCTTTGTCTTCCAGATTTAAGAATTTTTTTTTTTTTGAGTTGTTGGACTCAGTATTTTGTTAAAGAACTTTTAAAATTGAAAAATAAACTTTTCTCCCTTCCTGACCCCTTCGCAATATTTTTTTTTGGAGATGTTTTTGCTATAGGGCATGTGTGAGTGCCAGAAAGACAGAGGGAGACAGACAGAAAGTGAGAAATCACCCCTCGCCACCAAGGGGGATGGCTACGCCACAATCCCTTCTCCTTCATTCTCCTCTCGGGATCTTGAGCACGCACGCATGCGTGCCTGGTGTGAGTTTAAATCACCAGGTCTGGGACTCGAACCATGGTTGACTACATGGAAGTCCAGCAACATAGTCTTTATGCCATCTGCTGGTCCCCAGAAATTGAATTCTTATGTTTTTTGTGCAAATGACAGACCAAATTGAGATTAACCTAATTTTTTTTTTCTTTTTGCAAGTATGTTAGTTTATACCTCTCTTTAGTAAAAGGGGGAATAGAGAGAGAGGAAAAAAATTGCTTCAGAAGAAACTTACAGTGCACTTGTCACTAGATTTTAGCTTTGTTCATACTTTAAGATCTTTTGTGAATCAATAAAATGTGAAAGAAAAAGCTCAGTATGGAAGGGAGGGAAGGAAAAGAAGAAGGAAAAAACAGGTAAAAGTATGCTTAATGGACAAAAAATGAGAAGGTATTTGCTGGTGGTAATGTATATAGTAATATCCTTGTCTTGACTGACATGCATGGTTTTTGTGTTGGAAAAAGAAATGTATACTGTAACGACGTGATAAAATGTAAAATAAAATAAATAAATAAATAAAAAAACACGTAATGGAGAAAGGACAATCTTTTTTGATTTTTTTTAAAGAGTTTTTGCCACCAGGTGCATGTGCTTGCTGGAGAGAGACAGAGATACAGAGAGAGGGAAAGTGAGAAATCACCTCCCAGGGGATGGACATGCCACAATCCCTTCTCCATTCTCCTCTTGGGATTTTCAGCAGGAATGCACACATACCTGGAGTGATTTTGAAGCTGCTGGGCCTGGAACTTGGCCTGTGGTCAGCCACATGGGAGTCCAGCACCTTAACCACTATGTCACCTGCTGACCTGCAGGATAGTCTTTAATAAATGAGATTGGGAGACTAGACATCTACTTCAGAAGAATGAAATGGACCTTATTTCAAAATATAAAAAAAATTCAACTTAAAATGTATTGAAACTTAAACAGAAGATCTGAAACTGCAAAACTACTAGAAGAGAACAAGAAGGAAAATCTCCCATGACATTGGTCCATGCAATGCTTTTTTTGGGTATGACTTCAAAAGCACAGACCACAAAAGCAAAAATACACAAGTGGGATTACATCAAACTGAAAAGCTTCTTCACTGCAAAGAAAACAATCAATAGAATGAAAAAACAACCTATGTTTTTGGAAAATTAACTCCTAATAATGAGTTAATATTCAATATAAGGAGCTCAAACAACTCAACAGCAAAGGAACTACATAAACCAATTAAACAACGAGCAAAGCACCTGAACAGACATTTATCCAAAGAAAACATATAAATGACACAACAGGTTTTAGAAAAACAGTCAGCATCACTAATCAAGGAAATATAAATCAAAACCACAATGAGATATGACCTCACATTTATTACAGTAGCTATTATTAAAAGATAGAAGATAGCAAGTTGTGGGAGGGATGCAGAAAAGGGAACATTTGTACATTGTGAAAATGTAAATTACTATAGCCATTATAAAAAATAATATGGATGTTCCTTGAAAAATTAAAAATAGAATATGATCCAGCAATTGTGCTACTGAGTAGTGAAGTTGAACCAAAGGACAGGAAATCAGTATGTTGAAGAGATGACTGCAGTCCCACATTCATTGCAGCTTTACTCACAATAGCCAAGCATGGAATCACCTAAGTATTTATAAATGGATTAGTATATAAAGAAAATGTGAGATATGTGTATGTGTGTATACGTATATCGATAGACAATAAACAATACTAGTCAGCCTTAAAAAAGAGAGAAATCCTGTGGACCTGGAGCACATTATGCACAGAGACTTAGAGACAAGGAGGAACACTTTCCTTTACCAAAGCCGAGAAAAGTGGATGAAGAACATACAGGGTCACAGAGTATCTTGGTTATTTTTTAACCTAAATTTGTTTCTTTTTTTCTGTTATCATACTGAGAAACTTCTTGCTGGGAATGTGTGGTAGAAAAAGGGACTGCTAAATCTTGCCCATGTTGTTCAGGGATTCAGTGACTTGGAGAAGAATATTAATATTTTTTTGGGAAGGGGATTATTTAAGTCAGGGCACACTGTCCATGAGGTTCTTTTATTTGATTTAACTGGACACTTTTAGACGAGGATGACAGTTATAATCTGAATGAACTAAGTACCTATTAGGAAAAAAAAAAAAATCCCTGCTCTTTCCCACTATACAAAATGGCAGGTGAAAAAGCTGAGAAGTCATATACTAAGAAGAAACCTGAAGCCAAGAAGGCTGATGCCAGTGGCGAGGTAAAAAGGGTGACCCTAAGGCTAAAAAGTCTGAGGGAAGCCCCATTGCAGCCCAAACCCAGTTCTAGTCCAAGGAATCAGCAGACACTCCAGATCTACCATGTATTCCAGGAAGGTCATGCACAAGAGGAAATAGTCGGTCACTAAAAATCCAGGATTAAAAAGAAAAAAGGAGAAGTTTCTTGCCACTGTCACAAAACCAGTTGGTGGTGATAAGAATGATGGTACTTGGGTGGTAACACTTCACAAAATGCCTAGGTATTATCCTACTGAAGATGTGCTTTGATAGCTGTTGAGCTGCAGCAAAAAAAACAAAACAAAACAAAACAACAACAAAAAACAGCTCTTCAGAGCATGTGAGAAAGGTCTGAGCTAGTCTCACTCCTGATACTATTCTGATCATCCTCACTGAACGCCCCAGAGAAAAGAGAGTGGTTTTCCTGCAGCAACTGAGCTGTGGCTTGCTACTTGTGACTGGACCTCTGGTCTTCAATCAAGTACCTCTGTGTAGAACACACCAGAAATTTGTCATTGCCACTCCATGAAAATTGATATTAGCAATGTGAATATCCCAAAACCTCACTAATGATTACTTCAAGAAAAAGAAGCTTCACTTGAAGGTGAACTCTTTGACACAGAGAAAGAAAAATACGAGATTACAGAGCAGCACAAGTTGATTAGAAAGCCGTGGACTTGCAAATTTTACCAACAATCAAAGCTCTTTCTCAGCTCTAGGGCTACCTGCAATTGGTAAATGGAGTTTATCCTCACAAATTGGTGTTCTAAATTCCTTGCCAAGAACCTAATTAAATAACATATTTACATGTGTGTCTATGTGTATAAACAACTTATGTAATATATACATCATTTTTTTCTTCCTAACAATCAAACAGGGAGTAATGTTTAGCTTGGGTTTGATTTCAGGAAACCAAGAGCACGCTTTATCTCATTTCTATGAGGTAGATGGTAGGACTCCAGGAAGTAAACACCCTCAATATTCCCATCTGTTCCAGGGGAACTTATGGGGCTGGAAGGGAAGCATTCATATTCAACTGAAAAGATTACCGGCATTCAGCAGTAAAACCCACAAGTAGACTCTTCAGCTATGATGAACGCTCTGGCGTGGTGTTACTTGCCAGAACGAAGACACCACAGGTAGCAAACACCACATGTTATAATCTTCAAACTAGTAGAAATCAGCCAACAAGAATTTTTTTAGTACTTAATGCCAATATAAAATTGTAGAGCCATGCCATAACCCTTGAATATTTAAGTGAGTTGACTATGGTGTAAGGTGACAAAATTCAACACTATGAATTCAAGTCCACATTCTAATGTGGACTTGAAAATAGTAAGTAAAATGTGGTATGGGAAAAATAATGAAGTTTCACTTTTTCTTTTTATTTTGAGTGCCTGATAAGGGATAGTTGCTACGTTAAATATTTTATATGCATATGTAGTAGCTTTTGATACATGAATAGCGATTAGCTTTCTGTGTACTATTTGCTTAAACACATATATGCATGTTCAAAAGCAATTATTTATTCATTATATATGTATATATAAATATATATTAGCTTGTATACACACATCCATTAGCTTAATGTATATTATCAAAACCCTGCCAGGTAGCTGTTATGCTCAGTTGCAGAAACTCAGAGAAGAGGGGTTAAGTAATTGACTGGTGGCCTCACAGCTTGGAAGCAGCTGAGCAAGAGTTACACCCAGCTTTGTCTTTCTTTCCTGAGGACCTCGCCCTCGGTGGATGTCAGGAATGTTTTGCTAATTGTATAGAAATCTTTATGAATGCAATTCTGGGTTGCAGAGCAATTCTCTGAGTCAATATTTAAGCATTGAGATAACTTCCCTTTTAACATCTTTGAGTTTGAACTTTAATATCTTGTGAGAAGGATTAAATCAAAGCAGAAAAGCACACCAGAAATGTAGTCAGCGATATTTTCATTGTTAATCATCCCCCTCCGCTTTTCCTCTCAGTAAAACCTTCCTCCGAGGCGACTTCCTCCCACCAGGCGCCGTCCACCTTCATCTGACTTTAGTCCACCCTAGCACTCGAAGCCAGGGTGCTCCCCCTGCTTGCTTCTCTTCCCCAAATGAATCCAGGAGCTGTGAGCCTTGTGCAAGGGAACAAGTGGGTGACAAATTATTGATGAAGATTCCCTGAAGAGATTTGTTGCCTCTGCTGAGAATAGACCATGAGGCAAGGAGGGCTACACCAGGGACAAAGTAGATTCTTCTAAGCAGGTATTTACAGTTGTTCTGGTCTAGGAAAACGTGTGGGCTCCAGCATGGCAGGTGCCCCGCTTTAGTCTGCAGCCGTGCTCTGGGGCGTTCCAGAGTTCTCTGCTGCTTCAACCATCTGCTCGCTCACATCACTAGTGACAGAGTTATCTTAAGCTCAGTTTTTGTTAAGTACCTTGCTCTGGATTGGATGCACTCCCTTGCTCAGTCTCTCTCTCTCTCTCTCTCTCTCTCACTCTCTGGTTAATCTCCCTGCTATGCCTCCGGGCATCTCCTCAATAGGGACATTTGTGTTCAGGTCCCCTCTCTCTGCTTTCTAAGGCTGCAGAGAAAGTTTGACACCCCAAATTCCAGCCCCCTGCCTGTGCTATCCTGGAGGAGACTTCCCTTTCCCTTTCTTCTTCTGCCTCGCCTGTGAAACCTGTTGTCACTAGAGGTTGCTGAGAGGGGTGGAGAGGGAGGAATGTAGTGGTGGGAGGAGGGAGGGAGGATCATGAGACGGCTGGCAGGTGGTGGGAGAGGGGAGTAGGTTCTCAGAACCAGGTGGCAGCTAGTGGGAGGAGGGAGGGGAGGGATAGTGAGATGGGGTGGCAGTTGGTGGGAGGCAGAGAAGGCTAGTGAAGGAGTGTGAGGCAAGAGTTTAAAAAATGTGTTTGTTTTTTTACTTTGGGCTGGAGAAAGGCAAATGGAGGTGACTGTATTTCATGTCCCCTTGTGAGCTAGGGCCCCCAGCTCTGGAGGGGCGGTTCTGCAACACTTGAGTCTGGATGGGAGCTGAGGCTCCTGGGTTTCACCTGGGCAACCTCATTGCCTTGTAAAGAGGGCCTGAAGAGCCAGAAGCACAGTTTAGTGCTGGATATAGGGGCAGGGGAGGTGCTAGGGACAAAGGGGCAGAGATTTCTGGAGCTTGTGACCCCAGCGGATGGGGTGGCAGCTTGGCCTGTGCTGCTGTCTCTGAGTTGCCAATCTGGGCTGGTCGCACAGTAACTCATGCTGTGAGCAGCATGGCCTCTGACTGCTTGCCGTAAAGGGAATAGAAAATAAGGGAGGGCCAAAGTTCTGTGATCATGAACAAGAAGAAGGCACTGGAGTGAAAAGGCACATGGAGGCTTTGCCTGTGACATGGGTGTTCCCTGATATGGACAAATGGAAACAGATGAACAAGGCCCCAGAGCTGGGCTTTACATAGTCGATGGCTAAGAAAAGCAAAATGAGTGAGAACAACTATTACTGAGGAAATCACTGGGCAGGTCCTAAAAATGTTTGTTTTGGAAAGGATGACACCAGTTCCAGCTTCAGGAGAAAATGGCAAGCTCTGCTTCAGAACCAGGGTCTTCCCCTCCTCTACTCCCCACCCTTCCTGCTCTCTTGTCCCTGCCAGTCACAGAGGCTGTGGCATTTCCAACTCTCTTGAACATTATCACATTGGAAAAACCACTTCATCTTCTTGAGCCTCAATTGCATCATCGATAAAACAGGAAACTAATGGCTTGCTTGTCTCCAAAGTCAAGTAGCCAAGCGGGGGGGTGGCTCTCAGGGTCCAGTGGAAGCAGCTCAGGTTGGCCATTCCTGTGTTCAGCAGGTAGTGGCTGGAAGGCTGCAGCATAGATGATATTGGAGGCTGCAGGCCTGGGAGGGCCTGAGAGTGACCAGCAAATTCCATCATTGCTATAGAATAAAGGACTGGAGTCTGCTTGGCCTTCTTTCTTCCTGGTTTCGTCTAGAGTTTTCTCAGTCTCTTAACTGTGGATGACTTTGCTCTCCAGGGCAAATTGAGTGATGTCTAAAGACATTTGGTTGTCATGTCTGGGAGGAAGGTGCCCCTGGCATCTAGTGGGTTGAGGTCAAACATCCTACAGTGGACAGGACTTGACATAAAAAATGATCAAACTCCAAATGCCAATGATTCTCAATTTTAGAAGCCCTAATTCAAGTTTTTCTATTGTCAGAGAGAAAGTGTGGGTGTCAGGGGGGGCAGGATTCCTACTGATCAAGTGAGGGGCATTCATTAGAAGGTGAAGAGTCAATGACTTCCAGAAAATAGAAGGAAAATAAATGAGGTTGAGAAAATAGGCCTAGCCCTACTTCCATTTGCACAAAGTAACAAGTTAACATGATTGCCCATGTGATGAGTTCTGAAAACGCTCACTTATTTCACTGTTTTGCACACCTCTGCATTTCTGCCAGTTAAACACTTTTCCAGGTCTCTACATTTCTGACAGTTAAACACTTTAACTTCTCTAGTTCCAGAGGAGTCAAAAGAGGGAACTGTATTCTTATTCAAAGCCGACCATTGTGGTGAAGCATCTGGCAGTGGGCACTAGAAGCAGCAGATAGAAATCACAGAAGCAAGAAATTTCTCACTTTGGGGAATGGGAGAGGGAAGAAAAGGGAACCCAGGCAGGGTGTGAAGCCCACCCACATGAAGACATGGCATAGGCATTAAAGTGCTCCAGAGATATAGTCCATTTCAGCCCACTCAGCCTCAAAGCCAGGGTCTCTGATCCCAGTGGAACATGCCCATCATCTCAACCAGGAAGCAATTATCCTTGAATTTGAAAGATGTTGTCCACTAAGGACAAGCATATTCCTCACAATGAAAAAAGAACAGCCTTTCAGAGGAGCAGAGACAGTGAAGAGTCTGCTGGTTCTTTTTTGTTTTCAATCAAAGGATGCTTTTCTCCCTAATCATGGGACTGAAATGATGTATTGCATGGAGACTGTGTTCGTGCGATAAGGAATTATCAACTGTGCCTTGGCTGCCACTCTGAGCTGGCCCCTTTCAGCATCCACTCTGTGCCTTCCTCCTTTTGTCCCGTACATAACCTAGGAATGAATACCCAGAAAGGAAGCTGGATAAGCCACAGTTAGCAGTCGAGGAGCCAGGAACCAATCTGCGAAGTGTGAGCAGCCAGAGTAGTGAAGGCTTATTATCTAGTTCTTAGAGTCTTGGAGAACAAGAGAATCAGCTTATATATTGGGTTTCAGTAACCCATTCCCAGAAGTATGAAGCAGAACTGCTTGGCAAGAGAAAGGTTGCTTCTGTCAACACTTGCACCCGCATCCAGCCCTGTAGCTCACCTGCATCAACTCTCCTGTAGGAGGGCTTCACAGCCTAGGGTTGCATGCCAGCTGCACAGGAGACTGGGAAACATGCAAGGAGAGAAAATGTGGACTATCAAAAGGAATCTTGGAGTCTTGAGCAGCCAGCAACACATGCCCACTATGGAAGAGGTAGGCAAAAGGAGGAGAGAGGCTTCAGAGAGGTGGAGCAGGATTAAGAAGAGTCAGATGGCAGGGAGAGGTAGATGGCACATAGCCAGAGAGAGCTGAGGGTAATAGGGTCCCCAGGGAGCTTTGAGAGAACCTGAAATCTTTTTAAAGGGACACGTTGCCCTTGGTGGATATATAGCAGTATTTTCCAGGGTGGCTATCACTGCAGAGCTCATGTACATACTCAAATATGAACCTCATCAAAGCAGTGATTTAATATGTGATGGAAGGGAGCTGAGTAGTCAATAGGAATGAGTTGGACTTGTAGTTGCTTTCAGGATGATGCTGTAACTACCTGTTTGTGTGATCCTGAGACATAGATTTCAGGATTTAAGGCCTCTGAATTATATTGATAGGAAGAAGGTATATATTTTTTCTTTTGTTTATTTTTTTGGTTTCAATTTTTGCTATGGTGCATGTGCACTCATTGAAGAGAGACAGAGAATGGGGAGAGTAGAAGTCACCACCCAGGGGTATGGTCATGCTTCAGTCCCTTCTTCTCTATTCTCCTCTTGGGATTTTGGACAAGCACACACGAACACCTGGTGTAATTTTCAAGCCCCCAGGTCTGGGACTTGAACCACATACTTGGCCATGTGATCCAGCCGCCTTAATTACGTTGCCAACTGACTGGTCTGAGGAGGTATGTTTTTGAAATGCATCATCTGGTAGGCCTTATGTGGTTTTAGTCCCTGAAGGATAAAGTGTCATTTGGCACTCTATAGATCCCATATGAACGAGTCTGCCCTGTGCAAAATGGCGCAATGGAAGACCCTGAACTCCTAGTACAGCTTTGGAATCTTTTACCTGCCATGAACAGAGGCCAATGCCTGGGTGCCCACATCTGCTTGGAACTGTAACTACTATCCTGTCCCACCCCACTGCAGGATGAAAGAGAAAAAGTTGTGCTAAAATCCTCCACTCTGACCAAGAGGGCCTGGGTGGCACTGACAATAGTGCTTCAGGAGGGTGAGTAATTCTTCATGAGGATACTTAGCTTACAATATCCCAGCAAACAGGACAGGCACAGTGGGTTTAGTACAAAAGAGAATCATGTTTTCATTCTCCCATTGTCAGGAACCTTAAGACCTTAGACAAATAGGCTCCCATTGAGAATTTATATCTGCTTTCTCAGTTTTTTCTTTTCCTTTTCCTTTTCCTTTTCCTTTTCCGTTTCCTTTTTCTTTTTCTTTTTCTTTTTCTTTTTCTTTTTCTTTTTCTTTTTCTTTTCCCTTATGAGTGTTTTGTTTTTAAATTCTTCTAAACACTCAATCACTGTGTAACATTATAACATACCAAATGAATTTTCCCCTTATGAATATACTGTATATTGGTTCAGTCAAAGATATCCATACATATTATCATCAACAGATAATTTTCCATTTTTGTGTGCCTTAAATGTTTTGCTTCTTTCTTCCCCCCCTTGATTCCCTCCCTCTCAGAATCTTTGCCTTGGTTATTTGGACCCTGAGCTTTGTAGAGAGGTGGTTCTGGAGCTGTGGTGACAATTATTCACACTTGTGTTGACTATTTGGATTTCCCCTGGGTTCATCCTGAACTGCTGACCCTGAGGTCCTTGCCTTGTCCTTGTTCTGCTCAGTTTTATATTGTAGGACTACCTTGTCAGTCAGCAGACTTCCAGATGGATTTAGCCAATGGGGGCTCAGCTGAGAGCTTGGAGGTGCTTGGGAAGGGAGGACCAAGGCGTTTCTCTCCTTTTTGACCTCTTGAGGGAACTGCTGGCATCAATAGCATCTCTTGTGTGGTTCCATCGTCCATCTGATAGGCAGGCTATAATTCCAATTATATCACCTCGCTCTATCCCCTTGAACCAGGATGGCAAGAGGTCCCCTGCCATTGATTAATAATAAGTAGCTTGTCTCTCTGTCCTCCAGTCTGGCATTTACAGCAAGCAGTTCAGTTCCTCTGTCCCCTGGTGATCACATATCCTCTCTTGAAGCACAAAGTGGACTTGTGCCCCCACAGTTGTGTGTGCCTAGTGACTTGCTTTGGCTAAGGCAATCAGAGTGCAAGTAACCTATGTCACTTCTGGGCTGGAATTTTAAGATATATGGTCAATATGCAGTGTATTTCCCCTCTCATCGTGGCCATAAAAATACAGGTGAAGATGGAGCCTCCAACTGTGGGGGTTCCTGAGTGATCCCAATGTGTCTGGTGCATGGCTGTCCAGTGTGGACAAGCGTCATGAAGGAGAAATAAATGTGTGTGCATGTGCATATGTATGCATGTCCATGTGAAGCATGTGTTTGTGTGTTTAACTGTGGAGACACTTTTGTTGTTGTAGCATATCTTGCCCTTATGCCGCTGATATACACACATCTGCCAATTAGTACCCTGCAGAGTCAGGAGTTTACTATTTTCTTTTCAAGCAATTTTTGCTATAGGACACATGTGCTCACTAGAAACAGAGAGAAAGAGAGTGAGAATCACCCTTCAGGTGCATGGCCATGCTACAATCCCTTCTCCATTCTCCTCTTGGGATATTGGGCATGCATGCACACCTACCTGGCATCAGTTTCAAACTGCTGGGTCCAGAACATGAACTACGGTCACCCATGGGGGAATCCAGTGCCTTAAACACTATCACACCTGCTTGCCCTAGGGGTTTTATTTTTAAAATCATGCTTACTGTGTGTCAAAAATGACTCTAAAGAACTGAAGCCTATATTGCCATTGTACAGATCCTAACCTCAATACATGCAAATTGGAGCCCACTGGGTCAGCTTCTTGAATTACTCTTCACATCTGTTCAATTATTTGCTCTCAAATCTCTGCTCTTCCTCCCTTTGGCCATGTTCCTACACCTCTGTCCTCCTCCCTGTTGTGTTCTCTGTCCTGGGCCCTGGCACACACATTCCCATTGGCTGCCTCATGGACTCAGTGCATCCTGGGTGCCTTTCTGATGCAGAATCACATCAGGGTCTGTGAAAGGCAAGCCCCAGTGGCATGCACTTGCAAGCTGCAGTCACTTGCATTGCCTTTGCAAGAGTGTGCCTCTCTCCCCCTGTGCTGAAGCTACTACCCTCCTGCCTCCTTCATTCTAAAATACTGCACACAGAACAGGGAGGGACCCTATCTTTCCGTCTTTCCACACCTTAATACAATGCTGGAGCTATAATAGCCACTCCATATGAAAGGGAATAAATAATTAAAACCCACTCTGCTTTAATTGAGCTAATTTAATGTGCAGTAATTGCAATTGGTTCTCTCTATTCCATTTGACAGGAAGAAATTTCAGATCTGTGCTAAATTTGAGCCATTTCCTTAATTGTAGGAGGAATTCCCTTTAGTTCAAAGCAGACAGGCAAGACCTCTGAACACCTCATAAAGAGAATCCATGGCTCTGGGCCAGAAAATGAACTGTGGCCTCCTCCTAGCCTCTCCCTGGCTGGATAAGGACTCAGCCCCTGGAGCTACTCAGAACAAAGCTGCTGCTCCACTGCTTATTTAAAAATGATGCTGAGTAACTCTTCTCTTTCCCATGCAGATCTTTTATGGTTGTAACATCAAGGTGAACTAAGCTGGTGGGAATGGCCGGGGTAGAATGACTTGTGAGGATGGCTGCATAGATGCTCTGGCTGGCAAAGACAAGCCTGGGACATGCACTGCATGCCCAAGAGAGGCTAGAAAGCTAGAGACAGGAAACAACAGGAAGTCAACTCCTCCTGTCAAGATTCGGAGAGAGCCACGTACAGCTTACATGGCCTCATCTACTGATGCAGTGATACCTTGCAGACAGATGACTGGTCAGAGGAGGCAGGAATGTGAACCAGAGTGCCAGCAGAACATGGTCAAAGTCCTTAAGAAGAAAAGGGTCTTGCGGCATACAGAAGGCATTGGTACCAAGTCCCCTACCTGCTCCACCCTTGTAACTGTCACCGTGCACAAGACCAGATATCTGATTATAATCCAAATTATTAATGAAACCATGTAGTGAGATTCCTAGGCTGTAGTTGATAGGTTCCTAAGTCCAAGGTGGTGGTGGTGGTGGTGGTGCTGGTGGTGGTGGTGGTGGTGGTGCATCAGTGGGTAATATCCATGAAGCTAGTTACCTAAGAAATCTGTGTAAGAATATATTGCAAAGGTACTCTATACAGACCTAGATTCTAGAGCCTTCAGGCTATTTGTATGCCTCTGGACACCTGCAGTTTATCACATTCTTAGAAGCAAGTGCATCAGACTAAGCATCAATCACCTCTGATGATGGTCATTGCAAGCCTATTTATAGATGGGGTTAGGTGCCCCCACTGGGATCAGGCTTTTGGTTTGACTTCAGTCAGTGGGTGGGTGGTAAAGTGCTGGTTACTGACTAGAAGCTCAGAAAGCCTTCTCCAGTGTGGATTTTCTGACTGCCCCATCTGGGACAGGTTTCTGGGGGACTAAGTATGAAAATACATCCATTTCAAAGATGCAAAGATAGATTAAAAATTTAAAGTATAATAGTAAAAAAATCCATAGCTATTGGAAAGGTGAAAATCTACAGTCAGTTAATGGGTGTATGTAGTTTATAAGTGTTTAGACCCCATGGACCCTCTGTCTATTAAATGTTCTCTTTACCTCCTCTCCCTTTTTGGCTACTTGTCTTTGTTCCTTGTGAGTCGGCCGCTTTCTCCTTCTCTGGGTCATTTCTCATACATACGTACATTTTTGCTCTGTAATTTTCTTCTGTGTTTTGCTGTCTTTTTCTGTCTTCACATCTGTTTTCCTTTCTTCTCTATTTTTCTTTCCTTATTATATTCCTCCTCATTTCAATCATGTGACATAAAAATATATTAAGGTATTATTTTTAACTTGTTAAGGAAAGTTGCTTTTAATCACACATTTAAAAAGGTGTTAAATTTTTATATTTCTTACTTGTCTTAAAAAAAAAAAGACAGAATTTGATTTGGACACCTGATGGGAAGAAATACTCCCCATTCATTCTCTATAAGATGAAGAAGACACCCTATCTTTATTACTTTGCTTAACCATCAATGGCATTTGTATACCTAGGGTGATAGGAGAAGAATCACTATGCTGCTCTAGTTAAAAATGGAGATGTTCTAGTAACCAGATGGCTTTTGCTTGGCAGTTTAACAAGCGAAATGTTTATTGGCTCTGGAAACCCACTCAGAGTATTGTGTCCTGGGTATTTATTCATGGTTCGTTTATGTTCTTTTTCTCTGGTGGCCATGGATTTGATGTTCTTATCAATTTTATTGTGCAGTTATATGTTTCATTATTTATTAATATTAATAACATGTTTCTTAGTGTTGATCACATGATTAGCATTTCATAGCACCTAGGAGAGTAATAATACATCTCAAATATTTTATAATGTACCACCTCTTTGTAAATATTAGTAAAATGATATGTTGGATGTGATTTCTAGGTTTTCTCTCAAATGATAAATGTCTTGGGACCAGCAGTTAGCATAATGGCTATGTCACTGGACTCCCATTTAGTCAACTGTGGTTCGAGTCCTGGACCCGGTGGCTTAAACTCACGCTGGCCGCGTGTGCGTGCGTGCCCAAGATCCCTAGAGGAGAATGGAGGAGAAGAGATCGCAGTGTGGCCATTCCCCCTGGGGGGTGATTTCTCGCTTTATGTCTTTCTGTCTCTCTCTGTCTCTCTGGTGAGTGCACACACTCTATAGCAAAAACCTCTCCAAAAAAAAAAAAATGATAAATGTTGTTATGTGCCAAATACATCTATGTGATCTATTTCAGAAATATGAAGCCAATTAGAAGAATGGCTCTCTACCCTTTCACATACCCAAGGATTTATTCTCTTAAGGCAATAAATTTATAGACCAGTCATTAGAATTACTACAATGGCAAACATAAAACCTGAAACCAAAAGTTCAGTAATCAAGAGCCCTTATTTAAATGCATCTAGAATCTGATAGCGATAGAAAAATTAAAACACTTTTACCAGAAATATTGAGCAGTAGAATACCTGTAATATTTTGCAATTAAGTTAGATGAGTTAAAAATAATATTCACTGAACTAGTGAAATTAAATTTCTAACAGAAGCCTTGTAAAAATATTAGAAGCACAACTCAAGTGATCAGTAACCCATACATTCAAGACACAGTTCATCAACAGTCACATGAGGTGCTGAGCCATTGATCTTTCTATCATTCAGAGAACCTGTGGTTCATTTGGTGACTTCCTACTTAGAGGTTAGAACTACTTACTCATGTTCTGTGGATTATAAAATAATTGGCATTGCCTAAGGTTCTACTCCACATTTAGACAATACAGGCTCATCTGTTCTGTGGTGGCCCTAACTACTTCATGCTAGATCTAAGAAGATCACATTTCAAGACAAAGTTAATTTTGTTTACAGAGAACTAGTTTGAGGTTTTTCCATTAAAGTGATAAATCCTTTAAATATTTTTCAGTCTACAAGACTTGATGTAGAAAAGAAAGGCAGAGCCTACTGCAATAAAAGCAGAAAAGAGGGCATGCGGACTGAAAGGAGTTTGTTCTTCATCTAGTCCTCCTTGTATCGTCATTTACATGGTGAAATTAGCATGTGTTTTGGGGCTTGTATGAGCTTAGGCAGAGGTTTTGGGTCAAGAATTAAAGAAATGCAATGTAAAGAACTTAATATTATCTTGTCTTGGTGAGAGATGGATCCTGGGGATAAAGATTCAATGGCTATGCTACAATGGAACAATTGTATTTGGCAGTCTCGTGATTTGAGGAATGGAAGGCAGTACACAGTAAAGTGAAGGCATGATTAATGTTTTTTTTGCAGCTTAAATAGAGTATATTTAATATGGTATTCATTGTCCTGATGATGACAAAGAATGTTGATAAGGCTCCCTTGCACATCTGCATAAAATCTATTACCAGGAGCAATGTATATTTTCAAAGGAAAAAAAATGCCTTGTCTGTTTATTTCATATTAATGTGGCCTTTAATATTTAAACTTTAACATAGGAAATTGCATTTCTCATTTGCAGAAGCATTTATTATAATTAATTCCCTTTTCCTCTTAAAAATGCTTGTGTATTCTGTTTATTTAGCCTAAGAACTTAGAGCATTGTAACACTGATGTATTCAAAGCCTAAATTATTACAAGTTATTTACACTTCAAGCCCTCTATTTTTAATAGTTTTGTCTGAAATTTGTAAATTATATCTGAAAAATTTAACAATAATTCATACTTCTTTCCTTTCCTTAGGTCATTCAATCCATGGAATATCTGCACAGACGAGTTTACCTGACTTTGACTAAATCTCCTAAAAGTCAGGTGGAAATTTTCATGGTTCTCAATCCCTAATGCATCAGCTCCATACTTTGGGTAGCAGCTTCAGCCCAGAATTTTACTCCAAGCACGACAAATTTTGAATAGTGCATAATGTACTAGCAACACAATGCAAAGCATGTTAAATAGACCTTGGTCATTCTGAGAGTGAAAAGGGAAAAAATCAGATGGTATTATCACAAGTGGTTTTTTTCATGATTTTTATATTTTTCCACTTGAAACCGACAACAAATAGTAAATTTCAAGTTACTCACTCATGGATTCTGTCAACTTGGCCATTGCTGTAGTTTCTTCTTTGTGCTTTTCCTAGAGGTGAGAAGAAAAGACCATGATATACAAACCTGTTTTAGACATGAATTAATGTAGTGAGTAGACTACAGCTGTATCTCTGTTCTTTGTCCTAGAATTTGGTCACCAATAATTAAATGAATATTAAGATCTCACGTTATACTATATGATCAGTCACTGAAAAGAGATTTTTAGGGCATTATTAACTTGCCATTGCTGTTGGAAATGAGCATCTGGCATCTGCCACCTTGATCTTGGATATATATAATTGGTGACACATAACCAGTTTTCAAAACCTCTTTGACACTGGAGTTTTAACATCCATATGCCAAGGTTTTGCTCTCAATTTCCCTCTGTTGAAGCTTTTTTGTTATTTTAGAGGCTGTTATTTTTGTAATAATTTGGTTTCTTTTTTAAAAAAAAAAAAAAACACCTAAATAGATTTTATACATCTTTCTTTGTCTTACATTTTTAGGTTCTCAGAATTTTCTGTAAGTCATCACTTTTGATGGGTTTATAACCTTATCTATTTTGGACTGAAAACATTTTTTTTTTTTCAATCAGGGTATAGGTTATAACCCACTGAGTTTGAAATCCAGAATAATTCATACAGAAATTGAATCTGTCCTAATTAAAAAAAATAATAAAATACTTTGATGCTATTAAGAATAATGGTCATCTTTACTAAAAAGTTCTCTTAAATTATTTCTCAAATTTCTTTGTTTTATTTTTCATTTCGTTGAGTTTCTAAACTGTGTAGAAAGTGAAACACAGACTATTGTTTTATTTTTTTACTGTCTTATTTTTCTGATTGTGAAACTAATGTATGATCATTTTTTAAAAAAAATTTCAGAAAATACTGAAAAATTAGAAATCTGATAATGTAGTTCTCTCATAATACCATCCCCAGAGGAAATCACTGTTACATTTGGACCAAAACTGTCTAGGCCCATTTCCCCACAGGCGAATATCTACACATAAGAAAATACGATCCCATTTTTGCAGCCACAAATCTCTCTCTACATATGATATTGTAAGCTGCTTTTCCACTTAATACCATATGATACATCCTTCTAAGTCAATGGAGGTGCAATACATAATTTTCTATTGATTACATAACAATCATCGGGGCTAAACTAAAATTTCCTGATCTTGATCCCATTGAATTATAATTTTCACTATTTCATAAAACACTGTGATGAACATTCTTGAATTTATATTTTTGTGCACTTGTCTTGTTACTTACTGAGGACCAGTTTAGGTATTATTTGGTCAAAAAGTCTTAAATATTAAAAAAAAAATTGACACTTATTTCTCAACTGTTCCCCACAAAAGTTTTATCTCACATTGTATAGAAGTGTTTGTTTGCTTACATTTATGCCTATTTGCCGATGGGATTGGCACTCTTATTCCTCCATCTTTGCCAAACTGATAGGCAAAAAATAGCTATCTTGTTATTTTACACTGTTGATTTTCTTTTTTCTGACATCTGTTTATGAACAACCATAGTGTTCCTTCACACATAATTGTTACATCTGCCACTTACTCTTAGTTTTGTGGTGCAATATTTCTGCTCCTCTGCACCAACAGTTCTTCGAAGCCCAAGGTGGTGTTTGTTTTTCTCCACCACCCTAGTAAAATGTTGTGTGCATTACAACTGCTTGGCTAACACCTGAGTCAATGTGTCACAGCTCAAATGCTAAAACACAGTTAGAAAAAATCCTTATTCACCCTTTAGTAGCACTATTCCCCAACTAAAAGGGTTTGTTGGGACCAGCAGTTAGTGTAATGGCTATGTTGCTGGACTTCCACGTGGCCGACCGCGGTCCGTGTCCCGGACCCGGTGGCTTAAAACTCACGCCGGGCGCGTATGCGTGCGTGCCTAAGATCCGGAGAGGAGACTGGAGGAAAAGGGATTGCAGCGTGGCCGTCCCCCTGGGGGGTGATTTCTCACTTTCTGTCTCTCTGTCTCTCTCTGTCTGTCTGGCGAGGGCACGCGCCCTATAGCAAAAACCTCTCCAAAAAAAAAAAAAAAAAAAAAAAAAGGGTTTGTTTTGATTGAATGGTAATACACAGCTTTGTACATCATAAGTATTCTTGATCTTTACAAACTCTCTATTCATAATAATGAAACCAGGACACTGCCTCTTACTTAAACTAAAAATTGCCCTTGCAACAAAAGGACCTAAGGAGCTATAATCTACCAAAGTGCATTTAGCCTATGATATTTAGTTTATCACATGGTTTATACTGAGATATAGAGAGAACACATGGCATGGGACAGTAGAAAGTCAGAGTGTCATGGAAGGGCCAGCAAGTGTCTTGGTGGTTAAGGCACTAGACTCCCACATGACCAATCACAGTTTGAGTCCAGGACCCAGACTTTAGAATCATGCTGAGCATGTATGTGTGCATGTGTGTCCGAAATCCCAAGAGGAAAATGGAGGAGAAGGGATTGTGGCATGGCCATCTCCCTGGGGAGTGATTTCTTGCTATCCCCCTCTATCTGTCTCTGTCTTTCTCCAGCAAGAGCACATGCCCTATGGCAAAAACTGAAAATAAAGCAATATAAAACAAAAACAAAAAGAGAGTGTCATGGAGCAGAAACAGTAAGACAGGTGAAGCGGTGCTTATTTCAGCAATAATAGTTCACACAGGTGTGTACAATGGCTGCTTTGAAGACTAATCTACTCATAGGGCATAAAATCAGCTCCATGATGGGAGCCCAGTGAAAGTTGACCTTGACTTATAAGAGCCTCTTTCTGTCTCAGTTGCTCTGTGGCTAACTCTCAGCTTTGCCCCTTAACTAAGTTCAGCTATTTTGGTCCCTCTAGCTGCATGTCTCTCCTTTTATCCTGGTCTGTGACTTACTCCTTTATGTTCTGGCTCCATGCACCATCAGTCTTCACACTGGATAACTGATCTCCTCAGCTTAGCAGTCCTCTGATGGCTCCAGTGGCGAAGACCTTTCAAACCACAGGTACCCAGATTCTAGGCATTATATCCTTGAAGAGCCCTGTCAAGTTTGTCTGTCTTCACGTGTGTGTGTGTGTGTGTTACTGCTTTATCTCTTGTGACCCAGGACTCTTGCATCTTGGATCCCAGTCTTGATGATGAGTGATCTTTGCAGCTATTTTTATTCAGCTGTTTTGGACATCTTAGTCTTAGAGATGTCAAATATTGCCTGTATCATCATTTTTCTCTTTTTTTGTAGTTAAATGGAATCTTCTGACATGGAGGGGAGAGGGCCCTTGGAAATTCTAAATTTAGCTCTCTCAGACTGACTCATCTATATTATAACTTATGGTAGAAATTATGACATATGTTTCTGTGTAAGTGGTTTAGTCATTCCATTGGATGTCTTTAAACTCCTTATGTCCTTCGCTCATTATCAGTTGATGTTTGCAGTTACACGGCGTGTATACCCGATAAGACATTTACATTCCATTCTTGGTCCCAAGTAAATTCTCCTCGTTGTTCTAAAGCCAAGAGTTTGCTCCTCAGTAAAATGTCTGGTTTTTGAATTTACATTACTGGGAAGAGATTTAGAATTATAGTGAATTAAATCTGGAAAAGATTATTTTAGAGATTGTCTAGTCCAACTTCCTGGTGATGCAGTTGATGAAAATGAAGCCCAGAAGGAGTGTAACAAGCCAAGAAAGGAACTTACATTGAGCTGATTTCTCTCCCTATTCAATAACCTTAATCTTTTAGAAATCTCTAAGTCCACTGTACATGAGCCTATTTAGACAAGATTCTTTACACAACAGTCGCAGCACTGTGTTGAAATTCCTCAGATGTGCCACTTCTATAATCTTTCTTAAAACAATCTCATCCCAAACAATGTCCCTAGTTTTCACAAATGGATGACTCCTAAATTTGAATATCCGGCCATGACCTCTTCATTGAATTCTGCTATCCACTTCCTCTCTCCATCCCTGCTAATAGTTCACGTATCTTAAATCTGATCTTTCCTAGTTGCTATCTAGTTAGGAGACAATTAACATTGCCTCCATCTGCCTCTACCTGCCTCTGTTCTCAAGTGCAACACCAAAGGTTTATCTCGAACCAGTTAATGAGGGTCAACCTAAAACACAAACCTGACTTTGATGTCCACTTCTTAAAATCCTTCAGTTCTTCTTTGGCAAGTAAGGATGCAAACCTTTCCCTTAGTTAGAGTCAATTGCCCTGATGACTCTGTCTTCTCCATTTGCACCTTAGTTACAGGCCCTTGTGAACTTTGAATCCTTATTCTGTATCTTCCTGCCTTGGCAAACACCGTTTGGAGTGTCTTGACACCCCAAATTGCACTTCACCTTTGTCTTCCTTGTATTAATCTCCAAGGACCCCAGTGGGTGCCATCTAATCCCTGTAGTTTCCTTCACTCTTTCTCACCATCTTTCCTGAGTTTTATTTCTAAATATGTTCATGCACAAATGAATCCTTGTGTCATTGCAGAACTTGTTATGGAGGACCTGGGATCCTTTGGAAAATCAAAGAGCTCTACCTCCCGATAGCCTCATCTGGCTCCTGCCAGACCAGTCATCATGGCTAGGAGGCAATGTGTGGCAGAGCAGAAGCCCTGGTTCATTGAAAATCCCTATAATCCTAGACAAGGCATTTTACTTTTTGACTGTAGTTTCCCATTCTTGTAATTTCAGAAGTGATTTGCTGTTTGCTGAGTGCCCCTTCCCTTCCTGCCGTCACAATAGTCAGCTACCTGAAGAGGATGCTGGAGGACTCTTCATTTGAGAGAGAGTATGACTAACTACTGCTGCTATCCCAAAGTGAAAGAGACAGATACGTTTGCTTCAAGAGCTTTTGTAAAACATATCTTTCCTTAGGGAATTAGGAAATTTTATATTGGTTCATATTGCTCTTTTTTTAGGTTTTTGTCATAGGGCATGTGCGCTCATGAGAGAGAGAGAAAGAGAGAGAGAGAGAGAGGGAGAGAGAAAGTGAGAGATACCCCCCCCTCCCCAAGAGCGATGGCTATACTGCAGTCCCTTCTCCTCCATTGTCCTCTCAGGATTTGGGGCATACTCACACATGTACCCAGCGTGATTTTCAAGCTACTGGGTCTGGGACTCAAACCATGGTTGGCCATATGGGATTCAGTGCCTTAACTATTATATCACTTGCTGGCCCTCCCTTTTTAAAATAAAAAGAAAGCCATGAATTCAGAAATCTTACTTGTCTGGAGAAAAGAGCTTAGTTTGGCCTGTAAATTTATTGTTCTTATTTACTGTGTCTGTACTATTCTTATTATTTTGAGATACACAGAAAGGTAAATAGATGAGGGTTTGAAGCCTACAACTAGAAAAGTCCCCCCCACCACCAGCTATATCACTTCTTAGCCATTTACTAATTAACTTTGAAAGCTTCAGTTTTCTCATCTGTAAAGTGGGGAATCTGTGGAATCTGCATTCACTCACTTACAGGCCTATTGTGAGGAATGTGAGTGTATGCCCTCAAGTGTTGTGTTCATGTGTATGTGTCTATAATCATTATTCTTTTGGGCTGGTATGTTCTCACTATGCAAGGACAAATACAGATTTCTAGCATTTGTACTACAAATACCAGAGCAATTTTCTCTGAAGCTAATAAGAGGACTATGTATCAAGACTGTGAAGATGGGCCAGACAGTGACACAGTGGTAATGCAACTGTACCTAGATGGGAAGGTCCTAGTTTGCATCCAGAGCCTCCCTGTACATGCCAGACACAGGTGCATGACCATGACCCAGGTTAGCTGAGGCTGGGAGTGGATCGTGGCATGAAGACTATGTTGCTAGCGTTTCTGTCTCTTGGAAAAAATAAATAAATATACTTAAGAATAGCTAATGGACACATAACCCACAATGACATTTCCAACACCTTCCACCAGATATAAGCTTCCAGAAATTTGGCACACTGCTTCGGTGAGTTAGGATGTGCTGCTCTCTGAGGGGCTTCACTTAAAATCGAATTGCTGTAAATTTAATGGAATAACAGAAATATTCAAAGTTTGGGGGAAACATAATGACATGTTTGAGGAAAATATGTTCACAGATGCTGAAAAAAATCTTCAGTGTCTTATGAAAATCACACCAAATCCTCGGGTGAAGCATTGACTCTCAGGGGAAATAGGTATTTAATTTTCTTTTTGTTTGACTGTACTCTACCACAACTGGAGATGTAAACAAAGGCTCAGCAGTTTCCTTGGTGTGTCAGTATGCACACGTGTGTGTTTGTGTCTGATTTATATGCACATGTGTGTTTCAGCTAAGGAGAGTGGGGTTTTCTAATGAGGTCATGCTAGATACGTACTTCTCTCAGACTGCATAAAATGAGAGGTGTTCTACATGAGGGCAATTATAACCAAGTCTGATTGTAGCTCAACACTAAGGCTGAGCTACTGTGTGTGTGTGTGTGTGTGTGTGTGTGTGTGTGTGTGTGTGAAAGAAAGCGAGAGAGGGGAGAGAGCAAGAGAGAGATTGGAAGACTGATTCATGAATGCAGAGCTTTTAGAGAGGGTAGAAGGGCTTTTTCTGCCTCCCAGGGCTGCTCAGACAGAGAGCAGGAGCTGGCAGAGCCGAGGGAGTTCTGCCTGTCTTATAGTCTGCTACCCAGACATGGGCTTTTAAGGATGAGGGGAAAATCATCATAGTTGATATATTTAAAACCAGTCATTATTTGCATCTCAAATTTTTTCTCTCTCTAAAACACATGCTTATATTCATCAGGAAACTGTGATTCTGTTTTTCAAATTACAACCATTTAAAGGAACATTTTGCAAAGTGGGAAACAATGCCTTACTTATTATGAACTGAGTCTCACTTCCAGGTTAAAACACAGCCCTCAAATCTCCCTCCTTGTTCTTAAGGTTCTCTAAGAATGTGCCAACTATGGTTCCAAGGAGAGCTTCCCTCTTCCATTCTCCCGTCATGAGGCAATGGCAGGTCACCAAAGGCCATATCTTCAGATAGCTGGCCATGTGAGTGTTCCTTTAATAGGGCATCATTTACATTGCCTCGAGTTGCTGCTGAAAAAGATAACCACGGCATTGGAGAATCACTAATTAGCTTTTTGCTTAATCATAAACTAATGGTAATGAGTGGCCAGCATGCATGTATGGTTTTGGGCAATATAATATATGAAGAAATACATAAATTTATAAAATGTATGAATATAAAAATGTCTAAAAATAGTAACTCCTAGCATTTACTGTATTTCATACTTATTATAGACTAGCATTGCATTACTATATTACTAGATTATCTTATTTAATTCTCGCAATGACCTTGTGAAAGAGTTACCCCCATCCTCCATTTGAAGATGGAGAAATTGAGCCACAGAGAGGTTTAGCAAATTGCTGTAGGTCACAGAGCTGATGAAAGTAGAGCTGGGTATCAAACACAAGAAGTCTTCCTTTAGTACCTGTGTTCTTCATGATAGTGCTACCTTACGCCTTAGGACTGGTGAGAAGGACTGGACATGAAGGCTGTAGGAGCTGAAGGCGATGGTGAGAATCCAAGGCTAAGGTCCTTCTTAGAATCATCTGTTGCCTAAACATTCAATGATGTGCACTAAATATAATGAGAAACAGGAAGCTTCAGGGGCTTCCAGTTTAGTCAAAAGGTAAGATATACGTAGAAATAGCACTAATATATATGCTAGAGTTAAGTCTTGAGGGAAAGCTACTCAAAGAATTCTACAAGACATTAAGGGAATAGGGATGGGGGAGAGTGGAAAGGGGAAGAGAGAAAGACAGGAGAGAAGAAAAGGGGAGAACGGGAGAAAAAAGAAAACAAAACAAAGACAGATGGAGAGAGAGACCAGAAAGAATAAAGAACAAAGTTATAATTCACAAAACCAGGGCAGGCTTCACAGAGGAAGCAGCTGCACTGTGGGTCATTTACATTACCTTGAGTGGAGGGGAAAGGAAGGGGATGGGGAAGGGCAAGGAAGAATGTCCCAGATAGAGAAAGAAACAGAGAAAAGGTGGGGATCTGGTGGTTGAGGAGCAGCAGGTGGTGGGTGGACAGAGATTAAATGTGAGAGGAATGGCCGGAGGCTAGTTTGAAAATTGAGGACACAAATTAGGGAGTCCACAGGGCCTGGGCTGAGTGGCTCAGGAGGAAGCCTGGGGCTGGAGTTGGGGTGAGTTTGAAGCAGTGAGAAGAGAAAAGGGCTGAAGCCTGAACTTCTGTGAACACTCTGGTAGCCCTGGTGAGCCAAGGCAGGTGGTTGAAGACACAGGAGGAAACCCCAGAGAGTGTCCTCTCTTGGAAGATAGGGGCAAGGATTTGAAGAATTAAGAACTTGTCTATTACAATGGGGTTCACTTTCACATAGGGTAGTTAATTTTCATTTCTGATCGACTCAGGTAAAGACTCCTACGGTGAAGTGAAATTTTCATAATTAGGCAAAAGCAAATTCTGTAGGATGTATTTGAAGGAGGAAGTGAAATTCTTACTGGATAGGCCATAAAGGATGCCTTTGGTGATACATTTCTCTTTGCAAACTGCTCAGAGCCCCTGACTCACAGGCATCCTTTCTGTTAATAAAATCCCTTCTTCACAGATCACCCTGCTTAATTCCCCATGATGCTATCATTGTTGCCTTGCTGATCAGACTAGAGAGGACTCTAATACATTGAGGCATTAGGATATCTTACAGAAGTAAATAAATCAGACTCAGAATTGTGCTTTTACTAACATTGGATCAATTCCCCCGGGGCTTCAGTGTGCGTTTGTAGGTGGCGGTAGGTGGGGGTGGGAGGTGTAGTGTTTGGACAATCACCTCCTTTGGGACCTTCGTGAAAGTGTGTTGAGATGAATTTCTCTTGCTGAGAAGGTTGTAGAGATAAGAGTTAGAAACCTACTGGAATACTTGGCTTTCAAAAAAAGCCAACTCTGCATGTTCTTCCCTGCTTGAAGCCCTGTGGATCAAACTCTTGACTCCCAGCATTAACATCCAGGAAATGTCTCATGAATTCCCCAGTGTCGCTAGATTCTTGGAATATTGATGAGTGACTCATTCCTCTTTTCCTAGAGCTCCAGAAAATATCATAAAATATAGAACACCTAAGTACTATCAAGAAGTTCCCTTTAAAGAAAACCGGAAGCTGGGGCTTTTAGATGGAGTGGAGGTTGAGGCGCTGAACTCCCAAATGGCTGACCATGGTTCAAGTCTCAGACCTGGCAGCTTACATTCCCTTTCTCTCTCTCTGGTCAAATTAAACAACAATAATAATGATAATAAATAACGTTAAATAAATAATTATAGAAAAAAGGAAAAGAAGACCTTCAGTTCAATTGTAGGGAGGCACTGAGGATGCCTTGGCAACTGGAGCGTGCAGAGCCTGTTGACACCATTAGTGGTCCTTTTCCCAGATAACTACTCCTGCTCCCAAGATGCATCTGCTCTAAGTTCAGTAATTGGATTTTTGGATGCAGTTGGCAATTTCCTCTTGGCCTCATTTTGCTCAATCTATGGCCTCTCTTCTGGACCAGAATCTTTCTGAGGGCTCTTGTCTTGCCTCCAGGGATATCTCCCAGGAAGCTCAACCCTTGCAATGGTCAAGTCCTCTCCCATCTACCTTTACCTGGGGCACAAGCTTTGCGAAACCATAACTATTTACTAGAGGAAAGGGAGCAGGTGCTAAGTTGTTTCCTCCTTTCTCTTTTTCTTTTCTGCCCTCCCCCATCCAAGGTCTAGACATATTGATTCCTTCAGCAGCTACTCTGCACTCCCAGTTCTGTGCCATCTCATAGTGAATCCAGACCCTTCTCTTCAAGCCCTGTCCTCCACCTACCTCTCTAGGCCCCTTTCCCAGCACTTCTTGCTTCTAAGCTATGCTTCACACAAACGAGCCCCTTCTGGTTTCTGAAACACATGGTATTAATTCACCCCACCATTCTTGCTTTCTATGACAGCAACGTTAACTTCTACTTGTCCTAAGGACTCAGTCCTGGTTTGAATCCTGTTTGACATTCTCCCTGGCTGCCCCATTCCTAGTGACCATCTGCTCTAAACTGTATTCTGTGCATACTTTGGTTGCAGGACTTATCATTCTTGGAAGCATGACTCACAAAGTAGCACAGAAAACCAGAGGAAATAATCTTCACAATTTCAGGAACAACTGAAAAAATGAAAAGGATGAATCTCTTTGTTTTCAAAAAGAAAATGAAATATCAAAACAAAACCAAAGAATGAATAAAATGAATAGGCTTTCTTTGAGCAGTCATGAGTTTTCTGACATAAGATACTGACTGATTGTATAGAACTTTCCAGAAGAATTTCTGTCCTGGAAAGGGGTGCAATAAAAAGACCTATAATAACTAGGGTTAGCTGGTGGCATGTTTAGTTAAAGGAGCTGAATCCCACATGGTCGACTGTGCGTTTTGAATCCTAGACCTGGTGGCTTGAAAAACATGCCAGGGGTGTGTGTGTGTGTGTGTGTGTGTGTGTCTGTGTGTGAATGTATGTGTGCACATGCTCAAAATCCTGAAAAGAGAAATGGAGGAGAAAGGATTATAGAATGGCCATCACCCTTGGAGGTGCTTTTCGTTTTCCTTTCTCTTGTCAGTGAACACACACACACACTCTGTCAAATTAAAAAGAGACCTTCTAAAGTTGTTGCAAGCATGCAGTGATAGTTCAAGGGAGAGGAAAACCCCTCAGATCCCTTTTGCTATTGTTTGTGTGGAGTTGTTTCTTTTATTAGATCACAGGTGGGTATGAGGTGGGGATCGTCAGATGGGAGTGATGATTGGGGCAGAGTGGCGAAGCAAAAGGTCTACTTGTTAGTTACATTGACATATAAAGAATGTTTAGGAAAAATTTACCTGACCCATCAGGTTGACCCTGTTTTAAGGATTCACTCAAGTTCAGTGGTAAGGTTGGTATGGTTACTAGGGTGCTTCATGTTTGTCTAATGATGTAATGTTGTGTTAGAGAGCCTGTGCAAAGGTACCAGGGTGCAGTCTCTTGGGTTACTTCAGTAACAAACTATTTCCTCTTTTAACTTCTGTCTATAATTTCCATTGGCAAGAACCAGCCAGTTTCCTCCCCCAGGCTGTGCCATGCTGCTGTGAGATAATGGGCTATGTTTCACCTTTAGAACTGGCTGGGTTGTGGTGAAGAGCAGGGGTTTCTTTCGTTCGTTTATTTAAGGCTCAGCCTGTGTGGGGCTGTTATAATGCATAGCCTTTGGGAGGGTCATGGTCAAGTTTTTTTTTTTTTTCCTTAAAATAATTTTTAAAATTTTATTTGATTTATTCATTATCATTCTTTTTTTTTTTTCTTTTTTTTTTGGAGAGGTTTTTGCTATAGGGTGCGAGTGCTTGCCAGAAAGACAGAGAGAGACAGAGAGACAGAAAGTGAGAAATCATCCCCTGGGGGGATGGCCACGCCACAATCCCTTCTCCTCCATTCTCCTCTTGGGATCTTGGGCACACACACACATGCGCCCGGCATGAGTTTAAGCCACGAGTTTAAGCCACCGGGTCCGGGACTCGAACCATGGTCGACTACATGGGATTCCAGCGACATAGCCATTACACTAACTGCTGGTCCCTCATTATTATTCTTTTATTTGAAGAGAGAGAAAGAGAGTGTGTGAGAAAGCAAGCTGCCAAGTTTGAGGCTTGAGTCAGCCATATGGGAGTCCAGCACCTTAACCATCACGCCATGGTCAAATTTTTCAACAGCTTAGTTCAACAGTGAGATGTATGCTTAAATTGCCCCAGATTGGGTAACCCATGAGGAGCATCCCTCAGTCAAAAAGGGAGCCCAGTGGAGCACAATAACTGCTCCTTCCCAAGCCAGGCCAGCCTGGGGCACTGTCAGCATCCAGGGAAGTGGTGTGGATCCTGTTCTCAAAGCACAGCACCATCCCGGCTGAACTCCCAGAGCACAACCATTGGGGAAGCTCAGAGCCCCACGGATTTGATTCACCCCAGCAAGTCAGCCTGTTACTTATGCATGCATGAAAACGTAGGTGTAAGATGTGATTCTTCAACTTGCTATCTGTGTCAATAGTTATAAAAGATACTAAGTTGGGGAAATATGTTTAAAATGTTACTTTGAGAAATTTAATTTCATAACCAAATGTGACACTGAATGGGGCTGGAGAATGAGGAAAATTTTTGGACGGAAACCATATCATTTGCCTGTATCTTCTTGCAAGGTATGTTCAGCTTGAAGGTGACTCCTTCATTAGGTACCTAGAGACTGATTCTTTGTGGAAATTTCTGATAAGAAAAACTAGGAAACATCATTCTAATCTCTTTTTTAAATTTGTTGTTATTTTGCACCTTCTTTCTTTTTCTTATTTACAATTCATTTCCTGATTTCAGCTTTTGGGAATATGGAGTGAATATACTTCTCCTGATTTCTCCCACCATATGTAACTAAAATACCTTGGACATTATCTATAAAATTGAGTAAAAGACGACTCTGAAAAGTAGAGAGAAGGAGGCAGACCAGCTAGAAATCTTGGGAATAACATGGAGGTGAGTTCTATGAATTTTTTTTTTCATATATCATTGAAAGCCAAAGTTTGAAAACCAGCTATTTGTTTAGATGCAGACCAAAATGACACCAGAAAATTCTGTCCTCACTAGCTATAGGACTGAGAAAGAGGTAGCCCACTAAGACAGAAAACTGCACAATATCCTTTCTATAAACAGTGTAAGACAAAAATAGCAAACACATTGGAAAGAATGGTAACCCTGACTTGAAAACTGGCCCAGTGTGAAGCTTAGACTTCCACCCTCTTCTGGCTATAACGAGAAACCCCAATCCTGCTGTCAGAGTGGGATGAGAGAAGACGGAAGGGAAAATCTGGATTTATATCCTCTCAGAGAGGCAATGGGACCTTCAGAGACCTCTGTCCTGATCTGGTAGTAATGAGACAGGTCTCCCCATCCCCACGTAGGTAGTGTTAGAAGCCAGCTTGTGCAGAGTCAGGAGATTTGCCACCCCCCTGGGTTAACAAGGCCATTCCCTGGAAGTGTCAGTGGGAAGCAGTAATATGAGAAGCAGTAAAGGTGCCCCTCATGTCCCACCTCCAGGTGCCCAGTGGGGGCCAAGGATAATTTGAATTATCATTCCCATTCAACAGTAACAAGGATCCTATCATCTTGGTGTCAATGGAGGCTTACTATAGTATGAGATTTAAACAGGACCTGTAATCTCATAACAAAGCATCCACAATATCTAGGTTTCAATAAAAACAAAATCACTTGTCACACCAAGAAACAGGAAGAGTTTAAACTGAATGAGAAAACACAAACACCAACATTGAGATGATACAGATTTTAGAATTATTTGAGAAGAATTTTAAAGCAGCCATCATAAAAATATTTTTTTCATAAAAATATTTCAAGAAGCAGTTATGAACAAGATTAAAACCATTTTTTTTAAATCTTAGAAAAGAAATAGTAAGCATCAGCAGAAAAATGAGAAGATAAATTTTAGAATTGAAATTGCAATGACTGAAATAAAAAATTCCATAGATAGTCTCAAAAGCAGGATGAATGAGACAGAGGAAAGGAATAGTGAATTTTTTTTTAGAGGTTTGTGCTATAGGGTGCGTGCACTCGCCAGAAAGACAGAGAGACAGAAAGCGAGAAATCACCCCCTGGGGGGCTGGCCACACCGCAATCCCTTCTCCATTCTCATCTCAGGATCTTGGGCATACATGCACACGTACCCGGCATGAGTGTAAGCCACCGGGTCCGGGACTCAAACCATGGTCAACCACATGGGAGTCCAGCGACATAGCCATTACGCCAACTGCTGGTCCCAAGGAAAAGTAAACTTGATAGGACAATGGAAATGCTCTGATATTAACAGAGAGATAATAGACTTAGAAGAAAACTAACAGAGCCTTAAAAATATGTTGGGCTGTAATTCAAGATCCACTTTCACAACATAGAATATTGGGAGAAAAGGAGGAAGAGGTAGGACTGTAAAAATATTCAAAGGAATAATGGCTGCAAAGTTTCCAAATTTTACAAAAATCAAAACAAAACAAAGCACCCCTACAGATTTAAGCTTAGTGAATCCCATGAAACAAACACCAAGAATCCAAACAAAGACACATGATAAACTTCTGAAAATGAGTAACAAAAAAATCTTAAAAGTAGCCAGAGAAAAATGCATAATGCCTATAAAAGGAATGTCATTCAAATGACAATGAATCAAATGAGACCAGAAGGAAGAAGAATATATTTAAATTACTGGAGGATCAGGGGGCGGGCACTTGGAAGAACTTCCAACTCAGGATTCCATACAACAAAAAATCCCTTCAGTAAGTAAGGGGAAATCATGGTATTCTCAGGTGAGAAAAGTAAGTACTTTGCCACAGCAGATCCACCCTAAGTGTTGCAGAATTTGTTACCAGCAGATTCACTCTAAGGGTTGCAGAGAAGATGACATTCCTGGGAAATTCATAGGGTACGATGTGGTTCGTGTGCCTAGAGTTTTAAAGGAAAGGGAGGGTTGAACTTTCTAGTCTCTTGTGCTTCTCTACCAGATCTCTCTTTTGGAGAAATACCATGACCCTGACCTTATTCTGATGTGACTGTCTCTGGAAACTTTCTATATAAAACCAAAGAACACAGAAAGATGGTTAGATTGAGTTTGTGCTACTGAAGGTACGATTTGTATCATGTTGTAGTTTAAATGGTTTTGTGACAAACAAAATTAATAGAGTAGAAAAATAACTTTCCTTATGAGACCAAAAATTCAGCAATAAAATTCCAATTTGAAAGGTAGAAGTTGAGAGCAACTGTGTCTGCTGGGTATCCTCTCTCCCCTGAGAGTCAGTCTTTGCATAAGCATTACTGCGTTCATACAGCCCAGGAGCACCGTTGAGCAAGGAAACCCTGGCCTGTTCAAATGTAGCAAGCTACTAGGTGGTTGGGAAAGTATGACTTTTTTTAAAAGAAGTATTTTATTTAACTTTATTTATTTACTTATTTTAATTTGATTAGAGAGAGAGAGAAAGTGAGAAAGCAAGTCACCAGGTCTAGGACTCAAACTGTGGTCAGCCATGTGGGAGTTCAGTGCCCTTAACCACCATGCCATCTGTCGGCTCCAATGATGTATTTTTCTATTCAAAAATGTGTCATAATCTTTTGGATGATCCGGTATTTCTCAAAACCATATATTCCCAATAGTGAGCTTTTCAGCGACAATTCCAAGGTCCCTAATTTTTTGGTATCTATTCATATGAAAGGAAAAACAACTCACGGCATCATGGTCTACGAGGCGGGCTATTGGCCAAGTATGGCCAGAGAGATCGTGGTTTCTGATAGGCAGCAGCTGTTCAGGCTCCTTGTCCCAGAGGACAGCAGAAGGCAAGGGAGAGGAGGGTGGAAGCAGGATTTGGGGAACTGAAAGCAGCAATTCTTTCCTAAGGTTTGATTCTCCCTGGGACTGGGCACTGGGGCAGATGGTGCTTGCTTTTTTCATCACTCAGGGAGTCATGGCCAGAGACATGGGGGTGGGGAGGGAGAAGGAAGAGGTCCAAACGTCATTTTTGAAAGCTCTTCAGGTTGTCTGTATTTTAAAATAACATGATTCTGTTCTCTGAATATCATAGAGGCAATTCTATAAAATGTTGTGACATTCACTGGGTCGCATACCTAGTAGGGGTAGCAGAATTATTGTGCCTAAGATAGCAACCAGTTTAAACATTCTCATTTCCTTCTTGTGATTTGGCTCCTTCACCTAGAAATCCTGTTATCATCCTTGCCCTCTCCCTGCTTCTTGCTGGCTGTTACTTAAACTGAGTGATTTTGTGCTTCTGAAATGTTGGTAGAGCCAGCCTCTCTGTTCCTGATTCTCCATCTTTACCTAACAGCAAGTAAGGCCTGTGGAACAGGTGGACTTCAAGTCAGTGTGGAGCGTGTCCTTAATCTCAGGAGATATACACTCAACTAATGTGTTCTGACGTCTACAATTAACTCTCAAATGGTTGGGGGCGGGGAGAGAGACTGCATAAATAAGGTGACTATGACAAATGTTAACAGCTTGGTAAATCTAGATGATGCACACATTATGTGCATTATTCTTGCAATTTATCTTTAGATTTGAAAATTTCCAAGATTAAAAAAAATAGGAAAATCAGTATGGCTATTATAGACTGCGGTCTTTAGCCTGAGGTCTTAATAGGCGTTTTCTCTGTCTTAGGGGATTTGTGCGAGTAGGTTGCTGACCGGGATGAATATCAGGTACTTGGTTGTATTCCAGTTTGTGATCCTTTTGAATGGTTGAGCAGTCAATATTTGATAAAAGTAGTCTTGAGTAGAATCCCACACAGTTCAAATTTATTGCCTGTGGGTCTTTCTGAGACTTGAGATGCCTGTCCTTCAATGCAGACTGAATGAATCAAAGTCCCTGGGGACAGAAACAAAGGGTATGTATTTCTTTAAACCATTCTCTATGGAGATACCTAATTTTAGGATGAAAGGATGGAACCTTTTTTTGCCTCCTTTAGAAAGTAAAGGAGCTTAGGCAACCAAGAAACAGAAACTAAAGCTTTATTTTTTTCTTTTGAGAGATTTTTGCTATAAGGTGTATGTGTTCACCAGAGAGATAGGGAGAGAGACAGAGAGAGAGAGATAGTGAGAAATCCAACACTATCAACCCCCACTCCCCACCAGGGGCAATGGCCATGCCACAATCCCTTCTCCTCCATTCTCCTCTTGCAATTTTAGTCACATGTGCACATGTGTCCGGCATGAGTTTCAAGCCTCTGAGTCCAGAACTTGAACCATGGTTAGTCATGTGAGAGTCCAGCACCTTAACAACTATGATACCTGCTGGCCTCATAAAGGTTCTTTTTTTTTTTTTTTTTTTTTTTTGAGAGGCTTCTGCTATAGGGCTCATGTGCTCGCCAGAAAGACAGAGAGAGAGACAGAGAGATAGAAAGCGAGAAATCACCCCCCAGGGGAGCTGGCCATGCCGCAATCCCTTCTCCTCTCGGGATCTTGGGCACACATGCACACGCGCCCGGTGTGAGTTAAGCCACTGGGTCCGGGACTCGAACCACGGTCGGCTACATGGGAGTCCAGGGACACAGCCATTACGCTAACTGCTGGTGCCCATAAAGGTTCATTTTTGATGCATCTAGGAAATGCCTGTAACCCGAGACCACACATGTACAAGGAGGGCTCTTGATACCTGCAGCAGAAATGGAACTAGAATGAAGGTGGTCAGAGAAAAGAGATATCCAACACTGGACCTCTATGGCAGAGCTGGTCCACTGTGGCCTACTCTACCCTGGGGGCATGTCAGCGACATGACCAATGTTTAGAACAGCAAGATGAAGATGTGGTACTGGCTGTGAGAACCTCCCTGAATGGTGTGTAACACCAGAGAAACCAGAGGAAGCAGAAAGAGGGAGAAAATGCTCAGCTTTACCACTTTGAAGGGAGATAGTTTCTCTGTGTGGCTGTGTAAAGGAGGAACTGTGTGGATGGTTAGCACTCTGTGGATATTAGTCTTTGTGAGCTCTATAAGGGGTCTCTGATAAGTTCATGTAAAATGTGTATTATGAAGAACACTTTGTATGGAGTTAATGTTTTTTTCTACCAAAATAAACTCACATTTTAATTTCATTTTTACCTAAACTTTTTGAAGTACACTCATGATGCTGTAAGGGCTATAAACCCTCTGACAAAACCCAGAATTAGACAGAGTTTTACTCTATGCTCAAAAGATTCCTTGCTACATTGCAATGCCCCCTGGGCTTAACATTTTCCTGTTACAAATCACTGATTGAGAAAGGAATCTGCTCATTCATGAAGAACCAGAAGAGGATCTACCCAAGATATTACAGTGGGAATTAGAGAGAGAGAGAAAGAGAGAGAGAGAGAGAGAGAGAGCACGACTAGAGGCCTAAAAGTGACTTAGAAAAGTAAAATGAATAGTAAGTAATAAAGTGAATACAGAAATAATAAAGTGAATATAGTAAGTAGATGTAGAAATAAAGGCCATGTTGGATTTCTAAAAAAGAGAAAAGATGCTAATGTAAATATAATCAGGGATATGGAGTACAGCCTTGAGAAAATAGAGCAAAACAAATAAACAAACAAAAAGCAAAACCCCGAAACAGGCTCAACATAAATTGATTGAGAATGAAAGATGAAGAAAGATGGCAACATATATATATATATATATATATATATATATATATATATATGTAAAATTTGTGTCTTTGAAGAAGAAAATGATAAATTAGCAGAAAAAAATGTGAACATATTGTTTAAGAAAAATTTGCAGATAAATTTAAATTCTTAACATCGTTAGCACATATGTGTCTTAGACAGGGACGAGTCACAGACATTGAGACATATACTAATGTAGTCACCATAATTCAAAGAAAAAGAAATAATCCTACAGTCATCAAATCACAAAGGACATACCAAAGAGAGGAAAATGCTAGATTACCTTTCAGTTTCTCTCTAGACACATTGAATGGTAGAAGACAGTGGAAAGTACTTAGAAAAACAAAGTGAAGCACAAAAATTTTAAGCCCTGCCACACTGGTTAAGCAAAATAATGCCTGAGAGGTCCTTTAAAGATGGAAGCACTCAGGGAAGACATTATGAAAAAAAAGTTAGATGCCTAAGGGAAGAATAGAGAACCAGTGGTAAAAAATTACAGTAAGTTAACGAATCCATTTATTCATAAGAATGAAACAGTCACAGGATCTATGACTACAGAAAAGAATAGAGGAGTAAAAACTCTGGCAATGCAAAAATAATAATATAACCAACAAATTCCAGGTGGAAGAGAGGAAGAGAAGATGGAATTCATTGAAAGAGAGCTGTGTTCCTTGCCTCACCAAGCAGGTAAAATCAGACATATTTAAAGTTGGAAAATCAAGCAAGGGAACTATAGGATATGGTATAAGGGAGTAAAGGTAAACACCAAATGAACCAGGAATAACAGCGTGACAGTCAAAACTGGACAGTCGAGGTGAAGGATGAAGGTAGAAAATGAACAAACCTGAATTTAAATATAGTTTATAGTCAGGGAGACAATGGATTTCACCTAAAAAACGGGCATAACCACAGTATGGTATATATGATAGGAGAACAAAATGAGACCATCAGCTTATCAAATATGCAAAATTGCAAACTACAAAAAAAAAAAAACCCACAACATAAGCAAACATAGGATATAAATAAAAGGTTAAAAATATTTTGAAGATTTGAAGGCTTCATAGAAAATAACTGTAAAAAAACCCAACAAAATATAGCATTAGGTAATTATTATGAAAAAAATCTCTAAGATACATTATCCAGAGAAAAATTTGTTTAGGAAAGAGAAAACATGGTAGTATTCCATTTGTGTTTACACAAGTATGTATACGAGGTTTCTTCAAAACTTTGTGGAGAAACAAAATTAAAGCATTTTTATTAGTGCAAAAATGTTTGAAATTCATGTATAGTTTTAATAAAACACATTTCTTATGACTTCTTTAATAATCCTCCCTACACTTTAAATTTTTATAAGATTTGTAACTAAGGACATGTAAACACACACACACACACACACACACACACACACACAAGCATAAGTCTAGAATCTCTGGAAAGATACAGAAGAAACTGGTTAACTGTGGCTGTTTCTGTCACAGAGGCTGGAGACTAGAGCCTAGGGAGATTTTTTCACTGTTGGCGATTTGGTACTTTTTACTTTAACTACGGATATATATTACTTTTTCAAAATGCATATAATACTTCAAAATATCACAGGTGATTCCAACCAGCATCAGGAGTTGAGCAGCCTTGGTTTTTCATTTTGGGGCTCTGACAACCTAATGGTGGTTTTATTGTATCTCAGTGGTAGGGATAAAGATGATGATTGCTACCTCTCTAGTTCATGCAGGGTTTTGACAGACCAGCAAATAGTCTTATTGATTTTCTTGTGTCTGAAATTTCCTGGTTTCAAGAGAAGGTTATAGTTAACCAAAAAAAAGGTAAAAACAAAATGTCATTTATGAAGCTATAATATACTGGGGCTTTAGATTCTCTGTGTTAGTATTTATACTGTTGTCTAAAGGTTTGAGGGCCTCCATTTTGACTTTTCTGAATTCGTGGAATGCTTTCCTGGACTCTGGTCTGTTTGTCCTCCAATTCTCATGCTTTCCCACTTTTACTCTCTTGGTCCCTCACCATGCAGGCTCCTTGTGGGCATTGCATTGAGCACATTCTGTGCCCAGGCTCTGAGTGCCCAGGGTAACATGGCCCCCATGTGTACTGCCCCATGGGGATTGGTCACCATGTGCATGGTACTTGTTTCATCTTTGCCCTGTTGCCTCTCCATTCAAGAATAACCTCAAGTCTACTTGTTGTTCAGTCCTACATTGATTCTGTTCTCTCTCAAATGCTATTATATTCATAGATAATATTTTATAATCAGCACCTAATTCTTCCCCAATACTTGTGATCATTTTTATCTTTCTACTTGAGTGTAAGCACCTTCAGGGGGTAAATCCTGGAGTTCTATATTCTAATCAGATTTCAAATCTGACCAATTCCCACCATGTCTTTACAGACTATTTCTTTAGTCCAAGCCACTGTTATTCTCTGCCAAGTCTGCTGCCAACTGGTCACCTGGCTTTTCCTCTTGTGCCTCCATCAACCTGTTTTCCACACGCAACTTCAAGTGTAAATCAGATGATCTCTCTCCCTGGTTTAAAACTCAAGGGAATTCTAGCATACTTGCCATAAACTCAAAGCTTCAGGTGACTTATAAGTGCCTGTGAGATGTGCACCTGGTTCTCCTCCATCTACTTCTCCAAGCACCTCCCCATCACTCACTCTTGCAGTCTTTGACTTTCTTGCTGTTCTTTGTACCCATCAAGCTCAATCCATCCTTGGGCCATTGCATTTGGCAGGAAAGTCCCTCCACTATCTCTTGTCAGATTCTCTATATCACGACTACATCATGCAGGTAAGGATTAAAATTTCACCTCCTCCCAGGCCCTCCCTGACACCCTAGTTAGCATATTACTCCTCTCTACCTACTGTCATTCTTCCCTCCTCCCCATAGGGCATGCATGCTTTTGGAGAGAAAGAGACAGTGAGAGGGAAAGTGAGACTACCCCGAAGGGGGAAAGCCACACCACAATCCCTTCTCCTCCATTCTCCTCCTGGAATTTTGGGCATGTACACACACGTGCCTGGCATGATTTTCAAGCTATCAGGTCCAGGACTTGAACCATAGTTAGCCATGTGGGAGTCCAGAGCCTTAACGACCAAGCCACCTGCTGGCCCCACCCTCCATCACTTTCATAAAAATTTGCCAGAGTGTGTATGCTTACCAGGAAGAACAGAGAGGGAGAGGGAAAAAGCACCCTCTTATGAGGTATGGTCATGCTACAATCCCATCTCCTCCATTTCCTTCCAGGATATGGGATATGCACACACATGCCCCTAGTGTGTCTGTCAAGCTGCTGGGACTGGGATTGAAACCATGGCCTGCCATGTGGGATCTGGCTTCCTTAACCACCACGCCACAGACCTTCTCCCATTTGTCACTTTTTAAACTTTTTTCTGCTTAATTTATCTTTGCAAATTTTATTTTTCCAATGTATGTGGGTTGATAGTGTAATCTAGGGTCAGACCGTCTGGCTTTAAATCTCACTTGCATTCCTTAAACTGTGTGACACTGGACGAGTTCTTAAATTTCTGGTGCCTCACCTTCCTCATCTGTACAATGGGGATAGTGCAATACATTGTTTATAGGATTGTAGTGAGCATGAAAGGAGATGAAATAAAAAGAACTTACAAAGCTACAAAGGAGGAGATAAGGACTACCTAATTATTCCTTAGAAGTATGAAAGTGCTTCCTACTCGTGTTTCACTCGGTCTCAAATCCATGAAACAGAGCATCTGAGCACCGAGTTGAGGAGGTGCTTGGGGAATGTCTTTGAGAAGCACCAAACCAGGGAGCACTCTGTGCCTTGTTCTATGCCCCTAAAATCTAAATGATTCCTTCAAAGCCCAGTGGCGGGTAGGAGCCCACTAGGTGTACTGAGAGTCTGTTGTTGGGCCCCCAGTGCCTTGGGAAGTGGAAAGAAAGGGGAGTGCAGGCTGCTCTGAGCTTTTGGCAGCAGACTGCAGGTCAGTGCAGTTAAGGGATGGCTCAAGTTCCCTGCAGAGCACACTTCCACTCTATCCCAACACACAAGCCTACATCTTTGCTTTGGCCCCACTCTCCAACATCCTGACTGAGGCTTGAAAGATAGCCCTTCTTGGAACCAGCATCCCTTCTTACATAAGGTGTTGGAATCACCAATGGTGGGAATTTCTCCTGAGAGTGCTGTAGAAAAGAGGCAGATTTTACTTATTTACAATCAGGCAAACTTCACTGTACACAATAGCTGAATTCCCCAATGCTTATATGTGACGTTTAAGCCCACGTCTGCAGGGGCAGAGGGGTCACTATTCAAAGTAAATATACAATGTGCCTTTATGTTAGGTAGAGAAGCCTTCTGATTTAATTTTTCTGTGTTGTAAACATAACTTTTATATATAAATTGTATATACATGTGCATACATGTACACACACACACACACACACACACACGAGCTTCTACCTCTGGGAGAACCAGACATCCAATTCTGATTTAGTTTTAGAGGAGAAAAGCTTTATTAAATAGCTCAAACTGCAGAGAAAATTGTTTCTAGTTTAAGCTAAAATGTCATGAAAATCTTAAAAATAGCATCTGTCAGCTTTGGTGATCTTGCTTTTTCTGAACAGTAACCTGGTAAATTTCTACTTTTGCAATAGGAGCTATAGAGATCCTAGTCACCCTGTGTGGACTGAAGAAATGCGGGTTTCTCCCTCTTTTATTGGTGCTATGTGCAAGGTTGATTGTACTGGTTCTGTAAGAGTATAATGCCTTAAATGTTTAAATTTCTAGATCAGACCCCTAGACAGCCAGGGGCTTTAGCTGAAAAGAGCCAGGCAGACAGCCTGATGGACATATAACATCCTCTATGGTCATCATAAAAAAACAGAGTTGAATCAAAGATGAAGGGATTATATCTACACAAGAGAAACCACTTGTGTAGAGGTTTTTCCAGGAGGTAGAACAGATTTTTTAAAAAGGGTAGAATATTCCCGACAAGCGGAATTCAAGAGAACAAACAGTGGAGCAGCGCTCTTGAAAGTTTAGACAGTTGACATCAATGGCCCAAGACACACTGTCACTAAAGATCATCCAGGAGCAGTGAAAGAGGAGGCAAAACATGTTTTATATCTTTTTCTTTTTTAAAAAATATTTGCTTTAGGGGCCAGTATAGACATAGCAAATACCTCACTGGACTCCCACATGGCTGACGGTGGTTTGAATCCCCAACCCACTGGCTTGGAAATTATGTGAAGCACGTGTGTGTGTGTGCCCATGATTCTGGAAGGAGAAAAGAGGAGAAGGGATTGCAGTGTGGCCATCTCCTCTGGGAGAGTGATTTTTCACTTTCCCTCCCTCTGTCTCTGTCTCTGTCTCTCTCTCTGGTGAGTGCACATATCCTAAGGCAAAAACCTATTGATTTTTTTTTTTTGCTTTATTTTGTATTAGTTTATTCATTAATATTTTAGATAGGGTTAGTTATTGATTTACTAGTATGTCTTTGCTTAAATAAGCAAGAACAGGAAGTAATAAAATTCTAGGGGACCAGATGGTGGGGCAGAAAAACATGATTCTCTGTGAGACAGTCTCAAATGGGAAGGTTCCTGGTTCAAGTCCAAAGACTTCCCTGAGTATACTGGGCATAAGCTTGTCCATAATTTGGGGCTAGCTGAAGTTGGGGTGGATCACAGCATCAAGACCCTGTTGGGGATATTATCTCTTCTGTGTCTCTTGCTCATAGAATGAATAAATGAATAAATAAATAAATTAATTAAAAAGCTTAGGGTTCTCAATCTTTGAAACGTAGCAATTGGTATACCTGGACTACTTATTGTGCCTCTAAAGATAAACAAGACTGTGGCCTCCAATGACCAGAAGAGAGATTGAATGACTCTTCGATCTTTTGCCATATCACCAACTTCTTCATTGTCATAGGAAAATTGCAAGCACCAGCTTAGATTTATTGTAAATCTGGTTTTGTGTGGGTGCAGGGAGACTTGAAAAGGGCTATGCCTATTATATTATTGGATCCTCTGGGAGTTTATTCTTTAGGAAGCACATTTGGTACCAGACATTCATATTTTTAATATTTTGGACTGCATTTTGCTTTATTCACAGTGTGTGGTTGACACCTAAAATCGTTTTCTTGTGTATATGGAAATAATGTTATTAAAATACTATTAAAAAAGGCTTTTACAGGCACTTTGCTACACATGACAAAATGCATAATTAACTGGAGTTAAGAAGGAATAGTTCATAACATAAAAGCTCCACTTCTAAACTAGTGTTCAGCTGATATTTGTATGCATTGCTGTAATTTGGGTGAGAAACAATGTGTTCTACGGTTTACAAAAATCTTATGCCTTGTATTATCTCTTTAAGCATTTTTTAAAAAGTGGCATGGGGTGAGCTTCTGCCGTTGGCAGTTTGGAGGCTGAGCTTAAACTGCTTGAAATGATGAGATCCTAGCAGAGACTGGAAATAAGAGCTTCTCTGGGACAGTGAGGGATCCGACCTCACAATCTGTGTTAGAGGGTCGAGGCCGGTTTAAAAGCAAGTCTGCTCTATCCAATAGTTTGACAGGGATGCAGCAAAGGGACATTTAATTCTTCAATGATTTTTCTTTTCAAACTGGCATTCCAATTAGATACTTACTTGCCATTGCCTAATATGTTGCAGAAATAAGTAAATTAAGAGACAAAACCTAAAAACCTAAACAGAACTGCTATGGTTTGAAGATGTCCATTCCCAATTAAAAGTGCTGAGCCATTGTAATGGGTTTAAGAGGGTAAAAACTTGATGCAGTTATGGTGTAGAAAGTTGGGCATTTGGGAAGAGACTAGAATTAAGGTCATTAGGATGGAGCCCCATGATTGACCCCCTGTGGGCTTTACAAGGAGAGGGAATGAGAACCGAACAGAGAGACCCTGATAGGCACAGCCACTCTGCTCTGCTCTTGACCTCTGATGTGATTGGGACTCTGCAATATGCCCACTGGAAATGATCTCTGAATCAGAGGCTGGACAAATCTGTGTTTTTTATAAATTATCCAGTTTTAGGTACTTTCTGTTATTAGCAACAAAACAGACTAAAGCAAGAACTGAACAACAACCTAGTCAGAATTGTAAACTCTATGATTGGGTAGCTTAAAGTATAAGATATGAAGATGAAATAAAAAAGATTTGAAGATGTGTTGGGTGTCAGGCGTGGGAGGAAGGCAGATCCTCTGCTGGGGTCAGATGACTGGATTGCCTCATTTGGACTGTCACAAGAAGGTCTCTTGGTGTCGCTGGGAAGTGGAGACATTGCCGTGGCTGTTAGTGAGCCTGTGGGACGCCTCTGCGGGACCTGGCCCTAAAGATAGCCACAATGGCTGAAAATGGTGATAATGAAAAAATGGCTGCTCTGGAGGCCAAAATCTGTCATCAGATTGAGTATTATTTTGGAGACTTCAATTTGCCACAGGACAAGTTTTTAAAGGAACAGATAAAATTGGATGAAGGCTGGGTACCTTTGGAGATAATAAAATTCAACAGGTTAAACCGTCTAACAACAGACTTTCACGTAATAGTGGAAGCGTTGAGCAAATCCAAGGCAGAACTCATGGAAATCAGTGAAGATAAAACTAAAATCAGGAGGTCTCCAAGCAAACCCCTCCCTGAAGTGACTGATGAGTATAAACATGATGTTAAAAACAGATCTGTTTATATTAAAGGCTTCCCAACTGATGCAACCCTTGATGATATAAAAGAATGGTTAGAAGGTAAAGGTGAAATACTAAAGATTCAGATGAGAAGAACATTGCAGAAAGCATTTAAAGGATCAATATTTGCTGTGTTTGAAAACATTGCATCTGCAAAGAAGTTTGTAGAGACCTCTGGTCAGAAGTACAAAGGCACAGAGACGTTAATACTTTTCAAGGAAGATTACTTTGCAAAAAAAAAAAATGCAGAAAGAAGACAGCATAAAGTAGAAGCAAAATTAAGAGCTAAATGAGAGCAAGAAGAAAAACAGAAGTTAGCAGAAGATGCTGAAATGAAATCTCTAGAAGAAAAGATTGGATGCTTGCTGAAATTTTCGGGTGACTTAGATGATCAGACCTGTAGAGAAGATTAGCACATCCTTTTCTCAAATCATGGTGAAATAAAATGGATAGATTTTATCAGAGGAGCAAAAGAGGGCATAATTCTGTTTAAAGAAAAAGCCAAGAAAACCCTAGAAAAAGCCAAAGATGCAAGTAATGGTAACCTACAATTAAGGAACAAAGCAATCACTTGGGCAGTACTAGAATGAGAAATAAAAAAAGCAGCATTGAAAAAAAAATCATAGAAGATCAGCAAGAATTCCTAAACAAATGGAAGTCAAAAGGTTGCAAATTTAAACGAAAAGGAAACAAAGCTGCTCAGCCTGCGCCTACTAAAGCAAAAGTACAGTTTCAGGGCAAGAAAACCAAATTCGATAGTGATGATGACTTTGATGGATATGAATCATCATCTTGACCAGTGAAAAGAGCAAGAGAAGAAACAGCCACGAAAGAACCTGCATCAAAACAACAGAAAACATAAAATGGAGTGGAGACCAGTAGTTTAGTGAACAAAATTTTTATTCATTTTAATTAGGTTTAAGCTGCCTTTTGTCTTTGAAGCCTTTTAAAAAGAAAACCGAATTAGGTCCACTTCAATGTCCACCTGTAAGCACAGAAAATTTTTTTTGTTGTTTAACTTATCTTTTTGTTTGGTTTTGTTACTCTCATGAGAATTTTTAAAAGATGCATATTTCTGTTTGTGTTATTCAGATGATTCAAATATCAACAGGAAGACTCTCCTGCTAAATTGCTTTTGTAATATGAGAATGTATTAGTACAAACTAATAAAATATACATTATATATATAAATATATATAAGAAGGTCTCTTCAAAGGCACCTGCTCTGAGCAAACATATGCCTTGACAAGGGCCCACTGCAAAAGAGATGATACTTCGCTTTGCTTCCCTTTCATTGAACTGAAGGCACCAATGCTTGCTTTAGGGGTCTTCGGTACCCTCATGAGTCTAGCAGCCCCAGTTTTCCCCAAATGAACAGAAAAGTTAAGCAGAAAAGGTTGTTCCCTATCAACATGAGACTTTAAGAAGCTAGTTTCCTTTCCTTCACTCTTTAGAATTATATCCCAAGCACCTCTTGAATAGAGCCTTAACCCTAACCTCAAATCTAATCTGTGAGTATACACACACACACACACACACACACACACACACACAGACACACACATACACATACCCCTGTAAGAGCCTTAGAAAAGCTGGAGTCACCACTGATCAGGTGATTTATATAAAATGTGAATAAGTGAGTTTAAATATAAATTCAAACTGTTGTAAGATGTATGTTAGGTGAGAGAGAGCTGTATTTTTAATATGATGTCAGAATAGCTACGAAAAAATCTCCTATAGTAGATACAAAAACAGCTTACCATTTTACTGGAAAAAAGTGGAGGAGGCAATGCACACTTTCCGGATAACCATAGATATTCTTTGCTACCACTGGGGTGCCACATCTACCTCCAGTTCTTGGTCATTTTGCAGGGCAGGAAAAAGAGAGGAAAGCAAAAGACACTGCCAGAAAGAGGGCAGTGGCCTGACCTTTCTGAGCTTGAATTGCCTTGTGCATTGGAATTCGGATACCAGATCCTTTGTTGGAAAGCCAGGGGTAGAACTAGCAGCCTTTTAAAATCCTCTATGTCTTATTTAATGAATCTTTTATACTCAGTGGGGGAGCTGACTTAGAAAGAATTTGTCCATATTCTTTTAATTAGAGTTGGATGGAAATTCCTTGTTAAGGACCAAGGAGTCATGAGTTCTTGCTGATGCTTCAAGAGATGATAACTCAAAAACCTGATCCATTGGGACCAGCAGTTGGTGTAATGGCTATGTCGCTGGACTCCCATGTAGTCTACCACGGTTTAAGTCCTGGACCCAGTGGCTTAAATTCACACCAGGCACGTGTGCGTGCGTGCCCAAGATCCCGAGAGGAGAATGGAGGAGAAGGGATTGTGGCGTGGCCATCCCCCCTGGGGGGTGATTTCTTGCTTTCTATCTCTCTGTCTCTCTCTGTCTTTCTGGTGAGTGCACGTGCCCTATGGCAAAAAACCTCTAAAAAAAAAAAAAAAAAAAAAAAAACAAAACAGAAAACAAAAAACAAAAACCTGATCCATTTATGTTATATTTTATGATGTGCCTTAAAATTAGTAACTGAGTTAAAAACCAAGGCCTGTGTTGAAGAGAGTAATGCTTTTTATGTTGAGAAATGAATTTTTAAATAAGCTTATTTTATTCATGATGGAAAGCACATCTGTGTGTGTGTGTGTGTGTGTGTGTGTGTGTGTGTATGCACAAGAGAGAGAAGAACTTTTGAAAGTATCTCATCATGCCACAATCTCCTTCCTCTAGACCTTCTGCTTATTAGGATGTTGAGCGCACATGAACTCAGAGCATTTCCAGTTGACTAGTCTGAGGATCCAGCCCAGCTGATCATGAGGCTTCCAGCACTGCAGACCAATGTGCTATGGACCGTGCCACGGAAGCTGGGCCAAAGAGAGGTGAATTTTATCAGGCTAGGACAATGGATTCTCTCAGTATCTTAGACATAATTGAGCGAATATTATCTAATTTGAGCAAGCTCCAGTTCCTCCTCATTCCTGCTTGATGAGGTTAGTAGAACCATATGCTAGGAGCATTAGATATAATTTTTCATGATTAAAGAAATGAAAGGAAAAGAAAAAAAATCCTTCATTCAAATCACTCGGAAGCTAAATTTTGCAACCTGAAAATTCTCCAAATTGAGGCTGTAGTATTTCCCTTTTCCCTGAATCAGATCTTCACAATTTTTGAGCTTCAAAATTAGAGATATGGGGAATCAGCTTCTCTATTTGGTCGGTATTTACATGTCATGGAACTGAAGTGGGTTTCCACAACTTGGGTTGAGAGTTTTCTTTCTAACCCTGTACAGCATGCGTCAAAGGACAAGGAATAAAATGTAGCTATTTTTGAACTTGATGCTCTTACCTTCTCCCTGGTTTAACCAGGATGACTTCTCCATTGCTAGTGCATTCTCACCATGCAACAGGTTATATTCAGGTAATTTGTTAATATTTTGTTAAAAGTAAAATGGAAGATACACATCAGATTTCTGGTTAATTGCCAATACAAACATCTGTAACAATCCTTTCAACAAATATAAAGCATCGCACTCTGACCAGCTCATAGACCAGACGTGCCCATTTTACAAATGAAGAAGTTGAAGTACACTGTGGCTGAATGGTTCCAGCCATAGAGCCAGGTCTAGAACCCAGAATTTGTGACTACCATGAATAAAGTGGATTTTCTTTCTTACCACAGCACACCTGACTTGTAACATCAACTCAACTATTCATTTCTCAAATGACATGTCAGCTTTGCTAGGGTGCAGTCCCTCACTAACCGCTCAAACACTAAAGTAGGTGTAGATGGAAAGGTAGTTTGTAAATGTGATTATAACAAGTTGTCTTTAAATTAAGGGAGATTATCACAGATAGTCTGGGTGGCCCTGACTCAATCAGTTGAAATTCTTTAAATAATGAGCTGAAGCTTCCTTGACAGAAAAAAAAAAAAATTGCCTGTGGCTGGCAACTTCAGTTCATGTGTGAGAATTCCAGCCTCCTCTTCATGATGGTTTGCCTAATGGACTAATGGACTCAAGACTTGCCTAGTCACTCCTCACAATTGTGTAAGCTAATTTTTTTTTTTTTGCAATAAATCTTTTTTTTCCCTACTGGAGATGCTTTTCTGCTTGAACCCTCACTGATACATCAAGGGAGATATTGTAATTAATAAGCAGATCTGACAAGCTGGGAATGTGTATTAGAATTCTATAGATGGATAGAAATAGAGTTGTGGGTGGGCACAGGCCATTGATTCTTATTTTGCTGAACTGGAAATCTGACCTTTCATATACTTTTGTGCAGCTTTTACAGGAGTGAACCTAGCCCCCAGCTGGACAAAGGCCAGGGTCGCATTCAAATGTCTTGACTAGTCTGGACATTGGCCCTTGCCCACTGACTGCTGGGTTGAAGAAGGAAAGTGGGCAAGAAAAATACAGATCAGAAACTCAGTACAGAAGGGAGAATCAAAGAACAATTGGGAATTCCTAGGAAATCAGATCTTCAGCTGGATTCACTTGGTGCTAGGCCAAGGTCAAGAGGGGCTATGTTGAACTGAAGATAGCCAACTGCTGCCGGAAAGAGAAAGGAATATGGAGAATGGGAGGGCACGCTTCCTGTGTGGAAACTTTGAAACAAGCAATGCAGATTACTGGATGTCTTCAATGGAAAAAAAAAAAAAACACATCATTTAGAGCAAATCTTTCTAATTTTTTTTTTAATTCTAGCTGTTCATTAGCCTTGTGGTAATGAACAGCTAGAATAAAAAAATTAATTTCTCTTTTTTTCTATTCTATTTCTATTCAATAAGTTGTAGAATTGGTAGTAATGAAATTTTTTGGTGGTGTTTTATGTGTGTATGTATGTTCGTGTATGGTGGTTTAGACCGTTTCACTGTATAGCAGTAGTCCTGAATAGCTGGGACTATGAGTACTCACCATAATGCCGAACTTTTTTCAGATAATATCTTGTTATGTTACCCTGCTAGTTGTAAGTTTGAGATCCTTCTGCCTCAGTATCCAAAGCAGCTGGGTTTACAGGTGCACACTACCATGCCTGATTTTCCTGGGTGGGGCAGGAACCAAACCCACTAAGCAATTATACTTAGCAATGTGAAATCATTATCATGTATAGACCTACTAATATTGTACACTTGTTGGGTGGATGTTTTACTGATCTCCCTCCTCATAGAAAAAAAAGTTTCAATATCTTACAACTCCACATAAATGTATCATACTTCGACTTCTTTGAACCTGTTGTGACATCTATATGATGTTCTTGCTATTTAACTAATGAATTAAGTAAAATTCTTGAAATGTATTCATTTTATATTTGCATGAGTCATGATTTTCACCTTTTTCTAAAATTTATTATTATTGTTATTTTGAGAGAGATTTTTGCTATAGGGCATGTGCACTTGCTGAAGACAGAGAGACACAGAGAGATAAAGTGAGAAATAACCCCCCTACCAGGGAGGATGGCCATATTGCAATCCCTTCTCTATTCTCCTCTTAGGATTTTGAACACTCATGCACACGCACCCAGTGTGTTTCAAGCCACCTAGTTCAGGTCGAAACTGATGTCAGCTATGTGGAAGTCCAGCGTCTTAATCACTATGCCACCTGCTGGCCCTGAAAACCATTGTTTAACATCTAGAGTCCTGGGTACACACAGAGATGAATGCCACAGGCAGCATTGTCGTCGGAGGAAGGAACACAAGTGAGAAGAACCAAGGGGTCACTGGCCCCCAGGAAGTTCCAGGCACCCAGGTTTGCAGCAGGGACATCCTATATAGAAGTAAACTCTTTTATTTTTAAAATTAGAGCAAAGTATAGCTCCTTTGTTTTGCCTTTTAAGATTAATATCAAGAAGATTTGAAGAAGAGTTAAATTTATTCTGTGTAATCTTCATATAGACATTTGTATATAAATGTGCAATTTGTATTCACCTGCTTCCAGAAACCACATGTGAAGTGGGCTAAAGTAATAGAAGAGAAAATAATAGATTGTGTGGCAGATCAGATCTTACTTTTCAAAGAGCAATGTCTTTGTAGAACTATGGAACAGATGGTGAAAAACCATGATAAAGATGACAGAAGGTGACATGGTAAATACATTACCACAACAATCAGGTTACCAACAAGAGCCGGGGCAGCAGGGTCATCCGAGGTCTCCAGCTCTGAGCTATTAATGAAACCGTGTACTTTGGATTTATGTGTCAACAGTCTCCAAAGCACCACATGTGGTTTCACTCTCGTGATGTGGCCTTCGAACTGGAGATGGGTGGGGATAGGACGGGGTAGGTCCAGGCAGCAGAAGTTGTTGGTTCTCTTGTGTGGATGGCAACGCTGGGGCAGGAGTAGGGACCATCCCTCCCCTAACACCTTAAAGCCAGTCTGGACAATGAAGATTGAAGCCCAGACCTCCTGCTTGTCTGTTGTCCTTTCTACCTGACCATGTGGCCTTCAACACCCTGGCGTCAAAGAGGGTGACTTTGTCAGATGTCAGTGAGCTCTTTGTAAGCAATGCAATTGATGGCATGGAGGAAGGTGTGTTCCACCATTTTCATAATATACACGACTGTTTCTTGAGAGGTGATTACTGCACTCTCTAGAGTGACCTGGATGAGCTCTGTTACAGAGATTTGTACTGTCCAGAACATTTTAAAATTTTGAAAGGCTTTTTAAAGGAAAATATCACAGAATTAAATGGAATGTGTGTATAGTCTATAAAATATAGGGTTCCTTTGACAAGTAAATTATACATTTTATCAAGAAAAGCACTCAGAAAAAGATAAAATATTATTCTTGTACTATCTCTAGGCTGGGACTCCAGGGATTGTACAGCTCAGACAACAGAGGAAGAACATTTCTTGGGATATGTGGGGAAAATACAAATGGAACTTGTAAAGTCCAGAGGCAGCAGCGGTTCTTGTGTTTACACAAAAGGAAGAGTAAGTCGAGTATCAATGTCAGAAAATTCAGAGGACTAGCCTCAGAGGCCTGTACATATACCAGTCAGAAGGCAATCTCTGTAAATTCACACAGCTCAAGACCTGAGTGCTATTCTAAGCAGAATTACCATGGGCTCCCACATTGGGCAGGGTAGGGCCAGGTGAAAGACAGAGGAGCTGCTAATTAGAAAATAAAACAAACATGTTATTTAGAAATCACAGTACATGAAATTCTTGGAAGCTATTTATGTGGTTAACATTTTTACAACGTAGTTCTCAAGCAGTGTGTTTGATACCTCACTCATTACTTAGAGGATGGGACAATAAAAGGAGTTGCTGGACAAGAAAGTGGCACTGTTTCTGGAATGGAGAACCAGGTTTTGTGGAACCTGAAGCAGTGTTCTATGCAGTGAATTATTTTTCTTTTTCTTTTTTCTTTTCTTTCTTTTAAAATTTGCTTAAGGTGTGTGCATTTGCGAAAGAGAGAGAGAGAGAAAGTGAGAAAGCATCTGCCAAGGGATGGCCACACCACACTTCCTTCTCCATTCTCCTCTTGGGATGGAGTGTGTGTGTGTGTGTGTGCCCAGTGCGTTCCTCAAGCCCTAAGACTGGGACCCGAACTGCACCATTGGCTATGTGGGATCCAGCTGCCTTAACCACCACACTATGGGCTGGTCCTGTTTTTTGAGATTATGAACCAGCCAGTGAGTCTATCACCCAGAGGATTAAGGAATCATCAAGAATCACACACTCTGGGGACATGGAGGCATGGAGAGTCCCTGCCTATGATGAAGTACCATTGATACGAAAATGATAACCATTTCTATGGTGTCCAAGGCACATTTCTCAGCCCCTCTTCTTCTAAAATTATTTATTTATTATTATTTTTAATTTGCTATAGAACTCCAGAGAGAGAGAGAGAGAGGGAAAGTGAGAAAGCAAGCTGCTAGGTCTGGGACTCAAAATGAGGTTGACCATTTGAGAGTCCAGTACCTTAACCACCACATCACCTGCTGGTTTAGACAGGTCCTCTTCTAATCTCTAATCTCTCTTTTTTTTTTTTTTGGAGAGGTTTTTTTTTTTTTTTTTTTTTTTTTTTTTTTTTTTTTTTTTTTTTTTTTCTTTTTTTTTTTTTTTGCAACAGGGCATGTGCATTCGCCAGACAGAGAGACAGAAAGCGAGAAATCACCCCCCAGGGGGGATGGCCATGCCACAATCCCTTCTCCTCCATTCTCCTCTCGGGATCTTGGGCATGCACGCACACACGTCCGGCATGAGTTTTAAGCCACTGGGTCCAGGACGTGAACTGCAGTCAATTACATGGGAGTCCAGCGACATAGCTGTTACACTAACTGCTGGTCCCCTCTCTTCTAATCTTAATAATGGCTAACATTTATTGAGCACCTATTCTATGCCAGGCATTGCTTTCTGTGAATTAATTCATAGAAATAACCCAAGAGGTGTTTTTACAGACTTGAGTGAAGAGATTTGTCAGGTAAGTTAGCTAGTTTGCATTTTAAATGTATAGCCATTTTCCCAAGTTGTCAGTTTGAATAACTCTTGGATCTGGTTAAGCTGGATTGTGATAGGAACATTTGCCTCGGGCTTTCACATGTTTATATAATTTGGGCTTATCACCTGCTCACGTCAAACCCTGTCGGAAAAGTTTACACATGTGATGTACGTGATTGGTGACTTGGAGTGATTTGAAGGAAGTAGGCAGGTCCTAGCTTTCCCTCCGCAGGCTGTCCCACTCTTCAGGTAACCTGACATCTCTACCCTTGTATGCTTTTAATCTACAGTGTCATTCATACTTCTGTGTTAGGCAGCAAAGTTCTTTAATGGGTGAGCCTGGAAAGTTAACTTATCCTCTTCCACTGGTGTTTTGGTTGACCAGGTGGCTGTGGTCCCTTTGTCAGACACTGGGTACTAAGGTCTGGGATTTAGGGAATATTTAAAAGAGGGACTGTGTGGCTCCCAAGGGGTGAGGTGTGATACATAGTAGTAGCTGAAAAGCAAGCGGCCAGCACAGGTGGAGATCAGGCAAGACAGAGCACATTTATTTTCGAGTAAGGCACAGGTTCCTGGGGGAAAGGAGAGAAGGAAAAATGAGACTAGAGTGCTTCAGAGTGGGCAGCAGAGACTTCTTGTTTCTTGAGGCTTCAGCTAGATGTATCCTCCCAGTTCTGTGGCTTGAATGCATTGCAATAACCAGGAGGGCATGCAATTTATGGAGTATTTCCCCCTCGCTTACTGAATGAAAACAGACGGGCACATGGCATTGTACCTCTAGTTAGATAAATTAAAGACTTGAAAGCAATAATGTCAGCAGTAGCCACCATTAAACAGAGATCTCAGGAATGAAACAGACCTTTTAAGCACCTGTTTTATTTGAAGCCCAGTATTTATCTGTTTGGCTTAGGCCCAAGCACCTAGCTGGCAAGGACCCAAATCCATCCCCAGACTTGCCTCATGGGATCCAAAAAATCTGGTCTAGCAGGATGGAAAACCCTTTCTCTGCCTTACTTTCAGAGTTTTGCTCAAATAATTCTGAGCTATTCCAGATAGTGCATTAAAAATATTAGAAACAATACAAGAATTGTGTGTGTCTGTGTTTCTTTCCAAAAGCAGCTCTTAAGAAGGCATTTAAAACCAGTAATAGGAGGCCAGTGACATGGTGGCTAAGATGGCTGAACATACAGTTCAAGTCCTGAACCCGATGCCAGTATGTGTAAGTGCACAAAATTCAGAGATGAGAAAGGAATAGAAGGGATTGTGGGATGGCCATCCCCTCCGGGGAGGTGGGGTACTTTCTCACTGTTTTTCTCTTTCCCTTTCTCTGCCTCTTTCCATAGTGCACATGCCCTATAGCACATTAAAAACAAACAACAACAACAACAACAAAGTTATAAAAACTTGAGGGAGAATTTGTAAACAGTACAATAGATCCCCAAATGTTTTGGTTCTTTATTATCAGACATTCATATCTGCTAAAGTTTATAAATTTGGAGTGATTTTTTTTTCAAGGGCTAAGTTGAAAGGTGATCTGATGATGCCATTGTCCATTATGACATTCCCCCCGCTCTTTTTTAAAAAGTTTATTTATTTATTCCACCAGAGAAAAAGATAAAGAAAGGTACCCCCGGAAGAATCCACATGGTTACTGGGAACTAGATATTTCAGGCACAGGAGAAATGAAGATTTTCTACTCATAATTCAGCCTCCAGCAAGCAAAGCTAGTGTGGCAGGAGAGTTGAGCCATTCTCTGAGAAGAATCCACATGGATACTGGGAACTAGATATTTCAGGCACAGGAGAAATGAAGATTTTCTACTCATAATTCAGCCTCCAGCAAGCAAAGCTAGTGTGCTATCACTACAGAACGGCAATCCGATTCTAGAACACCTCTGTCTGCTTGCTCCTGAACATTGAGGCTTAACTTCAAGAATTTGAAAGAAACACGCCATTCATCAGATGACAAGAAATCACCGTCGGATCACGAGAAATATGGGAAAACGAGAAAATACCTCTCCTCCAATGGAAAAGAGTAACTCTTCTTCATCCACAAGCAGTTCGGTGAAAGTCATGGAAATGTCTGATAAGGAATTTAGAGCATTCGTAATGTCGAAGCTAACAGAGATGGAAGAAAAGAGAGATAATGAACTGCTAAAGAGAAAGGAGAAAGAAGTTGCTGAGTTCCAGGAGATGAGGAAATTCTTGCAAGATCTAAAAGAGGAATTACACACTTTACAAAAGACTCAAATGGAACTGCTAGAGATCAAGTCTATAATACAAGAAGTCAAAATCTCCCTTGAAAGTATTAAAAGCAGACTAGATCATTCAGAAAATAGAATCTCAGATGTAGAAGAGAAAATGGCTGGCTTAGAAAAGTCCACCACGAAGACTGAGAAAATGGCTCAAAAATTTGAGAATGATATGCGAGAAGTACTGGATACCATCAAACGTCCAAATATCCGGATAATTGGCATTCCAGAAGGTGAAGAGACCCATAAGGGCATTGATAATCTATTCCATGAAATCCTGCAAGAAAACTTTCCAAACCTAGAGAGGCATTCGAAGATCCAGTCCCAGGAAATACAAAGGACCCCAAATAGAATCAACCCAAGAAGATCTTCTCCAAGACACATTATAGCCAGGTTGACCAAAACCGCAGACAAAGACAAGATACTAAGATTGGCAAGAGCGAAACATCAAGTTACCTACAAAGGACATCCCATCAGGCTAACAGCAGATCTCTCATCGGAAACAATGCGAGCGAGGAGAGAATGGGAAAATACATTCAAAGTGTTACGAGAGAAGCAATTTCAGCCAAGAATACTGTACCCGGCAAGATTATCTTTCAGGTGGGAAGAAAAGACAAGAACATTCTCAGATAAACAAAACCTGAAAGAATTTACCAGCACCAGACCAGATCTCCAAGAAGTTCTCAAGGGTGTGCTGTATCAAGAAAATTAAACACAGACACACGGAAATAAGAGTCCAAAAACTATGAAAGTGGCCAACTTAATCAGAGGGACAAGTCTGAATTTGAATATTATATCCCAGAATTTAATCAGGAAAATTGAACCAGAACAGAAGATAAAAGTACATGAGACTGATAGGTTCATGCACCTTCCATTTGAACAGAATCCTAACTTGTTTCCTGGCTTTAAGCAAAGTTCCTTGGCATTTCTTTGAGTTAAGTTATAACTGGTTTTCTTAGTAGTAATGAGTGAACTCACCATTGAAAGTAGTTAGATTATGTAGGAAATTGTGTGATCAATGCAACGTGGGTGGGAAGGGAATGAAGGACAATTGTAGACACCGGAGGTGGTGTGAGAGGAGGGTGGGAAGGGACAGAGGGTCAGAAAGAGGGGTGGAAGTAATTCTAGGAACTAGTAATGGAAAATTTTTTTGTAATGTTCATGATTGTATCACTATGCAGTGTGTACTGGATGGGAGATTGCATTTTGTATGCTGTGATGAAGCTTAGGGAAGGAATGTAAATTGAGTTACAAAAAAAAAGTTTCAGAAAAAAAATATATATATATTCAATGACTGCAGTAGGATATGTAGCCACAGCTAGGTGCTACTTTATAGGATGCGTAAAGTAAGACTTGTGTTCATGGAAATGTGGGTATCACCTGTGTTTGCTATGAGGGTATTTGGATTGACTAGGGTCTTTGGCGTTACAATAAAATGTGAGGAGAAAACAGTATAGAAAGCAAACATAGATACCAGAGACTGTGGGAGGAGAGTGGGAGATGGCAGAGGGTAAGAGATAGAGAATCTAGGATGGGGGGAAAAAAGCAAAACATACAGAAGACAAGAAATGGAAGATCATTTGCTGACAATAACATGCTTGTTGATGTGCTTGATTGAGACAATATATAGTGTAATTTGGATGGAAAATCTCATTTTGTATGCTGTAATGATGTTCAGAGAATGAATGCAAATAAATAAAAAAATAAAAATAAAAAAAAAAGAAAGGTACCCCCTACAGAGTTTTCACACCCTGATGCACCTCCACGGCCAGTTAGCATGGATCACGGGCATGTTCAGCATGTTGGGGGAGGTTCTGTGAAGTGAAGCCAGGACTTTTCCCTTGTGGGTCAAGTTGTGACACCACTGTGTCACCTCCTGGTCCCCATTATGACTCTTTCTGTCTCCACATTCTATGCACCCGATGAGCTCTGCTTCTGGTACAGTAGCGTGGCCTGACCACTCATGTGGGTCTTGTGGATGACCTGGAACTCCTTGTCCAGCTCACAGGCTCGGACACCAACTCCAAGTCTCGAGAGATGCACCATTCACTCTGTTTCCCTCAACAATCATGATCACTGTCGTGACTGTACTTCTTCCTAATTCCCCAAATCTTTTTAGTTCACTGACTTTCCAGTTTTGTATTTTCACTTTTCCCTCCTGACATTGAAGGCACCATTGGTTGTCATTGGCTATCCACTGACATGAGAGTTCAGTAACAATGGAGGGGGCAGCCTTGAATTACAAGAACTCTTATAGTTAATGGCAGAGTAGGTGGACTGGGCAACCTTGTATCCTGGATGGAGTAAGGAGCCATGAAATAGCTCAGTGTCACCATAGCCAAGACTGTCATTGGATATGTGTCATATCTACTCCTCTGATCTTGGTAGACTGATGTACCATGACCATAACCACCAACTAATGCCAGACATCAACCCCAAATCTAGACCGAATGTTCTGGATGGACAGGAATTGTATAAATGGCAAGGCTGAAATGGATCCTGTATACTCCCCACAAACCCCACTGGCAGAAGTTCAGGTGGAAAGCTGGAAAACAGTCAGATGAGGGCTAGAGGTCAGCTCTACACTTCACAGAAGTCTGAGCATGATCAAACCTGGGCTCTGAGACTTTTTCCTAAATATTAGCAGGGATTGTACTCTGGGGTCTTCTTCCTACATGACATATGGCTCTCTCTTCAAATCTGGAAAAAAAATCACCCAAAGGATGTGTTTTTTTTCAGGTAGATGACTACACTAACAGACAGATGGGTGGACAGCTAAATAAACAGTGATGGATAGAGGTGAATTTGTAGCACAAAACGTGTCCAAAGCAACAGAAGTTTGATGTTTTTGTTTATTTCCCATTCATAAAGTAAAACCACCTGTTTCTTTTTTATTTTTAAGGAAAAGCTTTTTTAAGACCTATTAAGAAACATCAAAATGATTCTTGGGCATTAAGCAGCTGTTAAACTGTTTTGATGGATTTAGAATAAATAAGTCAGAAACATATGGATTTCATTTTTCTTAAATGAAGGGTGTGGATTTTTGAATAAAAGGCAAATTCTCCATGAAAATGCAGTTTAGCTCTTTTTTGTGTGTATGGGAGGAAGGAGGAGGATGGTTAATTATTAAACAAACAAATATAAACACACAAATCAAAGTAGAGATGTGAAGGGCATGAATGTCCTAAGGGCAGCTTTGATCAATCAATATAGAGCAGTGCAAAGATAGGAGTGATTCTCTGAGAGCTAAGCTGGTTAACTCATTAGCTAACATGGGAAACCACATCTGCTGGAGCCATCAAGAAAAATTGTATCTTCTAGGATGGAGCAGCCCAGCACAGAGCTAGAAGGCTTCCTGGATGTTAAATAAGTCCTAACAAACAACGTGCCTAGAAAGAACCCGAGGACAAACATAAGCAAGTTGGCTGCCTGCAGTCTAGACCTGTGACAACAAAGGGCAAATCCTCCTTTGTATTACCAGTATTTAATTAGAGGGTGGGGTAACCTAGGCTTTCACAGGAAGAGTCTACTCTGGAGGCTTAGCCTCCAGTAGGACTGGATGGTTGATTATTATGGCTTAATAAAGTTCATTTACTTTACTCAACTGTGTTCCCAAGACTTAGATTTCAGATTCATGAACAACCTTCTGATTATAATTTAAGTCACTCAGTAGATCCTCCTTCTGATAACAATGTTTCTGAAGTTGATTTTCTGATTTACATGTCAGTCTCCTGTGAGTTTAGTTCCTGTGTGTTTGTCCCCCTGAGCCCAGTCACCTCTGCAGCCCTGGACAAAGTCTCATTGCTTCTGCTGGGCAGTGGGTGCGGCCCTGGAACATCGTGATGACTCCCATCATCACTTCCTAGGTTTATCCAGGACAACATCACCACCCTAACTGTGCGTGTACTGCTGCTGTTTCTTACTAACATGACAATTCTAAGAGTGATGACGATGATGACTTTTACTCCTGACTTGCCATGTGCCAAGCGCTATATGAATCCTTCCAGCAAATGCTTACAGTGACTGTGGGATTAATACAATCACCAGTCTTAGCTTCTAGATGAGAAAACTGAGACTAAATCAGGTTCATGACTTTTCCAAAATCACATTTCTGGAACGTGATAATGTGAATGTGATCTGGGAATGCCTAGATTGAGGCCAGGCAAACTAGTGCAGAGTTGATGTACCCTACCATACTTTGGTCAAATGTTTTAAAGCAGTTCACTAAACATACCAACCACATACAACTAGGTGAACATTGTTAGGAGTATGCAGATTAGTTTAGCCTTGATGTCATTTAATTAACCTAGATTAATTAAGTATTTATGTACTCAAAAACCTTTATTGTGTGGTGCCAGCAGGTGGCATAGTGGTTAAGGCACATGACTCTCACATAGCTGACTGTAGCTTGAGTCCCAGACCTGGTGACTTGCTTTTTTACTTTCCCTCTCTCTGTCTCTCTCTGGTGAGTGCATTTGCTCTATAGCAAATTTAATAATAATAATAATTAACAAATGAAATTAAATAAATAATTCTTAAAAAAAAAACCACCTTTATTGTGAACCCTCTGTTGGGTTGTTGTTTTCGTATGCAAAACTGCATCATGACTTTCCAGATGATGTAATATGTAGGCCCTAGTGGCAGAAGGCAAATGCAAGCAAATTAGTCACTCTCCTCTCAGTCTCACTCACATCTACTCCATCCTTGGCGCTCCCTGAATTGTTCTACAAGAAAGCCTTATTCTCACTTGCTCACACCACAGTTAAGGAGTCACAATATCTGCTGTCTTTCTGTGCCATCTCACATCCAATCTCAGTCCAAATCCAACCACATTTCTGCTTCCATTACTACCTCCCTCCTCATCTGTACTACAACTTCTGTAACAGCTTCCTGCCTGGCTTCTGGGTGTCCATTACTGTCCCCTGAAAACCTATTTTCAACCTACTAGCCATAATCGTCCTTTGAGACCATGTCAGATTCTGGTCCTCTACTCAAAACCTCCTTTTCTCAATCCAGTTCATACTATGCCCCAGTGATCTCTTTCTTGTGTGTTCTCAGGTCCTGGATAGCAGGGGCTTCCTCCTTTGTGGGAGATCATGCTCCTCTCATGCCCTTGGCCACCAGCAGTTCTAGAAATTAACATGCAGGGCTTTTGGGGGTTCTCTCTGGAATGTGGTCACCCCTTTCCAAAGAGAATTATAACTCTCTTCATTGAATGTGCATTATTTTTATAACATAAACAATTACATTTAGAAAAAACAACCTAAAAGCAGAAGCCTTCTGAAAACTTGAACCCTAGTCTGCCTTATTCTCTATCCCCAAGCCCTATTTCTACTGGGAATTTCAGTACTAAGCTCCCCCATCCTGTTTCCTCCTTTCTCTTCTGCTCTGTGCGTTGGTCCCCAACCCATCCTGGAGACCCAGAGGAGAAGATGAGAGAGTGGCCATGGGGTCAGATCACAAGAAGCCCCCCAACTTCTGCCCTGAGACTCTGAGGGGCTTCATTGCTGCTGGTTTTATGCTTCTGGAGCTGTTACTAGTATGTGGCTGCTCACCTCACTGCTTACTGTTTTGATTTTCCCTTGTTAACAACCTCATACTTGAGTATATATGTGACAGTCAAAGCTGGGTGATTTTGCCTTTGAACCAGGTCACAAGGTGGAAGGCTGGCTTAGCTGTAGTGGTGTGCACTGCTAAAATGCTGTGCTCTGCAGGCTGGGAGCACATGGGAGGCACAGGTTCAATTCCTGATTCAATCTAATGACTAGGCATGGTAGTATGAACCTGTAATCCCATTTGGGAGACTGTGGCAAGAGGATTATGATATGAACAGACTCTGTATTTAAGATAAAATAAAATAAAATAAAATAAAATAAAATAAAAAGGTAGGAGGCTCACTAAAGCTTTTTCCATAGCTTCCATCTCCAGGCCAGTGACTGTCAGTGCCCACACTCCTAGCCTCCAAGAAACAGAGCTCCCACGGTTTACTTGCAGGAGCTTCAGTGCAACACCTCCAGTGGCCCTCTGTGGTCCTATCTTATCTTTTTAATGTTAAATAACTCAGAGCCCTAATAGTCTTGGTGGTGGCTTATATAGTTAAAATGTAATTAGTAAAGATCTGTAAGTTTTGACTTTGTCTTGAGCTTTGAAATAATGAAGAACTAATGGGGGTGATCAATAATATTAACTACCATTTACTGGGCTCAGAACTGGCTATATCATTTGTGAGGCTCAGTGCAAAGAAAAAAAAAAAGCAAGGCTCCTTGTTAAAAAATGGTTAGGGGGACCAGCAGATGGTGTAATGATGATGTCTCTGGACTCCCAGATGGTCAACCGCAGTTCAAGTCCCAGACCTAGTGACTTGAAACTCATGCTGGGCATGTGTGTGCCCAAACTTCCAAGAAGAGACTGGAGGAGAAGGGACTGTGGTGTGGTCATCCCCACAGGGAGTTATTTCTCTGTTTCTGTCTCTTTGTTTCTCTCTGTCTCTCTGGAGAGCGCACATGTCCTATAGAAAAAAATCTTTCTTAAAAAAACTAGCTAAGAATTTCAAGATGATGACAACAGGCATTGTATCAAGCATAAGGCCTTCTGAGTATGGAGCCTTGTGTGATTGCACTGGGTTGCAGGACTTTGGGCACAGGTCATGCCTGACTGTAAGGGAGATACATCTCACACAGTTTCATTTCATTCTCACCAAAACTTTTTGAAATAAATGTCCCTATCATTTCTATTTGCAGATAAGCAAACTGAGGTTTTCAGAAGTTAAGTAAGTTGTAAAAAGTCACCTAGTAACTGAGAGCAAAGATTGAAATCCAGATGGTCTGGCCCTAAAGAAACCATCCATAAGACAATACCTTTTTTGGATTTTTTTATTAGCCATTTTTTTTTCTTTTTATATAGCATGAAGTTTTGTTTCACCATAAAGGTAGCAGTATTCATTTTAAAAATAAGGAAAAAACAAAGAGAATTAAAGTCCCCAAATTTATTGGTGTAATAATGTCCTGTCTTTTTTCAAAGCATATGTTATATACAAAGTGTGTATGTATGTGCATATATATACACACATATAAATATAATGACATATATGATACTTACATGTTCATTGAACAAACACATACATAGCACTATTGAACACATATGTAGACCCATGTAGACACAAATTGGGTAACCCACAGTAAATGGGCAAGTTGACCAAGCCCAGATTCAGAGTGACTTTTTGGATAATCTAATATGTAAAAGCACGTTCTTTGGAATAGAAGCAATGCCAGGCCTGAAGCAAACTTGGTTTAACTGCCCAGGAAATCACCAAACACAAACGCTTAGAGCTTGACTAGTCCACCTGTTAGCATCAGCAGCTTCATTGTTTGCTTTATCTTCTGTGTTCCAAGTCAGAGCAATCTTAGCATATTTGTTATTATCAGTCATGCTCCAAAGTGCTTGGCCTTTGGGTTGGTGTTAAATGGCTTTATAAAAACTATTTTGCATCTGGGTGCCATTCAAATTCTATTTGCATGTGCTGTATATTACAACAATGAATTCCATAGTGGCAGGATTACATAGAAAGGCAAACAGACCAAAGGTTTATGTGAGAAACAACACCACTGATGGAATTATGATGACAAGACAATGAACGATGAGCTCCCTCCACCGCCACTGCCCATAGTTTCTCCCCAAATCTCTCCTAAAGGTCTAAGACAGGAATACCCTTTTCTGCCAATGGCACTATCTGCAAGTCCTATATGAAATATGCCAGTCAATAGCTGATAGGAAAACCAATGGCATGAGAATATTCCTATGATATTTTTCTTTTTTTCATTTTTTGAGAGGCTTTTGCTATAGGGCGCATGTGCATGCCAGAAAGACAGAGACAGAGAGACAGAAAGCAAGTAATCACTCCCCAGGGGTGATGGCCACGCCACAATCCCTTCTCCTCCATTCTCCTTTTGGGAACTTGGGCACGCACACACACGCGCCCGGTGTGAGTTTAAGCCACTGGGTCCGGGATTCCAATCGCGGTAGGCTGCATGGGAGTCCAGCGACATAGCCATTACACTAACTGCTGGTCCCCCTATGATTTTTTTCTAATGATGTTGAAACAGCTTTCTGTGGGATGTGCATAGAGGAAGAATCACTGATCTGGGAGATGCTTCTTCCCCCAAACATGAAAATATGAAGTTTAAGCATGAAATCTAGATGAACAATTTGCTCTTGAAATAAAAGGAAAAAAAAAGGGATATTTTGTTAACTCATTAACCCTAATGTGGAGTGAGTGACATTAAATCCCACTTAGGTTAACAGGTTACTGAGATTTAAACCTATGGGCTAAGCCTACTCCTCCTGTAGAAACAGAACAGAAATATTGCTGAATCCTGGGTGTTCCCACCCACCCGAGCCTGCTCACCATCCACGGGCCATCAGGTTATTGCTTCCTCTGTTCCTCCCTATCCAGAGGTCTTGTTTCCTGAAACTGGGGATTTGGACACTGTGTTTTAGCTTGAACTCAGTAGTGTACCAGGTTTCAGAACAGAAGTGGGTGTATATTGTCTGTCTCTTTCTCTGGCACACACTAAAAGTTCATACACTTAATTTGTTTGACATTTTCCAAGATTAAACACAAGTCAAGGAAGAGAAAATTAGTGAGAAATAAAAGGATCATGGGATTTTTTTAAAGAAAGCATGGATCAAAAAAATGACTTAAGGTGAAAATATACTCAATAGGAGTGAATATCTAAATGTTTCCATTTAGGGACTGGACTTTTTCTGTAGGTTCCTGTCTGCTGTCAATCTGCAGTGTGAAAACAATAAGCATTCCATTTTGAATAACCAAGGCACAAGAGACAAAAGCACAGCCAAATGTTAGTTTCAAAATAAGTAACCTTTGAGGATAATTGAATTATTCCTGTGCATGGAGCTATAATGTCATATCCCATTGTGACTATTGCTGCATTTATGGGAATTTTTTAAATAAAAGAATTACTTTCTTCAGAGAGGAGCAGAGCTAATAAGCATTTCTTACAAATATGCTCATATTCAACCTCTTTCCTTAAACTGTGATTTGAAATTCTGAGCAAACAGCTTTGCAGGATTGTAATGATTTATTTAGCAGTGTTCTGAGTTAGGCAAGTAGAGAAACAAATTCAATACAACATCAACTTTCCAGACATCTCTGTGGTAGTCGGGCTGCTCAACCAACAGGCTTGCTGGTCAACCAACTTCCATGTTACCAAGTTCGGCCCAGTACCATGGCAAAAAACAAAAACAAAAAAACAAGACTAAGAGAATGATGGAATGTCTCAGCATCAGGCTTTTGCCAGGGGCTATGCTCAGCATCAGAAATTAAGAAACTGGGGGACCAGCAGTTAGCGTAATGGCTATGTCGCTGGACTCTCATGTAGTCGACTGCGGTTCGCGTCCCAGACCTGGTGGCTTAAAACTCACACCGGGCGCGTGTGCGTGTGTGCCCAAGATCCCGAGAGGAGAATGGCGGAGAAGGGATTGCGGCGTGGCCATCCCCCCTGGGGGGTGATTTCTCGCTTTCTGTCTCTCTGTCTCTCTCTGTCTGGTGAGCGCATGCGCCGATAGCAAAAACCTCTAAAAAAAAAAAAAAAAAAAAAAAAAAAAAAAGAAAAGAAATTAAGAAACTGGTTTGTTCTCATCATTGGTTTCTTTGTCTGGTTGAGAGTCTATCTAGGCCCCTAGTATAAACTCTATGATTGAATCATAAAGGGAAAAGTAAAAGTGATGTAGAGTTGGGGGAGAGGGATTGGAAAGGGAAGGAAGGAGAAGTGGCATGTTGGGAGAATGCTGAGGAAGTGTGGGCGATAAGCACTAACCCTGTGGGAAGCCTTGTCTTCTTTGTCATGCGCTCACTCTAAGAATGACAGCTCTCAGAAGTTCTGATACCTTCACTTTTGAGGCCTACACCAGAGAATTTCATAGTTGGCTGTGCATGTGCCTGAACCACTATTAGGTTGTAAACTTCTTGAGAGTAAAGACTTTATTAATCATTTTTCATGCTCTTCATTAAGGTTTATAGAAATGATGACAGAAGGATGAAAAGAATCTGATCTTTAACCGCGAGTCAATTCAACAAAACTTGATCCTGCTACGTGCAAAGTATGGAAATGAGCTGAGTTCTGAGCAGTTGGAATGAGCAGGAACAAGGCACTGTCTCTTCCTTCAAATAGCTCACCACAGAGAGGGTCATGCAGGTTTGAGACTAATGCCACAGAAAATTGACTTAAGTCAGAGTGTTAGCCTCAGTTGGCTCTGACCACAGAAAGGGAAGCAGAAAATGTCTCAGGAACAAAGCTGGGCTGCATCAGGTGACCCCAGCAGCACTTCAGCTCCCAATGGCTTCCTAGTGATGCTCTGTCTAATACCAAGTTCTCAATTATGAGGCTTTCCTGTACTGGAATAGGCAGCTTAGCAGGTGGGGTGGTAAGGAGGTCAGCTGCTCTGACTCCACTGCTGGCTGAGTTCAGTATAGGACTGACTGCTTCATGCTTATTGTACCTTGGTTCACCTGAGGTCCTTTCTAGGTACAAGAAAGGCATTGCACCAAATAGCATTTCCCTCTCTCCTGGCTAAAGACTGGGTGTTTTTTCTGTTCTCTTTCTTTCTTTCTCTCTCTTCCTTCCTCTCTCTCTCTCTCTCTCTCTCTCTCTCTCTCTCTCTCTCTTTCTTTCTTTCTTTCTTCTTTCTTCTTTCTTCTTTTTCTTTTCCCTTCCTTTCTTCCTTCTTTTCCTTCCTTCCTTCCTTCCTTCCTTCCTTCCTTCCTTCCTTCCTTCCTTCCTTTCTCTTTCTTTTTTCTTCCACTTTCCTTCCTTCCTTCTTTCAGTGCATTCTTTCTTCTCTTTCCTTCTTCCCTCCCTCCCTTCCTTCTTTCTTTCCTTCTTTCTCTCTTTCTTTCTCTTTCTTTCTTTCTTTCTTTCTTTCTTTCTTTCTTTCTTTCTTTCTTTCTTTCTTTCTCTTTTTCATTCTTCTTTCTTTTTCTTCCTCTCTTTCTTTCCTTTTATTTCTTTTTCTTCTCTCTTTTCCTTCCTTCCTTCCTTCCTTCCTTCCTTCCTTCCTTCCTTCCTTCCTTCCTTCCTTCCTTCCTTCCTCCCTTCTTTTGTTCCTTCCTTCCTTTTCTTTGTTCTTTCTTTTTTGTTCTAAATTGGATAATAACATTCTCAAAAAGAAGCAGAACACTTATAAGCTTGAATTTGAAGCTGAGAAGGTATTCTTTGTAGAGCTCAAACAGCAAAATAGTCCATTAACAGCTTTATAGGAGTCCTAAAATGTACACCTTGTTTCTTACTTTAAATGGGCAAAATCTAGGCAGAAAAAAGGTGGTCACATCAGCTTTTGTCGAGTACCTCATATACCATCTCCTGTCTCTGGAGAGAAAGACTGGAGGTTAGTTCTGGCTGGGGAAAAGTCCAGTCTCTCATGATCACACTCCAAGGCTATAAGCCAAAGTTACTATCTTCTTCTTACCCAAGGGGAGTGGAAAATGGTGGGAATGCTCTCCTTGATACAAGTCTCCCCAACAAAGAAAGCTATAAAAATAGGAATGGGATGCCCAGGGGCTGTGATCTTGTCAGCTGGGAGTTCCCAATAGTGAGGGAAGAAGAGGACACGCACAGTCAAGCAAGGTTAACCATAATGCTTTGTACTTCATGTTATACCAGTCCTTAGAAGGTTAACATGTGACCCCCACAAAGGGATTCCTTGAAAATTATACTGAGAAAATTATAAATTCAATAAAGTTAGTGTTTTTACCTGTGCTTCTACCTACAAAATGTTTTACAAGTTGGCTTTTTGGCAAAAAGACTTATTAGTAGGTGATAGATATGTTCTAAAGGAAAAATGGATTGAGAATGTTTCTCCAAGATTCCAAAAGAATTCTGAGAACAATGGATACAAACCCATGGTCGAAGATGACTCAAGATGGATGGGAGGATCTGAAAACCAAATTCTGAGGAGAGAAGCTGCAATGACACAGATGAGAAGAGCAAGACACTTGAAGCGACAGCTGCCCCTGAAAAATTGAGCTAAGATAGAAGAGGAGGGTCTGCGGGTTAGGTAAGAAACCTTTTCTCTGTACTTTTTCTTTTATGGGTTCATTAAATATTTACTGAGCCCCTTCTCTGTACCAGGAGCTGAGCTTAGTACTTTTGATACACTGTAAATAAGACATGATTTCTGTCCCCAGGAGTTCTTGGCCTGGTGGGGAGAATGGAGCAGAAAACAAGAAGTCTACTAAAGCATTTCTGGGTGGAAAAGTGTGTGTGTGTGTGTGTGTGTGTGTGTGTGTGTGTGTGTGTGACTGACAAGCTGGAAAGCATCTAAAGTAAGGTGGCCAGGGTGAGAAAGTGAGAGAGTAACTGTATTTATTCTGAGTGTTTTTCTGCTTGAGCTGACATAACAAAATGCCATTAACTGAATGGTATAAGCAACAGACATTTATTTCCACAATTCTGGAAGTTAGAAGGTCCAATATTGTGGGCTAGCAGGGTTTGGTTTCTGGTGCAGATTCTCTTTCTGGCTTGCAAATGGCTACGTTGGTGCAACGTCCTCACAGGCCTTTTCCCAGTGTATTGTGTGAAGAGAGTGCTTTCTTCTTCTTATAGGGCTACTTAATTAACCCTATTACCTGACAAAGCTCTCCCCTTAAAATTATATCATGTTGAGGTTGAGACTGAAATGTAAGAACTTTGGAGGGACCTAAACATTTAGTTCATGGCAGTCTGTAAACAAGAAGACAGCTGGATCCTAAGAGCTGCCTTCATGTGAAAAGTGAACAGAGTAGTACTCAGACAGACAGAAGGAAGTTTGTGGAAAGTGGTTTGGAGTTTCATAACAAAAGCTGCTTAAAATTAATAGGAGGTTGGATCCCACATGGCTGACGGTGTGGTTTAAATCCTGGACCCAGCAGCTTGAGAAAAAAAACTGTGTGTGTGTGTGTGTGTGTATATACCAAAAATCCTGAAAGAAGGGAGAAATAGAGGGAGCATATTGTGGTGTGACCATTCCCCAAGGGGATATTTTCTCACTTTCCCCTTCTCTCTATATCTCTTTAGTGAGTGTGCACATCTTCTGGCAAAAATTTAAATAATAATAATAAAGTTAAAAAATAGGGCTTCCTTGTGAGGCAGGTATCACCCCCTCTTTGGAAGCAGTCAAGCAGAGGTTGCAGGTTTTCCCCTTATGGTTGTTGCAGGTGGGATTCTTACACATGCGAGATTTCAGAAGTTCTCATCTCTCAATGTTATTTGGGTTCAGTCCGTGGGGCTTTCTTCCATGTTGCTTCTTTACTGTGTGCCCAGAATGGTCCTGTGCCCTGTTTACAAAGTGGCGTGGGCAGGGTGAGGGTTGTTGTCTTGGGAGAGCGGGACAGATGAGCCTGCTGAGTGTCCAATTAATATCTGTGATCAGAATCCACACAACAGTCTGGGGTTTCTTGGTAACAGAAGTGCTTGGGAAATGGGGCTCTTCTGTCAAAAGTTCAGTTTAATAAACATTATGCACAGAGGACAATGAAAGCTTCCATACATGGATACATAGTGTCTGAAAACCACCACACAGCTGGGTGTAGATTTATTGCACTCTCCAGTGCTCTTACACTCAGCAGATGTCAATCTCTCTCCCTCCCACTTCTCCCTGGAAACACATATCTCTGGCCTTCACTCTTGCAAAGTTAGCTATTAATGGAAGGGAGCACACAAGTACAGTGTTTCTTCACTTTGGCCAAGCTCCTCATTGTTTGTAAGAAACAGCAAGAGGAAAAACTTAGGAGAATAGATAAATGCCGGCTATTGTGGGGCAGCACGAGGGAGCAGTAGAATGGTCACTCCAGGCATTTCTTTCAGTGCATATGCCATGGCCAACTCTATTGGAACTAAATTGACTGAAGTGTGACCATAATTAAAACAGTCTCTGCCTTGAAGGTACTTCAGGGTTTGCAAACTGCCTTCATGTATGCAATGTTTCATAGGCCATAAAGGAAAGACAATACCCTTATTCTATACCCATAGGTCCTGGGTATGTGTTCATGTTATTTGTGCACATGTGTGTGTATGCACACATGTGTATGTGTGCACTCATGGGTGATAGTGTGCATGTTTGTATAAGGAGTCTTCAAAAAGTTCAGGGAAAATGCATGTTATAATAAAAACTATGCATGAGTTTCAAAATTTTTAGCACCACAATAAACTTGTATTTTAATTCCATTTCCCATGAACTTTTTGAAGTTTCCTCAGGTGTGTTTATGTGCATATGTGTATCCAAATGTGCACATGTGTTCACACACTTTTAAGCCTGTGGAAGCCCATACTCTAGACAGCAGAAATAGACTTAGATTCTAGTTCACAGCTCTGTCTTTAAGTAATTGGATAAACTTCTAGGAGTCTCTCCATTCTCTTGGTCTTTGGCAATTCTTCAGAAATACAAGTTTACCCCAGAATTAGGGAGCTGGCAAGCTTATTTTGTAAAGGGCCAGCTGTTAACTATTTACTTTTTGCAAGTAAATCTCTTGAATTTTCTCCTTTCTCCCTAAACCTTTTAGTTTGCTCTTTAGAGAGAGATTTTTGCTATAGGGTGAGTGTGCTTGCCATAGAGACAACAAGACAGAAAGTGAGAAATCACCACCCGGGGGGATGGCCACACCACAATCCCATGTCCTTCATTCTTCTTTCGGGATTTTGGACATGTACACACATACACCTGGCATGAATTTTAAGCTACTGGGTCCAGGACTCAAATTGAGGTCAACCATGTGGGAGTCCAGTGACATAGCCTTTATGCCATTGGCTGGTCCCTCCCCCTAAACTTTAAAAAATGTAAAAGAAATCCATGTCTCAGGTTGTACAAAAATAGGCAGTAAAGTGACCCTGGCCAAGCGAATCAGTTACCACTGACGTGAACAAGTTTGTCATCTGATGGTGCTGTTTGGCAGTCCCTATCAGAGTAGTGGGGACCTAGTTCTAATTCAGGGACCAGGCGGCCCTATCTTTACCTCTGTAAAATACGTCTGAAGTTTGCCTGATCTCAAAGTCCTAGGCTTTATAAGTAGACAGACACAGGTCTGCAACCAGCTTCTGCAGTTTTCTGGTTTTGTGGCCCTAGGCAAGTCCTGCCAGAACTCTGGAACTAGGGTAGCTCTACTCAAACTTCACATTCCTTTCCAATCTGATAAGGGCTGCTTTACCCTTAGTGATGCTTGATAACTGAGCACTTTGAGTTCCTTGGTAGGCAAGCATTTACTTTTAGTTCCTGCTGTGTTGCAGGGCTGAGGGAGTCCCTGTTGGCTCTCCAGGCTGTGATCTCAGAAGACTGGCATTGGAGGGAGCTGCCTGTGTGCTAGAAGTCAAGGTGTGATCAGCCGAGGTGCACATGCCCCTCGAGTCACCTGTTCTTTACCTCTGTGTGTCATGGGATATCTATAGTAAGAGGATTTTCTAGAACGTTGGCATCTGCTTCAGATGCCTAAAGCAACAGAACCACCTTGCTTCTTTGCTGGTATAGATACCTCTTTACCAGGGAAACCACTTGTCAGGATTCTTGATTACATAGCATGTCAGGGCTGAGCTAGGGCTCTACGTGTCAGAGAAGAATGTGCCAGCTGTGTCTTAGGGATCTGGTTATGCATTTTTACACCTCATATCAATCTCACTTATGAAAGTACGTAGAAGTGCAGTGAGAGTGATCTTCCCGGCTCTGCAGGCCTGGCACTCAGTGGTTGTCACCCTCACGTTCGCAGGCACTCAACAGTATGAATATCTTGGTCTCCATCTCCATCACTGGCCCTCTCCTGAACCTCTGTTTGCATTTTCAACTTTCTACTTCTTCTGTTTCTATCATGGCCTGATCCCTCAGGGACCATCGGTTCTCTGCCCTGTCTTTAGTCTTTTAATCTCTCATCCTGCTCCAGCCCTACAGTGTAGTGGTTAAGCTCTGGGCTTTGGTAGTGGGTCCTGTATGGCTGACTGTGGTTTGAATTCCAGTCTGGTTGTTTGAAAAAAACACAAGGAGCATGTATACATATCCAGGATCTAGACAGGATGGAAAATTGGAGAAAAAAGGATTGTGGCATGACTCACCCCAGGGTATTTTCTCTCTCTTGCTCTCTCTCTCTCTCTCAGTCTCTCTGATGAGTACACATGCCCTCTGGCAATAATAATAATAAGCCAAATTTCTAATTCACTGTCTCCCCTGTTGCTAGATCAACTTTTTAAAAAGGTCACTGTGCTCCCTACTGCCCCAATTGTCTTTTACTCAGAAAACTTTCAGGATGGCCCCTTCTATTTTTATCTCAGAATATCTAAATTACTGACCTCCTGGTCTCATCCCCAGAGACATGGGTTCTGTTGGTTCAAAGTAGAGCCCAGGCACTGGGCTGAGGGCCAAGGCTCACTGGCATTCTCTACCCAAACCACGGTAGTCTTACTGAGTCTTGAATTTGCTAAATAGAAGCATGCCTTACCTCTAAAGTCAGAAGAAAATAAGAAAATCACTAATTATCCATAGCTACTTGCCCTCCTGCTTTTAGTCTTTGATTGCACAGCTTCCTGCCCCCACTTTCTCTTCCTTATTCTTTTCCTTTAATGTTTCGAGTGTTCCTCATCCTCAGAGAAACCTTCCTCTTCATGCCAATGGCCTGCATTTTCTCTTCCGTGCACCCTCATTGTAGCAGACGGCTCCTCATGTTCAGACCCATCCCTTCAGCCTCCTTTTTCTCACTCTGCCCATCCCATCCCCAGCTTGACTACACTCTGAGAGCTTTGCAACGTTAATTAATTGGAATTAATTCTGAATTGAGAGCCATTTTATGGAAAAAGCGCCTTCAACACAAAGCGGGACTCAGGGAGTCCTACCTTCAAGGAGAGATTGGAGGGTGTAGTATGGTAGAGCAGAGGAAGCAGAGAGAAGGCTCCACAATAGCTACCTTTGATTTGAGACAAGGAATCCCCCTTAAGCCTGAAAGACAGAATAGATGCTTCTGTCTTGTGGTAGAATTCTAAGGTGGTCCCTAAGGTCCCTGCATGGTGGTAAACACATATCTTCTGCTAGTTATACAATCAAATGCTAAAATAGAAGCTTCTATGAGGAGATTTTATAGATATAAATAAAGTCCTGAATCAGCTGACTCTAAGAGAATTTGATGATCTTGGTGGTCCAGACCTAATTAGGTGAGCGCTTAAAAAGACCAAGCTCCTCCCTGCAAGTGACATTTGAAGCATGAGAAGAACTTAAAATGTGGAGGGTGCTACATGGCAGGAGACTGGGGGCAGCCCTAGGAACAAAGCGATCTTTGGGCAACAGCCATGGGAATGGAAGTCTCTATCTTAAAGCCCCAAGGAACTGAATTCTGCTAATAACCACATGAGTTTGCAAGAGAACCCAGGAAGAAATGTAGCCCTGATTGATTTGAGCTTCATGGAAAACTCAGTTAGGCTTGGACCTCTGAGCCACAGAAGCCAAGAGATAATGAATAGTGGTGCTGAAAGCCACAACGGTTGTGGTGATTTGTTATGCAACAATAGATCACTGCTGAACGCTCTCTCCCTGTAAACTTGCTTGGGATTATTTTTCCTTTATGATTTATTAGTACTCAGCTGGTGCCAGGCTCATGAATTGCACTAAAGAATCCTAGCAAAGCTGGTACCTCTTGGTGGATGAAATGCCAAGAAGGGTGTGGTTTCTTAGAGATCAGCCAGATACTCTCTTAGAGCAAAATGGCCTGGAAGAAAAGAGGATTCCTCAAGTTAAGCTTAAAGACTCTTTCTGCAACCTGCTACCAAATTCCTTAGCCTACTGGCCATGGTTCTCTTTTTTTAAAAAAATTACAAAAAAAAAAAGAAAAGAAAAAGAAAACACCCTTTATCTTTTGTTATCCAAACTTGAAGTTAACATAATTACATTAGGGATGGGTCATTTTGTTGTTGTTTGTTTGCTATCTAGGGTGCCTGCCCTTGCCTGAGAGAGACAGAGAGATAGAGATAGAGAGAGCTAAGTCATCCCCTGGGGGATAGTCATACCACAATCCCTTCTCCTCAATTCTGCTCGTGGGATTTCGGGCATGTATGCACATGTGCCTGGTATAATTTTCAAGTTGGTCTGAGACTCAAACCACAAAGCTGGACATGTGGGATCCAGCCTCCTCAACCTCCAAGTTACCCGCTGGCCTCAAGATAGGTAATTTTCTAATGCTGGACTAGGGTATTCATTTTCTCATCCTCTTGCTACAATATCCTTGGTTCCCCAGTCCTGCCTTGTGACAGACATATGCCTGAACACCACCTGTAGTGTCCCTGCTCTGCCACTGCCTAGCAGTTTCTCTCTGAGACTGAAAACAGAGGGTGAACAACCATGTAGCTTTGCGGGTGGATCATCCTGGGTCTTTTCAAGCTCCTTAAAGAATCTCATGTAATTAGAGCTAACTTGTCCCAATTTCAAATCAAAAGATAACATGATTAATATCCTCTAAAAATAGAGTTAGCAAAAGGGACTTTTAAAAAGTCATCGTGCTTATAGGCTACTTTTAAATATAACCTGTGATTAAGTCTCTGAATGTGCCCACTGGAAGAAGCCAGCATTGAGAACCTCTCTCAGCAGATGAAGAGATGCTTGCTGCTTCTCCATCTCCTCCTTGCATCCTTTCAGCCTCTATCAAAGCCCAGTCCTCATCATATTTTACAACCATGTCTAGAACCTCTGACTTAAGTTTCTTCAGGGCTGGAATCATGACTTTTTGTTGCCATTCCTCCAGCCTCAAGTATTATATTGGAACACAACAAGTTCTTAGGGAATACTGACTCTATTAGTTAAAATTCACTTATTCTTATTCTTTCCTGCCCGACCCCATGTTGGCCTTCTCTTTTTATCTATGCTCCACTCTTGCTGTGCTCAGGTTGATGAGCAGCAGTATGGATCCCTACTGCCACCCTCACCCATTAAGTCCCCTTTTCCAGTCTCATTCTTCACTTTCCCTAATGATTCTGAGCTTGCTTGAGGAGCTCAGCTGTGGTCTTGTGACTAAAGAGTTTCTTCACTCTGTCCCCATTGCACAGACCCTTGGGGAAGTCACCCATGTGTGGGGGCTCCCAATGTGAAATAAGCCTCATACTAAACTCTAGGACTATGGCAGGTCTTTTCTATCTCATAACCATGCCTTACCCCACAGTTTATCCTGGATTCTGAATTTGCTAACCATCTCCCACCATTGACCTCTAACCCTGGTTATTTATTTATTTATTTTTGAGAGGTTTTCTTTATAGGGCGCGTGCGCTCTCCAGACAGACAGAGAGAGACAGACAGAGAGACAGAAAGCGAAAAATCACCCCCCAGGGGGGATGGCCATACCGTAATCCCTTCTCCTCCGTTCTCCTCTCGGGATCTTGGGCACACACGCACACGCGCCTGGCGTGAGTTTTAAGCCACCGGGTCCGGGACGTGAACCGCAGTCGACTACATGGGAATCCAGCGACATAGCCATTATGCTAACTGCTGGTCCCCTAACCCTGGTTATTAATCATTGGTTGACTTGCTACAAAACCAAGTCTCATTCAAGTTGTTTTAATTTTCATTTGTTGATGACATCCATTCAATCCACAAGTCTTTATCAAGTGTCTATCATACATCAGTCACTGTCCTTGGTGCTGGGAGAGCAGCAGTGAAAAAGAGACTTTACCCTCTTGGAGCTTACATTTCAGTGCAGGTAAAAGATGAAAACACAGATGTATATCATGGCTGTAATGTAAATTTTAGGAAATGTTATATGCTATACATTATAGGAGGGTAAGAAGATTAAGAATGATGTGTGGTGGCTGGTTTTGGTTGGTCTGAGTTTCCTCTTTCATAAAATGACATGCGCTAAAAACAGGGAGGATGTGAATGAGCAAAACAGGATGGATGTGAATGAGCAAACCTTGCAAGTTTCCTGAGAAATGAATGATCAGGGAAGAGGAAACTGTTAAGTGCAAAGGTCCTGAGGTTGGAACAAACTTCACTTCAAGCATTTTACTGTGGAAAATGCCTTGATGGTCTGGATTCTGCTTCCCTGTTCTTTCCTCCAGAATGTGGAAGCAAAGGCAGGTGAAGTGATTAAAGCAAAGGGAGGCAAGCTCAGAGGAAGGTGGAGTGCTCCACTTGTCAGACCATGAACAGCAGCCCATTGGGCAGTCGGTGCTGTGACACCATGTGGGCTGAGACTCTGTGGGGCCAACCAAACCAAGTGTGCATCTACTGGCTCCACAGCTGCATGTCTGTGTGGCAAAGCTGGGTGGGACAGCATGGGGTCCCTGGTCACTGAGAACCAGCCCCCTCCATGATGGACCCATGAGTGACATAAGGGAGGGATGGTGTGGGTAGCGTGGGAATCCTCCCTATAGGGCTCGGGGTTCTGGTGAACCTTTTTGACCTCCCAGACACCACCCTTTCCCTTCTGTAGATGCCTCCACGGTATTCTCAGTAATCTCTTCTTGCCCTTCAGCTTTTCCACCATTCTAGCCACAGGTTGAGGCTAATTGGCCCAGGAAAAAGAACACTGCAAGAACAAATGGCAACATTCTTGGCTTTGACATCCGAAAATCTTGGACGCCAGGCCTTTGGAATGCAGGAGCCAGATGGAGTTTTTTTAAAAGTTCTCCAAAGTCTGGCTTTGGATACCAGGCACAAAGCCTGGGAGACTCTGAGCATAGAGCTTATGATTTCCAGATCCGGAAAGAAGATATGACATTTTAACAGTAATTTTGTCACCAAATAGGGTGAGAATAGGGATGTAAAAGCCCTTCCATGGGGGTGGTATGAAGGCGGAGAAAGGTTGGCAAGGTGAGAAGAAAGCGTGAGGCCTACCCCCGGCCATCTCCTTGAAGCTGGAAACCTGATGGAGCAGGAGGTACAAAGCCACAGGTAAATTTGGGGATTGTAATGTAGATGAGGGATGCACCTCATCTGTTCAGAGTGGCCCACTGAACTCATTTGCTCTAGAAAGCCCAGCACCTAGCATCTGCACTGAAAATTGAGTAACGGGTGAAGTGTGCACCGGCAGAGATGTGAGGTCAGGACCAGGATTTAGGCTCTGCTGTGGGCCAGGCAGCAAGGATAACAAGGACCAAGGCCATCACTGACATCTGGCGTTTATACATGTTGAGATCACCGACCAAACGCCACTTTCCCACTCTACCCTGATGCCAAGGCTATGTCAGCCTTCCCCAAACCCACATGCCACTTGCCACTGGGAGCATGCAATCCTGAAGCTCCAGTCTGTGTGAGCCTGGCCCAAAGTCTGACGCAAACCAGAAATGACTGAGTTACCTTAAATTGGCAAGCTGTTCTGCTGCTTCCTAGAGATGGGGGCCTGTGACTAAGCTGAGTTTCTGTCTAAGGAAATGACATTCTACCTCTGGATGCTTAAAGTTTTGTGATGTGAGAGTCACAGCTTTGCTTCCTTACACATCATTTCAACCAACGAGCCTTCCTTTTCAGAGGCCCACTGGAATACACCTGCTGAGTTCCTCGGTGTGGCTCGAATCGAAGGCAGCTTCAGCTGGAGGACTGCGCAGAGGGTGGGGATAAGGCTGGGGGGGATGGACAAGTGTGGTCTCAGGACAACTGATTCTCAGGGGGTGTGATCATTCCCTCGGGGGCTGCCATAACAAAGTGCCACAAACTAGGGCCCTTAAACAGCAGGCTTCCATTCTCTCACAGTGCTGGAGGCCAGAAGCCCTGAAGCAAGGTGTTGGCAGAGCTGTGCTAAGTCGCTCTGATGGCTCTAGGTGAGCCCCTGTCTTGAGCCTTCTTTAGCTTTTGTTGTTGCTGGCAGACCTTGGCACTTGTTGCTGTGTCTATAGACATAACACCCAACCTTTGCCTCCCTCTTGGCCTGCACGTCATCTTCCCTTATCCTATAAGGACACCAGTTATATTCGATTGGGGTCTCCCTAATGACTTCATTTTAACTTGATTATATCTGCAGAAACCTTTGCAAATGAGGACACGTTCACAGGTACCAGGGGTTAGGACTTGAGCATATCTTTCTGGAGGGTCCAGTTCTATTGGGAATGGTGAGCTAGCTTATAGAAACTCATTTGTTCTGTTTGCTCCCTGGTTCTGGATACTGGGTTTAGATAAATCAACTTGCAATATTTACATATTTCTCAAGAGTACTTTGTAATCTACTCACATTTCTAAAGCAAAGCACTTGAGACCTTTTTGACCCACAACACACAAAACTATTTTTAGGTCCCTTGTGTTGCCCCAGAAGACACACCTCTGAGAAGTCTGTCTTGGACTCACCAGGTGCGATATGTCTGTCTGAACAGCAAACTTGCTCATGGCTTGACCCAAACCTTCTATGTGTGAGACACATCCTGAGACCTCTGATTGTGGAGAGTTGAAAAGAGCCATGCAGGTGTAAATCACTTACAAAGGAATAAAATGTGCCAGCTCCGTGTGTCAAAGATTTCCCCTGCAAGTCCCACAGACACGATAAGGATACCAGGTCAGTACAGTTCCGGGGAGTGCCAGCTATCATTCTGCCCACCTTCCCGCATCTAAGCTGGCAAGGAACAAACAATACAAACTCTAAATGAAGCTGTAAACGACCGTGTGTGTGTGTGTGTGTGTGTGTGTGTGTGTGTGTGTTTTCTTCCCCCAGAACAGCATAATGAAATTGAGTATATAGCAAGATGACATGTGGGGGCAATCTTACAAAAATGTTTCCTGTGAAATAATATGTATCGAAAGTCTGTTAGTAAATTCTAAAAATTTCTTCCTGAAGTTAAACATAAGGTGTCCTAAGGGTAATCCCTGATCTGAATCTAAGTAAATAATGTTCAATTACCCCAGAAACGTGCATTACAAAGGGAATGGAGGGGGAGGCCTTGAGGGAGGTTCTCCCCTTTCCATTTTCTTAGAATAGTTTCCTGGGTGGGCCTTTCATTTGCGTGGTGGAGGCATTAAGGGGTAAGGTTTTGTGAAAGCAAGTTGGGGACTTTACACACACACACACACACACACACACACACACAGAGAGAGAGAAACAGACACAGATATACATACAGGTGCACACAGAGGCACAGAGATACAGACATACACCAAGACACAGACACACAGCAATAAATCACTTATGAAGGACATCGACACAAACGGAGACAGACACAGAGAAGTACACACAGACATAGACACTCAAGTACTCTACTCTCTCTATCTCCCTCTCTGCCCTGTACCATATATTATTTTACTTTTAGCAAGATGGCCTTTTACACATTGGTCAAAATTTGGCTTCTCACTTTGAAGGATTCATATCATTGGGTGGTCAGTAAAGTCATGACACATTTTTGCATAGAAAAACAGAACAATGCATCATAACTTTTCTGATGACCCAATAACTGGAAAAGCAAGTTCAGCTTAGGAATGTGTTCCTCAAAGCAAGAAAATGAAAACAAAACAGAGGAGGACTGATAGATCGGTTACCTGTGGGCTGTTTGGAGAAGAGAGGACAGTTCCAGTATTTCTTGTACCCAGTTAAACCTAGAAATACCCTTAGGGGCCTAGATTGCAACTGTTTGAGCTTCCAGCTGCCAAGCCATCTCCATGACCCTCTTCCATATAAATTCTAATGCTTTGAGCAGCCAAATACAAAAGTTGATCATTTAAGATAATCTCAGCTCTTATACATCCTTGTTGTTGGTGATGATGATGTTGCTATGGTCGTAGTGGTGGGGGGCTGTGTGGGTTGAGGGTAGTAGGTATGGGATGGGAGGGATGTAGAATGGCAGAGGTGGGGATACATATCACATGACTTTCAAACCGTTCTTGGCCATAGGTAATAGATAAAATGTTTTCACATTGGGAGAATAAATACTTAAGAATTTGTGGGTATCTTTTGAAAGCATCCTGTGACAGTCGTTAAACCAATGGTTCTCAAGCCTGGGTGCCTAGTAAACCACGTGTGGAGCTTTGGGAACATAGCAGTGCTGAGGCTACTTCCTGTTGTATATCTGATTTAGTCAGTTTAGGGTGAGAATAGACTTTTTTTTTTTTTTTCTTTTTTTACAGATTTTTGCTATAGGGAGCATGCACTTGTTAGAGAGACAGAAAGCAAGAAATCACCCCCCGGGGGGATGGCCATGCCACAGTCTCTTCTCCTTCCTTCTCCTCTCAGGATTTTGGTTAGGCACACACATGTGCCTGTTGTGAGTTTCCAACTGCTGGGTCCGGGACTTGAACCACACTCAACCATGTAGGAGTCTAGCACCTTAACCATTACACCACTTGCTGGCCCTACAATGGATATTCTTTAAAAGTTTTCCAGAAGATGTTCATGTACAGGCAGGAGGTTGAAACACTGCAGGTAAGACGGAGTATCCCAGTGTGCTGCGGGGTAGGGAGACAGGCAGTGCCAGCTCCTCTGTAGCAACAGAATTGATATGGTTCAGGTTGATAGTAAAGTTGCCTTCTTCACTTTTTAATAGTCATTGCAAGATATTTCAAAAAGTGAGGAAAGTACACAGAATTTTCATGCTCTCAGTTCCAGATTGAATGGCTGTTAGTATTTGGTAATATTTCTTCTGTATTCATTTGGAAAATGAGGCTTTAAAAAAATCTGGAAGCTCTCAATGGACTGGGAAGTTGGGAGCAGGTCTGGGCAAATAAATCAACAAGTTGCTTATTGAGGTTCCCATTAGGTCATTTTCATGTTAGTATTAGTGAGTGAGAGAAGTGGTAGGGGAAGTGGTGGAGTCTGAGGATGGGTGAAGATGGGGAGGCAAGTTGGAAAGAGGGGTGCAGACTGGTATGAGAGTTAAGATGTCTAAGGCAACCCCTAGTTGTGTACCATTGGCCCTGGCAATGAGGTGACAATATTTTCATTGAAGAGTTCTTAAGAAGAAATCACCATTTAGGAGAATGAGTGATTCCAAAGATTTTGGTTTTCTTTGCCACCCATCAGGTTTCTTCATACCTTTTCATTACCTTCCTGGGTTTTCTTTGTGGTTTTTTTTTTTTGTTTTGTTTTGTTTTGTTTTTTTTTGCAGAAAAATGTTGATTTATCTGGTCAGCACCTATTTGCAGTAGCCCTGAACTCTAGCACATCCTATTGAAATGGTAACTGTGTGCTCTTACCGAATGTTGTGGGAGAGGGAAGGGTGGGTCCTAGTGATTGCCCTCCCTTATTTGGAATTGATGGTTTTTGACACTTTTGCCGCATAGATACTACCTCAGATTAGTATCATATCATTAGCAACTGAAATTCCCTTGGTCTTTCTGTCACAGGGTTATTGTGGTCATTGGTTCTTGGCATCTGCCTACAGGGAATTGAAGACAGATACCGGCAGATAAGCACATAGTGTAGAAACTATCTGGCTAAGTAAAGCAAAGTACACTCTCAAAAAGGGCGAGCAGAGTGGCTGAAGTCAGATCATTTTGATGAGTTTTGTGAATGACAGTTCTGCTTTGTTCTTGTTTTTGTTTTGTTTTTGGTCTTCTTTGTGGGTGACTGCTCTCTTTTTTTCATGAGGCCATCTTTGAATGACATCCAGGGGCTTACATCACCTACATTCTTCTGTGCATGCATTTTTTTTTTTTTCAGAATGCATCATGAAAGCCCACGGCTGTGTGTGCAGGTTCAAAACTGCTATGTTAATACATGCTAACTTGGGAGGGTGGGCAGGCTCATATTTGCCTGCTACCTGGCACTTCCATTTTGAAGGCATTTATTTTAAAAAGATCAAAAAAGGTAGCCTTGAATTCTCCAATACTTCAGTAAATACCCTTCTCCAAGTTTCTGTGATTCACTTTGGCAGGGAGCCGCTATATACATAACCCAGAGCAAATGTCAAATATAGATACAAACATGCCGTGCTCAATTCTAGTCTCTTCCTCTCTCTCTCTTCTTCCTGACTCCTGCCAACATCATGGCCTCTGAAATCTTCAAGTGCAATCTGTTAAATTACGGTGTAATCAAAAGCCTGCCACCCTACATCATGTTTTAACTTCAGGAAGCCTTATAATTCTTGCTTAAGCATCCGACGAAACAACAATATTAAGGGAATGGTCTAGGAAGCTTATTCATCTTTCCTTGATGTCTGTCTAAATTCATACAAAGAAACACAAGTCACTCAGCAAATGAATGGGAGTTATAGCCTCGTGATTTCAACATCACCGGGGAACTGGTTGGAAATAAGAAATCCCAGGCCACACCCAGAGCTACCAAGTCAAAATCTGCATTTTAACCATAACCCCAGGTGGTTCCTGGACACATTAAAGTCTAAGAAACTCCAATTTATAACATAAATCAACATTTGTGCGCCTCACCTTTTACATAAAGCATTAACTTACCCGCCTGGACACTGTGCTTTAGCACTTTGGAGACCACTTTCAAGTTCGCTCTATGTAAGGTAACTTCAGGGACAAAAAGCACCACAATATGAACATTTTCTCCAAATTTCTTTTGTTAGCATAAGAACAATGATTATAATCTCACTAGTTTTTCAAAAGAATCAAGAAATTGTCACTTTATTTTATAATTAGGTTTACAGTGTCATATTTTCTATGTCCTAACTAAAATTATATATGCTAAGTAAGGGAGAGAAATATATATTACTTCCAAGTTATAACAGATTAGTTTCTTTCTAAAAATCTAAATAAGATTCTCTGATGACTAACAGAAGGGCTCTTCAGGGTTCACAAGGCAACATGGCTTTTTCCTCAGAGACTCTAACAGTCAAGATTCATATCCCTAACTTTATTTGCTTGCAAATGGAAAAAGCTTAGCATCAGCCAGGGTAGAGTGGGGGAACAGCTAGTTTTACCATAACTCCATTAATAGGACCTGGGGTGGGTGTCTGATCCTAATGGCAGAAGCGTTATAAGACTTGTGATGGAACCAGCAGTGAGCGTAATGGCTATGTTGCTGAACTCCCATGTAGCCGACCACGGTTCACGTCCCAGACCCGGTGGCTTAAACTCACACCAGGCGCGTGTGAGTGCGTGCCCAAGATTCCGAGAAGAGAATGGAGGAAAAGGGATTGTGTCATGGCCATACCCCTGGGGGGGGTGATTTCTCGCTTTCTATCTCTCTGTCTCTCTCTGACTTTCTGACGAGTGCACGTGCCCTATAGCAAAAACCTCTCAAAAAAAAAAAAAAAATGTCTGGAGGCCATAGTAAAGGTGTTTCTAAAGCACCTTGCAAAGCCTGGCCAACACAAAGGCTGGTGTGGGCCTCGGTGCTTCTCACTAGTCTGGCAACAGGCCTCTGCCATGCTTTTGCTACATGTCCAGGACATCCCCAGTGTAGAACATGCATTTTCCTGGGAGCCATAAAGGCACAGATGTGACCTTTCTTGAAGCTCAAGGGTCATCGTGAAACTACAATGTGACTAGGAGGACAGAACCTGTATCCCGTGTCCTGGAAGAGTCCTTTGGGTGGTCTGTAGCTTGGGGGTGACCAAGCTCATGGAAGCCTCGCAGGAACACCTGGGGCTCCTCTCACGTAGAAGCCAGCATCTGTCAAGGGACCAGACAGGCTGACAGCCTTTGGAGAGAATAAACCTGGGCCCCAGAGACAGCAGGAAGCCCTATGCCAATAGATGCACCCCTATCCAAAACACAGACAAGCCGAGACAGTGCCTGCAGCACACAGTTTGTCTCAGAAAAGGCTCTTGAGCATCAAAAGGGAAAAGACAAGTGAAGTGCCTGCTGCTGGGCCACTGGGAATTCACCTCAGAGCTGCCAGAGAGGCTCAGGCAGGAAGGCAGCCCAGTGGTGCTTGCCTGAAGAAACAAATACATGGCTTCCCCTTGTTATGAGACTGAGACAATATCTCAATGCTGGGACTGACAGTTTCTTGGGAAAACTGGGTTCTTTCCACTTGATAAAGCTGCTTGGACTTCTGAAACCTTTCAAGGCAACTCTAAAAATGAGTCCCCTTTGCTGTTATCTAGTATACCCTGGTTGGGTGTGGCCCCCGCCTCACCTGTGTGTTGGTCCAGCAGGGAGTTGTCCATCCCACTGCCTTGTCTAGAATCTTGCTTTGGATCCCCATTGCTTCTGGGAGGATGTCTAAAGTCTTGATTCTGGGGCACCCAGTCCCTATGGCCTGTTCCTGAGCCTGGTCTTTGACACAGACCCCTTCCCCCCTTCCTGGGCTTGCACCCTGTCGTCATACTGCCTTCTGCTCTATAATTTTACCAAGCTACTGTCCCCACTGTTGCCTCAGATTGCCCTTGTCCATCAGGGGAGACTCTGCCTCTGAACCCTGGGCTTAGTCAGAGGTCTGCATGGACTTTATAGTCACATCCCCTCAGGGCTAGCCTCATCATCGCCCCTATCGCATTCTGTGTCCCTCTCAACATGAAAGCCTTTTGCATCTATTTCCCGAGAGTTACTGTAGCACCCAGGATCCAGTGGGACCCAAATCCTGTTCATAGAAAGAATAATCAAATGAGATGATCAATAGCAAAGCACTCTGAGTGAAGCTCACGAGAAGGTGTAAAGGAAGATTCCTCTTGTTATTAACGCAAGCCTTGAAAACTTGGCTATGTACACTTGCTCCTGAGAAGCTCAGTCCTGGCTGCCCCTTAAACCATTGGAGAGGCTCTGAAAAAACATGTGTGTGGGGAGCAGGAGACGTAAGGTGGGGAGCCCTGCAGATCCGATGGCCCAAGTTATCCTAGAGCATTGTTTATTTGAGTTTCCTTGGTTGCTGAACCTAACCTAGCACCTGTGCAATCTGTTGTTTCTCATTTCACCATAGATTGGCTCTAGAGCTTTCATGGTAAATTCTACCGCAAGTTGGCCACTGCAAAGTGCCTTTCTAGAACTGTTCCTAGGCCCAGCGACTGTGATGCAGTGGTAACATTAGCACCCACAGTGCTGGAAGCCATATGGCAACTGCAGTTTAGGTCTTGGATCAGTCTGAAAACATGCTGGGTGCACGCAGGCGCCTGGGATCTGGAGGGCTCGGGGAAAGGGATCGAGGCACGGTGGAGACACTGTTGAGGGCTCTTACTCTCTCTCATGCATGAGCATGTTCCTTCTGTCATAAAAGAAAGGATAAAAAAATGATTCTCATTGGATTTCAAATTATTTTAATGTAAAAATGCCAATAATGAGTTTCTGTTTTGTTATTGCCTGGAAAGGCTGTAGATGGTAGGTAGAATAACAGACCAGGATCCCCAAACCTCATGAGTTTCTGGGGTTAAACAATGTTCCCCCTGAATCTCCTTATTTCTGTCTGTCAGATGTGGGTAATAAAAAGCCACTGGATGCCAGAGGTGTTGGAAGGACCGAATTATTATCATATTTGAGCAACTGTACTTATTAAAAATGAAGGCATAGCCAAAGAGAGAGTGTTTTTTTTCTATTAGTATATGCATACTTTATAATTGATAATGATTACCATCCTTAGGCTATTTTGTTATTGAAACATTGCATGTAGAGAAAAGTTTTAAACATCCTGTTTTGACACAGAAAATTTTTTAAATGTTTAAAAATAGGACAGGTAAACATCTCACATAATAAAAAAATTTATATGTTTCTCCTTTCTGTTAAGAAGTAAAAGTCTTCACCTCTCTACTGAAAATTGCCTTTCTGATTTTAAGTGACTGCCCTTTACCTAGCAATTACATTAATAACACTTTATATTAAGGGGGATATCGGTGAATAAAGGGAGAGAGAACTCCATCTGTGGAGAAATGCTCTGCTGAGTTGCTCCTGGGTAGGGGTGGAAGGAGGTATTGAGAGGGAGAGATACTGTCTTTATGCAGAACCTTAATAGAATCATGACATTTCTGTAATGATATTCCTGCACATGTGAAACTAATAATAGTTTGTGAACTCAGAGGGGGAAAACAGCTTTTGCCCTGAAATATGGCCAAGTTAGACTAGCAAAGCTATTATCATGGAAACTGCCCTAAGCTGAGTTGCTGTCCTCTCTCTCTCTCTTTCTTGCATGCCCTTCCTCTTTTTCCAACTCTCCTCACCCTATCCTCAAATCTAAAAATGATCATTGCTTTTTAAAAACAAATATACTATCATATTTCACTGATACTCTTTCTTTCTCTTTCAAAGTTTATCTATTTTTTTTCTAAGAGAAAGATATTTTTTAGGCCAGATCCACCCCTAACCAGCCACAATCATGGGTACATGTGAGTTTGGCATGTATGCGGAGATCTCGGGATACAAACCTGGGACCTTCCCATATAACTTCGGCATCGTGGATTGCTGCACTACTACTGCACCACTGGGGCTGCCCACTGACTCTCTCAAAATCCTCCCACCCCCTTTTTAAACTTTGCTATAGGCCACATGTGCATGCCAGAAAGAGAGACAAAAAGAGAGAGAGGGAAAATGAGAAAACATCTCCCAAAGGGGAATGATCATGCCACAATCCCTTCTACTCCATATTTCCCCCCTTTCTGGGTTGTGGACCCATGTGCACATGTGTTCAGTCTGTTTTTCTAGCTGCTAAGTCCAGGACTTGAACTGCACAGGCAGCAATCTGGGATCCACTGGCTGGGCCCCCAGACTCTTCTAAAGAACACATCCTGGACACTGGATGTATTAACTGAAGAGTTGATCTTAAGGCAGTCTTTAAGGGTTCTTTTTTTTTTTTTTTTTTTTTTTTTGAGAGGTTTTTGCTATAGGGCACGTGTGCTCACTAGAAAGACAGAGACAGAGAGACAGAAAGTGAGAAATCACCCCTCAGGGAGGATGGCCAAGACGCAATACCTTCTCCTCCATTCTCCTCTTGGGATCTTGGGCACGTGTGCACACACGTCTGGTGTGAGTTTAAGCCACTGGGTTTGGGACTCAAACCATGGTCGACTACGTGGGAGTCTAGCAACATAGCCATTAGGCTAACTGCTGGTCCCTTGAAGGGTTCTTAAACAGCAGAGGTGGATAGTTCAAGGCCAGAGTCTGTAGACTCTGATTCCAAGTCTTAGCTGTCTCACAGGACCTGTGAACTTGGTTTTTAGTTCACCATCTATAAAATAGGATGACAACATGTGTCCTTCCTTACTGGGTTCTGTGAGAACCAAATGGCTCAATGACTGGGGCATTACTGCTGAAAACTGAAGTCATAAGAGTGACACCATGGGAAAGTTTTACCCACTGTCTGATAACAACTCTTCCTTTATAACTGACTGAGTCTGTGTGGCCGAGCAATTCAAAGGGACATAGGCTCTGGCAGCTGAAGAGGACCTGGTCCAGGTCCTTTGAACATACCCACATCCAATCAGATTGCTATGTAGTCAAGGGATCAATGGGTTAAAGATTGCCCTTTGGGTATCAATAGAATGTAAATAGGTATAGTCTATTTGAAGGGCAGTTTGGTGGACTGTAACAAAAGGTTTTATAAAAGTGACCATCATTTTACCTAGCAATTACATTAATAGCACTTTATAGTATAAAGGAATTCTAATTGGTATGTGCAGAGATATAGTGTAGGATGCTTTTAATAGCATTGTTTACAACAGCAAAAAGGATAAACACCCTAAATAAGAATGTAATAATCACACAGTAAATATGGTTTAAGATTACGTATGAGGCATCTATCACAATGGTGCTCTACACCTATTCAACAATAACAAGGTCCTACCATGCGCCGGACACTGTGATGCTAGGGACGCACTGTTAAACAGACAAAACTCTGCTCCCAGGGGCGAGCCTTCCATGCAAAAGACAGAAAATAAAATCAACATCTGATTTAGGTGGCATGTGTGTGAACACAGACTTTGATGTTCTCACTGAGAAGGTGGCGATTCTACAAGGGATTTGATGGATGAAAGGGAACTCTGGAGGAAGAATACCTGGTAGCAAAAACAGGAAGTTAGGAAGACTTGATCTGAGAAGCAATTATCTATCATATTTGCAGAATAGCTAGGGGCCATTGGCAGCAATGTGGCTGACCGTGAGGCCCACAGTAGATGGAAATGAGACCACAGAAATCCGCGATCCACCCACAATCACTGACCTCGCAAGAAGTTAATGAGGTGTTGCCAGGTAAGAAAAGCAGGTAGCAAAATAGTGTAATTTCCCTCCCTCCTTCCCCAAGTTCCTCTCTTCCTTTCAACCTCTACATTTCTTCCTTCCCTCTTTCTTTCTTTCCTTCCTTTTTTTTTTTTTTAAAAAAAAATTACCTTACTAAATGTTTGTATTTTTCTACATTGAATGCAGCTTATTTGTGCAACAAATAAATAAGAAGGCTTAGGTAAAAATTCACAGCATTCTATTCTCTTTGGCCCAGATACATGAGTGCAGGCTTCATTGATATTAAATTTTTTTTACTTTTATGAAAGTTGTCAGAATCAAAATGAAGTCATTTATATCAATTTGCATTTAACCCTGAGTCGGGGCTGGACAGTGGTACAGTGGTAAAATGTGACACTCTATGAGGCTGACCCAATGAGAAGGTTCTGTGTTTGCGTCCGTAGACTTCCCTGAGTACACTGGACTGAGGTGGGAGTAGGATGCGGCATTGAGATCTTATTAGGGGGGCTGTCTCTCTATCTCTGTCTCTCTTCTGACTCTTGTTCATAGAGTAAATAAGTAAATAAAGACTATGGGGGGCAGTTTTCACATTAATATGCTTGATAACAAGAACTGTCATAAGGACTCTGCCAGAAATGCAATCTTTGCAAAGACCACTGGAACTTTACATAAAAACGGCTTGTGTGGAGACATCTGCCCAGAAACTACCTGTCCAACTAGGACTAATGCCACCTGGTCATCAGTCCTTGCAGCCCAAGTTAATAGTCCCAAAACAACTTATATAATCCATTATAATTTTTCTTTTAATAATTCTTGTCTTTCCTTCTCTCTCTTAATATGGCTGTAGTTCACTAGGGCAAGCATATCCCACATCATAAAATCTATTCAAAAATAAACATAATTTTTTTAGAGAATCTTTCTCTCTGCCTGTTATTTAAGGTTGACACTTTCATGAATCAGCAGTAAACATTTCTTGTTTTATAGAGATGTTAACTCAATGGAAAAGTTAAAATTGGGAGGTTACTTTAAAGGGAAGTACTATTTCAAAGAAAGTCTAGGTTGGTTTCCACGAGTCAAGTCACACTGCAATCACATTTTCTCTACAGTTCCGTTGTTAGACATTTCCCTCTAGTAGATCTGAGAAGTGCCACTTGCAGAGAAACCATGTATAGAACTATAGAAATACAGGTATAAATGTGGAGAGCTACTCCAATCCCCAAAACATACATTCATGCACATTTTAAAACTAATCTTGGGAACCAGCAGTTAGCATAATGGCTATGTCACTGGACTCCTACGTAGTCGACTGTGGTTCGCGTCCTGGACCCGGTGGCTTAAACTCACGCCGGGCGCGTGTGTGTGCGTGCCCAAGATCCCGAGAGGAGAATGGAGGAGAAGGGATTGCGGCGTGACCATCCCCCCGGGAGGTGATTTCTCGCTTTCTGTCTCTATGTCTCTTTCTGTCTGTCTGGTGAGCGCACATGCTCTATAGCGAAAACCTCTCAAAAAAAAAAAAAAAAAAAAAAACTAATCTGAAATGACAGGTATTGAGTTTGATTTTCTATACAGCTTTGATGATTGAGAATGCCTCAGCAGTGGAGTGTTCTAGTTTAATTGAATTATTTGGGCTATCTATTCAACCCCAGATTGGACATAATTTCAACCTAGAATTTAAAATCCAGTTTTCAAAAATCTTGAGCTTACTTCCTTATGTTGGTGTGTATTCTATGCTGGATACAGCTGTCTTTGATGATGTGGGTGCCTATGATATATCTGGGTCATTATTCTATCCTTGAACTTATTTATTTCTCTTTTAAATCCTGCAAATGTAGCAGTAAGTAGCATAGCTGCCTTCTGAAATTATATATTTGGCATTTTAAAAAATTATAAAATCATTAATTGGTATAATTTTCATACCTTGTAGAGGCAGAGGAAAAGAAAAATAACTTACTGGTTTATTATTTTCCCTGCATTATTTCAATTTTGTAGCTGGAAAACTTGATATAGAAAAAAGTGAAATAACTTATCTAGTAGAGCCCACTATCTGTCAAAGCTCATTCAACAGAATTCATGACTTAAAGTTAACTTCAATTGCTCAGGATTTTTGAGAGGAAATGTGGTGATGACTAATAAAATGAGGACAAATTTCAACCATTTTTAAAGCCACTCAGAAGGATAATACTAATGTAAACTCCAGAAACCAGTGACCTGGACTGTGCTCCAATTTCTATATGGCTCAGAGACATGAATGTTACCCACTTCAACCCATCCGAAATGCAAATTTATTCCTTTCTCTTCCTCATTCAAATATTGTACCTGAGTGACATACAGAATAGATCTTTGCACTCACAAGAGTTACTAAGAGAAGACAAATTTCTTTCTTGTGTCATATACTCCCTCTGACTTCAATATATAGTATTTGAGTGTTTTGCCTTTTGTACAGTGGGTCCTGCTAAACTTACAGAAATAACTAAAATTTATCAACATGGAATAATATACTGTGTTTGCTTTGCAAAACAAACAAACAAACAAACAAACCCCTATTTTAATAGTTTCCAATAGTTCTATTGGAGTTAGAATACCTTAGGCATTATAGAAATATTCAATCACCTTCATATATTGAGCAGCTTTTCCATGAAAGTCTTGGAAGACAGGATGCAATGGCACGTAGCCTTGCCCTCGTTGACAGGGTGCTTGCAACTGGCAGAGAGAAAAAGCATGCAGGTACATATTGGCCAATGAGGGACTGCAAAGGAGCCCCAGGGACATGTCCACAGTGACAGGGAGGAATCTCAGGCATGAAAACTTGACTTTGCATTTCAGTGGCATTTTCAAATACGCTTTAACTGACATCTCGAATTCAGTGACCTGAATATCTAAGTCAAGAAGCCACCTAGTTTATCCTTGTCCTTTAGATATATCTGAGATGACAGTGAAAGAAAAAAAAAAAAAAAAAAAAAAAAAACGTTTCCTCTCTTTTAAAGCAATTCTAGGGTGTTAGAACCTCTAATTTCAACCATGCTCCTTGCATATATCTGAAACTTGTTTTATTTCTCTTTCTGTCTCTCTTTGTTGTGGTTCAGATTATAGTTGTGCCCCAAAGCTTCATGTTTGTGAATTTGGTCCTAGAGGACAATGACTGAAACATGGTGGCACTGGCCTCATGAGTGAATTAATGCTGTCTGATGAGAGACTGAGTGTGTTCTAGCTCTCATGAGAAGGGGTTAACTGGTGAGAGCAGGTCGTTATAAGAGAGAGCTGCCTGCAGAGTTCCCTCTCTGCTCACGCCCATCATTCTCTCTGCCTCTGGCCCCTCTGATGTGGTATAGGCTGGCTTGATGCCAGTTGCACGTCTGTGGATTTTCCAGTCACCAGAATTGTGAATCAAATAAGTCTCTATTCTTAATAAATCACTTAGTCTCAAGTATTTCTGTTAGCAACACGGTAATGGACTAATGCACTCCTTATTAGAAATACTGTCTGTTCTACTCTCCCGTCCGAGTCTTCACGTGCTAGAGGCTTCAAGACTCTATTCAACTTCTTCACTTTCTTTGTCAATTCAATCAGACTTCTTGTTTTTCTTATGTAATTTTTCATTTTATAATTTTTTATCATTCTTATTATTTTTGGCTTTTGCCCTAAGGTGTGTACACAGGCTGGAGAGAGACTAAGAGAGGGAAAGTGAGAAATCACCTCCCAAGGGGGATGGCCATGCCACAATACCTTCTCTTGAGATTTTGAGCATGCATATACATACATCTGGCATGATTTTCAAGCTGCCAGGTTCAGTATGCAAACTGTGATCAGTCATGTAGTAATGCAGCACCTTAACCACCATACCATGTACTGGTCCCCATTTATAAAATCTTAGATGGACCAAGTGAGTAAATCTATTTTAAGGTTAGAACATGAAGCACAAATGTCTCATCTAGATCACCAATGTCTAAAATAACATGGGAGAAAGCTGGGATGAAAACCCAGGGTCTATCACTCTGTTTGTTACCCTCCACATATCAAGTGTCGTCTTATTCTTCAATATCAATAGTTACATCTGGAAATTTAAGAAGGAAAGCAATAACTTTAGTACAGATTTCTTACATAAAGACAAGAATGAACTAGAAAAATACTTGCATGTCGCAAAGGCTTAAGCAATCAAATGAGGATTATTTTTTTTTTACCATGACACCCTGGGTCTGTCCTTAGTATTAAGAGTCTTCTTGGGGCTAGCAGGTGGCATGGTAGTTGAAGTGATGGACTCCCACATGGCTGATCACAGTTTAAGTCCTGGACCTGGTCCAAGTCTCTATCTCTGTCTTTCTCTGGTGAGCACATGTGCCCATTTGCAAATTTTAAAAATAATGATAGATGAAATTAAATAAATAATTCTTAAAAAAGTTTTCTGAAGTTTCCTGATACTGCTTTTGCAATACAAGGACAATCAAATAAATAAACAAACAATTACTTTAGATTGGTGGAGGGCAATCAAAAACGATATAGTATAATTTCTTTTTGGAGAGGTTTTTGCTATAGGGCATGTGCACTAACTAGAAAGACAGAGAGAGACAGAGAGACAGAAATCGAGAAATCACCCCCCAGGGGTGATGGCCACATCGCAATCCTTTCTCCTCCATTGTCCTCTCAGGATCTTGGGCATGCACGCACATGCACCCCACGTGAGTTTTAAGTCACCTGGTCCGGGACTCGAACCGTAGTCGACTACATGGGACTCCAGCAACATAGCCATTATGCCAACTGCTGGCCCCAAGATATAGTATAATTTAACAATTGGCTATATTAAAAACAACTTATGAACTTAGTGAAAATATTGGAAATTTATCTGAAAGTGGTTGGTGTATTTTAACTGAATTTTTCTATTCCAAGCTAATCTTTTGTGTTGCTACAACCGCAAATGTCAACTTTTCTACTAGTTGCTCTAAAATCTAGGTTTTACACACTTCGTGGGTGGCTATTGTGGAGAACTTTGATTTTCTTTGGGTGATTATTTATAACCAAGAATTTTCAGCTGAACTATATTTACTGATCTGAAAAACCCACGTAATAACCATTATCAACCTAGTGTCCAACATAATCTGTTCCTTCTCCCCATGACAGCTGGGTCTCACAAAAAATTTAGCATTGCTAATTTAAGATAAGCCCCACTTAGACATGCAACAGAAACAGAGAATCAAGACTGTTATGTCAATGGTGCAGGCCAAATGATATAAGAAATAAAGTTTATTGAGAGCAAGGTGTTTTAGTGCATTACTATTATTATAAATCATTTTTGCAGTCTTGTAAATGCTGCCTTTACTTATTTTGAAGTTCTAAATCAATCCACACTTAACATTGTATTGAAGTGGGATGCTTAACACTAAACTGAGGTGAGATGTGCTATTAAGGTTATTCGCAGACTAGGATGGGTTCCACTTAAAGCCCCTATTATATTCTTGTCATAAATACCATGTTTCCAAGGGTCCTCCATTCATCCTGATTCAGAGCGAGACTAGATGTCTAGAGACTTCCCCAGAGGCTTAAATGTGTTTTATTATATGAGCAGAGAGTGTGTAGATATATACGGCTGCGAGTGACTACGGTATCAAGCCATATTGTTTTTGTGTACGAGAAAAGGAGTCCTGTATACTCTGCTCCAGAACACAAACTGAAATGGTCCCATAATCTTCAGGATTAACTAATTTCCTATTTGTAACCCTGGTCATACTTGCTCCCATAGTGCCCCAGAAAGGACAAATCCCCAATGACATACCTTAAACACTGCCAGACAATCACTTGCACGTGAAGATAACATCAAGCCACAGCCCTAACTCCCTTCTGCAGCAGCTTACCCAGCCTTCTTCCCAGCAGCGTTATTTATTCACTGGAGCAACTTCAACATTCTGCACCTGGACTGAGGCCACGTGCAATCCCTCTTGCTCATGGAGTGCAATGGTAGAGCTTTCTTTGGATGCAATCCATCATCAGCCTGCTCTCTTAGCTCATGAGTGATCATCTGCTTTCAGCACTGCTGATGGCACTGAAGGTTTTTCTATTGCTAGTTTACTACTTTCAGCATGCTTAGGATTTCTTCCCTTCCTATTAATGTCCTAGTTATCTCTTATCCCCAGTATTTCCTCTACAGTCTATGGCTAATGGCTATAAGCTTAAAATCTCTTGTGCGTTCTCTCACTTGTACCCAATCAAAGCAGTTCTTCTCAAAGATCTATGAGCTCACGATGACACAGATGCACAGCTCTCCATTTTTTCCATAGTGTGGTAGATGTACTCCTGCCTGATCACTTCTTAGGACCAATAGCCCTGAGATACAGGTGGATTTCTCTTGAGAAGACTCTACTAGCCACAAAACCCTACTCTTCTTCCAAGACTCCCTCATTCCACTATTGTCCTCAGGTGCTTTCTACTGACACCAGCCATTGTTAATGCTCCCTTTTCTTACTTGAGGTCTAGTGCCACACTCTTTCTCGTTTAGCGTTATGCTTCTTTGTGTTGCACACACTGTTTCATTGATACTCTCGTTTCCTTATAGTCTAAGGACTCCAAGGGCTGCAATCAGGACATATTTCCCCTCTATCCTCTTTATGCAATAGGTTCTCATTAGAGATGTGTTGACTGACTAGTCCAAGGAGCTATAGTGTTATGGGACACAGCTATTAAAAGCTAATTTCTAAAACTATGAAGATGGTTAAAAGGTGTTTTAAATTATAACAAATGTTATATAACTGTAATTATTCCTCATTTGGTGGCATGAAGTTTTGCCATGATAAGCTCTCTATTTAATTTTCTGAGGATAGCTTTTGTCAAGAGTATACTATTCTTATTTACTGATAAAGTCTCTTTTGTTTAAAGGATCATGAATGAGATTATTAATTTTTAAATTTTAGTTCTTTTTTTTTTTTTGCCACAAGGTGCATGCATTCACTTGTATGAGAGAAACAGAAAGAGGAAAAATGAGAAATCATCCCATGGTGGGGGATGGGGGAGATGCCCACATTGCAATCACTTTTCTTTCATTCTCCTCTCAGGATTTTGGGAATATGTATACACACTTCTGGCACAATTTTTTTTTTTATTATCTATTTTTTTATTACATTGAATTACATATAACTTTACAGTGTATTACATTGCTTTTTCAAAATTAAGTCACCAGATCCAGGACTTGAACCACGGTCAGCAATAGGGCATTCCAGTGCCTTAACCAGCACAGGGCCTGCTGGCCCCAAGACTATTGATTTTAAGAGAACAAGAAGACTTCTGGATGAATTGGCTGCAATTCCAAAGGACTAAGCAGTTAATTTACGTAACAAGAGAACTATAGAAGCCCTTGCTTTAATCTCATAATCTTTGCAATTTAGAGTAGTGTTTTATCTGTTGAGCCGGAAAGCTTTTGCTTTCCCCCATTAAGGATTGACTCTAGGTTTGATTTGCCCACACAGTGGAAGATAGGGGCTACCATTTCATCTCTTAGTTGTGACTTTAAATGGCTCTTACATGAGCACATACTCACAGGGCATTATTGTGTGACAAAAGCAGCAAGAGGGTGCAATGTGTCTCAGACTTTCTTTTAAAAGTAGATTCAATATGAACAAGCTAATAGTTCTCAAACTTTCATGTACATCCTGATGGATCCTTTGACAGCAATGCAGTGTTTGACCCCATGTCCTGAGTTACTGGTTTAGTGAGTCTGGAGAGGGCTCAATAACTGGCATTTGTAGCCAGGTCCCTGGTAATATAATTGCTGTTGGGAACCCCTCACCTAAGCTGACTTGTGCCAGCTCTGATGCTTCCTTCTGCCCACAGAGGTCCACCTAAGGCCAGTCAAGGAGACAGGCAAAGTGTTAGCTTGAGAAACTCAAGTGCTGATAAGAAAGAGGCCACCTAGTGTAGCCTCCTTTCCAATGAAAAATCCCTTTTATGACAACACATGATATAACAGTTTCTTTGTTTGCCTTCCTCTTTGTGTTCTCTCTCTTTATGTACTTTACTGCTGTGGACTTGGGCACCCTAGGAGGACTGATGAAAATTTTAAAAAGTGAGCATACAGTTAGGGTATTCACTGAGTAAGATTTTTTCAGACAGTTAAAGAAGTGAAGACCCATTCTTTCTTCAACATTATTGAAACTATATTCCTTGAGGTTAGGAGTTATATTCTTATTAGCAACATATTTTGCACATAAAAGATGTATACAAATCTGAGGAATACTCTAGCTGGTGAATCATGGGGCTCTTGCTCTGAAAAACATGTGAAGTTATTGAGAAGTCTCCAAAGAGATATTTAATTCCCTATTAAAAACTTCTTTTTTCTAGAGGGTGCATGTGCTTGCTAGACAGAGAGGGAGAGGAGAAATTAGTCATGCCGCAATCCCTTCTCTTTTGTCTCTGCATTCTGTTGGGATTCTGGGGAAGCACACATACATGCTAAGTTTGTTTTTCAAGCCATCAAGGTCAGGATTTGAACTGTGTGATTAGCCAAGTGGGATCCAGCTCCTTTAACCACTTGGCCATTGGCCAGCCCTTATTCCCTATCTTTTGACAAAGGCAGACAGCTGTGTTGACAGCATACAGCAAGGGTGAATATTCTTTGTGAGTGATAATTCTCGTAGCCCATACCTTAGCCATGTGATTTCTATGGTTTGGATCTGTCTCAGTGACCACAAGATTCATGTATGGGCCAAAATGTCATTTTGGTTAAATATGATTCATTTCTTTTATGGAGAAATGATATTTGCTCAAGAAATATAACAGTGGTTGCATAAAAGGCTGAATCTAGTCTGATTATTTTTACTGAAACTGAAGGGTGTCACTACTCTCATAGAGATTATATATGCTCTGTGTTGGCTGAGACTTCAAAATACTTGCACTCCAACTACATTTCTTAGCTTTTCTCACCTATTTATACTTTCCAGTGACTGAGAATGTCAAGCTGTGAAAATGAAGTAGACAGATATATTATAGTCATGTGCTGCATAATGGTGTCTCCGTTAAGACGGACTACATATACTAAGATGGTCCCATAAGATTATGTCACATAGCCTAGGTGTACAATAGGATTCACCACATAGGTTTATATAAATACATTCTACAATGTCCACACAACAAAATCCCTAACAACATTTCTCAGGATGTGTCCCCATAGCCAAGTGACACATGAGCATACCTCTGACCAGATCCTACTACACAAAATTTCTTCTTATAGTAAACCAAAATACATCACTTTGTAGCTCATACGGATAGGTCTGAGTTCTATCCATTAAAGTCCAACAGAACAATTACTATGCCTTCTTCACCTTCAAACATCACTATGTCTGAAAATATCAAGCCTCCCTTGAGTATTCTGCAAAGACAACATCCCTGATTCTTTATATATTTCTTATATGACATGGTTTGTCATCCCTATTACTCCTTTCTGCACATAACCAAGTTGGGTTATATTTCTTTTAGATTGAAATGATAAAAAAGGACAGTGAAATAAACCTCCTGAAAAACACTCTATTAAGCAGGAATTCCACTAGGAGACATTATTTCCTTTAATGGTGAGATATTTAAAGTGGACAAGAGTTCTCTAATCCAGTGTAACTGCCCCCTTGGAAGGACTGGCATGGATCAGTGGTATTCACTATTTCGGATTATAACCTTGGGCTCTGCATGAATGGACTGTGGCTTTAGCATCCAAATTAGAGGAGTAAGAATATTGTAAGAGAGCTAGAACAATATGGATCATATCACTGTTTGTTCTGGTTCTTTCTTTCATATATTTCTCATGTATTCCCCCTGATATTTCCCTTTTCTAGGAAGGCTAGCACTAAAGTTGGTCTCTCACTTCTAATGAAAAGGTATAGATCTTAGTTTAGAGAGCATCTTCTTGAGGCAGGCAGAGGTTCTCAAAGATTACTTACAAACTACATGGTCTATTTTCAGGAGAACACTCGCTATTGTTAGATTAATCAACCTAAACTTACAGCATGTATCTAACCTATAGATGTTTATGTGATTCAATACAAAATGCAAATTGCTAGTCAACAGCAAGTTCCAGATATTGGAAGACAGCATCTAATTCTTCAGCATTCTTAGACACAATGTGGGTGTAATTGTCAGGATTAGAAAGTTGCTCCTGAGCATAGATGGCGAAGTTGGCTCTTTTCTTTTTTATCTACTTTAACAGTTCATCTAACAAGAGTCAAACAATATGGATTTGCATCTCTTTTGTTAAGTATCATCTACACCCACTTACAGAAGTCAAATTATCCCAACTAATTTATTTATTTTAAAAAAAAAAGATACACTACTAAAGAGTGACTCAAGGGTGTAACAAAAATACAATCTTCAAGAGGAATCTTTTTTTCCATTGAGACAAATCATTTGCTTTTCCCAACCAATTCCTAATCTATTTTAGCTGTATTGCTTTGATGCCAGACATTTATGTTGGATATATATATGCCAAACACTCCAGTGTGTCTACCCTGCCAGTTTCTCTTCCTCTTGGGCACAGAGCTAAAAGGTACAGTTTCCAGCTACTCCTGCAATTAGGTATGGCCATGAAATACATTGCTTCTAAGCCAGGATCATTGACATTTCCGGCACAATCATCTACTCTCTTTCTTTCCTTGTCTTCTACCTGGATGCTAACAGTCAGGCAATCTCGAAGGCCATGTGTTAAAGACAATGGAGCATCCAGACCAGCAGTTGGCATAATGGTTATGTCTCTGAATTCCTACATAGTCGACTGTGGTTTGAGTTCCAGACTCGGTGGATTAAAACTTATGCTAGGTGCATGTACATGCATACCCAAGATCCTAAGAAGAGAATAGAGGAGAAGGGATTGTGGCATGGCCATCCCCCGGGGGTGATTTCTTCACTTTCTGTCTCTTTGAGTCTCTATGGCAAGCAAAAATATTTCTAAAAAAAAAAAGAAAAAAAAGAAAGACAATGGAGTGTCTATTGGCTGGGAATCTTGCATGACATTAGACAAGCTAATGGGAGGGAGAAAAGTTTTTTACTTCAAAATTGCTGAGAGTTACGGATTTTCTGTTATGCCAGCAATTTGATTAATCCAGTGCATCTAGCCTTATTTAGGACTGAATTTAAGGCCACATTGTAAGAAAAGAATAAGAGATTCCTCTATTTATAAAATGCCTACTTTGTGTTGGGCATTTTGTTAAGGACTTTACATTATCACATAATCCCCATAATATCTCTGGAATAGATGTTGTTATTATTATTTTCATTTTATAGACAAGGAAGCCAAGTCGTAAAGTTGATTGAGGTCACACAATTAGTGGGTGCATTATGTAATTGTTCCAATTTTCCACTTTCTTCTCTGTAAGAAGATTATATGTCTCCACCTGTTGCCATGTCACTTGCAGTGTCTCACTGTGGGAGAAATATACATCCCTCTCATAGACCATTCTTAGACATGATGCCTTAGTCATCTATTGTGTTGATAACAGAAATACTTGAGACTGAGTGATTTATAAAGAAATAGATGTTTATTTGACTCATGATTCAAATAAACTGGTGGCTAGAAAGTCCAAAGGCATAGGTTTGGCATCAGGTCAGCCTACATGGCTGACAGAAAGAGGGAGGTTGGTGGGTGTACGCAGAGACAGAACTTGGGTGCAGTTATCTTCCTTCTTTTTTAACAACCCACTCTCATGAGAACTAATTTCTCCCCATGAGAGCTAGAACACTTGGTCTCTTGAGAGAAAGCACTAATCCACTCATGAGGCTGAATCCGCCTTGACCCAAACATCGCCTGCTAGGTCTCACTAGCACCCAGTGCCACTTCACTGGGGACCAAATTCTAAAACATGAGCTTTTTGGGGACAAACCATTATCCACACCATATGACATATCATTTGTTTTGGTCATGGACTGTAAGTAGATAACTTGTGCCATGTCCGAGGGGCGATTTAAGGGCCATTGTTTAATTTGACATTCTCCTTTCCCTCTGGCACTGGTATGGGATATCCAGATGAGACTGACTTCACCCTGGATCCTAGAGTAAAGTAGACACAGAACATAGCCACATTTGCCTCAAGCATTTAGCTTGAGGGAATAGTAAACTGTTGTTTTATAAGCCACTGAAATTTTGGGGTTACTGTCACTGCACCAAACCTAGCAAAAACTGATGGATACATCTAGACCTTGACACAAATACCATGACTAAGACATCAGAGTCTATGCTCTTAATAAGGAGCAAAACTACCTGCCAAGCACATTGTCAAATGTGCACACATTTCTGTTGGATGATTTGAAGGAAATCTAAAGCATCATTCAAAAAAAAAAAAAAATCACCCTGGATAGAAAAAAACAGATGCTTGTAAGTTTAAAGAGGAAACTGTCCTCACTTAGCATATACCAAATATCTGCACTGTATGGAAGAAATTAAAAGATTGGAAGGCATGAAAGCATGGACAGCAACTGTCAACACCAGAGACAGTTTGGGAGCAGGGTGGGAAGTGTGGGTAGGGGAGAGAATCAAGGGAGAAGATAAATAAATAAATAAAAATAAATGAGGAGACTGCCAGAGCACCAGGATTTAAACTTAATTTATCCATTTATCTTTCACATTGCATACAATACATTCAGATTTGGCCTTACAAAACAGTTGTTAGCAAGAATGTGTATCTTTTAACCCATAGTTTCACTTGCTGGTTTTCTTCTGTAAAGATTTCATATCGGAAACCACAATTCTCTGCCTGGGAATATGACAAGTGGTAAATGTCAGCCAAAATCTATTCTCTAAAAGAACTACTGGCATTGTATGGTCCTTGGTCCCAAACACAGCCATAAAGAAATACAAAAGGTAAGAGTAAAGGGGTTGTTATGTTTAATCTGACCTTGATACATTTGCATGAACATGAATTAAATGGTCATATGGTTTTAATTTGGGATTAACGTCACATATTATAATTAGCAAAATTGATTGATGGCCTTATTGCATTCTGAACAGAAGAAAGGTTTGAGTGGCTGTTGAAACATCATGCACCGGGCAAAATTATCTTCTGAGGTTCTGATTAAATAGCTATTTATTTCAGTACTAAATAAATAAATATGTACTTACAATTGATTAGAAAGTATGGTTAAATCAAGGGTAGAGTTTAGGGAGGGTGCCGACTACCCTTTGAAAGATGACACTGTCCTTTAGTGAGGGAAATAATTTTACTGTTAATGTTAACATGAAGTCAATTATATACGTGTTCTAGTACTTTGTCAGAGCAAATTCAGAATAACTTCAGAGTACTAAGCATAATTACAACAATTTCTTCTTTCTGTTGGACTTAGTTATTTTGTAAATAATTCTTATAATTATTTAAAATACATTTAAAATGTATTTTTGTCCCAAATGATTGTATTTTGTTTTTCTGTCTACTCCAAATTCTTTAACTACAATGAAAAAAGAAAATCATAATTCAACAGAGGTGTCTGGATGATTTCTCAACTTAACTACCAATTTGCCTTTTATTGCTATTATCAAATTTAATAATTTTGTAAAACTCCAAAATGAATCATCCTCCTTTGGCACTTAAATGACAATTATTGAGGATAGGAGAAAGAAATGATAATGTAATCCTAATAAACTATAAATTTAAATTCATCAAATATAAACATCTCAGTTCCACCAACTTTAAAGTTCTGATATAATAAATTAAAAAAAAAAAACAATAGTAAACATACTTTGCTTTGGAAAGTATCACTTTAAAGCTGCTAAAAGTAAATAACTGGCTTTTCTCCTAGTTTCCTTCCTTGCTCTTACTCTGTCTCTTGTTGGTCCATTTCTCTTATTAATTTGCATATTACTTAAATGTCATATGATTAAGGAAGAGGTGGTGAAAAAGAGAAGAGCTTCACCTCGCCTGCCTGCCTTTTGATAAAGAAAGTGCATTTTATTTTCATGAAGGTTAACAACAGCATTGAGCCCTTGACCACTGCAACATTTTCTACTTTGGAAAATCAGTGAATGTGGTTAAGTTTCCTTAAGGGCATAAATATTTTTAATTTCCAATAATTTTTTTCTATTTCTAATTAAACAGCTATTTTCATGTTTTCTTTAAAGTCCTGTAGAAATAGTTTGTGAGAAGTTAGGGAGAATATGAGAATGAATTAAAAGCACTTTCACATTTTCAAAGGAAACAGTCTACCTAAGTCCCTATGTACTAAATGAAGACCTGTGCCACACAAATGAACACACCCTACTCATGTTTAGACAATACCAAGGCAAGCTATCAAAATAACTTTTTTCTTTGAACTGCAAAACGAAACCAAGTGCATGGGGTCAATTTTACTTAGTTGCTCTCCTTAACACATTGTACTTGAAATGGGTAAGCCAATTATTTTGGATTGTGCTATTGACTGCGGAAGGGCATGATCACACATTGTTCAGCTATTAGTCAGGTAGGAAGAAAGCAAGTCATAGTTTGGTAAATTAACAATGAGTTCATGAGCATGGAATCTACCAGAACTAAAGATGATTGGATTGAGTAATTTTCTATATGTAAATAATTTACATGCCCCTCTTTTAAAAATTCAAGAGTGAATTTGAACTCTAGAACTCACAAATGCCATGACTTTGATTATATAACAATGCATATTCTTGGATGGCTTTATCTTCATAACTAATCTCTACTTCCTCCTGCTGATAGCATCAAGTGGAACAAAGCCATGGTACAGATGCATTGTTTACATCCTAACAATACTCTACATATCACCTCTTTTTTTCTACTTTAGTTACCAACCCTTTTATAAATTAAATAATTGGTAAACTTCAAGACCCATCACAAACCAAAATTTAAGAAACAGTATAATAGCTCACCTTTTCCCTTGTTCTGGACTAGATTGTTTTGCCTTTACTAGCAATAATAAAAAAAATACTGAAAGGTGGAAACGCTTTAACCACATCCTGAGTGTTCTGCAAGCATCTTTAGAAAACAACATTCCTATAGCTTAAAGTCCAGGGAGAAAAAAACAGAGTATATCTTTACAGAAAATGAACCCAAACCAGGTCAAGACATCATGCACTAATTCATGCTCAGAAGAAACAAAAAATAGCCAGGGATATTGTAGAACCTTTATCCACATTTCCAACCAGTTGCTAAACCTTGGTTGAGCTCTGCAATTCAGACTGCACCTTGTAACACCTGGATGCCACTCTTAAAGGCTTTCTACTTGAAATGCAACTGCCACCTTCCTGTGTTATTTTTCCTCATCACTATGAGTGGTCATGATGATGGGCACCAACTGTTAAAGAGGAAGATAGCACGGCAGAAATCAGCTTGTGGTAGGGTGAGGACTGAGTGGCTGATGGACTTACCTGTCTTCCCTGTATGAATGTTGAAATGGATCTTCAGTGATAAATCCTCCTGCACAGTTGCTTCCGTGTTTGTATCAAGAAAAGTGATTCCTCTCAGTTTTCTATGTCTGCAACCTTGGAAATGTAGCCACCCTGGTCGCTGGAAGATACCACCTCAGTCTCATCTCTCTAACACACCCTCACCGTTTCTTTGGGGCTCACCATCTTTGCTTAGAATCCTGTTAGGTCTGGACTAAGAGTAAATTATTTCTCTGCCCTCTTGGGTTTCAGGACCCTCAGAACTAGGTTGGCTGGTCTTGAGCTGAGCAGTGTGCTTCCACGGTGTGCCTTTTCTGATGTCTATTCCCAACAAAAAGTTAGAAGGGAGCCAGAGAAAGGAGTGAATGGATGCTTTTCAAGGCAAAAGGATTCAGTTGAAAGTAGACATTCTTGTCAACGGCTGATCCAGGTTGTGTGTGTGTGTGTGTGTGTGTGTGTGTGTGTGTGTGTGCCCCTTTTCTCTGCCTAAGCATGGGATCCTTACCCCATTCTCAGCTCTGTTTGGGTCTTATGTTGTTTCAATGTTCTTGATTTTGAATAGTTACTCTGATGCACCGCCATGCATGAAATGGATGATTTGCAAGCTTCTTTGCCGCACGTAATTCCGCGGTAACCTGATATCTGGATTCTGCACGGGCAAGGGGAATCAGTCCTTTAGAAAGTGATTGACTTCCCAGTCCAAAGGAGCTAGTACCGCTCCCTAGGGCTGCAGACTCCTGCGGCGAAACCCTGGGCTCCTGTGCTCTGGCCTTGGTGCTGAATCCGGAACCTGCTCCGGAACCATCTCCACTGCCCCTTGGCAACTTTCTCAACGTTTGAGGGCGACCTGGTCAGTCCCAAGCGCCCTCTTGTTAGTCGCCAACAGGGAGCTGAGCACAGCCGATGCCTTGGCACCTTCCACAGGACATGCGCTGGCTTATTCTTTGCCTGGACCTGGGAAAGTTTTGTCCAATGTGGTTTTTTTTTTGTTAGATTTTTTAATTAAAAATTTTTAATTAATTTTTTATTCCTGAGCTGGAGCTGCGATTTCCCCTCCCACCTGGGTCGCCATGGAGACTCGAGCTTTTTCTTTCTCTAGGCAAAATGGGCGAAGCTTAGCTCATCTCTGACTGTAGCAAGCCCCTTTTTCTCTCTGAGCAGTTCCTGGGCATCCCCCTTCTCCGTTTTTCAGCAAAAGAGAGGCAGGCAAGGAATGGAGCTGGCAGCGATGTGGCATTGCACCCTGTACCGCGGGATCACCAGGACCGACAGACTTTGGCTAAAGTGGTCCAGAGACACTAAACATGTAATGAATCTCCAACTCCCAAACACTGGAGATTTTTTCCCCCTCCTTCTTCCATTTTTGGGGGTGGAGGTGAGATTCTTTGGAAAATTCTGGTATTTTATTTCTCCACTAATCTCACCTTATTCCTAGGCTATTTCTATAAGATATCTTTTCCCTTAAGAGTCTCTTCAGACTGAGCCTGGTACAAGAGATATACCTGTGGATCCAGCCAGGTTTTATTGGGTTTGGGGAATACTAATGTTATTTCAGTTAAAAACTAATTCAAGCTTAATGTCTTGATGCAAATGAAAATATACCCAGGAGGAAGCAAAGTCAGCAGATTCACCCAACCTGCTAAATACTATCATAAACATGTCATTTTATCTGCGGTTTTTCCCCTTACAAATAATCCCGTTTACTTCTAGGGAGACCTTCCCATTCGTTGCTCTTAGTCAGTATATGGTAACCTGGGTCTCACTGAGATGAGTGAGGAGTTGTCTTGTCCCCCTTTCTCTGCCTGCTTCCCCCCACCCCTCACTTTCATGCTTTTTCTTTCCTCTTCGCTCCTCTCCTTTTCCCCTTCTCCACTCTTCTCGGTGCAAAGTAGAACGAGGGTACCGCTGTCGACAAAGACAATGGGCTTTTCCCAACTGTAAATGACTACACCGCCAGCCGTCCCTGCCAGTCAATCGGTGCATTTCATCGGTGCCCGCGGATGTTGAAACGCTGTCTGCCATAACCGACTGGGTTTCACCAGCCAGGGCATGCAGACCCCTCCTCCGCCCGCCCCCCGTGCGAGTTTTCAGTCGCTAATGACAATCGTAGGAAACAGATTTCCCTCTGTTATGTAACCGGCTTCTCCCTGCCTTGCCTTGACTTGAGAATCATGTTTCTCATCAGAGTGGGGATGCGTGCAGCGACGGCGGAGCTGGGGAGGGGAGCGGGGACCCCAGGGCACGGAACCTCTTGCCCAGACTGTTGCCACAGCTCCTCGCCTTCGAGCAACTCCGAGCACCGCTTACCTTGTTGCGGACAGGGTGGCTTCACTCAATCATGATCTCCTCTCGGAACGGAGCAAAATTTAATAATTCACTACACGATGGATGCGAGGGGAGGAAATACGAAAAGAAAGGAAAAACTGGAATCAGATGGTCGAATTTCACATCAGCCCCAGAAGGCTGCTAGGAGACTCCATTCTCCTCGCGGTTCGTCCAGCTCTGGGTCCAGCGTCCCGGTTCCCACGGATCCCCACCCCTCCGCCCGCCCAACCTCTCCAGCCAGGTGCGGCCGTCTTCAGACTGACTCCCTCTGGCCGCGAGCGGCGAGTAAGGCTGGGCGCTGGGGCCAAAGGAGGGGCGGAGGGGTGTGCGTTCGGGCAGGGACGCGGGAGGGAGGCCGGGTGCGAGGAAGAGGGGCAGGCGAGAGTGGCAGAAAAAAAGGAAAAATCCCCGGTTAGGAGAAAAGTGATGGACCACGCAAGGAGACGTCATGAAATCCGCAGATTCAATGAATGCTACTCAATTCCAGCCGCCTGGCTGAGCCCGGCGTCAGCGCAGGAACAGACGCGGCTCCAGGGATAAGAGCGTGCGCAGCGCCGCGCTCTGGAGAACTGCGGCCCCACAGCGCGTTGCGAGGGGGCGGGGGCGGGGAGGGATGGAGCCACAGACCAGGAAAACGCCCACCTCGCCGCCCATCCTTGCTGCCGTTTTAGCACGGGATGGACGAAGGGTAGAGGTGGGAGTCAGGCAGAAACAAGCCTGCCTCCGCTATCCCAGCTTGAAACTGGAAACATGGGAGCTCAATGCCCGGGGAGTCTTTTGGAATGAGCCCCGCAGGACCCCCTTCCTCCCCGTCACTAAGTTATTCCTGGAGAAAGGCCTGGAAAGCAGGGAAGAGTCGAAGCTCGGGAATCAGTTTTTGTCTGCTTGATCTTTAGTTTTTTGGAGAGATCAGGGGAAAGAGGGTCTAGTTGGCTGTCTCCCATTTGGCTGAAATCCAGGGGCAGCCCAGGCACCAGAGCTGAGCGCGCGCAGTCAGCGAGTCCGGGAGGTGGCGCCGCGAGCAAGCTGGGTCGGAGGGGAGGTCGCCCTAGGGCCTTGCTTGCCCCTAGCCTCGACCCACGCGCTTCTCCATTCTGTCTGTCCTGTCACCGCAACTGGCTCCGGATCCCGGAGTTGCGTTTCCCCACCTCACTCCGGTGCCTTCTTGGGGACACACACTGGAGATGAAGAAAGGATAACCTTTTCCAAGCGTAACGTGTTACCTCCTAAATTTGTCAGAACAAACCCTTTGGACGACTGCCTACTTCCACCTTTGAATTTTACTTTCAGGGTATCTCTGTACTCTCTCTTTTTCTTTTGGTCACTGCAAACAATAGTTTTATACTTGCAAACACTGCCTACGTCTTTTTTTTTTTTTTTCTAAGAGGTTTTAGCCTTAGGTTGGGTGCCTCACAGAGAGAGAGAGAGAGAGAGAGAGAGAGAGAGAGAGAGAGAGAGAGAAGAGAGGGACAATGAGAACTCACACCCCCACCCCAACCCAAGGGGGATGGTCAGCCACAATCCCTTCTCCTTATTCTAATTCTGGGATCTTGGGCACACATGCTCACCTGCCTAGTGTGAGTTTAAAGCCACCAGGTCCAGGACTTGAACTGCCGTTATCCATGTGGGAGTTCACTGATGTAACCACTACAGCATCTGCTGGTCCCTTTTATGCCATCTTATTCCAAGGGTTAAATGGATTGATAATTGTCAGAATAATGAAGACCATTGTTAATAATTTGTAATGATCCTTTCAATAACTGGCTATTCCTGTGCCACTTTATGAAGTGTCTTTTGCTCCACAAGACTTTCCACCTTCAGAAAGGTAACTATTCCAGTGAAAGGGCTCATCAAGACTTGTTATTTTTTTCTTTTTTTAATTTTTTAAGTGGGGGTGGCTGTATTCCCAGAGTGAGACAGACAGAGGACAGGAGAAAGCACCCCATCTCCAGAAAGAATGATGAATTTGCAATCCCTTTTCCCCCATCTTTCGATTTTGCAGAGTTTTGGGGTACACATGGAAACACTCCCTGCACTGATTTGGAACTCCAACCATTAGATGGGCCATGTGGGATCTGGCTGCCTTAACCACCAGGCCACAGAACCTGCCCAGGACACTTCTTATTGTCAACACTATTTTATTCTAGGGCCATAAAATGTAATTGGACAGCAATTAGCCCCTCATGAATGCTATCTGCTCTCTAAAGATGACTCTGATTTGAAGTGTTGTCTCAGTTTGCACCACCAGCTATACACATGTCAACCACACACACACAGCCTATGAGTTTGAATTTGTTGCTGATTTTCCCTGAGAAGTTCTAATCTCGTTTGCTCTTCTGAGTCATGTGTCCTGTATTCAGAAGATATTAGTATGTGTAATATGTAATTTTTATGCCTGATAGTGCCTGCTGGATCTAGTAATTGTGTCGGAGATAAAGATAAACAAAGAACAACTGGACTTAATTCCTGAGGGACCCAGAGTAAGGAAGCAAGATGCAAAATGTTGGCAGAAAACAACTCTAGAACATTAAAAGAACAATTCACATTGACTATAGCTGTCTGAAAAGCATTCCATTTATATTGTGAAACTGCTACAGATAACCCTCAAGTTTCAGTTATACAGTATATATTTCTACCAGAAGGAGTTTTTATAGTTTCTTTCTTATGAGATATAAGACTAAGTAATAACTTATTTGTGCAAACACTTCGACAAGACCTTTACTTGAAATAGCTTTCAGGATGATGTGGGCTGTGACTTTATGAATGGCATAGGAGTGTGTTGAATGAGATAGATCACATTAGCATGGTATGGGAATTGGTTAATGCCAGAGACAAGAACAACTGGCTTAGCTGAATTAATTTATTCCCTGGAGTTCAGAGAGCGATTGGTATGGGTGTATCTAAGAAGAATCTGGAAAGACATTGTGAAATCAGGCAAGCTGGGCTCTAGAGCTGTGAATATAACTCCTCTATGCTCCCAAAAGCCTCATCTCTCAAATGACATTGTGGTTATCATGTCAAGAATCTTGCTGATCTATCTGTTTTAGGATTTCAGATGAAAGCAACACTTGGGGGATTGCTCTTTATGAGTAGGCAAGTGCTCCGAAGCTGATATAAATGGTGGCTTTTAGGTTGATTGATTCTTTTATATAGATGAGGCTGATTACTCCCCCACATATCAACTGTAATAGAGCTTTATTAGCTAGTAAAATTGACAAACTGAATTACGGCAAAGAAGTGTCATTTGTTTTGGGTAATCTAGTTTTTCCTCACCATTGATTGTAGCAATTTACAACCCAGTCTATTTCCTGACGTATGTGTAGATGTGGCCTTCTATGAATAGGCTGAAACTGGAATTAAAGTGGGTGGAGGTTTCAGGTCTCAGGGCCAGTGCTTGTTTTAGATTTAGGACCTTGGCTGATGTGAAGACTCAGTTCATCTTCCACTTCATTACCCCCATTCACTCTTCTTCCCCGCTTCTTCTCATATACAAAACAACACAGAAACATGTTGGAGCTGCATGATAGAACAGTGGAGAAAGACAGTGCTCCGACAGGCAGATCCACATGAGAAGGTTGCAGATTCAAATTTGGAGACCTTCCCAAGTGACCTAAGTACATGTGTGCCAATGCTCAGGGATGGCTGAGGCTGGGGGTGGGTCATGGTGTTGGCACCCTGCTGGGGGTGCTTGCCTCTGCCTCTTCTCTCTCTGGGCCCCTATCACCTATAACATAAGTAAACTTTCAAAAAAATCTTTAAAATGCAGGGATGGCGTAAGAGTTTTAAGAAACTATTAGGTTGAAGGGATATCTTCAGGGGAATCAAGAAAGAATTTTTTTTAAAGAATACATATAGAATCCTAAAGAAAATATAAAATTACATGGTACAAGGTTGAAAAGAAGAATAAGACTAGAATGCTTATACTATCATTGCTACTACATGTTACACTAGAGGTCCTGTCCAATGCAATACTGGCAGAAAAAGAAATAAAATGAATAATTTATTGGATAGAAAGAAATAAACTGGCATCATTTTCAAATGAGAAAAAATTATTTTATTTTTACACCTCTACTTTTATTGTACTGAATAAATTTTACCCAGGTTTTTTTATTTAAAAATTTCTTTTTTATTTAGGGAATATCCAAAGACAGCTGTTGTTTTCCTTTTTAAAAATTCTGATTATAAATTTACAGACACATTCTTAAGAAATTCCAGGTGTAAAAGATTAAGAACATTTGCTAAGAAGGGGATTTAAAGCAGTTTTTAGCTCTATTGCATGCTAAGTATTTTAGCACTAAGTATTTTATTTCCAATTTAGTTATTTCCATTTTCCTTAATACACTTTCATCTGCAACACATTTTCTTAACTTTAAGTAATCCAGTAATCTTAAATTATAAATACTAACATTTTGAAATGATATTTTTAAATTTTAATTTCATGACTTGGTAAATGAATGCAATTTGAAGACTCATTTGATAGATTCTTCCTTATTTGATGCTTTATTAATTTATTGTTTATAGAGTATCTCCCATTTAATCATAGATTTCCTCCAAATAATTCATTAAAATGTAATTTTAAAGATCAGAAAATATTGGACCAGCAGATGGTGTAATGGTTACGTTGCTGGACCCCCACATTGTCAACCATGGTTCAAATACTGGACCAAGTGGCTTAAAACTCACACCGGGTGCGTGTGGATGCATGCCCAAGATCCCAAGAAGAGAATGGAGGAGAAGGGATTGTGACATGGCCATTCCTTCGGGGGGGGGGGGGTGATTTCTTGCTTTCTCTCTATCTCTCTGGTGAGCATATGCACCCTATAGCAAAAATCTCTCTGGCGAAAAATTTTAATAGCTATGAATACAATGTTTCAAAAGACATTGGGAAGTGATGGTTACAAACAATTTCATAAAGGTTAGCAATTTCATCTTCCTGTACCTCTTACTAGAAATGGTTCTAATTAACAAGACATATGCATAAAAAATCATCCTAGGCCAAAATAGACAGATTGAATTGGTAGTTTTGCTCTTTCTGTGGTTAATCATTTGCTAAGATGTGCAGACTTTTGCTTTTCACTGGCACTCTTAGCAAATAGGTTATGAATTGGAGAGAATAAGATAAAGTTCCTCTTTTGTGTTCTAGTACGACTGTCTGTAAGTCATCTACAGTCACTTAGGCCATCCACCATTAACCAACAGGACCTTGTTACTTTCAGTAGAGTTGGAGTTCATGTCCAGCATTCCCAGCATGTCACATCTATATTAGTGGGACCTTTCCTACTTTCCCTTCTGTTGATACAGTCCAGAGTCCAGTTCCAAATTCCACACTGGATTCAGCATTGGTAGTCTTAAGCTAGATTCAAACACTTAGGTGGTCTCAGCCCCAAATAACCATGCCAAGTGACGAGTTTAACCAGGAATTTTCTGCTGTATCATTTGATCTATAAAATTATCTTGTAGGTGAGATTCTTTGGGAAACAGCATCTGAAGTAGAGTTTAATGTCCTGGGTGTTTATTAGCTACATTTGTAATGGATATAATGTCCATGGGTTCAACACCTATGGAAAGGAAGGAAAAAGAGGAAGTTGGACTTGGCAGAAGACCCCCAATTTGTCTGATTCCACTGGGAATTCTGAGATGAAAGGGGCTCCATAGAGTTGTCCTGTGTTGGCAGACGACCCCCACTTTGTCTGATTCCATTGGGAACTCTGAGGTGAAAGGGGCTCCATAGAGTTGTCCTATGTTGGGCCCAAATGGCCTCTACCAGGTCAGTCATTGGATAAGGTCAGGCAGATAGGAGCATGACTTTGTGCAAGGTGGCTTTTCTTCATCTGAAACTAAAAGCTATCTACAACATCCTTCTAGGAGCCAGGCTATTAAGTTCTTCCTAAAAGTAGATCTAGGTGGACACAGGTAGGGATGGCAGCGTTACCTACTGAACAGGGTTATTGTGATTACTGTAGAACATACTGGTGAAGCAGGTTCACTGTGCTTCAGTCCACTGCATTTTGGACCACACTTCTACATTATTTGTCAGAGATGGGTGAGATAGAACACTCACACACACAAGTTATATCCAGTGAGTTTCTTACTTATAGACAACAGAAGCCCAGGCTTCAGGGTGAGGTTGTTCCCAAAGGCTCAGGATAGTTATACAGTGCTGAAATCTCTTGTACGCATGCCCCATTTGTACCATAGCTGAGGGACCTCAGAAAGTAGCTTGCTCTGGGTTTTATGCCTTTGGATAAGGAGATTAGCTGAGCTAAGCTCTTGAAGGACATCCTCTTTCTAGGAGGAGCAGGAGTGCCCAGGCTGTTCTAGCCAGCTCCCTCTTATCTCAGGATGTTGCACTCCTACCATATTCTATAGTTATTACTAAGGACTATAATGAGAAAGCTGGGAGAACTGGGTTGGTCCAAGGCCACCCGGAGAACTATCCTGCAAAAACCCATATACAACATGGAGCATAGGGTCTTGTATAGTAATTGCTTAGTAAATATCAGCTATTTATTAATTGATGATGCTTGCCATTTTTATGATTAAGAAAACTGAGAAGAGTGTATTTTCAAGTGGCTCAAAATTTGTATCTACCCAATTAAGTCCATTGGACTTTAATCCAGTTTTGAGTCTCCCTGCCTCCCGCCAAGTACCTAAAATGCTGAGAATGCTTCTTAATGTCTCTGACTAGTTAATGAGCCCCAGTCCAGAATCAATTACTATGGCCAGGAGGATCTTAAACTCGATATGGTATGTTGGAAACTAACATATATTTCCAATCACTTCTGGTGTACTCTGACACAGGAATCATATGGCACATTAGTTCATTTTCAAGAAGAGATTTAATACAGGGCTAAAGGCATGGCAGTCATTACACCCCCTGTCAGAATAGAAGGAGCCCAAGGTTCTAGTGTCAACTACTTCTCCTTCAGTTTGAAAGGGAAAGGACCTAGTGAATAGTAAATGTTCTATAACCTTCTAATTAGAACGTGAGAAAGTTGGGTTCTCTCTTTCGGTTGAAAACAGACATTTGTAAAATTATCTTTTTGTAGACTCATAGGACACGTTGGTAACATACTTTCTCTTGTTATAGTAATTCTCAACACTCAGTGATCCATTTAGGTAGGTATTTCCTCCCATTTTTTCTGTCTTTAGAACTAAATTGAAAGAAATGGGATGCAGAATGAATAAAAGTTCCAAAGAGGCCATAAGGAAAACAATCATCCCAGACTGGAAGAAAATGTGATGCTGCAATTTAACACCGGGATTTGTAAAATTGATTGCTTATGGCAAACAGGAACAGATCTCATTTGTAGCCTCAAGTTCGTGAGTTGTCACTACTTGTATTTATCTGCTAACTTCAGACCCATCCAGTAGCAGAACAGAGAACACTGACAAAGAAAACAATATAGAGAGACTATAGTCCCCAGACTATAGGACTTGACATTCACCTTGGATTTGAATCTGATCCCTTTTCAATTTCTATCAGACCTTTTTTAACCTCCAGTCAAGACTGCCTAGGCTTCCTTGATCTCCTAAATTTGTTAACTTGTTTCCACCTCCCTTATTTCCCAACCCTTAGACAGTGTGTCTTTTGTTGACCACATCAAGGCCTTTGGCATCAACATGCAGATCTTTAGCTTAGTTCTTATCTTTGAACTATGTCTACCAGCATACCTCCTTCCAGAATTTTTATTAAATGATAATATAGTAGTTATCTCTTATCTGTCATTTCATATTCCATGGTTTCAGTTACCTGGGGTCAACTGTGGCCCAAAATTAGTAAGTAGATCCTCCTTATGATGTATCATCATAAGGTTAATAATAGCCTGACACTATGTACCAATATCTATGCCATTCATCCCACTTACTCTTATCACATAGGCATTTTATCATAGTATGTATAGGGTTCATTATTATTATCCTTAGTCTCAGACATTCACTGATGGGGTGGTCTTGGCACTTATTACCCATGGATAAAAGGAGAGATAAAGGGAGGAAGTGAGAAAATAAGCCACCCGTTCTAGGACTTGAACTGCAGTCAGCATTGTGGGAGTCCACGCCACCTGCCAGCCTCCAGAATGGACTTCTTTACTTGGACAGGTAACTCCACCTTCATTGGTTAAAATGGAGGAACATTGGTGGCATTATAATTATTAAATTGTCATAGTTTCTCAGGACTACTGAGCTGAAGAGTAATAGAAGTATACCGAGGAATTCTCTGGGTTTTAACATTGACCTCCATGCCCATGCTAGAGAGTAGCAACTCAGTTTCTCTCTGGTAATCAGGATTTATCCCAACAGCCAGGGACTTATTTTCTGCCTGTTGGTTTAGTAGAATAAGAAATCCCAAAAGGCTAGAGTGAGATCTCAGCTTCTGATACATGCATACATTAGTTTCCTTGGTAGATGCTTTTCTTCCTTGGACATTAGGACATCCACACTCAGCAAGCCAATGTAGTAGGGATGAGAAGCAAATATTATTTAATAACGTAGTGATGGGGCCACTCTCTCCTTTAGCCTGTTGGTTATTAGCTATGCATTTCTTGCATTCTGGTTATGGCCGTGATAACACATGTATTGTTTGCCAGTTTAAGGCATTTACCACCAGATGAATGCAGCTGAATGCAGCTGAATAAGCCAAGGACAATTCAGCAGGTGAAACTTGTAGACAATCAACAGAATCCTATAGCAAAGGTTTCTAAAAAACAAAAACAAAAACAAAGCAAAACAGAACAAAAAACCCAAAAAAGCCAACAAATCTTAGGTATTGCCCTCCAGATCTTCTATATGAGACTCATAGTAGATAGTAATCTGTTTTGAAAGAAATTATGGTTTTATGTTGGAGTACAGGAAGAATTCTAGTTATTCTATAGAAAGCTCATGATGTTTTTAAAGGGTGTGCCAACTTGAACTAAAAGAGAAAGGATAAATTTAAAATGCAAAGAGGCTCTGAACTCCTGACTTTTCTACAGGCAGGATAGGAGCAGAGAGTGCTACTCATGTACTTCTTTATGAAAGAAAAGATCTCTCAGAGGACAAAAACAAGGCTCCAAGAATCACAAAGTATTAATAGAGAGTAGAGCTGGACCTTAATCATGGAACATTTTTAAAAATTTAATTTAAATTTCTTTTGGGACCAGCAGTTGGTGTAATGGCTATGTCACTGACTCCTATGTAGTCGATTGCAGTTCGAGTCCTGGACTGGGTGGCTTAAACTCATGCCAGACGCGTGTTCATACGTGCCCAAGATCCCAAGAGGAGAATGGACGAGAAGGGATTGCAGTGTGATCACCCCCCATGGGATGATTTCTCGCTTTCTGTCTCTCTGTCTCTCTCTTTCTGGTAAGTGACCATGCCCTATAGCAAAAAATGTAAATTTCTTTTATACATTCAATTTCATATGTCACTTAGTTTGTAAAGTGAATGTTCCAACATGAATGCATTTCTTACCACTCCAGTTGGGGATACTATACACGTTATCATAGATAATAACCCATTTCTTTGTCCCATATCATGGAACGTTTTCTGCCTCTAGGAGTAACTGACATGTTTCTGGATGTACTTCAAAATTGCTGTGGACCAGTGACAGCTGTGTGACCCTCATTGCTTCCTTTTTTGTATGTGAGTTGTGATTGCAACTATCCTGTTCTCATCTTACGATTGTATGTTGGGCATATAGGGGCAGATCACTTGACTTAGTTCATAAGTCTCTAGATTAAATGTGCTGATTTTAAGGATCCATGTTCACATCTGCATAAAGAGAAAAATGAATCTCTGGCTTGATGACATGATTGGGTGAGACTTTAGAGGCCTTGGTATTGGATTAGCATATTTTGCATATGGGAAGCATATGAATCTTTGGGTCAGATGGAAACTCTGAATGATTGCTTATAAAAAATTTCCCATGAGTCATAGGTGTAGGTTAATGGAGAAGAGGTGAAGAATAGTATCCACTATCACAGAAGTCTTGGCCATTTGCTTCGGCAGATTTCTCATACTTTACAGAACTGATCTCATCCATACATATAGTACATTATCACAGCGATGAATAACACCCTTGTGATCCCAGGTAAAATCAACAGAGCTGGACAAAAGGTTAAGAATCCCATGAAGGCAGCTTGAGTTAGGATTAGACCCATACACCAGATTAGAGGTTTTCTGATTTTTATAGGCAGAGCAATAAATTTAAGAGTAAGCATGTATCTTTCATTCCTACTGATCCCATGACCAATCAGATCTCTTTAGATCAAAACATTGAACACCACTCCATTCCTGAGGTTTACAATGGAATGGAAGAAAGTTCGGTTTATGGCTTCCAAAGCATTGTCATTTCTATATAGGCTTTTAATTAATTTATTTTACTGTGGATATTTTATTATTAGTTGGATTCTCAGAACCCTTAGTAATCAGATTATTTCAGTGGGAACAAGAAGAATCTTGGAAAATTAATGTGTAATTATGAGATGACTAACTTAATAAATAAAGGGAGAGTTACAAATATCAGGAGATGCTAGGTAATGAATTCTATTATTTTAAGATTATAAATGTTGAAGGTTTGGGGGAATGTCATATTCAAGCAGCTCTATCAACAGCAAGAACATTTGCTCAAAATAGGGCAGTCTTCGAAAGTGTGCATCACTGTTTATTTATTTTTGCTGTGTTAGTTTTTATGCCTAAGAAAGGAGAAGAATAAGATACATCTACTTCTTCTTATGATCACAATCCTTAACTCAGATGGAGACAACAAAGGGTATTTGAACCATAATTAGTAACTAATACACTCATAATAATGAATGCAATATAACAATTGAAATAATTTTGGAGCATCTTTATTTGAAGGACAGTGAGAAAGAAAAACAATCCTACTCTTTTAGGTAACTGTTTATGTGCCAAATAAAATGTGATATAAATTGCTAGAGAGAGGAGTGCCTAGTGGATTCGGGCTCACAGAATTAAATGACTTTTGCTCGTCACTGATGTGCGAGAGTTCAGAAAATAGGATAATGTATGTTTTGCTTAGAATGGCACCACTGCTGAAGAGCTCAGACTCTAGACTATTCCTGTCACCAAGACACAGATACTGACTCTCCATTTCTTGGCGGAAACATCAAATGATCTTTTAATGTTTTTATTTCTCTTCTGATTTATGTCTTTTTCCTTTAGACACAGACTTCACAGCTGGGATTGTATGATTTGATCTGAAGCAGTATTAGCCATAAATCAGTGGATTTACTGAAATGGAGGATTTTAGTTATATTTCCTTTTCCTTGAAGTGAAACAAATAATACACTGTTCCTTTACCTATAATGATAAATTCTTTTAGAACAGCCAAGGACTTAGAGCTATTAATTGGTCTGTTGAAATATTTATAGTGCTATAGAATAAAAAAACTGCTCTTGGAGGATGTGTTTTTAAATAGCTCTGTTTTCCAGGTAATTAAAAAAAAACACAGTTTAAAACACACACATACACAGATTTTTCAGAAAATTCCCTATCTCTCTCAAGCAATTGACTACAATCTATCAAGCGATATTTTTAGGTGGAATTTACATGATGTTGTTTTGTCACTTTTAATTTTTTATTTACACTTAATCATTGTACCTCTTTATAGCATACTATGTGGGTTTGCAAAGCATAAATGCTCTCTGCATGTCAAGAAAGTCAGATATTATCATACAAGATAACTTTCCATTCTTGTGTCTGTTAAGTGTCTTTTTTCCTTCTCTCAGATTATGCCTATAGAGAACAAAGGTCCCTAGATAAGAACTTTATCAAGTCATTATTACAATGGTCCTTTCATAGAGTTTCTTGCGTACATAAAGGAACAACTATTCTGCAAATTTCTATTCTGCAAAGCCCCACATAGAAACTAAGTTAATGACTCCAGGGAAGGAAACCCTTGAAATTGCTAGCGTTCCCTTTGTCTCTGTATATTTAGTATTATCCTGAGAAGTAGCATTTGCCTTGCAGAAAGGTAGCACTTGCATATATGTGCATGCATGCATGCATGTCGTATTTCTCAATAGATCAGTGTCGATTATTGAAATAGGTATGCCTGCAACTTGAGCTGGTACCATAGAGCCACTCTGATAACCCCACCCTAGCAGACCTCACTCTGAATTCTATCCTAGGGCTGCTCAAGTCCCCCCTACTAAACTATCTATGGAACCTGAGAGTTGAGGGCCCATGGTATCTGGATAGTACTAACCTTGAGGTAGAATGACTCAAATTTAGAAAATGCATTCATGGTGATGGTCAACTTGATGGGTTGGGATGATTTGTGCGTAAGTTGATTCTGAGTAGGGGTGTTGTTCTCCAGCAGGTAAGAGGAGATTCACAGTGGGAAAACTAGGTAAGAATTTTTGGAATGATGTACTTTTCTGTTGAGACCTACTCTGAGGAGGCTGTTATGAGCAAAGCTTGGTTTTCTGTGAATTCTGGGTAAAGTCCCACTTGACATCTAATTTCCCAGTTCTACCTTATGTGTAGTATTTTCCTTTGTAAAAATTTCTAGGCTTCTTTTAGAGATTCATATGTGTTCATATAGGTATCTCAGTTTTAGACAGATAAAAGGTATGGTTGGATAATAAAAATTGTAGCCTGTTCTACCCACTTATCACATCTGTGGAAGAAAAAAACCTCTCCAAACAAACAAACAAAAAAGCCAAAAATTAGAAGGCAATTTAAATGTCTATCAATAGACAAAGTGTTTTCATGTATATCATATAATACTAATTAGTAGTAAAGCAAAACAACCTGTGAAACATGCAACAACATGTATGAATCTCTAATGTATTAGGCCAAATAAAATATACTATACACTTTCATTTATATGGTATTCTCATAAAAGTCAAACCAGAAGAACAGAAAATACCAATAGATTAGTGATTGCCAGGCCTACAGGATGGGAAGAAAGATTTATTAAATAGAGGTTCCAGAAAATTTTGGGAATAATAGAACTGTTCTATATTGATTCTAACAATGCCTACAGAACTGTTTGTGTCTGTCAAAACTCAATACTGCACAACTAAAAATGACAATTTAAGGCATGTAAATTACAGTTCAGAAAATTTTCCTTTACATAAAGGCAAAATTAAGACATTGTTGAAATTTTAAAAACTTTGAAATAAATGATTGGTAACACACTTGTACTACACAGCTAAAGGAAGTCCTTCAGGCTGAAGGAAAATGGCACCAGATGGTAACTCAGCTCTATAGGAAGGAATCACTAGAACTTGAAGTAGGAACTGTGTATGTGTTCTCTTTATTTATAACACACTTGACTGTAGTTTAGCTTTATGATATATATGACCACATAACATGGAAGGGGAAATAATTGAGCTAGGTGTAAAGTTCTTATATTTTACTTAGAGTAAGTCACTATTGCCTTCAGATTATAATGTGTTAAATATACATATTTTGATTAAGAGATTAACCAGTGAAAAAGATAAAAAGGGTTAAAAAACTAAGTTGGACAAATTGAAATTCTATACTAAAAACATTTAACACAAAAAAAGTAGTTAAAAAAATAGACCAAAAAAAGAGGAAAAAATCAAATGACAAATTGGCAGGCCTTAATCCAATCATATCAATAATCATATTAAATATTAATGTACTAAGCACTCAAATCCAAAGGCAGACATTGTCAGACTTACTAAAAAGTCAAGATCTACTAACTTTGTGCTATTTAGGAAAGATGTTTTTTAAATTCAAGGTACAGATGGCCAAAAGAAAGAAGATACAAAAAAGGTATACCATATAAACAGAATTTAAGAGGGCTTGAGTTGTATTAAAATCAGACAAAATAGACTCTTACATAAAGAACATTACTAGAGGGACCAGCAGTTAGAGTAATGGCTATGTCACTGGACTCCCATGTAGTCAACTGTGGTTCGAGTCCTGGACCTGGTGGCTTAAACTCAAGCCGGGTGTGTGTGTGTGCGTGCCCAAGATCCCAAGAGGAGAATGGAGGAGAAGGGATTGCAGCGTGGCCATCCCCCCTGAGGGGTGATTTCTCGCTTTCTGTCTCTCTGTCTCTCTCTGTCTTTCTGGCGAGTACATGCGCCCTATAGCAAAAACCTCTCCAAAAAAAAAAAAAAAAGAACATTGCTAGAGACAAAGAGGGACACTTAATTACCATGAAAGGCTGAATACAGTGAGAAGTTAAACAAAGGACATGTGCTTCTGACAATGAGCTGCAAAATATAGAAATACTTACAGAACTGAAAAAAGAAATAGATCAGGACCAGCAGATGGCTTAATGATTTTGTTGTTGGGCTCCTCTGTGGTCCACTGAGGTTCAGTCCGGACCCTGTGGCTTAAAACTCACGTTGGATTCTATGGTAGAGAGTGAAATATTGGAGGACATAAAAGCAGTGAAAGTACTTAAAGAGAATAAGACAGTGTGGAATGGGGGGGATGAAGAGAAGAGGCTAGAGAAAGATAGCAAGAGAACAAATAGAGGGGCAGGACGTCAGTGGGAAACAGATATGGCTTATTGCCTGTTGATGACATGTATAGTATTCTCAACTGGATTGGTCTGAGAAGTATTTCATGATAGGTAAAGTCTTTTTATAAGCAAAATGAGAAATAGTGATTGACTGTTTAAAAAAATAATAATTAGAATAAAAATAATAATGATTGGGAAAAACATTGAAAAGATATTGAATGATGAAGTGGGGAGATTAATGTCTCTGTTTTGACTGACATGCATGGCATTCCCTTTTGAAAAAGCAATGTAATACACTGTAAAGTTATATGTAATCCAATGTAATATAAAGAAGATTATGATGATAATGAAAATTAAAAAAATACAATTACTGTAACAACAACAACAAAATAACTCATGTTAGATGCATGTGTTTGCATACCCAAAATCCTGAGAGGAGACTGGAGAAGAAGGGATTGCAGTATGGCCATCTCCCCTGGGAGGGTGATTTCTCACTTTCTGTCTCTCTGTCTTTCTGGTGAGTGCATGTGTCCTATAGCAAAAATCTCTCTTAAAAAAAAAGAAAAAAAATTAGATCAACAATTGTAGTTGGAGATTTCACTACTCCTTTGTCCATAACTGATAAAAGATATAAACAAAATACCATTAAGTTTATCACTCACTTGGACAGCATTATTGAGAAAGAAAGATTTAGGAACTCCCCAAGTTTGTGGAAGTAATAAAGTGAATAAATATGTAAATTAGTATAACAAACTAAAATGCACTTTAGCTGTAAAATACAGCTATAATAAATGTTAGAAAATGCAGCTTTAGAAGAGAAGGAAAATGTTGGGGTCACATGGTAACACAGAGGTAGAATGTGATGCTCTGCAAGCCTGACTCACTGGAAAGGTTCCAGGTTTGCATCTGGAACCCTCCCTGAATCTTCAGTCACATGCATGCCCGTGATCAGGAGTTGGCTGAAGCTATGGCTGGATTGCGGCATCAAGACCAGGTTGGGAGTTGGAGGTGCTCTCTCTCTGGAGAAATAAATAAATAAACTTCAAGAAGAAAAAGAAAAAAAGAAAAATCCAAAATCAGTGGTCTAAGCTTCTACCTCAAGAAATCAGGAAAAAAAAGAGCAAATTATATCCAAGTAGAAAAAGAAAACCATAAAAGTAAAAATGAAAATAAAATGTAAAGTGGATAAACAACAGAGATTCTGATGGGCCTGACTCAGACCTTAAAATCAGGGCTGAGCCTCCCCTAAAGAAGAAATGGGCACCCCCAGTCTGGGCAGAGATCCAGCCTGTCATTTCCAGTGGCTTGCCCTGGGGCTTTCAGACTCGCTTAGCCAGCACCCAGAATCATATAAGCCAATTTCTTGCAAAAATTCCAAATGCACAATCATTTTATTCTATAAAACTTACCAGAATTGTAACTCTGCTTTGGTTATAGATTATGTGGGTGTCTTAAAGGGCAGGGATGTTTTCTTTATTCTTCACTACTACCTATTTGGTGCCTGGAACACACACTCCATAAATATTTGTTAAATGACTGAATGATGTTTTATCCTGGGGATATGTTGAATTTGTCAGACCATCTGTTCAAAATGTTGGTTTGGAAAAGATTGTCACTATTTATCCTATAAAGTAGGAGTTGAAAAAGTTTCTCTTAAAGAGCCATAAGTAGATGTTTACATCTTTGTGGACCAATAGTCTAGCCAGCAACAATCTACTCAACTCTGTTGTTGTAGGGCAAAAAAATAAAAGATAATGCTTAAGTCAGTGGATGTGTCTGTGTTCTAATAAAACTTTATTTGTACAATCAGGTGACTGACCCATGAATCACGGTTTGCTTACCCCCACATAAAGTTCTGTTTATCAGAGTCGTCGTGAACTGTTAAGTGACGAATCATCTGGTTACTGTATACATTACTAGGGATGGAGGTATTGGAGTACAATAAAATAAATTTCTCACCGTAAGAATACTGAATGTGATGATTATCATTTATCCAATGGCTCATAAGGTGCCCTACTTTTATTTCCTCTCTGTATAAAAATTCTTATTGCAAAATACAGTGAATCTGTATGTAGATGTGTAGAGACTGATCTCAAACAACACCAAGTATAGGGCAGTCTGCAAACTTGTATAGTTAATAAATATATAAAACTGTATTATTCACAAGATTTTGGTGTCTTCTTATGTAAACATACAGGCTTTGAGTCAGAGTCTTACCACTCAGCATGAAGGTGGGTTAGTCCTTACTAACCTAAGGACTCAGTTTTGGAAACAAAATTCCATTGTATGAAATGCATTATTTTTTAAAGTTTATTTCTTCTGAGGGGGAGAACCTCCAACAGGATTTTGATGCTGTGACCCACCCAGCCTCAGGCAGCACTGGATCAGAGGCATGTGCCATGCCAGGTATACTCAGTGAGGTCTCCAAAGGAAGCCTGGAACCATTCCATGGGTTCAGCCTCACAGTGTTGTTTTATGAATGTGCCACTGTCTGGCCCCTGTACAGCTTTATTATTTTAGTATTCTAGGACCTTGCTGTTGTTATACCCCCTATGTCCATTTATCTGGTGGTAATAGTCCTTCCACACATACCAACTTTCTAGAACCTGACCCCAAATGTGGAATAAAAATTTTTCAAATATGAGGAATAATTTCCCCAAAGCCTTTGGTTTTAAAGTCGTGCACTTCATTCCTTATTGACTGACTTTACATACAATACTAATATTGTTATTTGGACTTCTAGCTCACAGCAAGTGAGAGTGAGAGAGGTCATGGTAAAACACCCACTAACTGCAGAAATTCTGTCACAACAACAGTGACAAAACTCTGCACCTGTACTTACTTCATGTAGTGTATTAAATAACTATGATTCATCCGAAAAGGTTTGAATTATTTTTATGATTTTCTTTTTAGAAAGAAAGAAGCCATACTCTGCATTTAAAAAAAATTGCTGTAAGGCACTCACTCTTGCGAAAGAGAGAGAGAGAGAGAGCGAGAGTGAGTGAGAAAGCATCCACTGGGAAAATGGCCATGCCATACTCCCTTCTCCTCCATTATCTTCTCAGGATTTTGGGCACCTATACACATGCACCTTGGGTGTTTTTCAAGCCACTGGGTACAGGATTTGAACTGTGCAGATGACCATGTGGGATCCAGCCACCTAAATATCACGCCACTGGCTGGCTCACCATGATGTACATTTTAGGATGATGTCCAATAAAAAATAGTTAGGTTATTTAAATTAATTTTGATATTAGACAAGAAATTTGATTACCTGGCGATATCTCATATAACAGTGGCTGATAATATCAAATGGTTGAGAGATCAGTGTGGGGCATGTACCCCTTTTAGTTTTCCCCTCTGTAAATGTTTTATTTATGCTGCTCAATTTCTTTGCATAATGGATATCTGCCATTAGAACCAGATTCTGAGAAATATTTTTTATAGCAGCAGGTGTTTTTAGTCGTCTTCAGGAAACTTCCTCAGACAATACGTGGATTTTGAAAAAAAAGGTTCATAAAAAATACCAGTCATTGTTCATGCTAAAAAAATTACAATAAGAGAAGGGCTTTTGTTTAGGAATACTGGAGAGGAATAATGAAATGACAATTAGAATAATCAGCCTGATAAGGTTAGCATTGTACCTGCTAAGATAATGTGTGTCAGACACTTCACCATTAGTTCTAATTCCCTGTGTTATAAGCTGCAAGCTGGATTGCCAGTTTGTTGAGAAAGGCAGCAAACCATGCCTCTCCTACTGCAGAATAGCAACTTCACAGTACTTCTGCAAGGCTCTGAGCCCTGGTATTGGGTAAGATGCCCTTGTAACGTGCAAGGAGTAGATACTGAACAGCAAAGGCAGAAAAGGTGAACAAGCTACTGGGCTAGGATGGCTAAAATCTAGATCAGGGGTTTCAAGGAGGCCAGCAGGATAAATTAACATTCAGGACATGAAACCAGCCTAGTAGATTTTAGATTGAATTTTTCCAGCAGGTTACATGTGGCAAAGTGGAAAGTGAGTATTCGCCTAGCTGATTGCTATCCAGTCTTGCCTGAGATGTCCACACCACCACATGTTCAGGGTAGGTGCTGATGTTTCCTACTTTCTATCACTGCTGGCCACAGCAACTGGTTCCTGGCTTATGTTTTCCCTTCTTTTCAATATTAAAAGTTCATTTATTTCTACCATGAGAGAGAAAGAGTGAAAGAGAGGAAGAGACAGGCATCCCTAATACAGTCTTCACGCCATGACAACTCCCCAGTTCCAGCTGGCCCGGATCTTGGGCCCATGTATCTGATATGCTCAGGGACGGGAAGTCTCGGAATGTGAACCTAGGACCTTAGCCACGTGGGTTGTTTCCATCACTACTGTGTCAAATCTGGTCTCTTTTTCTTTAATTAGGTTAGTTTTTTTTTTTTTTTTTTTTTTTTTTTTTTTTCCCTTTTCTTTCTGTTCCCACCAACAATGTAGAAGAGTTGTAGTTACTCCATTTCCTTGCCAGCATTTACTATGGCCAGTCTTTTTGATTTTAGTTATTATGATGGGTATCACATTGTTATTTTATTTCCTTAATGGTTAATGATCTTGAATTTTTTTTATGTGCTTATTTGCCATCCACATATCTTTTTAGATGAACTGGTCCAAATATTTTGCCCAGTTTTAAAAGTGTACTTTCCTTTGGGTGAGGAGCAGGGGGAGCCTGTGGCATGGCTAAGGTGGCTGAATCCCACATGGCTGATTGCATGGTTTGAGTCCCATACCTGATGGCTTGAGAAACACAATCGCACACGTGTGTGCCCAAAATTCTGAAAAGAAGGAGAAGTGAAGGAGGAGGGATTGCAGCAATTCCATTCCTCATGGGACGTGCCTTTTTACTCTCTCTTTCTTTCTCTCTGTCTCTCTTTCTCTGGTGAGTTCATGTACCATATAGCAAAAAATGGAAAAAAATAAAAGGTGTGCTTTAAATTATTATTTTTTAAATTTGAGTGTTTTGAAGAATATACGGTCTGGATACAAGGTATTCATCATGTATGTATACTTTGCAAATATTTTCTTCTAGTCTGTGTCTTGTCATTTTTGTTGTTAATTTCAGACTTTTTTTTAGTGCAGTTTTAGATTTATAGAAAAATTGAGCCAAACGTATTGATTTCTCATACACTCTCCCTCCCTTTCCCAGTTTCCCCTATTATTGATATCTTGCATTAGTGTGGTGCATTTCTTAAAATTGATGAACAAATACTGACACATTATTATCATTTAAGTCCATAGTTTACATCAGGACTCACTCTTGGTGTTATATAAAGACATGTACCCAGCATCACAGTACCACACAGAGTAGTTTCACTGTCCTAAAAGCTCTCTGTGTTCCTATTCATCCCCTTCCTTCCCTTCAACTCTTGGCAGCCAGTGGTCTTTTTCCTTTGTCCATGTTTTGCCTTTTTCAGAGTGTCCTTTTTTTCAGACTGGCTTCTCTCACTTAGCAATATGTACTTACGGTCTTAGTGACTTGATAGATCATTTCCTCTTACCACTTACTGCTTTCTTGTATAAATCTACCACATTTTGTTTACTTACTCACTTATTCAAGGACATCTTGGTTGCTTCCAAGTTTTGGCAATTATGAATAAAATTGCTATAACCATTTATGGATTAATTTTTGTATGGACAAAAGTTTTCAGTTCATTTGGGTAAATATCAAGAAATATGATTGCTACAGTGTATGATAAGACTACATTTAACTTTTAAGAAACCATCAAACAAAAATGTCATATCATTTTGATTGTCATGTAGTTTGTCTTTTCATTCTGTTAACAGCTTCTTTAAGAGCAGAAATCTTTGATTTGATGAAGTCCAATTTATCACTTTTTAAATTCTTTTTACTTTTATTGTCTTATCTAAGAAGTATTTCTCTTGTGTTCCTCCCCCCCGAAAGTTTTCAGTTGAGGCTAAGTCTATAAGTCTAAGATCTATTTTGAATTAATTTTTGTTTATAGTGAAAGGAATGGATGGTACTTTATTTTTGTCTTCGCATGTGAATAACCAATTAATTGTTCCAGCATCACTAGATGGAAAAAAAACTTTATTTTATTCACAGAGTTACTTTGTACCTTTGACAAAAATCAATTGTCTATTTATGTGTGGATCTAATTCTGAATTTTATTCGGTTTCATTGCTTTGTTTATCTGTATACTAAAGCTACAGTCTTTTGGCAATTACAGTTTTATAATAATTCTTGAAATTAGGCAGTGTTAGCCCTCCAAATTTATTCTTTTTTCTCAAAATTGATTTAGCTATTCTAGGTGTTTTGCATTTTCATGTTAATTTCAGAACTGGTTGGTTAATTATTGCAAAAAATGCTTATAGGGTTTTGGTTGGAATAGTATTGATCAACTTGGGAAGCATTTGTATGTAAAAAATATCAAATCTTACAACTCATAGAAGAGCTTTATCTCTCCATTTATTATGTCTTCTCTAATTTCTGTCAGTAATATCTTAAAGTTTTCAGTGTAGAGGTCATTCCCATTTTTGTCATATTTATCCCTAAATATCTTATTAGTTATTGCTACTATATAGAAAAGTAATTTGGGGGGTATATTTTTCTTGTGTTCTAAAACCTTGCTAAATTTGCTTAGTAGTTCTGGTAGCTGCTTGTGTGTTTATTAGGAGTTTTTCTGTCAGTGATCCTGTCACGTGTGAATAAAGACAGTTCTACTTCCTTTCCAATCTTGATGCTTCTTGTTTTTCATGCTTCACTGCACTGGTCTAGTACAATGTTGAACACAAGTGGCAAAACTAGAAAGCCTTGTCTTGTTCCTGATATTTAGACAAGTATCCAATTGATCACCATTAAGTCTAATGCTGATTGCAGCAATTTTTAATTTTAAAAATTTTCTAGGTTTTTGCCAAAGGGTGTGAGCACTCATAAGAGAGACAGAAAGAGAGGAAAAGTGAGAAATCACCCCAGGGGAGATAGCCACACCACAATTCCTTCTCATCTATTCTCCTCCTGAAATTTTGGGCACACATACACAGACACACACCTGGCATGATTTTTAAGCCACCAGGTCTGGGACTTGAACCATGGCTGGCAATGTGGGAGTCCAGCCTCTTAACCACCACAACACCTGCTGGCCCAATGGGTTTTGTTTCTTTAATTGCCAGAGGGTACATGTGCTTTCCAGAGAGAGACAAAGACAGAGACAGAGAAAGGGAGAAAGCAAACCCCAGTGGGGTATAGTCATGCTGCAATCCCTTCTTCTCTATTTCTCCATTCTGTTGAGATTTGGGACACTCATGTATATATGGCTGGTGTGTCATTCAAGTTTCCAGGGCTGGAAATCAAACTGTGGTCAGTCATGTGGGATTTAGCTCCCTTAGCCACTAACTACAGTGTGGCCTTGTATTTTTTTTTCATCTATTTTTATCAAGTTGGGGGGAATTCTCTTCTATTATTAATTTGCTGAAATTTTTTCTTTCTGTGTGTGTGTGTGTGTGTGTGTGTGTGTGTGAAAGGAAAAGGTAGTTTGTTAAGTAAAAGTGAAAGTACACTCCTGAGAGGTAGGAGCGAGGCCTGAGTAGACAGAGGAAGAGTGGCTCAAGAGGCTCTAGCAGTTGTGTTATAACTCCCCGTGAGAGTTATAATTTTTAACCTAGGTCATGTCGATTGATCATTGGCTGGGCCCACTGATTCATCTCATTGGCTATTTCAAATGTGACTTAGTCAGCTAGATATCCCCCACTAATCTCCTGTCTGTATTACCTTGGGTGGGGAATTTTTTGCCCTAATTGGATTTTTTCCATCTAGTCACATGGGCAGATGCTCCAGCCCCCTTACCCACCTCCATTTGCTAGTTTTCTCATGCCTCATTTTCCCCCTCAGAGGCATGATTCCCATAAATCTTTTGGGAAGCTGAAGGTGGATAATATGACTTTCACAACTGCTTCATGCAGGAAAGGGCATTGGCCCTGCCTATTGGGGATCATGGAACACTTGCCTATCTGATCTAGGTGGGAGAGTGGGGCCGGGGCACGTTGTTGAGATTATACCCAGGTGTGTTGTGGGGAGGGCTGTCGTTGGTGTTGCATGACTCACAGTAGGATTCAGTGAGGGTCCCAAGGGGTTGATATCCATGGTGTATTGTCATTTGCAATTTTACAGCTTCTAAGCAAGAAAAGATAAACTTGGTTGGGTGATTTAAAGGACAGGGCCCTAAAGCTAGGGTGAGAATTTGCATCGACAGGTGTCCCAAGAGGGGCAAGAGCCAAAGGAACTAGTTCCAGATTTTTTTTTTTTTAAATCAGATTCCCCATGAATCAGACAGTTGTCAGATTTATGAAGGTATGATTATAGAAAGACTGGTCTAAGGCACCTAGTGGTCATCTTTGGGTTGCATTATGAGATCTTTTTTTTTTTTTTTTTTTTTTTTTTTTTTTGGAGAGGTTTTTGCTATAGGGCACATGCACTCGCCAGACAGAGAGAGACAGAGAGACAGAAAGCGAGAAATCACCCCCCAGGGGGGATGGCCACGCTGCAATCCCTTCTCCTCTGTTCTCCTCTTGGGATCTTGGGCACGCACACACACGCTCCCAGCGTGAATTTTAAGACACCGGGTCTGGGACGCGAACTGCGGTCAACTACATGGGAGTCCAGTGACATAGCCATTATGCTAACTGCTGGTCCCACATCATAAGATCTTTTAACACAGATGGATGTCTGGAATTTTAAGGGAATAGTCACCATTATAGGTCCCAAACTGGAGTTCTCAGGCTTCAGTGGCTAAATTCTGTTGGAATTCTGGTTTTAGTCCATTTTCTAAATTTATTGACTGGAAATGTGGACCTCTCTTATGTTTAGAATGAGGAGTCATTGCACTAGTGGCCCATAGCTGAATAAGAATAGGGATAGCTGTGTATTGCTCTGAGGATGAGGATAAATAAAGCCAGCAGTCCTTAGTCAAGCTTAGGTTGGAGGCCTTAGGACTTAGACAATTCTGTATTTCTCAATTGGCTTAAGTACTGGCAGTATAAGAGTATTGTAGGGGGACTGACAAGGCTTTAGTAGCTCACATTTCTTTCTTTCTTTCTTTCTTTCTTTCTTTCTTTCTTTCTTTCTTTCTTTCTTTCTTTTTTCTTTCTTTCTCTTCTCTTTCTTTCTTTCTTTCTTTCTTTCTTTCTTTCTTTCTTTCTTTCTTTCTTTTTCTTTCTTTCTTTTTTGAGAGATTTTTGTTATAGGATGTGTGTGCTCACCAGAGAGACAGAAAGACAGAAAGTAAGAAATGCCCCCACCAACCCCAAGGGTGATGGCCATATCACAATACCTCCTCCTCTATTCTCCTCTCAGGATTTTGGACACACACACACACACACACACACGTCTTGTGTGAATTTTAAGATTCTGGGTGCAGGACTCGAACCTGGAGTCCAGTAACCTAATTATTAAGCCATTTACTGGTCCCTATAGCCCAATTTCTAAAAATGCCCTTATTCTGAGTTCAAGTCTTCATTTTAGCTTCTAGCCTTATAGGATACTGTTTGTGATAAAGGAATTTAGAAGGGTCCTTAAGTTGTATTTTTATTTTATTTATTTATTTTTTTTTGGAGAGGTTTTCGCTATAGGGCGCGTGCGCTCGCCAGCCAGACAGAAAGAGACATAGAGACAGAAAGCGAGAAATCACCCCCCAGGGGGGATGGTCACGCCGCAATCCCTTCTCCTCCATTCTCCTCTTGGGATCTTGGGCACGCACGCACACGCGCCCGGCGTGAGTTTTAAGCCACCGGGTCCTGGATGCGAACTGCGGTCAACTAGGTGGGAGTCCAGCGACATAGCCATTACGCTAACTGCTGGTTCCCTTAAGTTGTATTTTTATAGGGGATGCTGTTGTAGCTCTTCTTGGTTGTCCATGGGGTCAACTTTATCATCTATGTGGCTTGATACCCCAACAGAATCTTGAATGACCATAATTCTCAGAGATCTAAACCTGAAGGATGTCCCCCAACTTAACCAGTATATTTCTTCCCATAAAAGGTTCTGGGCAGCTGGGAACTATTAGAAATTTTGGTGAGAATACTTGGGTTTTTTTTTTTTTTTTAGTGAGAAAGAAAAATAAATTTACATGCTGATGAGAATGTAAATTAGTTAAGCCACTTTGGAAAGCAAGATTTACATCATACAGTTGAACATTAGGATTACATTCCTGGGTATACTACAGAGATAAGTGTGCGCATATGCAAAAGTCGTATATAAAAATATTAATGACAAAATTGTTTGAATAGCCAAAAAATGGAAATTACTGTCTTTTCAACAATAGTCAATAAATATATACAACAGAATTCTGTATAGTAATGAAACTAGCTTCATACAATGAAGTAGGTGAATTTTACAAACTTTGCAAAGAACAGACAGGCACAGATTAGGACCTCCGAAGACCTTCTGCACAGACTTCACCCTCCTGCCGGTTTTTGAATTGTCATATCAAGGGAGGGATGCCTTCATTTCCATAGCGTCATGGTTCACAAGGAGGGCCTTCCTGAAATAGAAGGGAGAACAGAGTAAGTAGCCCCTGTATTTAAAAGAAGTAGAATTGACTTACCCATGATGTCCAGAGTTACCTGGTATTCCTCGGTAGTTATGAAGACTTCTCCATTCAGCGCATAGAGGATCTTCTCAGGCCTCCTCAGTTGTCAATTGCTTCCACTTGGCTCATGAGGGCTTTGGCTGGCTGTTCTCCACTTCAGGAGAAAGGACAGTTGATCTTCCAATACCAGGAATCATTTTCCATTTCACCCCATTGACAGCAGGACCTGGGAGGTGGCTGGGTGCAGTCTCTTTCCCAATGTCCAGTCTCTTGCATTGAAGCAGGCATCTACAGGTTCACCCCAACCCCTCTGGTTTTTGGTAAACTCTCAGATAGTCTATGGGTATCAAGAGTTTTGACAATTGTGACAGCCATAAGCCTGGTTTGTTGTTTTTCTTTGCTCTGTTCTTTTTTCTCTTTCTCAAGATCCTGGTTATTAAATGACATGAAGGAAGTGTCAGATAATAGAGACTGATTGGTTTGGGGACCCATTTGTAGCTTTTGAGGTTTCTGCCTGATATCAGGGACAGATTGACTCATGAACTATTGTTTAAAAGTGCTCTTCCCTCTAGAGAAGTAGGGTCCAATTTATTTTCTAAACCCTTTATATACTTTCTAAACCTTTCTTTTAACCTGTCATAGAAGGCAGATGGGTTTTCATCTTTTTATCTGCAGAGTTGTTTTTTAGCTTGTCACAATTTACGGACTCTTGTATGCCATGTCTCATTCCTGCAAAGAGAGCCTCTAGGAACTTAGCTCTCCAGTTCATCCCTGTTGGGGAGTTATAATCCTATTCAGGGTCAGTAGTAGGGACAGTCTCTCCTCCTGGAAAATTTCCTTGTGGAATTCTAGCAAATGCAAGTATCCACTTCCTTGCATGCTGCATTTGAACTTTGTTCTCAATAGGATACAAGTAGCCAGAATGAACTGCACATCCCTCCAAGAGAGATTGAAAGCCTGCGTCAGAGTCTGGAACCTGTCAGTAAATTTATTGGGGTCCTTAGAATATTTGCCCAACTTTTCTCTGCATTGTTGAATATCAGCAATGATGAAGGGGACTTGGACTCTGATGGCCCTTCTTGTCTAGCTATTTCTCTGAGTGGATGGTGGGTCCTGATTTGAGTATGTGATGGACTAAAGGATTCCTCCTGCCCCTTTGGGGTGGGCACAGCTGTGCTTGGGGCAAAAGCCAACAAGTGGTATGGAGGGGGAGTATGTTCTCTTGGAGTTCCATTGGGGTTTGTAACAAGGGATCATCTATTACATGCACATTTGGTTGAGGCCTCAGTGAAGAGATTTGGCTGACTTTCTTGCATAAGGAAGCATCTTGGTAAAGAAACATGGAACACATGGGACTTCAGACCACCTCCCAGTCTTCTACACAGCGAATCTAGCTGTAAGATAGTGTTATGATTCATGGTTCCATTTAGCGGCCATTGTTCTTGGTCCCCAAGTTTATATTGAGGCCAAGCTGTATTACAAAAGAATACTAGGCATTTCTTCTTTAAATTATCAGGGTCAAAGTTTTCCCAGTACTTAAGGATATAGCCAAGGGGAGAGTCCTAGGGGATCATGTAGTTATTTCTCACACCTCTTCCTGGCTGACTTGCCACAATACATTACAGGGTAGCTTCTGTGATGATATCCAGGTTCTTGGTGTTTTGGACAAAGAATTGAATGAAACATGCTAATGGTGAAAGAGAAGGTAGTTTATTAAGTAAAAGTGAAAGTGTACTCCTGAAAGGAAGGAGTGGATCTGAGCAAACAGAGAAAGAGTAGTTCAAAAGGCTTTTTTTAAAAAAAAAAAAATCAGGAATACATGTTTGAGTTTTTCAAATGCATTTTCTGTGTCTATTGAGATAATTGTGTTTTAAAATTTGTTATTGGGTTAATATAGTGAATTATATTTGTAAAACATGAAAACAATCTTATATTTTAAAATAAATCCTACTTAGTCACAATATATTACCCTTTCTGTATATTATTGGGCTTGACTTGCTATTTGTTTTTTAAATTGTGTATTTGTTCATGAGGACGATTGGTGAACAGTTTTCTTGTGAGATGTTTGTCTGGTTTTAGCATCAGGGTGATGTTGGCTTCAGAATGTGAATGTGTTGGGAAGTATGTCTTTCTCAGTTTTCTGGAACAATTTGTGGATAACTATTCTTTTTTTTTTTTCTTCATGTTTGACAGAATTTAATAGTGAAGCCACTTGGTCTAAAGTTTTCTTTGTGGGGAGGTTTAAAATATAAATTTTATTCCTTTACAGATATGAGGCCATTTTGGTATACTCATATCCTTTAAGCTGTTTCCTAAGGCTTCCTTCTATCTCTCCCCTGTGCCTAGAGGATAGTAGAAAATCCCAGCTCTTCCACAGTGAAAAGCTCCTCTCTCCTGGTATGCATATTTTCACCTAATTCTCCTTAGTTCCCTCTAACCTAAATCCCCAACTACTTTATTCCATTGCCTTTTCCAAGATATTATATTGCAAGCTTTCAACTCTTCATGTCCTTTTATCTTAATCCATAGTCATGTTTTCATCTGGTCTTGATCAACTTTTCTTGGATCTCTGTCAGATCTCATACATTTCATGGAAACTCTGATATATTCTGCATTCAGAAGGGGTAGGGAAAGCATTAAAGCCCTTAATTTGGTAGAATCTAGCATCTTTGGGGATCCAAAATCTTGATTAATCCAAAAAGAGGGAAATAGCAACTATTATCGTTATCTGGCCTACTTAATATGCAAGAAGGTGGCTAACTGTGAGCAAGGAACGCTCAGGAAGACTTTCTTGGTAAATTTGCCTCCCTCGCTGTCATCATTGGTGGTGTTCTTTTCCAGGACTTTCCCTATTGACCAGTACAGAAGTCTCAGACATTCAGCAGTAAGAGGGATACTATGTTTGGTTGCCTTGTAACCCAGTGGGTACCACATTTTAATGGCCATCAGAATTACTTGGGGGATTTGTTAACACAGATTACTAGGCCTACTCCCAGAGTTTTCGATTCATTAGGGAGAGTAAGACCTTACCAAAAAAGAAAGAAGGATGCAAAAAATCACATTCCTGAGATATAGACTGCTTATCTATGGAACAATGTTTCAGACAGGTGAACCTGTATGCTTCATGCCTGGTAACCATGGTTACTTTAGGCTTTCTCTGGCCCTTTTGCAATGGTACAAAAAGAAAAATCTCACACTAAGGAGGAAACAGTAGGTAAAGGTGGAGCAGCCTCTTCTGGTATGCAGGGACTGCATCCTTTTGAATTTTGTTTTTCTTCTTTATATTTAATTGTCATACATCTTTATGATATGCCATATGGTTTTTCAAAGCATGCATGCAGTGTGTGATGATCAAATCAAGGATGTTACTATATACATTGTTTTCAACAAAGAACTTTATATCCTTATGTCCGTTAAATGTTTTGCATCTTGAGACTAAAAGTAAGAGCAAAAGTACTGAATTTGCAGGCTTGGTGCCTTATTACTTCAGGTCTCCTATATTACCTGTGACCTAGGTGGAGGATAGTGCAAGGAAATGCACTCCGAAGACACACTGCCTCCTCTGATATGGTGGCCATTGCTGCAAGGGAGGAAACCTTAGGACCATGAGACAGTACAGCCCTTTCTTCCAGCTTGGGGATGTCAGAGAATGGCCATGGATGTTAGTGATTGTGGCAGCCCACTGATTTTGGTTGTGACTTCTGGCTCTTTCTGACAGAGTGCCTGAGCTCCATGCCTGGGTAGGAAGGCAGGTACACAGAGTCTTGGTGCAGCCTCCAGAACCTCTGGCATCTGGCAGTTCTCCCAAGGAGGAGAGCACGCACAGGCACTGGATGTTCCACCTGGGCTGCAATGCTGGGCTCAGTGCCCTCCCTTTCCAGTGCAGGTGGTACCCGTTCCTTCCTGCTTTTACAGAATGACTGAGAATTTCCCATCTCCCTTCTGCCTGCAAGAGGGTGAAAATCCCCAAAGGAGATACTTGACCTTTTGCTGTAGGAAAGAACTTATTCTATATATACTTAAGAAAAAATTCCTTTTATTCAGACTAAAGTCAATAAGGCCACTGTCCCAGATTCCCTTGAATCCTTTTAGTTCTTCAATTCTTTCTTGAAGCATTTAACAAATGTTTCTTGGATATTAGACATTGGATCGGGGAATCATTAAAAAAAATGTTCAAAACTCTAGGCAGCTCAGGGAGCTCAGAGAACTGGACATGAATAGATACTTTTAGTATAACTTGAGAGAAAATTGTGATAGAAGCATGTCTAGGGCACTCTAAGAGCATAAAAGAAAATCTAACTCAACTGAGAAGGATTGTTGGAGGTGGCCTCTGAATTTGGCCTGGAAGTACAATAAGTCTAGCTTGACTATAATGGGGGCAAGACATCCTTGGGAGATGGAAATGCATGATTAGACGTACAAAGTCAAGAAATAGCAGTGTGTGTGTGTGTGTGTGTGTGTGTATGCACACGCACATATGTATGTGTGTGCATATATACATGCTGTGTGCTCACATGTGATGCGATGTATGTTCATGTGAATATTTGAGTATGATTTCATGACTGCTTATGTATGCACATGTACATTTGAGTTTGTGTGTATGTGTGGGTATCTGTGCCAAAGTATGTTTGTGATTTGCATATTCTTGCACATTTGTGCATATGTGCATGTCTATGTATGCATGCACGTATATATGAGAGCACGCTTGGTTTTGTGGTAGAATTGGCAAAGGAAGGGCAGGAGAAAAGTGTATGAGTGATTTTTATATTTCTGAAATGTTGAGTGCGAGGAATGGCAGAAAGATGAAGGGGGAACCAGATTGCAGAGGAGCACAACATGTGAATGGCTTTGAGAAATTTTCCCAGAGATTCACTTGATGATCTCAGTAAATGAAGTGAGTGATATGGAAACAGGTCTGGACAACAGTTTCTTCAGCCATTGGACCATGTCTCAGGTTAAATGCCCCACAGTTAAAGCCTGGGAGAGGTTTATAGAGAGCTCTCAGGAGGGGAAAGTGAGACAGAATGGGGCAGATGTGCAGCAAGCATACGGGCCCAGCTGGGGCCACTTCTGCTTGCTCTATGAGGAGCTCTGGAGGTAGCACCACAGAGCTGGTCTCAGCTCTAGAAACAGTGAGCCCTCTGATCTGGGTGTCAGGCAGCCATTGGGAAGAGGCTAGGGGAGAGGATGACGAAGTGTACACATCGATGGGCAAGACCAAGGCTTCAGAGAAGGATCAGCTATGAACTCTTCCTGGGCAGCACCTTGGGGAAGGGAAGAAGATACTGACAGCAAAGGTGCACCAGCAGCATCCACTACAGCACTTAGCACCACTCTTTTAAGGTCCTCAAGCAGTTCTAGAATTTTGGGCTGCTTTAATTGAAAGGCAGTTGCTTTAACTGAAAAAATTTCCTCTTTTAGCTTCCTCTGGGAAATAATACCCTCAGTGACCATATTCTCCTTTTTTGTATTATTTGTATTTATTTGGAGAATACTTTTCAGCTCCACACTGGGTTATGGAATTCTTAGTTTGCTGATTTTTGCAATTGGTTTTATACAAATAAGTATCATTTCTGTAACATTCCAGATAGAAAATACACATTCTTTTTGTCTAAGTCTTAAAAGATATTTCAAGTTGAATAAGATAGACTTTGAATTAATAAAACCTGTACCTGAGGGACCAGTAGATGATGCAATGGTTATGTTGCTTGACTCCCATGAGGTTGACCGTGGTTCAAGTCCTGGACCCAGTGCCTTGAAACTCATGCTAGAGAATGGAGAAGGGATTGTGGCATGGCTATCTCTCCTTGGGGGCAATTTCTTGCTTTCTGTCTCTTTCTCTTTGTCTCTCTGGTGATCACACATACCTTATAGCAAAAATATCTCTAAAAAAAGAAAAAAGAAAAAACCTGTACCTGAGAAGGCAACAATATATGAGGTGGATTCCTTCCATTTGATATTGATATGGTACTTTGATGTATGACTGTCCTCTTTGTAACTCGTGAGGAGTAAGCCTGGAGAGAGAACAGCGAGGGAGCCAATCTTACACTAGGACTTGGCTACTGTTACAAAGAAATTATTCCAGCCCTTATTAAAATGGCAAAGGACATTTCATTCAATACTATTGCAGTGAACTCAAATCCAAATACAGCAAAGATGACTTGGTATTTATAACCAATGAGCAAAGGGAGGGAGTTGGTGCATGGAAAATTACTAAGAGAAGGCATGGAGGATAGGAGAGGTTCTTGCTAAACTCATTTAATAGGATTTCTGATAAATCTGTGCTGGCCAGAAAGGACATGGAGGGCCAAGTCTAAAACCTATTTGAGATGAAGACTCAGAGGAGCCTGACCAGTGTTTGGTCCAGGGATGAATCTTTATCGTCACTTTATCCCACTGCAAGCATTCCCCAGAATGCATTTCTGGACCTCGAAGCTTGAAAAGCAATAGGCAAAGTAAGTTTGCCTTGAGACCCTAGAAGCCTGAAATAAGGCAGACAAAACCTAAATGACTAGCAGCCCTGGCCCCAAAGACTTTGCTGAAAAGGGACTCAGACAATCTTCAAGGACACCAGAGACGTCATAGCACCCCAAGCATTCTTCAGAGGAACAAGGCAGCCTGACTAGGAAAGGTTGCAAGGGGTTGCAATATTGTGGCCTGGCTTTTCGGGTCCATGTGATTTCAACTTAAAATGTTTCCAGTTCCAATCTAGTGTCATTCTAAGAAATAAAATACATTTTTAAAAGAATGTATGCAGTGCATCATGTCAAGGAGCACATGGGTTGGAGAAGAAGGGAAGACTGGATTTGGCTTAAACCCACAGAACTTCTGCTTCTTCTCTATCCCCTGTTTTCTCATGCTTAGATTTGATGGCTCAGACCAAATATTTCCTGATAAAATTGATTTTAATTATTTGCATAGTTATGTCCTTTAATGTCACCAAACAACAAACAAAAGACAAAACTAGTGAATACTGAACCATAGCTCCCAGAAAAAGTAAGGGACTAGGTTTCTGAAAGTCTTCAATCTAGTAACACATGATTTTATGTAATGAGTGTTTCTAAAGAGGCCTTATTTAAAATATACATGGAATCAACCCAAGTGCCCATGAACAGAGGAATGGATTGGAAAAGTGTGGCACATATTTTCTATGGAATACTACTCAGTCATAAAAAACAATAAGACCCTGGTTTTTATCAGAAAGTGGATGAATATGGAAGATTAACTGCTGAGTGAAAGCAAGCCAGGCTATGAAGGAGAAACATTGTACATCTCCACTTAATATATACTGAGTGTCTGCACTTTATAGCCCAACCTGAATGACTATAGGATATAGAAACATAGAATGGTTATAAATACCAGATACAGTGTGGGAAGGGGATGGGTGAAGGAGGAGAGTCTGGGAAGGACATTAAGGAGAAAAGTAGAGAGTCAAGGCATTTATGGGACAAAGAAATGGGTTTTTATCCGTTGAAGATAATGTGCATAAAATTTTCAACTGGACTGGTGAGAAATGTATACATGTTGGAATATTCACTTTGCAAGCTAAGTGACATATATGATCAAATGTATAAGAGAAATTGAATTAAAAATATATAAAATAAATAAAATGAAATAAGTAATTCTAAAAAGAAAATTTTTTAAGTATGCTGTTGACTTATTATTGAACTTGTGGCCAATAGCATTATACCATGCTGGCATGAAGCTGATCCAGCTGATCCAATAAATATATTATTATTTTTTTTTTTTGGAGAGGTTGGCACGTGTGCTTCGCTAGACAGACAGAGAGAGACAGAGAGATAGAAAGCGAGAAATCACCTCCCAGGGGGGATGGCCATGCCACAATCCCTTCTCCTCCATTCTCCTCTCGGGATCTTGGGCACGCATGCACACGTGCCCGGCTTGAGTTTTAAGCCACCGGGTCCGGGACGCGAACCGCGGTCGACTACGTGGGAGTCAAGGGACATAACCATTACGCTAACTGTTGGTCCCCATATATTTTTTTTTTGTAAGGCACATATTGTGCAAGGAACACAGTACCTCAGCACTGCATTTGGGAGCTGTTTTCAACCACCAGCTAGTAGCATGGTGGTTAAAGTGGCTGTATCCCACATGGCTGACTGTATGGCTTGAGTCCCAGACCCAGCAGTTTGAAAAATACACTGGAAACATGTGCATGCATGCTCAAATCCAAGAAGGAGAAATAGGGGAGATGAAATTGTGGTATGCCCATCTTCTATGGGGGTGGGGAGTGTTTTCTCACTTTCCCTTTCTTTTACTCTATCTCTTTCTGGTGAGCAAACACATCTAGTAAAAAAAAAAAATTAAAGTAAAATTACTAACAAGAGGCCCAAAAGTGTGAAAAACGTGACCTTAAACAGATTTGCCAGTCTGCTATTTACAGTATAGGAGCTGAAACAAGAAGGCAGGATTATGCTCTGTTAGAGATACTTATGCTAAAAAGTGATTTGGTTGGGAACATTTGCATTGAATGACCCAATTCTTCATATCTACGCATGTTCACAAATGACCACTAAAGACCTTGAGTATTGATTTTGGGGTTGCGAACATGTTTTATGGAGTGGATAAATTTGCAAATACTAAACCTGTGACAAATGAGTGTTTCTATCTAAAGACGCCTGATTTAATATATGCTGTTGACTTGTTACCGAACTTGTGACCAATAGCACTATAACACGTGCCTTGCATGAACCTCATCCGACACATGCATTTTCTTTGTATATGGACTATATATGCTTTTTGTCCAACCAGGAATCGTGCAGGTCCACTGTTGTTACATAATTTCGTTGGTTGCTCCAGGGACCTTGACATCTAATTTGGAAGATCTGGAAAACCTTGAGGACTTGAGAATGATATGAGAACATTGTGTGGGGTTTATTTGGAGATGAGAATGTTTTGGCTCTAGGTCACGAATTCACATCTCTCTGCGGGCCGTGGGAAGTAAAGCAACCCGTCTGTAAAGGTCAAGGCTCTCAGCTTGTATTGACACTGGTTCCTGCTCATTTCCCTCTCTGGCTAGCACAGGTATCCAGATGAGACATCCCATGTGTTTCCCGAGTGCTTTTCAGGCCCTTCATCCTTCCCTGCCCCCTTCTTAATACTTTCCATTTCTTAGAGCCTATTTCTGTCCTGACCCCCAAGGAGCATTTTTACATATCAGTAACCTTTGTCTTGCCTTGGGTTGTGATCATGATTTACTTTAGCCACACTCTGCTAATCCAGGTGGCCAGGGGTGCCATTTTGATCCAAGCCTCCACAGCATCCTGCTTCCTGGAAAAACACAAAAGGAATACTCCAACATTAAACAAAGGCTCTGAATAATATCACATAGTGATATAATAAAGTTCAATCCAAAACTTTTTTAGTATGCAATATTTGGGATGTACTTATGCTGAACAAATGATTCATTATTTATCTGAAGTCTAAATATAACTGGCTGTCCTGTGATTTTCATTTGCTCAAACTGGCGACCCTGCTTTCTACAAGTAGGGCACAGGCCAGTGTTGGGAGTGCTGTAAGATTTAGGGAACCAATCTGCCAGTGACCAGCTGTGAAGCTGAGAAAATCACTGCCTTTCTGAGTCTTAGCTTCCTCGTCTGTGAAATGAACTATTTCTACTATTTGCAGTTGCAGTGAACAAGAGTTTTGGCTCTAATTTTAGTGTTTATATCTTTTTTTAATTGGTAAGTTTGCAATTTATAAGTTCCCAAAGAGAGTTCAGTAAACAAAGTGAATGCATATATTTATTTCTGAGCAAAACTTTCTGTTGCAGAAAGAAAGCCCACCCATCTGGGCCAAAATAACATGCTACTTGGCAGGAAAATAAGTTTGCTGAACATCATCATAGCACTGTTACAGTGCTTCCTCCCTCACCTTCCTGACAGGCTTGTGCACAGACTGATAGCCTGATTCCTGAGAAACAGGAGAGCTGATGTTCAGGTCCAGGTATGTAAATCACCCCCTTGATCAGAGTGACAGGCTGAGTCACTGTGCCTCAAATTCACACCAATTTGTGCTCCTGTGAACCACAAAGCAGCTTGAATTAGACGTCTGGGCCATAGAGATTCAGGATGGCAACAACAAAAATTGGTTCTTGCCTGCAGTGGAGGCAAGGCCAGACCTGGTTATAGCAACCTGCCTGCATTTGAGAGCTGGCAACCTCAGAGAGAAGTGTTTTCTGTGGAGTTGACTGGGGGACTCCTGGCAAAGGTCTGCATTTCTGTTTTAAGAGAGGTATTCATGCCAGGGGTGATAGGTAGTAGCAGGGGAGGAGGGCAGCTGGAAGTGGGGAGGAAAAAATCTTGGAGTGGGTTTGTTCCAGAAGACCTCCTTTCAGAAACTTCCAACAGCGCCGCCTTCTGGTAGGGTGAAGTTTCATAACTAAGCTGCAAGAAGGAACAAAAGTAACTCCATATTGAATAAGACATAGTAGACTGACTCTTGAAGATGATTTGTTTCCCTTTTGCTAACTGATCTTGCTTTACTACTTACTGTAACAAACAACAGCAAACAACTAATCATGGCTTTTCTGAGACTTGACAGATTCTGGACCTTGAGGCTCTAGCTTGAGACCTCGGCCAGAGAGCAGATGTATTGAAGAAAACAAAAGACAGGAACATGCTGGCCTTCAGGACCAGATGACCGCAATTGTGAACAGCAACTTTGATGTCAACAAGTTTCCATGTGGCCAAGAAAATGATTGCTAGCTGTGTACAAGGGCATGTATCCCCTCCTCCTGCCTCCCTTCCTGCTTGGGTTGCTTGGGTTATCTTTTCTTTAAAACCTTCTAGCCTCAGCCTGAGACTTTGGAGGCGGTCTTTGAAAATTAGTTCACCATCTTCTCAGGTCATCAGTTTCCTGAATAAAGCCACCTTTGCTTTCTACCCACACCTGTCTCTTGAGTATTGGCCTTGGAATGGCGGGCAGATGAACTTGATTTTGTCACCAGTCTGGAACTGCAGTTTCTCACTGGGAGCCTGTCTCCTTTGGGAGGTTTCTCCACGGCTGCATTCATGAAAGCAGGTATTGTCTGCAGGCAGAAAACCCATGTATAACTAGGGGCCAGGCACTGCCACTGCCAGATCGTGGCTTCCTTGCTCTGGGCTCTATTTTTACTAGCCTTGAGATATATTTCAACTAGGATTTTTAAAAACAATTGTATTTATTTCTTTCAAGAGAGAGAGAGAGAAAGAACCATCAACAGGTCCTGATTTTGTGACCCACCTTCAATCCTCAGTCAGCCCCAGATCATGGGCATTCATGATGGAGATCTCTGGGCGTGAGCCAGGAACCTTCCCATGTGGGCCAGCCTTGCCAAGTGTCATGTTTTATAGCTGTGCCATTATCTGTTTCCCTAAATGGGATTTGAAGGCCTAGGGCCACTGCCATGCTATGTTAACAGGTGCTCTTTGAGATCCCAAGTCATTTATTCACCTTAGGCAGTCAAAAGGTGGGTTGAAAGTAGAAGAATGAACCAGTCCTTCCCAGAAGTATTATTTTGATGAAGTACAATTATTAATTTCCTCTACATATTATCTTACCTAAGAGATTTTTGAGTTTCTCAAAGTCACAATGAGTTGGATTATATATGTAGATCTGTGATCTATTTTGAGTTAACTTTGTATATGGCGCTGGTACAAATTGTAGGTTTTGATTTTGTATATGGATATCTGATTGTTCTGGCACTGTTTGGCAAAAAGACTATCCTTTTGCCACTAAATTACCTTTGTATCTTTTTAAAAAATCATTTATTTATTTATCTATTTATTTATTTATTTATTTATTTTTGCTGTAGGGCATGTACAATTGTTGGGAGGAGACAGACAGAGATAGAAAGGGAGAAATCACCCCCAGGGGAATAGTCATGCTGCGGTCTCTTCTCCTCCATCCTCCTCATGGGATTTTTGGGTGCCCCGCATGTTTGTAAGCCACTGTAACTTGAGCCACACAATCGGCCATGTGGGATTCAACAACCTTGACCACTATACTATCTGCTGGCCTTCCTATCTTTGCTAAAAGCCAGTTGTGCATTTAAAGTCTAATTCTCACTATCTGTTCTATTTTATTGTTTGATATGTCAAATTATACACCAGTACCACCCTGATTGGGTGTCCCGACCTGGTTCGGGCGCCACGTGTCCCGACCCGGTGGGACAGTCGAACAGGTTTCCTGAGGGAAGGAGTGAGAGCCGGAACAAGCGGCACAGTGTCACAGCTCGGAGACGACACAGTGTCGTCTGTTTATTGTGGGCAGCACGGTACAGCACGGAGACGACACAGTGTTACAACTCTTTAGGGTCGCGTCGTCTGTTGTGAGCAGTACGGAGACGACGCGGTGTCACAGCTCTTCAGGCTCGTCTGGAGAGGATGTAGTGTTACAGCTCTTCAGGGTCGTCTGGAGACTGTGCGGTGTTTCAGCTCTGCAGGCTCTCCAGGGTTGTCGTCTTCCTGGTCTTCTGTGTTGTCTTCGTTGTCTTCCTGGTCGTCTGGCTATTGTGGGCCAGGCATGGTGGTTATATACACATTGGTGGATCGCAAAGGTGGGTTATGATTGGTTGCAAATGGTGGACCGTGATTGGTTGTAAATGGTGGGTTACGATTGGTTGCTTTTGGACCAATCATGAGGTGCCAGATATGCAAATCTGAGGGATTCTAGTGGCCAATCATGGCAATTGTTTTCTCTCTGAGAAACCTCGACAGACTCGCTCCTGCGAAGCCTCCCACATATACCCCTTCTCTGTTTTGAGAGATGAGGTAAAAGCCTGGGGGAATCGTGCCTGTCTTAGGTTGGAATCGTTTATAGAACCATAAGTCCATTCTTACCTGTCATTGGAGAGTCCCATAGCTATGATAGGCCTCCTGTCTTAGGTGGAAGGACTGAAGAGTTATTGGGTTCATCAGACTCTCTTACCCATCTTTGGCTAACCGATTCAGCACCTCAGGTGAGACCAGTATAGGAGTATTGGTCTTCCATAAGTGAGTCAATTTGTTGTTTGAGGAACATGTGCCTATTAAATATAACAGGTCCCAGTGAGCAAACAATCAAAAGGCCAATGGATGGGCCAAGGAGGGGGAGCGGGAAAGGGAGGAGACCGTTCCAGGTAGACCATTTTACGTTGTTGGAGAGATTGTTGGAGTTGATGTATGTTGTCACGAACGATGCCGGACTTGTTGGCGTAAAAGCAGCGTTCCTGTAAAGCAAGACAGAGACCTCCCTGTTCTGCCAGGAGGAGATTTAAACCTCATCTATTTTGAAGAACCACCTCAGCCGGGGAATCTAGTTGGTCTGAGATAAGACCCTCAGTGACTTGGCGTAATAACCCAAGCCAGTAGAGCCAGCAGCTGTAGCTGCAGTTAGGGGAACATAAAGGCTGAGAGTTTTGAAATTTAAGAAGGATAGTTTGGGCTAACGTTTGTCAATCAGATGGTATGAGCCAGTCCTTGGTGATAGCTTTAACTATAGCTAAGGTATATGGAGCAGTAGCTCCGTATTGGGCAACTGCCGCCTTAATCTCTTTTACCATAAACCTACTGTGACGGTGCCAAACCTGTCCTTGGGGATCTATAGTTTCCATAACAGGGAATGTCTCAAAGTCTGTTGTATGTGATTCCTGAACTAGTTTTGTTTTTTTGTCTGTATTGGTTTTTAGTTTCTCTAATTGTGATATAAAAAGTATCTGTATGGATAATATTAAACCCACAATGTAGAAAATGCTATATGCTATGCTATTTCTCTGCATCAATAACAACACAAACACATGCAGTGGAATAAGGTTGATGATAAACACATAACCACCCCAAGCAGAGACCATATAGAAATATGATAAACAGCAGCACATTGTCCAAAAAACTGACCCAGTTTTTGACTCATTTTTCTTTGGCTCCTGTAGAGACTTAAGGTTGTTTTTATTTTTTAGTTTTTTGGATATTTTGGGTTTTGTCTCACCTTCAGGGCTTTTAACTTCTTCCTCACTATCTAGGGAAATAAGATCCTCTCCCTGTTCTTTTTCAATTTTAGAATCCATGGTTAGATCTGAGGCGGCTATAGCCTCCTCCTGGGGTTGATCATTTTGCATGATCTGCTCTCCCTTAGTGACCATAGCGAAAATTTTTGAGTCACTGGTGCAGAGCCTGAGAATTTCATCTATTAAGTTCCAGTACAAAAAAGTAGTCACGGGAACTTTTTCTGGGCCGAATGTGGTATAATAATCTTTTAAAGCATCCCGTACTCTTTTCCACATTTTCTCATCTATGGTTCCTTCTTGAGGGAACCATGGACAAACTTCTTTTAAGAAATCAAAAAAGGAGAGCAACTGCTTAATCTTAATCTTAACTCCCTGTGTCTTGAGGGCTTCTTTCAAGCCCTGAACAAATAATTCGTGCTGACTAAGCTTTTGTTCGTGCTGACTAAGCTCTTGTTCATGCTGACTAAGCTCTTGTTCGTGCTGGCTAAGCTCTTGTCCCACTATTACCCTTATTACTTGTCCCATTATTACCTTTATTACTTATAAGTAAGCAATCTTTGTTACTCACCGGGACGATTCTCTGCCATTCCCTCTCAGACGATTCTCTGCCGTCCTATCTCGGGACGATTCTCTGCCGTCCCCTCCTCGGACGATTCTCTGCCGTCCCCTCCTCGGACGATTCTCTGCCGTCCTATCTCGGGACGATTCTCTGCCGTCCCCTCCTCGAACGATTCTCAGGTCCCTGTTCGGGCGCCACTTGTCCCGACCTGGTTCGGGCGCCATGTGTCCCGACCCGGTGGGACAGTCGAACAGGTTTCCTGAGGGAAGGAGTGAGAGCCGGAACAAGCGGCACAGTGTCACAGCTCAGAGATGACACAGTGTCGTCTGTTTATTGTGGGCAGCACGGTACAGCACGGAGACGACGCAGTGTTACAACTCTTTAGGGTCGCGTCGTCTGTTGTGAGCAGTATGGAGACGACGCGGTGTCACAGCTCTTCAGGCTCGTCTGGAGAGGATGTAGTGTTACAACTCTTCAGGGTCGTCTGGAGACTGTGCGGTGTTTCAGCTCTGCAGGCTCTCCAGGGTCGTCGTCTTCCTGGTCTTCTGTGTTGTCTTTGTTGTCTTCCTGGTCGTCTGGCTATTGTGGGCCAGGCATGGTGGTTATATACACATTGGTGGATCGCAAAGGTGAGTTATGATTGGTTGCAAATGGTGGGCCGTGATTGGTTGTAAACGGTGGGTTACGATTGGTTGCTTTTGGACCAATCATGAGGTGCCAGATATGCAAATCTGAGGGATTCTAGTGGCCAATCATGGCAATTGTTTGTTCTCTGAGAAACCTCGACAGACTCGCTCCTGCGAAGCCTCCCACAATTGGGTGCTATAGTTTGAATATGTTTCCCAGGAATTTATGTATTGGAACTTGACTATAGTCTCTGTATGGTAAAGTTAGTTGTCCCATGGTGTCCTGGCGTGATACCTAGTGGGCAGTGATTGGTTCATGGTGATTGCCTTATGGAGGCAACAGTCTTATGAATAGATTAGTGATGTCTGCAAGACATCCCCGCATGTGCCCGCCATCCTCTGTGTTTTCATTGGCTACGATGTAGGCCCAGGACTTAGGACTTTCTAGCCATCAGGATTATGAGTTTATAAATAAACTTCTATCTTCTTTATAAAATCACCCCAGGCTCAGGTATTTCTGTTAGTATCACAAAACCGGACTAAGACCTTAGGTTACTGTAGTTTTATAATTCTTGAAATCAGGTAGCATTAGCCTTCCAACTAAAACAGAGAATTGAAACCCTCAGAAGCAGAGAAGGCTAAATATCATCTGGACCAGTACCTGGTAGTCTTCAGAATGAAATGCCAAGTCATATTTTGTATTTAAGGAAATGGATGCCTAAAGAAGGAAAGGTTTGGTCCATGGAGCTAGTACATAATAAAGAAGAACTTAAAGCCCATTCCTTTCTGTCAGGGCTTTAACCAATACTCTTTCAGTAATCAGATAATAATAAGAGTTGCCTTTCTTATTTTTATTTTTTGACTCCAGCTATGGTGCTATGCCTTTTACATGTAGTATTTTATGAGATCACACATACATTTTTGTGAAGCAGTGATAGTATTTTATACACATTGCCGGCGAGAGAACTGAGTCACATAGAGCTTAATAAGGTGTGCAAGGCTGCTAGATGGAGGGGCTAGGATAAAAATCCAGGGCACCTCATGGCAAAACTGTGCTAGCTCTAAACCAGCAGTTTTCAAAGTGTGGCCTTCGGACCCACAGCATTGGCATTACTGGGGAGCTTGCTATTTTTGCAAATTCTAGGGACTGATAGTGATGCAGATATAAAATTAGATGCACTTCAAGGCTGATCCACATGGGAAGGGTCTTAGTTCAAGCATGGAGAACACTCTGAGTATGCCGAGCATGTGTTTGCCTGTGAGCTGGGTCTGGCAGAAGATGAGGATGGATCGTGTTGCCAAGATCCTGTTGGAAGTGCTGTGTTTTTCTCTGCCTCTGTCTCTTTTACTCATGAAATATATAAATAAATAACTCATTAGAAATGCAAATTCTTACTCTCAGGTGATTCTGATTCAGACAATTTCCTGGGAACTGATGCAAGTGGAGAATCAGTCCATGTGCTGCCTCTGCTAACCGGGCAGTTTCTCTCTGTTTAAATCCCAGTTCATGTATACATAAACTTCAGGAGGAAGTATGGGGAAGTATGAGCATGTGTCTTCCCTCATGTTCATACTCAGTGGCAGTGACCTCAGGGAAGGAGTGATGTGTGGAGAGGGCAGTATGGCATATAGGCGAAGTGCATGGGCTTGGTGGTGGGCAGGTGTCAGAGCCTTGGGCAACTGATTTTACTTCTTACATCTTCTTTTTCCTCCTCTGTAGAAGAACAATGATGATAACACCTGCTTCCTAAGGAGGCTGGAAAGACGAATGAAACAAGACTGGGAAAGTTCTTAGCATAGGGTCTAGATCACAAAAATAAAGACTCAGTCAAGTTATAATTTTGATCATTATTATTTAATTCATTTGGACACTTACTTCAAGGACTGCCAACAGATTGTAGGCCTTTCATGAAGTTTTTGATGTAGGTTTGGGCATCTCTATCTGGCAAAGTTGCCAGAGAAAGTACAGTTAAATTGAAGTTGTAGACAAATACGTACTTTCTTTTCTTGTATGCCTCATGAAATATTTGCAATATTCTTATATTAAATTTTGTTGTTGGTATCTGAAATTTAAATTTAACTGGACATTTGGGAGAGGGACAGGGAGGCAAAGCATTAATGGCACAAAGAGTTGTGGTATTATCTGTTGAAGATATTTTGTAGTTTTATCAACAGTACTAGGGAGAAATGTTCACCTGTCGAAATATCCATTTTGTAAGACAAATACTAATGTGATTGAATGTATGGAACAAAATGAAATGAAAAAAAATTTAAATAAAAAAAAATAAATAAATTTAACTGGACTTACTGTAATTTTATTTGGTAAATCTGGCAACTCTACTGCCTGGAAAACAATAACCCTTTGTATTATTCCAAAAGAAATTGGTTCTTAGTTGTGGAGGAAAGACTGGCCCCAATTATGAAGTTTTTATAATTTCAGGTTGGAGGTGGAGGTTCAGAATGGTTTTACGCTGCCTGTCCATTTCTGCATGGCCTGAAGTGACTCATGGAGGGACTCTCACCTGGCTCATATTTATACTGCAATGTTCAGCCATATATAATGGAACAACATAGAGATTGAAAAGAACAGGGTAGTTAAGGGACTCGTTAAAAGTGACTACAGTTTAGTTGACTTCGGCTCAAAAACAAAAGCAAACAAACTGGCTGCTTTGTTCTGGAGACAAAATAAAAAAAACAAAACACAAAAAACCCAACAACAAAAACATCACCAACAAAACAAACCCACAGACACATTTAACCACAAGTGTATCTATTTATCCTTCTGAAATGTCTTAATATGGGGCTAGATGTACTGTTTTATAAATCTGTAATTACCAGTAACTTGTGTTGCAGCGATTATAAAATTGCAGTATATTTATTTGGGAATTAAATGGCATTAATTGGAGAGTGGAGCAGTGAGTACTATTTAATTAACCTAAGGCTATGGGCTTCTATTAAAGATCAGCCATCAGCAGGTAAACCTGTGTTCCAGGAACAGTAGAGCTTAAACATTTAAAGACCGTAAATTATTGATGGCAGCAGACAGTGTTTCTGACAAGCAGTAAACTGGGCGACTGGGTGTTACGAAGTTGGAAAGCATTTGATCTGTGTAGGTGGAAATGTTCAGAATAAAAATAGTCATGGCAAGTTCTTTCCCAGAACTGCAAGACTGTCAGGGAAGGATTCTTGCCAGTTCTCCCACCTCTGCTGGTGTCCATTCTTTGTTCCTCTCTGCACACCTGCATGCCCTGTCCATGCCCTGGTCATAAGTCCTCTGCCCTGGTCAAAGGAAGATGGCATGGAAATAAGGAAGCCGGGCTGAAAAGTTAAGTAGTATCAGCAGAAGCCAGTTGAGGTGGAAGTGAAAATTCACAAATGAAACCTGAGCTTTATCTATTCTCTTTCCTCCCTATTCCAATGGGGATTTTGTTTTTTAATGCAGATTTCTTTCTTCCTCACTGGAATTGTCTTATGTAATTCTAGCTAGTGGTGTAGCTGAACTTAATTTAGTGGAATGAAAAGAAATGTGCCTTTGTTTTCTTAAAAAGAACTAATGTTTGCCATTTCTTATTTATGAACACAATAAACTAGGCTCAACCAGGGAAAGAAGTGGAGGAGAGAGCAGCTGATGCACAGAGAAAAGGACATAATATTTATAACACTGCAAATGAAACATTAAAAATGGGCAAATTAAAGCAATCCCTCAGCAGAAGGGGCATATGTATTGCTGGAAATTCATATGCACATGTTCCCACCTCTTCTATGGAACTGTGCTGAATGCCAAACTGCTTGGTCATGGGAGGATTTGATTCAAAGCTTATGTTTCAAAAGAACTGTCACATGTGCTCACCCGTGAGTAAAACATGAAGAAACCCTGTAACTTCTCACTTCTGAAGCTTTATAATCAGAAGCTGCTGTTTTATACCTGTCTCATGAGGTTGTTTCCATAATAAAAAGACATGATGCTATGTCATTCTACTTTAAAATGTAATGTGGGTCACCCAGCATTTCCAGAATTTATCCAGATCAATGAAAGCACATATCCACGAAAAGACTTGCTCAAGAATGTTCATAGCAGGTTACTACCTCCCCCACCACAAAAACCCCCACAACTCAAGTAAACAAAATGAATAAGTTGTTTATTCACACAATGGAATATTACTATAATAATAAAAGGAATAAATAGCTGGTACATCAATAAACATGATTCAATCTTTAACACATTATGCCGACCAAGTGAAGCTAGACATGTGTCAAATAAAAAACCAATCTGGACTCAGCGCATAGACGTTAAGCCTAAGGATTACTGCAGGTTGGGAGGGGACTATTGCAATAGGAAGAACGTTTTGACGGTAAGATGTACATATGTCTTGAGGGTTGTCTTTTAAAGAGAGGAGTGCACAGGCTAGGAAGAATGAGGTGAGGGACGCTGGGGTAAAAAAGGAAGTGACTGGACAGCAGAGAAAGGAGTGTTTTACCCTGAAGCTGGTTTATTTTCTGTGGGCTCAGGCTGAGGTTAACCCTAACTTAATCTTTGGTTAACAAGCATTTTGTTCTTTTTTTTTTTTTTTTTTTTTTCAGTGGGGACTAGAAAGTCAGTTCATCATCTACAAAGCAAAGAACAAGAACTTGAAGGGTCTGGATCCAGGGCTGTCCTAGGTAAGCAGGGTGAGGATTAGGGTTAGAGTTAAATCATAGAAGGATTTTTTCCACAGCATGAAAGAGTCAGGGAAGTCCTTGAATTTTTACTATTTTCCAGGAGCCTAGGCTTAGCTATAATTCATTCTTGTCACATTAAAGAGTATATTATTATATGATTGTATTTATTCGAAAGTCTAAAAAAAGGTGAGACTATGATAAAGCGACAGAAAATAGTGACTGCTGGGGGGCAGCAGTGGGATGGAGACGGACCGCAGAGGGGCACAGGGGATCCACTGAGGATGGCAGAGTGCTCAGAATCTCGACTATGGTGGTCTCACTCCATTCAGGCTGCTTTAACAAAATACCACAGACGGAGTGGCTTATAAACAACACAAATGACTTTCTCACAGCTCTGGAGGCTGGTAGGTCCAAGATCAAGGCACAGTCAGATTCAATGTTCTGGTGAAGGCCTGACTCCTGATTCAAAAATGGCATCTTCCTGCCGTGTCTACACATAATGGAAGGGTTGCTGGAGTCTCTTCTTATAAGGTCCCTAATCCCATTTACAGAGTCTCTTCATTATCTGATCATCTCTCATCTAACAATATCATCACCTTGGGGGTTAGGATTTCAACACAGGATTTGGGGAGGACAAACATTCAGATCATAGCAGTGGTGATGGTGGCATTGCATAGGCATTTCCCCAAATACAAGGAACCATACATTTTAAATGCATATATTTTATTGTAAATAAACTATAATTCAATAAAACTGATTCTAGAAAATGTTAAGTGATTAGATGATAGTGGCCATGAGCTATCATAGGAGCCAGGCCAGTGTGGATTTAAACACTGCAAATTCACCATTTGTGAACCGCGAGATAGATATTGTATAATTGCTTGTCCCCATTACCATCTTAGAGTTCTTAGAGCTTTACACACATGCACCTAGTAAGAGCTCAATAATATTAGCCATTATTGCTGCTATAATCATTACTGTGCATTTCCCTTCACGTGTGTCTCTTGGGCAATGTGATACAGTGGAGAAAGAATGGGATTTCAAGGCAGAATATTTTGGCTTGAGGTTCCTTAGTCTGTATCTTCAACTGTAAAACAGAGAAATATAATAATGTCAGCTCAGCTTTACTACCATGTGATTATAAAAATTAAATGTGTACGTGGATGTGAATATGTAGTTTGTAAACTGAAACAATCTCACAAGTGAGAATAAACTAATAAATGGGATCAAGCATGAGCTTTTTCTTTTTGTATGTTTCTAGCTTTTCTGATTTTTCAGAAAGAAGAGGTATTATCATTATAATCAGGGAAATAAAGAAAGTCATTTTTATTTTAGTACAAGATGCTATAGGCCTGTAATAAGTACTTAGGTATTTATTTTAAAAAAATGGGCCTGTACATAGAAGTGATTATAGACTTTATCTTCTAGGGAACTTGATTTTGAAAGTGAAAGGGGGCACTATCACTAAGTATACTGGACAAAGTCATATAATCTGCAAGTATCTGAGGAAAACTGAGATATTGGTTATCTATTAATAAGCCAATATTCATTCACAAATGTCTCTTAAAAATAGGTCATGTACCACATGAAGACACTTTCGAAATGTCCAACATCATTGGATTACAACATTAAGAAAACATGGTCTTGTCTTTCGATACCAGAAATCAGAGTTGCCTTTGTTAATAAATAAGATCTGCTCACTTACCCCAGAGACTTTCCAAAGCCTGGGTTTATGATCCCATTTTCGACTTTGGACAAAGTCACTTACTGTTCCCTCAGAAGGTTTCTCTACCTGAGGGAATGAATTCCTCCTAGGAGCTTTCCTTTCCGTAACTAGATGAGATTTGGGGTCCGAGGGTTCAGAAAGCACTTTATTTGGAAATAAAGAAAGTAAGAAAGCCTGGATGATTTAATGCTGTGTTCCTTTAGTTGTTTAAAAAAAATTTCAAGGTTTTGACTTCAGAGTGTTGATTAAAGGATGTTGTTTAAAAAACCTTGGAACTGTTTTTCATTTTGATCATCATCAAAGGACAAAGACCATCAAAGGATGCTAAATTTATGGGAGAATATTTACATGGTCTGAAAATGTCTTCCTATTGATCATTTATTAATTGAAGGGTAAAAATAGTGACTGTACAGTGGAGATTCCCCCCATTTGTTGCCCCAGTGACCAAAATGAACACGGCAAATAGCAGTAGACGTGGTGTACCTCTGACGTGATTCCCCAGGACAAATCACTGCCATCTAGAATTCTAGCCAGGGATGTAGCAGGGGACTTCAAAAAGTTCATTAAAAATATATTAAATAATGAGTTTATTTTGGTGCAAAAATTTTGAAATCCATTCATAGCTTTTTCACAATACGTATTTCCCATACTTTTATTTTTTAGGTCTTTGCCATAGGGTACATGTGCTGACTGGAGAAAGTGAGACAGACAGAGGGAAGGAGAAATCACCCCCCAAGGGGGATGGCTATGTAGCAATTCTTTCTCCTCCATCCTTCTCTCAGGGTTTTGGGTACACACACCCAGCATGAATTTTAAGCCACCAGGTCCAGGGCTCAAACCACAGGTAGCCATGTAGGAGTCCAGTACCTTAACTATCACGTCACCTGCTGGCCCCTTCCATAAGCATCTTGGAGACCCTTCATACTATCTGAATATAACTACAAGGAAACATCAAAGAGACCCATTTTCAGAAATTCTTTAAAAAATAAATGGCCCACATTCTCCAAAAACATCACTGTCATGACAGAAAAGGCTGAAGAAATATCACAGCTTAAAAAGCCTAGGGACATGACAGGTAAATGTAAATCATGATTCTACACTGGATCCTATGCTAGAGGGAAAAATTCTGCACACAGTCCTTTTTGACAATTGGCAAATTGGGATATGGTCTGCGTTCAGATAAAAGTATTTTGTCAATGTTAAATTTTCTGAATTGATAACTGGTGTTTGAAACAGAATGTCCTTGTTCTAAGGAAATACACATTGAGGTTTCAGGAGGTAAAGAGACATGATGTATGAAATCTACTATCCAAAGGTTCAGAGAAAACAGATAGCAATGATACTCATTATCTTAGGGGGTATCTTCTATGGTGTCAGACCCCTCTTGCATACCTAAATCCATGGGTGCGCCAGCCTATTATAGTATAAAATGGCTTAGCATTTGCGTATAACCCACACATGTCTTCACATAGACTTTAAGTATTCTCTAGTTGCTTATAATTTCTAATATAATGTAAATACTATGTAAATAGTTTCTATACTTGCTTAGGGTATAATGACAAGAAAAAAAAGTCTGCACACATGTAGTACAGACACAACTATCGTAGACTTAAGTACATAGTACTCTTCATCAATAACAGGACATTTTTCAATCCAAGGTTGGTTGACTCTGTAAATATGGAACTTACAGATAAAGAGGGTTGATTGTGTGTGTGTATGTGTGTGTGTGCAAAGTCATTTACTAAGAGACTTTGAGTGGGAGAGTATGATTGGAGCTGGCCTCACCAAACTTGACTACATTTGTAAATTATAACGCTAAATGAAAATGCCAAGTTATTGCTACTAGGAAAAGCTATCATATATGATTCTGGAATCATTGTCTCCTCAGAGTCAGTGTTGGTTCCAGGATTAGACCAAGCACTGAAAGATCAGAAAACTTTATATTGAAGCACTTGTTGAGCTGTTAGACATCAAGGTGGCCAAGTAGGATGATGAGCTAAGCTGAAGGTAGCAATTGAATCTTTAGTCTCTTACTGTGGGGGTACAAGCAAGAAGCAAGAAAGAGGCACCAACTCCGTAGTGTTCAGTTCTGCCCGGGGAATGGCACCAGGTGGACACGGTGAAGATGGGGACAACAGTGGACTGCTGAAGGGTCACCATGCATGGCTTCTGCTTCTTTATGGACTCAAAGGCTGGTGGAGAGGAGGAGGGGAAAGTTTAGGAGTGGGAAAGTACTTCTTCAAATGGGGCAAAGTTCCTTAGCCAACATCCCAGAAGAGGAGGTCTTGGAAGCTTCTGAGCTAGGAATGCAGATATGTGGTTGAGTGAAGCTGACCTAGGAAGAGGTCTGAGTTCTTGACTCCATCTCTCTCCAGTGTCTGCAATGCACTCGCTGGTCATCAAGTCTGATGTGGGGAGGGCATCTTCTCCCATGACACCTGCCAGGCAAAGCTGTGCAATTAATCACTATGGTCAGACCTGAAAGTTCACACATGGAATTTTGGCCTGGAACTGGATCCTTTACAATTTCTGAGAAAGAAAATCTGAGCAGGGACCAGCAGTTAGCATAATGGTTATGTCACTGGACTCTCATGTAGTCGACCGTGGTTCAAGTCCCAGACTGGGTGGCTTAAACTCATGCTGGGTACATGTGTGTGTGTGCCCAAGATCCCGAGAGAGAATGGAGGAGAAGGGATTGTGTTGTGGCCATCCCCACCCCCCACCGCCCCAATTCCGGGGGAGGTGATTTCTCGCTTTCTGTCTCTCTGTCTCTGGTGAGCACACACTCTTATAGCAAAAATCTCTCTCTAAAAAAAAAATAAAAGAAATCATAAAGGAGGTGGACAAGATCTACAGAAGACTACAGCTCAAATATTACTTTCAAGAAAAGCAAGGATATCCTTGGTAATCATTAAAAGACATTTCTTAATTACAATATAGGGACACAAGAAGTCCAAATGGCCTGTGATACTGCTCAGCAGTTTTGGAACCTCAGGCAAGGAACAATTAGGGTTTCCTCATTTGTTATTTGGTGATTTTATCAGTACTCCTCTTGTAGGACTGGTGAGTGAATCAAAAGAATTGATGCTTAAAAAACCATGAGACTGTTTGAACTTATTCTGAATACTTAATGAACTGTAGTTGCTAGAAGAAATGTATATAGTATACTAGAGGGATTCATAAAGCTTGTGGAAAAATGAAATTAAGGTATCAGTTTACTTTGGTGCAAAATTTTGAAATCCATGCCTATTTTTATTTTTTTTAATAAAATGCATTCTATGAACTTTTTTGAAGATGCCTCTTACAACAAACTTTCTCTCTCTACATATATGTGTGTATATCTTAGCATTTTACATATAAATATATACTTATTGCTATAAAGTTTTTATTTATGTATGCATAAAAATGGTATACAAATATAACGGTGAAGTATCTGGGTGGTAGAGGGTGGGCGTGAGGTGCAAATGGAAGAAAAAATATTTAATAGACAAAAATTGTAAGGTTCTCTATTAAAATGTATATTATGTACATCATGATGGGGACTTTGTATAAGATGTGAAATTAATCTGAAAAAATGAAAAAATATAGAAATATAAAAAAGAATAACTTGAGTCAATTATTTAAATAATAGTTTATTTTGAGCTAATTATAGATTCACAGAAAGGGGCTAAGATAGTACAGGGAGGGCCCAGTGCCCTTCACCAGGCGTCCTCCATGGTTAGATCATATGGTGTAGTATCAAGACCAAGAAACTGATACAGGCACCATACGTGGGTTCAGTTCTAGACCACTTTTCAATCACAGATTTGTGTGACCCCCGTGATAGTACAGGACTGTTTCATCACGACACGAACCTGTCTCATGCTACCACTTAATAGCCCTCCTACCTCTTTCCTACCCCTGGCAACCACTAATCTGTTTTCCATCTCTATAATTTTATAACTTTAAGAATGAAATTATATAGTATGTAACCTTTTGAGACTGGCTTTTTTCACTCAGTAAAACACCCTTGGAATTCATCCAAATTGTTGCATGTATCAATTATTCATTCCTTTTCATTACTGAGTAATACTCTGTGGCATGAATGTGTTATTTTCTAAGCACTCACTCTGGAGGGATATTTTGGTTGTTTCCAGTTTGGGTCTGTTACCCATAAAGCTGCTGTGAACATCTGTGTACACATTTGTAGGAGATAATTCTTTTTTCTCTGGAATAAATGGCCAGGTGTGGAAAAAAAAATAATGGTGAAGTATATGTGAAGCATATCTGTGGTCAGAGTAGAAAACAATCTCTCTTGCTTGAGAGACAGAGGTCTTTTGAAATTATACATTGAAAACTGACTTTGTTAAACAGTGCATGTGGGCTGCTTTTTCTTCCCAGAAGATAAACTCATCAAGGAAGGTAGAAGCCCTTGTTAACTTACCAGGGAGTCAGAAACTGATACTTCCTTAATGTCAGGAAGAAATAAATGGAAGGTTATCATAGGATAAATCGCTGATATTGTGTGTGTGTGTGTGTGTGTGTGTGTGTGTGCATGAATGTGAGTCATGAGCACATGTGCATACATGCTCACACACAGACACACACAGGGGAATCCTGAGCCATGTCATCTGATGAGCAATGAAGCAAGCACCTTGTTCCACCCACTGCAGCTGGGCTGGGCGTGGGCTGCAGCTTTCCCCTTTGCCAGGCTTCTCCTCTTCCCTTCAATATCTTCTCTGTCTTTTAAATATTCTTTCCATACTTTCCTTTCTGTCTTTGACCTTTTTACATTTACTTCTTGCCTTCATGATAAGTACATTTATTCATTTGAGAATCAAAAAGAAAATAAGAAGTAAATTAATGTGCAACCTAAAACTTCTTTACTGCTAGAAATATCTGCCTTTGTTCAAATGCAGCCAAAAATTTGGTTCATGTGAAAGATAGGACTTGGAAAAATGCATTTCAAATTCACCTGTTGCTGGAGACTTGAGTCTCCACAGCAATGCACTCCTGAAAATAGAAAGAAGCATAGCAGGAGGCAGGGGGCCGCTGCTCTCCACTGAGGGAATTCTGGCATACTTGCAGGGGGCCTCCATTAGGGATCTCCCACAGCCCGGACATGGAAGGCTGAAAAGCCTTCCTCCCACGAGGTCCAACCGGACTGTGGTTGGCCCCCAGGAGTTTGTGCTGATCTGCCTTGGTGCAGCAGCAGATTCTGAGCAGAGAGAGAGGTTTCCGCTTGTGATAAAGTTGGGGAGAACTTGGTCATGAAGAATAAGAAAGGGCACCGATTACAAGCTGATAACAAAAATGGGAGATCTTGTTGTTTTGTAGAAAATATTTGCAAATTTTTTTTTTTTTTTTTTTGCTATAGCTCATGTGCACTCGCCAGAGAGACAGAGAGACAGAAAGCGAGACATCACTCCCCAGGGGGGATGGCCACGCTGCAACCCCTTCTCCTCCATTCTCCTCTCAGGATCTTGGGCACGCACACACATGTGCCTGGCGTGAGTTTAAGCCACCAGGCCTGGGACTCGAACTGCGGTCGACTACAAGGGAGTCCAGCGACATAGCCGTTATGCTAACTGCTGGTCCCAGCAAATCTTAACATTAAAGTGTTCTATGACTGCTGTAAAATAGTGAAAGGATGCAACCACGTGCAGTTGTTTGGTTTTTCTTCATGACAAGAACACTATAAATGCACTTAAGCATCATTAAATCTGTGGATTTCGTTGGAGAAAACTTTCCACATGCTAATTTATAAAACCATAGATATGGATATGGAAGATAGAAAGGAAGGAGACTTAAAAGGGACACGTTAAATTCCAGTAACTCATTTTGTGCATAGAAGAGAATGGATTCTGCTTATTTTTTCTTCCATTATTATTATTACTCTTTTTCTTGTGCTAAAACATTGATTACAAAGAGGCAAATTTGATGCAATTTGCTATAGCACGGAAAATGAAAATCTTCTAAATAACTTTCTTCCTGTTGATTCATGACTAAAAAACTAATTTTGGAGTTGACCAAATTTGACATTTAATTCAAAATGATAAGTTGGGTGTCCATGATTCTTGTCAGCCAAGTGTAATGCCCATTATTCACAGCAGTGCACATGGAAACCTGTTATTCTGCAGAATGTAAGTATATGTTAAATGTTTTCATATGAATATCATTTCATGTCTAGGATTGTCAAAAGCAGTTATATTAACCTCAAATACATATGTTTTGGAATGTGTGTGAGGCATAGCAGCTATAATTTTCTTATAAGTGCTTGGTTTTTCTTCCATTGCCTTTCCTAAATTTTTTTTTTTTTTGGAGAGGTTTTTGCTATAGGGCACGTGTGCTTGCCAGAAAGACAGAGAGAGACATAGAGACAGAAAGTGAGAAATCACACCCCGGGGGGATGGTCACGCCACAATCCCTTCTCCTCCATTCTCCTCTCTGGATCTTGGGCATGCATGCACATGTGCCAGGTGTGAGTTCAAGCCGCCGGGTCTGGGACTCGAACCACGGTCGACTATGTGGGAGTCCAGCGACATAGCCATTACGCTAACTGCTGGTCCTGCCTTTCCTAAATTGTGCTTGAGTCCTGATCATAACTTTTGGATTTTTTTCTGGGTGTCTTTCCTGAAATGGGTGCTCTTTTCCTCACATATTTACTATGTACACAGTAGCCCATCAATTAGCACTGGAATGCATGACTGAAGCAGGACTCTTCACCTCCCTGCTTGCTAGGTGACTATGTGGCAGGAGCCCAATTACTCTGAGCCAGGAGTTAGGAAGTCATCCTGTATCTTGGGCTACTCATACCAAGCCCCTCTGTGCCTAATATGAGTAACAGCTGAGTTTACTGCAGGCACTGGGCCTGGTTTGTACAGGAAGATCAAGTTTGAATTTCAGATCTGAATAGCTGGACTGAACATCACCATGGTGACTCTGTATAAAGCTCTTTACGTTTTTATCTTATTTAATACTAAAAAACCCTGTGTGGTAGTTTCCCTTATAAGGTGACTTCAGACAAGTTAATAGGCAAGAACCAGGAAATGCACAAGGCTAGAAGGATAGCAAAAGTCTGGGCAAGTAGGCAGAAGAGGAGGATGCAAATCTGGAGCATCTGGGTTCATGAGCCAAAGAATCAGAGAGTCATCAGGGAGAAGGTATGAGTGAAGAGGGGCCAGCGGCAGGCTCTGATTCCAGGGCTGGGATGGCCATGTGTGTGAATCCTAGGAGGGGTAGGAGTGTATTTGTCTGATACAAGTGTATGAAGGCACTTCGAAGAGTGTGAGGAAAAATGCAATTAAAGTATAAGTTTATTTTTGGTGCCAAAAACCATTGAAATCTATAGATAGTTTTTTTTTCTTTCATAATACATGTCTTTCATGAACTTTTTGAAGACCTCCTCCTCTAGGTGGAGACGTCATCAGCTTATTGGCTCCCTGAGGGGCTGCTAGGATTCCCAAGGTTGTGCACACACTCTCAGGGTCTGGAGAGAATAGAACTTCACAGACTTTCTCTGCAACTTGGACAGTTACGTTATCAATGCTGTTTGACAACGGTTACCTAAATCCCTGCTGGTCAACATATGGTATTTCTAAATACTATATGTCTGGGTAAGTGTTTTTTATTTCCGAATTGTTTAGTGGAGGAACATTTGCAATATGACACTCCCATTCTTATGGCCATCTGGATGGCATAACTAAATGGTGACATTATCTCAACCCAGCCTTAAAGTCCTCAATATGAAATTCTGAGCAGCCGGTCCTGTTGGTTGTAATAAAGCCCCACTTGCATCCTCCCAGTTTATAGAATGTAATAACAAGATTCTAATAGCTAGATATTGGACTTTCTGAAATGTTGGATTACAATGGCTTCTTAAATTATAGCATTTCTTTCTCTTTTTTTTATAGAGTTTTTTTTTTGGTTGTTGTTGCTATTGTTGTTGCTATAAGGCACGTGTGCTCACTGGAGAGACAGACAGAGACAGAAAGTGAGAAATCACCCCCCAGGAAGGATGCCCACACCACAATCCCTTCTCCATTCTCCTCTCTGCATTTTGGGTACACATGCACATGCACCCAACATGAGTTTTAAGCCTCCAGGTCCGGGACTCAAACTGCAGTCAACTATGTGGGAGTCCAGCAATGTAACCATTACACTATCTGCTGGCCCTAGATTATAGCATTTCAACAATAAGTTGTCCCTACATATTTTATCATTTATGTATATGGGCATAGGGTGCTGTACCCTAACATACCATTATTGCTGATTGTACTTTTATGAGAACAGCCTTCTCTCCAAGAGTAATTCTTGTTTTGTGTGTAGGAAAGGTCACGGAGGCAGCTGTGTGTGTGCAGTGTGCCAGTCAGGACATTGCCCCTTTGCCATAGCTGGTGTGGGTAGGGTGGCTCTCCTCACCTGTATGCTTTCTTCTGTGTTGTCCTGTGAGATCTGGAGGGTTCTTCTGCTCTCAGTGCTTTTGTCCTTGCTTCCAAGCAGAGAAGACTGAGAGTAAAACTGTAACACTGCTATAATAACAGCCCTTCTCTGCTAGTCATTCTGCTAAAAGCAGCTTCCCAGCAACTTTGCTAGGTAGAGAGTAGCAGCATTTTCATCTCTTACATCTTCATGTGAGAGATGGAGAAATTGAGGCTAAGAGAGGTTAAAGAGATTGTTTGGAGTTACACAGTAGGTGGCAGAGGCAAGATTAGAACCAGGTTCATCTGATGCCAATGTCTATGATTTGTTCTATAATCTTAAACCCAGGTTGTTTGGGAAAATTCATCTTTGGCTCAGAGAGGAAACTAGGTTAGGGCATAATTCATGGGACCAGTGTATTAGGAAACCTGTTCTCAAAATCAGTCTTCCTGGGTTCCCCAGAAGCAGAGTGGCCTGAGGATGGTCCAAGGAATCAACAATGGCTGAATTAGCACATGGCAGACCTCACCAGAGCAAGAGGCAGTGGATGGTGCAAGCTTTGTGAGAGATGTGTGGGGAGCAACAGAAACTCAGCTCTGGGGGTCTTGGGTCTCCCTGGGGCACCCTCACCTTGCTATTGTTTATGGCAGAGGAACAGGTTTTGGTTTGTTTTAGGAGGAGAGGGACTGAAGGAACACAGGATATTGAGAATTGGGTTGAATTTTGGAGTTCAGGAGGTTAACAAAATCTGAATTCAAGTCTATTTTTCCTCTTCTCCTTTCTCAAAATACTGTTATAGGTGTGTGCTGTTGTTTAAAAAATCAATATAAGGTTACTTGAATTAATATTCATAATAAAAGTGAAGGTCTGAGAGGCTCTACTGGCCGGAGCTCCCTCTTTTTTATTATTGACAGCAATTTAGCACTTTCAGAGAAATTATTAGATTTTAATGTCCTTTCCCATTTCTTTTTTTTTTTTTTTTTTTTTTGAGAGGTTTTCGCTATAGGGCGTGTGTGCTCGCCAGACAAACAGAGAGAGACATAGAGACAGAAGGCGAGAAATCACCCCCCAGGGGGGATGGTCACGCCGCAATCCCTTCTCCTCCATTCTCCTCTTGGGATCTTGGGCACGCACGCACACGCGCCCGGCGTGAGTTTTAAGCTACCGGGTCCGGGACGCAAACAGCGGTCGACTACGTGGGAGTCCTGCGACATAGCCATTACGCTAACTGCTGGTTCCCATGTCCTTTCCCATTTCTATCTAAATAGGAATAAATGTCATTTTCCTCTGGTTGTTAATTCAGCTTTTAGCAACAGTATACTGACAGTGCCTGAGATCCAAAATGCTGTGTGACCACCGCCTCATTCAGGTAAATGAATATTAATGAGACGTAGTCATTGGTGCAAATACCACTGGCTTCTTGCAGAATTAAAATAAATGATCTGAATGATAAGCTTGGATTGAAAAAAAAAATTTACTCCAAAAGTTATCGAAGAGATTATTGAGAGCATTTATAAAAGTTTTTCCATTTCCTTCTGAGAAAGAGAGAGAAAGAGGAACCCTAACAGTGCCTTGATGCCACAATCCTTGCTTTTTTTTTTTTTTTTTTCTTTTTTTTCTTTAATCCTTGCTTTTAATCTCAGCCCTCTGAGGTCATGAATACCCACATATGCAAGTTCATGATCACAGAGGTCTTGAGACTTGAATCTAGGACCTTTTCCATGTGGGCCCAGTTATGTCACCACTGCACCGCTGCCTAGCTCATTAGAAGCATTCAGTGAACTGGTTGTGTGTCTGAGACCCCTAACCCTAATTTTGCCCTTAAAAACGCATGTGGAGAACACCTGAGGGAGACTGGATCTTTACAGCATGAGCTGTCCATTCTCCTTGCTTTGTGTTTTGCAATAAAGCTGTACTTTCAAAAAAAAGAAAAAAAAAAAAAAAAAAAAATAGAAACGTTCTTTATTTTATTTTGAAGTGTTTGGATGTGTTGACAGTCAGATAAAGTTTGTGTACCTGCCATATCTCCACATTTGGTAGCAGTTAGTGTCTGTTACCTGGGATGTTTTCTTGGTCTGGTGACAAATGGTTGGAGTGTCCATGGGACAAACACAGCTTTAAAAACCAAGCAACTGTTAAACCATCCTAAGTTTGCTATTGTCTCTGAGGTTTGGAAAAGCCTTTCAAAAGGAGCTGGGCTGGGAATGTGTCCTATCCTTCTTCAACCAGTTGTTGTGCCCAGGAATGTCTGCTAATACCTGCGTATTGGTCCATGTGTTAATGGTGCTGGCCAAAACTGAGGGGTGACATGCTTTTACTGGGCTAAGCCTGATTTTTTTTTTCTTAATTGCCAGAGGTGTGTGAGCTTACCAGAGGGAGTAGAAAGCGCAAACCCGGGGGGAGCAGGGTCATAATGATATCTCTTTTCTTCCACTTCTCCATTCTGTCAGGATTGGGGGCATGCATGCACATGCACCCAGTGTGATTTTCAAGCTGCTGGAGCTATGACTTGAAATGTGGGTTGGTTGTGTGGGATCCAGATCTCTATGCATGGCATTCAACCACTACACTGCAAAGCCAGCCCTAAACCTGACTGTTTTTCAGCCTAATTTTTTTAAACACTTTGACTCTTAACAAACATGAGGATGTTTTTATGCTTCCTCTTTGTTATCTACATCAAACAGCATCACAGGATATTCACATGTGGCTACATTAATCTCAGCTCTTCCTTGAGAGGTTTTCTTTTGGAAGGGAGGTGACTGGGTATTAGAGCCTTCTTATAGCGTTAGGTGCTATATGAAGACGGTTTTGCTCATGAGTGGGGGTCTTCTTCAAATAGGAGATGTTCTGATTCTGTTCCTGACTTCCTTGGTGCTAAGGTGTTCGATCTGGTCACATCATTCCATCTCTTCCTTCACAGAGCCCTCTCTGTGCTGTGGGGTTCTGTGGCATTGAAGAAACACTCAACACCTTTTTGCTGAGCATTTGTGAAACATTACATGCTTTTATGCAACAGAGTGTGTAAATTATTTTCTAGAGAAAGGACTCATATATATCAGAGTCCCATAAGTACAATAGTGACACTTTTCTGTTTACAGCAGTTCCCCAAAGAAAGAGGAAAATTCTCACTAATTGTGGAGCATAGATGAGGGAGCTTGGGAACCACAATGGAAATTGACCAGGGATCTCCTGGTTCACCATGTCAACCTGCATATTGCTCCATGTGTCAAGAAGCCTGGGTTGAGAAGGAATTAAGCAGCCTTGGGTTTTACTAGGGAACACTGCTATGTGAGAGGAAATGGAGAGGGCCAGGCTGGGAAAGCCATCAGGCCATGATACAAATTTGTTCCTGTGTGAGGGAGAGGGAGGCCAGACTGCAATGCTGCAATCTCTACAAGATTGTATCTTTCTTTCTTTTTTTTTAAGAGTTTTTTTTTTTTTTTTCTATAGGGTACGTGCACTCTCTGAAGAGACAGAGAGACAGAAAGCAACAAATCATACCCCAGGGCGATGAAAACACTGCAATATCTTCTCCTTCATTCTCCTTTCGGGATCTTGAGCATGCACGCACACATGCCCAGAGTGAGTTTTAAATTACCAGGTACAGGACTCGAACTATGGTCAGCCATGTGGGAGTCCAGCAATGTAACCCTTACACGATCTGCTGGTCCCATCTAGGTTTCATAGGACTGTGTAAAGCCCCTTTATCTCAGTTACCTGCCACACTTGGCCACTGGCTAGGAACAGCACAAAGGAAGTGGGGCCTCATGAAAACATAGTGAAGATGGCTTTGCAAGGGTGGCATATGGAGTCCTCAGTTGATCACATTCCTTGTGGTTGGAGCTCTGCAAGGCACATCCCAGTGACTGCCACAGTCCACTTCTTGAGAATGTTCTTTCATTAAATACCTATTTTGTGTCAGACACTGGCTACACCCTGGAGTCCCAGAGGGCTTCCAGGGGGAGCTAAGAGGAGGACACTATGTATGTGGGAGTGCAGAGGGGCCTCCTTGCTGCTTCCTCCACAGGCTAGCGTTTCACAGGCTTCTTGGCCAGAAAGCAGCAGAGCCTATGCTAGAGCCCAGACACACTGGTAATGAAGCCCTGGCATTTTCATGTCCTCTGCTCCACTGCATCTTGGTCAGGATCACAGGTCCTATACACACAATCCTATGATAGACTTTAATCTATGAATTAAGCACAGCAAGAGGTCAACAATAACTAATAATATAATAGAGTAATTATGGCAATATACTATAATAAAAGTTAAATGAATCTGGTCTTTCATTCTTGAATATCTGTTTTCAAACCATGGGTAACTGAAACTATGAAAATGAAGCTGCAGATGAAGGGGATCTGCTGTAATTCTCATTATTAACTATTATGGCTATTCTGAGTGTGATAATACAAGTGATCTCTTACCACAGTGCTCAAAAGGTGTCAGCTGTTGCCATTTTTTTCAAGTGAAAAGTCTTTACACTTTGGCAGTTTTATATGGCTCAACCAAATGACTGGACAAAGCCTTTTGGTTTGGAAATGTCTTTTCCCTCAGTGGGTTACTTGCTTGCCTGGTGGAGCTTCCCTTGCCTTCCTGTCAGGACTCAGCACATCTTCTTCAAAAGCCCTGTGACATCAAATGTTCATGAGGGTGCAGAGCCACTGGAACTCTCCTACGCAGCTGATGGTAGTGTAAAGTGACACATACACTTTGGAAAACTCTTTGAGAGCTTTTTATAAAATTAACAATATGCCTTCCCAATCACCTAGTCATTCAATTTTAAGACATAGCTCACAATGAGTGAAAATATTTATCCATTAAAAATAAAAAGCTTGTATAAGAATATGTATAGGATATTATTTATTCTAATTGCAAACTGAAAGTAATCCATGTGTTCTTTGAGAGGAAAATGAATGAACATATCATGGCTTATACATAAGTGAGTACCACTGATCCAGGCAATAGCATGAATGAATCTATTGTAAGAGACTGGGTTGAGCGTGAGGAATCTACAAAGAGCACACACAGTATATATCGATTTAGGTGATGTTAAAGAGCAGGCGAAACTGATTTATGCTGGGAGGAGTCAGAACCGTAGGTGCTCATGGGAGTGGGGAGTAACTAGAGCATTCTGAAATGATGGAAGGCTCTCCATCCAATGATGTGATTGAGGTGGGGCCATATGTCGACATGTATCTTTCAAAATTCACCAAATTCTACACTTCAGATGGTATTCATCGTACTATTTGCATATTTTATTCAAATTGAAAAATAGTGTGGGAAATAGGAAGTGAGAAACTAGAGACAAGAAGAATAGTTTGCCCCTTCAAGTAGATTTACTTGTAGAAGAAAAGAGAAATGGAGTGATAGCTAGAGGGGAGATGATGCCTGGAGTTTGTTTGTTTTTACACAGTGGAGGACGTAACAACATGTATGTACTCTAATTAGAAAAGTTATCAAGAGAGGAAAAATGAATGGTTCATCAGAAAGTGGACAACTTACAGGAGTAATATCTTCGAGTAGCTAGGATGAAACAAATCGGGAGCACAGACAGGATGTTGGTTTTCATTGGAGTTGGGGCAGTTCACCTGCAATAAGAGAGAAGGCACTGTCAATGAGCATGGAGGCAAGATTAGTACCCAAGAATTTAAAATGAGGCCAGCCTGCCATGTTAAAGTTCCTTTCAGTTTCATGTGGCTCTGCCAGTGTAGTTGGGCAATGAACATAGATCTGGATTTTCATCAAGTTTTGGTTTTGCCAAGTGAGTAAAACAAAGTGAGAGAGAGACAGGAGAATCAAGGAGTTGTCATCCTGGTTGATTCTGGTCTATCAGTTGGATAAAAAATCAGTGAGAACAAGAGGATGGTGAAGAACCCAGAAAGTAGGACTAATAGACACTGGAGGGGGTGAAAAGCTATAGGAATTGAGCTAGTGGAAGAAATGTTGGGAAATGAGAGGCAGTGCTATGAGAGTGAGATGATGGAGACCAAACAAAATAAAATTACTGGGGATGACAATGTCTAGGAACAGGAAGGTTGAGGAAGTGTGAGGGTAAGATATTTATAAGAGAGGTCAAGAAGTGGAGGAGACAGATACTGTAAGATTTATCTCCATAGATACTGAAACCTTGAGTAGGCATATCTTCCTTTGGGCTGATGAGAATGTTGGTATGCTGAGGAATAGTTCTCTCTCGCTCTCTCTTTTTTTTTTTTTTTTTTTTTTTTTTTGGAGAGGTTTTTGCTATAGGGCCAGACAGACAGAGAGAGACAGAGAGACAGAAAGTGAGAAATCACCCCCCAGGGAGGATGGCCATGCTGCAATCCCTTCTCATCCATTCTCCTCTCAGGATCTTGGGCACTCACGCACATGTGCCCGGTGTGAATTTTAAGCCACCGGGTCCGGGACTCGAACCACGGTTGACTACATGGGAGTCCAGCGACATAGCCATTACGCTAACTGCTGGTCCAAGGAATAGTTCTCTGAGAACAATGGCAGTGAACTTGGACCAGTCAATCATGATGACAGCAGGATAGGTAAGTGAATAGTCGGATGAGATAAAACTCAGGGCTCAATGTTTTACTGGGGGAGAAAGGAAGGCCATTCAGTAGGGAGTAAGCAACAATCTCAAATTCTGTGGAAAGATTGCACTCACCTCCAGGCCAGAAAGTATGAAAAAAGGGTGCAGGAGAGAACATGCCATCAGCAAAGTTGTTAGGAGAGTATAGACAGAAGAATGACCTGCACGTATTGATCTGGAAAAGTGTTTGAGACTTACTGCTAAATGGGGAAAAAAAGTTGCAAAATATCTGTGAGGGTAAACTCTTTGATTAATAATACATGTGTAGAAAATGAATGTTATATTCTCAAAACTATGACTGTAGTTATCTCTGCATGGTAGCGTCGAGGACAACTTTCATGTCCTGTTTTCTTATTTTGCAATATCTAAAAAATGTGAGCGCCAATTCTGGACCAGGGTGCCTGGATTTGATTCTTACATCTGCCATCTGTGTGGCTGTAACCAAAACCTGACTCTCAGCCTCAGCTTTTCCACCTATAAATGAGAAAAGTCACATTAAGACACATAGAGGTACTCAGAAATAATAGTTGTTATTGTGATTGCATTTTACATAATAGACATTGTTTTCATATTCAGAAAAATTTCACATGGGGATTTATTTTTAAAGAAAATTAGTTAAGACACAAGCCTGGAAAGATGGTCATACCCATTTCTGCACAGAAATGGCTGAAATTAAGAATAAATGGGATGATCAGTATTGATGGAGAGCCAAGTGATTTTGGGGGATATTAATTGATTTGAATCTAAAGTCAATGAAAGAATCATTTTCAGTTCACATGGAGCCAACAATCTATTGATAGTCGTTTTCCAAGATGGTGTTTTATTCTGCCTTCTATAAGTTCCTGGTGTCTCTTGTGTGCTGTAATTTATATCTTGTGCTATGGAAGGCAGGTGCTCCTAGCTTCTCCTGCTTGTTGATAGGCTAGGTGTATGACAGGGTCTTGACCTTGGAGAGAAGACAGGTAAAAGAGGTGAGAATTGCTATTGTGGAAATTTGTCCTCATATTCCACCTGGTTGAAGATGGGTCAAGAAAAGGCATCTTTGAGACAAAATTGAAGACTGAGTGAGGTAGCCAGTGGTGCAAACCAAGTTACACTGAGCTTGTACCCAGCTCCGTACATAACACCACAAGATGCTTTGGTTTATAGCTCTACTCCTTACTTCCTGTGACTCAGAGAGGAATTCCTTTCTATTGTGTATCTCAAACCAGTGAGAAAGGTACCTTACTCTATGGAGAGTTGGGGCCTGGAGGCAATTCTATTTGTGGAATGAGTTTTAGGCACTAGAGAACTCTTCATTGAACCAGTTACCTGAATATAGGTAGGGTCTTTCTCTTCTTTCTTTCTCTGCGTGTTTCTCTCTCTTTTTTCCCCACAGAAAAGTCTGACCTGTAGTCACAGTGCTTGCCTTTGAATCATGTGAACTAGGAGAACACATGTGAAAACATATGTGAAGTCCTTTTTTTTGAGAGATTTTTGCTATAACATGTGACTCTGGCATAGGCAACAGTGAGTACTTTGATGTCTTAATAACCTCCTTATGAGTACAAGGACTGTGAGTATTTGAACTTGTACAAGGGGCAGTGCAGCTGGCTTGCATATTTTGGATAAAAATTTCTCATAACTTTTCATAACTTTCACTTAGGAATCACTTTTCTTGAGCCCTTCATAACACTACATTTATTTCCTCACCTTTCTTTAGCTAGAACACTTTTGGGCAAACATATAATGTCCCTTTCATCTAAACTTGGAAGACAGAAGCCATTAGTTAGAAGGAATGAGATTTCCTTCCCAAGTAAACTTCCAGTCCAGGGCACATTGAAATGTTTGCTTACCTCTAATTCTTAAAAACAAAACAAAACAAAACACAAACTCAGATCACACAGGGCCAATAAAAGCTTATTTTTCCTCACACACATGGCTTTTCTTTAGAGAAGTTTAGATCTGCCCATTGTATTAACTGAAACTATTGTTATAGGAGACATATCAAAACTAGTTTATTTTTTAGATTCTATTATTAATATTAGGCCACTTTAGACCAATCAGTTATCTATTTGTAAAGTTCAAGGTCTTTTTATATTTTCCCCTCCTTCTCCCACTTTCTTTTCCTTTTCTTCCTCCCTCCTTTTCCTCCTTCCTTCTTCTATATTTCCTTTTTATAGTTAGAAATATGTTTCAGGCAGAATTATTACACAGCTCCAGGACCTTCTTTGTGTATTATCACTTTACATGAGAGTATTGCCTGTCAGAGATTTTGCTGCTTATGTGCAGAAATAGATGCATGCAGTGTCATTCTATGAACTTGCAATTAAATCAGCGCTCTGGCTTCCTAATCTGATATCCCACCTTCATTTTTTCCTCCCTGTAAGTCTCCAAGCAGGTAGAATTATTAAACATTCTAGATGATCAGTTTCCTGAAAATCTCAAAACCCCTTGCAGAGGAAGAGTTATTGCATAAAGAATAAAATGCAAAGTCTTACTTTCCATCTGGATTAGCAAAGAGCTGACTTCCATGCTCCTGTTCAATCATCTGTTCCAGAGCTGCTTTGTCCTGAAGCAAGGATGGAATCCATGTTGTCCTCAACTACCAAATAAATTTCTAACTTCAAACACTGACTGGCTCATAATTTTCTCTCCCCTGGAATACCTTTTCTCCTTGTCTTGCACAAATTCTACTCACCCTAGGTTTGACTCCTGATCAGTGCTCCTTTTATTTTTTTCTAGAAAGCCCTTAATAGTTCTAGTTACCACCAATTTTCATGTTTCCAAAACTCCTTCAGTGCTTATTATTTAATGCCCCTCAGCTATGGGAATGCAAAAACACCCATATTACTATCTACATTGGCCTCAACTGTCTTCAGTATCCCACTGTCTTCGCTATGATGCCAGGAAACTCCTGCCCAAGAGTTTAAACATTACAAATAAATTTACTTGCTGAAGGTTTGGAAATTTTCTGAAAAAAATATTTAAGTTAACATCAAACTGTTAGAAATTTTAGATAGCATCAAACAATTGTTTACTACTGAGACTTTATAAAATCTCAGTGTGTCTTTATGTGTGACTTTATGTGTCCACCAGCCCTGAACTATTATATGATGGTAGTTCCCCCAGTCCTAAACTGAAATCACATCTTTTTGTGAAAGGTCTACCTTAAGCCAAACACAAAACTCATATATATCCCTAACTTTTCCCTCTGTCTTCAGAGGCACTGCTCCGATTGTCAAAAATATAGTTTCCCTTACTGTCATGGTAAATAATAAACTCAGCTCTGTCTTCTCAGCCAGTGTTTTTGGTGCTGTTTGGGGAATCAGGATTAAACAAGTGCAATGTAAACCCCTTTCCTATGGTCAGCTCCCATAAACAAGATGCACCTGGGGTCTTTATTTGTTTCGGATGTTAAGTTGGATGAGAATATACATACACGTACACCCTCCAAAGGACAGGACGAGGTTTATTTCTTACTTAGTGAAGCTTTCTGGGCAGCCTCCAGAGCAGGTCTGACAGAGACTTGAGAGGGCAGGGAAAAAAGGCTGGCTTGACTTTCCAGAGTAGTTAGTGGAGTGGGTTTTGTAAGAGCGGTTCTGTACACAGAACAGTGGGATACACACTAAGGTTTTAAAAATGCACATAAATTGTGTATTATGAAAAAAAACCCTGGATTTCATAGTTTTTGCACCAAAATGATTTCATACTGTATTTTTTTTCTACAAACTTTTTGAAGTCTCCTTGCACAAGGGTTGGAGCTTGCACAGTTTGAAGCATCTACTGGCCCTAAAGGAGGGGCACTTGGGTTTCTTACTTTGCCTAGCTGTGGGGATAGGAGTAAAGGGAGGGATGGGGTCTCAGAGCTGAAGTCAGTTAAACACCAGAAATGGTCAGACTGTGTGATACTTCTACTCATCCCTCCCACTTTCCCTGCCTCCCTTTCCTTTCTCAAGAATCCCACAGATACTCTATCCACACATACAAAGCGTACTGGGGGAATACAGAAATGAATGTTTGTAAGAATTTAATAGAAGTACTAGTCTGTGTGATAGTTCCTCTTTATCTGAGGTTTTGCTTTCCAAGGTTTCAGTTACCTTTAGTACAGTATGGCAGGTAGTGTGGTAGTTAAGGCACAGGATCTCACATGACCAACTCCACAGTTCAATTCCCAGACCCAGTAAGCCAAAAAACATGCTGTGTGTGTGTGTGTGTGTGTGTGTGTGTGTGTGTGTGTGTATGTGTGCATGCCCAAAATCCTGAGAGGAGAATGGGGGAGAAGAGATCACAGTATGGCCATTCCCCCAAGGGTGACTTCTCACTTTCCCTCTCTCTGGCTAGTGCACAGATCCTATGGCAAAAAAATCTAGTAAAAGAAAAGATATTTTGAGATTAAACCACAATCACATAATTTTTATTACATTATATTGCTATAGATGTTCTATTTTTTATTATTATTATTATTATTATTATTATTATAATCTCTTCTGTACCTAATTTATACCTTAAGCTTTATTTTAGATATGTTTGTATAGGAAAAAACATACTGTATATAGGGTTTGGGACTATCCATGGTTCCAGACATCCGCTGGGATCTTAAGACATAGCCTATATAGGTAAGAAGGGGACTATGGAGAATGCTATCATACTAATTTTATTTTTTTAGAGGTTTTTGCTATAGGGTGCGTGTGCTTGCCAGACAGACAGAGAGAGAGACAGAGAGACAGAAAGTGAGAAATCACCCCCCCAGGGGGGATGGCCATGCTGCAATCCTTTCTCCTCCATTCTCCTCTTGGGATCTTGGACACTCATGTACACGCGCCTGGAGTGAGTTTTAAGCCACTGGGTCTGGGACGCGAACCGCAGTCAACTATGTGGGAGTCTAGCAACATAGCCATTACGCTAACTGCTGGTCCCACACTAATTTTTAAAAACGTTTGCCATAAGGCATGCACACTGATCAAAGAGAGACAGAGAAAGAGAAAGAGAGGGAAAGTGAGAGCATCCTCCAGGGAGAATGGCTATGCCCCAGTCCCTTCCCTTCCCTTCTCCTCTTGGGATTTTAGGCATGCACACACACATACCCAGTATATTTTTCAAGCTGTTGTGTCTGGAACTCAAACCATGAAGTTGGCCATGTGGGCTCCAGCTACTGTAACTACGTTGTCACTGTCTGACCCTGTAAGTACTGCATTTAAAAGCCGGACACTAAACTGTACTGTGATGGACAGATCCTAAGTGACTCCCATGGACCTGCCTTCTGGTCTCTGTGCTCTTACACAATTCCTAACTTGAGTATGAGCAGGACTTAAAATCTCTTCTAACCAATAGCAAAGATCAAGGTATTCTGCAGATGTAATTAATATCCTAAATCAGTTATGATCTTATTGAAAGTAAGATGATCACTGCAGGCTTGGCTTAATCAGTGAAAACTTAAAAGAAGGGCCAGGACTTCCTTGAAAGAGAGAGAGAGATAATCCTTTTGCTGATTTTGAAGAACTGAGGTGCCTCGTGGTGTGTCTATGGAGAAAGTCCTGAAGCAGGAAACTGTCACAGGACTCCAAGAGCTGAGATTTAACTCTACTGACATTTAGGGAAAAAGAAAAAAGAGGGAGCTCAGTCATATAACCTCAAAGAGATAAAATATGGGTGAGGAAGGGGATCTCAGCATGACCAGACCCTGTGGAGGGTACTCATCTCTCTCTCTTCCACCTTCTTCTCATGCATGCACATATGCTTTTTTATGAATAAAGAAAAAATATTTTTAAAATAAAGGAATGAAGGAACAACTGGTGACCTCGTGGTTAAGTTAGCTGGATCACATAATTGACTGCAATTCTAGTCCTGGCAGTTTGAAAATCATGTCAGGAGTGTGCACGTGCATGCCCAAAATCTTGAAAGCAGAAATGGAGAAGGGATTGCATTGGGGCTGGCTTCCATGGTAGGAGGTGCTTTCTCACTTTCCCTTTCTTTTTCTATTCTCTTTCCCTCTCTCTTTGTGTCTCTGGTGAGTGCATGCATCCTCTAGCAAATTAAAAAAAAAAGACAATAAAAAATTTTAGGAAGAAATGAAGTACTGATAAATGCTATGATATTCATGAGCCTTGAAAACATTAGGCAAGTAAAAGAAGTTGGTTACCTACAGTATGGTTCCATTTATATGAAATGTCCAGAACAGGCAAATCTACAGAGACAGAAAGTATATTAGTGGTTGTCAGGGTATGTAGGAAACAGGGAATGGGGTGTGATGGCTAATAGTTATGGGATTCTTTGTGGGGTGATAAATGTGTTTAAAATTAGAATGTGGAAATGGTTGTACAACTAAAGTCATCAAATTGTATACTTTAAGAGGGTGACTTCGTGTTTTCCCTCACATATGAAAAACAGGAAAAAAATTATTTAATAGAAGTAGAAAGATATAGAACGACTACTAGATGCTGGGAAGAATGGGGAGGGGGAGTGAAGGGATGTTGATTAATGGAAACAAAATTGCAGATAGATAGAACAATGTTTATTTAGTTGGGACCAGCAGTTAGTGTAATGGCTATGTTGCTGGACTCCCATGTAGTTGACTGCAGTTCGAGTCCCGGACCTGGTGGCTTAAACTCACACCGGGTGCATATGCATGCGTGCCCAAGATCCCAAGAGGAGAATGGAGGAGAAGGGATTGCGGCATGGCCATCCTTCCTGGGGGCTTATTTCTCACTTTCTGTCTCTCTCTCTCTCTCTCTCTCTCTGTCTTTCTGGTGAGTGCACACACCCTATAGCAAAAATCTCTCTCTCAAAAAAAAAAGTTTATTTAACACTGTAAAATGTAGTGGAAAGAATGTGGTTAACCAGGACTTACTATTCATGTATAAGATACTACAAATGGTTGAGATGATGGGTGTGCTATTGATAATTACCCTGATTTAATTATACATTAGGGACCAGCTAATGGAGTAGTTTTGTCACTGAACTCCCACATGGCTGATTGTGGTTTGAGTCCAGTATCCAGTGGCTTGAGAATCATGCCGGGCACATGTGCATGTGTCCCCAAGATCCCAGAAATAGAATGGAGGAAGGACATTAAGGAGAAAAATAGAAAGGCATAGCACTAATAGGACAAAGAAATAGGGTATTATGTATTGATGATAACTTTATAGTATTATCAACTGAACTGGGGAGAAATGTACACACATTGGAATATTTACTTTGCAAGCTAAATAATGTGATTGAATGTATAAAAGAAGAAATAAAATTTCAAGAAGAGAAAATGGAGGAGAAGGAATTGCAACCTGACCTCTCCCCCTTAGAGGGTGATTTCTCACTTTCCCTCTCATTATCTCTGTCTCTCTTTTTCCAGCAAGCCCAAGAGCTCTATGGCAAAAACCACTAAAACAAATGAACAAAATCATATATTGTGTTCATATACTGAAAAATCATATTGTAACAACTGTAATGTTAATACAATTATTAGTTGCAAAAAAGAAAAGGCCAAATTATTTCAAGAGAGCTGTAATTTAAAAAAACACTCTACATAAGGGACTTTAACCAGAAAACATTCCAAGAGTGTTGATTTTTTGAACTTTTTCTGTTGTTAATTTCTAAAAGTATTACATTGTTATCAGAGAATGTTACATGTATGATTTTTGCAGACTAATGATTCACTTTAAAAATATTCTATAGGTGGGACCAGCAGTTAGTATAATGGCTATGTCGCTGGGCTCCCATATAGTCGACGGTGGTTCGAGTCCCGGACCCAGCGGCTTAAATTCACGCCGGGCGCGTGTGTGTGCATGCCCAAGATCCCAAGAGGAGAATGGAGGAGAAGGGATTGCAGCGTGACCATCCCCCCTGGGGACTGATTTCTTGCTTTCTGTCTCTATGTCTCTCTCTGTCTGTCTGGCGAGTGCACGTGCCCTATAGCGAAAACCTCTCAAAAAAAAAAAAAAAAATCAATGGACATGCATGTTATGAAAAGCCATGCATGTATTTCAAAAATTTTTCTGCACCAAAATGAACTCACTTTAATTCTATTTTTCCACAAACGTTTTGAATTTATTCATACATACATTAAATAGTTTATCTTCTCCAGCTAAAGAACAGACATTTTGGGGCAGACCCTCTAACACAGCAGTTAAGTGTCCAAGTCCTTGCTGCCCTGCTCATAAAGCAGGCAGTCGGAGAGTCTAGCTGGCCGACTTAGTTCACAGATGTCACAAATATTATCTCCTTCTAATGAAAGACTCTTTCTAATTACAGACTGACTATTGGATCCATTCCAGTCTTATGACTTTCCAAATTATCTGTATCAGAACACAACCGATAAGAACTATTCCAGGTATATTGCACACTATAAAACATAACCTAAATTAACCTGGCCAAGGTTTCATAGTCTGTAGCTAAGTATTTGCTAGCTAATATTTGCACGAGTCATTACCACCCATTTTATGTGTATAGACAGCTTATCTCTCATTTCTCCTCATAACTGGCATTTTATTTGCATGTAGTCTTTTCTCTGATGTTTGACACAGCCCCTTGGGCAGGAGCTTGGGATGGTCACTTGCTTTGTATATGGGACAAATGACTCACCAGGGGCTGCCTTCCAGGGTGCCTACGGCAGCGAACATGTGCCCATGAATAAGTATAGCTAACATATTTTCTTTCTCACAGGAATCTCTCTACCTGCTGGGAAAATAGTAAGCTCTTCCTCTTTCACATTTATTTATAGTTTGTAAGGATAGCACCTTTATTAATTTGCCTACCACTATTGTAATGGATGCTACATGAAAACATTTAAAGCTTTTTTGCCAACTCAGAATTGTGTATATCCTTACTCTCATTCAAGATAATCATTTCTAGAGAAAGTATAGGGCAGAATACATGCTTACTAAAATATAAGTGGGCCAATGCCTACTTTGTGACAAAGCCTATTTTGTGTCAATTTATTGCCAGTTCCTTGTCTGTGGGAAGCCCTTCAGCCTCTGTATTTGTTTGTTCAGACTGCCATAGTAAAATACCACAGACTGGTTGGCTTAAACAACAGGTACTTATTTTCTCACAGTTTTGGAAGCATAATCTGTGATTAAGATGTCACTGGGGGGGGAGGGGAAACCAGCAGGTGGCATGGTGGTTAAAGTGCTGGACATTCCCACATGGCTGACCATGGTTTGAGTCTCAGATGTGGAGACTTGCTTTCTCACTTTCCCTCTCTCTCCGTCTGTTTCTTTGTAGTCAAATTGAAATAAATGAATGAATAAATAAAATTAAATAAATAATTATCTAAAAGAAAGATGTAATTAGGGTTTATTTCTCCTAAGGCCTCTCTTTTTGGGCCTCTTTTTCTTTTTCTTTTTTTTTTTTTTTTGATAGGTTTTTTGCTATAGGGCGTGTGCGCTCACCAGACAGAAAGAGAGAGACAGAGAGACAGAAAGCGAGAAATCACCCCCCAGGGGGGATGGCCACGCCACAATCCCTTCTCCTCCGTTCTCCTCTCGGGATCTTGGGCATGCACGCACACGCGCCCGGCGTGAGTTTTAAGCCACCGGGTCCGGGATGCGAATGGCAGTCGACCACATGGGAGTCCAGCGACATAGCCATTATGCTAACTGCTCATCCCTTTTTGGGCCTCTTCTCTGTGCATATATATCCATGTCCTAATTTTCTCTTTTTATCATCAATCAGATTGGATTGAGATCAGCATTTATGACTTCATTCTACCTTAAAGGTCCTATCTCTAGAAATAGCCAATGGATTTTCTACAAAGATGCCAAGAGCATTCATTGAGGAAAAGAACAGTCTTTTCAATAAATGGTGCTGGGAAAATTAAATATCCATCACACAAAAGAATAAAACTAGACCTAGGGACTAGCAGTTGGTGTAATGGCTGTCGCTAGTCTCCCATGTAGTTGACCACAGTTCAAGTCCTGGACCTGGTGGCTTAAACTCATGCCAGGCGAATGTGTGTGCATGCCCAAGATCGTGAGAGGAGAATGGAGGAGAAGAGATTGCAGCGTGGCCATCTCCCCTAGGGGGTGATTTCTCACTTTCTCTCCACCTCTCTCTGTTTTTCTGGTCAGCACATGTGCCCTATAGCAAAAACCTCTAAAAAAAAAAAAAGACTAAAATAGACCTCTATCTTTCACCATATATAAAAACCAACTCAGTATGAATTGAGATATAAATTTAAGACCCTAATTGTGAAACTGCTAGAAGAAACTGACAGGAAATGTTTCAGGACATTGGTATGGGCAAATTTTTAGATAAGACCTCAAAAACATGGGTAATGAAACCAAAATAAATGAATGAGATTATATCAAGTTGTGAAGCCTCTGTATAGCAAAGGAAACAATTAACAAAATGAAGAGACAACCTATCAGAGTGAGAGGACATATTTGCAAGGTTTAAGTAGATGTGTGATTAAAAACCAGAATATACAAGGAACTCAAACAACTCAGCAGAAAAAAAATCTGATTAATAAGTTTAAGAAATGAAGGACCAGCATGGCATAAAGGTTACATTGCTGGACTCTCATGTAGTCAACTGTGGTTCAAGTCCAAGACCCAGTGGCTTAAACCTCACACCAGAACATGTCCATGTATACACAAGATCTTGGGAAGAGAATGGGGGAGACGGGATTGCAGCATGGCCATTTGCCTTGGGGGGATGATTTCTCACTTTCTGTCTCTGTTTCTCTGGCAAGCACACTATATGCACTATAGTAAAAATATCTCTGAAATAAAAGTTTAAAAAGTGGGAAAATAGTTGAAATAGATTTGTATCAAAATAAAATATTTAAATGGTAAACAAGCACACAAAAAAATAATTAGGGAAAAGCAAATCAAAATCACAGTGAGATATTATCTACCACAGTTAAACTGATTGTCATCAAAAAGACAAAATATAGGGACCAGCAGGTGTCATGGTGGTTAAGGCGCTGGACAATCCCACATGGCTAATCATGGTTTGAGTCCCAGACCTGGTAGCTTGCTTTCTCACTTTCCCTCTCTCTCTCTGTGTCTCTCTCTCTGGTCAAATTAAAATAAAAATGAATGAATAAATAAAATTGAATAATTCTTTAAAAAAGTTATTAAAAAAAAGACAAAATATAAAAAATGCTGGTGAGGGTGTGGAGAAAAAGAAACTCCTTTACACTGCTTGTGAAATGTAAATTAATATAGCTATAATAGAAAACTGAGGTTTCTTAAAAAAATAGAACTGCTGTATACAACTCTTAGGCATATCTAAAGGAAAGGAAATCAACATATCACACAGGTATCTGCATTTCCATGTTCATTGCAGTACTATTCACAATAGCCAAGATATAAAATAAATCCATTTAGTCATTAACAGATGAATGGATAAAAATAATCACAACTGCACACTAGAATATTATTCAGCTATTAAAAGAATGACACCTTTTCATTCAGAGCAACATGGATGAGCCTGTAGGACATTACAGTAAGTGAAATAAGCCAGGTACAAAAAGAGAGAAGTCACATGTTTTCATGTGTATGTGGAAACTAAAATCGTTGTTTTAATGGAAATAGAAAAAGAGGTTACTAGAAGTTGGAAAGGATAGGGAGCAGGTAGAATAGGAGATTTTGATTAACAAATACAAAATTATAGTTAGATAAAAGGAATAACTTCTATAGTACAATAAGATAACAATAGTTGATAATAATTATATATAATAATTATACATATATATGTATATATATATATATATATATATATATATATATATATAGCTAAAAGAGAGGATTTTAAATGTTTCCAATAAAGTACTAAATGAAAAAATGTTTACTGTGATAGATACGCTAATTATTCTGATCTTATTATTACATATTATATATATGTACTGAACAATCACATTGTACCCCCCCGAATATGTACAATTGACATGGGAGTGCTGGGTGATCAGCCTCAACACTGTGCTAATCCTTGTCTGACACTTTTAAAGAATTAGAGATGCAGTCACAAAAAGGAGATAGCAAAGAGGAGTTTATTAAGAGAAGGAAGGAAGGATAGAGCTTCCAAGCAGGGAGGGGTCACAAATGGATTGCCAAAAAGGAACTAGGGGCAAGAAGTTTTTAATCTAGCAAACTGAGCAAGGGTTGCCTGTCTGACAAGGAAGTGGGCACAATGGGCAGGCTCTCTGGTAAGGAATGGGCTTTAGAAAATAGTTACATGCTAGATGGAATGATTTATTACCCTATTCTTTCATAGAATGATTTATTACTCTATTCTTTGTAGGGTCAGCATATCATAGTGTTCTACACTTCTTATTAGAATAGAGTTACTAAATGGAAACTGTTGCCATTAGCTACAATTGTTTTGAGTCCCAATGTTCCCAACCTTTGGCTGTGAAAACTTAGCCATTGTGACTCCATCTTGGATCTTTACCCTGTCTGTGTGCTCAATATATCCCTATTGCTTGCCCCATTAGCAAAGAGCATAAATTCTTTGCAGACAAGTAAAAGGAGTATATATTGCACATTAACCAGATTATAGAGGAAAAACACAGAGGCTTCATTAAAAAGAAAAATACAGCGACTTCCTTTTGGGGCCCTTACCCTATCTACCTGTAAATAGCATCTAACAACTATCTTACAATCACATTCGGAGATCCTGGGGTCATAATGTCAACAAATTATTGGAAGGACACCATTCATCTTACTGCAGAAACTCTCTTGGAATCCAACTTAATCAGTGAATAAGGATTGATGCTGAAGATAGATGAAGATTCTGGAAACATCTGAAAAGACAGCTAACTGCAAAATTAGTTTTCATGTGCTTTCTAAGTCTTCCAAGAACAGTCAGCCTAGCATGGGCCATAGCTATTCTCCAGAGGTTAATTCGATTGAGACAGATCTTGTGCCAGTTTTGTGAAAGACATAAGAAAAGGTAATAGAAATCCAGAATTCAGATTTTCTCTAGGGCATTTCAGAAGTAGGATAATCTCTAGAATAAGTTGGGAAGAGTTTCACTCTTTGCTCATAGAGGGGTTCTTACAGAAATATAGACAGAGCACAGGACCATGATAGGAACCAACCCTGTGCTCCAGCATTCAGAGAGTGTCACATGATTCAAGGTGCTATGGATAAAAATAACCAGATAACCAGATGATGAAAAAGTAAAGATATGCTAATAGACATGTTGAACGTTTATGTGTCCACAAATTTGTTGAAGCCCTGATCCTGGTGTGGAAATGAGCCTCTAAGGAAGCAATTAGTGTTAAGTGAGAGACCAAATATCAGTCTCAATACAATAGAATTAGTGTCCTTTAGAGAATATACTAGATCTCTCTGTCTCTAGACACATACCCCAGAAAGGCCTTGTGAGGATACAGCAAGAAGGCGGCCATCTGCAAATCAGGAAGAGAGCCCTTTGGCATATTTTGAGCTGGTTATTTTGAGAAAGTGAAGACACAGGAGTAGCTCTGAAAAGCTGTCCTTTTGTAAAATAAATTTACATTTTTAAAGGAAAACAATTGCCATAAAAATCTCATCAACCAGGGAAGATCTTATCATAGGCTAGGAGGCTGAAGGTCACATCTTGCCCAGATTGACTTTGTCCCAGCCAGACTATCACCTGTTCTGATAGGCTGCTTAGAGACAACTTTTATGACTGAGAGAATTGTTTAACCTGCAAAACAAGACAACTTTTGTTCTCTCCTCATATCCTCCCATAACCGGTCACCATCTCCCACCAGAAGCCCCAAGCCCTTATTCTTTTCTGGAGCTCTTTTCTGCTATACTAACTTCTATCATCTTTTGGCCCTTCTTCGAGTCTCTTATTCTGTGGGACTACCATACATTTGCATCTAATTAAAATGCCTGTTCTGTTAATCTGTCTATTGTCAGTTTATTTTATAGATTTATCAAACCCAGAGGGTAGGGAGAAGACTCTTTCCTCTCCCCTTTTAAATCCTGTAGGAAATCTCAGAAATGCCAAGGAACCCTACTCTTGCTTTGCTTGGATCTGCTCCTGTAAACAGAACTGTTTTGTTGAAAATCAAAGGGGATCAGGTCAGATGGTGCCATCAGATGCCTCCTGATGTCGTTGGACTCTCTGTGTCCTCTTCTCAGTATGTGTGCCTAGGGCTGCAGGACTCAGTTAGGTGATGCACCTGTCACCATGTGGTACCATTATCATAGTCTGATGACACATCTGTGGTGGGATGCGACCTGCCTGGGTTCCCTGAGAGCCTCATAGGGGTAGGGTGGAGCTAACATTTTTGGTTTCTGTTGCTGATCTTTAAGGTCTCAAAGGGGATGTTAATCTATCCACCATGCACTCCTGTCACTCACTTCTGAGCTTTGGCCTCTTATCCAGGACCCTTAAGTCACAAAACTTCTTGTGGATGCACCTTTAGCAATGTTTTTCATAGTAATCAAATGACTTATGGACAATGTCCTGAGCACTCATTAACAACAAGAGAAGAAAGAAAAGACAAAGGCCTTTCCCTCTAACGTTATATGAACCAGGATGCTTTCTGGTCATGGTAGACACACATCCAACCAAATGTGGCTAAAACAAGCACGGGCACTCTCTCTGGTAGTGGGTTTGAAGAAAGCCAGAAGTTCAGCAGATCTGTGATGCTCGCAAGCTGAAGTTTCACATCTTTCTCCTCTCTTAGCCTTGGAGTGTGAGGAATGTTGCCTCCCACGGTTGCCAGATGGCTGTCCTCAGATGACAGTGTCTGAAACTAGGAAGGTAGGTGTGGGGAAATAGAACTCCCCTGCATATCTGTCTGTAAACAGCCTCAGCCTCCTAAGACTCTTCACATGTGAGAAGAATCAGTTCTGTAGCCCTTTGTTCAGTTGATTGTTCTGATCCAAAAGGGTAGTAGCGGTCCCTCACCCTCGATTTCAGTGGCTTGCCATGGTCTAAAAACATTAAATTTCAGAAATAAATAATTCATAGGTTTTAAATTGTGCACAGTTTCAAAGTAGCATGACTAGCATGATGGATCCCTGCACTGTCCTGCATGAGAGATTTTGTTTTCCTGCCTGTACATGCCACCTGCTGTGGTCAGTCACTTCGCAGCCATCGAGGTTGTCATTGCACATCATCACAAGAAGTGTACATACAGGACTGTAAGCTATTTTGAGAGAGATCACACTTACATAGCTTTTATTATAATGTATTGTTATAGTTCTATTTTATTATATTGCTATTAATCTCTTACTTTGCCTAATTTATAAATTAAATTTTATCATAAGTATGTATAGGAAGAAAAGCAGTTTATATAGGGTCCAATACCATCCATGGTTTCAGACATCCACTGGGGGTCTTAGAATGTATTCCCCATGATAAGATGGGAGGACTGTAAAGCTTATCTTATCTTTCCTAAAGGGCTATAAAGCCAAGAGTAGGAACCCAGATTCAACCTCCAGGGTACTAGGAACACCAAAGGCTACCTGCTTGTACATTTACATTTCATGGGATAATGAACCCAGGAACACAGCCATGTCTTAAAAGCTGAAACATACCTAGGCACATCTGGCTTCCATGAGAGATTTTGTTTTCCAAAGGGTCAGAGTCAGAGAGGGTACTTTAAGAAGGGGGCACTGGATAATTTGTTTCTTTCTTTTCTTTTTTTTCTTTTTATTTATTTTTTTGCCTATAGGTGTGATTTTTGTAGGAAAAAAATCCTGTCAGCTCTTACCTCCCTTCTTGGCCAAGCACTGGAGCAAGTGAGTGGTATATTCATTTTTTTTTTTTTTTGGTAGTATATTCTTTATTGTCAGGTTTCTGTTTAGTAAGTCTGACCTAGAACCCCTTGTGTGTACATTTAGGATAAAACAAATAAAGATGACTATTAAAACTCAGTAGGGTCAGGTTTCTTCTCCTTTATCTTTCTCTCTCTCAACATGGAGGAAATATTTTCTAGAAACCTTCCCTGCAGAATTTTTACTGAGCTCGTTGGTCAGAACAACTGGATTATACACTTAATTCTAGCTGAGGTGGTGAGTCTCTGGCATCTTTAGCCTCCCTATTAGAGGAAGGGATGGTCAGAAAGGGAGAAGGGCAGGGGCATGGTCATGAGCTGGCAAACAGCACTGGCCACACATTGTTGGTATTAACAGCGGCAAATGTAGTCTGTCTATATTTTAGACATTAACAGCAAAGTCTATGTTTTTAGTCAGCTTTAGAATATTCATTACATTTTGTCCATGGCTCAGCAATACAAAATTTTATTATCCATACGAATTTAATTTGAATTACTTTGAAAATTACATGAGGAAAAGGTGCTCCAACATAATTATCTCCTGAAAAAAATCCAGGCTGATTGCAATTCTTCTGGGCGCTGAGCTGCGAGACCAAGCCAGGCACACACTTTTTCTCAAGATGGCTACATCCTGTGTCTAAGGTCAGTTCACAACCCAAGACAAAGTTCTTGCCATTAAAATATCATTACTGGGCAAGGAAGAATATGTCTCCCTATTACAATACACCAATTTACCTGTTAGGGGCTCAGACTGGTGCTGTAAATTAGGGATCTCTAGGGGTTTCCCTGTCCTTCGATTGTGATCTGAAGTACGTGCCTATGATCAGGTTTTCATCATCCTTGGAAAATAGCTGTGTTTCTTGCAGGAAAGAATAGAGGCAATTTCATATCCTTCCCAAAGAACAGGTACAGAGACTCTCTTAACCTACATGTATTGATTTAGAAAAACGTTTGAGGCATACTGCTCACACTATCCCTCATACATAATATCACACAGACACCGGCACATTCATTCTTTCTCATATTCATGTACTCACACTCTCATACATGTAGTCTCACATATACACACTCAAACTCACACACTTACATTCTCATACACACTCACACCCACTCATACGTAGTCATACCCTTTTACATTTGTACCTTCATATCTTTACATTCACATTCATACACACACACTAACTCTCTTAGACACACACACACACACACACACACACACTGCATTCTAATCCACTAATGAAGAGGGCCATGCTGTGGACTGACACTCATTTGGCAAATATTCTAAATTTCTCCAGCTTGTTTTTCCCTAATCTTTCAGATCTGAATATAATATACCAACTACAGTTTGAAACAATTAGAAAAGGACAGAATATCATCTACATTTTGTTTAAAATATTTTTCTAGGGCCATCAGGTGGCGTGGTGGTTAAGGTGCTAGAACCCACATAGCTGACCCCATGGTTCCAAATCCTGGACCCGGCAGCTTGAAATTCATTGTGGGTACATATGCATATGTGCCCAAAATCCCAAAAGGAGAATGGAGAAATCATCTCCTAGAGAGAAAATTTCCCTATCTCTCTATCTCTGTCTTTCTCCAGGAAGTGCATGGAACCTATGGCAAAAATATTAAATGTATATATGTATTTTCTTCTGGTCCTACAGTTTAATATAAAATTTAGTCGTGGATGCCTCATTTGTGTTTCTCATTCCCCAAAACCTCTTGGTTTTGTTTTTAAATCCTCATTGCTATGGAGCCATGTCTCCCAAATGTAATTTATGTCAGTAGTTGAATTTTGGGACTTCAGCAAAGAACATCCACCCACTCCTTCAGCTATTTTTTCTTCTTCTCTCTCCTATGTCCAGACTCAATTTCACCTGTTAAATTAACAACTTCTTTTATATTTGTAACTGTTGTCTACACACCTCACATGTAATTATTGCTCACCAACTGTCCATGTAGATAGAGGTCCTGACCACATGCTGCAAGCCAGTTCCAGGTCAATTCTAAGAGCCGGTGACTGAGCCTCTGGTTTTCCTACCACACTCACTGTGGACAATTGTCTTCCAGAAGGTGCAGTTCTAGGGGGTCTGAATTGGTATAAGTAATAAAATATCTCATCATTTGAATAGTTATAAGTGTCTGTGGTCAAACATATGAAATACTTGACATTGAGCCTACCTGCTAACTAATATAGACCTAATCTTTTAATATTTACATAATGTGATTTAGTCTTAGCATAAAATTTTCAATTAATGTTCATATTTAATTAAAAGCAGTAGACACTATTATCTTACCAATATTAAAAATATTCCTGGTTGGAACCAGTAGTTGGCCTAATGGCTATGTCGCTGGACTCCCATGTAGTCGACCATAGTTCAAGTCCCGAACCCAGTGGCTTAAACTTACTTTGGGCGCGTGTGCGTGCATGCCCAAGATCCTGAGAGGAGAATGGAGGAGAAGGGAGTGTGGTGTGGCCATCCTCCCTGGGGGGCAATTTCTCGCTTTCTGTGTCTCTGTCTCTTTCTGGAGAGCGCACGTGCCCTATAGCAAAAACCTCTCCTAAATAAATAAATAGATACAGATAGATAGATAGATAGATAGATAGATAGACAGACAGATGATAGATAGAGTTAGCTTCCTGGGCCAGGAAGTGATGTGAAGTCACAGACTTGAACTCATAGGTGAAAGGTCTGAGCTTGACTCCTGGGGCCTCTCTGAACACTTCGGGCATGGATTGAAGATCCTGCTGGAGTTGTCTTTCTCTGTCTCTATCTTGCTGTTTCTCTCTCATGGAAGAAGTAAATAAATAAACTTTAAGAAAGGAGTTAGCCTCCTTCAGTTACTATTATGACTTATTAGTAAAAATTCTTAATATTTTCTGAATAATTATCTTCACATAAAAGACTATATTAGATTGTGATCATCTATGTTTACATTGTATATTATGAAACGTTGCTAGGGTGACAATTTCCAATTTCTTCAAATCACTAGATGATATTCTTTCACCTAAAATTGCTCTCTGCATTGTTTGAAGGAAGGTTAAGAAGAAAAAGAATAAAATAAACCTTAATACTTAGATCATTATACAAAGTTGTATCATATTTATTTGTGGGCTGTATGTACAAAGTTCTTTCTCTTTTTAAAATTTTATTTATTTATTTCTTCCATGAGCAAGAGAGACAGAGAAATAGCACCCCAATAGGGTCTAGACACTACAACACATCCCGAGACTTGGCCAGCCCTGGATAATGTACACACACATGCTGAGTGTACTCAGGGAGGTTTCAGGATGTGAACTCAGAACCTACACTTATGTGTGGGTCAGCCTCACAGAGAACCACATTTTACTGTTATGCCATGATTGCCCACTCTTCCCCTTTTAAAATAGGGGAAAAATGACAACTGCAAGATAAAAATGGTAAGGAAAGGGGAATGTATTACTCTTATGCATAAAGTAAAGGTAGACCTTGGGACATGCAGTCAAAAGCATCAGCTGCAGGGCTGGACAGAAGTGACAGATATGCCAGCTGACTCCAAGAGAGTAAGGATCTTTCATACTAGTAACAGGGGTACAGTACATGCACCTTGTCCTGAAAGAGCCTACACTGAACAATGATAACAGAGGAGGGTCTTATGGACATGGGGAAAAGAACAGGATTGAACAAAAATCTATCAGCAGAAGCTGTCTGAACCAAACTATTGGCAGTAGTTGTAGTATGTTCAGTTCTAAGGAAGACTGTCAACATTATCTGCAATTATCTTGAGAAAAAATATCTTGTGTAGGTCAGCTATGCAGTTGGCAAGGAGTAACTGATAAGTAGCCTATCAGCGGTTCTCCTCTTCTTTTGTCCTCTAGGTTTTTTTTTTTTTTTTCTTTTTTTCATCATAGAGCACACATGCTGGAGAGGAGAGAGACAGAGAGATACATACAGAGAGAAAGTGAACAATAACCCCTCTCTCCAAGAAGGATGTCCACATTCCACTCCCTTTCCTTTCATTATCCTCTTGGGATTTGGGTATGCATGCACAGACACATGCCCAGGATGATTTTCAAGTCTCTGGGTAGGGACACCAATTGCAGTTGACCCTGTGGGAATTCAGCACCTTAGTGCCACCATGCCACCTGCTGACCCCATGTTTTCTAGCTTCTAATTTATCATAGCGGTGCCTTCTCTGGTAAACTTTATCTTCATGCTAACTAGCCTATCAAAGATGATTTCTATCTTATTATATTAGAGTGAATTAATAACCTTATTGGCCAAAGTAGCAAAAAAAAAATGTGCTGTGTATTAAAGCCTCTTCACATATACACTGACTGTTCTCTATCAGATCATTTGGTTCTGCAGCTAGCAAACTCCAACACTGGTGATTTTTGCTCCAACTCCTTCCTGTGCTACATCTACCACTTACAGATCATCTCTGGCTAATCCTGCTACGTTGGCAAAGCTGAGTTGTTGCTGAAGAGATCATATGGTCTACAAATCCTAAAGCACATTCCAAGTGGCCCTTTAAGAAAATGTTTACACACTCTTGGTTTCAGTAAAATACATAGGGTCTGAAATGGGGATTGATATTATTAATCACCCAAATTTCTAGTTTTCATGAAATAACAAGAGATCTCTCTGCATTGTCTTTCATGTTTATAAATTTTAAACCAAAACAAATAAGGCTCTTTGCTATGAAGCATGTTGTCCCCAACTTATTCAACTTTACTTCATGCTAAAAAAAAAAAAGTGCTTGCTTTGGCAGCACATATACTAAAATTGGAACGATACAGAAAAGATTAGCATGGTCCCCGCACAAGGATGACACGCAAATTTGTAAAGTGTTCCATATTTTAAAAAAAAGATAAATGTCTAATTATCGCTGTGATAAAAACCATGAGAAGTCTCAAAAATACCATCCAATGGTAGTAGATATTTTAGGTTTTAATCCTATGCCCATCTGGAACCAACCAAAGAGAAGCAGTTTTGATGCACATTCTTGGAAATAGGTTTTAGATACTGCTGAGTCATAGAAAGGTCACCCCATTCTGGCTTCACTGGAGAACAGAGATCATTGCCAAGAAAGTCTCAGCATCCCATTTTCATCCCCATACAAATATAGCCCGGTAAAAATGGCCTAATTTCTATATTTATACTCTTGCTTTTCAGCTTTCTTTTTCCCTTATAATTTAAGAGTAGTGGTTTATTTTTGCTACTGTTTGATCAATGATTCTGATGACAAATTGTAGAAAAAAATTACTTTTTCCCTGAGAGTTATTCCTAAATTATCTTATGAGAACATATTTTACATTATACTAGATATTAACAAAATACGTGAGTGTAAAAGTGGGTCTGGGGAGCCAGATGGTAGTGTAGTGCTAAAGCACCGTGCAAGATGATCCCACGTAAGTTTTCCTGTTCAAGTCTGGAGACCTCCCTGAATACATTGTGTCCATGATCCAGGACTGGTTGTAGGCTGGGATGGTAGGACATGATGCTAAGATCCTGTTGAAGGTACTATCTTGCTCATGAAAGAGATAAATACAATTTAAATGGGAGAAGGGGGTAAACCTGGAAAACCAGGAGAAGTTCCAGAGAATTTAACAATCTTAATAGAAGGGGTGGGGTGCCCCGAGGTGTGGACCATGCCATGGCAGGGACTCGGCCCCAGATTCCAGCTCCTGCAGGTGACGATGCTTCCCTTGGCCTTGGTCCTCTCCGTGGTGCTCCCGCCCATGGATAGCAACGTCACCAATGTCACCACTGCTGGCCAAAGTCACTGGACCTACAGTTTGGTATGCCACGACTGTGTAGCCATAAACAACTTCAACTATGGAAACCAAAGGGTGTGTCCTTATGAAATCAGGTGCTGACGATTGCCATCCATGAGAACTCATGTGAGCTACTTATTTACAAGAACTGTACATACAACTGCACATTTTTATATCCATCTGAAGTGCCTCCTGAAGCCCCCCAAAAAGCCTTCAAAACAAACAGTTTCTATTTTGTTCGTTGTTGTAGTAGCATGCGTTGCAATGAAGGAGGCCCTAATACCAAGAGGGACTTGTTACCTGATGATGCAATTGAGGAAGAGCTGACAGAAGGAACTGTGCACTTGTGAGAGTCAAAGTTTTTACTAAGCTTTGCTGCCACCATCTCTATCATAGTCAGCAATCCCCTGACATGAGACCCTCCTTGGAGGGCTTGATCTTCCCCATTCCTCTGAGCAGTTTACTCTCCACTCCTCCCTTGAGAACCAGAGATCCCTCTCTGTGGGTCTTCATTTAGCCCATTGATGGTTTAAGACAGAAATAAAATTGTTTGGTGAAAAAAAAAAAAAAAAAACAACCAATCTTAATAAAAGGGAAAAAACAGTAGGGCTCAGGAGGCAAGATCTAGTTCAAGCCAGGTAGATATGACTGACTTCTATGTTCTGCTGCCTGGAGGAAATTTATGAGGACAGGTATGGAATGATGAATTTAAGGACAAAGTAGCCTGTTGGGCTTTTTTTTTTTTTTTTTTTTGGGTCTGGAAAGAAAGGAAAAAAATATTTAAAGATGGCTAGGGAACTCTAATCTTGGAAGTTCTCTCAAAATAGGATCACAGCCATCTGCTTTGGAATGTTTAGGTGTATGTTTTCTTGCAGTCTGGGTAGGGGTGGGGGCGTATTCAGTTTGGTGGCTCTGCACTAAGCCCTTGAACATGGACTCAGCTATTGGATGAATTTCTCTTTGTGAGAGAAGGCAGAGATACTCCCTGGCTTATCATCAGTGGGAAGAGCTGTTCTTATTTAGAAAGGAGGCCACTGGAGTAGAATTAACTCTTAGTGTATTAGTTTCCTAGGGCTACAAACCAGTTGGCTTAAGACAATAGAAATTCCCTCTTTAGCAGTTCTCAGGGCTAAAAGTCTAAAATCAAGGCATTAGCAGAGTTCATCACATTTCAGGGTTCTGGAGAGAATCTGTTCCATGCCTCTCTCTGAGTGTCTAGTGGCTGATGGCAGTCCTTGGCATGCCTCTTGCAGCTACATCGCTCTAGTAACTGTCTATGTCTTCACAACACGTTCTCCTTTTTGTATATGTGCCTGTGTCTAAATTCACCCCTTTTATTTATCTCTTTCATGAGACAGAAACACAGAGAGAAATAGAGCAACAAAGACACGCCTTTATTCTGTGATCTCCCCTAGCTTCAGCTAACCTAGATCATTAACATGCGTGTATCCAACATGTGTAAGTAGGCCACAGATGGGAACTTGGGATCTTTCCATATGGGTCCAGTTGTGTTACCACCGTGCCATTCTCTGGTCCCCTTCTCTTCATGTGAAGACATTAGTCAAGGGCCTACAAAAACCCAGATGACCTCATCTTAACTTGATTGAAAAGACCCTCTTTCTAAATAAGATCACATTCACAGGTATCAATGAATGCCAGGAGGAGGGGAGCTTCAGTGAGCACCTGTGGAGTGTCCTAGAATCAGAGATGACTCTACACTGGGGACATGCACACAGATACCCATCATCAGTTAGCCCTTTACTGAGGTGTCAGGGAGTGAACAAAAGAGTGGTTGATTTATACATTTAATCCACAGATGTAAAAATCAGCTCTTATGCAAAACCTGATGGGACAATGTGAGGAGAATCACTGTAGCCTTGTCTTTCACAGAAGAAAGAATGACCTGAAATATTAGGCTAATTTAAAGTCAGGGATGTAGAAGCTAGTCTCAGGCCTACCATTCACTAACCACGGCTATTGGAAAGTACACTTGGTGGAGGTGTACTCCAGGCCCTTCAGATAGAATACATGTAGAAAAAGGCCACACTCTTGGACCGGAGCAGGCGTGGGACCCTTGGCCTGAGACAAGTAGTTTTTCTCTCCCACTGTGTCCTGTCACAGGGGAGAGCTGGAGAGGCTGCAGAATTAAACCCCCTGATTTATCATGCTCTTGGTGGTTCTCAGGGTAAAATTATAGCAAGGCAGTATTAAATAAAAAGAATTTTTTTTAAAAAAGTTTATTTACTAACTGCTTCTGAGAGAGAGAGAGGAAAAGAAAGTGAGGCACCTGTGACAGGGTCTCCAAACCATGATCTTCCCCTAGTCTCAGCAACCCTGGATCATGAGCATGTGTGTGTGTGCCCAGGGGAAAACCCAGGACCTTTTCCATGTGGGTACAGTTGTGTTACCACTTTGCCTCTGTATGGCCCCAGTAAATTGTTTTGAAGGGTAAAGAAGTAAAAAAAAAAAAAAAAAAAAAAAAAAAAGTGAAAAAGTGCAAAGTATTTGTTGAATGCCATGTAAATAAAAAATTCCAAACCCCAACCAAACAAGTGAAAAAAGACTCAACAACCCACTATTCCTTCACTATAGCCTTAGCCTTATTACCAAACAAAGTAAATTTAATTGTACTGAAGTGTTTGAAAAACAGGACCCACCTTGATGGCTTAGCAAATAGAACCTGAGGATGTTTTCTGAGCCCTTGAATCAGCCTGAAACTGCAGACCACAATGCCCTTTCCTCATCTGTAAAATGGACAAGAAGAGGTGGCTGCCTCATAGGGCTTTTATGAAGGTAAAATGAGTCTTACACATAGATCTCTTGGAACAATGCTTGGTATATATGAATGCCTAATGTTCTAGTATTGCTATTAATTGGAACATTTCTTTATATTATTCCCACTTGTACAGGAGCCTTTAAAAAATTTTGCTTTAATTCAGATTTTGCTATAGGGCATGTGAACTCCCCAGAGAGACAGAAAGTGAGAACTTGCCCTCAGGGGGAATGGCCATACACACTACAATCCCTTCTCCTTCATCGCATCTTAGGACTTGGGGCACGTATGCATGTGCACTCGGCATGTTTTTCAAGCCAACAGGTCTAAGACTACAACTGATTGGTCAGCCTTGGGGGATCCAACTGCCTTAATCACTGGTTGGATCTGGGAGATTTTATAAAAGAAATTCTATCCACGTTTCTTTTATTACTGTTTTTTTTTCCACTTTGTAAAAGTAATATTTGCTCTTGGTATAAAACTTAGAAAATATAAATGCAAGAAAACTCATGCATAAACTTTATTATTTTTGTTGTATTTTATTTTAGTCTTTAAAAATGCATGTACATCAGGAACCAGCAATTAGCGTAATGGCTATGTCGCTGGACTCCCACGTAGTTGACCGGTTCGCATCCTGGACCCGGTGGCTTAGAACTCACGCTGGGCGCGTATGCGCACGTGCCCAAGATCCTGAGAGGAGAATGGAGGAGAAGGGATTGCGGTGTGACCATCCCCCCTGGGGGGTGATTTCTCGCTTTCTGTCTCTATGTCTCTCTCTGTCTGGCGAGCGCACGCGCCCTATAGCGAAAACTTCTCAAAAAAAATGCATGTACATCATTGTTTTTTATAAAATTTGAAAAACATGACTGCTTTTTATGCTTATTTTTAAATTTAGTATTAGGTTCTAAAAATTTTTCTAAGTCATTAAATATTCTTTGAAAATAAACATGATTAGGATGGTTCTACAGTGCAGCTGAAATGCACTGTATAAGAGAAGGAAGATCCAGGGACCAGCAGTTGGCATAATGGCTATGTCGCTGGACTCACATGTAGTCAACTGTGGTTCAAGTCCTGGACCTGGTGTCTTAAAACTCATGCCAGCCACGTGTGCGTATGTACCTAAGATCCCGAGAGGAGAATGGAGGAGAAGGGATTGTGACTTGGTCATCCCCCATGGGGGGTGATTTCTCACTTTCTGTCTCTGTCTCTCTCTGTCTTTCTGGCGAGCACATGTGCCTTATAGCAAAAAACTCTCAGAGAGAGAGAGAGAAGGCAGATCCCACAGAGTGACTAGTGTTTGAATTCCCAGGCAGTCAGACTGAAACATGCTGAGCCCATGTGTGAATGCCCAAAATTGGCAGGTTGAAGGATTGGAGGAAGGGGATCACAGTGTGATCAGACCCTGAGGAGGTGCTCCTCTCTCTCTCACTCATGCATGCCCACACTCTGACATGAATAAAAAGAGAGAGAGAGGGGGAGAATAAGCATGATTAAGAACACAGGGAGAACTCCCATAAGAAGATGAAGGTAGAGATTGGGGTAATGCATCTACAAATGCCCAAATGACCAGTAACACAAGAAACTAGTGGAGATGCATGAAATAGTTATCCCACACAGCCTCGGGAGGCACTGACCTTACCTGATCTTGGACTTAGGACTCTCAGAACTGTTTTGATTCAGGGACAATAGAACAACAAAAGATCACTTAAACAATATCATGATTGGGCATTGAAGTAATCTCATACGTTAATGATTTCAGTTATTGTATATGAAACACTCACTTGTCAGCATGTGCCAACCAAAGAAGCAAATATAAGTCAACTCATTCTTTATCCTTTACCTTCTTGACAATGAAGACGTATTGTATAACCACTAGATCAAATAAATGATCAAATATAACAGCCAGCAAATAAATGGAATGTGTCCTCTCAAACTTGATGTGCTGTGATTTGGTTATGATGGGATGAAGAGGGTAAAAATTTAATCTGAAATTTGCGTTGAAAGATGGGGCTTCTGGGAGGAGATGAAGGTTTAGGTTGCGGGTTGCAGCTCTTGATTGACTCCTTGTATGTTTATGAGGAGAGGAAATGAGATAAAGGCACATGGATACACACATACGCTCCTGCTCTGCTCCGATACAACACCAAGAAGCCCCTCGCTAGGGGACCAGCAGTTAGTGTAATGGCTATGTCGCTGGACTCCCATGTAGTTGACCACAGTTTGCGTCCCGGACCGGTGGCTTAAAACTCACGCCGGGCGCGTGTGCGTGCGTGCCCAAGATCCCGAGAGGAGAATGGAGGAGAAAGGATTGCGGCGTGGCCATCCCCCCTGGGGGGTGAGTTCTCGCTTTCTGTCTCTCTGTCTCTCTCTCTGTCTGTCTGGTGAGTGCACGCGCCCTAAAGCAAAAACCTCTCAGAAACAAAACAAAACAAAACAAAACAAAAAACCCTCACCAGATGGGGCCTTTGGCACTTAACATAGAAACCATGACTTGAATGGAGGTTCTACTTTTATAAATCACCCACTTTCAGATATTTTCTATTATTAGCAACAAAGAAAACTAGAATACAATCAAAATCAAGAGGCTTGGAACATAACATCTGGATGATTTGGAGAACTCTGATGATAAAGAGGGTCGTGTGGCAGGGGTCCTATTTAATTTGTTTCCACATCAGTAAGAACTGTATTTTAAATTACACATCTCCCTCTTTCTGCCATGCTGTCTCTGACACGAATCAATACTGTCTATGATCTGTCCCCCCCTCCCCCCCCCGGGCTTTTTAAGCTTTTCCATTGCTCTCACCTGTCAAAGCTTTGCACATCCTGTGACAGATTTATTTCTGGTTTCTTTATTTTTTTAAATAAAATTAGCAGCATTTAAATGTAATTTCAAAATATTTTGTCACTGGAATATATATTAAAAAGTTGTACCTTGAATGCCCTGCAGACAACGAAAGCCTTGGATGTTCAAGTCCCTTTTATAAAATGGTATAACATTTGCATATAACCTACATATATCCTCCTATATACTTTAAATCATCTCTACATTACTTATAAGTGACTTTTGTAACAGGTATAAGTGAAAAGGAAAATACATAAACTTGAGCATCTGTCTTTTAGGGAGTCACCTCTTCTCCCATTTCATAAATATTGGTGTGCTCTGACTGTATCTGCATTGGTTGAATGCTTGGATGCAGAACTCATGGATATGGAGGGCTGACTCTACTTAGAGCAACTTTTAGTTTTTAATTTGCCCACTTATTTCTTCCACGAGCAAAAGACACACACAGACACAGACACACACACACACAGACAGACAGACAGCACCCTCAATAGAGTTTTGACACCGTGAACCTGCTCCAGCCAGCCCCACATAATAGGTGGGCTCATTACCAATGATTTCATGGAGATCTCTGAGAACAAATCAAGAATCTTCCCATGTGAGTTGGCCTGCTAGAGCACTGCATTTTTCCTCTGTGTCACTGTCCAGTCCCCAGCAAACTGTTAATGTATCACTAACTGTTAAATTATCTTTGGACTTATTTGGATTTTTAACTTATTCTGTTATTAATGAGAATTTTGTTTCTTTATCATTTTTAAAGTTGTCATTTGTTTTTCTTGTTTTGGTATGCTAAAGAAAAGACAACGTGTAGGAAAAAAATGATGCTGAATAGAAATTGTGACAGTGGGCTTACTGTTGTGGTCCAGATCCAAAAGAGAAGGTTTTCAATGGTTTGACACTGATTCATAGATACGTTTTATTGGGAAGAAAAAAAAAAGGACTTTCTTCTATTACTAATTTGCTATGAGTTTTTTTTGTTTTTTTTTTTTTTTGACTTAATGCAGCTGCCAAGATGGTCTTATTTTTCTTTATAACTAATGATTGTGGTCAATTTTAATGTGGTCAGCATTAGAGGACATTCAGTTGTTAAACTAGAAGTGAGACTATACAACATAAATAATGTAAACAATCATTTAGGGATAGATACAGGGATTTAAAAGCAATCATTGACTTTTTAAAATGATTATCCAATGAGCCTTCAATAGAAGTCTTTCCTTAATTTCCTGGATATAGAATTAGTAGGTCCAAGATTCTTTAGAAAAATTTTTTGGAGAAGTTTTTGCTATTGGGTGCGTGTGCTCTGTGCTCGCCAGAAAGACAGAGAGAGACAGAGAGATAGACAGCGAGAAATCACCCCCCAGTGGGAATGGCCACGCCACAATCCCTTCACCTCCATTCTCCTCTAGGGATCTTGGGCATGCATGCACACACGCCTGGCATGAGTTTAATCCGCTGGGTCCAGGACTTGAACCGTGGTCAACTACATGAGAGTCCAGTGACGTAGCCAGTGACATATACCAACTGCTTGTACCCCAAGACTCTTAAATTTGCTGTCAAATTATTTTTAAAAGTATTTTAAAATTCTTGTGTGTGTGTGTGTGTGTGTGTGTGCATGTAAGGTTGAGAGAGAAAAGAACCCTGAATGGAGTCTCATCACATCACCATCAGCTCTTCAGCTATGCAGTGTCTTAGTTGTCTGTGCCTGTGCCTGCTGTGTTTTCAGGCCAGCCCAGAGATCCAAACCCTTGGTCAGCCATGTGGCTTCCAGGATATCATCCCAGTACACTACAGAATTTGTCACTTAGACCAGCCTGTCAAATTCTTTTCTAAAGTACGTGCATACTTAGGGTCCCTCCAACAACATTAACAGTTCCAATACCTAGCAACAGGAAAACTTGCAAAAGCTGAGTATAATCCATCTGTCTCTATTAACACTATCTGTATTAGTTTGATATTGCTGTCTAGTGAATTATTACACTTACTGGTTTGTGGTTCTGTAGGTCAGAGTCTAGCCCAATGCAGCTGGATTCTCTGCAGAGAGCTTCATTAGGTCAAGTCAAGGTGTCTGCAGAACTGGGCTCCTAACTGGAAGCCCCAGAGAAGAATTTGTTTCCAAGCTCATTTAGCTCATTTTTGTTGGCAGAATTCAGTTCCTTGCAAAAGTATGACTGATTTTGTTGATTCCTTGGCTCCACCTGTAGTCCTTACTCGTGTAGCACCCTACATCTTTAAAACCACAGTGATTATGAAGGCTGATTCATATGCTGAATTTCTCTGACTTCTGCTACCAGCTGGAGAAAGTGCTCTGATTCTGAGGGCTGGAGGGGTTACACTGGACCCCTGGGATAAAGCAGAAGAATCTTCCAATATGGAGTTCAACTGTACCATGTAATAAAACTTGGTCCTAGGAGGGATATCACATTCACAGGTTCTGGGGAGATGGTAGAACAATATTGGAGGCTCATTTTGGAAATTCTGTGAATATACCATTCAAGTAAAACTTGTCATTTTTGGCTTACCTTCTCTGTTCAAAGTGGTCCTCTGTAATGATCTTATGCCTCTTAATTGTAATATTTTCAACTCTGTTTTGTTTTTATATTTATAAGACATGTCGGGGTTAATGATGTTCCTGAGGAATTTAAAATTGAACTGAACACAATAAACAGATTATAAACTAAAAATTGACCTGGTGACTGTTATTACTGTTCTGTACACTTGTTAACAAAGTCTTTAGAGGAGGACAAGTTGATTAGTTTTGGCTCCGAGGTTTACATTTTTTAATTTAATTTTGAAGGTTGTTAAGGTGAAAATTTATACATGAGATAGAAGACCATTTCCCCAGGATTCCTGGAATCTATCCTGTCTCAGATTACTTGGCATTTCCAATTTTTGGTAATGAAACCCTAAGTAGTGAACTTATTGATGTTGTGACCCACAAAGTTCTATAAGCACCAAAGGAGTCCTGTTAGGATTCAGGCCACATTGTCTTCAGCATGACATGGACCCATGCTGGCGTCTAAATTGTAGGTGGCACCAACCCTTACCACACACCACAGAAAAAAATGTTCCTTTGTTACAAAGCTATGCTTCTTTCAAATGTTTCATTGTGAAAGTTCCCTTTGAAATAATTCTAGTGGGTCAATATACTTTTTGAACACTGCTATGTAAAAAAGGTCCATTTTGACACAACTTTACCAACAGTGGAAGTTATTATTGAAAGAAACTTTGTCAGATGAAGTTATATCTCATTTTGAATGAGCCTGAACCTTTTATGTTAATTAGCCATTTATGTTTCCTTTTCTATGATTCTGCTCTTGTCCATTTTTCTTTGAGTTGTAACTACTTTGCATATTCAGAATGTTAACATTTTCTTTGTGATATTTCTAATGTATGTCTTGTCTCAATTTGTTCTTTTAACGTTTGTTCATTTTTTTGACATATGGACATTTCAAATTTTTATGACATCATTTTTCTTATATGACTTCTTTCATATTTTCCATGCTCAGAAGTTCACTTTTTCATCTTAAAATTAAATACATTTTCTCCAGGATTTTTATTGTTGATTTTTTTAGTTTTTTTTTTTTGTTTTGTTTTTTTTTTTTTCCATAGAACTTGTGTTTTTGCTGGAGAGAGACAGAAAGTGAGAAATCAGGGGGATAACACATCTCAGTCTCTTCTCCTCTGTCTTCCTCCTGGGCACACACACGTGCCCAGAGTATTTTTCAGGCCACTGGGTCTAGGACTCGAATTGCAGAATCAGTCATGTGGGATCCAGAGCCCCAACCATCATTCCCTGGCCACTTGCTGGCTCTCAATACTGACATCTGTCAGTCCAGGGAATTTGTTTTGGAGTATATTATGAATTTGGAGCTCTAACATTTTTCTCTAAATATTTACTGTTTATTTTAGACTATATTCATTAAATAATTATTTTTCTTTTTGCCAATATTTTTATTCCATCTCGCATGATACATTGAATTCTCATGTATATATTCAGGACTCTTCAAGAACATTTAATTCGTTCTATTGTTCCCTTGCATGCTGATTCTTTAGCCAGAACCATTATTTGTTAAATTAGTATAAATTTTTAAATATTCTCAAGTATTGGATAGAATATTAGAATCATTTCTTTTTTTGTTGTTGTTTTGAGAGGTTTTTGCTATAGGACATGTGCACTTGCCAGAAAGACAGAGAGAGACAGAGACAGAAAGCAAGAAACCACCCCCCCCTCCCCACGGGGGATAGCCATGCTGCAATCCCTTCTCCTCTATCTTCCTCTTGGGATCTTGAGCATGCATGCACACGCACCTGGTGTGAGTTTAAGCCACCAGGTCTGGGACTCGAACCATGGTCGACTACTTGTGAGTCCAGTGACATAGCCATTGCACCAACTGCTGGTCTCTAGAATCATTCTTTACTGAAGTTATTTTTCAAAAATTCTGTCATTAGGTGCACTTGAGAATTAATTTTTAATCCCACTTCTAAAATTTTATTTTATTAAATATTTAATTTAAATTTAAAGAAAAATTAATACTTTTGCCATATCAAGTCTGTTCATCTACAAATAGGAAGAATCTAGGTAGTGACTTAAGTCTTTTTATGTCTTTCCATAACATTTAAATATTTTTCTCATATGTGTTCTGAACATTCTTATTAATGTATTATATAGTGGGCCTAGTTCCACACACAGTGGCATGTGCTACTCAAGTGAAGCTGGATCCTATGTGGCAAATGCAATTTGAATTCCTGACTGTGTCATCCAGGCACACAGGCAAGTGCCTAGGATCTCATGAGCTATAAGACTGGAGGAAGGGGATTGTGTTGTGACCAAATCCCGTGGAATATGCTCATCTCCCTCTCTCATGTGCATGTACACATTCTGTTTTATGAATAAAGAAATTAATTTCTATTAATACTGTAGAATTCTTTGTTTCCCCTTCATGACTGAGAGAATGGTTTAAAAGAGAAGAGAAGGGAGAAAGGCAGATAAATGCATTTTGTTTGTTTTTCCTCAAGTGTTTATTTATTCATTTTTTTATTTGTTGGCTAACATTTATGTAACATGGATTTTTGGCAGGGTCTTGCTGTGTTGTAATCCTCCTGCCCCAGACTCCCAATTAGCTAGGGTTACAGAAATAGGCAACATCACCTGGCATTTTCAGGTTGGGCTGGGGACTGAAACCAGGCCTCCCATGTGGCCTCTAGCCTCCCGATTGGTGGTGTTAGCTGTGTACCACTAGGCCTGTGTTAATAGCTTTCTCTCTCTTTTATTTTATTTTATTTTATTTTATTTTATTTTATTTTATTTTATTTTATTTTATTTTATTTTATTTTATTTGCTATGGAGAGTGTGTGCTTGCTGGAGAGAGATGAGGCAGAAAGGAAAAGTGAGAAATCAGTCCCTAAGAGTGATGGCCATGCTTCAGTCCCCTCTCCTAATTTCTCTTGGGATTGTGGGCACCTACACACAGGTGCCTGGTGTGTTTTTTAAGCTGCTGGCTCTGGGATTTGAATTGTGGTTAGCTGTATGAGATCCAGAACCCTAACCACCATGCCACCTGTTGGCCTTAATAGCTCTCTTACTAATTAATATCCTTTTAAGTTTTTATTGCTATTGTGACTAAAGTATTTTCCTAATTATATTTTTTAATTGATTGTTAATGATACATAGGAAAGCAATTAATTTTAAAAATTTCTTTTGTATGTTATACTTGCCTCTTACATAGCTAACTCTTTATTGACAAAAGAGATAGAATAAATTCTGCTCCTTTGTTAATCATGAAGAAAGTTAAATCCTGCAGATTTGTTACTATAGGATATGTTTCTGTTTTTAGGCAGAGCTATCCTCCTAAATGCTATTGGGTTGTTGGGAAAGTCATGATGCATTTTTGCACAGAAAAACATAGAAAAATATGTCATGACTTTCCTGATGATTTAATATTTATTGTCTAATTTCAAACACAAATTTATTCTCTTATCCAGTTGTTTGTTAAATTACCACTGCCAATTTTTGTTAGGACCCATGATAGGCTGCATAACATTTCCTCAAATGTGCCCTTGTCCTAATCGCTGGGACCTGTGAATGTTACCCTTCACGGCAAAACAGACTTTGCAGATGTGATTAAATGAAGGATTGTGAGATGAGGAGATTTTCCAGGATTATTGAGATGGGCCTAGTGTAAACACAGGGATTCCAATAGGAGAGAGGTAGGAGTGTCAGTGTCAGAAAAGGTGTGAAGCAAAGAAGGAGAATGGAAAATGCCAAATTTGAAGACGGGGGAAAGGAACTCAGGCTGAAAAATACAGAGTTCTCTAGAAGCTAGAAAAGGTAAGAAAATGAATTTTCTCCCAGAGCTCCCAAAAGGAACACAGCCTTGAAGATTATTAGAAGGAAACAAACACAGGAGCTTAGCATGGAAGTGCAGACATAGAAGACTCAACCCATACTCGAAGTTATTTAAGCTGTTGAAGTTCTAAAAACAATACAAAAGTACAAGTATTTAAGAGAAGTATAAAACATGATGAATGTACCAAGGGAAAAAATAAAAATAGAAACATTTAAGGGACAGAAAAATGGAAAATTAACTGTTGATGATAATACATATGGTAATATCTTTTAAAAAATCTTATTATCATAATCTTTTTTATATTGCATTGAATAACATATCTCTACAGTGTATTACATTTCTTTTTCCAGCATAATTACCATGCATATCAGTCAAGACAGACATTACTATCTACATTATCATCAGCAAATAGCTTTTCATCATTTTTTAGATTATTATTATTGTTATTTATTCTAATTTTTTAAAAACATTCAGTCACTATATATCATTTGGCTTGTATAAAGAATTTACCCAACATGAAATACTTCTCAGATCAGTCCAGTTGAGAATACTGTACATGTTATCATCAACAGGTAATAAATCATTTCTGTGTCCCACTAATATCATGCCTCTTTATTTGTTCTCCTGCTATCCTTCTCTATACTCTTCCCTTTTCTGTTCCCACCCTGTTCCACACTATGTTCAGCATCCATAATTGTTTTCACTGCTTTTATGCCCTCCAATATTTTGATCTCTACCATAAAGTATGAATAGTCGGTATATATTAAGTGGATATGTACAATATCTTTCTTTCATATCCTGGCTTGCTTCACTAAGCAATAGATTCTTCATATTTGATCACTCCCTATCAAATGCCTGGGTCTTGGGTTTTTTTTATGGCTGAGTATTATTCCATAAAGTATATGTGCAGCACTTTTTCCATCCATTCATCTGTTTGTGGACACTTAGGCTGGTTCCATGTCTCAGCGATCATGAATATTGCTGCAATAAACATTGATGTGCAAGAGCTTTTCTGACTGAGCAGTCTCCTGTCCTTTGGGTAGATGTTCAGAAGTGAAATTGCTGGATCAAATGGTAGTTTCATTTGTAGATCTTTGAAGAACAGACATATTGTTTTCCACAGTGGCTGAACCACCTTACATTCCCACCAACAGTGTAGGAGAGTTCCCCTTTCACCATATCCCCGCCAACAGTTACAACTTCTTATATTTTTAATCTTCACCAATCTGACAGGACTTAGATGGTAGCTCATTGTGGTTTTAATCTGCATCTCCCTTAGGAGCATGAGGTAATTCTTAACCACCAAGTAGTCACAGTGTGAAATCACTGAAGTTCATCATTATCATCATCATCTTTGTGTAGGAACATAGCCTTACTGGTTGACCTACGTGAAATAGTCATAAATGCTCTTGAAGTCATAAAAGGACTCCAGGTGGAATACGAAGTGCAAGATCAGTGCCAACTTTTGTATAGGCAAAGTTAGGAAGCATTTCGGGCATAATGTGAATATGTGGAAAAAGATGGGGAGTGCTCAAAAAATCTCCCTTTACGCAAATGTCTGTCTTTGTCTCTATTCTCACTGTGGTAGCAGGAATTTTGGGTTAACCTTCAATCATGAGGAACTAGCATTTATTCTAGGGAGATCTAAACTGCACTAAATTCTTCTTCTCATAAATACTGTTCTGGTGTCCTCCTCTGTTCACATGCCAGGGGTTAGGTGATATCTTATTGTGGTTGTAATCTCCCTTATGATGAGGGGTGTTGAGTATTTCTTTATATGCCTTTTGGCTGTTCATATGTCTTCCGTGAAGAGTTTTTTTTTTTTTTTTTTTTTTTTTTTTTAAATCTCATTTTTCCATCTTTTAATTGGGTTAATAATGTTTTTAGAGTAAGCCGCTTGAGTTTCCTGTGTATTCTGGTTATCATTCCATTGTCTGATGCATAGTTTACAAAAATATTCTCCCATTCTAAGAGTTGTCAATTCACACTAATTACTGTGTCCTTTGCTGTGCAGAAACTTCTTAATCTGATGTAGTCCCATTTGTTTATTTTAGGGATTATTACCTGTGCTTTTGGAGTTTTATTTAAGAAATCTTTGCCTACTCTAATGTCTCCCAGAGTTTTCCCAGTCTTTTCCACCAGTAGTTTTATAGTTTGAGGTCTTAGGTTCAAACCTTTGATCCATTTTGAGTTGATTTTTTGATAATGGTGATATATGGGGATTCAGTTTCATCTTTTTGCAGATGGATATCCAGTTTTTCCAGCACCGTTTACTAAAGAGGTTTTCCTTTTCCCAATGGATTGACTGGTATCCTTTGTCAAAAATGACTTGTCTGTAAGCTTTGGGGTTTATTTCTGGGGTCTCTATTCTATTCCATTGGTTCACTTGTCTGTTTTTGTGCCAATGATATGCTGTTTTGATTATCAAAGGTTTATAGTATATTTTGGGATCAGGGAGTGATATGCTGCCCACTCCACTCTTCTTGCACAGGATGGCTTTGGCAATATGAGGACTTTTATGATTCCAGATAAATTCTATGATTGTCTTTTCTAGACCTGTGAAGAATGTCTCTGGTATTTTGATTGGAATTGCATTAAATATGTAGGTCAATTTGGGTAGAATTGCCATTTTGATTATATTAATGATTACAGTCCAGGTATATGGGATGTCCTTCCACATTTTTATGTTATTTATAACATAAAATAACATTTTATACATTTAATCATGCTACGCAGCTTACAAAGTGAATATTCCAACATGTGTACATTTCTCACCAGTCCAGTTCACCATACTAGAAAGTTATCTTCCTCTCCTCCTTTACTCTCCCTCTTCCCACACTGTATCTGGTGGTTACAACCATTTACTTAGTTTCTATAGTCTTCAGTCATTCAGTTTCAGCCATAGAGTGCAGACACTCAGTATATATTAAGTGGAGATATATAACGTCTCTCCTTCATCTGGCTTGCTTCACTCAGCAGTAAATCTTCCATATTCATCACTTTCTGTCAAAAGCCAGGGTCTTTTTTATGGCTGAGTAGTATTCCATAGAGTATATGTGTCACAGTATTTCAATCCATTAATCTGTTCATGGGCATTTGGGTTGTTTCCATGCCTTAGCAATTGTGAATAATGCTGCAATAAACATTGATGTGCAAGCACTATTACAATTAAGAATTCTTCTGTCCTTTGGGTAGATACCAAGAAATGGGATTGCTGAATCATATGGTAGTTCTATTTGTAGGTCTTTAAGGAATCTCTAAATTGTTCTCCAGAGGAGCTGGGACAATTTACATTCCCACCAGCAGTGTAGGAGAGTTCCCCTTTAAACACACTTCTGCCAGTACTTATTGTTTTCTTTCTTTCTTTTTTTTAATCTTAGTCATTCTGACTGTGGTTAGATGGTATTTCATTGTGGTTTAGAACTGCATCTCCCTTATGCAGATAAAAACTACAGTGAGATACCACCTAACCACTGTCAGAATGACAAAGATTAAAAACATAAAAAGTGATAAGTGTTTGCAGGGATGTGGTGGAAAGGGAATTCTTCTACGCTGTTGGTGGGAATGTAAACTGGTTCAACCACTGTGGAGAACAATATGGAAGTTCCTCAAAGATCTACAATTAGAACTACCATTTAATCCAGCAATCCCACTTCTGGTATCTACCCAAAGGACAGGAGAGCACTCAGTCGGAAAAGTGCTTGCACAACAATGTTTATTGCAGCTTTATTCATGATCACCAAGACATGGAACCAACCCAAATGTCCACAAACAGATGAATGGATTGAAAAAGTGTGGCATATATACTCTATGGAATACTATCCAGCCATCAAAACAAAACAAAACAAAACAAAACAAAACAAACAAAAAAACAAGACCCTGGCATCTGATAGAAAGTGGTCGGATATGGAGGATCTATTCCTGAGTGAAGTAAGCCAAGATATGAAAGAAAGATAGTGTATGTATCCACTTAATATATACTGACTATTTGCACTTTATGGTAGAGATAGAAATATTGGAGGGGGAACCAGCAGTTAGCGTAATGGCTATGTTGCTGGACTCCCACGTAGTTGACCGCGGTTCGCGTCCCGGACCCGGTGGCTTAAAACTCACGCCGGGCGCGTGTGCGTGCGTGCCCAAGATCCCGAGAGGAGAATGGAGGAGAAGGGATTGCGGTGTGACCATCCCCCCTGGGGGATGATTTCTCGCTTTCTGTCTCTATGTCTCTCTCTCTGTCTGTCTGGCGAGCGCACGCGCCCTATAGCAAAAAACTTCTCCAAAAAAAAAAAAAAAAGAAATATTGGAGGACATAAAAGCAGTGAAAATAGTTAATGAGGATAAGACAGTGTGGAGTATAGAGAAAGACAGCAAGAGAACAAATAGAGAGGCATGACATTAGTAGAATACAGATATGGTTTATTACCTGTTGATGATGACAAGTATAGTATTCTCAACTGGATTGGTCTGAGAAGTATTTCATGTTGGGTAAAGTAATAATTGGAATAATAATAATGATGATGATGATCAGGAAAAATAATAAAAATAACGAAAAGCTATTAGATGATGAAATGTGGATTTTAATGTCTCTGTATTGACTGTGTGGTAGTCCTCTGGAAAAAGAAATATAATACACTGTAAAGTTATATGTGGTTCAATGTAATATAAACAAGATTATGATGATAATAAATAAAGAAAGAAAGAAAGAAAGAAAGAAATACATACAAAAAAAGAACTGCATCTTCCTTACAATGAGGGATGATGAGCATTTTTTCATATGCTTTTTGGTTATTTGTATGTCTTCCTTAGAGAGTGGTATTTTCAACTCATTCTCCCATTTTTTAATAGTGTTAATCATCTTTTTTTTGGATACCTGCTTGAGTTCCTTGTGTATTCTGGTTATCAGTCCCTGACACATAGTTTACAAAAATATTTTCCATTCTGAGGGTTGTCGATTCACACTAATTACTGTGTCTTTTGCCATGCAGAAACTTCTTAATCTGATGTAATTCCACTTGTATATTTTTTGGAATTATTGACTGTGCTTTGGGGGTCTTATTTAAGAAATCTTTCCCTACCCCAACGTCTCTCAGAGTTTCTCCATTGTTTTCAGTAGCAATTTTATAGTTTGAGGTCTTTGGTTTAGATCTTTGATCCACTTTGAGTTGATTTTTGTCAATGGTGAGAAATAGGGGTTCAGATTCATTTTTCTGTAGGTGGATATCCAGTTTTTCCAGCACCATTTGCTAAAGTGGTTTTCCTTTCCCCACTGGATTGACTGGCACCCCTCGTCAAAAATCAGCTGGCTGTATGTCTGGGAGTTTATTCCTGGGGACTCTTTTCTGTTCTATTGTTCCACCTGTCTACTTCTGTGCCAATACCATGCTGCTTTGATTACCACAGCTTTGTAGTATATTTTTGAGTTAGAGAGTTAGATGCCACCTACTCCCCTCTTCTTGCGCAGAATTACTTTTGGCAATTTGGGGTCTTTTATGATTCCAGACAAAGTGTATGATTGTATTTTCTTTATCTGTGAAGAATGTCTCTGTCACTTTGATTGGGATTGTGTTAAATATGTAGATTAATTTGGGTAGAATTGCCACTTTATTATATTAATTCCTCCAATCCAGGAACATGGGATGTCCTTCCACTTTTTTATGTAATTTTCAATGTATTTTTTTTTAGCTTCTCGTAGTTTTCCTTGTGGAGGTCTTTCACTTCTTTGGTTAGATTTGTTCCTAGGTATATTATACTTTTTGTGGCTATGGTAAATAGAATTACTTTTTTCAGTTCTATCTCAATCTGCCTGCTGTTTGTATATAGAAATACTTTAGATGTCTGTATGTTGATTTTGTATCCTGCAACTTTACTGTATTCATTTATTACTTTCAGGAATGTTTTTTATGGATACTATTGGGTCTTCTATGTATACCATCATGTCATCTGGAAATAGAGTTTCACCTCTTCTTTTCCTATTTGAATGCCTTTTATTTTATTCTCTTTTCTAATTGTGTTGGCGAGGACTTCCAGTACTATATTGAAAAGAAGTGGAGAAAGTGGGCATCCTTGTCTTGGACCAGTTTTTAGTGGAAAATCTTTCAACTTTTCTCCATTCAGGATGATGTTAGCTATGAGTTTTTCATAGATAGCTTTTATCGTGTTGAAAAATGACCCTTCTATGCCACTTTTGCTGAGAGTCTTTATCATGAGGGGATGTTGTATCTTAGCAAATGCTTTTTCTGCATCAATTGATATGACCATATGGTTTTTTATCTTTCTTTCTGTTAATATGGTGTATTACATTTATGGTTTTATGTATGTTGAACCAGCCTTGCATCCCTGTTATAAAACCTACCTGGTAGTGATGTATAATCTTTTTATATGTTGTTGGATACAATTTGCTAGTATCTTGTTGAGAATTTTTGCATCTATATTCATCAGGGATATTGGTCTATAGTTTTTCTTCCTGTCCTTATCTGTTTTGTGGATAAGGGTGATGTAGGATTCATAGAATGAATTTGGGAGAGTTTTGCCCTTTTGAATCTTTAGAAATAACATGAGCAAAATAGGAGTTAACTCTTCTTCAAAAGTTTTGTAGAATTCAGAGGTGAAGCCATTAGGACTAGGGATTTTCTTTTTTGGGAGGTTATTTATTAGGGTTCAATCTCCTGGCTTGTTATGGGCCTATTCAGACTTTCTACATCCTCCTGATTAAATCGTGTTAGATTATATCTGTCCAAGAATTTGTTCATCTCATCCAGATTTTCTGGTTTGTTAGCTTATAGTTGTTCATAGTATCCTATAATGATGTTTTGTATTTCCATTATGTCTGTTGTTATATTGCCAGCTTCATTGTAAATTTGATTTACCTGGTTTCTTTCTCTCTTTTTCTTAATAAGTCTCGCTAGTGGTGTATCGATTTTGTTTATCTTTTCAAAGAACCAGATTTTACTTTCATTTATTTTCTGTATAGTTCATTTATTTTCTATTTCATTTATTTCTGCTCGTATTTTTATTATTTCCTTTCTTCTGGAGTTTTTTGGATTATTTTGTTGTTGCTTTTCCAATTCCCTGAGGCATGATGTTAGATTATATATTTACCACCTTTCCATCATTTTCTTATGTGCCTTAATTGCTATGAATTTCCCTCTTGTGACTGCTTTTGCAATGTCCTATAGATTATGGAAACTCATGTACTCATTATCATTTGTTTTCATAAATTTTTTCATTTCAGACTTAATTTCTTCATTAGTTAAGAAGTCATTCAGAAGTAGATTGTTTAGTTTCCATGTGTTTGGGTAGTTTTGAGTGTGTTTCTTGAAGTTAATATCTAGTTTAATTCCATCATGTTCAGAGAAGATGCTGAGTGTAGTTTCTATGCCTTTGAATCTATAACGACTTGATTTTTGTCCTATCATATAGTCAGTCTTTGAAAAGGTTTCATGATGGGGTGAGAAAATGTATATTTTATGATCTTAGAGTGGAAAGTTCTATAGATGTCTGTCAAGCTCATTCAATTAATAGTATCATTTACATCCTGTATCTCTCTATTTTTTGTCCAAAGATCTAACTAAAGGAGATAATGGGGTGTTGAGATCCCCAACAATTATAGTATTGCAACCTATCCCTTCTTTTAGCTCCAGCAGTTTTTCCTTCACACATTTAAGTGCTTCTGAGTTGGGTGCATAGATATTTATAAGTGTGCTGTCTTCTTGATGAACTAGCCCATTTACTATTACATGATGCCCTTCTTTTTCTCTTCTTACGGCCTTTGTCTTGAAGCCTATTTTGTCTTAAATCAGTACTGCAACTTCAGCCTTTTTGTTATTTCCATTTGCATGGAATATATTTTTCCAGCTCTTCACTATTAGTCTATTTATATTTTTATCCATAAGGTACATTTCTTGTAGGCAACACATAGAGGGTTTCTTAAGTTTTATGTATGTTTGTTTGTTTGTTTGTTTGTTTTCTATTCAGCTAATCCGTGTCTCTTAATTGGAGAATTTAATTCATTTACAGTCAATGTTATTATCAATATTTTCAGACCTGTTCTTATCATGAAGTAAGCAATTTTCTTGGTTATTTTTTGTTCTCTTATAACTATCCATCTGACCTTTTAGTTTTCATGGTATAGCACTCCCTTTGGTATCTATTGAAGAGCTGGTCTGGAGTTGGTAAATTCTTTCAGGTTTTGTTTAATCTGAGAATGTTTTCATCTTTTTTTTCCCATATGAAGGATAATCTTGCCAGGCATAGTATTCTTGGTTAAAACTGTTTTTCATTTATCACTTTAGCTATATTTCCCCATTCTTTCCTTGCCTGCATTGTTTCTGGTGAATGGTCCAATGTCAGCCTTCTGGGATGAACTTTGTAAGTAACTTGATGTTTCCCTCTTGCCAATTTTAGTTTATTGTCTTTGTCTGTGATTTTGGTTCATCTGACTATAATGTGCCTTGGAGAGGATCTTCTTGGGATGACTCTGTTTGGGGTATTTCTTTTGTCTACGTACTTCTTTTGTCTGGATATTTGAATGCCTCTCTAGGTTTAGAAAGTTTTTTTCCCAGGATTTCATGAAATAAATTTTCAATGTCCTTACTGTTTTCTTCCTTTTCTGAGATACTAATTATCCAGATGTTGGGGTGCTTAATGGTATCTAGTATTTCTCGTATATTATCCTCATTTTTTGTTGGTTGTTTTTTCAATCTTTTTGATACTTTTTTCTAGGTCAGAGGTTTTGTCTTGTACATTTGAGATTTGACCTTCTGCATGATCTAATCTACTTTTAATACTTTACAGGAGGTTTTATTTTCATGTATTACATTCTTCATCCCTAACAATTCCATTTGATTCTTTTTTATGGTGTCTATTTCTTCTTTCAAATTGTGAAAGGACTTCCTCATCTCCTGAAGCTCATTGTCTCTTTTCTCTTGCATCTCATCTCATTTAGTTTGGTCACTACACATATTATGAATTGCTTACCTGACATTTTCATGACTTCCATTGTGTTGTCTTTGGGTGATGAGGAATTGATGTTTTCCCTTGGGGGAGAGACATTTTGTTAGTTTCTCATATTTCTTGTGCCTCTGTGATGGTGTCTAGTCATCTGGAGATCTATACTTTCCTTCCTAAATTATTCAAGGTATCTCTGAACATTCAGTGGTGTGCAGGAGTAGAAACTTGGCAATCTCTCTTCTGCTCTGCCACCCTGTTTCTTACCAGCACTCTGCACTGTTGTCACCAGTCCAGGGTGACTTAAAGTCCTCCCTGTTTCTGAAGAACAATTGCGCCTCAAACTGAGCTGCTAAGCTTCACCTCAGGAGCAAAGAAAAGATTGTGTGTATGCTATTCAAAACACTGAAGTCCTGGAAGTTCAAAGGCAAGTGGGCGAGCAAGGCTGCTTGTTCACTTGAACTAGGTCTCTGGGTGGGGTGGAGTGGGGTGCGTATGGTAATGTCTTTGTTTAAACCAACATACAGTATATTCAGGATGGGAAAATGTATTTGATATGCTATAATGATACACAGTGATTAAATGCAAAATTGTAAAATAATAATAATGATGATGAAAAAAGAACGTGTGAATAATAAGTGCATTTTTTGAGAATAATAATAATTTTGAGGTCACCTGCTATTATCCCTTTGGCCTTTCTGAGAAATTTATTCCTGCTATGTAGCCAATGCAGAGAATCACCTAGGACAACGAGTTTCTCACTCAGTGTGTGATATTCATCTTGAGGAGAGTTATGGTAATTTCAGTGGTCTTCATTTTCTCCTTTTCAGAGAAATTTGCCCCCTGTAGACCTGAGCTCCATGTAGCTCTGCATGTGGCTCCAAGTGGCTTCCCAGTTGGCCCATGTTTCTTACAGTCCTGCTGAGGATGCAGCTTTATTTGCCAGGTTTTACCCATTGGAGCTATACAGGTGTTGTAAACTAGGCAGTGTCAGGGAAGCCTGCGGCTCACAGATATTAAAATAAAAGCTGAATTTATAAACACCATAAATCAAAGTTCTACTTTCTTCATCATTCTTTAATGGAGCAGAACTGTATTTCTAGAACATGTGTAATGCCAAGCAGTGTCGTTCCTATATTCTTACATACCAATTCCCTACTAAGGCGATATAAGTAGTAACACATTCTCCATATGTTCCTGCCTTTTTTTTTTTAAGGTCTCTCATACTTTCAGATTAACTAAAGGTTCAGATTGGGGCTATTTATTTTTATTGTCTGTAAGTTTTTATTTTTAAATAGTTACAAATCTGCAGGAAGTTGCAAAAATAGTACAGAGAGATTTTAAATTCTTTATGCAGGTTTCCCTGAGGATTACATTATACAAAACTATTGTACAACCCAAAATCAAGGATATTGACAAAGGTACAATGTGTGTATAGTCCTATGTGATATATAATTGTTCTATCAACACAAAGACCTCCCTGATAGTCATATCCTCCCCTTTATAGTCATATCCTTTTATAGTCTCTCTCCCAACCCTCACCTTTGAGAAACATTATTTTGTTCTCTATCTCTGTAATGTTCTTATATAAGGAATGTTACATAAATAAAATCTTACAGTATATGACCTGTTGCCATTGGCTTTTTCCACTCAGCATACAGCCTTCAGATCCATCAAAGTTATTATATGTAACAATATTTTGCTCTGATTCACTACTGGACAGTATTCCATGGTTTGGAGATCCTGTAGTTTACTTAACCATTCACTTATTGAGGGACATTTTGATTGTTTCCAGGTTTCGGCCATTACAAAAAAAAAAAAAAAAAAAAAAAAAAAAAAAAAAAAAAAAAAAAAAAAAAAAAAAAAAACTTCTATAAAAATTCATGGAGAGGTTTTTATGTGGATCTAACTTCACTTCTCTAGGATAAATACTTAAGAGTGCTATTTCTGGGGTTGTTCAGTAGGTATATGTTCAGTTTTTAAAGAAACTGCCACATTTTCCAGTGTGGCTTCACACTTTACATTCCCAGCAGGAATATAGAGAGATCCAGTTTCACTACGTCTTTGCAAGCATTTGGTGTTGTCACCATTTTTAATTTTAGCTGTTCCAATAAGTATAAAGTTATATTTCATCATTTGAATTTGCATTTTTATGGTGACTAATGATGTTGAACATTTGTCATGTGCTTATTTTGCCATCTGTGTAGTTTCTGAGTGAACTGTCTCTTTACGTCTTTTGCCTATTTTTCAACTGGATTGTTTGTTTGTATTACTTAGTTTTAAGAGTTCTTTTAGAGCCCTACTTATATTCTTTTAAAAACATTTAGTTTACTACAGGGTGCTTGAGTGTGCATGAAAGAGAGAGAGAGAAATCATTTCTTGGGGGGATGATCTAGTCACAATCCCTCCTCCTCTATTCTCCTCTTGGCATTTTGGGCACCCATGCATACATTCCTGGCATGTTTTTGAAGCCACTAGAATCCAGGACCCAAACCACTCAGTTATGTAGGATTCAGCAGCCTGAACTCTATGCCACCTGCTTGTCTGAGTTCTACTTATATTCTGAGGATGGGTCCTTTGTCAGGCAAATGGTTTGCAAATATTTTTCTCTCAGACTGCAGCTTATTTATTTATTTTTATTTTAGAAAATAATTCAGTTTATTTATTTACTCCATGAGTAAAGAAGGTGGGAGAGAGAGAAAAGAGAGAGATACAGCATCGCAACAGAGTTTTAATTATGTGATCTATCTTCAGCTTCAACAAGCCCCTATCATGGGCACATGAGGGCGTGGCATACTCCAGGGGCCTCCAGATTTAAACTGACAACCTTCCCCTGTGGGTTAACCTCACAGAGCATCACATTTTACCACTGTTTTACAATCCAGCCCCTCCATTTTCTTGAAGGGCTCTTTCACTGAGCAAACATTTAAGTTTTAATGAAATTAAATTATAGATTTATTTTGTTCATTGTGTTCTTGACATCATGTCTAGAGCTCTTTGAACGGCCCTGGTTCATGAAGAATTTTCTACCCTGTTAACCTGTAAAAGTTTTATGATTTTACCTTTTGTCTTTAAATTGATAGTTCATTTTGAGTTATTTTTTGTATCAGATGTGAGTTTTTGTTGAAGTTCATTTTCTTTTGCTTATGAATATATATCCAGTTGCTCTTGCACCATTTTTTGAAAAGACCATCTTTCCTCCATCATGTTGCTTCTACACTTTAATAAAAGCTTTGAGTTTTTCCTCTATAGAATTTACAGTTCAAGTTCAGGTGCAGTGGGAACATCCACTGGAAAGCCATGTTGAGACTCAGTGGCTGTTTTGTACTTGCTCTTGTTGATCAGAGTGTCATGGAGAGAACCTCACATCAAGAACAAGTTGCTGGAGCCAACAGGTGGTGTGGTGGTTAAGGCACTGGTCTTTCACATGGCTGACCAAAGTTTGCATCCCAGACCTGCTGGCTTGCTTTCTCACCTCACCTTCACCTCTCTTGCTCTCTGTACCCTATAGCAAATTTAAAAATAACAACAACAATAATAATAACAATAAATAAAAATTTAAAAAAGAACAAGTTGCTATCAAGGCTGAATACAACAAGCATTTACTGGCAGGTAAATGAACAAAAAAATGGAAAATTATAGGTTGTAGACCAGAGAAAACATTATTACTAAGATGTACTGGATTAGAAGCAAGTGGCTTATGAAGCTGTCAAACTGCTTAGTTGAGAACACTTGGTAGGTTCAGAAAAAAGCTGGTGTATTTGGTTTATTGTTGAGCCAGTCCTTGGGATACAACTTAAAACCAGTGAGCCCCTTCTATGTTAACAATGTGACATTAACCTGGCCTGGAAAAGATAGAACTGTGATTTGAAAGTGGCTCTTGCCATAAAATCTCTCTGGAGAAGTAGAATAAAAGTCAGCTCTGTTGGGTCTTTTTGTACAAGATACGAACTGAAGTCAAACTCATAGGTAACATGTTTATTTGCTTAAGGCATTGAAGTCTGGATTTTTCTTTCTTTTTTTTTTCTTAATTTAATTTATTTTCTCCTCTCTCTCTCTCTCTCTTTCTCCTTTTTGAATGAGAGAGTGTCAGCCTGCATACAAGAGACAGAGAGAGTGGGCGATAGAGAGAGAGAGGCAGGCACTATGACAGGGTCTTACCATACCATGATCTTGTCACACCCCTACCCCAGCCCTCTGGCTAGTCAGCATCTTGGGCACACTTGTTCTTGGTAAATTTCAGATTGATTCATGATCCATATCCACATTCAGCCATGTGTGACTCCAGCAATGAGTTAACTACCACCTACGCGAGGGAGGACAGGCCTTGATGACAATCAGGTGTAACCACTGTAACATGAACTTCTGTTTGGGAAATCACTCCTTCACGTAAGGATAAGCAATGAGGTTACTTCCTGTTTGGTTGGCTTCCTCTCCTTTGGATACATCCCCTGCTCTGGACTTGGGACAGTATCACATGTAGGGACATGGTTGGCCCAAATAAAGCATCTCCAGAATTTCTGCTGAGGGATTTGACTGAATGCAAAGAAAAATGGTTACCAGCCAGCTTTTGGTGTCCAACACCGTCTGTTCCATGGAAACCATTACCAGCCTTTCACTAAGAGCAAATATCTGTTTAAATGATATTTAAAAAATTATACTTATGTACAGCAGAAAAATTTTAAATGTTCATGACATGGTAGGTGGTCAGTTCAAAGACACAAACACAATTTAATTTCCCAACCAACAAAATCTAGGAAGTAAAAAGAAGAATGTTCAACAGAGAACAAGAATAAATTTGAAGGACACTGAAGGAGAAAAAATAATCATAAGGACAGCTGCTTCGTTTGATCTGCCGAGGGCCCAGCTCATTGTCATGGGCTCAGGGGTGCTGTGCTCACCTGTCATGAATAATTTGTAAATTCACACAGGACTCCTGCTCCACCATACCTCCAGCAGCTTTTATGTGTTCACCATATTTATTGAGTTCACTCCCTGGGTCTGATGAACAGACTGTGGGCCATAAGGTTAAAGAATATTTGTGCAAATAGAAAAGAGCCTTTGAAGAGTAAGTTAGTCAGTTTTCCAGAGGGCTTGTGTGATTGCCAGACGAAAGAGAGAGAGAGAAAGTGAGGAAGCACTCTCCATGGAGATTGGTCACACTGCAATCCCTTCTCCATTTCTCCCTCCTTTTGGGATGTGCCTGGCATGTTTCTCAAGCCACTGAGTCGAGGACTGGAACCACATAGTTGGCCATGTGAAATCCAGGCACCTTAACTATCATGCCACTGGCTGATTCTAGTTAGATTTCTAAGAGGGATGAAATGGTTATTTATTAAAAAAATAAAATCTCTAAACTTATTGTGGCCTAGAAAACCAAGCCTAGAAGCAGAGGTTAAATACCTATGCCAGACTCAGAACCAAACTGTCTCATAATTTACCCAATAACTTAACTTCTATGGATCTCAAATTCATGTCCCTTCATACAAATACCAAACTGGACTTTCATAAACTTAGAGATTTTAAAGATATTTTTAATAGTAATTGTACTGGTGTTTCAATGACAACTTTCTTTTAAAAAAATTTTTTTTTTTTTTTTACTTAATTTATTTAGTTAGTTATTTCAATTTGACCAGAGAGAGAGTGAGAGAGAGAAAGTGAGAAAGTAAACCACCAAGTCTGGTACTCGAACTGTGGGTTGGCCATGTGGGAGTCTAGTGCCTTTAACCACCATGCCTCCTGCTGGCCCCATCCATTACAACTTTCGCCATTCGAATTGACCAGTCACTGAAAGGCCCTTAAATAAGCCAATACTTTCAATTAACTCAAGTGTCAATAGTAAAGCCTGAAAGAACCAGAGCATGGGCCTGTTACCCAAGTAGGGCTGCTTTTATTTCGCACTGGTGTTTTCCAACTGTATCAGGAATGGGGCCAGTGTCTACGTTCTGCCCCTCTATGATCAGCTTTGCCTCATGCTTTCCGCTGGTTGATGGAGTTGAACCCGAGATCCCAGTGATTTTATGATTCTATCTTCATGCTTCTTCAATTTCTGCCCAGCAGATGTCTGTCCTTAGGGAAATGTAAATTGAAACCACAAAGAAATACTACTTCACACCCACTAGCATGACTATAATAAAAAAGACAGATGGTAACAAGTGTTGGCAAGTACGTACATAGATTGGGACCCTCCTCGATTGCTGGTGGGAATGTAAAATGGTGAAACTGCTTTAGAAAACAATCTGGAAGTTCCCCTAAAGGTTAAACATAGACTTATGTTTAACCTAACAATTTCACTTCTAGGTATATACCCAGGAGAAATGAAAACATATTCATTCTATTCTATGGTACTGGGAAAAATATTCAGAAGCTGTTATAGCTGTTACCCATGTTGGCAGCCAACCTGCATCTATTCATTTAATTCACTTATTCAACAAATATTGAGTGTCTATTATGTGTCTGTTATTGGGAAACAGTAGTGAGCAGAATAGATGTAAAGTCCTGTTCTCATTCACCTTCCTGTGCAGTGGGGATCAGGAACAGATCATCAACAACATCAGCAGATTATGTGATAAGTTAGATAGGGTGCTAGGGCTGGGGGAAATATCGCAGTTTTAATGATGATCAGGGAAGGCCTTAATGGGAAAGGCGTAATTTGAATAATGACCTGCAGTAGGTGCAGGAGAGAGTCAGGCAGATATCTGGAAGAAGGATGTTGCATACAAAGGGCCATCACCTGCAAAGGCCTTGAGGTGGGAATGGAGCTCCCAGATCTGGGACTCAAAACATGCCTGGTAGAGCACACTCCATGAATAGCAGAACCAGAGGGGCTGGATGTGAGCAGGTTGAGTGAGTGGGTGCTGCAGCTGTTGTAAGAGCTGTGCTTTGTTCTCTGAATGAGATGAGAAGCTGTGGAAAGTTTAGAGCAGAGGAGTGATATGATAGGATTTAGGCTTTAGAAGGGTCACTCTGGCTACTTTGTGGGACATAGAGTGACTTGCTTATTGGTAATCAAAGCATGAGGGGGATGCAGGAAAGCCAATGAGAGGTCTTTGCAATAATCCAGCATGAAATGATGATGTCTTGGGATGTGTAATAGCAGTGGAAATGGTGACTTGGAGGGGTTCTCTCAAAGCCCTTGGAAGAGAGATGAATAAAGCTATGTGATAGTTTGTTGTAGAGCTAGAGAGAATCTGGATAAATAAAGACAGGTGAAGGAATGGTGAGAAGAGAAATGCGCTTCCAGGCAGGTTTCTGGGTTTTTACCCACAGTAGAGAGAAGTGGCCAGTGTCCTAGTCCAAGGATCCTAGCTATTAATCTGCCATAAAATTACAGAATTAACCTGGTTGTTGGGTTCATGTCAAATAATGGCTGCAAATAACAACAGTAAATTGAGAGGATGAAATTGCTTTATTGGTTTGGTTTCCAAATCAAACACTGCTTCAGTTCAGTGAGCAGACACACTGAGGTGCTTCTGAACAATGAGGCAGAAAGCCATTTATGTTTCCTTTCATAATCGGTCTTCTGGATGGGCCAAGAATATAACACCATCATTCCCTCCTATAACATGAGGGGAAATTAAGATTGCTTTTTCTCTCTAACATGTTCATTTCCTCTTTCCTCCACTCTGTTTTGATTATTACAGTTGCCTCTTTTGGAAGATTTAACTGCAGTCTGTTGAAAATAAAGGAAAAGAATTCTATAAAGTATAACATAGGTAATTTGGGGAGAATCTTTTTTTATAAAAAAGAATATTTTATAAACACATACATATTTAAGTTTAAAAAATGTGTTCCTCGATTGGATTTAAAATATGTTTGTGTCCTGGAACTTTGATTCCCTTGCAGATTTTTGAGAACACAGTAATTAGTTCAAATCTTATAAGCCCATCATGGATGATGAGTATTCAGCAGTGAACAAAACAGAACCCTCACCTTATGAAGTCCTAGACTAGTTGGAAGAGAGAAAACAGTCAGGTACCTAAGTATACCGTGTACCTAAGCACAGAATTGTAAGAAGACAAAGTAATGTAATAGCTGATGAACTCCAGAGTAGAGAGGAAATTGCCAATTAAATGGAGTGACAGGGAAGAAACTTTCCTCTGAGTAAAGACCCAGAGGAGATGAGGGAGTCATGTAGATACCTAGGAGAAAAAGGAATAATAAACACAAATGTCCAGTGCAAGAGACTGTTCAGGAGGTCCCTGTGGCTGGGGTGAAGTGAGTGAACAAGGAGTAGTAAGATATAAGGCCAGGTTGGTAATGGGGAGGGAGGCAGACCAAATAGGAGTTTACAAAAATCAAAGTTTTCATAATTATTTTCTCTAATGAGAAGAGACATCATAGGAGTGATGTTTTTAAAGGATTATGAAAAGAGAATGGGCAAAACTATTTGCAAGTCATATATCTGATAAAGAACATGTAGATAGAATATAGAAAAAAACAAAACTCTTATAAGTTAATAATAAAAAGATAACTAAGTGAAAATGGACAAAAGATCTAAACATACACTTCTCCAAGGATCTGCTAATGGCCCATACACATTACATTTCTCTAATGGTTGGAACTATCGAACATGAAAGACACTGAACATCATTAGTCACTAGGGAACTATAAGTTAAAACCACAATGAGATACCACTTAATACCCACTAGGATGAGTATAATCACTAACACAGATAGTAACAAGTGCTAGCAAATATGTGGGGAAATTGAGACTCTCCAATTGCTGGTGGGAATGCAAAATGGTGGAACTAACTTAGAAAACAATCTGGAAGTTTCTCAAATGTTTAAAATAGAATTACCATATGACCCAGAAATTCCATTTCTAGGTATGTAACCAAGAGAAATGAAAACATATGCCTACACAGAAATTTGTATACAAATGTTCATAACAACATTTTTTTTTTGGGGGGGAGAGGTTTTTGCTGTAGGGCTTGCCAGAAAGAGACAGAGAGACAGAAAGTGAGAAATCAACACCCAGGGGGGATGGTCCCACCACATTCCCTTCTCCTCCATTCTCCTCTCGGGATTTTGGCATGCATGCACACGTGCCCAGCGTAAGTTTAAGCCACTGGGTCTGGGACTTGAACAGCAGTCGGCTATATGGGAGTCCAGCGACAAAGCCATTATGCTAACTGCTGGTCCCATAGCAACATTTTTATAATAACCCCAAAGTGGGAACAATGGAAATTTCTATTAGCTAATGAATGGGTAAATAGCCATATATAACAATGAAATATTAACTGGCAATAAAAATAAATAAAAAGCTAATAAGTGTTACTACACGAGTAAATCTTGAAGACCTTATGTTAAGCAGAAAAAAGTCAGACATAACAAGCCACTATACTGTTGATTTCATGGTTATGAAGTGTCTAGAACTGGAAAAACCACGTAGACAGCCTATTAGTAGATGCCAGGGCCTTGACAAAGAGGAGAATGAGAGTGTTATGACTAAGGTGTGTAGGGCTTCTTTTTGGGGCAATGAAGATCTTCTAATAATAATCATGGTCGTAGTTGCACAACTCTGAGAATGCACTAAAAACTACTGCTGAACGGTACACTTGAAATTGGTGAGTCATCGTTACGTGTATTATAACTCTACAAAGCTGTTAAGGAAAACAATAAGGGCCATTCTGGCTGCTCTATAAAGAATTCTCACAGAGGCAGCCAGGATCCTGAGGACCTGGAGGAATGGGGATGGGGGATCCCCACATATCAGGACTCTATCAAAGTACTTCTCTTTCTTTCCCTCTCTCTCTCTCATGCACACACCATGCTCTGTCATAAACAAAAAGAAACAAAACAAACAAAACCAAAAAATACTTTCAAAAGGTAGTTATGAAGTCTGTGAATTTACCCCTGGAATGCGATCTACAGTATCCCTTTCTCTTCCATTACCCTTTGCATCCAATAAAGCTTATTTGTACTGGATGGGGTGGGGAAAGAATCTTCTGCAGGGCTGTAGGGAGAGGAGGAAGGATCTCAGTGAGGAGACTTTTGAATTAATCCAGGGAAGTAGTCTTAGAAGTGGGGAGAGGCAGTGGAATTCCTGCTGCATTATAATAATGAGACTGGCTACCCTGTGTTTCAGTGTGAAGACTAGGTACACTGACACAGAGAGGAGCCAGAGACTCAGAATAAATCATAGGGAGCAAATCTATGACCCATCTCTATGGACAGTTATTGTGCTAAGATCCAGGAAACTCAGGAGATGCAGACCCCGGGTCCTTGACTCAGGAAGGTTACTATAGGAGCATAGATTTCTGCACAGGAATACAGAAAAAGTGAAATAAGGACAAGATTTCAATAAAAATCGGATACCACCAGGAGAGTATTCCAGGAACATAATCTAGTAATTGCCGTAGGAATTCAAATATACAATTCAGGGCTGAAATAGCCCCTGACAGAAGTACTGAAGAGACTAGGATAATCACACACTCAGGAGGGAGCACAGGAAGATCCTGTGGCTTTAGGAGTCAGGAAACAGACCACTTTGGCTGAAGCCAGTTTCACACGGAGATGTCAAGGGAGATAAGGCTGAGAAAAGTAGAAAACAATGGCCTTTTAAAATACAGAGGGGAACATACTTTGTCATCATTTGACTTCTCCTAAGAATGAGCTAAACAATTTTGTTCCAGATCATAAACCAATTGCCCTCCTGTGCAATATTAAATACTAGAAAGACCAACTGGATTTCTCTGATGATGAGATGATAAACAACACACATGACAGATTGCTTAGAAAAATGAGGCATAATAATGAGGGTCAGACACTGTGATTAAATCCGTGTGGACAGGGAATCAGGAGAAGACACTGCTGTTGATTATGGTGAGGAACCAGCCAAAGGACTATTTTTCCTTTATTTCCTCTCCTCTTTAACAGATGCTTGAATTCAATCATGAGACTGTCACAGAGGCACATTACAACCATTAAGGATACCAGGTTACATTAGAAACTAATTACCTGCTTTCTTTTTCAGAAGAGGTATGTAAGATGGCCATGTGATTTTTTTTTTTTAATAACTGAAGAATGTTTCTTGGATTTAGGTTTATTTTATTTTTCTTGGGTAAGATACACATCTCATCCCCAGATCTTGGAAATGGTGTTCTTCTCTTTTTTCTCCTTCTTTTTTATCAGAGAGCAGGCACTCATGAGAGAGAGAGAGCGTGCACTCCTATAGGACATGGTCATGCTGCAATCTCTTTTTTTCCTTCTCATCCTGTCCTGTTGAGATCTGGGACATGCTTGCACAGACACCTGGTGTGTGCCAGCCAAAGCTGCTGGAGCAGGATTCGATCTACACTTGGCTATGTGGGATCTAGCTTCCTTAACTTCTAGGTCACTGGACAAGCCCCCAAATAGTTAACTTTATAGCCCAGAAGGTAGGAGCTTGTGCCTTAGAGAGAGGCTGTCTCTGCTCAAATCCTAGCTCCTTGTTTTACTACTACTTAATTTCTCTGTGTCCTAGTTTCTTCATTTGTAAAAGGGGGTGATGGTAACAGCAGTACCTCCTTCATGATGTTGCTGGCAGGATTGGGTTACTATTTATGCAGCAGTTGCAATAGTTCTTAGCAGTTTATAAACACTCCAATAATTTAGCTGTGAACCCAAACAAGCCTGCTTTTCTCTCTCTACCTCAGTTCCTGCTTACTATTACTGTATTGATAGCTAAGCAGTGTGTTTCTTCTTTATTATACATTTTCTTGTGCCTTCAGTGGAAGGGTTACCAGTATTTCTGAGAGTGGTTACTTTTTATTTGTAGTGGCTGATCAGTGGGTGGACGAGGGATCAAGAAACCTCAGACCAAAACCAGATGATGCACATGGATGCTGGAGGGAGGGACCATGGGTTTCTTCGCTCACTCTGAAGGCTTGCCTAGTCCCTTGAGGACTCTGGTTTAAAGCAAGAGGTATCAGGGGGCTCCAAACAGATTGGGCCAAGCATTGTGATCGACTATGAGATCAAACTGTAAAAATGGCTATTTTTATAGGCCATTTTTATAGGTGTTTTATAGTGAAGACTGGCAATGTTATGCTATTCAACTTCATAGTCCAGCTTTCCAACTTAAATTGATTAATGGCTACAAATAGTTCTATCATTTTCTATTAGCATTTCCTAGCTATAGCCAAAACCATTGGCAAGTTCCTCCATTAATGAGCCCCTGGGGGTGGACAGAACACATATTTGTTCTTTACTCCATCTTAAGTCCCTGATTAATACTTCTGAAGTTCATTCAATAACATTTATTAGGCACTTCTATATGCTGGGCATGAGGTAATTCTTTATTTTATTTATTATTATCATAATCTTTTTATATTACATTGAATCACATATATCTTTGCAGTGTATTACATTTCTTTTTCCAGCACGATTACCATGCATATCAGTCAAGACAAAGATATTACTATCCACATCATCAGCAGCAATAGCTTTTCATCATTTTTTAGATTATTATTATTATTTATTCTCATTTTTTAAAAACATTCAGTCACTATATATCATTTGGCTTGTAAAGAGAATTTACCCAACATGAAATACTTCTCAGACCAGTCCAGATAAGAATACTGTACATGTTATCATCAACAGGTAATAAAGCATTTCTATGTCCCACTAATGTCATGCCTCTCTATTTGTTCTCTTGGTATCCTTCTCTCTATTTTTCTCTTTTTCCCCCTACCTCCCATTTCACCCTGTCTTCAGCATCCATAACTATTTTCGCTGCTCTTATGCACTCCAATATTTCAATCTCTACCATAAAGTGCAGATAGTTGGTATATATTATATTAAGTGGATACCTACAGTATCTTTTTTTCATATCCTGGTTTACTTCACCCAACAATAGATCCTCTATATTTGACCGCTTTCTATTGAATACAAGAGTCTTGGTTTTTTTTTTTTTTTTTTTTTTTTTTTTTTTTTTTTTTTATGTCTGAGTAGTATTCCATAGAGTATATGTGCAACACTTTTTCCATCCACTCATCTGTTGTGGACATTTGGGTTGGTCCTGTGTCTTCGTGATCGTGAATATTGCTGCAATAAATATTGACGTGCAAGAGCTTTTCTGACTGAGCAGTCTCCTGTTCTCTGGATAGATGTAGATGTTCAGAAGTGGGATTTCTGGATCAAATGGTAGTTTTATTTTTAGATCTTTGAGGAACCTGCATATTGTTTTCCAAAATGACTGAACCAGTTTACATTTCTACCAACAGTGTAGGAGAGTTCCCCTTTCACCAACATCCCTGCCAACACTTACAACTTCTTGTATTTTTAATCTTTGCCATTCTGACAGTTAGGTGGTAGCTCATTGTGGTTTAATCTGCATCTCCTTATCTCCCATAGGGGCATGAAGTGATTCTTTTTTTTTTTTTTTTTTGGAGAGATTTTTGCTATAGGGCGTGTGCCCTCGCCACCTCACCAGAAAGACAGAGAGAGACAGAGAGACAGAAAGCAAGAAATTGTTGTAGGTGAAACCGAATTAAAAGGAAAAACTTAATGTGAAGAATAAACACGTCACATCATGACTGGTCAGCTCACAGGCCAGCATTCTTCTCGGCTAAAAATATCTAAAAACGTCCTATTCCAAAACTGAAAATATAGATACAGATGAGCAAGTACTGAAAGCTGTAAGAAAGAGAGGAAGGAACAGAGCAGGAAGGAGGGGGAAGAAAATACGTATTTATTAAACATTTGCATGCTGGTGCAGTGCTGTCTACATTCAAAGTGTGCTTTGCTCACTTAATCTGTATAGTTCTCTGAAAGTAGATGTTATTTCTGTATTTCCAGTGGAGGAAACTGAAGTCAAGGTCCACATAACTGGCAAGTGGTGGGTTGGGCCTGGAGCCCTGTATTTATGACCCCAAAGAAGAGAGAAGACCAGTGGCTGTCACTGGATATGAGTGTACTTGTCAGGATTCTCCAGAGAAACAGAACCAACAGAACGTGTACATACAGAAAGACATTTGTTAGAAAAAATTGACTTACACAGTCATGGAGGCTGACAAGTCCCAAAGGTCTGCAGACAGCATGCTGGGGACCCAGGAAAAACTGATACTGCTGTTCAAGTCTGGAGGCAGGAAAAAGCCTATGTATCAGCTTGAAGCTGACAAGCTGGAGGAGTTTCCATTTAGCCTTTTTGATCCAGTCAAGCCTTGATGGATTCAATTAGGCACACCCACATTATGGAAGACAATTTGCTTTATCCAGTCTATCAATTTAAAATTTAATCTCATCCAGAAGTGCTTTCATGGATATATCCAGAATAATGCTTGACCAAATGTCTGGTAATGCCATGGCCCAGTCAAGCTGACACAGAAAATTGACCATCATACCAAGGTAGCACAGAGTTGCCAGCAGAGATGAGACATATCTATCTATAGGAGCAAAAGGGTAGCCAGGACAGCCAATGTGTAAACAGGTAGCTCCCAACACTAGTGGACTTCAATGCTATCTGTCTTAGTTGAGGCTTCCCAACATTTTTCAGGGCACAGTCATGTGCTGTGGAACATTTTTGTCAATGATGTACTGCATACATGACGGTAATCCTATTGCTCGTAATAGGCTATCCCGTGGAGCCTAGGTGTGTAGTAGGCTATACTGTGAAGGTCTGTGTAAGTGGACTCTATGATGTTCTCAAAACAGCAAAATGGCCTAGCAATCCATCGTTCAGAATGTGTCCCATCATTAAGTGACACATAACTATTAGTAAAATAACCTGGAAGGAAAGGGATAGCACTGCTTGAGGTTGGCCTGAGAACTGGGAGATCTAGACACCCCAGCTGCCCCATGAAGTGGAGAGACTCACTGTCTGGGCACATCTACACCCCAGAGTCTGTACACCAGTGAGTCATGGCACCATGCTGGGAAGCTCTGCCCTAAGAGATTTGATTATAATACGGAACATGGAGCATGAGCCAAGTTATGCGATTGGGGTTGGGTGTGGTGGTGGGAATAACCAGAATGCACTTTTCTGGTAAGGCTGAGAATGTGGTTTCATGTTTTCGTCAGTGACCTAAAGGAAGGACTTTGGGAAGACTGAGGAGTAGAGAAAAAAACAGAATATTTCTTTCTCTAGTCCTGAGGGAAGTTCATCTCCAGAAGTTGTGGCCTTTGAAGTGGAAACTGCTGAGGGCCCCATACCTGGAAAGGAATTATAGCAACAGGTGATAATCTTCCATTGTAAGATGAAAGGGCGGGTGGGGGTATAAATATGTCCATATAAAGGTTTGATTTTTTTATACTAATAACAAAATATATTTCTAAAACCTATACTTATTGTGTGTATTTAAGATTCACAACATGATGTTATGGCATACAATAGATAGTAAGAATGTTACCATAGTGAAGCAAATTGGCATATGCATAAAGTCACTTAGTTAACCATTTGTGTGTGTGTGTTTATGTGGCAAAAACAGCTAAAATCTACTTATTTAGCATGAATTTCAAGCACAGTACAATTTTATCACCTACAGTCCTCATGTTGTACCTTAGGTTTCTAGTCTACTTCATTCCACATATCTGTTTCTTCTCATCCTCTGACCTACATCTCCTCATTTCTTTCTGCCCCCCTCTTTACCTCTGGTAATCATGGTTTTAGTCCCTATTTATATTTGATTTTTTAAAATTCAAAATCTCATTCTTTTTAGGGCAAAATAATATTCATGTGTATATGTATCAGTTTTGCTATCCATTTATCTGTCAGTGGACACTTGGGTTTTTTCTTTATCTTGGTTGTTGTGAATAATGCTGCTATGAAGACGAGAATGCAAATATCTTTATGAGATAGCGATTTCATTTCCTTTGGCTATATGCCCAGAAGAGGGATTACTGGGTCATAGGTAGTTCTATTTTTAATTTCTTTAGAAATCTCCATACTATTTTCTACAGTGTTTGTACCAATCTAGATTCTCTCCCAAGAGTTGTGCCAAGTGCCCGAGTTCCTTTTTCCTCTGTGCTCTTGCCAACATTTTTTATCTTTTGACTTTTTGATGATAGCCTCACAATGGGTGTGGGGTAGTACCTCAGAGTGGCTTTCATTTGCATTTCCCTGATGACTAATGATAGTGAGCACCATTTTTATATGCCTGCTTGCTCTTTTTTATGTTTTCTTTGGAGAAGAGTCCATTAGATCTTTTGTCCATTTTTTTAAATTGGGTTATTTGTTTTCTACTATTGAATTGTGTGAGTTCTTTGTACAATTTGGGTATTGACCTCTTATCAGAGATATGGTTTGCGATTTCCAGATTCAAATGCAGCTGTTTCATTTTGCTGACTGCTTCCTTTGCTGTGCAGAAACTTTTTAATTTGATGTAGTCCCCTTTATTTATATTTGCTTTTGTGATCTGAGCTTTTTGTATGACATCTAACAAAGCATTGCCAAGATGAATGTCCAGGGGTTTACAGTTTCTGGATTTACACTTAGGTCTTTTACTATTTTGAGTTAACATTTGTGTATGGCATAGGATAAGAGTCAAATTTCATTCTTTTGCATGTGGGAATTCAGTTTTCCCAGCATCATTTACTGAAAGACTGTCCTTTTCTCTTTGTGTCCTCTTGGTGACCTTGTCAAAAATTAGTTGATTATATATGTTTCGATTTATTTCTAGGTTCTCAATTCTCTTTCACTGGTCTTTAAGTTTGTTTGTTTGTATGCCAGTACCATATATTTTGACTATCCTAGCTTTGTAATGTAATTTTAAGTCAGGAGGCATGAGGCCTTTAACTTCACTTTTTTCCCCCTATTATTGCCAGGGGGTGCATATCCTCTTGTTGGGGGAGGTAGAAGGCATCCTCTTTTGATATGGTGTGGTCACACCACAGTCCCTTCTCCTCCATTTCTCCATCTTTTTAGGAGTTGAGGCACTCATGCATATACACTCAATGTGGTTTATTTATTTATTTATTTATTTTTTAAAGTTTTTAATTAATTTCTATTCATGATACCACATATAGTGCATATGAGCGAGAGATACAAATCTTATGCTAACTTTTAAGAACTCTCTAGTTTCTTCAGAACAGAGAACAACTTAATTGGTTTGAAAGCATTCTTTCCAGTTCTCTTGACAACTGTGCTTTGGATTAGGTCCAAAGCACCAATTGGATTCAGCTCCAAATTACATTTCTTAGAACTCTCTATATGATTCCTGGTTATGGTTGCTCAAGGGAAGAGCTAGAATGAGATTTGGAGAGTAGGAGAGACCAGCAGTTACTACTCTTGGAAGTTTGTTGCAGTCAGATACAGAACCTGATGGGTTCAAGCCAGTCCTTGCTGTCTCAACCTAGCTCATCTTCCCAATGGCTGCCCTACTGACCAGAGTGACCTCAAGTCAAGTTTACTACCAGATATTTTATGTGGTTGGGCAGAAGTGGTGGCACTTTAGGGACAGTGGCTTCCCCTTTAGTACACTCAGTGTGTTTTTCAAACACCTGGCGTTGGGATTCCAATTTCTGTCAGCCATGTAGAACCCAGCTTTCTTAACCACTAGGCCACATATCGCCATAACTTTTTTGTTTTTTCTTCAGAATTATTTAGACTATTCAGGATCTTTTATGGTTTCATACAAAATTCAGCATTACTTTTTCTCTTTGTGAAAAGAATGACATTGGTCATTTTATAAGGATTATGTTGAATCTCTATGGTTCTTTGGGTAGTATGATCATTTCAACAATTTTAACTTTTCTGATCCATGAGCATAGGATCTTTCTGTTGATTTGTGTTTTCTTCAATTTCTCTTATCAGTGTTTTATAGATTCCAGTGTTAAAGTGAATTTTTATCATAAAATGTTGTATCATATTGATATATTTTATATTATAGTATATTCAATAAATATTAAAATATATATCGAGACACTATATTATATATAATATTATATAATAAAATGTCATTATTTTCTTATAAAAATAATACTTGTTTATTATATTATATGTAAAAGGTGGCCAAAAAATAAAGCAGCAAGAAAAGGTTGGTGAATGTTTATAAGAGTAGTACTTACAGGAATGATCTTTTCGAAAGTTAAATTTTGTTCAGAAGGTTTTATTTTGTTAGATATCAATGCATGGATTGAATGATTTATAGTGAACAATTTTAAATTGGAAATTCCTATATTTTCTTTCTTTCTTTTTTTTTTTTTAAGGTTTTGCTATAAGGGTTGTGCATTTGCAAGAGTGAGACACTGAGAAGGAAAGTGAAAAATCACACACCAGGGAGATGGTCATGCCACAGTCCCTTCTCCATTCTCCTCCTGAGATTTTGGGTATGTATGCACATGTGCCCAGCATGAGTTTCAAACCACCAGATCTGGAACTTAAACAGCATCTTAGCATTACATCACCTGCTGGCCCCAAAAGTCTTGTATTTCTTATACTTATGCTTTTTTTATAAATAAATTTAAAACTTGGAATTATTTTAGATCTATAGAAAGTTGCAAAAATAGAGTAGAGATTTCTCTTGGATATCCCTTGTCCAGTTTCAGTTTCCCTTAATGTTATTTTATGTTATCATGGCACATGGAAAAACCAACATTATCAACCTAAGAAACCAACACTGGCCCATTAATATTAACTAAACAGACTTTTTAGGTTTACTTTTAGATAACTGCAATAACCCCTTTCTTATCCATTTTTCAGAATAGTTATTAAAAAGCTTAGGTTTTTTATTTTTCATTCTTAAATAAAATATAATTACCTGGTTCAAATAACCTACTTCAAATTTCTGGACTTCATTTTCATTTGAAATGATTATTCTACCTATTATTATCAAATATGTGCCTTTTTTTTTTTTTGAGAGGTTTTTTTTTTTTTGCTATAGGGCACGTGTGCTCGCCAGACAGGCAGAGAGAGACAGAGAGACAGAAAGCGAGAAATCACCCCCCAGAGGGGATGGTCACGCCGCAATCCCTTCTCCTCCAATCTCCACTCGGGATCTTGGGCACGCACGCACACGCGCCGGGTGTGAGTTTTAAGCCACCGGGTCCGGGACATGAACCGCGGTCGACTACGTGGGAGTCCAGCGACATAGCCATTACGTTAACTGCTGGTTCCCAAATATGTGCCTTTATATGCAGTAGTTTAACAGAATTACTAAGCAACAATACAATAGGCTCTTCTCATATTCAATAAAGATTTTATTGAATAATTTCACATATTGAAGTTCCCAATGAAACAGAGTCCTTAAATGCTTGAAAGATCATTTTATTCTTCTCCTTTCTTTATTATAAATTTTTAAAATAGAAAGGCCAGCTGTATCAGAGTCCTGGTAGAAAACAAATGACACATTTGAATGGAGCAATTGTGGACACTTTAAGAACATCTTCTCAAAGCTATGGGCAAGTGAAAGAAGATATAAGGGATAGTGTAGTACTTCAGAGCTGGCAACAGAGAAACCTGTTTGGTCTGTGTTTTAAAACAGACTTTTTTTTTTTTTCTTTTTTTGGAGAGGTTTTTGCTATAGGGCGCGTGCGCTCGCCAGACAGACAGAGAGAGACAGAGAGATAGAAAGCAGGAAATCACCCCCCAGGGGGGTTGGCCACGCCGCAATCCCTTCTCCTCCATTCTCCTCTCGGGATCTCGGGCACGCACGCACACGCGCCCGGCGTGAGTTTAAGCCGCCGGGTCCGGGACTCGAACCGCGGTCGACTACGTGGGAGTCCAGCGACATAGCCATTACGCTAACTGCTGGTCCCTAAAACAGACTTTTAAAGTAATTTATAGCCCAGCCCATGGCATGGTGATTAAAGTGACTGGATCCCACAGCCGACTGCACAGTTGGAGTCCCAGACCAGGTGGGTTAAAAAACACACTGGGTACGTGTGTATGCATGCCTCAAATACTGAGAGTAGAATAGAAGAAAAGGGATTGTGGAGTGGCCATCCCCTCTGCCAGGTGATTTCTCACTTCTATCTCTTTCTCTCTGTCTCTTCAGTGAGCACGTGTGCCCTATAACAAAAAACAGAAACAAAAATAAAAAAAAAAAACTAATTTACTAGAATTTTTTATGTGTCCTTCAGTATAGACTATCATTCACAGCAACTGTACAGAACAGAACAAGGAGAGAAATCATAACTTCTGGGAAAATAAAGGATTAACAATTCTTATTCAACTTTAGATCACAATACCCCTGCCATTTCTGGTAAATTCTGTGGCTAATGAAAGCTGATCAGAATTTTCTTAGTCTTTGAAGAATTAGTGTGGTCAGCATCTTGGATGAAGAATGACTATCTGTGCTTCCCAGCATGAGCTGAACTGTGAATGTACACTATTACCTTGCACACTGCTGCTTTGTACACATTACAGTTTCTTTGTGCATTGTCATTTTGCACACTTTTACCTACTGCTAGTTTGCATACTGTCACTTTGTACACTTAGTTTTCACTCTGTCACTTTGCACCTGTTATCAGAAATGTGCTTTTACATGTAGTAGTTTAAGCAGAACTTTGCACACTGTCACTTCGCATACAGTCACTTTGCACACATTCAGTTTTTATGTGGCCCTTTGCACACTGCTACTTTGAACACTATTAACTTGGCTACTTTTGTGTTTGATGTTGGCTTTGCCTTTGTGTGCATTTCGTTCTTTCTTGTATTCGTGTAGTTAGTAGCTGCTTCCTGCCAAAGAACACTATACTCAGGTACACACCCTCATTTTTTATCTGTGCTCTAATATGGAGGTTGGAGGAATTACTATTTACATTCCTTGTCAGATGATTTGCATGCCAGTTAACTTCATTAAATCTGTTCTTTTTTCTTTTTCCTTTTTTTTTTTTTTTTTTTTTTTTTTTGCTAGAAGGCATGTGTACTCTTCAGAAAGAAGCAGAAAGAGAGGGAATGGAGAAAGTGCCCCCAGAGGGAAAGGTCATGCCACAATTTTCTTCTCCATCTTTCCTTCTCCTGGAGATTTTGGGTATACATGCACACAGGTCCTGCGTGTTTCTCAAGCTGTCAGAGCTGAACTCAAATCACAAGGTTGGCATTTTGGGATCTGGCTGCCTTAACCACCAGGCAATAGAACTGGCTAACCACCATAATTTTTTTTTTCCTGATCTCTAGTTTGTGGACATGGATTTGTAAATTGTCATTCCAACTTGGGCATGAAAACAACCTAATGGTTAGAAGGAAATGTGGGGTCTTTCTCCCTTCATTTATTTGCACATTCATTGTTGACAAAGAAATTTTGGGCCAAATAATCTTTGGTGGCTAAAATTCCATTTTTTTTATCTTAAGAAACAAACTTGTAAAATAGATTTATTTGTGGGTTTTATTAATAGGTTATGAGTTTAAGCTGGAAACAATTAGAAAGTTTTAAAGAGACTGAAAAAAAGTTTTAAAGAGATTGAAAAATCACTGCACTACTAGGTTTGTAGATTAGAGAAATGAAAATATCAGTCATATTCAAAATAAACTAGGAGAATTAGTTTTTATGTTTAATGACTGATACATGAATTGATATCATGAAAGAATTTTCTCCTGGTATGCTATAGTGCTTATCATTAGTGTTATTAATAAATACTTTGGGAGTGGGTATTAATGACTCTCAAAATATTGTTGCCAGCAATGATAATAAACTCAATGATAATAATGAGTAAGTTATAACTATGTACCAGGCCAAGTATTAAGCACTCTATAGAATGAAAACGGTTAATACTCATATGGCATAGGTCTTATAATGAGCCCCTTATTATAAAGGGAAGGCAAAGAACCGGAATATACCTAAGATTACATAGGGTTGAAGCCAAAATGTGGATCCAGTGTTTCTGATTCCTAGACTCTTCTTTTTTTCTTTTCCTTTTTAAAATATTCTTTTCCTTCTTTTCTTCCTCCTTCCTTCCTTCCTTCCTGCCTTCCTGCCTTCCTGCCTTCCTGCCTTCCTGCCTTCCTCCTGCCTTCTTTCCTTCCTTCCTTTCTTCCTTCCTGCCTTCCTTCCTTCCTTCCTTCCTTCCTTCCTTCCTTCCTTCCTTCCTTTCTTCTTTCTTTTTTTACAAGAGAGAGCAAGAGTGAGAGAGCGATACATAGACTAGCAACTCTTCCCATCTCCAGGGTTACAATGTTGTGATCCAGCCCCAGACTTTAACCAGACCTGGACCATGGGCAAGTGCATGCCCAAGATACTCAGGGAGGTCTCAAATTCCACTAATCTTCCCATGTGGTTCAGCTTCCTAGCTTGTTACAGCTTATGACTATGCCACAGTCTGGCCCTCTGATTATCAGACTTGTAACCACGGAAATCTGCTGTTTCCCAGTGATTTAAGTCCAAGCAGACTCTGAACTTAGGACTGAGGCAGGGATATTTGTGAGAATCTTAACTGGCTTGAAAGATTATGGGAATCTGGCAAAATAAAACCCAACATAATGATCTAATTCACAAAGCTGTATCTCCATTTGCATACTAAAACTCTCCACATGAATGAGAAGACTACAGGTTCTAATTATCAGCATTTTTTTTTTGTTTTTTTTTTTTTTGTTTGTTTTTGTTTCTGTTTTTTTTTTGCTATAGGGCGCTTGCGCTCGCCAGACAGACAGAGAGAGACAGAGAGACAGAAAGCGAGAAATCACCCTCCAGGGGGATGGCCACACCACAATCCCTTCTCCTCCATTCTCCTCTTGGGATCTTGGGCATGCACGCACATGTGCCCGGCGTGAGTTTAAGCCACTGGGTCCAGGACTCAAACCGCGGTTGAGTGGGAGTCCAGTGACATAGCCATTACACTAACTGCTGGTCCCTAATTATCAGCATTTTTGAACTGGGTCTATTGATTTGGCTGCCATATGCTGAACAATATATGGGAAATGTTTTATAAACCATAAATAACTGCAAAGTGTCATGTGTACATACATGTTACACTGATAGGGATTGATTCTGCTATAAATAGTACAGACAAGTATATGGAAAAGTGTATTGTAAATCTTAAATCATTACAAAATGTCACATGTATATATTTAAGTTTCACTGATAGATTCTGGCTCTCAGAAGGAGGAGGAATTTGAAGTAATTTTCCCCGAGAAGGAGATTTTGTTAAGATTTGCTTCTTGGTCTGGCATTTCAGTTTGAAACTGCACATTTACCATACCTTAGGGGGAACATTTTAATATCCCGGTACATTTGCTTGCTTATTACTTGCTCATTATTTATCTTTCAATTACTTCTCAAAGGGATTTGAGATGATTGACAATATCAGTTCATCTTCTGTGGGCCACTTTCAAATATAGTCAGAGACCTTACTGTTTCAGTCCTAATCCTGAAAAGCTTTTTATTCTCAAGTGAAATGGCTTCAGTGTTTCTCATGGCATCTCAGAAACTTTTAGGAATGTGCTCAAGAGGGTGGAAATCATGTCTATAGGAAATAGATTTCTTAAGGTTTTATTTAAGCTAAATTATTATTATTATTTGCCAGAGGGTGTGTGTGCTTGCTGGAGAGAGAGGGAAAGTGAGAAAGCACCATCCCCATGGGAAATGGTCACATGGGAAATGTAATCCCTTCTCCATTTTTCCTTCCTTTTGGGATTGCGGTCATGCATGTACACATGCTCAACATGTTTTTAAAGCCTCTGGGTCCAGGATTTGAACTTCACTGTTGGCCATGAGGGATCCAGCTGCATTAAACACCATGCCACTGGGTAGCCTGAGATTAATTATTTTAAATCAGGTATATTCCAGAATTATTGATGGAGGGGTTTTTGTTTTGTTTTGTTTTGTTTTATTTACTAGGTATTTGCCTTGAAAGATGTCAGAATCAAATGGAGTCATTTCTGTCAACTTGTGTTAAACTTTGACTAAATCAAGCCAAGGAAAGTCATGGAGGGGATGTTTTGTCATGCACTAGGCCTGATAACAAGAACTGTACAAGGACTTTGCCAGAATCATGACATTGCATAAAGACCACTGCAACCTGGCACAAGTTCCACTTCTGCCTGACCAAACTTGGACTGATACTACCCTTGTTATTGATATGGTAGCCAAGGGTAATTGTCCTCAAACAACGTCCATCCTGCTTGTGTTTTTTGCCTTTAAAGTCTACTTGAGGGGCCAGCAGGTGGTGTGGTGGTTAAGGCACTTGATTGCCACATGGCTGATCATGATTTAATCCTGGCCCTGACAGCTTGAAAATCACATCAGACTTGTAGATGACAACGAGTATAATATTCAGGACTGGACTGGTCTGAGGTGTATTTCATGTTGGGTAAATTCTCTTGACAAGCCAAATGATGTATAGCAATCAAATGTTTAAAAAAAATAATATAAAAAGAAAATCACATCAGGCATATATGCATGTATTCCCAAAATTCTGAGAGGAAAATGGAGAAGGGATTGAAATGTGGCCATTCCTTTTGGGGGGGTAATTTCTCACTTTCCCTCTCTCTTTATTTCTCTGGTAAGAGTGCACCTGTATGGCAAAAACCTAAAAAATAAAACAAAACAAACCTAACCACACCCCCCCCAAAAAAAAAAAAAAAAAAAAAAAACACAAGAAACCTGAGGCTTTTATGACCTCAGTGCCCATGTTTAGGACAACCTGAGTATCCACCCAAATGGCAGTCTTTAAACTAGGCTCCAGTAACTCCTTTTGTTCTATATACTTGGCTATAGTTACCTTTTTAGGTCAACAGAATTGAGAAATTAAAGCTGCAGAGGTGAGTCTGGTGCATGCCCGGTTTCAAGACTATTTCTCCCCAATCCATACCTGATGTACTTAGGCAATCAATCTCTACAGGACCAGTCTTTATCTTTTTTGGTTTTTAAATCTAGAATTTTGAAAACAAATGTAACAGTCCATTTATTTGAGGAATGTTCCACACTGTGAATTGACCATAATAAGTGATATATTTCTTCATTCATCCGGTATTTATAGATTTACCTACTTAATCTCAAGCCCTGGGCTAGCAGAGCATCAGAGACATATAGGATCTAAATAAAGTCAAAAGCAGAAAGTAGCACCTACTTCTTTCCATTGTGTGCTCTGTGGGGGGATTATTGATTTGTAATTCATCTCTTCAGTCAACTTAACATCAGGGAAGAGTGCTCTAAGAAAGGGCTGGTGTGGAAGACATCCTATAAATATGCATCCCTTTGATGATGAAGAATTACTAATTTGATTTTTAAAGGAAATTCTTTTGTTTACTGAATGTTTACTAAATAAAATGGGAAAAAGCTGGAGAAAAATATGAATTAGAGCTTTCAGTATCTCTTAGAGCTCAGACAATAATGCTCTATTTCAAGATGGGAAGGATAGGAAACAAAAGCAGGGACTGAATTCAAAATCACAGAGTAGACTACCCAAGATTTCTGATATTTCTGACTATCCAGGGCCTCTTGGTTTTCTTCCACTTGTAGTCAACAAATTTAAACTTCATGTTCATATGATGCCAAAAATTTAGTTTTCTTTAAATATGAGAAACATGAAACTATCTATAAATATAGCAAATACAACATTTTAGAAAGAGATTCAGTTAGTGGATGGACAGTGCCATTGGTCCCAGTGAAAGGTTTTTAAAAACGGTAAATAGGATGGGGAATCTTTCAGTATGTTTAGGATAGAACTGTTGAGCTGTAAGAGAATAACCCATTTTGTATATTCAGTGGTTATATATCAGTCCTAATGAAAAATGCTCTTCCCTTCCCCCCAACTACTTTAATCCCATGTTCCACTAGACTGATTTTTTACCTTCATTCTTAACTCCCTCATTTGTTTTGTCTTGCAAGCTTAATTAAAGCTTAAGGTAGGCAGACATTTCTGCAGACAGAGTGATCTCTTTTTAATGATTTATCACAGTTGGAAACCTGCTTCTTATGAAGAAACTGGGAGTGTTAGTCTTACTCTTTAATATTGCTGAAGTAATTCAAGGACCAATTCAAACTTTCTTGAAATTATAGTAACATTTTAGAAAATGACATGCATAAGTGCAACTGATGCATGAGAATATAAGCACTAGCTTACAGAATCTTTACCACCACCAAATAGTCATCAAGTGAAGTGTACATTTTTGTGAATATAATGGATAGCACTGAAGTTGTAGATGTTAATATGTAATAGTACATATCATATTACAAACTATTTTTATGCATTTAGTTCACTGATGAAAATTTCCTTCAGACATTCCTTTTAAAATAAATAAAAATTGGGACCAGCAGTTAGCATAATGGCTATGTCGCTGGACTCCCACATAGTCGACCTCGGTTCGAGTCCCGGACCTGATGGCTTGAACTCACGCTGGGTGCGTGTGCGTGTGTGCCCAGGATCCCGAGAGGAGAATGGAGGAGAAGGAATCACCCTGGGGGGTGATTTCTCGCTTTTCCTCTCTCTGTCTCTCTCTGTCTGTCTGGCAAGTGCACGCCCTATAGCAAAAACCTCTCCAAAAAAAAAAAATAAATAAAAATAAAAATAAATAAATGAATAAGTAAAAATTCAAAATTCATTAGTTATCTACTATGTGCTAGACTTGTGGGCTATTGGGGAGGTAAAGTGGAGATAATTACTCTCACAGAACTTATAGTGTAGTGTTGGAGTCAGTCATTAATAAAGCACAGAGGTTTTTGAGGGGCTACAATAGGGCGTGGGTTGTCGTAATTTTAAGGGTCAGGAGAATCTTCTGGGAAAAGGTACTTTGAGCTAAATCTCAGGAATGACTGGGAGACAGGGAGAATTATGTCAGTCAAGACAATGATAATATCATATTTATCCTGCATTTCAGGTGCAGCTTCAAACTTACATGCGACAATCTTAGCATTATAAGAATGCTCCCTTTCTCTCTTCTACTCCTTTCATTTTTTACCTCCCTTCCTGGATGAGTAACCTTGATGTCCAGAAGTCCAGCTCTGAGTCCTCCTTATTGCCCTGCTTTCTTAGTCAGCTCCCTACTTCACACCACCTGGGTCTCTATTCTATTATATATTTTTTTCTTCCCTCCACAGCTCTCCAAATGCTAGATTATTTTTTTTCTCAATAGAATTCTGTATTAAGAGAGAAACTTTCTTTCTTATTACCAATTGTGGGAAGCTAAATTAAGATTGTTCAATAAAGTATGTGGTGCCGTTGTGAGGGCTCCCTTCATGGCAGGTGAGAAAGCATTCCTCCAGTAGAACCAGGGTCAAATTCTCCCAGTAGTTGCTTGTTTACACTGCCAGAGTAAGCACAGTGTAAGTAAGTGGGATGTAGAGTTCCCCAGACTCTGGGGTATGCATCTGAACAGGCTTCTAACATGGTTGGTTTGGGAAAATATGGCTCTTTCTCTTATTAAATGTATGACTTAGACAGAAACTCTACCAGCTTCAGTTTTTTTTTTTCATTAATAAATGTCTTACTTAGTCTTCTCAAGATACTATAACAAAATCCATACACTGCATGGCTTAAACAAAAGAAATTATTTTCTCTCAATTCTGGAGTCTGGAGGTCCACAATCAAGGTACTGGCTGACTCAGTCCCTAGTGAGAGCCTTTTTCCCAACTTGTACATGGCTACCTTCCAACAGAATCTTCACATGATAGAAAGAGAGGGAAACCCTGGTTTCTCTCCTTGTCTTTAAGGACAATAATTCCATCATGGGAACTCCATCTTCATGATCTTATCTAGCCTAATTATCTCCCAAAGGCTTCACCTCCAAATATCATCACATTGGATTCAACATCCCTAAGGATGCAACATATGGATTTGGAGGGACACAAACATTCAGTGTGTCCAGCAATATTCCAGCATTCAGTATTCCAGCAATAACACAGGAATGATGACACCATCTGGCATCTGTTGTTTTGTCCGTTCAGCATCCCTTTTCTTGGAGAGCTTTCCTTCAACATCTGGTACTGGGGCGGGGGTGCTGCCAATCACAAGATCCACCTCGGGTCATTGGGGCAGACAGGTAACTCAGGCCTGGCCAATAACATGATTCATCCTCTGTAGAGTCCAATACTAGGAATGTTGCTCAAGTTAAATCCATCAGAGTCTGTCTTTGGGGTCTTACTTAGAGGTGATAAATGAGAGACACTGACACTCTTCTTAGCTCATGAGCTAATTATAAGGTGTTGGCAGCCATGTTTCCCATAACACAGGAGAAACCCTGTCTACCATAGGAGAGAATAAACCAACGAGAGCCACAAATAAGTGGGAAGATGTTGGGATAAACACAGGGAGAGAGAGAGAACATGACAATCCAGAAGACATCCTTGTCATTGCTAAGGCCAATATTGCCCTTAGAGTTCCCTGTATAACAGGGCAATTCCTTTAACATTTCTGTTTTTTGAGGCATTAGTTAGTACTGGGTTTCCATCACTTAAAACTAAAAAATTCCTGGATAAGTAAAATACTCTAGAGAGTTGTGAGGTTCAAATTAAATTGAATTTTATGTATTTATTTCTGTTATGTATTTGGAAAATGGCAAGTACTTAATGACTGAAAGCTAATCTATCAGTAGGAGTTATCTGTATTTCCTAGAACATGGCTAATAAAGGGTGGTTTGGTGTGGCGCAGCTGCAGCAGCAGCAGCCGGGAGCCTGTAAAGAATGCTGATGTAAGGCCCATCTCCGAACTGCTCATTCAGAATATGCATTTGGCAAGGTCCGTACATGACTTCTGCACAAAACTGCTGAGACCTGCTAGCCAAAAAGTGGGGGGAGCCCTCCCCCCAAGTGGGAGAAATGGTGGATTTTGGAAAGAACAATCAAACACATGAGAAAAGAAGGAACTGGGGTAATGGGACATCTCATGGAGAACACCACAGCCCTGAGGGGTTCCCGGGTTTATTCTTTTATAGGACAGTGGGGGAAGGGAGAAGCTGAGAGTAAAACCAGGTGACTTCTATTATCAACTGCAACTATGGAACATCTTGTGTCCCTTGGTCTAAATAAGGCCGACCTGGCCTTCTCTGTTGAAACATAGTTTCCTTTAACCTCTGCTGGCTGTGTACCATCGGCTCAAGCTTGAGAGTCTGTGCTCTGCTTGTCTTTAAAGGTCACTATTATTTAGCTCAGATTTGACTGCTCCCTGCACAAAATAAAATGCAAACAGTATTGGCCTGACACTAAAACCACAGGCAACAAGATACAAAAGGTAAACAAGATTCTCAATATTAAAAACTATATATAATTCGCAGGGTGAAAAAGCAAATTGTATATCTGATAAGGTGTTAACATTCAGAAAATAAAAGTAACTTTCATAGCTTAACAAAAAAATAACCCAGTTAAAAAATAGGCAAAGAACTTTAGAATAGTCATTTCTCCAAAGATGACATACAAAAACCTAACAAACATATATAATCACTAATTATTAGAGAAATGCAATCAATCAAAATACTGCCTCACAACCATTAGGATGCCTACTCTTAAAAAAAAAATCCAGCAAAGCCCCCAGAAAAATAACAAGGGCTGGTAAGGATGTAGTGAAATTGGAACTCATGTACTATTAGTGGGAATGTAAAATGGTGCAGCTGCTATAGAAAACAGTAAGCCAATTCTTCAAAATAAATAAATAAATAAATAAATAAATAAATAAAGAACTACCATATATATAGCAATGCCACTTATGGGTTTATATCTAAAATAATTGAAAACAAAATCTGAAAGAGATTTTGCACTCCCAGGATCATATCAGAATTAGTCACTATAACCAATAGGTGAAGCCACCAAGTGCCCATCAAAAAATAAATAGGTAATCAAAATGTGGCAAATACATACAGTGGATTATTATTCAGCCTAAAAAGGGAAGAAAATTCTAACATATGCTACAAAATGGATAAGTCTCAAGGACATGATGGTAAATGAAACAACCAGTTAAAAAAGGCAAATACTGTATGACTCCACTTATACAAGGTAATTAGAACAGTTAATTTTATACTTTACATCAGCTTTTTAACCCGATGTAATTCGACTTATCTATTTTGGGGATTATTGCCTGTGCCTTGGGGTTCTTACTTAAGAGTTTCCCTTGCGTGTTTCCATGAGTAGTTTTATATTTTGAGGTGTTGTATTTAGATCTTCAATCCATTTTGAGTTATTTTTGTTAATGGTGAGAGGTAGGAGCCTAGTAAAAGAAACAATAATTAGAGTGAAGAGACAACCCTTGGAATGGGAGAATATATTTGCAAATTACACCTCAGATAAGGGGCTGATAACAAAATACACTGGGAACTCAAGCAACTTGCCCCCCCCCAAAAAATTAATCCAATTAAAAGATAGGTAAATGAGCTGAACAGACAACTCTCCAAGGAAGACATATGTACAGCCAAAAGCATATAAAAATGCTCAACATTCCTTATCATAAGGGAAATGCACATCAATATCACAATGAAATACCACCTACTACCAGTCAGAAAGGCTAAGATTAAAAATATAAAGAATGACAAGTGCTGGTGAGGCTTATGGGGTAAGGGGAGGGGAAAGGAATTCTTCTACACTGTTGGTGAGAATGTAAATTAGAACAGTCACTGTGGAGAATAATGTAGAGGTTACTCAAAGACCTGCAAATAGAAATACCATACGATCCAGCAGTTCCACTCCTGGGTATCCACCAGAAATTGGAGAAACACTTGCACACCCATGTTTATGCAGCATTATTTACAATTACTAAGAGACAGAATCAACCCAAAGGTCCAAGAACTGATGAATAGATTGAAAAAGTATGGCACATGTACACTATGGAATACTACTCAGCCATAAAGAAAAATAAGACCCTGGAATTTGATAGAAAGTGGACTAATATGGAAGATTTAATGCTAAACAAAATAAGTCAGACTATAAAAGAGAGGCATTGTATGGCCTCAATATATACTGAACGTCTGCATTCTATGTCAGAAACGGAAAGACTGGAAGATAGAAAAACTTGGAGAGCAACTGTAGACACTCGAAACAGTGTGGGAAAAGGGGTAGTGGTGGGAGAGAATTCAAGGGAAAAAAAAGAAGCAAAATGTGTAATAGACACAAAAATGGAAAATTATTTGTTGATGATAATGTGTATGGTATCCTTGACTAGTCTAATACACAGTGTATTCATGCTGGGAAAATTAATTTTATATGCTGTAAAGATGTTCAGTGACTAAATGTAAAAAAAAAGAAAAAAAACAAATTTATAAAAACAGAAAGTAGAATGGTGGTTGCCAGTGGTCGGGGGAGGGGATAATAGAGTTGTTTAATAAGTGCACAGTTTCAGTTTTGCAAGATGAAAAAGATGGAGATCTGCTTCACAACAATGTGAATATATTTAACACTCCTGAACTGTACACTCAGGATGATGAAGATAAAACAAAATTTTAATTTCTTTATTACTTTCTTTAATGGGGGTAAGAGGAGACAAGCACCTTCAATAGGGTCCCACAGCGTGATTCTTTTCTTCCAGCCCTTTAGTCAGCCAGATGATAGGCATACATTCGTACACTACTGTGTACAGGCTGGTCTAGGAACCGAACCCCAATCTTCAATATGACTTTCAGTATGGCAGATCATTGTGCTACTACTGTGCCAAGACGGCAAATTTTATGTTACTCATTTTTTTAATCAAAATGATTTTCTAAAAGTGGTCAAAAACAAACAAACACACAAACAAACACACCAACAATAAACACTGGCCTGGTGGACTGTGGGCTCTTTGTGGCAGAGTCTAAAAAAATGTGATGTTAAAAGTGTTTTTCCTAATTCCAGAGACACTTAGATGCTAGTCATGCAAGTTGGAAAGCCAATGAGATAAATAGAGGCTTCACAAACAGAAGAGTCATTGGTGAGAATATCACTAGCAACTAGCAGCCTTTGTCTGTCACCTGGATTTCATGGAACTTAAAAAAAGACTTCATAATTTCAGTTTGACTTGGCTCTTTGATAATTGTTACCTTGTTCGGTAAATGTAGTCAGAACTCTCTAACTAGAGCAAATTTGCTTCTGGAATAAATGTAACCCTCAAAATACAGAAGAACTCTGTTCTAGGAAAATTCTTTTCTAGGTCAGTTAAGTGAAAGTTTGAACTCATTTGCAGTTTAAAAATAATGCCAGAATTGGTCTTTAGGTTACCAGATGAGTACATAAATGTTACGGAAATACCTATGGTATAAAAGTATTATTAAAATTCCACTGATAAGCAATGACCATTTTGAGTAAATAAAACCTTTTGTATTTCAGTGAAGGAGGCTTGGAACACATTTATCCTAGCATGGGTTCTGTTCATTAGGAGGCATCTAAGATATGAGTTAAGGGAGACCTTCCTGTACAGGTTAGATTTTGGTCCTTAGCTCTTACCGAGTCTCATGAGACACATTCCCTAAGAAAAACGATTACTTCTTGGCTTCTCAACATCATCAACGAGTTCTAAATTTCTCTACTTGGAAGTCCACAATCATTTTAAATTAACGGTGAAGAATTCTTTTTTTAAAAAAGAATTATTTTATTTAACCCTATTTATTTATTTACTTATTTATTTCATTTTACCAGAAAGGGAGGGGGGAGAGAGAGAGGGGGGAAAGAGAGAGAGAAAGTGAGAAAGCAAGCCACCAGGTCTGGGAATTGAACCATGGTCAACCATGTGGGAGTCCAGCACCCTTAACTACCACACCATCTTCCAGCCCCAACTATGAAGAATTCTAAGCCTGATTCCTCCTTCCTGCTAGATTCTTGTCAACATAGTTTAGATATGCAGGTTACCTTCCAAATATAGATCAAAAAATTATATTAATGGTTAAACAAGTGCCTGAAACCCATTCAAATGCAAAGCTTTTAGGAAGCTGTGATGGGGAACATGGGTTTGATTTCTGTTTGGAGTAGGGCCTCTGTGTGCAAGCGTTTTTTCCACTGAGTTTTTTTCAATTTTCAGGGTAAATACCCAGGAGTGGTATTACTGGGTAATATGGTAATTCTATTTGTGGGTTTTTGATGCTAGAGAATGACTTTCCTAAAGATATCTATGTCTAATCCCTAGAACCTGTGAACTAGGACAAAAAGGGATCTGGATTCTAAATATAGTCACATGTGTTGCTTGTAAGAGGAAGGTAGGGGGAGATCTGACAACACACAGAAGAGAAGGTGACTTGAAGACAGAGCATAGAGAGATTTGAAGATGCTGGGCTTGAGATTGGAGCGATATGACTACAAGTCAAGAAGTGCCAGCAGCTGCCGGAGAACATAGGAGTCAAGGGAATGAATTGTTCCCTAAAGCCACTGGAGGGAGTACAGTCCTGCTGACACCTTGATTAGGGCCCAGTGATCCTAATTTCAGAAATTTGGCCTCCAGACGTGTGAGAGAACAAATGGCAATTGTTTTAAGTTACCAAGGTTTTCATAATTTGTTTTTAGCAGCTACGAGAAGCTAATATAGCCTCTTACCTGCCATGTGCAACCATTCATGGTACTCCAGTATATATGCACAGATACAAGCATTCTCCAGGTGGCCAGATGCAAGGGATGCAAAGACAGGCTATGGTACCTGAGTAGAAAGAAGATAACTACCTTCGTGGCATAGTGGCCCTGCCCGCTAGTAAAATACGACCCTATGAATCCCATGTTTTTATTCACACTGCATTTGTGAGAAAGGAGCAGAAGGCTAATGATGGGTTGAAATGACTGGTTACTGGATGATCCCATTTCTGCTCCTACCACCTCCTGTGCAACGTTATGGGTAAAAGGAGCTTGGAGCCCGCATGGTCCTCCTTTCCCAACACTTACCTTGTCCTGAACTGATCTCATTTTCTCCTTTGTTTCATCTCTCCTCCCCGGCATACTCTGCCTTCTGTGCCCACATTTTAGTTTGCAGCTTTATCATCATTGACCTGATACCTACCTAGGACCAACCCTGAATCTCCTTCTATAAGACCTCCATATCTAATTGGAAATTTAATCCCTTTTTATTATTCACTAAAAAGCTTTTATTAATATTTTCTGCCTTTTCATTCTCAAATCACTAGAGCAAGATCTTTTCACTGAAGCATTACAGTATTCAAGTCTGATCCCATGACTTCCTTGTCAGAAATTCTTCAGTGAATTCTTGTTGCATTTCACACAAGGTCCCGGTTCTTTGACGTGATTATTTGTGATTTAAATTGCTTTCTTTCAAGTGTTGGTTTTATTTTTATTCCCCCCCTTCACTATACACTATAGCCACACTTAGCATCTTACCATTTTGCTGACCATACCATGTGATTACATTACTATTACATTACTATTCCCTTATCAAAATGGGTCTGCTGATGTGCAACTATTGATTAGGTGCCCAGATTTTGAATTGTCTCCACATTTGCCCAGAGGTTTTAAACCAGAAGTGGCTGAGTTGCCTGCAAGAGTAAAAATTACATATATTTCACCACCACCAGAACAAATGAGGGCTCAAGAGCATGTTGGGATCAGTTATGGAGAAATATGATGCTGGATCTCTGCACATGTAAGCTCTAATCTGCTATCCCATTAAGCAAATGCTATGCCTGCCCCCTGAGAGGCAGGTATATTCTTTCCTATGTGGATCATACTTTTGCTTCAAGTAAAGCTTTAGGTCCAGGCCCAGATGTTTCTTTGAAAGCAGGTTCCATTTTACCCAAAGCACTCTGCGTGAGCCACAGCGACTTCTTCAGGAAAAGTCTGTGTGTTCACTGGGATCTCCAGTCCACTGCATTCATGCTCCATGGAAGGAAACCCTTCCAAATCTCACTTCCCAGCTGCTTGATTGGAATTCATCACCAGCTGTCTCTGAGTCAGAGATGGCCTATAGTTAAAGCAATTTCTGTTAATGAGTAACAGAAAATTTTGCATACTTTGTGCAAATATAGTTGCCATTATAATGTATAAACCATTACACATTCAAGATTTAGGTTTACAATCTGAGGCAGAGGTCTCTCCTATACTTCATACTTACCATTAGATGCACACTATGTAAGTGCAGGAGAGGAGAAAAGGAGTATTGTAAAAAACTTGGAGCTCTTTATAAAAAGAAATAATAATAATAATAATATAATAATAATAAAAAGACTGTGGTGCTCTGCAGAGAAAAAGTTGTGAAAAGGTTTCTTTACTGAGACTCATTGGGCATTCTTGGTATGTATTGCATATGGTATCACATCTGCTACTAGCCATCGACCAGGTGACAGACAGGGCAGCTTGCCTTCTTCACAGGGTAAAGCAGACAGCAGCCACAGTGAATGCCTCTTGCTGAATCTCATCTCTGATAGCAAAGTCACAAAGATCTTTGGGTCTGCTTTATAAATTAGACACCTAGCCTGGCAGCTCTGAGAAAATGTGGGCATTCCCTGGGGTCTCTTTTTCAGTTTGATAGCAAATTTGAGTATTGTCTGAAAGAACAAAGTAACTTCCCTCTGCATAACCTGACTTCTCTAATATGCCTTAATTTGCTTATGCAGAAAAATAATTGGAATTAGAGTCATATATCCTGTCCAATCTAACATAGTCCTTTATTTAATCAAGTGTAGTTACTCTGAAAAGAGAGGGCCACTCCCTTTTGGAAAGTCTTTCATCCACTTGCAAACCCACCCTTATCTGTGCCTTGATCACACTCCTGTAATCTTGTCTTTCTTGGGGAGATTGGGCCATTAATCTCTTGTTTCTATTTTTAGTGTCTGCCACAATCTTTAAACACATAGGACAGTGCTTCTATCCATGAAAGCCTAATAAATACTTATCTACCAAAGTTCTGGACATCCATAGAGTTTCCAACAATGAAATTGTTGCTAAACAAAGCCTAGTTTTCTATGAATTATACTCAGAAATATGACTCATACAGAAGGAGCACAAAACTAATTGGAAAAAAAAATAAAATTAGGCATGAAAAAGTAAGGGACTGAAATCACACAAAGGTAATAGAAGGAAATAGCCATGGTGATTAGACTGAATTAACAGAATAAATGAGTGAGGGATGATGCACCCAGGAAACAATCACAGAGGGTAAGAAGCCTAGGTGGGGATTAGCATTGACATATGAGTCATGAATAAAAGGAATAGCAAGTTTTGTTTTAGAAAATAGGATGTCCAGCCAATTTAGTCTGGCAATTGGTTTCACTGATTTTTTTTTTTTTTTCTTATGGAGTTGATTCATGGTTGTTAGAATCTTTTTTCCTATTAAATTGCCTGGCTTACTTTTAACTGCCCCATTCTTAAAGATGAGGGGAAAACTGGTACAGAAGACAGACCGTTGTCTGGAACTGTGACAGAATTTTCTAAGGTAAGGTGGCAGAGGGTTAGCTTAGCTAGCTTTTCCCTGGATTACTTTCAGGTTCTAAAGCAACTATGTAGGAGGAGATTTCTGGTAGATCTTACTTCTTGAAAATTCATTCCACAACCCTTCTTGGGTACTTGATAAGAACCATTTCCATCTGAAGAGCTTAGAAATAATTAAAACATGCCCTGCCTGCTGGACACTCAAGACTAAGTGAAGGGACAGCCAAGGGCCCCATGAGCTGTATCTAATGGGATGAGTACAGTGATTTAGGCTGTGCAAGAGAGCTGAGGAACATCATACCTTCAGCCACTATTGCTGATTGAGTTCTGTCTCTGTATCTGTCTCTGTCTCTGACTTTGGAGCATGCTTGTTTGCTATTTCTGAGATTTGTATTTCAGAGCCTAATGGCTATCTGTTGTTTTTCCCATACCTCTCTCCCCATGTTTTTGCTGGCATCACACTATTTTTCTTCTGGGGAACTGTCCTTCCTCTTTCCTGGCCCATGTGACTCTATAGCATGGTTTGACCTACTCCTCATCATGGGCATAAGTGAGGTCTAGCCAATCAACATATTTCACACCCCTATGCAGTGAAAGCTTTGGAACTGGACATGTGATCTAGGTCAGACTAAGTCAGAGTTAATTTCAGGACATTCTGGACTTATGGAGAAACATCTTTCATGACTGCTAAGAAATGCAATGTCCACCAGGATGTACTGGGCTTCTACAGAGGAGCGCCTGCCTGAGAGTGAAGCTGACCTCGAACAACAACAAGCAAAAGGCAATAATGGACAGGACCCTGATGACGATTTTGTGTCCTGGGCCCAGCCATGTCTAACCAGATGCATGGACTGGACATAGTGATCCCCTGAATCTCCAACACAGCCTATACCCTAACTCATTAGGGCAGGTTTGGGCAGCTGTTAGTGTGATCATCGAACTTTTCTCTGCTGTTGCTCTTGAGTGAATAGCTTTTATTAGGAAGTCCATGGAGCTGTGGTCATTAGCAGTGTGGGATTCAGGTGTCCTTGGGTCCATGGTTATAATGTCAGTCACAATACTGTCAAACATTACCTGAAATTCTCAACAGAGGTCACCATCTTCATCTCCCTATTTGTATTCGGACAGAATTTAGGTTCCCTAAGAGCTCTGCATCAACAACATCAACAGTATTTGACCAACTCATTGGTCACTGGTGGTTTCTTCATCATGTGAAACTTAATGAATTGAGGCTACAAAACTTGAAAAAGTGTGAAATGGGAAAACACCAAAACCTCTGCCTCCTGTGAGGTCTGCATCCAACTGATTATTGTAGTATCACAAGGGACTGCCATGTAAAATAAAGCATTCTTTTCATTACAGTTCAGAAAGTACACAAAGACTTCATTCAAGTCTTTCGACCAATAAGAAGTGTTAGTTGAAAAAGTTCATTTACTTTCCATTCACATTTGCATAGTACACAATATATTAATTATCATACAGAAGGATCCTAAAAGACACAATTAAAAACCCAAACTCAGGATTATGCTTTGCTGTGCAAGTATGAGAAGATGCCATTTTGAATATATACAAAGTATATATCACGAAGTAAGAAATTTTATGATGGCATAAATTTATGTGCTGTAAATTATAACACATTTTGCCTGTTGGCTTAAATAAAATCACAGTCCTGGAAACTACTGTAGATTTGATTTTTGTACTTTTATGTAAACTCCTAAGAGGAATATATATTTCTTCAAAAACCAGAATATTCCCTGATGCATTCTCCTTTCCTCATGTTCTATGCAACATTCTGTGTCCAGTGGCAGGAATAATGTTTAAATTGCTAGCATCATAAATTGCTTAGAAGACAGAGTGTGGGTGATTTGAAAGATATATTGGGTGGAACCGAGCAAATTAGATCTGTCCTTGTTGTTTTATCTTTATTTATTAATGGTAATAATTCTGTACTAATCTTTTGTTCAGCACTTAATCAATTACAACCCCTATACATCTCTTCAAATGATGTTAGTGACTTTCCTTTTCTGCACAGCAGATGCAAACTACTCTAGGAAAAGTCATGAGGTCAGTGGGCACTCGTGGTTCCTGCTGTTAAGGAAATCTGCAGTGATTTACCCACTCCCTGAAACACAGATTTATAATGAACAAAGTAAGCAATAAACAAATCACAAGGCACATAGGTAAGGTCAATTAAAAGAGACAGAATGGGTTACAGGAACACAGGACTGTAGCAGTAGTTTTATTGAAAATACTAGCATATTTAAAGAAGGAATGTCAGGCCAGTCTGTGTTGTGGTGGTTGGAGCGGCTGGATTCCACATGGTTGACTACGTGGTTCAAAACCTGGACCCTGTGGCTTGAAAAAAAAAAGCCTGGTGGGACCAGCAAGTAGCATGGTGTTTAAGGCACTGAACTCCCAAGTGATGGCTGACTGCAGTTTGAGACCTGTACTTGGCAGCTTGAAACTCATGCTGGGTGCATGAGTGTGCATGTCCCAAATCCCAGGACAATGGAGGAGAAAGGATTGTGGTACAGCCACCACCCTAGGGGTGATTCCTGGGGGGTGATTCCCTCTCACTGTCTCTCTGGTGAGTACATATGCCCTATGACAAAAACCTAAAAAAAAAAAAAAAAAAAAAAAAAAAAAAAAGAGAGAGAGAAAGAAAGAAAGGAAGGAAGGAAGGAAGGAAGAAAGAAAGGCAGACAGACAGACAGACAGACAGACAAACATGCTGGGCTTGTGTGGGCTTGTGTGTGTGTGTGTCTGTGCCCAGAGCCCTAAGAGGAGAATGAAGAAGGGATTGCAGTATGGTCATCTCCCATAGGATATGCTTTCTCATTTTCCCTCTCTCTTTCTCTTTTTGGGCTCTCTCTGGCAAGTGCATGCACAGTATAGCAATTAACAAAAAGAAAAAACAAAAGATGCAACATTTTCAGAAGAGTAGAAGCTGGTTATACTTCTAAGTAATGAAAAGGAAAATGGGCAGAGAGGTACTGGCACTGCCCACATATGTTCTGTAGCTTGAAGAGTCACTCAGGTTTGTAGTCATCTGGTCCAATCAGGGAGCCGTGGCTTTTACTTCTTTTTTTTTTTTTTTTGGAGAGGTTTTTGCTATAGGGCGCATGTGCTCGCCAGACAGACAGAGAGACAGAAAGAGAGAAATCACCCCCAGTGGGGGATGGCCATGCCACAATCCCTTCTCCTCTGTTTTCCTCTCGGGATCTTGGGCATGCATGCACACGCACCCAGTGTGAGTTTCAGCCACCAGGTCTGGGACTCGAACCAAGATCGACTACATGGGAGTCCAGTGACAAAGCCATTACAACAACTGCTGTGGGAGCTGTGGCTTTTGAGGAGATAAATAAAGGGGATAAAACTCAATGAATGCTTCCATTGATAAGACCATTTCTATTAAGTCTTTCACTGATGAAGTCACCTTCCTTTGTTCTTTCCAATGCCACAGTGACCTAGCAACTTTCTGACCATATGCATTTTGAGTTTTAGTGTTTTTCCATTTTGTGTGTGTGTGTGTTAAAATATACAGAACTCCGGGACCAGCAGATGGCATAATGATTCTGTTGCTGGACTCCCCCGTAGTCGACAGCAGTTTGAGTCAGCAGCCTGAAACTAAGGCTGGGCACATGTGCATGCATGCCCAAATCCAGAGAGGAGAATGGAGGATAAGGGATTGGGGCATGGCCATCCCCATAGGGGGAGATTTCTCACTTTCTGTCTCTCTTTTTCTCTCTGTCTCTCTGGCAAGCATACGTGCCCTATAGCAAAAATCTTTCTTAAAAAAAAAGAATACTATTTATTTATTTATTTATTCATTCTTATTATTTTTTACATTCAATCACTGTTTATCATTACAGCATACTAAATGAATTTTCCAACCAGGAATACATTGTATATTGGTTCAGTCAATGATATTATAATACACATTATAATCAATAGAGTTCTTTCTATTTTAGATCCCTTAAATGTTTTGCTTCTTTCTTCCTCCCCTTGATTCCCTCCCTTGCTCCCTCCCTCATTTCCCACCCTCCTCCCATTCTGTCTCCAGTATCATTATTGCCCTCCGTGCTTTTATACCTTCTAATCTTTCAGTTTCTTCCATAGAGTGCAGACATTTGGTATATATTGAATGGGGACATACAGATGGCCAAAGAGCATATAAAAAACATGCTCAGCATGCCTTATCATAAGGGAGATGTAAATAAATACCACAATACGATACCATTTAACCCAAGTCAAAATGGCTAAGATTAAAAAAATGAAGAATAATAAGTGCTGATGAAGCTGTGGTGAAAAAGGTACTCTCTTACACTGTTGGTGAGAATGTAAATTAGTACAGCCACTGTGGAGAACAGTATGGAGGCTCCTCAAAGATCTAAAAGAATACAGAGCTTCTAATTTATCATTTTAGCCATGTTTAGATATAGAATTCATTGGACAAAGTATGTGAATGATATTGTGATGCCGTCACCACTATCTCTTTCCAGAACTTTTTCATCATTCCAAACAGAAATTTTGTACACATTAAATAGTAACTAACACCCCATGCCTTCTTCCTTTCAGCCTCTGGTAGCCACTATTCATTTTCTTTTTCTTATTTAATTTTATTTATTATCAGAATCTTTTTTTTAATAGTCCATTGAATCACATATCTTTACAGTGTATTACATTTCTCTTTCCAGCATGATTACCATGCATATCAGTCAAGACAAAGACAACTCTCCACATCATCATCAAAAAGCTTTTCATCATTTTTTCAGATTATTATTATTTATTCTCATTTTTTAAAAAAATATTCAATCACTATCATTTGGCTTTTATAAAGAATTTATTTTCTGTTTCTATGACTTTACCTATTCTGTTCACCTCATCTAAGTGTAATAATAAACTGACTTCTCTCATTTAGCTAACATGTTTCTAAGGTTCAACATGGTGTAGCATATGTCAGAATTTCCTTCCTTTTCAAAGCTGAATGATAGTCCCTTGTGTGTATATACCACATTTTGTTTAGCTATTAATGGGTTACATTTGGAGTTATACCTGTCTTTCAGCTATTATGAGCAATGCTGTTATCTACGAACATGGGTGTGTGTGCGGTTGAATCCCTATTTTCACTTTGCTTGGCTATATTCTTAGAAGTGAAATTGCTGGACCACATGGTAATTCTATGTTTAACTGTTTGAGAAACTGCCAAACTGTCTTACATGATGGTGAATCATTTTACCATCCCACCAGCAATGCACAAAGATCCAGTTGCTTCACATCCTTGCCAATTCTTCCTATTTTTTCAAATAATAATCCTCTTAATTGGTGTAAAGAGGACATCTCATTGTGGTTTTGACTTGCATTTCCCTAATTATTAATGACATCGAGCATCTTTTTAGATACTTTTTTAGCTTTTTGTATATCTTCTTTGGAGAAATGTCTTTTCAAGTCCTTTGTCCATTTTAAATATTGAGTTTTGGGGGGGTAAGTTCTTAAAGTAAATCTGTGTAGCTTTTATTTTTTTTTTAAATCGTTGGGATTCCTATTTAACTTGGCTGTAGGAAGGGACTGTGCTGATTATGTTGACTCAAGAAACTTGGCTTGCTGCACGACAGCTCTTTCTACTATAAATTAAAATCTCTTTACAGTATATACTTTAGTTTTCCAAGTCTGATTATTGTGAGATTATGACTAAGAGATGACTTTTATTTTAAGGTACTGGAAAATTGGATTTTGAACTTGTGAGGCGATGGGCCTGGCCCAGACCGTTGTATATCCTAACTGTAATGAAAGAGGTCATTCGAGGTTTCCTGGGAGAAAGCTCCTTGCTCCAGATGTTTTCTAGGTTAATCTAAATGTTACACTGTCCAGTACTGTAAGTAACCTGTAGCCACCCATGGCCATTTAAAATTCTGTCATCTCAGAAAGTTCTGTTGGGCAGTGCTGATTTAGGAAAAAAAAGCATTTTAAAAGACATTGAAATTGGTAAATGAAACCAAACAAAACAGGAATATCTATAAAATGACTCTAAGATGAGAAAACAATGATGTTAGGATCAGGGAAAGAAGTTAGAACAGATCTGAATGGTCATGCCACAACCCCTTCTCCATTCTCCTCTCTGGATTTCAGCATGCATACACACGCACATAGCATGAATCTCAAGTTGCTGGGTCTGGGACTCAAACCTCAGAGTTGGCCATGTGGGATCCAATGTTTTAATCACACCACTGCTGGGCCCCCTTCCTTGTCTTACTCCTTCACTCTGTCATTGAGTATGAGGATACTTCAAAAAGTTTGTGGAAACATGCAATTAAGTACAAGCTTAGGGCCATTTGGTAGCATGGTGGTTAAGGTAGCTGGATGCTACATTGCTGACTGAGTGATTTGAGTCTCAGACCTGGCAGCTTGAAAAACACAGCAGGTGTCCATGTGTGTGTGCGCACCCCAAATCTTTCAACGAGGGAGAAATGGAGGAGAAGCGACCACAATGTTACCATTCCCTATGGGGGATGTTTTCTCACTTTCCCTCTCTGTATTTTTTTCTGCCTGTCTGTCTCTCTCCAGCAAATTCACATGTCTACTGGCAAAATTAAAAAATAAATAAGTAAATAAAATCCAAGTTTATTTTAATGCAAAATTTTTAAAAATCCATATATAGTTTTTTCATAGTATACATTTTCTAAGAAATTTTGAAGATCCCTTGTATATATCTTGCACTGGAATGAATATCAGGGGAATCTAAACTATTATTCTACTTTAAAAAAAAAGATGTTTTATGGTCAAACATGTTTAGGAATTGCTTGATTAAGCAAAAGTAAGTAGGTTTCTGGGACCAGCAGTTAGCATAATGGCTATGTCACTGAACTCCCATGTAGTTGACCGTGGTTCAAGTCCTAGATCTGGTGGCTTAAACTCATGCCAGGCGCGTGTGCAAGCGTGCCCAAGATCCTGAAAGGAGAATGGAGGAGAAGGGATTGTGGCGTGGCCATCTCCCCTGGGGGGTGATTTCTTGTTTTCTGTCTCTCTGTCTCTCTCTGTCTGTCTGGCGAGCGCACGTGCCCTATAGCAAAAACCTCTAGAAGAAAAAAAAAAGTAAGTAGGTTTCCAAGTTTCAAAACTTCAAATAACATTCAATATGTTAATTGAATTAATATTCTCTAGGAATGAGAAGTAGAAAGACCATCTGAGGTATCTGGCAATGTGTTACTATGGAATACAGCATTGTGTGCACACACATGTGTGCTTGCATACATGCACACATGCACACCACACACGCGTATTTTCCATGGAATATAGCTTAAGGATAGTTGTCATGTGGTAAATAAATCAAGAGTTCTGGGAAAGACAAGGTTTTGGTTGCTTATTTTCCCTCACATAGTACTATTTTACACAAAATGTATAAAACTCATTAATTCAAGGATGAACAAGTGCTAAAAGCATAAAAATATGTTTAAGTGGTGTTAGACAAGTGAATGGACAGTGCTCACTTTCCGTGAGTTACTATGGGTATGGACTAGTAGGCATGTCAGCCTAGGACTGGCATCTCATCTAATGGTTTATAATAGAATGTTGCTCAATGCTTAATTAAGCAGTTCTGATTGTTCTCCAAGTATGAGAAAATGCACTTGCAGATTCGTGCTGGTGGTTCTGCCCTCCCAATTAATCTAGTTATATTAGGTCCTTAGCCAATTCACTTTTTCATTATTAAGAGGACAAATCATAACATAGCATGAACTAGAACTAATTTAACATGGTAAATACTTTAAATCCTAAGTGGAATTGAAATTAAGTTCATTTAAACCCCAAGAGCGAATTTATTTCCTGTTCTAAGACCCTTGGGCTTCCCAAAGGCTAAATGGGAACAACTTATTCAGTATACAAGATGAGCCTCATAAATAGTCTGACATTGGGCCCCTCTGTGGGGATTTCAAGATGGCCTCACAAAATCTACCCTTGTCCTTGTCTCTGATGTACCAACTAAAAGAACAAACTGTGGACCTACAATTCAAATTTAACTTTCAACTGTTATTTATTAGAGACCAGTATGTGTGTTTGTATGTTGGTGTTTGTGTCTCTCTGTTGACACGGGTCTCTTCAGAGAAAGAGAAGAGAGAGAGAAAGAGGATTCTCCTTCAAATAATTACCTGAAAATTAAATTAAGTAAGTACATGCATTTAAATTTAACAAAGGATTCGAACATTACTAAATTTCATCATTTAAAAGATCTTTTGAAATTCCAATTTCATTTTTACCTGCAGATGTTAGTTTTTATAGGTGAGACATTTATATCATTTTGAGCAAAAACAAGAAACATTTGCAAACACCCATTTTTAAAAGTGCATTCTTCATACATAGTCATGTTATAGACTGAATGTTTCCTCCACAAATTAGGAGGTGAGGTTTCAGGAGGTGATTAGGTCATGAGGATGGAGCCTTTATAAATGGAATTAGTGTTCTTATAAAAAGAGATAGGAGGGAAGTGATTTTGATCTTGGCCATGTGAAGGTACAAGAAGACAGCTATCTGCAAACCAGAAAGCAGGCATTCACTGGCAGTAGACCCTCCAGTGCCTTAATCCTGGGTTTTCCAGCCTCTAGAACTTCAAGAAATAAGTGTCCATTGTTTAAACCACCCAGTCTATGGTATTCTGTTATACAGCTTAAACAGACCAGGACAGGCATCTTCAAGTTGTTGTTTAAGTATCATTTTTATTTTGAAAGGGAAAAGTAACTTTTATTTTCAAAATATCTGCTATGTTGTACTAGCCCTGTGTCCTAGCGGTTAAGGGAGTTGGATCTCATATGGCTGACTACAATTCAAATCTCAGCTTGAATGGCTTGACAAACTCTTTGGGGGTGTGTGTGCATGTGTGCCCCAAATCCTGGCAGGGTGGAGAAACAGACACGAAGGGATTGGGGCATGACCAAGTCCCATTGTGGGTTGCTTTCTCCTTCTCCTTTCTGTCTCTCTCTCTATGTCTGGTAAGGTACATGCCCTCTAGCAATAAAAAAAAGAAAAGCATATCTTCCAGGTAGTGTATCATTGTCAGTTATTTTTCTGGAACTCTTGTCATTTTATAAAGAAAACATGATTGTTTTTTGATTTTTACAACTCTTTGTCATTTGACTCATTTCAGAGTATTATGTAAATTGTCCTACATTTTATAGGTTGTGGCTGACAGACGCTAAGGTGATTCCTAGTCCCTACCTTCTGGTATTCACAGGCCTATTCAGTCCCCTTTCCTTGAGTCTCAGTGCGATGTGTGACTTGCTTCTACCCAATAGAATATGACAAAGATGTCACATCAATGATTATATTACATGAAATTGTAATTTCTACCTTGTTAGCATACTCTCTATTGACTCTCCCTTGCTGGAATGATACTGCCAAATGGAGAGATCTAAGTGGCCAAGAACTGAAGGTGTCCTGTAGCCTGACAGCCAGTACAGAGCTGAGGCCTCAGTCAGCCAGCCAGTGAAAAACTGAGTCCACCAACAATCACATGAGGGTGGAAACAGAGCCTCCCCAAGCTGGGCCTCAGATGACACCGCAGGCCTGGCTCTCACCATGATTCCTGCCTGGAGAGATCCTGAAACATAAAACCCAGCGAGGCCATGCCTACAGCTTGACCCCCCAAAATTGTGAAGTGATGAATGGGTACTGTTTTAAGGCAATTAATTTGTGGAAATTTGTTATGCAACAATCAATAAGAAATACAAAGTTTTTTCCTTTGTAAATGCAACTAATTCTCACAGCAATATCTTACTTTACTTGCTTTGGAAGGAGACAGTGCATGAGTTTCACTTCCGCTGCTATCTCTGTAATCTTCACTTAGAAATTGTTTTAAAAGTTCAGTCAAAGCAGCCTCTCTATCAGTTCTACTACAGTTTCTCCATTGAACATTGTTTTTAATTTAAAAATGGCTTTCTTACAAAAATATCCTCTCCAGGGACCAGCAGTTAGCGTAATGTCTATGTCGCCGGACTCTCATGTAGTTGACTGCAGTTCGAGTCCTGGACCTGGTGGCTTAAACTCATGCCGGACACGTGTGCATGTGTGCCCAAGATCCCGAGAGGAGAATGGAAGAGAAGGGATTGTGGCATGGCCATCCCCCCGGGGGGTGATTTGTCGCTTTCTATCTGTCTTTCTATGGCAAAAAACTATATATATATATCTTCTCCAATAAATCTTCCATTTGGCAGTTCATTAAAAAATGTAGTTTAGTATGCATTTCCTTACTGAAACAGAATCTAGCAAGTACATAAGCCAAGGGGTTGAACAAATCTGTACTATCTCTAACTAATAGTCTAATATTTTCTACTGTATAATTTATTCCGATAATTTTAGCATTATGATTTTAGTAAAATTCTCTAGATTTGTTGGTAAGAAAAAGCATTTTAACTTGATATGTTAGTTCCTATGTATCTATTTAGCCACAGTTTTTCAAAGACATGAATGAGTTCCCCAAATGAGAGCTTTGCTACAAAGTAAGGAACTTCAAAGGAACTTCTAAGTATCATTAAGCTTAGTGGAATATTTGAAGTACTGAGTTGAGTATCCAGTGATTTTAAGCTTTAAATAAATTTAATCAAATTAAAAAATAGGCAACTTTTTTAGGTTCTGGCTTTTAAGTGTCTTAATTTTTTAGTATCTAAGTGTCTTGCTAATTATTAATAGCATCAATAACTACTAGCTGAAGGACAGAATTATTTTCATTATTAAAGTCTATACCTGTATTATAAATGCAATGGCTGTCTGGTCTTTCTGCTTCCACCACCACTCCAATTTTGCTAATTCTAAACCAGAAAAATCCTGTCATATCTCTATGCAGATGTTCCAGTGTCTCTTCATCTCATTCATGGTAAAAGCCCAAGTTCTTATAGAACCCCTACATGACCTTTACCACTTTCAGCCCTCAACATTTGATGGCATCACCCCGTACATTCTCTCCTACTCACTGCTTTTGAACACACTGGGTTTCCCTATTGACTGGAGGAAGTCGGCCTCTACTCCAGGCACGTGTAATTGTTCCTTCTTGTGCGTGGAACCCTCTACCTTCAGTGATTACAAGACTCTTCCTCTCTTCCTTTAGGCTCTGCTTAAGTGGCTCCTTATCAGCCAGCACTATATGTTGCAGCACCCTAAATAGTTCTGCCCAGGAGCTACCTTGTTTTGCTTTTCCCTCTGGCATTCCTCAGCCTCTGACACTTAATATATGTGCTTGTTGTCTCTGTGTGACAGAAGGGCTTTGTCCACTGATTTATCTCCAGTACTTAGATTGTGCCTGGCATGTAGAAGGCATTTTGATAAATATTTATTCAATGAAAAAACACATTTCAAATAGGCTACTTGGTAATACTGATTTTTTTCATTGGTTTTCATCTCAGTTTGTATGAGGCTGTCATTGTTTTTATCTTGTAATATGGTTAGACATGTTAACTGTCATTTTGTCCTGGTTCTCTTGAGATTGCATTTTTCTAGTTACTTTTTTTTTTTTCAATCCACAATGGTTTTCTTTTTCTTTTCCTTTTTTAAAGAGAATCACTAATCTTATGAGAATTGGTTTAGACCCAATGATACAATGTAGTCCTTAAGTTCACCTGACTGGATTTGTATACATGTAGTGTGTTGTAATATATGGAAATCAGATTAATGGTAAACTAATGTCAGATGTTGACACTTACTGTCCCCCTCCCCCATTGCCACAGAACGGCAGCGTCCCTCAGGACCTCCTTCACTGCATGTGACACACAAGAGCCTGGTATCTACTTAGAGGGTAGGGCACGTTAGTCATGGAATTCAGGATATGCTATGGTAACAAGTGCACCCCAAATGTTAATGTAGTAAAGTTTGTTTTTCACGCTTAGAAGACTGCTTTGATGGACAGCCCTTCTTGCTGTTGTTTCCTTGCCTCTGAGGTCATTGCAGTAGTGACAAGAGGCTGTGATCAGGCTCATCATGCAATCCCACTGGCCAAATCCTGATCATGAGACTTCAATGTAGCTGCAAAGGAGGGAAATATAGAGGCCCATGGGTGTTTGGTGAACATTAAGAGTCTCTGCCACAGTATTAATCTATCTATATAGTAAATGCTAGTAAAGCATAATTATTTCCGTCTTTCTATGATACAACATAAATATCAGTCTTTTCTTTATCTGCTTCAATGGGTCATTTTGTATGTGTATGTGTGCTATACTCTGGAGATCACAGCTCAGACTGATGATATAAAACCCGTATTTAAACAAAAACTACACATCATCTTGTTTTGTCACTTTTTTTTTTGTCCTAAAATAGATGGAAAAAAAAATCTAGCTAATAATGTTGTCTTTTAAGTGATTTTTAATGGATAATCAAGATCTATTACCATGTTCACACAGGACTTTGATTGTCATCCATGTCTCCATAAACTTGTCAATAATGTTAGCCAAGCACACTCTTAGTAAAGAGATGCATACAAAAGGAAGAAGACAAAGTCCATGCTCAAGTTCATGTATTGATTCTCCTCCGTTTCAAGATCAATTCTGTAAATTGTAGACGGGACTAAGTGCTAAAAGATTTCATTTGGGATGTTTCTGTCTAATAAGGGCAAAGAAGAGAAATTAAAAACATCCTTCTTCACAGGGAAATGAAAATAATAAACCACACATAATTGCTGAGTATGTGCTAACTGGATGCTCTGAGGATTAAAGGCAGTGCCAGTCAAAAGAGAGTTGAATGGGCATATTCATGAAAAAAAGCCAAGTTTGTTGTCACAGACTCTAACAATTTGAAAATTATAAAAAATTTTCTCACTTTAGACACGTGCAGTGTGCTGGAAAAAGTCAATGAAGTTGGCAATAATATGAAATAATTATTCGTAGAATTAACAAATGAATTTAGGGTCAGAGGAAAAAGAATGGAGTGAAAGCACAATAAGCATCAGTTTTAGAGATCTGTGCCCAAGTTCATGTTTCCTCTTTTTCTATCTGCTCAGAAAACACTGAAGAGCTTAAGCCCCCAGGAGATCTAAGGTCTTACTTAAATTCCTGGATGGGGTTCTCAGACTCCACAATTAAGGAGCCAGGGGTTTTCAGATTTACTTGTAAGTTTTTCCCCAATGTCAAACATTGAATAGTCTTAATTTAGAAAAGGAATTTATGGTTTAGAAAAGTATTTTTGGATTCAGAAAAAAATCTTAATATTAAAAAATATTGTTTATTCATTAGTTATTGATCAAAATCACATTCTTCCCAAGCCATCAGGTCAGGTCCTATAAGAAATGTGATGACTTATTCTTTTCACTCCATAGGTTCCTGACCTGCCCTAAAACTTAGGACATGATTATGGAAAGGAAGATTAACAAGTTGGTTCTTAACATTGACTCTTCCTTCAATGAAAAAGCTTGTCATTTTAGTTCTTTATACTTAAGTTAGCTATGCCATTTTTCTTTGAGATATTTTCTCTCAATATTTTCTTTTTGGAAGCTAGGTATTATTCAAACATGGTACAAATTCAAGAGGGATGAAAGAGGCACAGTGAGTTTGTTTTTACTTGATTCCTTACTTATCATTCTTTCCTTAGTGGCAATCATGTTATCAGATTAATATTTATCACCTTAGAGATATATTCTAAATAAATTTTTTAATGAGAATATAAGAGAAGACAGCATTTAGTTATAGCATGTAGGACTTCTCTCTCACAAGTGGTATTTTGGGGGTTCTATCTGCTTTCTCAAGGGGTGTCTGACATTTGAACCCTCCAAGGGACAGATTCTAAGAAAACACTGTTTTCCCCTCTGCTGGGAGATCAGGTCAGAAAAACAGATGACTAGGTAAAGATAATAGCAAGTGTTTAGTTGTGGGATCCGTAGCCGGTGCTGAGAAAATGAGGGCCCTCCCATCTCTATAACAGGAAAATCGCAGCTGTGTAGTCATTTAGCTGAGGGTCATATAGCAAGTGGTCTGGGCATGCAGCTGCAGTACAATGCCTTGAAGCTCTCAGCTTATGGTCTAGATCCCAGGATTTGAAAATAATGGGCCCTTCCTCTTCCTGCTGGTAAATTTCTGGCAAACTTCCATATACTATTATGTTTCATTTGCAACAATACCTCCCAGGTAGGAAAGCCAGAGTAAGTGTGAGTTTTTGAGCTTATTTTTTCTTCAGTTCATCTGAAATTTATTTATTTTTCACCATTCTTTTCTTAATTTAAATTATTTATTTATTTTTATTTATTTACATTTAATCCTGTCTTTACAGTGTACAACATTTCTTTTTCCAACATGAGTACCATGCAAATCAGTCAAGATAAAGATATTACTATATACATGATCATCAGCAGACAGCTTCTCATTTTCTATCAGACAAGCAAACATGAGTTTTGAGGTTATACATGGCATTGACCTAATTGCTTGGGTAGGATCAGGCTGATTATTTTTGAACTATTGAAAGTTATACTGTGCAGACTGTCATGGAAAACTCCAAGGCCAAGAGTTTTGAAGCTTTGGCAACCTGAGATTCACAGCAGACCCTCTTTTAGTAGGGGCTCTGATTTCAGAATTGGAGACACCTCATCACAGTTAGAATCAAATCACAGCTCTGATGTCAGAGCGATCTTAAGACATTGAAAGCAAGATGCAGGGTCACCCTGGGTTTCTATTTCCAGGTAGTCCATTCAGTGGTGGCAGAATTCGTGTTCATATACCATGGACATGAGATTCAGGAAGTATTTCCGGGAAAGGAGTTCCCTTAGTTTCTTGCAACCTTTGGGCCTGGCCTCCCTCCATGCAGCACCTCCATCTGCACACATGCCAGGGAGTTGAGGTCCCAGGACGAGGCCTCACTACACAATGCTACATTCACTAGGTCTTTCTTTGATTTTAGGGAACAGCATTAAGAGCAAGAGGGAAGAGCATTCACTCCAAGGAGACTCAATTACTTGCCTCTTCATAGTTTACATGTGTTTTCCCCACTAATATTTTACATTTTAACCATTTTTATCATAAAATATAGTAGGTTGCAAAAAGGTATACAAAACAGAGATGCATACTATGCTGATGTATCATAAAGTGACCGAGGTCGACTATTGCTATACCACAGAAGCCCCCTTGTCACCCTCCCAAACTCTCCTTCTCCAGAGGGGCACTGACTTTCTTCTTTGCTTCCTTGCTTTGATTCAGTTTTTCACCATTTGAGCATGCATTGCTAGTTATAGCAGTTTAATTTTCACTTTTTATGTAAGTGAATTATATAAAATATGTATTCTTTTTCTAATTTTTATTAGTTTTATTATTTATTTATTTGTTTGGAGAGGTGTTTTGTTTGTTTGTTTGTTTGTTTTTTTGCTACAGGGCGTGTGCGCTCGCAGAAAGACAGAGAGAGAGACAGAGAGACAGAAAGTGAGAAATCACCCCCCGGGCGGGGGGGATGGTCACACCACAATCCCTTCTCCTCCATTCTCCTTGGGATCTTGGGCATGCACGCACATGCGCCCGGCGTGAGTTTAAGCCACCAGGCCTGGGACTCAAGCTGTGGTCGACTACATGGGAGTTCAGCGACATAGCCATTACACTAACTGCTGGTCCCTAGTTTTATTTTTAATTGGCATATAATAGTTGTATATATTTATGGGATATAGCATGGTTTTTCAATACCTAAACATAATGTGTAATGATCAATTTAGGGCAATAAACATATCATCTAAACATTTATCATTACTTTATGCTATGAACACCCCAAATCCTCTTCTCCAGAGATTTTGAACTATATATGAAATAGTTATGAACTATAGCCACTCTACAGTGCTCTAGAATTCATTCCTCTTACCTATGAGCAATTTTTTAAAAAAATGTTATTTTATTTTAATTTCTTTTATACATTCAATCACTATAAATCTCTTAGCTTTTAAAGTGAATTTTCTCAACATGAATACACTTCATACCAATCAAGTTTTGTGTGGTTTCTTTCATTCATTAGGTTTCTGAGATTCCATCTTGTTACATATAGTTACAGTGTGTACATTTTTAGTACTTACTATTTCTATACTATGATATATTTCTTATTGTTACTATTTATGGATATGTAGATTGTGTCTAGTTTTGCACTCTAAGAATAATGCTGCTAAAAACATTCTGTTGTATTTCATACATTTATTAATCACTTGGGTCTACTCTGTTCAATCTCTTGCCTACTTTCCTATTTTGCTCTGCACTTTTATTCTTATTAAGGTATGGAAGCTCTTTATATATTCTGAATACAAGCTCATTGTTGATTTTATAGTTTAAAAATTCCTTACTGGGCCAGCTCCATGGCCTAATGATTAAGGAAGCTGAATCCTATATGGCTGACTGAGGTTTAGTCCTGGCCTCAGCCACTTGAAAACAATGCTGGACATGTGTGTGTGTGTACCCAAAATACCAGAAAGGTGGAGAAATGGAGAAAAAGGGATTGTGAAATGCTGTGTCCAATTAGGGGGAAGGTTCCTCTCCATCCTGCTCTCTCTCTTTTTCTGTCTTTCTACATCTCCCTGGTGCGCACACATACCTCTGGCCAAAAAAAAAAAAAAAAAAAAAAAAAAAAAAAAAAAAAAAAAAAAAAAAGAAAAAAAAAAAAAAAAAAAAAAAAAAAAAAAAACCAGGGGCCAGCAGATGGCATAGCAGTTGTATTGCTGGACTCCCACATGGCTGACCATGGCTCAAATCCCAGATCCGGTGGCTTGAAACTCACAATGAATGCATGTGGGTGCCTAAGATCCCTGAAGAAGAATGGAAAAGAAGGGATTTTGGTGTGACCATCCCCCTGGGAGGTGATTTCTCACTTTTCCTTTCACTGTCTCTATTTCTACCTCTCTTTAGCAAGTGCATGCACCCTAAGGCAAAAAACTCTACGGGGGGGGGGGGGGGGGGTGGTGGTAAGAAAGAAACAAACAAAAACACAAAAAACCTGAATAGATTCTTTCTCAACTCTGTGACTATAGTAAATATCACTTGTTTGTTTTTTAAACAACTTCTCTGTTATGAGCTTGCTTGGGAGTTATATTAGTTTCCTAGAGTGGCCATCACAAATTGCCACAAGCTTGATGGCTTGAATCAGAAATTTATTCTTCCCACAGTTCTAGATGCCAGAAATTGAAATCAAGATGTTGGGAGGCCTATGCTTATATCAGGGCCTCTAGAGGAGAACCCTTCCTCAGTTCTTCCAGTTGTTGGCTGCTGTTGGCATTCCTTGCAGCTGCATCGCTCTGATCTCTGCTTCCACCTTTACATGACCTTCTGCTCTGTGTGCTTCTGTCTTCTCCTCTGTGTCTCTTATAAGGAAACATTGAATTTAGGGTTCTTGGGTAATTACATCCGCAAAGACCTTTTATCCACATATGGCCACATTCACAGGCCTCCAGGGTAAGAGGTGAGCATACCTTTTTGAGGGCAACTATCCAAACCACTATAGAGGTCATACATTCACTTACTATTCTTTTAGTGATTATAATACAAGGGGACACACAACCGTTCACTTACTAAAGACAACTATTAATTAGTACTGCAAATCCTTTCGCAGAAAAGGTAAAGGCAATTTAATACTTTATTTACTACCTCACAGCCTACATATCATTGCTGGAATATATTTTATTATATCTATCATAAGCTTCAGAACACATTATTATTATTATTATTATTATTGCTTTACATAAACAATATATGGGCAGTACAATAAAGCAGACAAAAGTATCACTTTCTGTTGAAGTATCTAGCCAATGAAACAAGAATTATTGTTTTTGTGTGTGTGTGTGAGAAAAGATCAACAGGATTTAATTTTTCTGGGTAGATTTCACCTATTTATGCGTTTGTTCATTCCACAAATACTTATTTAGTATCTTCTATGTGCCAGGGTTTAGAAACTGAGGAGGAAGTGTGGTCAAATCCTCTAAAGCATTGATTATAAACTAGAATTTTAGACTGAAAGAACATCTGAAATTGTGGTGCCTCAGATCTTATTGTGCTAGTAAGGAAACAGAGTTGGTAAGTTAAGTGACTTTGTGGCTGGTCATAGAGCCAGTTACCAGAATGAAGACCAGAACCCTGAGGTTCTTAAACTACCCATCTAGCCCACATGGTTTCTAGAGTAGATACGGACCCCAGCTCAATAGCTGCTTTTAAAGCAGACAAGGCTATACTCGTGTCTAAGAAAGACATGCAGAAAAGTATTACTTGACAGATTTGATGTGTGTTCACCCCTTGGAAACCACCTCACAAATATGTATCTTTGGTCAAAGTATGATACCCATGATAAATTCTAAAAGAAAGACAAGATCTGTGAAATGTTCTACTAGTGGAATACTTTAATAATGTTATTAATAATGATAATAAAAGCCAATCTTTCTGGATTACTCAAAATATCCTGGGTTAAAAGTTTTATGGGGTGCAGACATTTGGTATGTATTGGCTGGGGACATACAATGCCTTATTTCATAGTCTGACTATAATAATACACAGTGATTGAATGTAAAAAAAATTAAATAAAAGTTTTCTGAAGTATTTGGGGGTAGGATAGTGAAAGTCCATTTAAGTATCACGCCAGCTTTATAAATGTGATGCTATTATCCTCAACCCCATTTTAAAGAGGAGGATACTAAGGCACAGAGGTTCAGTAACTTCCCCTGGTCTTGGACCTGGTGAGTCGGGGAGCCAGAGCTTTGACCTGGAAAGCTGGCTGCCTCTGAGCAGCCCAGGAAGTGGGTGATGAGCCATAGAGAACAGATGTCCTTTCTTTCTAGGAGTTCCCTGTGGTGTTCAAATAATTCCCTGGAACACATCATAGTTTATTGTCAGCGAGAAAAAGATGAAAAGCATAGAGTGTCTCAGTCTTTTTCCGCCTCACCCAGATCTCTTATTAGAATACTACTATAGATAGCTCTTTAAGTGTTGAAGAAATAACTACTATTTTCCATCTAAAATATGGCCACAGTGCCAGAAACAATGGAAAGCTGTGGAAATTGTATCTCCCTATGATGCTGCCAGAGCAACACAGTGAATAGGGACAGAGTAGCTGGGTTACTGCTGAAGCTTCCTGATGTAACAATGAGCTTTTCCTTCAGATAAATTGCCTCAGTGTTTGCTTAGCAATCAGACAACTGCTTGTTAAAACACCCTTATTTCTAAGAGGCGTTAGGAACTGACAGAAACGTTTTGCTGCCATCACCAGTGAGTTTCTACCAGCTGTGATGCATATGAATGGGAAGGAGGAGTCTTACATGGATCCTCACAGGCTCACCCCAGCACTCCATCTGACAAGCTGATTTTCAAGAGAGCAGCAGGGCATGGGTTGGCAGCAAGCTGGTTGATGGTGACTAGGCAGCGTGTCACTGGGGACCAGAATTTCAGCATTAGCATTCTCTACAGGGAGGCCGTCAGTTTCAGTGTCTAATTTTGGTGTCTAAAGCCATACTGGTGTATCTCACAATACCATTTAGGTAAAATTAATTCTGAGTGGTTGTATTCAATTCTTGCTCTTAATTCTGGAGTTGCTTTTTCTCTCTGTAATTGGATTGAAATACATATAGCCACCCTGAGAAATGAGGCTGTGTTGTCTCTGTTTATCATTAGTGCTCCTTAATTAGTCCCTGTAGACTAGGACCATAAATAACATTTCAGATCTTCTAGGAGGAACAGATATTATAGATACATTTAACTGTATCTGACTTCATAAGAATTAAGAAATTTAGGATGATATATGCTATAAGTAACATTTTAAGAAGCTATAAATTTGGAAAAAAACATATCTTCCACACATTTTTAAAAACTGAAGTTTGTAAAATAAGCTTTCAAATGTTAAAATATAAAGTTCCAATTTTTTCCTTCGTTAATAAGGGAAACTAGAGGTTTAAATATCTAAGGTCTTTTTTATGTTTAGTCCTTGACTCTAAGATACTCACAGTGTATACAAGTCTGATGAACATTTATTCTATAAGATAGAAGAAGAGGAACTATTACTTTCTGTATTACGTTTCTGAAAACCATACTGGAATTAAAAGAAAACGAAACATACCATCTAAGAATTAGAATGCCTTACATCTTCTATTATTATTTTGATTTACATTTAATTGTTGTGTATCTTTTTTTTTTTTTTTTTTTTTTTTTTTGAGAGAGAGATTTTTGGTATTGGGCATGTGTGCTAGCCAGAAAGATAGAGAGAGACAGAGAGACAGAAAGCGAGAAATCACCCCCAAGGGATGGGTGGTCATGCTGCAATCCCTTCTCCTCTGTTCTCCTCCCAGGATCTTGAGCATACACACGCATATACCTGGTATGATTTTGAAGCCACCAGGTCCAGGACTTGAACTGTATTTGGCCATATGGTAGTCCAGTGATATAACTGCTATGCCATCTGCTGATCCCAGGAAGAAAGCAAGCCGCCAGGTCTAGGCCATGTGGGAGTCCGGTATCTTAATCACCACACCCCCTGCCAGCCCCCTAATCACTATATATCTTTACAATGTATAACATTGTTTTCTCCAGCAGGAATGTGGTGCATATCCATCAAGGCAAAGACCATATACATTTTAAAAATTCAAAGTACAACATTAAAATAAATATAAACAAGTGTCCATTGACATCTCAATAAAACAATTTGGAGCCCAGGAGGTGAGAGAGGCCCAGGGGAGAGGGACCATGAGAAGAGTTACCTTTGTTATACAAGAAGACACACCGAAACAAGTAGTTTCAACCAGTCATCATTTATACATTGAATATCCCTCTTCTGAAAATCTTAAATCCGAAATATTCTAAAAGCTGGTAATGTTTTGAGTGTTGATATGACATAAATGGAAATTCCTCATCTGGCCTCATGTGAGGAGTTACAGTCAAAACACTGCAATATAGGAATGGCCTGGTAGCACAATGGTTATGCACTGTGGATAGAGGGCAAGATGCCAGATAGCTGAGTATGATTTAAGTGGCAGCTTGTAACGCACACATGGATGCATGTGTGTGCATGCCCCAAATCCTAATGGGTTGGAGAAATGAAGGAAAATGATTGTGCAGTGACCATGTCCCATGGGGGAAGTGCTCTCTTTCTCTCTCTTTTTCTCTCTGGTAAGCATATGCACCCCCTGGCAACAAAAATGTTTTACAAGACTGCAATACAAAAATATTGCGTAAAGTTCTCTTCAGAGTATCTGTATATGGTATTCATTTATGAGATGTACAAGACCTTTGTGTTTAGTCTTAGGTTCCATTTTGTATACATACAAATGATATAAAATGTGAAAAAAATCTGATATCCAAAATGCATTTGATTCCTTATTGTGTAAGGGATACTCAACCTGTATTTACTCCCAATTCTATAGGTCGGAAATTTAGTTTGGTTCTGTTGGGACATTGTTTCTCCCCCATGGTGTTCACTGGGCTCATGCATGTGTCTGCAGTCAGCTGGAGCCTCTGAAGCTATTTGTAAGGCTAGGTGGGTGCTGGCTGATCTTCGATGGCCCCGCTCACATGCTTGCCAGTGGCAGGGTTGATGGAGATGACTGAGTTAATTAGGGGTCTTTAAAAAGTTCATGAAAAATGTGTTTTATGGGAAAAAAACTATGAATGGATTCCAATTTTGGGGGAGTATCAAAATAGACTCATACTTTAATTTCCTTTCCCATGAACATTTTGAGGACCCCTCATATGCAATTGGTCATCCAACAGGCTAGTCTGGTACTGTTCTATGGAAGTGGTCTCAGAGTTCTTATGAGAAGCCAGAGAGGGCAATCTTCAATGCACAGCACTTTTTGAGCATCTGATTAAATCATGCTCATTTGTTAATATTCCACTGACCAAAGAAAGTCCCTGGATGAAGTTAATATTTAAGGCTGAAGTAGACTCACCCTTTTCATAGGAGGAATCTGTGGTGGTTTTCAAATATGTCTACACATTCTTCCATGTTTCTTCTACGAAGTAAGGGAGGGAGGTCAATGTCACCTACTCTCGAATCTGGGCTAATCTTTGAGACTCACTTATAGCTTTAGCAGTGAAAATGATGCTGCATAACCTTGTAAATGAGGTCAATGAATATCATCTGGAGAATGACCTGTTAAAGAAGTCGCATGTGGAGGCTCTGGGTGGCAGCACAGCTGAGATCCCCGCCAAGAGCCAGCATCCTTGTCTGTCATCTGGATGAGCCACCTTGAGTATCCAGCCCAGCTGAGCCTTCCCATGACTACAGCCCATTGCCTTCTGACTGCAATGCCAAGAGAGACACCGAGCAAGAACTCACCTGAGCCCTACCTTACTTTAACTCACAAAATCATGAGGAAAAATAAGATGACTATTACTTTAGTCCACCATATTTTAAGGTAACTTTTTTCTTAGCAATGTTAGCTGATTGTTCAAAAATTTAAATGGAGGGGCCAGCAGGTGGTGTGGTGATTGAGGTGGGTGCTGGACTCCCACATGACTGATCAAGGTTTGGTTTCTGGACCTCGCAGCTTGTTTTCTCACTTTCCCTCTTTCTCTCTCTCTCTCTGTCACTCTCTGATAAGCATGCATGCCCTATAGTAAATTTAAAATAATAATAATAATAATAATAATAATTAAAAGCATTAGAAGGCAATCTGAGAGACTAAATAAACTGTCTAGGGACTGAGGATATCATAAGCAAGCTAGAATATTCAGACTATATAAGTACATATATTTATTACATCTATATATTCATATATAAATGAATATGTATATCTGTGTTTTTAACATATATTTGACTTTATAAAAAGAAAAAAGTTTGATGTATATACTATATGCAGAATTTTAAGGAGCTGTAGATTATGAAGAAATATTAAATATTAAAAAACAGATTATTAAGAAAATATACTGTAACAGAAAATTAGGTAAATTGCATGAAAAAGAAGTTCACAGAAAAGCCAATTCAAAGGAATGCCAAATATCAAGGGAAATATACTCAAATTCACTAGTACTTATAGTATGAATGAAACACAACTATAGACTGATATACACAAGAAAGGAAAATGTGGAGTATTGGGAAATCTAACATAGCCAATGGAAATATGAATTGCCTCATCCTTTTTGGGTCATGATTTGGTAATTCTTATTGAAAGTTAAAACCATGTATTCCTTAACCACAAAGCTGAGTCTTGGGAAACTACTGGAGACAAAGGACCAATAGTGAAGGGACTAATGTACACGGGTAGTTAATGTGGCCTCGTTGCTGTGACGAGATATGAAGATACAGTGAATGCCCATCACAAGAGGAATGACAGACTAATCTGTGACTATAACAACTGGGGAAAGGTAGGAAGTTATTAAAAATTATTTAAGGTAACAGCAATTGATGTGTGGAGAACTAACACTGTGTGGCACGGCTGAATGGGAAAAGCCAGGTGAGTGGTGTGTGTGCAATGGTTGCATTTAAAACAAAACAAGACCAAGAAATAACTATGTATATTTGTACATGATTAAATGAACTTGGCAAAAGCACAGAAAATATGACAGCAGTGGGAGAGACAAGCAGAAGTATTTTAAAAGAGTACATTAAAAATATTAAGCTTGGGGCCAGCAGATGGCATAGTGGTTACTCCCACATGATCAATGGCAGCTCGAGTCCCCAGACTTAAAACTCACGCCAGGTGCATATGCATGTGTGCCCAAAATTCTAAGAGGTGAATGGAGGAGAAGGGATTGCAACATGGCCATCTCTCTTAGGGGGTGATTTCTTGCTGTCTGGCTCTCAGTCTGTTTGCCTCTCTGGTGAGTGCATGTACCCTATAGCAAAAATATCTCTCTGTTAAAAAAAAAAAAAAAAAAAAGCTCAGGGCCAGTACAGCAGATGGTATAGCAGTTATGTACTGGTCTCCTACATGGCTGCCCATGGCTGCCCATGGTTTGAGACCCAGACCCTGTGGCTTCAAACTGGGAGCATGTGCATGTGTGCCCAAGATCCCAGGAAGAGAATGGGGAAGAAGGAATTGTAGCGTGGCCATCTCCCTGAGGGGCTATTTCTCACTTTCCCTCTCACTATCTCTGTCTCTCTCTCCAGTGAGTGCACATCCCCTAGGGCAAAAACCTCTAAAAAATACACATATTAAGCTCACGTGATATGATTACCTTCACATAAGATTACATATGCCTATGTAGATGTATGAAGCTGCAAGAAGATAAAATGTAGACTATATCCACTTATTTATTGAGGGATTTTTTAATATAATCATTTAAAGAATTTGATAAAAACAAAATCCTAAATGTGTATAAATAGTTAGAAATAAAAAGTCTGTAAAAAATGTATATATGAAAATATTACACATGGATTTTCTAGATTTCTTTTTGGAGAGATTTTTGCTGTAGGGCATATGCCTTTGCCAGAGAGACACACAGAGAAAGAGGGGGGAAAAAGGCAAGAAATAACCCCCTGGAAGGATGACCATGCTCTAATCTCTTCTCCTCCATTCTCCTTCTGGAATCTTGGACATGCATGCACATGTACCAAGTGTGAGTTAGAAGCCACTGGGTCTAGGACTTGAACCATAGTTGGCCATGTGGGGGTCCAGTGACATAACCACTATGCCTTCTGCTGCTCCTGGACTTTCCAGTTTTTTTAACTAAGTATGAGAAAACTCATACTTTCATTTTGTTTTCCATGAACATTTTTTTTTTTTTTGGTGAAAATATTCCTTCTGTTTATTTCACTGAACTGTCATGACTTTGCAACCAACTTCTTTATATAATGCAATTTAAGTATCAGCTGCAGTTTGAGTCCTGAACCTAGTGGCTTAAAACTCCACGAACTTTTGAACACTCCTAATAAGAACAGGGAAAAAAACTGTCACAGAGAAGCAGGAATTATAGACATTATGTCCCTCAAGGATCGTGACGTTGAAGATTGGTCTGAGGAAGAAGATGCACTTTAAAAATAATGATAATAAAATGTTTGAATTGTTTTAGTTATTACAACAAGCATGTATTACTTCTGCTATTTGAAAAAGTGAACCTTTTATGTTTAACTATTTTACTTTTTTCCCCTTGATTCTGTACCTCTCACCCTCTGCCATTTCTCACCCTTATCTTTGAGCCAATATACAGTGTATTTTAGATGGGAAAAATCCACTTTGTATGCTGTAATGATAGACAGTAAATGAATGTAAAATAAATAATTTTAAAAAAAGTAAACCTAATGTCAAGACCATTTTAGTTACTGATGACATTGCCCATCAGCAGCCTGCCTTGGCAACAATAAATTGAGGTAAAAAAACAAATTTAAGCCTCATTTGTGTGCCTCTATCAATCTCCTTGAAATCACAGGGCTTCCAGTGCTGGAGCTGAGCAGGGCCAGTAACCCACAGCGAGTTGGCCACTTGAGTGGGACCCAAGTTTATTCAGTGAATTCCATTCTCTTCTTGTCACACAGCATGATATGGCTCTTCAGTCTTTCCTATGTGGTTCAATGAGAAAATGAAATAACATGCTTTAAGAAGACAATGTTTAAGACTATATGTAGAACATGTACCTCCCATAACCCCCTGCAAGAGTGTATGTAAGTATATGAAGGCTTTTACAGCCAGCCCTCAGGGATGCCTGGTTTCTAGGTGGCTCCTGTCCCAAGTCTATGTCTACCTCTTCTCTCATTCTATCTTAACCCATTTATAAAGATATGCCTCTCCCCTAGAAGGAAAGGCCCAATACTTATATTCATGCCTCTTCACCCATGAGTAGGTTTCGTTGAGACTATGTTATGCAGTCTCGTACAGGACCAGTTCAGTGTTTTGGGGACGCCAAGTTAGAGCCCCTTCAAGGTCTCCCCACTAATAAGAATGATATATGGACCTTTCTCCCAACATGTCCTGCAGGAACTTTCACATTACACCTCTCACCCTCATATGAAAAATTGAACCTCATCCCACACCCACCCAAGACAGAACCACATTTTCAGAAGAAAGGGGGATGGTCATTTACTTGTTCCCATATGGACTCTCTCAACTCACACATGTGCACACACATATATGCATGTATACATGCACACAAAAGCACACACATGAATATGCACATACACATGTCCAAGGCACATATATGTACATAGGGGCACACATATGTGCACAAACATATGTACACACATTGTAGTGAGTTCTTATAATCTTAAATTGCCCTGACATTCATTTTGAAGCTAAGTGGAGCTTTCTCTTACCAGAAGCAGAGTCCAGTCATCCTGGCATTGTTTCTACAATAGTTCTTCACCTTCTCCCAGTTCCTCAAGGTGGGTGGTACAGATATCTGCCCTGTACACTCATGCCCTAGTGACCATTCCTCGTGGGACATCTGGATACAACTACTTGACTTTCCCCTTCTGTAATCCTCTCTTAGTCCTTCCAGATATCATCCCTGTTTGCTTTAAACCCATCAGTAGAACTCCCCATGGAAGTTAGAGAAGGTTCTGGGTCCAATAACAATGTTGGCCCCTCTCCCTGATCTCTGTATATGTGTGGCTTTTTACATATGTTCTGTATGCACCAGGACCCGTAAGTACTAAAACCTCTTTCAGAGAGCCAGCCACAGCCAAGGGCCACCCCCCCCCCCCCCTCTTGGCCCACTCAGAGGTTTACCTTCTTTCCAGAGAAAATGGCCAAGGATAAAGTAGGTGGGCAGGGATTCTCCTTCTCTCTGTATTCTTACTTGGGTCAATTAAACCAGAAAATGATAATAAATTCCAGACCTGAGTGCTGGCAGCAAGACTGAAGAATTAGAAATAGATGATAGGAACTTTATGATTATATAGCCTTTTTTATTAAAAATTTTAAATTACATTGTGAAGAATTTTGTATATTCTCTTAACAGTGTTATAGAAAAATAACTAGAGGGCAAGAACTCCCTCAAGGACAGGGTTCCCCTCCAGATGAAAGTTAACACCACACAGCCTTTCTGAGTTTTTCTGTTCAAAATTTCCTCCTTGGTCCGTCATGGGAGAGAATATTTTGCCTCTCTCTCAACTGCCACTTTTCCACTGAGGCAGAAAATTTTTCTGACCCTCTGGGTCTCCATTGTAACACCAACTTCATGCTCTAAACACAAACATGTACAAGTATGAACATGCACATGCACACACATACACACACCCCCTCCCAACTGCCCAGCACTCTGTCAATTCTGCTAGAGTCCCTGCTCCTCAGGGGCATCCTCTGCCTCAGTGTGGTACCAGCAGGAGCTACCAAAGCCAGCAGGATCACAGGTCTGGACCCTAGACAGGCCCTTCAGCTCCTATGCTGCTTTCTCATGACTGCTGGTTTTTCCTATGGGTCTACGTAGTCACTTAACAAGAAACCCTTTGAAGGGAGTTTTAGGTGTCTGTAAAGAACACTGGCTCTCTTTCCCGCTGGAATTGTGGACCAACTGAGAAGGAAACACAAGAATCAGACAGATAGAAGTATAAAGTCAGCCTCATTTCTGACTAAAGGAAGGTCATTGGATGTGGCTTATGCATTTAGGCTGACGGTCTTGCCACCCACCTCTCTTCTTGTCTCTTCTCTCCTCTGTTTTTCTTAGACATCCCATAAGGGCAAAGTTGTTATCTCCAAAGCAAACATTTTACCCAAGATTGTTGCTTCTCACTGGTCCCAGTTGGAGAGGGAAGAAAGAAATTGAATCTTGGTTGCCAACAATCTATTTTTTTTTTAAGAATTATTTAGGGGCCAGCAGATGGCACAATGGTTAAGTGGCTGAACTCTCACATAGTTGGTCACAGTTTGAGTCCCAGACTTGTCAGCTTAAAACTCACGCTGGGCATGTGTGTGTGTGTGTGTGTGTGTGTGTGTGTGCATGTCCAAAATCCCAAGAGAATGGAGAAGGGATTGCAGCGTGGCCACTTCCCTGGAGGGTGAGGGGGATGATTTCTCACTTTCTGTCTCTCTGGCAAGTGCACACGCCCTGTAGCAAAATCTCTCTTAAAAATTATTTATTTAATTGTATTGGGTTGTTGGAAAAGTCATGACATATTTTTTCTGTTTTTCTATGCAAATATGCATTGTGACTTTTCTGAAAACCCAATATTTATTATTATTATTATTATTAATTTTCTATAGGGTACATGCACTTGCCAGAGAGACAGAGAGAGAGAAGACAAGAGAGAGGGAAAGTGAGAAAGCAAGCCTCCAGGCCCAGGTCAGCCATGTAGAAGTTCAGCACCTTAACCACCCTGCTACCTGCAGGCCCCTGCCTACGGTCTTCTAATAAGCCAGTTCCATGCAGTCATGAAGCATAAGCCAACAGCAGTCAGTCTCCTACAGGCTCCTCACTCTGCCCTGGCAAAGCATCAGCAAGACTGGAACAAGGGGCCAGGGGAATTCCCCAAGTATCATTCTTGCCATACACAAAGCATTGGGGAATTGATAAAGCCACCTTTCAGTTTCCTTGTGTTTAACCTTTAGGGCTGAGCATGAAGCCCTGGTTGGCCTGTCCTACTCTGGGTGGGCTGTTCATTAGGTAAGTCTTGCTCCCACCTTCGGTAGCCCACTCCTCCTTTTTGGGCGCCTCTTTGAGATTACTCCAGGGAAGTATATATTTTTCTTCCAGAAGCTGTCAGATGGATCAGAATAGTAAAATATTCAAATTGACTTTGAGTCACACTGGAGTTGAGACTGGAAACTTATTCTTTTCTTTATTTCTTTGCATTTTTCCAGTCATATCACCCAATATAGCTTATCTAAGATTCTGCAATGTGATTAAATGTCAACATTAAGATGATGTGGGGATAAAATGTCAACAACCCAAAGTTGAATATAAACTCCTTCTTTTATTAAATTCTGTTCTAATAAGCTAGGCTTGCTTATATGGCAGTAACAAACAATCCCCAGATCTGAGTGGGTTAGCATGAGAGAGGCTGGTTTCCATGAACTTCAGTGGTCCAGAGGGCTCTGCTCTGCCTCTCTGTAGTCTTCACTCTGGTACCAGCGGAGAGCACAGCCACCATGTGGAATGCTGTTGGCCATATGCCAGCAGGAAAGTATGTTTAGCTAAAGCTTTGCCTGGAATTGACAATGTTGCTTCTGCTCACATTCTGTAGGCAAGAGACATGCAATGTCTCAGTTCACAGAGACACAGAGCGCAATTCTCCTGCATGCCTGGAGGATGAAGGCTGAAATAGCATGAACAGCCCCAAGCACCAGCATCAATTCTCAGGAAGAAATAAATTAAAGGCTGCAAATATTAAATACCCTTATAAGTTAAAGTTCAAATAATTGTGTGTCTGAAGAAATTAAAGTCCAAGATTAAATACTCTTGCTCTTATGAAATCGTCCAAAGTCTATCATTCCTAATTTAAAATTAATGTTCAATAAAAATAAGACCCTTCTCTATTTCTTTCTCTGTTCATTGGAGTCTGGATTTCTTCAGTAATCACATGTGACCTGGGCTGCCATCTATCACTCTGAACTCAGTGCCTTTAGGACTTCAGAAGACGATATAGGTCAGTTTCTCATTTCCCACTTTAAAGAGGGACTCATAAGATTTTTTTTTTTTTTTTTGGAGAGGCTTTTTGCTATAGGGTGTGTGTGTTCGCCAGAAAGACAGAGAGTGACAGAGAGACAGAAAGCAAGAAAGCACCCCTGGGGAGATATCCATGCCACAATCCCTTCTCCTCCATTCTCCTCTCAGGATCTTGGGCACCCACGCACATGCACCTGGCATGAGTTTAAACCACCGGGTCTGGAACTCGAACCGTGGTTGACAACAAAGGAGTCCAACCACATAGCCGTTCCGCCGACTGCTGGTCCTGACTCGTAAGATTTTATTGGACCCATAAGATACTCACAGCACTGAGCATACATCATCAACTAACCTCAACAACTAGAGAAGATAACCCCATCAAAATGTGTTTTCAGAACGTCATATTTTGTTAAATCCTGGTTTGTGTAACTGATGCTAAATATCATGTGGCAACTCCATGAAAACTGAGGGCAGGTTGGTGGATAGAGAAGAAACCATCCTTGTTTTCATGTCTTTAAGATACTATGTCCTAAACAGGTGATAATGTGGTGAGAGTTTACTAATAGCACAGCTTAACTGGTATGAATTGTCTTGTTCTCAGAGGAAGTTTTTGCTATAGGGCGCATGCGCTCGCCAGACAGACAGAGAGAGACAGAGAGATAGAAAGCGAGAAATCACCTCCCAGGGGGGATGGCCACGCCGCAATCCCTTCTCCTCCGTTCTCCTCTCGGGATCTTGGGCACGCACGCACATGTGCTGGCGTGAATTTTTTTTTTCTTTTTTTTTTTTTTGGAGAGATTTTCGCTATAGGGCACATGAGCTCGCCAGACAGACAGAGAGAGACATAGAGACAGAAAGCGGGAAATCACCCCCCAGGGGCGATGGTCATGCCGCAATCCCTTCTCCTCCATTCTCCTCTTGGGATATTGGGCACGCATGCACACGCACCCGGTGTGAGTTTTAAGCCATCGGGTCCAGGACGCGAACTGCGGTCGACTATGTGGGAGTCCAGTGACATAGCCATTATGCTAACTGCTGGTTCCCAGCTGGTGTGAGTTTTTTAAGCCACCGGGTCCAGGATGCGAACCGTGGTCGACCAAATGGGAGTCCAGTGACATAGCCATTACACTAACTGCTGGTCCCAGAGGAAGCATTTTTAGGACATATTTGAGACATTGCTATCTATCATCTTGCAAAGTATACAGATTTGCAGAGGTGACAGTCTTTCTTTTTCATCAGTTTTAATTTCTTTTGAGCCTGATATTGGAGTCCCTTCAAGCTGGTTTGGGAATATGTCTCTCTCTCTCTGACCCTCTTTGAGGGCTACTGCCTCTCTAGTGGCATGACTACTACCAACTCTCACAGCATGGCTTTTTAGTCCTGTGGTATAATGATGTTCTTCTATTGCCTCTTGCTATGGAATTACAAAGCCCTTGGAACCCTGGGGATAATTTTTCTGTGGTCCTCAGGTTGTTTTTCAGTTACAGAACCACTCTTAGAAAATCTCTGAACCTGGGAGTTAGCAGATAGTGTAATGGACTCCCATGTAGTTGACCATTGTTCGAGTCCCAGATCCAGTGGCTTAAAACTTATGCTGGGCATGTGTGAGTGTTCATCCAAAATCCTGAGAGGAGAATAGAGGAGAAGGGATTGTGGCATGGCCGTCTCTTCTAGGGGGTGACTTCTCACTTTATGTTTCTTTGTCTCTGTATCTCTGGAAAGCACGCATGCCCGATAGCAAAATCTCTCTACAAATATGTATTGAAGATCTCCAAATCCAAACTGCCATTGATGCTTCACAAGTTTGTGCTTCTAGAGCTGCAGCTTAGAAACCTTAAGTGAGGGACCAGCAAATGGCATAATGGTTGCATCGCTGAACTCCCACATGGTTGACCACAGTTTAAGTCCCGGACCTGGCAGCTTAAAACTCATACTGGGTTGGGACCAGTAGTTAGCATAATGGCTATGTCGCTGGACTCCCACGTAGTCGACCGCGGTTCACGTCCCGGACTCGGTGGCTTAAACTCACGCCGGGCACATGTGCGTGCGTGCCCAAGATCCCGAGAGGAGAATGGAGGAGAAGGGATTGCGGTGTGGCCATCCCCTCTGGGGGGGGGGGTGATTTCTCGCTTTCTATTTCTCTGTCTCTCTCTGTCTGTCTGGTGAGCGCACACGCCCTATAGCAAAAACCTCAAAAAAAACCCAAAAACCAAAAAACAAAACAAACAACAACAACAACAAAAAAAACCAAAATCATACTGAGTCATGTGCATCCATGCCCAAAATCCCAAGAGGAGAATGGAAGAGAAGGAATTGCAGCATGGCTGTCCCCCCTGGAGGGGCGGTGGTGGTTTCTCTCTTTCTGTCTCTCTGGTGAGTGCACGTGCTCTATAGCAAAAATCTTTCTCTAAAAAAAAAAAAAAAAAAAAAAAAAAAAAAAACCTTAGATGGAGGGGATGGAAGGTTGAGGGTGAAGAGGGAGGCTCAAGCTGCACCTTATCAATAATTAAGTTACATTGGGAACCAGCAGTTAGTGTAATGGCTATGTTGCTGGACTCCCACGTAGTCGACCGTGGTTTGCATCCTGGACCCAGTGGCTTAAAACTCAAGCCGGGCGCGTGTGCGTGCGTGCCCAAGATCCCGAGAGGAGAATGGAGAAGGGATTGTGGCGTGACCATCCCCTCTGGGGTGTGATTTCTCGCTTTCTGTCTCTATGTCTCTCTCTGTCTGTCTGGCGAGCGCATGCCCCCTATAGCCAAAAAAAAAAAAATAAAAACAAACAAAAAAACAAAAAAAACCAAAAAAACAAAAAAAAACAAAAAAAACCTCTCTAAAAAATAATAATAATTAAGTTACATTATCTAGGATGGTGTGATGATTAATTTTAAGCATCGACTTAACTAGGCTATGGTGCCCAGTCTTTTGGTCAAATATCAGTTTAGATATTGATGTGAAGATATGTATTAGATGAAAATAACATTTAAATGTTTGGATCTTAGGTAAAGCAGATTATTCTCCATAATGTGGGTGGTGAGCCTGATGCAATTACTTGAAGGTCTTAAGAGAAAAGACTGAGATTCCCCAATAAGAAATTCTACTTCGGGATGTCCTTTGGTCTCAACGTGGAACATCAACTTTTCCCTGTATCTTCAGTGTGTTGATTTGTCCTGAAGAATTCCAAAATTGCTAGTCTCTACAATTTTGTGAGCCAATTTCTTAAAATAAATTAATTTCTACATCTCCGTGTCTCTATATCTTTTTATATCTTTATTTCTAATTCTCTACCTCTACCTTCACATCTCTCTATATCCTGTTTACTCCATTTCTTAGAGAACTCTATTCCGAGTGGTGTTGGCATACCAGACATTGGTGGTATTTAAAGCTCTCCTGGTGACTCCAGTGTGCAGAAGGTTGAAAGCCAACTTCCAGGGATTCTAAAAAAAGCCTCTGTTTTGTATTTCTTAGGGTGCTGTGTTTCCAACTTCTGAATGTTCTAGGTTCTGCGAACATTTCTTTCTGCCTACTTGTTTTGGCGATAGTAGGAACTGCTCCCTCTGCTGCTTTCAGAAAGTACAGCAGCATTTCTGACAGGTGTACCTGCTTCTGAGATTATTTCCATTTTGTCTCCAATGTCTTGCTCTTCAATATCTTGCTCCAAAAACCAGCAGCATTAGCCCTACATGGATGAAGATAGAATAGCTGAGATACTGCATCTCCTGGAGGATGACATCCTGAGGTTCGGCACCCGCAGCTCTATTTGTCTCTCTGGACTCATTAGCAGCTTCTACTTCCTTTCACACTTGCCTATTTCAGGTTCCCTTTTTTTGTATGCTCAGCCTCTCCTTTGACAGGTCAACTTTCTTCTGAATGAAATTACTCTCCTTCCGTCTAATTTAATGAATTTAACTTCAAACACACACACACACACACACACACACACACACACAGAACTAGGACCAGCAGATGGCATAGTAGTTACATCACTGGACTGCCACATGGTTGACTGCAGTCTGAATCCTGGACCCAGTGGCTTGAAAATCATGCTGGGCCTCTGTGTGTGCATACCAAAAATCCCAGGGGGAGAATGAAGGAGAAGAGATTGCAGTGTAGCTATCCACCTTGGTGGGGGGAGGAGTGGTGGTTTCTCACTTTACCTCTTACTGTCTCTTTCTTTTTCTCTCTCTGGTGAACACACACACACTCACACACACACTTGGGGAAAAAAAAACCTCTTAAAAAACAAAAACAAAACAAAGAACTGAAGACAAAAAAGAACCCCTCTTCTATATTTCCTTTTGTGATGAAGTGATGTGCACTCTAACACCGTCTAGTTCTTCTCCATTTTTCTTGCAAACCTAACACTTATAGAGTATTCCAGATGCAAGACTTTTCAGTGAATCTGGATTTACAAACATTGAATTAAGTTTTTTTCCCCTCACTCTTCTAAAAAGTAATGTTAATAAAAAGAAATACTGCCATTTCTTCATTTTATTTCTAGGGGAGATTTAACTAAGTGATAGGATTTCTTCCTCTGTATTTTAAATTAAAAAATAACTCATGGCCTTATTTCACTTTATTGAAAAATCAAATATAACATAATCTCTAAAATTCAAATTTAGTATCAGAGTTTAGGCAACTAAAAATTTCAGCCCCAACTTGAGATTATATGGTAGTGGTGATGTGCTGGTGATCACAGGAGTGGTGGTGGATGTTGGTGATGGTGATGGGATGGTAATATGGTAGTGTCAGGATGATGGTGCAGGTGACAGTAATCAAGATGGTGGAAATGGTGAGTGGTAAAGGTCATGGTGATGGCGATGATAATAGTGATTGGGGAGGTAGTGGTGTTATTATAATGGTGGTGATGGAAGTAATAACGGTATTGGCATTGGGGCTGGTGATATAGTTGAAACGGGGAGATGGTGGTGATGGCAGTGGTGATGGACGTGATGGGAGTGGCAGTGTTGGAGGTATGGTAATGATGGTGTTGGTGGTGGTAATGGTGGTGTTGATGGTGATGATGGTAGTGGTAATAGCAGTAGCAGAAATTTACTTATTTATTCACATTCCTTCCTTTGGTCATTCATTCAACACACATTTATTAAGTCTTAGTAAGTGCAAAATATGGACAAAATAGGAATCAGTTTTGCTCTCTTCATGCTTCTATAACAGTGGAGATGAAAATCCTCTTTGTTTAATGTCTTTTGCTAGATTTGCTCTCATGAAATTTACCTTTTATTCTGTAAGAAAAAAGCGATAGCTGGTGATTCACTAAAGGAGCTTCCTCTCATGAGAAACAAGGCACACATACTTCTCCCTAATCATTCTGAAGAGACAAAATGAAGTTTTCTTTGGTAAGCGATTGGATGTGTGAATGAAGGAGAGGGAGGGCCCGAGGAGGCCATGTCTACCCTTGCAGTGGTTAGAAGCACCTCACCCTCGGGCATTTTGCTACTGCAGCTGGCAGCACGTGTAGTGAGACTGGTTTCTGATTTCCCACCAAACTGTGAGCTCCCAACCATGACACTTAATACGTAGAGGTCTGTGAAGTTAATGAATGATCAGAGGTTCTGGTCCTGGGTAATTGGGCAGTATTTGTAAGTGGAAATAGAGATATTAGAGAGGCATTTGTTTCTGAGGGAGAAACTGATGAGTCCAAGTTTAGACCTCGTGAGATGTTTGGAGGACATTATAATAGTTTCATGGCTAGATTTAATGGAGGTTTGGCATCCTTTTGCAGAGTTGAGATGATAGAGGACTGTCAAAAGCTCTCTGAGCCAGCATTAACAGTTCGACACATCAGATCATTTTGTGAACATGTGTCTTTGTGGGTCTACCTATTTTCTTAACCAATCTTCATTCTTCATTATTCCTCTACCATGTAAGTGTTAGGCAAATACGACATTTCCAAATCTGCTAATGGTTATAATTATGCTGTCACTGCAGGATGACTCGCCCTCTGAATTGTCATCAGAAAGATTATAAATAAATCCAGGACAAATGAAGCTAATTTGATACCAACAATGATAATATAAACTCTGACTAAGGGAAAATTAGAAAGTATCTCAGATCTAACAGCACAAAAGGGAATCAAGAGGCAGTGCGTGCATATGTCTCCCTCTGAGGAGGTTTGGTTCTTTCATGAGGCTGTGATTTCACTTACCAAATAACTGTTTACATACTTATTCGTAGGATTATCATATAATTAACATCTCGGAGAAAATGACATTTTGTCACCTAAATGTAGATATTTCACTGCTAAGTAGGAACAGCCAAAGAGTATGATTATTATTGGCTTCATATTAAAAGTTGAAAATGCACATACACTTGGGCCCGTTATTTAAAGTACAAATTTAGTTCCCTAAAGGGTAGAAGTTTTAAAAAATGATGCACCTTGTCAAAGGGGGGAATGTGTTTTAATTTAGTCCAGCTAAATTTCTCCAAGGTCTCAGCCAAGTGATTACTTTGTCTTGTGTATCATTCTGACACACACTATTAATCTATCAAGTAGCAGAAGGCAGAGCACAACCAGACTCCTATCTTTTTAGAGATAGTTGGGTCAGTTCAGGTCAAAATTTTATTGGTTTTGGCTTACAAGCTATTGGAAAAACTTGTAGAATAAAGAGTAGCTACAATATTATCTTTAAAGCAGATTTCAAGATGAAAACAGAACAATATAAGTTTCTGGCTGTATAATGCTATCCTTTTCAAAAACATACAACTTATTGGGACCAGCAGTTAGCGTAATGGCTATGTCGCTGGACTCCCACTTAGTCGACCGTGGTTCGAGTCCCGGACCTGGTGGCTTAAACTCAAGCCGGGCGCATATGCGTGCGTGCCCAAGATCCCGAGAGGAGAATGGAGGAGAAGGGATTGCAGCGTGGCCATCCCCTCTGGGGGGTGATTTCTCGCTTTCTATCTCTCTGTCTCTCTCTGTCTGGCGAGTGCACGCGCCCTATAGCAAAAACCTCTCCAAAAAAAAAAAAAAAAAAAAAAAAATACAACTTATTTAAGCACAAAAATGTATTTTTATACTTTTTAACCTATTTGATGTAAAATGATAAAAAGTTTACATCTTGAAAGACTTTGCAAATATTAAAACACTTAAATGACTTGAATTTTTTTTTTTTTTTTTTTTTTTTTTGGTGGGAGTGATGTTAGATAACCAACGTTTTCTGTTGTTCCAGAGAGAATAATAAATACAATTATTCTTGTTTCTGCCAACAAATTTGTAGCAGTGATACCCACAATAAGCCATGCTACCAGTATCCATTTTTTAAAGTAGTTTTAACAAAGTACCACCAACCAAGTGACATAAGTAACAGACATTTGTTGTCTCACATTTATGGAAGTTAGACATTCAAGATCAAGATATAGGTGGTGTTTTTTCTTTGTTTGTTTAATTGGCTATAGGATGCTTGCATTTGCCAATGAGAGACAGAAAGAGAGGAAGAGAGGGAAAATGAGACAGCACTTCCCAGGGGGGAGGACCATGCCATCATGCCTTCTCCTCTGTTCTCCTCTAAAGAGTCCTGAGCACTCATGCAGATGGACCCAGTGTATTTCTCAAATCACCAGATCCTGGACTTTAATTGTGTAGTCAGCCACATGGGAGCCAGCCACCTTAACTCTATGTCACCTAGCTGGCATGGTGTTGGGCTTTTTTGAGGGCTGTGAGGGAGAACCCATTTCTCACCTTTCTCTGGACTTCTGAGAGATCCTTGGCTCACAGCAGCATAATTCTAATCTCTACTTTCATCATCATGTGGCATTCTCTGTGTGAGTGAGTATGTATGTGTGTGTGTGTGTGTGTGTGTGTGTGTGAGTGTGTTTGTGTATTAATTTCCCTTTTTATAAGGACATCAGTCATATTAGGTGAGGGGTCCACCCACCCTACTCCAGTGTGGCCTCATCTTAACTATATTATATATGTGATGACCCTATTTCCAACTAAAGTGGCTTCCTGTGATTGTAAGGGTTAGACTTCAACAAATGAATTTGGGAGACACAGTGTACAACCCTTCATACTTGGGCACCTCAGGGATTGCCCCCTTTTCAGTCCCAGGTCATCATCACACCTTTTCCATCTCATTTTGTTTGCCTGGTTTCCATCTCACTCCCTGCACCCTTACAGGCTGCTTTGGCTAGATGGTCTACCTTATTTCTGCAAACCACCTTCTGATCCTCCCTGGATTCCTGCTGCTCCTGCCCTGATCCTGGGCAGCCTGGATCCCAGGCCAGGGAGCAGATACCAAGCCTTTGCCTACCTAGAAAAGGAACATGTGTGCACCCTTAATAACCTACTCTCCTGCTTCTAGGCACATGGGAGAACAGCAAGTCTTGAAGAAAGAACAAGGCACAAAGGATGCAGAGATCCAGAGAGGTGAACTTACGGTTTGGGGAAGATTATGCTTTAGAACAAGACTGGGGCATGTTTGTGAGCACATTACTCTACAGGCACTTTTTTGCCTAGGAAAAGTCAGATTGATAAACTATAATACTTTGCTGAGCTCACTTTTCACATCTTACACTACCTAGAGAAAAAAAAAAAAAAAAAAAAAAAAAAAAAAAACATGTCCAAAATATCCAACCTGTCAGAAAAAGAATTTAGCCTGCAAATTCAATCACACCACAAATGACAGCTGACAAAATGAGCCTCAAGTCCTAGGAGAGGAAACCATGTGGAATATGCCTTGGGGATTTAAAACCTCATCCTTCTAGTTTGAATGAGGCAAAAGTTTTTCATGAGAAATTCTTGTCTTTTATTTTTCTAAAAATTTTTATGAGGGTCTAATGGACTTGGGCTCAAATGGAGAAAATTCCTCCTCCTCTTTAGCTTAGAGCTGTATGGTGTCAGTGGGTAAATAAAATGTTTTTATAAGTAGCTGTTTAGGGAACTAGCAGATAGTGTAATGATTATGTCACTGAACTCCCACATAGTTGACCATGGTTTGTGTCCTGAACCCAGTGATTTAAAACTCACGTTGGGTGTGTGTACATGCATGCCCAAAATCCCACAAGGAGAAGGGAGGAGAAGGGCTTGTGGCATGGTTATCTCCCTTGGAGAGGGGTGATTTTTTTGCTTTCTGTCTCTCTATCTCTTTCTGTCTATCTAGAAAGTGCACACAGCCTATAGCAAAAGTCTCTCTAAAAAAAACGTAGCTATTTAATAAGGTCTCTGGGTCAGTTGTCTGTGCTCTGAATATCTACTTATGCTTTATGTAGAATTTAGGTCATTTTTGACAATGGAAGAGTGGTCTGAACTATGTAGGTTACCACCCATATTGCAATATTTTAGTTTATATATAAGTTTAAAAAGCAAGACTACTGCATCCTTAAGATTTCTTGTAACCTGAAGAAAAGAAAGAATTTTAAAATATTTCATTTTATTGGGACCAGCAGTTGGCCTAATGGCTATGTCACTGGACTCCCATGTAGTTGACCGAGTCCTAGTCTTGGTGGCTTAAACTCACGCTGGGTGCATGTGCATGCATGCCCAAGATCCTGAAAGGAGAATGGCGGAGAAGGGGTTGTGGCGTGGCCATCTCCCCTGGGGGGGATTTCTCACTTTTTATCTCTCTGTCTCTCTCTGTCTTTCTGGCGAGCACACGTGCCCTATAGCAAAAACCTCTCCAAAATTTTTTTTTCCCAATTTATTTATTTATTTATTTATTTAAATTTTCTATAGGGGACGTGTACTCATGAGAGAGACTGAGAGAAAGTGAGAAAGCAAGCCTTCGGGTCCAGAACTTGAAACTTAGTTGGCCATGTGGAAGTCCAGCACCTTTATCATGCCACCTGCTGGCCCAGTTTTATTTTTATTTTTTAAAAATCATTTAGAAATAAATTTAATGGGCCAAAAAGGAAGATTATACTGGATTTTGCATACAGATAAAAAGGCTGATTTACCATAGATTCCATTTTAAATTAAGTTTAACTTGTTAAAAGAATTAAAAAATATATAAACACTTTAAACATTTTTTTTTGCCTAAGGGACTAACTTAAGGTACCAAATGTTTTCCATATAATCCTTTAGAAAGAGTCTATCATAAAGATAACAAGAATTAATGTTACCACCTTTTACATCATTAAGAAATATCTATAAAATATATCACAAATTTGCAAATGCTCTGCCTAGAGTAGAACTTTTAAGGATATACATAAATAAATCAGATTATTTACTCTGACAAAGAATTAAGGTTTTAAAGCAATATCATTAATATATTTTGGTGAAGGTTAACTGTAGACCAAGGTGTAGAGACAAACTGTTCTCCATAGAGATCTGTACTTTTTCAGTACTTGTAGGATGGAGCTGTTGGTCAAATACCTTCTTTACATTATCAAGAAACAGACATGTAACAACCATAAGGATTATGGCGAACCAGGCAGAACCACTTGACAGAAGCTGAATAAACACAAAGTACATATTCTGGGAGCCCCAAAATGGCCAGAGAATCCCTTCCCCCTTTACACTTTATTTCCTCCTTAGTACAATTGCTTTGGTTATATCTATATCTATACACACATGCACGCACACACACACATATACACACACATACACATATGCTGATGATAGATAGATAGATGATAGATAGATAATTCATTTATTTTTGCCAAAGGGTGTGTGCACATACCAGAGAAAGAGAGAGAGAAAGCACCTCCCAATGTAGCACGGTCATAGCATAATCCCTTCTCCTCCATTGCTCCATCCTGTTAGTATTTTGAGCATGCATGCACATGTACCTCATGAGTTTTATAAGCCACTGAGACCAGGATTTGAACTGTGTGGCCCTCCATGTGGGATTTGGCTCTCTTAACCTCTAGGCTATGAGGCTGGCTCCAAGTATACTTATATTTATTTATTAATCTTGATGTCAATGTTTCAGTGCCATGAAGGCAAGAGAGTCTCATCTGTTTTTGTATTGCTGTGTTTCCCTTCATGACATGGCCCCTGGATCACCCCCACTTTACCACCCCAACATACACATGCTTGTTATTGTTTTGGGTGGGATTTTACTAGTGGCAACCCTGATGTTTCAGGCATAAGGTATTTGTAAAATGGGACTAGCAATAACATTTAGCTCCTGTGGGTATTATGAGTTAGCACCTGCAAATCCCTAAAAGAGTTTGTGGCTCAGGATGAGTGCTTGCCAATGTCAATTCAGTCACTCGACTCCTCTGTGCTTGCTCTGAGTCTTGACATTCTACTGCAAAAAGGAATTCATATGTTTGATTTTCTATGAATTTCAAAATGTATTAACATAATCTATTCAATTTTATTAGTATTCTATTTTTGCCCTTTTTTTCTTAACTTTTGGTGCTTGGATATTACTTCTCTATTAGGGTAACTGTAAATGAAAGAGGGCATAAAAAACTGGATGGATAAGCCCTACATAGGATACTACTTAGTTAAACTACCTTTTCATAGACTTATATATAAATATGGCTTCATTTTCTTTAAAATTTTCCTAACTTACTCAATTCCTAAACGTACTTTAATTAAATATATCAATGTTTTATAATCTTCCATAATTGTAATTTTTTTCTGTGTCTCTCTCATAGAAGAAAATTTTTTTATTTACATTTTTTTAATACATTCAATCACATTATTTAGCTTACAAGGTGATCATTTCAATATGTGAACATTTCTCCCTGGTCCAGTTAATCAAAATATAACAACACTACCTCCCTGTCTCAACAATGCTGTCTTCGTATTTCTACTCCAAATGTTCTTCCCCAGGCCCCACTCCTCCACATACACCACATCTAGCATTCACACCCAACTTTTGTGTTTATACATCCTTTAGCCCGTCAGCTTCAGTTATAGGGTGTGGACACTCGGTATATATTAAGTGGGGACATACAATGTCTCTCCTTCATAGCCTGGCTTGCTTCACTCAGCAGTAAATCTTCAATATTCTTCCACGTTCTGTCAAAAGCCAGGGTTTTGTTGGTTATTATGGCTGAATAGTATTCCATAGAGTATATGTGCCACAGTTTTTCAATCCATTCATCCGTACGGGGGTATTTGGGTTGGTTCCATGTCTTAGTGAAAAGTGCCACAATAAACATCGATGTGGAAGCACTTTTCTAATGAAGAGAAGAAAATTAAAAAAAAAATAAAATAAAAGAATGTAGCGGTAGTGCGGGGCTGCAGCCAGGGGGCGGCGGCAGTGAGCCCAGCGCTGCGCTCCAGCTCCCTTTTTTTTTTTTTTTTTAAATTTATTTATTTGCATTCATTCTCTGAACATCATTACAGCATACAAAATGAGATTTTCCATCCAAATTACACTATATATTGTCTCAATCAAGCACATCAACAAACATGTTATTGTCAGCAAATGATCTTCCATTTCTTGTCTTCTGTATGTTTTGCTTTTTTCCCCCCATCCTAGATTCTCTATCTCTTACCCTCTGCCATCTCCCACTCTCCTCCCACAGTCTCTGGTATCTATGTTTGCTTTCTATACTGTTTTCTCCTCACATTTTATTGTAACGCCAAAGACCCTAATCAATCCAAATACCCTCATAGCAAACACAGGTGATACCCACATTTCCATGAACACAAGTCTTACTTTACACATCCTATAAAGTAGCACCTAGCTGTGGCTACATATCCTACTGCAGTCATTGAATAGATATATTTTTTTTTCTGAAACTTTTTTTTTTTGTAACTCAATTTACATTCCTTCCCTAAGCTTCATCACAGCATACAAAATGCAATCTCCCATCCAGTACACACTGCATAGTGATACAATCATGCACATTACAAAAAATTTTCCATTACTAGTTCCTAGAATTACTTCCACCCCTCTTTCTGACCCTCTGTCCCTTCCCACCCTCCTCTCACACCACCTCCGGTGTCTACAATTGTCCTTCATTCCCTTCCCACCCACGTTGCATTGATCACACAATTTCCTACATAATCTAACTACTTTCAATGGGAGTTCACTCATTACTACTAAGAAAACCAGTTTTAACTTAACTCAAAGAAATGCCAAGGAACTTTGCTTAAAGCCAGGAAACAAGTTAGGATTCTGTTCAAATGGAAGGTGCATGAACCTATCAGTCTCATGTACTTTTATCTTCTGTTCTGGTTCAATTTTCCTGATTACATTCTGGGATATAATATTCAACTCCAGACTTGTCCCTCTGATTAAGTTGGCCACTTTCATAGTTTTTTGACTCTTATTTCCGTGTGTCTAATTTTCTTGATACAGCACACCCTTGAGAACTTCTTGGAGATCTGGTCTGGTGCTGGTAAATTCTTTCAGGTTTTGTTTATCTGAGAATGTTCTTGTCTTTTCTTCCCACCTGATAATCTTGCCGGGTACAGTATTCTTGGCTGAAATTGCTTCTCTCGTAACACTTTGAATATATTTTCCCAATTGTTTCTGATGAGAGATCTGCTGTTTTGGGATGTCCTTTGTATCTTGATGTTTCTCTCTTGCCAATCTTAGTATCTTGTCTTTGTCTGCGGTTTTGGTCAACCTGGCTATAATGTGTCTTGGAGAAGATCTTCTTGGGCTGATTCTATTTGGGGTCCATTTCCTGGGACTGGATCCTAGGTTTGGAAAGTTTTCTTGCAGGATTTCTATGCCCTTATGTCTCTTCACCTTCTGGAATGCCAATTATCCGGATATTTGGACGTTTGATGGTATCCAGTACTTCTCGCATATCATTCTCAAATTTTTGAGCCATTTTCTCAGTCTTCGTGGTGGACTTTTCTAAGCCAGCTGAGATTCTATTTTCTGAATGATCTAGTCTGCTTTTAATACTTTCAAGGGAGATTTTGACTTCTTGTATTATAGACTTCATCTTTAGCAGTTCCTGAGTCTTTTGTAAAGTGTGTAATTCCTCTTTTAGATCTTGCAAGAATTTCCCTCGGCAACTTCTTTCTCCTTTCTCTTTAGCAGTTCATTATCTCTCTTTTCTTCCATCTCTGTTAGCTTCGACATTACTGTTCTAAATTCCTTATCAGACATTTCCATGACTTTCACTTGTGGATGAAGGAGAGTTACTCTTTTCCGTTGGAGGAGAGGTATTTTCTCGTTTTCCCATATTTCTCGTGATCCGACGGTGATTTCTTGTCATCTGATGAAGTTTCTTTCAAATTCTTGAAGTTAAGCCTCAATGTTCAGGAGCAAGCGGACAGAGGTGTTCTAGAATCTGATTGCCGTTCTGTTGTGATGCACACTAGCTTTGGCTTGGGTAGAAAATCTTCAGGTAATTAGAGTTAGTTAAGGCTCAACTCTCCTCATGACAGCTAGGAAGAGACATTCATCAAGTCACAGTCATAGGACAGCTAGTGAGACACAGGGGAGCTTTGTCTTGGGAAGGTAATCTCTCTTTAACTCTCAGAGTTAGTTAAGATCATGACAGCTAGGAATGTAAGGGAGCTTTGTCCTCTCTTTCTCTCCACCATATAGTGAGAAAGTGGTCCTCTTCAGCCAATAAGAGGGCCCTCACCAGAAACCACCCACGCTGGCATCGCTGATCTCAGACTTCCAGTCTCTAAAACCATGAGGAAATAAATTTGTTTTAAGTCCTCCAGTCTATGGTATTTTGTTATGACATCTTGAGCTAAGATATATAATATGTATCTAGTATATAATGCAGTGTCCTGCCCTCCCTTGCACAAGGGGCAGGTATGGGTTAGCCTGAGCCAGTTGTTCACATTATATGGGAGTAGATTTTTTTTTTTTTTTTTGAGAGGTTTTCGCTATGGGGAACGTGCACTCACCAGACAGACAGAGAGAGACAGAGAGACAGAAAGTGAGAAATCACCCCCAAAGGGGGATGGTCACGCCGCAATCCCTTCTCCTCCATTCTCCTCTCGGGATCTTGGGCACGCACGCACACGCGCCCAGCGTGAGTTTTAAACCACTGGGTCCGGGACGCGAACCTCGGCCGACTACATGGGAGTCCAGCGACAGCCATTATGCTAACTGCTGGTTCCCTATATGGGAGTAAATCTTAAGCAGAGGGAAGAAAATAATCATTCACCTGTGGTGGAGGCCCTGACCTAACTCCTTCTCCTGTGGAACAACCTTGCCATTCCTACATTCTCCTTTGTCTTGAGAGGTTGTGCTTTCTCCTGCCTGTCTCCAGGACCAACTCTCCAGGGTTCCCCACTGACACTGTGACTCTTGATAGATCCAAATGAATTCCGTTTGTTTAAGTGTTGGAGTTAAGGTCTTTTTTTCCTGACCCCAAAATCCTGATAAATACATATTCTTATTGTACCATTTGATGGATAAACCCTACATAGCTTATTAGTTCTAAATTTATAGGATATTATAGTTATATTTTATACTTGTTGTTTATTAACAAACTTCTGAGGTAAGGATAAAATTTTTGACATGTTTGAGTCATTGGTTTTATATATATATATACTTTTTTTTTTTGGAGAAGTTATCGCTATAGGGCGCATACACTCGCCAGACAGACAGAGAGAGAGAGAGCCATAGAGACAGAAAGCGAGAAATCACCCCCCAGGGGGATGGTCATGCTGCAATCCCATTCTCCTCTCGGGATCTTGGGCATGCACGCACATGCCCCCGGTGTGAGTTTTAAGCCACCGGGTCCGGTATGCGAACTGCGGTCGACTACGTGGGAGTCCAGTGACATAGCCATTACGCTAACTGCTGGTTCCCGTCATTGGTTATATTTTTATAGATACTACCAACTAAAATTTTATTCATGAAGGAATATTTGTGAATAAAATATAAATTGGAGTTATCCTTCCCTGTGTTGAATTGCTCATTATCTTGTGGAGGGGGGGCCAGAGAATGATAGAGAAGAGATGGCAAGTAAGTAAGTTTACATATAAGGTTAATATTAGTAGCCAATGGATGTTTTCAAATTTACTGTAAATTAGAAAACTAATAGTGATTTATATAAATGAGTAGGAAATATGAATTACTTTATGGTCAGGAAATTTTGGAAGACCTATGGTATTGGCTTTCACCAAGGCTATGTAATTGGAAAAAATGAGGTGATTCAAGAAGAAAATTGATTTACAAGATTATTTTATTATGGCCTTTTATTTCCATGGAGAAAAGATATTGATGTATTACTTGTTTTTTAATGTTCACAAGCCTTAGTGCACACGAAACTTTCAGATGATACAGAAAAGAATTGTGGCAAATTTCAGTTGAAATTATACTGGTTGATGTTTTAGTCCCAAAGGCTGTCTGAGCCAAGACTTGTCAAAGTATTTCTAAAAAAAAGTAAATGGAGAAGCAGCTGGGTCAAACCTTGGCAAATCCCATAGGCTGTAGCTAGGCATTTGGAATTGATCTATCAGGAGTCATGAAAATATTTGAGTAGGGGATTGAAATGATTGAATTTTTTGTTTTAGAAAAGTCATTTTAACGGGAGAGGAAAACTCTGATGGGAATAGGAAAAAGTAGAATACCAAGGACCCACTTGGAGATTTCTACAATGATTGTTGGGAAAATGATGACTTGAGCAGAGGAAGTGGCAGGAAGCAAGAGAGAGGAGAAAATAGACAGGAGAGATGCTAATGACAAAAATCTGACACCACTTGAGCCCTGGTATGAACTGAAATTGAAAACAAGTGTGTGAGAAAGGGAGAGGGCAAGACTGACCCTCAAGGTTGAGTCCTAGGTAGCCAATATAGAGGGGAAAAGCAAGTGTGCATGGGAAGGAGAATGTTCAACACATTGAGTTTGAATGATTGAGAGATATTCACAGTTATGCCCAAGAAGCAAATGGACATTCAAAGCTGGAGCTCCACAGGGGTTCTCCATTAAATATGTACATTTGAGAGCTACCATCACACAGGTAGAGTTAAAATATAATGCAGATGAATTTGTCTTGAGAGTGAGTCTGAAGTGACAGAGAGGACACCACCACTTGTTGATGAGCAAGAAAAGACTAATTCATTAAGAAGATGTGGAGGAAGTGATTGAAGAGTATCAAGAGAAAGTGCAGACCAAGAGAGAGGGGGTTCAGGAAAGAAGACACAGTCAGAAGCACCCATCATCATATGCCATAGAGAGTGTCAAGTAGGATTCTATCACTGTGTTTTTACTTTAGAATAAGGAGCACTGAGTAAGCTATTGTGAGTTATTTGGGCTGGAGATGCCAATCTTTAGGTCAGTTGTAAAAAGGAGTAAAACCCTGGGTCTCATGTCCCAGTGACCCTAGGTGCCTTTGTTGTGGTGGCCCATCCCACTCACTCTCAACTCCATGAAGTCTCCCTACTACCCCCAGAATATAATGGAATATGTGACTGAGATGTGCTCCTTCTTACGGAGCATAGGTTTATCAGCTTAGCACTGTTGACATTATAGATTATATTCTTGTTTGTTGTGGGGGCTATTCTGTGCATCTGTAGTTTAGAGAGAGAGATGCCAGTAACCCTGTCTCAAAGTTGTGACAACCAACATTTTCTGTAGACAATGACAGATATCCTGGGAAGGGGAATACAAAATTGCCCTGGTTGAGATTAAGTGCTCCAAATGTATAGCCAGGGATTCCAAGCTGTACCTTCTGAAATGCTCCCTGGTATAGAGGTACAAAAAGGGGAAACAGATTTTAGATGAAAACTGACTCAGCCATAAAGTTGGCTCAGAAAAGGTACTTATTGTGATGAAAACCATATAAACAAGCAATCTAGACCTTAAATGTGTATCTAAAGCAAATTTTCACCTCCCTGAAGTGGTGAACAAATTATCTCTAGGACAATACAAAATCATAAAAGTCAACAATAAAAAAGATTCCACATAGACCATATACATGCCCTCATCTACTAAGCATGAGGAACCGAGAGCTCATGGTAATGACCACTTACTTGGGACATACAATGAGCAGGACCTGTCCATCCACTTAGTAATATTTCTCATAGATCTTCAGTAGTTGATTATAATATGAGCTCAGAGTCATATAATTTGTTCTCTACACCATCCCTTCTTTTTCTGAAGCAAAAAGTGTAAGTGCTCTTAGTTTTAAAAGTAGAAGTTATTTTTCTCTGTGTTCATTTTACTTGATGTTTTACTTTCTAGAATGTGAGGGATATTCATAGTTGTTAACAAACTTACTATTTCTCTTTTCTTTTCCCTACTGTAATGAAACAGTGGGGTGCATAAACCACCTAGTGAGACTTTTCCTCTCTATTGTATGCAGCTGTGAGGGGCTGGTGAGTAGTTATAAGTTATTATTCATTTAGTCAGTCTATAGACAATAATTCCACATCAACCATGTGTTAGTACTGCACTGCTCACTGGAGAGACTGGTTGCCCCTGTGGACAAATGGTTATCTTTCATTTTCATTTGAATAAGTTTTGTACAACCTGGGGAGAGAGATAATAAATAAGCCAAGTGTAAATCAAAAATAAATAAATTAAAACCAAATTATGATAATTGCTATATAAGAAACAGACTGATCTCATAGTAATTGCAATGAGATGAGATTAGAGATCTGATTTAGCTAAAATGGTCAGGGAGTGAGAATCTGCAGAGACAACATTTGGTTTGCTTCCTGATGGATCTGGTCCAGCCAACCACCTAAAGAGCTAGGAAAAGGTATCGAGTCTTCCAGGAGCAGGAAGGACGACAGCCTAATGAGCATGGAGCTGAGAGGAGGTGAGAAAGCCTAGAGGAGGAGGCAGGTGCTACATCACAAAGGCCTTTCCTTGCTTTTGAATTTTAGTTTTAGCAATAAAAGAAACACATTAAAGAGCTTAAACTGGAGATAGAAGTTTCTAGAATATTACTTTGCCTGCTGTGTGGAAACTGGATAGGGATGTGTAAGAGTGAAAGGAGAAAGAAGATAGGTGTTCTTTACAAATCTGGGACTGAATGAAAATAAGAAAAGAGTGTTGATGGTGAAACAAGATGAAATCCTTTCCAAAACACCAAAATATTCAAAGGTAAGGTGGTGAAGAAGAAGTTGGCAAAGGTGACAGATAAGTAGTCCCAGTATGGTAGGGAAGAAAACCAGGAGAGCATTGCATCAGAAAGGCCAAGAGAAGAGCATGTATTACAAAGGAGGAAATAAGTGTCCTGAAGATTTACTGAGAAGTATGGTGGAAGGATGACAGAAGCATCAACTTTGGCAACATGGGAAGGATCATAGAGCTTGCTAACTCTGCACTAGCAGGGTGGTGGAAATGGGAGCTAGATCTAGAACGAGGGTGAGGTGGTCAGGTGATTAGTTCAGGTAGTGAGACTTACAACTTATTCATGAGAATAAGTGGGTAAGGGGTGAAGAGGTGCCTTTCAAAGATGGATCAAGTTTTTGATGTGAGGGCCTAGTTGAGATGGAGAAGTTGACCTGGGAGGAGTAGAAGGGGTGCAAAAGAGGGAGAGAGAGGGAGAGAAAGAGAGAGACTATGGGGTAGAATATTTGAGAAGAGAATAGGAGGAGATGGAACCAGGGCCAAAAGAGAGGAATTTGCTCACTGCTTTCACTGTGGTGAGAAGAAAAGAAGGGAAGGTGGATGGAGATGCTGGTAGGACCATACGTTTTTTTTTTGAGAAAGATGAAGGAATATAAAAATTTCTAGCAGTACCTCAGACCAGCCTTTCCACACTAATATTGCCTTAATAACAAATTGGGAGTAATAATCCAAAAATTCTGATGTGCAAAGAGAAATGATACTGTGGCACTTTGATTCCAATGACATTTTTTTATGATTGTACTAAATATGTTTATGGCATTTGTAAGAAGAAAGTCTAGAATGCTGAGCAAAATGGCACTTTTGGGAAAGGACATTAACTTCTTTACTGACAACAAGCACCACCATGCTTGCTTCTTTTTTTTTTTTTTTCTTTGATCAAGTACAGGCCTTCCTTTTATTTGATTTTGAGAGTGAGAGACAAAGTTTGGAATTTAGTGAAGAGTTTTTCCACTGGTCTGGCCCAAAAAGGTGGGACGTGTGGAAGTGGGGGCTTGTAGGTTATAGATGGGTTTTACCATGCTTCTTCTTACTCCTGGGTGTTTGTGCTTCTTCTAGCCCTTTGTTATTCTGAACCTAGAGGTTGACCAGCAACCTGCCATCAGGGAACCAGGCTCTGAGAGCCATTATCCAGTCATGATCTTTCTGAGTCAAACCACTTGTTTTCCCAAGTGAACTTATAACCAAAGGTACTTATTACTAAGCTGGCATGATAGTGCTTATGGATAGGGGATTTCGGAGGTATTTTTCCTCCCTGGGATGGGCTAATTGGACCATCTGGAATAATTAGCCCAATGTACAGTATCTAGAAGTTTACAAAGAGGAAGAAAATATTAGACTTTTTTTTCTTTTTTTCTTTTCTTTGTTTTAATTTTTTAGACCTTTTATGATAGAAAGTTTTATTTCATTTTTTAAAATTATATCATAGTATACACAAAATATGAATTCAATAACATATGCATGCAATTCATAGCTAAGCAAAATTTCATGTAGTAGGGAATGTGATGAAAACCTTTTATCCTGAGAAAGGAAGGTGGTCAAAACAGTTCGGGGGGACCAGCAGTTAGCATAATAGCTATGTCGCTGGACTCTCATGTAGTTGACCATGGTTCACGTCCCGGACCCAGTGACTTAAAACTCACACCGGGCGCGTGTACATGTGCACTCAAGATCACGAGGGGAGAAAGGAGGAGAAGGGATTGTGGTGTAGCCTTCCCCCCTGGGGAGTGATTTCTCACTTTCTGTTTCCCTGTCTCTCTCTGTCTGTCTGGTGAACGCACGCACCCTATAGCAAAAACCTCTCCAAAAACAAACAAAAAAAAAGTAAAACAGTCTGGGGACCCATATTCTACATAGCTACATGAACTAAGATATCATTGCACTACATTTATTTTTGTCTTTGGTATTCAAGAATTATGGCTAATTGTTAATGTGTGTGGCTATTTAATGTGTCTATTTAACAACCTCAAGCATATATACACATGTGCATGCACACACACACACACACACACACACACACACAGAGACACAAATGTACCTGGTAGTTGTGGGATAGTAAAGCAGCATATTTTCATCCTTGGCATCCTTATTAGTGGCTCCGATCCAAGACTTTCATAGGATAGATATGAATCATAGCATACCTTCAACAGAGAATGGAAAACACCTCACACACTTTCTGAGCTCAGCCATGAGGGGCTGGGTTTCAGAGGACTGGGTAGAATCCTGTTGGAAAGGTAAAGGGGACATCTACCTCTTCCCTTCCAGGGAGAGAAAGGAAGGATGGCTGAGTCAGAGGTGAGGGACAGGTTCCTTCCAGTTTGATATCCTGATGAATGAATGGTATGTGTGTGTGTGTGGTGGGGGGGCGTGGGAGGGTGAACTGGAAGGACACTGGGACAGCTTCCCATGAGGAGTCCTTAGTCACCATTTAGGAGACTGATGGTTGAACAGGAAGTTTGTAGTTTTCTGCTCCTGGTGCCTTAGTTTGTGCAGGCAGGTGAGAGCAGAAGTCTGTGGACCTGGGACCAGATAATGAGGCTGCAGAAGACTCAGCTTTGGCAAATAGCACAAACATTTGAGGACTACAAACTTTACCAGTCTGTCTCAGCATGGGTCCCAAAGAGAAGATGGGACCAGTGGACTGAGGGTTCCTTTCTGAGTCCCAGATTGGATCAGACTTTCTTAAGGATGGTGACAGCAGAGCAGTACAAATCTGAAAAATCTGAGTCTTTACCTAAAGTAGAGTGAGCCATCTTATCCATTTATAATAGAAAACACTGGGTGTTTGTTTGGCAAACTTAAAATCTGTGTCCTTGTTTGGCAAATTGAAAGCCATCCAGTTTATAAGAATGATTATAACAGTTACAGAAAAGGAGGAACAGAGCCAGGTAGGTGGCATGGTGGTTAAGGCAGCTGGATCCTACAAGGCCAATGTGAGGTCTGAGTTTCAGACTTGGTAGCTTGTAAGACACACTTGGTGTGCGTGTGTGCATGCCAAAAACACCGAAAGGAGAATGGAGGAGAAAGGATTGCAGTACTTCCTCTCTTCTGGGAGGTGCTTTCTCTCTCTCGCTTTCGCTCTCTCTCTCTCTCTCTAGCGAGTACATGCACCTTATAACACATATTTTAAAAAAGGAAAAGAAAAGGAGGAACAATTGCACCTCTGCATAGTGTTGGAAATAAAATGATGACCTTGCAATACTAATAATATATATTGGCATATATAATGTTCTATATACTTGCAGCATATCTCTGTGAACTGATGGATTGACCCAGAGAGATAGCTTCTCTACGGCAGCCGTCTGAGTCAGGTGAGTCGTGTGCATGGCTATGTGCTTCATGGAGACATTATGTCTGTGCTCTCTAGTCTGCAGCAAGGCCATTTGTGAAATGAGGTTATTGATATCCACTTACCAAATCCAGTGCTTTCTTAGTGGTGAGAATACACAGGCACTGTGTGTTTACTCTGCACCAGGTCAGGCACTACTCTGTGTTAGTGCTCTGAACGAGCCTTGATGGGCATCCTCCTATTTAGCTTATTTTGTTTTACTTATTATTTTATTTTATCTTATTTTATTTATTGCCAGAGAGCATGTTCACTTGCCAGAGAAGCAGAGAGAGGGAGAAAGCACCTGTAATGGGGCATTGTCACTCTGTAATCCCCTTTCCTCCATTTTCCCATTTTCTTGGGATTTGGGCATATACATGCATGCATCTGGCATGTTTTTCAAGCCATCAGGGATGGAATTCACACTGCAGTTGGCCAGCTGGGATCCACCTCCTTAAAGCACTGGAAAATGGGATTGCTCCTAAGCTGATTTTAAAGATAACGAGCTGGAGGCCCAAGTGGTTATGATTTGCTCAAAGTAAGTGGTAAACGGGGATTTGGTTTCCTCTAGTTTTTCTCTGAAGCTTGCCTTGGAAACATTGTGCTTTATTGCCTCTTGCTTTCTCAGATGCTTGCAGCTGTACACAGAGTGATTTTGGATTTACAAAGCCCGGTAAGATAGAACATCTACATTTACATAATGACTTAAAGAATTGCAGATGTCTGGGAAAAAGCATTCTGCTCGTAGGGACTATTGGGATTGTGGGCTCAACTCTTCATTTCATTTTGCATGTGTACATACATTCTCAGGTAATTTCTACAAGCTAAAATCGCCTGTCACATACTCAAAGGTTGTAAATGTAAGTGCTTTCAGCTCTGCTTTTGCCTTAATGACCAGAGGAAGGAGGTTAGTGACTGCACTTGCTTCACTTGCCTGTCCTACAGGCATTTTTATTTGAAATATTTCCATGTAGCCATGTGAAGCCAAATACAACATTTTTTAAAATAAATTTTTCTTTACATTTAATCACTGAACATTTTTACAGTGTACAATATGCTTTTTCCCAGTATGAATATAGTGCATAATAGTCAAGTCAGACATTACCATATACATAACCATGAACAGATAGATATCTTTTCATTTTGTGTCTATTAAATTTTTTTATTTTTTTATTTTTTCATTTTTTTGTACATTCAATAACATTATCATTTGGCTTACAACATGGATATTTCAATAGGTGAATATTTCTCCCTAGTACAGTTGATAAAACTACAAAATATCTTCAACAGATAATACCACATTTTTTTGTGCCATTAATGCTTTGCCTCCCTATTTTTCTTCTAAATGTCCTTCCTCAGACTCTTCTCTTTTACACACACTATATCTGGTATTTACATGTATATATTGTGTTTCTATATCCTTTAGTCAATTAGTTTCAGTCATAGAGTGTGGACACTTGGTATATATTATGTGGGGACAAACAATGCCTCTCTTTCATAGCCTGACTTGCTTCACTCAGCAGTAAATCTTCTATATTCATCCACTTCCTGTCAAAAGCCAGGTTTTTTTTTTCATGGCTGAATAGTATTCCATTGAGTATATATGCCACATTTGTCTATCCATTCATCTGTTCGTGGGCATTTGGATTGTTTCCATGACTTAGCAATTGTGAATAGTGCCATAATAAACATCGATGTGCAAGCACTTTTCCAATTAAGTATTCTTCTGTCCTTTGGGCAGATATTCCTCTGTCCTTTGGGCAGGAGTGGGATTGCTGGATCATATGGTAACTATTAAATGTTTTGTTTGTTTTTCTCTAATCCCCTCCTTCTTACCCAAACTCATTTTTCTTTAAAAATTAAGGCATAAGTTTTATTCCTCATTTGCTTCACTTTATTTGCAATTGAGTTAGCTCAAAATAAAACACATTTATTAGACTAAATGTCTTGTGTTGGCTTTCTCTGATGCATTTTCTTCCTTTATTTAATTGTGGAACTAAACACTAAGCCAGTACAAAGACAAGAATGAAGAGGCCCAGTATTTTATTCAAAGATTATATGGGCCTCTGGACAGGACCCCTTAGACAAAAGCTGATTTTTGGTCATAAGCTTTCAAACCAACTGAGAAGTACTTAATAGAAATCTTTCTTCATTACAAGGATGAAATACAGAGTGGACTACACATGGTGACCCTGGACAGGCCTTGACCTGAGGCCATGGCTGACTCATGTCTGTACTGTTTTGCTGGAGTTTTCTACCATCTTTTTGGCCCCTTTGTTTGACCTGGTATGGTCCAGCTGTTGTCATAAAGGCCCACACATTCTATTTTTCCGTGTTATCTCAACTTCTATAAAAGAGGCCATCTGGGCAGGGCCCTATCTAATCTCTACAACATTGGGGGAAGAAACTCCAACCCTTCTCTGTGGGTAACGTCTCCAGGCTGTGCAGGACCAAATATTGCTTTATCAATAAAGTAGGCAGCTGACAACCTGATCCACCAGGACCAAAAAGAATAGGACAAAGATTCTTCCCTTCATCCTGGCTGTGGCTTATGATTTAACAGTTGGCTATTTGATATGTGTGTGCATACCTGTTGTCTTTCCATGTAGGCAGCTGACCAGGATCTATCACAGAGTCTTCAAGGCATGCATAATTAATCAAATCATAAGTATCAGATAATGTAACCTGAAGAATTAATAACAGGGCTCCTGATATTTGTTCTACATAGGATGCATGTAAAATATTCTATTTCTCATCTCAGCCTATACTTAGTGAAGGAAAATTGGCAGGCCCAATTATCATTTCCAAAACTTCCTCTTTCAAACCAAACTGCCATGTTTTCAGATTAATACTCCATGCTTCTCTAATGGCTCCATTTATTTGAGAATTTCACTGACACATGTATATCTTAGGGTAATAAAGATAAAGAACAAGATGAGAAGAAGAAACCAATATGATCATCAAGACAGTCACAGCATATAAAATAAGGAGCCAAATCCATGCTATAGCTGTAGTGAACTGCGGGGGAGCTTGGGTCCCTCAAGGTGGCCACAGTTTGAGTCACTGGTCTGAGCACCCTGGGATACACTGGATACGTGTGTCGGCACTCAAGGACTAATGGACTGGAGGACAGAGGAAGGGAAACGTAGTCGGACCAGACTCTGGAGGGTGCTTGTCTGTCTCTCTCTCATGTGTGAGCATATGCTTCCCCAGGGATGAGAAAAAACAAACAAACAAACAAACAAACAAAAATAGGAAGAAAAAGGAAAGGTCTGGGTCCCAATTCAGAGACAAAGAAAGAGATGGCAAGTCAGAAGTCCTTTAGAGTTTGATATCAAGACCTGTAACACTTCTATACTATGGAAAATATTCTCAGGAATTTAGTGCTGAGCAGTCCTAAGCACCTATGACTCACTTGTACTTGTAAAAGAACCCTAAACTTTAGTGGAAAAAAACAGATAAAAATATATTCTGCTCAGGCCTGTTGACTTTTCTAATCTCAAAAAAATGGAAATGACTCAATAATATCGCTGGACTTTCTTATTCCTTTCGTGAGAAATATCAGGCTGCTGCTGACCTGAGCACTGCATTCCCATCTCTTTCTCACATCCCACTGGAGAGAAGCTTAGAGAAGCTGATGTTTTCCTTCTTCATAGAATAATGTTATTTTAAGGACAGTCACGTCATCTGACTGTGTTATTATTTTGGTTCAGCCTTTAAACCAAATAAGCCAGCCAAACACTGATAAAAGCAACACATCTGAGCTTCCCACATTTATTTAGAACCCAGTGGCATTTAACTCTTATCTATTGAGAATATGAGAATGATAACAGTAGGAAACTTAAGTCAGAGACCGCTGTTTCTTATTTAATATCTTTAGACACTAAAAGATTTGCATCTGGAATTAAACAGAATTACCCCGAGGACATTTAATTCCAACAGTTCAAGAAAAGAGCTTCTGTGATCAGGACTCTTTGCTGCAGTTTTGAATGTGGTGATGACAATGGCTTTCATCTCTCAGTCCTCAGCAGTGTGACTCTACACAACCTAATTTTAGCCCCTGTCCAAGGACACTGCAACCTGCAGCACAGGTCTAGAACTTCTGAATGCCCCAGAGAACCAATCTGCTGAGCCGCTATAATTAACAACAAAAAAGTAGGATTAAAAAATATCTTCTGAGAAACACGTCAGCACGTTAAATATGGAGTGATTAGGGTCATGCCTTTAGAGAGGTGAAGAAACCATTTTCACTATAACCCCAAACATCTTGTGAGCTACGTTCTCACTATATCCTTGCCCTGTTTAACAATCATATTAAATATATTAGTATTCTTTGATATCTTTTTCTGCACTCACCAGAAAGAGACAAATGGAGAGAAGAGGGAGAGAAAAAGCTCTCCAGTGGAGTGCAATCACATTACTATTACTTTTCCTCCATTTCTAACACCCTGTCAGTATTGAAGACTCACATGCACATATGCCCAACGTACTTTTCATGCCACTGGCTGGGATTTGAACTATGTGGTTAACCATGTGGTATCTTGCTACCTTAGCTGCTAAGCTACAGGGATAGCCCTTGATATCCCTCTTATACAAAAGCTCTTCCTTCTTTCTCACCTGTAGAAATTTTATTCATTTGCTCAAATGCGTACCCTCCACTAGGCTTCCCTCCCTTCATGTCTTTCTCTCACTCCAGTAAAAATTAGTCCTTCCCTAAACGAAGCCTTTATTATCCTTTGTTTCTAATTCCATATTTCCATTTAAATTGCACATGGGTTCACATGTCTATCCTCTACTTCATGCTGGACTTTCTCCTCCCTGAAGGCAGATACTTCTGCACTAGTAAAAGTCTGGAACAGCATTGTACACAACCTAAAGCATTCAACTCTTGAGAATGCACAAAACTGAGCAGAGTTATCTGAGCAGCTAGAGTAAAGCTAATACTTCTCACCCAGCAACTGTTGAATGTGCAAAACTTCTTCAGGAGGAGTGAAAGAGGGGGAGAGAGAGAGTATGTGTGTGTGTGTGTGTGGGCATGTGCATTTGTGTTTGTGACACACACACACAAACAGAAACAGAAGAAGAGAAGAAGGAGAGAGAGATTGCATCTGTGTGTGACATGGAAGATTTCAGGTACAACTATCTGTGGTATATATATCTACATACTAGACTTGGGCATTATTGATTCAAAGGTTTATTTATTTATTTGAGTTTATTCATTTGTTTTCCTAGAGAAACAAAAAGTCATCCTTGGCAGGGCCTTTATGCCATGGTCTCTTCTCCCTCCCCTCCTTGCCACCAACATACAGTCAGTAAGGATCTCAGGCATGCCACTGGACAGCTGAAACACCAATGTGAACTGGAAGCCTCTAGCATCATGCAGCCAGGCCCTTATTGCATGTGCTACCATTGCTGGGACTTGATTTGAGTTTTAAACATTAAAAACAAAAATTTTTTGAAGAGTCAGCAGGTAGAGCAGTGGTCTTCTACCTGATCAACCATGGTTCAAGTTCCAGACCTGGAATCTCACATAGGTGTGTGTGTGTGTGTGTGTACATGACCAAAATCGCAGGAGGAGAGTGGAGCAGAAGGGATTGCAGCATAGCAATCCCCCATGGTGGAGGAGGTGAGTTCTTACTTTCTCCCTCTCTGTCTTCCCTGGCCAGTGCATGTGCCTTATAGCAAAACACACACACACACACATACACATACACACACACACACAAAACCAAAACCAAAACCAAAACCAAAAACAAACAAATAAAAAACTCCCTTAAAAAAGATTTCAATTTTATTTTGTACTTGTCATCTAATGAAGCTTATCTTCCTCTTCTTATCACGTGCTATTGTTGTTAATTTGTGCAGACCATTAACTCTGACTCAAAATCAGAAAGTTGAAGTCTTAGCAGAAATATCTTCAACTCTGAGCAACAGTGCTAAGCCATTTACTGTTTTCAGGAATTAAACAGCCATACTAGAACACTGCTTTGAGTGCGATGTGCCTTGGGTTTGAAAAATAATTTTTTTTTTAAATGAAACTTCTTTTTCAAAGAATGAAGATTCAGTTATATCTCAGGAAGTCTCATGACCCAAATTGATAAAGGTTTATGTGTTTTCTTACTTAATAGACAGTATGATATCACCCTCTTATTTTTTGCATTGTGTGCTCAGTGGACATGTCCCAAGGTGAAGTGAAAAACTAAGAAAAATAATTTTACTTGTATGTTTCTAGCAGCAATAATAATACACTGAATTATAAGTCAAAATTATCATGGATTTACATCATTTGAAAAGGTCTATGAATTACTTTGATTTTTCCTAGCTGTAAGAATTTTCACTAACTTGAGTGGCATCTCTCGAACTGTCAAACACTCATCCTTGGCTCTGGTCGATGCTGCTCTCTCTGGTCCTCTTGTGGGACTGGATGCATCATTAACACTAGTGCCAGAGCTTGGCAGGTGTTCAAGGACTCTTCCATGGTCTGAAAGGGGATTGGGCACTACCCACGTGTTGTAACAAAAACAAGCAGAACTCCGTGTGCTAGCATATTTGCAAGTATATTCAACCAGGGAAAATTGGACATACACAACTACTCACAAGGTGCCGCCACAAGCCCCTCTCAGCATCAGCTGCCAGGATAGAGCGGGAGAGCTGACTCTGTCTTTGTATGAGCTGAGAGAAGGAAGAGTTACCCTGTCAAATGTTCAGCACCACTTGATGTGTTACAGGTTCTGAGCTGGAAGTTAATGAAGAAATAGAACATTGGCTCCTTCATCTCTAATTTGTAAACTTAATTATTGATAGTTTTTAATCTATTTTCTTGTTTACACTTCTGTTCTACTGTTTAAGTCACTCTGCTCTGCCAAGAACCTGCCTGGAAATGGCTGAGGATGCTGATGAATCAAGTCAGAAAGGACAAACTTGATCAGCCAAGGGTTGGTGCTGACTAGGTGCTGAAATTCTGGCCCAGTGGAGCATCTTGGGCAGTAACTAAGTTCCTGTTTAATACTCTCCTCCCTTAAAAGATCAGGCTCTTTGTTAGCTCAGATGACAAATCCTGAAAAATCTGGACAGAGTGTGTTGCCCAACTTCACTGTGTCATTTGCTTTTTGTACTTTTAGAGTAAAGCAGGACTCAGTAGATCGGTTAATAATAAGGCTTCTGTTTCTGCCAGTCCACATCCATCCATTGTCTACATTGTCAGTAACGCCCCTCACTTCCACCCCAGCACATACATACACACATACCCCTCCACTGGGGCAGTTTCTAAGACTTCAGGAATGCGCAGGAGTTGCTCCTAACACAAAATGCCTTGGGCTGCATGTGTGTGTGAGAAGATGCAGAGCCATGGCGTGGGCTCAGGGAATAGCCTCCTCCCCACCGTACCCAAGCCAAGCAGCCAATGTGGATGGAAGCCTTCCTCCCCCTACTTGGGGAAGAGACTGATTGCTAGGGCCAAAGCTAGAAGCACGGAACACTCTGCACCCCTGAGAACAGCTGGCTTTTGTGTTGATCCTTCCGAAATTGGATTTGTAAAACTCCTATTCACAGAGAACTGTGATTCTGTCTGAAAGTTTTAATGAAACAATTCCTCAACTAGCAGTCTGATTTCATACGACACAATAGCAACCACTGGATCAACAGTTCTATTTCTTGAAACATGACGACTGTAAATAGGAGCCAGGGACTGATGGTGTGTTTGGCCTGTCTGTTTGTGCAGTGATGAAAGTGCACTGTGTGGGCACTGAGCTAGCGACCAGTGGAACCTCAAAGGAGGAAGAAACTTATCAGATACAAGATTGTAAAGTTCTCTGTTGAAAATAATGTTTACAGTAATATCCTAGATTTGATCGTTATATACTACTATGCATAACCTTGAAAAACATATTGTGTGCCATGGAGATGTATACTGATTGAATGTAAGTAACAATTTATAAGCTAAGAAAAACTGAATTTTAAAAAAAGAGAAGAATCCATTTACCTATAACATTAATCAGTATCTACAGGCTGGCAGAAGAAAATAAAGATGGTTTCAGGGGAAAGGAGGTGAGGTACCTTGCCTAAAGATCAATAGCTTGTAAATATTAGGACACTTATAATGAAAATTAAGCCATTTCCTTTTACAAAATCTTTTTATCTGGATATACTTTTAGACTTACAGGAGGATTGCACAAATAGTACAGAGTCCCTGTATTCCCGTAATTCAGCATTTCCTAATGTGTACATCTAACTAAACCTTTTTTATTTTTTTTTTTTTGAGAGTTTTTTTGCTATAGGGCATGTGGACTTCCTGGAGAGACAGAGAGAGACAGAGAGACAGAAAGTGAGAAATCACCCCCCAGGGGGATGGCCACGCCACAATCCCTTCTCCTCTTGGGATCTTGGGCACACACGCACACGCGCCCGGCGTGAGTTTAAGCTGCCAGGTCCAGGACTTGAACTGCGGTTGACTACATGGGAGTCCAGCGACATAGCCATTACGCTAACTGCTGGTCCCACTAAACCTTAAAACCAAGAGCACAACAGAGAAATCCACTTTGGTATGTGATATTGTTAACTAAACTGAGGACTTCAGTCAGATCTCACTGGTTTTTTGGCTGTCCTTGTTCTGTTACTGACACAATCTAGGATATCACCTTGGGTCATTTGTCATGTCCCCTTCTTCTCTTCCACTTTGTGACAGCTCCTTAGTCTTTCCTTGTTTGTCTTGACCTTGACATTTTTGAAGGGCAAGAGTCAGTTATTTTATAGAATGGCTCTCCGTTTGGTTTGCCTGATGTGTTCTCATCATTAGATGGAGCCTGTGCATTTTGGGGTCCATTATCTCAGAGGTGATGGTCCTGTCATAGTGCATCACATCAGGGTGTGGGTGCCTCTCTGGTTAAGGCAGTATCTGCCCAGATTCTCCACAAGAGAATTGCTATTTTTCTTTGTGTAATTAATAAACACTTATTTTGAGGGAGATCCTCTGAAAGTATGAAAACAACTCATTTCTTTTTAAAATTTCACTCAGTAATTTTAGCATCCTTTGGTGGATCTTAACTAAAGAAATTTTTATCACTGTGGGGTTCTAAAGATGATTTTTATTTTCTTCATTCTTTTTTTGTTTCTTAGTTGAAATTTCTCTAGACAGAAATGTTATTCCTTCCCCTCCATTCTTCCTCCCCATATGCTTATTTATTTGTATCAGTATGAACTGAAAGCTATTTTACACATTGGGTAATAATGCAATAATCCAATACTATACTTATTCTGATGCTGAAAGTTTCAACTTTGGCCCCTGGCAGCTCTCTCAAGCTGGCTCCTGCAATCTACCGTAGGCCTCCACCCTTTGGACTGAGCACTTCCTTACTTTCAGGCACCAGAAATCTTCCATATTCGCCCTGTGTGTACTTTGCCCCAGCCATGAAATCAAACACTTTTCCAATAGCCTTTGTTTCTTTTATTGAAAATAGAATTTAAGAACCAGCATCTAGGCACTAGATGTGCTACTAGAAAGTCATTGCTTCTAGGTCTTTTCAACAGACAGAACTAGAAAATGGATGTATTATGCTAGCCTATACACACACATCTATATTTACTTCTGCATATTATATTGTGTAAAAATACAAGTATGAGGAGATTTCCAGTAGCTTGTGGAAAAATGGAATTAAAAATACAAGTTTATTTTAGTACAAAAAAAAATCCATGCATAGTTTTTTATAGTAGGCATTTTCTTTCTTTCTTTCTTCTTTATTTAGAGAGAGATTTTTTCTATAGGGCATGTGGACTTCCTGGAGAGACAGAGAGAGACAGAGAGACAGAAAGTGAGAAATTGCCCCCCAGGGGGATGGCCATACTGCAATCCCTTCTCCATTCTCCTATAGGGATTTTGGGCATGCACGCCTGGCATGAGTTTTAAGCCACCAGGTATGGGACTCAAACTGCAGTCTACTACATGGGAGTCCAGCGATGTAACCATTACACCATCTGCTGGTCCCTATAATAGGCATTTCCTATGAACATTTTGGAAGATTTCTTGTACATGTTGATACTTTAAACTCCAATCTATCATTAGATGGCTCATTCTGCAACAGCTTCCTCCTTTTTTAATTTAAAGTTTATTTATTTTTCTGAGAGAAAGGGAGAGGAAGAGAGAAAGAGACAGGAGCACCCTCAGCAGGGTCTTCATGCTGCAATATTCATTCCATCCTCAGTCAGCCAGGATTCTGGGTGCATTTGGCATATTTAGGTAGACCTAGGATGAAAATCCTGAGCCTTCCCATATGGCTTCAACAGCCCTACCGCCTGACACTGCAGCTGGACCGGCCTCCTTTTCTTATTTGTAATATCTTTCTCTGACTGTGAGAAATCTGACTTTCACCGTCTATAATACATTTCTTATTTGTTCAGCCATAGTGCACACAAAGAGTGATTTAAAATTACTAACCCATACTGCAAGGAAAAACAAACTTGCAAAGTACAGTACAGTGTGGCATACAGTTCTTATTGTCATTAACCTTTCAGTATCCAGTCAAAACAGAGTATAAAGATACCTGGTCAGCTCTAATCTTCACCAGTCTCATTGGTGAGCTTATATGATTCATTTTCAGCACAGTTAGAGTCATCTCTCTCAGGGTGCTCTTTCGTGAATGCCCCTCCCCCACCCACCCAGTAGGCTGGTTGATTTTTAAAATGTACTTTACATATAACAACATTAGCTCTTTCTGATGTTATTTTATGGATTTGGGCAAATAAAGTCATTCATTCACTGCCATAGTTCCTTAGAAAACAATTCCAGCCCCTACTCCTCATGATCTCCATGTATAGTCAGTTCTTCCTGCCGTCACTGAATCTCTAGCAATTAGTCAGTTTGCGATCTGCTTTCCATAGTTATATCTGGGCCTCTTCCAGAACGTCATATAAACAGAACCATAAAACATAAGGCTCATGGCCTGGACTTTTCTCTCATAGCAAAGCATATTTAAGATTCATCCATGTTGTTGAGTTAATATATAGTTTTATCCTATTTATTCCTGAGTAGTGTTCCTTGTGTGGGTACACCATAGTTCATGTTGTGTGGGTACACCATTCTTGTTTGAAGGTCACAAAGGTTGTTTCTAATTTTGGCAATCACAAATAAACATAAAAATTCACATATATGTCTTTAGGGGAATATAAGTTTTTCTTTTCTTCAGTAAATAACAAAGAGTGTGATTGCTGAGTCAAATAGTAGGTATATATTAAACACTGTAAGAAAATGCTCATGGCCAGCAGGTAGCTTGGTGGTTAAGGTGCTAGATTCCCACATGGTTGATGATGGTTCAGATCCTGAAACTAGAGGCTTGAAAATCATGCTAGGCACATGTGCGTGCATGCCCAAAATTCCTGAGGGGAGAGCGGAGGAGAAGGGATAATGGTGTGACCATTTCCCTCAGGGGAGTGATTTCTCATTTTCCTTCTCTCTGTCTCTTTCTGTCTCACTCCAATGAGTACACACATCCTATACAAAACCTTAAAAAAAAAGGGAAAAAAGAAAGAAAAAAAGAAGAAAGATAATACTTAATCATTTACCAAAGTAATTTAACATTTTTCATTCTAACCAGTAAACAAGCAATATATGAGAATTTCAGTTGCTTTATACCCTAGGAAGAATATTGTATTATAACGTTTTCTTGGATTTAGTCATTCTAGTAGGCAGGTAGTGGTATTACATTGTGGTGCCACTTACATCATAGTGGCTGATGATGTCAATTATTTTTCATATGCTTAAATGCTGTCTTTTATGACATACACATTTAGATTATTGCTCACTTAAAAAATAATTAAGGTCTTTCTTTTCTTATTTTTGAGTTTTGAAAGTTCTTTGTATATTCTGGATATAAGTCTTTTGTCAGAAATGTGATTTGCAAGTATTCTCTCCCAGTTTAAGCTTGTATTTTTAATTTAAGTGTGCTCTTTTCAGAGCGAAAACTTTTAATTTTGATGAAACCATATTACCTTTTTTTTTCTTTTATGGCTTTTGCTTGGTGTTATATTTAAGAACTAGGATACTATATTTTCTTCTTGAAGTTTTGTAGTTTAATAATGTAAATATGCCTATTATACACTTTGAGTTATTATTTTGCATAAACAACAAGTACGAGGTACAGTTCAAGATTCTTCTCTTCTGACATATTGATATTCTATAATTCCAGCACCATTTGTTTAAAAAAAATCTACATTGCTCTTGCATCTTTGTCAAAATCAATTTGCTGTTCCTATGTGATTCTATTCCTGGATTCCCAAGTCTGCTGCATTGATTTCTGTGTCTGGTCTTTAGTCAATATTATACTGTCTAAGTTATTGCAGAATTATAGTAAGTCTTATAATTGGTTGATATGAGTCCTCTAACTTTGGTCTTATTTTCCAAAATTATTTGAGCTATTCTATTTCAAAAAGAGAAAACAAATTTTAAAATCCATTCATAGTTTTTACATAATAGTCCTTTTCCATGAATTTCTTGATTACATATATATTTATATATTTTAATTTTTTTAAACAAAAAGGGGGATGTACTGGTGAATGGAATGACTGAAGCCAGGAAGTAAAAAGTCTTATTCACCATCTGTCTCTCTGCAGCTGTTATTTCCCCTGGTTTGGCTTCATTACCAGATAAGCTTTCCCCAAGTGGAGACAACAAAAGCCATTGCCAACTTTATCTGTTCAGTCACAGTGGAAAGAGAGCACCTCTTTCCAGTAAGGATTATGTACTGTGTTTTCCATTTTTGCTGGTTATTAGGTGAATTATTTGATCAAGTTTTAAATATTAAAACATTCCTGTAATCCTTGAAATAAATCCTACTTGGTCATGATGTATTATATTTTATTTATGTGTATATATGTGTGTTTGTGTATGTATTATTTGATGAAAAATAATGTTGGTATTAATAGAACAGCTTTGTCAGCATTGAAAACCTCTGTGTTCTGTTATGGACCAAAGATGCCCTATTGTTGGGCATCAACCTTCTTCCTGGGAGCTGAATGGAACCGGGAAACTGGACATGAAGCACTCTGGGAAAACAGAAGGCGAAGTGTGACTTCTGCACCCCTTGGACAATGCCAGTCTCAACTGACCTCCCTCTGTCACTGTGGTAGACAATAATGCTAACACTGTCTCCCCTAAAATGTCACCTCCCATTTATTTGATCAAACATTAATCTGGATACTACTTTGCAGGTAGAATTAAGGGAGCTAATCAGCTGACCTGAGATTATGGTAATTACCGTCCATTATCAGAGTAGTCTCAGTGTAATCAAAGGAGCTTTCAAAGGAAGAGGAGGACCAGCAGATGGTGTATAATGGCTACGTTGTTGTACTCCCCCATGGGTGGTGGTGGTTCGAGTCCTGGACTCAGAGGCTTGAAACACGCTGGGTGGGTGTGTGTGTGTGCCCAAAATCCTGAAAAGAGGATGGAGGAGAAGATTGTGGTGTGGCTGTCTCCCCTGGGGGATGATTTCTTGCTTTCTGTTTCTCTGTCTCTGTCTCTCTCTTTGGCTAGTGCTTGCACCCTATAGCAAAAAAGAGAGAGAGAGGGACCAGCAGGTGGCATGATGGTTAAGGTGCTAGATTCCCACCTGACTGACCATGGTTCAAATCCTGGACCTGGTGGCTTGAAAATTACTTCAGGTGTGTGTGTGTGCATGCATGCTCAAAATCCCAGAAGGAGAATAGAGGAGAAGGGATTGCAGCATGACCATCCTCCCAGGGAGATGATTTCTCACTTTCCTTCTCTAACGGCTCCCAGCCAAGGTATGTGAGTGGCTTCTAGAAGCTGAGAATGGTGTCTGACCAACAGCCAGTTCTCAGTTCTACAATCACGTGGAACCTAATTATGCCAACAACCTGAAAATGTCTAGAAGCAGACTGATCCTCCAAATCTTTAGAAAAGAGTATAGCCCTGCTGATACCTTGATTCCAGCCTATGAGACCAGAGCAGGAAACTAGCTGTGTCACACTGTGCCTAGCTATTGTCACACTACAGTACTTCTGTGCATAGAACTATGAGACCATAAGTGGGTGCTGTCTTAAACGGTTAGACTTGTGGCAATTTGTTACAGCAGTAATAAAAAGCTAACATTTTCACTTAGTGTACATATACTGAAGACTTTCTATGTGTCAGGGGTTCCTGCATGCTAAAGACAGAGATGAAAAAGCCTGTCTATTTCTTTTTTATTTTTAAATATTTTATTTAACCTTATTTATTTATTCATTTATTTATTTTAATTTTACCAGAGAGGGACAGAGAGAGAGAAAAAGAGAATTTGAGAAAACAAGCCACCAGGTCTGGGACCCGAACCACTGTTGGCCATGTAGGAGTCCAGCTCCCTTAACCACCAAGCTACCTTCTCGCCCCAGCCTCTCTCTTTCTTTAAGGAGCTCACAGACTAGAGGGAGAATCTATCACCAAACAAAACATTGAAGTATTCTGTGTATGTACTGTAAAAGTAAGGCTTCTCTGATTGCAAAGAATTGAATGCAATTCTGGCTCACTTCAATAACAAAAGGAAAGAGAGACACTATGAGCCTTTAATTTGGAGAGGGAAGACACTGGAGGATTCTAGTCAATAAATAAAACTTTCAACGTGCCAGATGCAGGGAAGGAAGGACCAACACAATGCCAAAAACCTCGGAAATAGAAGTTCATAGACTTTCTGCTATTACTACACACTATTCTCACAACTCTTGGTGTTCATTTCTGCTTTCAAGGTTTTAAATTACAAGTGAAGAAAAGACATAGCCTAGTTTGTATCAAATATCTACCTCTAGATCGAAGTGGTGTAGCCAAGTTTATGAGTCTTATGGATAAGTTAGGGTCTCTTGAGAACCAGAAAACGTAGGGTACGTGTGTGTGTAAAAGAGATCAGTTTTAAGGAATTGGCTCATGAGATTGGAGAGTCTGGCAAATCCAAAGTCTGCAGGGCAGCTGGAAGGCTAGAGACCCAAGGAAGAGTTGATGTTGTCGCTCACTTTTGAGTGTTGTCTGGAAGTGAAATTCTCTCTTTCTTGGAGAATCTCAGTCTTTTTCTCTTAAGGCATTCAACAGTTTGCACAATGCACACTCATACCAAGGAGGATAATCTGCTTTACTCACAATTGGCTAATTTAAATATAAATCTTACTTAAAAACTACCTTCATAGTGACATTTAGACTGGTGTTTGAGCAACTATCTGGGTACTATGGCCTATTACATTGATCCATAAAACTGACCATCACAGGGGCCAGCAGATGGTGAGTGGGTTAAGGCTCTGGACTCCCAAATGGCTGACTGCAGTTTGAGTCCTGGATCTGGCAGCTTGTTTTCTTATTTTTCCTTTCTTTCTCTCTGTCTCTCTCTGGTCAAATTAAGAAATAATAATGATAAATAAAATTAAATAAGTAATTCTTAAAAAAAAAATGACCCTCACATTTTGTGGTATACGTAACTCCTAGAAGTAAGCTTCTAAAGGGAGCCTTATTATGAGGCCAAAAGCCTGTGCAGCAGGTAACCTTTAGACACTTTCCTTACCCCTAAGAGGAGAACAGCAATATCCCAGTGTTTCGTAGTGGAGCTTAGAACAGGACTATAAGGATAAAATGATTGTGCTAAGTGATAGGCATACATGAGGTAGACATTAAGCATTTTAAATTAAAAGTCAAGGAGAGTTGGCAAACTTTGAAATCTAGATTTTGTGCTTGCTACTAAATATAAGCAAACTTTTAAGTGAGACATCCTCAAAGCAGAATTACATTGTCTTTACCTTGAATAGAGAAATGAAATGACTATCATCTCTCTTTACCTAGGCTGCTGAGTTAGATACAGGATCAGAGTGTCTCAACATGAAATGACAAAGACTAACTGCTCTGAAGGGGAAGAAATCTCAACCAAAATTACAGGCAAGCAAGGAATGTCTGTGACCAGACAGAGGGGATTTTCATTTTCTTTTATACTTTTCTAGTCTTCATCCCATGAAACATCAGGTCGTGTGTACTGATCACATTTTTTTTTTCCTCACATAAAACCATTTTTATTATAAATGGAAGAAAGGAGAAGTGTGTTCTTGAGCTTTTGGTTATAACACAATAGTTAAGAGCTTAAGCCTTGGAGTCAGATGGTCTGAGCTCTACTGCCCATGACTATATTGTTTATTTATTTTTTTCTATTTAATATGCAGATCTTTTTTGTAATACACATTTTAAAATTTTATTTATTATCATAATCTTGTTTCTATTACATTGAATTGCATATGAAACTATTAGAAAGCTGAGTGAGGCCCATACATTTTTTTGTACTTCTTTGTTTTATGATGAGAATGTATGTATGTGTGTGTGCGAGGGAGAGAAGTACCCATGACAGGGCTTCATTACGATGTAATTGCCTTTCTCCAGACCTCTAGCTCCTCAGGATCTTGGGTGCCCATGTGTGTGCACCCAGTGTATTTATTTGTAAGTCGGCCCAGGGACCTGAACCTGCAGTCCCTCACAAGGTTTCCAGTCTCATAGGGAACTGTAACAGTGACTGGACCAAATTTGGGTCCCTCTTATGCTTCACATAGTCAGTCCTTATTTCATGGCTGGGTTAGGGACTGGCTATGAACTTAGCCCTTATGGTTTAAAAACTGGAATTGATAAAAATTACAGCTTTCACTCTCCTTTTCTTCCATCCTACTTGCAGATGTAACAGAATCCTCTCATTTATGTATTTTAATTAGCCATTGTTGGCATCATTTTGCTTAGTGTTCATTATCATTTCCAAGGGGTTGTATCAGGCAAAGTCGTTCTTGTTCTCCAAGCAAGGAAGCCCCAGCCAGACAGTTGTCAAGGCAACAGAAAACACACACTGTGAACTACCAAGGAAAGGCCATTTCTGGCTGCGCAGAGCCTGTGCATTGTTGAAGCTCAAACTAATTTTCGAGCTTGGCGAAAGATCCTTTTTATGGCTAATTATAAAATGTACCCAATGTTATTAGTCTGAGTGATAGATTATTGCCTGCTAAATGTGATGTGAAAAATTAAAGCAGTTTTCAAAGCAAAGGGACCTAAATTAAATGTGCCTAAAGGATCAATTGCTTATTCTTGTCATCCTGCATAACCAGAACAGAAAAGCTTATGTGTGAGTGTGCAAGCATGCATGCATGAGCCTCTAAACTCATGTTTATTGAAGTCTCATGATACTTTTTGCTTTCTAATGTGTTCAAAACAAGATAGGAGGTGTTCTTACATAGTTAGGGATTTTTTTCTTTGTTTTGGTCGGGGCAGGGGGGACTTCAAACAAAATCTCTGTAAGTCAGCATTAAGAGTTGTAACTTACTCCTCACAGGTGAAATTATAAAATCAGAATTTGCAGACAAATTTCTCAGGGATAGCTATTATTACATATATTCCTTTTTTTAAAAAATGATTTGCTGTTTTTCCTTTTGCACATACTTGCTTTTCAACAAACATGCAATGAATGCCACATGTGGTAATCCATCTTCTTAATAAATTTTTCTCCAAGTTTCTGTCTTTATTCTATAAAGTGAGAGAGACAAATACACAGGAACCCCACCAGGATCCTCATACTATGACCTATCTTCAGCCTCAGCCAGCCCCAGATGATGGGCACACATGTGCGTAACGTGTTCAGGCAGGTCTCTGCTCATGAACCTGGAACCTTCCCATACAGGTCATCCTTGTAGAGCATTGCATTACTGCTGCATACACCGTACAGTTTGAACAGTTTAAATTTACCTTTATTTGAACACTTTATCCAAAGCCTGGGGTTAGTCTGACAGTGAATACAAATTCAATGAATATCCATTCATTGGATAATCCATTTGTTGGATAATCTTTTGTTGTGTAATCCCATCTAATGATCCCCCCCCCCCCCTTTTCTTGGGTGAAACTTACTTATGTTGTAAGCCAGGTAAATTACCGTTGAGGTTAATATGATTAGATACTTTTCCTCAGACTCTCTCACTCTGAAGAAAGGAAAACTGAACCAGTCTTTAGAGAAGGAAACTCAACTTATCTGTGGGACACTTAAGGTCTTTCTCTCTAGAGTCAGTTGAGTAGGAAATGAACAGTATTTGCAGTCCTCTCCCAGATATAGAAGGCCATTGCAGCTGATCTCCTAGATGATGAAAATGCTCTGGGGACCAGCAGTTAGCGTAATGGCTGTGTCACTGGACTCCCATGTAGTCGATCGTGGTTCACGTCTTGTACCTGGTGACTTAAACTCACTCCAGGCATGTGTACGTGCATGCCCAAGATCCCGAGAGGAGAACAGAGGAGAAGGAATTGTGGCATGGCCAACCCCCGTGGGGCGGGGGGGTATGATTTCTTGCTTTCTTGCTCTCTGTCTCTCTCTGTCTGTCTGGCGAGCACATGCGCCCTATAGCAAAAACCTCTCCAAAAAAAATAATAAATGCTCTGGAACTAATTATGCTTTAACCTTTAATGTATATCATGTTTACTTATATGTAGTAAAACAACACACCTCCCTTTATTCTGAAATGTTCCTGAGATTGCACTTTATAGGTACAACTATACAAGAAAAGGGGCAGAAAAAGTAATTATCTTGTAAACAGACATGTCAACCAGGCTTGTTTGGATAATATACAGTAATAAACCAGTTTTTTCATTTCCTCTAAAGCTGCTTGGGATGCATTAATTCTCCTTATAGCTTTTCCACATGTGTTGAAACTGGTCCTAAACGCTTCATGAAAGGACTGAGTATAATTAATTTTTGACTTGCATTCCTTTTCTAGGTTATTTCTAGCTCTGGTTTGGAGGGTGGAAAGCTGTGAAATGGAAGAATGGCTCAAAATACGAAACAGAAGTGAAATTAAATGACTGAAATCTGCTGCTTCCCAATAACCAGCTTTCTTAGAGAGGCTCAACAACATAATTCATCTTTACATGCACTGAGTCTTCACTACATTCCAGATGTCAGTTTGTTTGTTTGTTTATTTATTCATTCATTTATTTATTTTTGAAGTGGGTGAAGAGCAGGGGAACAAAACTCAATGAAGGCGATCCTTAGTCCAGCTCTCAAGGATCTTACATTCTAACAGGAGGGGGGAGCAATGCATGAACGTGAATAATTAGATATTCTAAGTGCCCTGTTGAATAGGAATACAAAGTCAAGGGCAGCTGTCTTTGCCCAGAGTAGCTGGGAAGGTTCTACAGAGGAGGTGGCATTTGAACATGGTCTTAAAAAATAAAGGAGTTCAATATGTAGAGAAATGGAATTTGAGATCGATAAGGCATTCCTAGCAATGCACGAATGAGTGAGAGCTCCTGGCACACAAGGAGTGGAGAGTTTTTACGTGATGGAGGCTCAGACTACATGCACAAGAGCAAAGGAAGGAGATTAAAAAAGAAGAGTATAGAGGGGCAGGCCGATCCCCTTGTGAATCTTGTAATGTGCAGCACTAGAACTTGACTTTTAGCTCCTGGACTACAGGGCCACTGAAGGGTTTTGAGTTGGGCCTGCCATGATCTGTTTCATGTTTTGAAGAGATTACTATGGTGGGTGGAAAGACAAAGGACGGATTGGAGTGAGATTTAAGGGTGCAGACAGGCTGGGAGATTTAAGAGATAGCTCCAGAGAGATTTGAGGACTGGAACAAAGGCAGGGGCAAAAAGGATAGAGATGAAAGAAAACCTTCAGAAAAAAAGATGCAAAGGAGGGAGGGGAATCTTGGCAGGGGAAAGAAAATCTGTTCAGTTTGGCATAAGCACCTACTTGGTAGTTGGCTGCAAGTATGTGGTGGAGGTCAGAATTTTCCTCGCTTTCCTAAAGTTATACTTAAAATGGACGGTGCTTATGCACATTTTCTAGAGAATAAATCAGCAATTTTCATCAGTTTCTCAAATATGTCCTAAATCTCCAAAAGAAATAATGAACATAACCCAGGAAGTTGGAGAATGAACAAATGGAACATAGAACGCCACAAAAAAGCACTATCTTAAATGAGGGTCTGCTTATAGTCAGGTAAGTGGAAGTGGGAGTAATTCAGTGACAATGAAGGAAGAAAAGACTATCAATATAGACTTGAAATTCTGTGCCCCTTAAGCTGGAGGTTCAGTGTCACTTTTCTCAGTTCACCTGAGTGCCCTCTCCTTTTAATTTTTCCCTGATACCTACTTCAATACATTATTATAAGAACCAAAGCAAATAACCTGATTAGAGAACTTGTAAACTCTAAATTGCTTGACAAGTGTTGAGTTTTGATCTTTAAAATGAGATATAGAAACACAACTTAATGACACATAAATGTTCATCAGTTCTGATTATCACCATCTAAGTTATCTTTGACGTTCACAACGCCTATTGATGCTGCAATTCACTGATCCCTTTGCTAGTAAATTAGCACATAAACTTTCCACACTTCAGACACTAAGATCTGCTATCAATACACGTGGACACCTTCCTCCTAATTCAGGGATGGATAGATGTCCCCTGAGACAACATTAGTGGATGGCTGAATGGCTCAGAGATGGAATATGGAATGTATCCACAAGCACTATAAAGTGATGGAGTCAGTTAGAAATAACATCCAGCTTTTCAGTGCAGCATAAATGATATTGAATTAGCTGCAGTGTGGCAGCAAGATTACATCTCAGCATCACTGTGATAAATCTAACCAGGAAGGAAACTGTGTGTAGATAGCAATGCTAACAAAAATGTCTAATAGAGTCTGTCAGATTATTTTCAGAACTGAAAATAATCAATACATTATTTACATTTGAAGAATTTTGCTGATTTGAGGAAGTTTGGCATATTATTTATAGCCCAGATTTCTATTTAAAGTAAAACTTATTCCAATTACAATAACTGGATTTTGAGCCATTGAACTGATAACAAAACTGATGGGACTACATATAAAGAGGTGTCTATTGAAATATTAATACATTCCTTGCACTTAGATTTAAATTGGAAAATAAGAAACCATCCTCTGCTTGAGATGTCTAAAACAACCAGGAATGATTTAACTTTAAGAAATTTTCCACCAAAGATTACTGAACAATTTTTTTAAAGCCAGCTTTTAGGAACATGCTAGCAAGACAAATTAAAAGGATTCCTCTCTCAATTAAGTTATTAATAGATTTGATTAGCAATCTCAAATGAGCATATGAAATTAAGATGTTGAACAGATTGATTGCAGATAAAACAATCAACTTTTCTGTTGTGAAATTCAAATAAGGGATGCACTTATGATAAAGAAAAAGATAGCAGCAATAAAACAAGTAAAAAGTAAAATAAAAGCAAAAAAAGGAAAAAAAAATCATGGGAGGTTGTGCAATGAATTGAATATGTTCCCTAAAACTTGTGCATTGAAATCATAATGTGGTGGTATTAGGAGGTAGGGTCTTGGGAGGTAATTAGGTCATGACTGGGGAGCTCTCATAAACTTAGTATCCTTAAAAGTTAGCTCCAGAGAGCTTCCTCATCCTCTTCTCACCATGTATGGATACAAGAAGATGGGCATCTGCAACCCAGAAGAGGGCTCTTACCAGAACTGACACTGTTGGTGCCCTGATCTTGGACTTTTAACCTCCAGAACTGAGACATAATTCATTTGCTTGGCCATCAGTCTAAAGCACTTTGTTATAGCTGCTTGAACTAACTAATACAGGTTGGGAGTCAGAAGTATTAGATTCTTTGAATCTTGGTCGGTCATTCAGTAGCTGTGGGATGGAGGGTGTGGCTCTTCACAGAGTTGCTTTTCATTCCTAATCTAAAGGAGAATGAAAACAATTACTACCGCCTACTTTACAAGGCTGGCAGATAAAGATAAAATGAGATCATTGCACAGAAGCATTTTATAAACTGTTACATAAATAATTCATTTGGTATTATCTTTAAATTAAAAAAATGTCTACATGGAAATGTTCTTTGCTTATCATTACTACCTCCAACTCTTACAGGAAAGTGAGAATAATTATTCAACCATAATTGATGAAAGTAATATTGGAAAATCTCTTATTAGAATCTAAGTGCCCTTGGTTATGAAATCCTAATGACAATAATGTCTGTGAAAGTGTTCTGTAAATTCTAATACTCAATGTGTCACTTTTTTATTTTAATTTTTTTTATTTACTAAAGCTTTTCTGATGTTTTTGCTGTTGGTATATATAGATAGATAGATAGATAGATAGATAGATAGATAGATAGATAGATATACACATTTCTCAAGTAAGTTCAAAAGACTAAAATTTACTTCTTCTGACTTCAGATACCTCCTTGGGAATTTTGAAGTATGTTTATTTCTATGTAGATCTACACTGCCTGCGTGATTCCAAAGCATCTTGACTGGTTTACTCCTACCCCAATCATTTATATCATGAGCTTGCTTCTCACTTTCTTCTTACCTTTTATATTAACCTTGCCTTGGAAATATCAGATTCATTCCCATTTAAGCCAGAAACAGTATCCAATTTTATATCCATTAGGTAATGTCTTGTGATTCAAAAGAGCTCATAATTCTTCTTGCTGAGAAAGCTTATCTCAAGGTCCCTGGAGGGGTAAGGTTGTAATTCATTAGTATTATAACTCTTCATATTTAAAGAATATAGCAATTAAAAATGCTTCTTCATATAACTATGACCTCATTTGATCTTTACTTATATAAAGAAATAAATAATACCCGTATTTTTATATGTATCATTTCATTCCTTATATAAAGTGAGAAAACCAACAATGTTTAAAAGAGATGAAGTCCAATATTTCTTAAATAGTAGGCAAAACAATGAAGACTGTATCTATTTCTGTTTAAGCCTAAGTTTCTTTCTTTCAAGATTTTCTATTTGTCTTTGGTTTTCTGAAGTTTGAATATGATATGCCTAGATGTGTTTTTTATTTATTATTTGTTACTTATTCTGCTTTGTGTTCTCTGAGCTTCCTTTATCTGTGGTTGGGTGTTTTTCATTATTTTAGGAAAGTTCTTTGACATTGTTACTTCAAATATTTCTTGTGCTCATTCTTTCCTATTAGTATCCTAATTAAAAGGATATGATATGTTTTGGAATTGCTCCACAGTTCATCAATGTTCTGTTTTCTTCTCTCTCTCTCTTTTCTTTTTTTTTTTTTAGAGAGAGATTTTTGCTAGAGGGTGTGTGTGCTAGCTAGAGAGATAGAGAGAGACAGAAATAGAAAAATCACCCCCTAGGGGGATGCCCACACCACAATACATTCTCCTCCATTCTCTATTCATGTATGCACACATGCCCAGCATGAGTTTAAGTCACAGGTCTGAGACTCAGAACTATGGTCGACTACATGGGAGTCTAGTGACATAACCATTATGTCATCAGCTGGTCTCAAGTTCTGTTCTCTTTTTATCATTCTTTTTTGTCTTTGCATTTCAGTTTGGGAAGTTTTTAATTACTTATCTTCTAGCTCAATAATTCTTTCCTTGGTTGTGTCCATCCATCTATTATAATCCCATCAAAGGTATTCTTTGTTTCTTAGTGTTTTTGATTTCTAACATTTTCTTCTGATACTTTCTTAGAGTTTTCATCTTTCTACTGACATTATTTAGTTGTTTTTTCATGTTGCCTATTTTTTCCTTCATCACCTTTAACATATCAATCACAGTTATTTAAAATTATTTAATAATTTCAACATGTGTCTTATATCTGAGTCTAGTTCTGATGCTTGTTTTGTCTCTTCAGAATGTTTTTCTCTTGTCTTTTGACATGTCTTTTTATGCTTTTTTTTCTTTTTCTTTTTTGTAAGCCAGACATATTTTACTGGATAAGAGAACTAAGGTAAATAGGTCTTCAGTTTAAAAACTTATTGTCAGCTGGTTAGGAGTTTGTGTTTAGTATTTGCTGTAATTGTAGGTGCCAGAGGTTTCAAATTCCTCTAGTGTCCTCATTTTTTCTCACTACTTGACTTTGGAATCCCTAAGTATTCATCCTCCGAGAGTCTACGTAAGCTCTCCCAGCTGTACTCTGCTATTATACTGCATCCCTGCTAGTGTGGTGGTAAAAGGTAGGGAGGAGGAACATTCTCTAATGTTATGAATGAATCTCAGTCTTTTAATGAGTCTGTATTTTGGACCTGTCATCTTGGTGTGTATTTCATCCTTGCCTCTTACTCCCTTTCCTGGCTATAGCCTTCCAGGGCCACCTCTTTCCTTGAATACATGTATTTTTGTCTTCTATGAAAGTGAAGAAGACGTTTAAAGGGGCTGATAGCGGGAGGAATACCCTTCCTCCAACTTGGACATGGCTTTGGTGTTTTTTTCTCATGGAGCTTAGGCCTTGGCTAGGGACACACTTGACCTCCTCTCTCTGCCCCACGAGAGCCATGAAATGATCTCTAACATCTTCATCTTGAGAACCACTGAGTTTGCTGGAGGTAAAGCCAACAAGAGTGTGGGATTCCCCCTAAGACTATGTACTTCAAGAGTTTCTTACGAGTGTATCCTTGCAGTTGATTGGATTTACACAGTTGAGTGTCCCTAGTAGTTGTGGTTCTGCCCCAGGGAAGCAGATATCTAGGCTGTTTCTCTCTGTATTTGCGGTGGCAGTTTGTCCAGAAACATAAATTATCTCAAGAGTCTAAGAAATGTCATTTTTTTAAAGGAAAGTCCAGCTTTTTCTTTTTATAAGTATAGAATGATACTCTCTCCAGTTTACATGTCAGAACTGAAACCTGAAGTCTATATTCCTTTACTGAAGGGCCTTAAACAGGCTCTAAGAAATAGCAAAATCTCTAATCATCTACTTTTGCTGTTTCTAATCATCTACTTTTGCTAGCTTGTAAAAACATTTTTATTTCATTAGCAAAGTGGAAGGGAATGCCAATGTATTAACTTCTCTATCTGTCCAGCCTCTGTGGAGAATAAAGGTCAGCAGCAAAGTGCTGAAATAGCTTTGAGGCATAAATGCTTAGACGAAATACACAAGAAGGGAACAACAACCTGTCCAGGCCAGGACCTTGTCTCAATGTAGCCATCGAGGACATTTTTGGGAGGGAGCAAGGCTCCCAGGGATGAAAACAAAAACATTTCCTGCTTTCTGGACAATTACAGATCTGTTGTCCACAAAAATCACAGGCACACATAAAATGACAAAACTATAGTATGTTGGAGTCAGACATTTTTAACAGCTTTTAGCAACAAGGAAAATGAGCCTAAGAAATACATGTTCAGGGATAGCAGGTAGTGTGGAGGTTAAGGTGGCTGGATCCCACATGGCTGACTGAGAAATTTGAATCATAACCCAACTAGCTTGAGAATTACACAGGGCTGGTGTGGGCGCATGCTCACTCAAAATCCTAAGAGGAGAATGGAGGAGGAGAGAATGTGGCATGACCATTCCCCGTAAGGGGTGATTTCTCACTTTCCCTCTATCTTTCTCTCCCTAGTGAGCATGCCTATTTTGTGCAAAAACTTAAGAATAACAACAACAGCAAAAAGATATGTTCAAAGGCACATGGTTAGACTTTTGACAAATGGGGAGGTCTTGTAGCAAAGACTGTAACTTCAACTCTAAATATATTTATGTATGTATTCTTTCCTATCCCTTAGAGCATATTGTACATATACACGCACACAGTCACACACATATATGTATATACACACACATATATATTCACATATATGTATATGTGTGTGCATGTATGTATATATATGTGTGTGTGTGTGTGTGTGTGTGTGTGTATTTAACTCTTGTAGACTCTTAAATGGTGAAAAAGTCAAAAAGAAAAGAAAAGAAAAAGAAATTTAACAGTAGTAAAGATCAGTAAAAGACGGTAGGCAACATTCATTTATTTCCTTTTCACCTTGTCATCAGGGCATTTTTGTGAACTCTCATCAAAGCATATATCTCAAAAATCTTCTGTCATTTCCATCACCCTTTCAATCCATCTGAGTCAGTGTGAGGAAAAAAGAATGAAGACCCTTATGCTCTTATTCATTGATTCAAATGATGAGGAAGATTTCGATGAGACTGACAGAAAGAGGAATGAGGCCCAGCAAGAATAATAGACCCAAGTGTGCAGAAGGAAAATGTTTATTTAGGACTTTGGATTTTTCACGTTGATTTATCTGAGGGCACCTTTGAAACTGGTATTTTCATTTAGTTTGTCTGAAATGTTATTTAGCTTTTGTCATGTATCTGGTTATCTTTAGAGTCTTAGGCTTGTCAGGGTGGGAAGTCAAGTCAGTGTAGCACACGTGGTGCTGTGCTTGAGCCGGCTGGAACTGCAGGGACCACTTCACTTCTGCTGAAGTCCCTCTAGCCCTGGGTCCTCAGTAATCCCAAACCAACTTGTTTCACATTCCAAAGCCTCTGCTGTTAGAAAGTCCTTTCCCATGTCAAACTGAATACTCTTTCCCTGCAAATCCATGAACTGATGTCAATTAAATCACAAAGTATACTTGACAATTTAAATAGTAACCTAAATAGACATTTTGTACTAATTGGATATAGCATTTTTGAGAAGAAATCCTAGATAAAATTTGATACTGTATTCTTTTGTATTTATGACTCTCAAAAAAATGAACAGAGATAGCTAGCTTCATGGATGTAAAAAGTTCAGTAAATTGGCCAATAAATAAAGCTTGGGTGAAAGAAGTTTGGAGCATAGCACATAAAAATGCCTTTATTTCTTCCTAAGAGCAAATGGACACATCTCTGAGGAGCATTCAGGGCAGGGATCTGCCCACAATTTGTGAAGACTGAGGATCACTTTCTCAACTAGAATGGTAGATAAATATTAATTGGAGAAAATGGTGGATTATACTGAAGGAGGTTATTCCAGTTCCAGCTATTAGATAACGCATGAAAATTGGCAGTGGTAAGTATATTTAGAGACAGTATATGGCACTATACACTGAAGAAACTGAGTGTCACATTAAATTTTGATAAGTGAGATTGAAATTGCTTATCTAAATTGGCTTTTTAAAGAAAAACATTGGATCTTTAATTAGAAAAATGAAAAATATTGAAAGATGTGAAGGCATTATTGGTATTGAGCATAATTTCAGGCAGGCTGTTTGTTCTAACCTCAGCTAAACTCTGACCCCACTAAAGAGGCAGTAAACTGGTAGCAGAAGCAGGAATGAAGAGGGGAGGAAAAGTGGGGGAAATGGATAAAAATGAAATACTCTGGGAAGCCAGGCAGAGTTCTTAATCTCCTCCAGTTGAGAAAGCTTTGAAGGGGGCAGGAACAGTGAACAGGAGTGAGCTACAGTCTCCAGGGCTCAGCAGGGAGAGAGGAAGGAGGAATATGAGTGTATTTAGACCATAGTACTTGAGCAGTATATATCTGTAGAAAATACAAATACAAATTGAATACCAAGAGTTTACACATCTGTACGCACATATGCAAAGAGAGAAAAGTGAATTTATAATGTGACATTATAAAGAGACTCCAAAGGGGTGGAAAAAACTTTCTCTGGTAAATTCCACCATCTTGAAGGATGTTAATCATTAAAACTAAGATGTTGAGTCACTGATTTAAAATATTTAATATGGTGTGAATAATGTTTTAGTATGATTCAAATCAAAACTCTTATTTGTCAGAAAAGATGCCTAAAAAATCACACTGACATAAGAGAAAGACCTGGGGCATATATTTATATATTTGAGTTATGTTAGAAAAGTTTAAGAGGTACAAAGATAAAATTAAGTGGTTTCTTTTTGTTTGCTTGCTTTTTTTTTTTTTTTTTTTTTTTTTTTTTTTTTTTTTTTTTGCCATAGGGTATGTACACTTGCTGGAGAGAGACAGTGAGAAATCATTCCCAGAGAGGATGATCATACTATAATTTATTCTCCTACATTCTGAGATTTGGGGCACACAGGCATACACATACACCTGGCATGATTTTCAAGCCACCAGGTCTGGGACTTGAACTGCAGTTGGCCTAGTGCTATAACCGTTTTGCTACCTGTTGGCCCCCAAATTAAGATTTTTGTTGATAAATGTTCTAAAGTTAATTATGCTGATATAATACCTCAGTCACAAGTCTGGTTGTTATTCCCTCAGAATGGGAGAATATTTTTTTACAATATGCCTCAGACAAGGGACTGATAACCAGAATACATAGGAAACGCAAGTGCTTTATTTGAAAAAAAAAAAAAAAAAACGATTAATCCAATTAAAACATGGGAAAATTAGCTAAACAACAATTTCTCTAAGGAAGACATATGAACAGCCAAAAAGCATATGAAGAAATGATCAACATCCCTCATCATAAGGGAGATCCAGAAAAAACCACAATGAGATACCACCTAACCCCTGTCAGAATGGCAAAGATTAAGAATATAAAAAGTGATAAGTGTTGGCGGGGATGTGGTGAAAAGGGAACTCTCCTACACTGTTGGTGGGGATGAAAACTGGTTGAGCCACTGTGGAGAACAATATGGAGGCTCCTCAAAGACCTTCAAATAGAACTGCCATTTGATCCAGCAATCCCACTTCTGGGTATCTACCCAAAGGATAGGGGAATGCTCAGTCAGAAAAGTGCTTGCACATCAATTTTTATTGCAGCATTATATACGATCGCTAAGACATGGAACCAACCCAAATGTCCACAAACAGAAGAATGGATTGAAAAAGTGTGGCACATATACTTTATGAAATACTACTCATCTAGAAAAAAACAACAAGACCCTGGCATTTGATAGAAAGTGATTGGATATGGAGGATCTATTACTGAGTGAAGTAAGCCAAGATATGAAAGAAAGATATTGTATGCATCCACTTAATATATACCGACTATCTGCACTTTATATAGAGGTTGAAATATTGTAGGGCATAAAAGCAGTGAAAATAGTTAGCAATGATAAGACAGTGTGGAATGGGGCAGGAGAAGAGAAGAGTATGGAGAAGGATAGCAAGAGAACAAATAGGCATGACAGTAGTGGACACAGATATGGTTTGTTACCTGTTGATGATGATGTATACAGTATTCTCAACTGGACCAGTCTGAGAAGTATTTCATGTTGGGTAAAGTCTTTTTACAAGCAAAATGATAAATAGTAATTGAATGTTTAAAAAAAATAATTGAAATAATAATAATAACAATAATCTAGAAAAAAATGAAAAGCTATTGGATGATGATGATGGGGATTTTAATGTCTTTGTATTGACTGATATGCATGGTATTCCTTCTGGAAAAAGAAATGTAATACACTGTAAAGTTATATGTGATTTGATATAATATAAAGAAGATTATGATAATAATAAATAAATTAAAAAACAAGTCTGATTATTACTTATATATACATTATATATAATATATATTTATATATACATAAATAAAGTTTATAAATAAATATATATTGCATTTTATATAGACAATAAAAACAACTAAATTTTCTTCTTCTTGCTTGGATTCCATCAAACTGCAAATGATGGTTGAGATGACTCCCCAAGTGACAATGTCCCTAGACTTCTGTCGTGGGCCTCTAGATAGACCTCTGGTAGAGGACCATTGACTGTTGCCCCTGTCAATGCCCCTCTTCAACAGGAAGCAGTCAGAATGGTCATCATTCCATATCTTCTAAGGGTAATTAGGGACAACTCTGCATAAGGGGTAATGAGGTAGGAGATAGGCTTGGGACATATAGTTAGGGTAAAGGCCCAAGACGTAGTCACAATAGTCAAGCTCTCAATAGAAAGTGCTTGTACACAGGACACAGCTTGCAGCAATGTCTAACCTAGTTATAATTTGTAGCATGACCTAACGAAGGTCATTTCAGAACCAAAATTATGGTTTTTATGGTCCAGGGGCACAAAACAAAGACTCAAATAATAATTTGCCACAGAACACAATTAAGAACAGGAAGCAGAATGCTGGCTTCATAGATAATTTTAGCTATTTACTGAAGCCCACTTCCTTATCAGAGAGCCAGCCCATTGTTTGGACTGCTAGATAAAAACCCTCTGCAGAAGTGTCAAATCAGCAACCCTCTTTTGAGACCTTCCTTGCCAGGAACTTTCCTCTTTCAATAAAATTCTGTTTTACTATCCCTTCCTTTTGTCCAAATTTCTCATTCTTCCTGATTATAAAACACAAATCTGGTCACTTCTTTAAATCAGCATTGGTATTGGCAGAGCTCCAGCCACTTCAATATCCTACATTAATATCAAGAAAATAATGATTGTGTGATTAAAGATAGTAATTCTTTTCTTTTTTCTTTTTATTTTTAACACCCATCATGCCATGAATTCATAGGGAATAGGTTCCAGTAGCTCAGGCTCCTTTCCATTGGTTCTCACAAAATGCTTCTCTGGGTGGAGCAGGCTGGCGCTTTAGTTGAACCCAAGTACCTTTCTCTTTGGCTTCTTTCTTTTTCTGGTCATTTTCCTTCACACATTTTAGGAAGCTATCTCTGCTCTTAGAATGTTTAATATGCTCAATACGCACAATGATACTCTTGGCAAGAATCTTGCCCTTAACTTGTTTGTTCACAATGCCAACAGCATGCTGGGTAACATTGTAGACTCTTCCAGTTTTGCCATGGTAACATTTGTGGGGCATTCCTTTTTGAACAGTACCCATTCCCTTAATGTCTACAATATCACCTTTCTTGTAGATTCGCATATATGTTGCCAAAGGAACAACTCTATGTTTTCTAAAAGGCCTAGAGAACATATATCAGGTGCCTCTCCTCTTTCCCCTTGTGTTTGTCATTTTGGTTAATTACTGGAAGATGGCGGTTCCGGCCAAAAAAAAAATCAAATTATTTTCTGAAAACAAAGTTCACCCACCTGTAAAATCTTCTATGTTCATAGAAATTTATTTCACATAACCCTATTTTATTCCCTTAAGCTCAATTTTAGTTAATCAAAACAAAAGCAATTTCTATTTTTAACTTTCTTTCTTTCTTCTCTCTCTTCCTTCCCCTCCTTCCTTCCTTCCTTCCTTCCTTCCTTCCTTCCTTCCTTCCTTCCTTCCTTCCTTCCTTCCTCTTCCTCTTCCTCTTCCTCTTTCTCTTTCTCTTTCTTTCTCTCTCTCTTTCTTTTCTTTCTTTCTTTCTTTCTTTCTTTCTTTCTTTCTTTCTTTCTTTCTTTCTTTCTTTCTTTTTTCTTTCTCTCTTTCTTTTTCTCTCTTTCTTTCTCTCTTTCTTTCTTTCTGTCCCTGCCTTCATCTCCCTTCCTTCTAAAACACCCTCAACAGGGTCTCATACTGTGATCCTCCACTTAGCCTTCCCAGCCATCTAGGATCATAGACATGCACATCCACACACAATTGGCACGTGCAGATTGATCTGGGAGCTGAACCTTATCTTTCCTGTGGCTTCCAGCACTGCAGACAGTTGTATTACCACTGTGCTGCTGTATCACTGACTCATTTGCTTAAATTTCCATCTAGAAACATCAAAAGCAATTCCATAACAAAACCTAACTGGATTTCATAAGCTGTTTTTAAAATGAGATTTCTTTATGTTAGAATTCTTCAAAAGCAATTGACTCCTTCATAGGCAGTTAAAAAAGGAATGAACATTCTTGGTGCTTTACTTTGAAAGAAAAAAATTTTGATTTCAAATATAAAACAAAAAGAATTCTATACATGTTTTATCTTACTGCATATACTTACACTTGTTAGTTGGTTTCTTTGTAAATTTCACATCTGGAGTTATAGACTGATAACGATTTGATAGAACACATTAATTTCAGTGAGATTCGTCCAAATGAGTTATTTAACTCACAATACATTTACAGTCTTTAAAAGGTGATATGCTAATTTTCTTAGTAAACCTTGAATATTGATGCCAGGCTTATTATCAATTAGTTTAGAAGTTTCTTTTGTGGGGAAGGAGCCATTTTTAGTTCTCACAGAACTGAGTGTGCAATGAGAACTTAAATTTTAAAAGAGTAATAAATAAGTTGCATAATATTAACCTCCAATACGTAACCTAATTGTTGACCAAATTATTTGAGGTTTATTGGTTTCTCTTTGTTGAGTGTTTATATGGTAGTTACTTAATTTGCCATCATCATACACAAGAGCAAACATTTATGGTCTGCTCTTCAAGTTGAAAAGCAGAGGGTGGCACTTTTTACCTTCAATACTGTCTACCTTAAACTGGATCTTTCCACATATCCTTCTAAAGCAGAGATCAACAAAAATAGAAGAAAAAAATCACTCCTAACCTCCACCTACATCAAAACTAGGATACAAAGAATGATATGAACTGTAAGTGTGATGGGGGAGAATATGCCAAACCGTAAGAAACATTTTGGACTTCATACTGAAGAGAGGGATGGGCAAGGACTGAGTGAACGAGATGTATGTGGAGGAGTGGGGCCCAACGAAAGACATTTGGAGAAGGGATACAGAGGGAGAGCATTGACGGGATGGGGAGGTGTGGTGTTATCTGTTGAAGATATTTCGATCAACGGGTCTGGGGAGAAATGTTCACATATCGAAATGGTCTCATTGTAAGCCAAACAATATGATTGAAAGTATATACAAAAATAAATAAAGTAATTAATAAAAAAAAAAAAAAAAAAAAAAAAAAAAAAAAAAAAAAAAAAAAAGAGAACAAAACCCTGTAGAGAGGAGGAGCTTGTCCTGCGTAGGGAGATGTGGAGGACAGGTCAGAGCCCTCAGGGATCAGAGCACTGGATACTGTGGACTTGAGAGAAAGATACCTGATGTTTCATACAGGTGTGAGTCTTCTAGGAAAAAGGCAGGCTACATGAAGGCCTGATGGGGAAGGGGAAAAGGAAGTAAAGCCAGAAGTTATGGAAAGAAAACACGACCTATAAGAAAGCACTTTGACCACCCCTACAAATTAGAAAGTGACAGGGAAAAAGAATATTCCACTTAAAAGGCAACAAATAGATGAAATACCTAGAAACAACTGTGCGAAACAGGAAAGTAAGTGAGAAATGAGCAAAATACAAATGAGGAAGACTTTGAATAATAAGGAAATACCCCTTGTTCATGGACAGAGCAATTAACATTTAAAATTTCTCAATTTTCCCTAAATCAATGAATAAAAATACTAACAAGTTTTTCTTTTTTTTCTCTCAAGCTAGATATATTTGATTCTAAAATTTATATGAAATACAAATATAGAATAATAACCAAGGAAACTCTAAAAATGAAAATAACTTGGTTGGGGTGCTGGAGGGAGTCCTAGGTTTTTCAAGTATCAAAATGTACCATTAAACTAGTCTGAGAATGTTCCATGAGTAGATAGTCTAATGGGATGTAGATTCAAATAAATGGATGCACCCTTTATCCTATGTAAAATTTCATTTGATAGTTTATCAACTTGGGGGAAGTTATCAGGGAAATTATGACCAACATTGTAAATGATGTTGTTGAACAGCTGAATTCACTTGTTAGAGAGTAAACTTGGACCCATACTTTACATTGTACATAAGAAGAAATTCTAAAAGATCTAAGATACAAATGTAAAACTGGAAAAAAATACAAAACTGAAACCATGTAAGTACACAAATAAAACACAACTTTGAATAATAAGAACCATTTTAAAATGCAATAAAAATTTTTAAAAGGGTTAATAAATTTAACTCTGTGTGTGCTTTAATATAGCAAATAGAAAAGAAAAAAAAAGTCACAGCTAGCATTTAAAAATGCCTTTTTTTTAACACATACATAATTTAAATCTATGAATCAAAATGCCTTACATATGTAGAGGTGAATAAGAAATTAGATTAATACCCAGACACAGACACACCTGTGAAATTTATAAATCTCAAGACAAAATCCCAGTCCCCAATTATTCTAACAGAAAAGTCAATTTATCTACAATTCAAAGAAATCTTTGTCTCAGACTTTTCCAAAGCAATGCATATCAAATATAAACAAAAGTAACATTTATAGAGATTTAAGGAAGAAATGTTGTGACCTAGAAATCCAGACTAAACAAGTTTTCAGTCATCCACAAAAGTAAATGTAAATAGTCAAGGCTTTAGGAAGAATTCCATTTCCATGCCATTCTTGGTAGGAGAAAAAAAAAAGAAAAAGAAAAAGGAAAAAACCCAATCCAAATATGTATTGATCAAAGTAAAGTAAAAAAAACAACAACCAAAAAAAACCAAAACAACAACAACAACAAAAAAAAAAAAACTAAAAAAACAAACAAAACTTGAGAATGTGGATATTCTGGTAGATAAAATAAATAACATTTAGATACATTTTAAGAAGTTGGAATAGTTATTGAAAATATTGTTGAATATAGAGCATGTTTTTGTTTTTCTTTTTTTCCTTTTTTTTGGAGAGGTTTTTGCTATAGGGCACGCATGCTCACCAAAAAGACAGAGAGAGACAGAGAGACAGAAAGCGAGAAATCACCCCCCGGGGGTATGGCCATGCCACAATCCCTTCTCCTTTATTCTCCTCTCAGGATCTTGGGCACACATGCACATGTGTCCACAGTGAGTTTAAGTCACTGGGTCCAGGACTCGAACCACAATCGACTACATGGGAGTCTAGTGGCAGCCATTACACTAACTGCTGGTCCCTAGAACATATTTTTAAAATGTTCTCAAAAGAGAAAGTCTCCAGTCCCTCTCTCTCTCCTTTTCTCTCTCTCTCATACATACACATATACTTTTAAAATCCAAAATTTTTGCAATAGAAGTTAAAAATTAGATGTAGAAAGTCGAAAAATTAAAAGTTGAGATTTTCTAATTTTATGTAAAGAAGATCAATAGAAATTGTCTTTATCTGTCAATAATAACTGGATGAATATTGGTTCAAGTGTATCTTTTTTGATTTAAAAAATTAACATTTAAAAACAAAATATGTGACTTACTAGTTACTAGAGATTTAAAAAGTAAAAAAGTCAATTTAGCAAAAAGTGAAAAGGAGAATAAAGAATATATATGACTATAGGGGATTTAAATAATGTAAACATTAAGATATATTGAGTAGATATTAAACAATATACCTGTCAAAGTTCCTGGAAGATGGTAACAAAGCATATATTTTCTTTTCACTTTTTTTTTCCTTCAAGGATTTTTGCCTTAGAGTGCATGTGCTTGCCAGAGAGAGACAGTGAAAGGGAAAGTGAGAAATCATCCCCCGGGGGAATGGTCATACAGTAACCCCTTCTTCTCCATTCTATTCCTGAGATTTTTGAGTACACACACATGTACCTGGTGCGATTTTCAAACAGCCAGGTCTGGTACTCAAACCATGGTCGGCCATGAGGGAGTCTAGCTGCCTTAACCACCACGCCACCCTCTGGCTCACAAAACATGTATCTTATATATGTATAAGATTGTGAAAGTATTTTACTTATAGATGACACAATGTATTACCACAATGTAATAAAAATAAAAATTACTGGCAATAAAACAGGTCAAAACATTGAACTATTTGAGAATAAAAAGAAAATCTTTTAAATATGAGCTCAAAGAGAAAATGGAAGTTGGTACCATTTAGAAAGTAATGACCCTGGAAAACTATGTGTTACAATTTTTGTATGACAACAATTCACTGGAGAAAAAAAAGCAAAAATAAACCAGCAACAACAAAAAAAACAATTCACTGGGGGAATTAAAAGCCTGCAGCAGGAACCAGCAGTTGACATAATGGCTATGTAGCTGGACTCCCATTTAGTTGACCATGGTTTGAGTCCCAGACCCAGTGGCTTAAACTCACACTGGGCACATGTGCGTGCGTGCCCAAGATCCCGAGAGGAGAATGGAGGAGAAGGGATTGCGGCGTGGCCACCCCCTGGGGGGGGGGGTGATTTCTCACTTTCTGTCTCTCTGTCTCTCTCTGTCTTTCTGGTGAGCACTCGTGCCCTATAGCAAAAACCTCTAAAAAAAAAAGCCTGCAGCAAATGGTGCCAGGACATCTGGAATCCATACTCAAAAACTGAGTTGGAGCTCTATCTCACACTACATATAAGAATTAATCACAATGAATTAAGACCAAAATGGAGTAGCTAAAATTAAAAACTTTCAGAAGAAAACCAATGTAAATCATATTCTTAAATTTGGCAATGGTTTCTTAAATATGGCAGCAAAAGTACATAAAACCCATTAAGGGGTCAACAGGTGGCATGAAAGTTCAGGTGCTGGACTCCCATATCACTGACTGCTGTGGGAATCCTGGACCTAATAGCTTGAAAATCATGCTGGGCACGTTGTGTATGTGTGCCCAAAATCTCAAGAGGAGAATGGAAGGAGAAGGGGTTGCAGTGTGGCCATCCTCCCAGAGGATGATTTCTCACTTTCCTCACTTCGCCTCTCTCTCTCTCTCCAGGGAGCACATGTGCTCTATGGCCAAAAGAAAAAAAAAAAAAGAAAGAAAAAGAAAAACTAGATCAACTGAACATTCCCCAAATTAAACAACTTTTGGGCTTCTAAGAGTGCCATTAAGAAAGTGGAAAGAAAGCCCACAGAACAGGAGAAAAATTTTCAAAATCATATCTCTTATTAGAAACCTGTGTCAAGAACTATTATGACTAAGTAAGAAAAAAATAAAACATCCAATTTTAAAAATTGGCAAGAGTTCTGAAAAGATAATTCTCTGAAGAAGTTATACAAATGGCCAATAAGCACATCAAAAGATGTTCAATTACATTAATCATCAGGGAAATGCAAATCACATCCACAATGAATATCACTTCACAGCCACTATGATGTCTTTTAACAAAAATAAAAACAAGAACAAAAAATACAATAAAAGTGAGTGTTGGGAAGGATCTGGAGAAATTGGAGCCTTCAATATACTGCTGGTTTGAATGTAAAATGGTGTAACCACTTTGGAAAACAACTGGTAGTACCTCAAAGGATTAAACACAGTTTTCATATGATCCAGCAATTCTACTCTTAAGAATATGCCGAAGAGGGAACCAGCAGTTAGCGTAGTGGCTATGTTGCTGGACTCCCATGTAGTCGACCGCGGTTCACGTCTCGGACCCGGTGGCTTAAACTCACACTGGGAGCGTGTGCATGCGTGCCCAAGATCCCGAGAGGAGAATGGAGGAGAAGGGATTGTGGCGTGGCCATCCCCCCTGGGGGGTAATTTCTTGCTTTCTGTCTCTCTGTCTCTCTGTCTGTCTGGAGAGCGCACGTGCCCTATAGCAAAAAAAAAAAAAAAAAAAAAAAAAAAAAAAAAAAAAATAGAATATACCGAAGAAAAATAGAAATACGTATCTACACAATACCTTGTGTATAAACAGAAGCAGCATTTATAATAATCAAAAAGTGGAAAGTACCCAATTGTTCATGAACTGATGAACACAATATGGTATATTCATATAATGGAGGCTTATGTATAAAAAGAATGAAGTACTGATACTTGCCATGACTTGGACAAACCTTGAAAACATTATGCTAAGTAAAAGAAGTTAGTCACAAAGGACCCCACATTGTACTATATCTTTTATATTAAATGTCCAAAATAGATAAATTTACAGAAAAAATAAAGTAGACTATAGTTGCCTAGGCTGATGGGGATAACGTAACTGGGGATGATGGCTAACACTGTTACTACTTTTTTTTTTCTTTTTGGAGAGGTTTTCACTATAGGGCGCGTGCGCTCACCAGACAGACAGAGAGAGACAGAGAGACAGAAAGCGAGAAATCACCCCCCAGGGGGGATGGCCAGGCCGAGATCCCTTATCCTCCATTCTCCTCTCGGGATCTTGGGCACGCACGCACACGCACCCGGCGTGAGTTTTAAGCCACCGGGTCCAGGACGTGAACCACGGTCGACTACATGGGAGTCCAGCAACATAGCCATTACACTACTGCTGGTTCCCCACTGTAACTACTTTTATTTGTGGTGTAATGAAAATACTCTAAAAATAATGGGTATAAAGATTAGCCTATTTTGTGAATATACTATAAGTAATTGAGCTATGCTCTTTAAATGAGTGAATTCTACAGCATGTGGATTGCATCTGTATAAAGCTATTAATAAAAACAAACTTGTGCTATGACTTTGGTTTCAAAGTAGGATGTAGATATTGCAACAGCCCAGTGTCCTCAACATAAGGGCTAGGAAAAAAACAGGTAAATTACAAAACTCATATTTCTAAAGGCATCATAGAGTTGTGGAAACAATTATCAGATGACCTGGAATTTCTTAATGGAGACTTCTAGGACAGGGCTTTTGCAGTTCTCAATAGGGACTTATGACTTGACTTAGCCCATACTGAAGACAGAGAAATCAACATTTTTGTTGCTCACTCAGGTTGGAGCTGGTATTAAGAGATTACAAGCTTGAGAAGCACCAATATAGTTTGTGTTCTCTTTTCTTTTTCTTTTTCTTTTTTTGAGAGGTTTTTACTATAGGGCGCATGCACTCACCAGAAAGACAGAGAGAGACAGAGAGATAGAAAGTGAGAAATCACCTCCCAGGGGGGATGGCCACGTCACAATCTCTTCTCCTCCATTCTCCTGTTGGGATCTTGGGCACGCACGCACAAGCGCCCGGCTTGAGTTTAAGCCACCAGGTCTGGGACTCGAACCGTGGTCGGCTACATGGGAGTTCAGCGACATAGCCATTACGCTAACTGCTGGTCCCAACAGTATTACATTTCTAAAACAAACAAACAAATAAACAAAAACCTGAAAATTCCAATAAATGTTTTGGTCATCCATGGTTGAGGAGACAGTGATCCAGTCAGTCTAAATTCTAACCTAAAAGGGCCTTGCCCAAGAAACAGGGGAGAATGGAGATAGATGAATCTTAATTAAAACCTCATCTGTGTAAGTGGAGCGCAGCATGGGAGAAAGATGAGAGACAGGATAGGGCAAACGCAAATGCAAGAGCTGAAGAAATAAAAGTCAAGAATTTGCCAAAATGAATCAAATGCCTTAATCCACAGATTCAAGAAACCTCAATCAGCTTGACAAATCCCAAGCAGGATTTAAAAAATAGAAAAGAAAACCATATTAAGGTACTTTGTAGTTAGCAGATGACATCAAACACCTTTTCTGAGGCAAATTTATATCCTTCTATATTGTTATTAAACAAAAAATAGGATATTTTAAAGCTACTTACTAAGAAATTTTTAAAAATAATAACAGAACCCAAGATTACAGGAGAATGAATATACTAAACACAAAGGCTGAAATTAAATTTTCAGGAAGGGAAAAACTGTCTAACTGATTAATAAATCTGAAAGCAGATAGTTTGAATAATAAAAGCCCAACAAAAGACATCTATTCACTTTCAGTGTTTGCTAGTTAATTAAGCAGATTTTATTTAATAAAATAAATTTTATTTAATTAGAAAAGATATAAGTACAGATTCTTATCATTAATAATCAGGGAAACCACAAAAAGGGTAAGTATAAAAATATTTATTCCAAAACTAATTTTGATATTTTTAATAAAAAGTATAATTTTCTGGCTAAGTATGAATTATACAACTTTACTTTAAATAGAAGCAGAAAACCAGAAAAGGAAAATCGTTATACGTGACACTAAAAATATTCAGGGATTTAAAAATTTACTTCCAAATTTTTCAAGTTCAGGGAGTTTTATAAAAAATTGCATTGTATATATTATAGCACATACGCATAATAAGTAGTTAAATTTAAATCTCAACTTATTTTTATGAAGTTAAGATTAACTTGATGCCAATACTTGGGAAAGCACCAAAATCATGCCAAAAAAAAAGAAAAAAAAGCAAATGATATACTCTCACTTATTCATAGTGCAAAAAATTCTAAAGGAAATTCTATCAGATTAATTTCAGTGCTAAATAAAAAATGAGAACATACCATGTTCAATAAGAATTATTCTAGAAATGTAAGGATCACTTTACACTAGGAAATCTATCGATCTAATTGAGATAGCTGTGGTTCAAAGAAAAAACTATACAATGATCTCTGTACATACTGAAAATACATTAAAAATTAAGATATTTTAAAAAATTAATAGACTTCTTTTTTTTTTTTTTTTTGAGAGGTTTTTCGCTATAGGGCGCGTGCGCTCGCCAGACAGACAGAGAGAGACATAGAGACAGACAGCGAGAAATCACCCTCCAGGGGGGATGGTCACGCCGCAATCCCTTCTCCTCCATTCTCCTCTCAGGATCTTGGGCACGCACGCACACGCGCCCGGCGTGAGTTTTAAGCCACCGGGTCCGGGACGCGAACTGCGGTCGACTACGTGGGAGTCCAGCGACATAGCCATTACGCTAACTGCTGGTTCCCAAAAAATTAATAGACTTCTTAAAAGTATGTTATTTCTTTGATTTGAGAGAGACTCAGAGAGAGGGAGAGAGACAAAGAGAATGAATGCACTCTCAACAGATCTGAGGCTGTGATCCCCTCCCAGTCTCTCCAAGCCAGCCAGGATCACAGGCACATACCCAGCCCTACAGGTCAACCCAGACTCTGAATCCTAATCTTCCATCTGGCTTTCAGCATTGTAGAGTATTGTTCTATCACTGCATTATTGCAGCTGGGCCAACTTTCCTTATTTGGAGTTTTAGGTTTGCAAAAAATTGAAAGGATAGTATAGATTTATCATATGCTCCTCCCCCTACTTCCATTTCCTCTATTATGAGTTGGAATTGTGTGACACATTTGTAACAGTTGAGTCAATATTGAACCAGTATTATTAACTGAAGTCCATAGTTTTTATTAGGATTGACTATTTTGTACGTTCTATGGGGTTTTGGCAAATGTATAATGACATACATTTACCATGAAAATACCTTACTTAATAAATCACGTTTTACCTATTTATCCTTCCTTTTCCTGCTGTACCCTAACCACTCTATTTTTACTGTCTCCATGGCTTTGCCTTTTCCAGAATGTCATATAGTAGGAATCATATATAATAATAATATGTAGCTTTTTCAGATTGGTTTCTTTCCCTATATGTATGTAAAACTCCTCCATGTCTTTTTGTGGCTTATTAGTTCAATTCTTTTTATTACTGAATAATATTCAATTGTATGGAGTGGATGTATCATAGTTTATTTGTCCATTAACCTACTGAAAAATATCTAGATTGCTTCTGAGTTTTGGCAGTTATGAATAAATTTATGTACAGGTTTTTGTCTGAATATGTTTTCAACTCATATGTGTATATGCCAAGGAGTGTGTTACTAGGTAAGACTATGCTTAATTTTGTAAAAAACAATCAAAATGACGTTAAAGTATACTATTTTGCATTCTTCCAGTGAAGAATACAAGTTCTATTGTTCCACATCCTCACCAGCAACTGGTGTCGTGTTTGGGATTTCGATCATTCTAATAGGCGTCTAGTGATACCTAGTTTTAATTTGCAAATCTATAATGATGTTGGACATCTTTCTGTATGACTATTTTTCATTGATGCATCTTTTTTTGGTAAGGATCTGTTAGATCTTGTGTTCATTTCTTTCTTCTTAATATACTTTTATATTACATTTATCACATTTATCTTTACAGTGTATACCATTTCCTTCCCCAGCACAATTACCAGGCATATCAGTCAAGACAAAGACATTACTATCCACATCATCAATAGCTTTTCATTTTTAAAATTATTATTATTATTATTTATTCTCATTATTTTTTAAACATTTGATCACTATATACATCATTTGACTTGTAAAGAAAATTTACCTGACATGAAATACTTCTCAGACTAGTCCAGTTGAGAATACTATACATGTTATCATCAACAGCTAATAAACCATTTATGTGTCCCACAAATGTCATGCCTCTCTATTTGCTCTTGTACTATCATTCTCCATACTCTTCCCTTCTCTCCCCACCCCCAATTCCACATTGTCTTCAGCATCCATAACTATTTTCACTGCTTTTATGCCCCCCCAGTATTTCAATCTCTACTATAGAGTGCAGATAGTCAGTATATATTAAGTGGATATATACAATATCTTTCTTTCATAACCTGGTTTTCTTCACTCAGCAATAAATCTTCCATATTTGATCACTTTCTATCAAATGCCAGGGCCTGATTTTTATGACTGAATAGTATTCCATAGAGTATATGTGCCACACTTTTTCCATTCACTCATCTTTTTGTGGACATTTGGGTTGGTTCCATGTCTTAGTAATCATATATAATGCTGCAATAAACATTGATGTGCAAGCACTTTTCTGACTGAGCATTCTCCTGTCTTTTGGGTAGATACCCAGAAGTGAGATTGCTCAATCAAATGGTAGTTCTATTTGTAGATCTTTGAGGAAACTCCATATTGTTTTCCATAATAGCTGAACCAGTTTACATTCCTACCAGCAATGTAGGAGAGTTCCCCTTTCACTACAATCCCACCAATACTTATCTTTTTGTATTTTTAATCTTGGCCATTCTGTCAGGGATTAGGTGGTATCTCATTGTGGTTTTCTCCCTTATGATAAGGTATGTTGAGCATTTCCTTGTGTGCTTTTTAGCTGTTCATATGTCTTCCTTAGAGAGATTTTTATTCAGTTCATGTTCCTATCTTTTAACTGGGTTAATCTTTTTTTTTTTTTCCCTTCAGGTATGTTGCTTGAGTTACTCGTGTATTCTGGTCATCAGTCCCTTATCTGAGGCATATTTTTCAAAAATATTCTCCCACTCTGAGGCTTGTCAATTCACACTAATTATTGTGTCCTTTTGCTGTGCAGAAACTTCTTAATCTGATATAGGTAAAGGTAGCATTGTGAAGTCCACTACCACCACAGAGTTTATGCCTAGCAGAGCAGAAAAAGAAATCCCTTTACTTCTCCCTCTTCATTCTCCAATATAATGTCAGTGACTTTAGTTGGTCATCCCAAACAAAAGACAGGGAGTTTGGAACTATAATCTGAAGGGCTCTCCCCCTGAGGGCATAGAGCAGAGCAGAGATAGTTGAGAATTCCATGTGGAGAGCACACATGAGCAATGACAGACATGAGCTCTTTGTGTAATGAAAATCAGAATGTTCCATTCTAGACTATTACAGACCAGATTTAAAGCTGAGTCCCAACAGTCACCAGCCGTGTGACAACATTGGAAACCCCACCCTCCTTCCCTTCCTTTCTTCTTTCTTTCCTTTCTTTCTGTCTGTCAGAGGCATGTGTGCTCACCAGAGAGAGAGAGAGAGGGTCCTTTGCTCAATCCTTTTCCCCCCTTTTTGTCTATCATGTCAGGAATTTGGGCATGTATACACTAGCGCCTGGCATGTTTTTCAAGCCTCAAGGTTGGATTCTGACTACAGTCAGTCATGTTGGATCTGACTCCTTATACACAGCACATAACCTTTGTGCTGGCCAAAGCCTTTATTTCTTTATGTATAACAAGGATTAATGATAATTCTCACAGTATAGATATTGAGATGATTATATTGAATGTATCAACAAAAGCTCAGTTACTACTAGCTGCAATTACTAAGACCACTACCACTACTATTATCACAAACATCACCAATGGGAGAAGGGAAGCAGGCAGCATAGGCTGGAATGTGAGCAGTGTTTCTCAGTAAGAGGTAAAATCTCTATATTAAATTAGCCAAGTACAGTACAGTGGGCAGGGCAGCAATGATGGGCAACATACACATTATAGCAATACTCGGCATCCCAGTAATTAAAATTAATGATTGTATTACTCCTCTTTTATTATTTTTTAAAATTTATTTTATACATTCAATCACTGTACATCACCACAGCTTATAGATTTCTTTTTATATTCAATCACTGCTTATTATTAGAGCATACCAAATGAATTTTCCCATCATGAATACACTGTATATTGATTCAGTCAACGATATCACCATACACATTATAATCAACAGATTTCTTTCCACCTGGGGTTCCTTAAATTTGTTTTGCCTCCCTATTTTCCCCCTTATTTCCCTATCTCTCATTCTTCCCCATTTCCCATCCTCTTTCTGCTCTATCTCCAATATTATCATTGTTCTCCATGCTTTTATACCTTCTAATTTTTCCATTCTGCCACAGAATGCCAACTTTCAGTATATATTGAGTGGGGACATACAATGCCTCTCTTTCATAGTCTGCCTTGCTTTGATTAACAGTACATCTTCCATATTTGTCCACCTTCTATCAAATGTCAGGGTCTCATTGTTTTCATGACTGAGTAGTATTCTGTAGTGTATATGTTCCACACTTTTTCAATCCATTCATCTGTTTATGGACAATGTGCCAGATACTGTATTAAACATTTAACATTTCATAATTCATTCGAATCTCACTACTAAATGAATGAGGTAAGTGTTGTTTTTATTATTATTTGACATTTTATAGATAATGAGAAGCTTACAGTGGTAAATTACTTCCTCAAATGATAAGATTGGTAAATGGTATAGTCTACTAGATTCCAGAGTTTGTGGTCTTAGCTATCAGAATGTCCTTTATCTTATTATACCTCTCTGAGCCTCGGTTTTCTTATTGATAAAGTGGAAACTACAATGAGAGGTTGTCTTTAGAGTTTCAGGCAATGTTTGTTGTGCATTTATTACAATAAATAACATATAGTAGAGGAAAGCATGGAAATTTAGAAGATAATGAAGAGTAATCATAAGACTATACATGTGGTAAGCCTGGATAAATATTACTTGAATAGCAATAATGGTAGTGTCTTTTTAGTTTTTTAATTTAATAGAAGGTGTGTGCATGCACCAGAAAAAGAGAAAGTGAAAAAGCACCCCCCATGGGAAGTGGTCATATTTCAATCCTTTTCCTCCATTTCTCCCTCCTTCGGGAGTCTGGGCACACACACATGCATCCACTATGTTTTTCATGCTTCTGAGTCTGGGACTGAAACCACACAGTAAGCCACATGAGATCCACCTTTCTTAACCACCACACCACTAGCAAGCCCAACAGTAATGTCTTTTAAAGTGAATGACAAGAATAGTACTTTAATAATTCAAGAATGCATGTTGTAATAATTAGAGAAAACAGCAAAACTTTAAAAAAACTATAACAAACAAAATAATAGGAGAAATGTAATTATAATTTTACTCTAGGGTGTGCATGCTCACCAGGGATTGAGAAAGAGAGAGAGAGAGCAAGAGAAGGAAAGTTTAAAAAAATCACTCCTGAGAGGCATATCCATGCTGCAATTCCTTTTCCTCCACTCTCTTCTCAGGATTTTGGTCATCACACACATGTGCCTGGTATGATTTTTAAGTCACCAGGTCCGGTACTTGAACTGTGGAGTCAGCCATGTAGGATGCAGCCATTTTAACCACCATGCCACTGGTTGTCCCAGAGAAATGTAATTATAAAATATTAAATAAACCCCTAAAATCTTGAGAAATGACAGAAAACAATTTTAGAACAGATGAGGCAAATGGGAAACATAGTAAAATGATATACTAAACCAAACTTACCATAAATGTAAACAGACTAAATATTCTGATTGAAATATAAAGACTAGATAATAAAATCAAGCTAAACATGTTGCATACAAGAGATACCTTAAATATAAAAATGTGAGCAAGCTGAAATTTAAAGTTATCAAGTCATAAAGCTCAGCTAAGACTGCAAGTCACAAAGTCAGAACTAAAAGTGATTCATTTCAGAAAAATAGAACTTCAAACTTAAGATTAAATTAGTTTCTATTTGTTTGTATTTATTAATATAGCTTCAGAATATGTAAAATAAAAATTGACCAATCTACAAAGGGAAATAACCATATAATCATGCAGGGAAACTAGAAAAGTCAAGATTTTTTAGAGAAACAAAATCATATAAATATATGTATATGTATAGTTATAGTTAAGTTATAGTTACATACAGATTCATTTTAAAGAATTGGCTCATATGATGGCAGGACTGGCAAGCCCAAAATCTGTAGGAGACTGGCAGATTGACACTTAGGCAAGAACTGATGTTTCAGTCTTAAGGAAGAATTTTTTTTTTCATTGGGAAACTTCAGTTTTGATTTTAAGGCCTTCAGATGATTGCACAAGGCCCATCCCCATTATCTAGAGTAATCTTTTTTTTAAAAAAACCAACTGATTATGTATATTAACCAAAAAATGCCTTCATAGCAATACTTAGATTAGTGTGAAATAAATGCACAGTAAAACTTGGCTATGCTGGCACAGAAAATGAATGATCATGGAGACTTTAACATACTTTTGAATATATGTTCTACTTCAGTTTAAAAAAATTTAAAAAACCAACAGAAGTGAGCCAATGGCTCTGTAATTGTGGCAGGTTGGGTTCCTTGGGACGCTGCCTCTGAGATGGAAATCAGTGGCTGGGTATTTATTCAGGGGTTGTCCTTGGAGTCAAGGCCAGTGGAAGGGAGGAGCTGAGGCAGGGGCAGGGGAAGTAGAACTGTGAGGCAGCCTTAGCAGCAGCCTCAGCCCACCCTGTGGCAAGATGGGATTTCTGTCAGAGCTGAGCTGAATGGGCATCACAAATCTGTGAACCAGTGGAGGCAAACACCCTGTAGTGAGTATGGCCAGGGGTGAAGTAACATCCTCAGAGAAGTAATCTCCTTATGTGGAGAGGGATTGTATTGTTAATATTCCCCTAGAACTGAAGGGCGAATTATGGAGAACAAGAATAGAACAATTGGAATGTGACTCCATATACACAAAGGAATGCTACTCAGCTATAGAGAACAGTGAAATCTTATCATTTGATACAAAGTGGATGAATTTAAAATATTTAATGCCAAGTGAAAAACATCTACTATATGTCCCCCTGAACTAGACTAGACTGAATGTGTGCACTCTATGGCAGAAACTGAAAGATTCAGACACAGAAGTGGGGTGGGGTGGGGGGCAACTGTAGATACCAGAAAGTGCATGGGAGATGAGGGTGGGGGAGGGCTCAGGAAAGACAGGCATGTACATAAGGCACATAGGTTATGGAGTGGTATACCACAACAAGGTAAAATTTTTAAGAAAGAAGGTGTTGCTAATCTTACATAAATCATATATATTTGTATATATAAACTACTTACATGTATATATACATATATAATTCAAACAAAAACTAGTAGGATGAAAATTCAATGTGTAGGGACCAGCAGTTAGCATAATGGCTATGTCGCTGGACTCCCACGTAGTCGACCGCGGTTCGAGTCCCGGACCCGGCGGCTTAAACTCACGCCGGGCGCGTGTGCGTGCGTGCCCAAGATCCCGAGAGGAGGATGGAGGAGAAGGGATTGCGGCGTGACCATCCCCCCCGGGGGGTGATTTCCTGCTTTCTATCTCTCTGTCTCTCTCTGTCTGTCTGGCGAGCGCACGCGCCCTATAGCAAAAACCTCTCCAAAAAAAGAAAAAAAAAAAAAAAAAATTTCAATGTGTACAACATAAAGTAATAGTCTTTGTTGAAGATAATGAAAATGGTAACATCTTATGTTTGATTATTATACACTGAAAGTATGTTATATTGTTCCCCAGAAGCATGTACAACTACAAAATGTAAATAAGAAATTAGTAACTAAAAGAATTATAAAGCACAAAAAAAAAGACAATTTGGTGGGCAATCTCTTCTTGTATTTCCTTGGTTCTGCCTTGCTGAGTAAAGTTGAAAGAACCTGGGCCCATCTTTACTGTGAGAAGGGATTTCATTCATTCAGGGTGGCATTTGATAATCACATGTCATTAGTGTATGCTTTCCTATCCTTTAAGGCAGTTATGAACCCTTGACTGTTGCTTCATGGAGAGTCACTGAGGATGAGTAATTTAGTGTCTAATTGTAACTTTCCTTGGAAAGACATCACGGAAAACAGAGGCTGGCTCATACGTTTTCCCAGACAGGAGTTTGGCTGCCAACAGAGATTTCTGAAAAACCCAAAACTCCAGATGATGAATGCACAACATAATGATGGCTAAATTAAAAAAAAAAAAATAGGAAATGGTAATAAAATTTCCATGAAATATTTTGCATAAGCACAGAAAACTAGTTATTTACTTTGTAAAGTTCTTTAACAGTTTAGAATACTTCGGTTTTTGTGTACGTGCAGAAGCTTGAATGCAGATCCTCTCTCTAGAATCCCCTTGGTCCTAGAGGACGTTAATCACCCCTAAGAATGGTTTCGCAACCCTTATTGGTTTTACTTAAAACCATGCTTTGATTCTTCAGACTCAATTCCCTTATTATTTTTTCTCACATTTAATGCTTTAAGTGAATGTATTTTAATGAGGGTTTTCCAGAGAACCAGAACCAGAACTAATATAAAGATTTATTTTAAGGTATTGGTCCATGTGATTATGGAAACTAAGTTCCACAGTCATCTGTCTGCAAGTTGGAGACTCAAGAAAGCTGGTAGTATAGTTCAAAGGTCCGAGAGACAGAGAGCTAATGGTGTGGATTCTTGTTTTGACTGACAGTCTGAGAACCAGGAGCACAAAGAGCAAAGGTCAACATTCCAGATCAACCAATCAGATGCAGGGAGAAAGTTCTTCATCTGCTTTTTGCTCTACATGGACCCTCAACTCAAATGCTGATCAATTCAGCTGCTAATCTCTTTTGTCATCCTCACAGACCCTCCCAGAGACAATGTTTTACCAGTTAGGAACATCCTGTGGCCCAGTTAAGTTGACATATAAAGTTAAGCATCACTTATCCAAATCAAAGTTAATCAATAATGATAATATGGAATTTGGTAAAATATACTTTAAAACATGACGTGTCAGTGAACTCAGTTTGGTAGCGCCAGAAATAAAACACAGTGATGACGTGTTGGGCATCCTGTGCTTACCCCCAGGTCCACTGCCTTCACCATCATGTTTGGAGCTCCAGGATGCTGTCTCTATTAACAATACCAGATGCACTTTTGCCTTCCAATATCTCACCTGCTTTTGCCCATGGAGGCACCAAGGAAGCTGACAAGAGACAGAAAGGCTGGGGCTTTGATGCTCCTCTCAGGCAGTGTGTTGGCAGTGGGTTACCTTTCTCCCTATTGTGTCCCTGATACAGAGTGCAGACCCTTAGCCCTCCGCAGTAGCTCTTAGGGTTGTACATCTTTTCCTTTGGTGACACAAAATTTTTTTTTCTTTTTTTTGGAGAGGTTTTTGCTAGAGGGTGCGTGCACTTGCCAGACAGACAGAGAGAGAGAGAGAGACAGACAGAAAGTGAGAAATCACCCTCTGGGGGGATGGCCACGCTGCAATCCCTTCTCCTCTGTTCTCCTCTCAGGATCTTGGGCATGCACGCACACATGCCTGGCGTGAGTTTTAAGCCACTCGGGACGCGAACCGCAGTCGACTACATGGGAGTTCAACAACATAGCCATTACGCTAACTGCTGGTCCCCGACACAAAATTTTTTTTTTTTTTTTTTTTTTTTTTGGAGAGGTATTTTCGCTATAGGGCGCGTGCGCTCGCCAGACAGACAGAGAGAGACATAGAGACAGAAAGCGAGAAATCACCCCCCAGGGGGGATGGTCACGCCGCAATCCCTTCTCCTCCATTCTCCTCTCGGGATCTTGGGCACGCACGCACACGCGCCTGGCGTGAGTTGTAAGCCACCGGGTCCGAGACGCGAACCGCGGTCGACTACGTGGGAGTCCAGCGACATAGCCATTACGCTAACTGCTGGTTCCCACAAAATTATTTTTAATAAAGTTTATTGACTCTAAAATCAAAGAGGGCCAAGCCAGAGCTAGTTTCAAAAATTTAAAACAATTATTTCATTTAACTTTATTTATTTATTTATTTTAATTTGACCAGAGAGGGACAGATTGAGAGAGAGAGAGAGGAGAGAGAAAGTGAGAGAGCAAACCACCAGATCTGGGACTCAAACCACAGTTAACCATGTGGGAGTCCAGTGCCCTTAACCACCATGCCACCTCCTGGCCCCTAGCTTCAATTTTTTTTAAAAAAATTTCTTTATTGATAAAGCATGTGTGCATGCACATAGGAGAATGCAACAGAGAAAGAGAGAAATCTCACTCCACAGGGTCTGGTCATGCCACGATTCCCTTCCTCCAGTTCTGCTGCCCATGGGACCCTGGGCACTCGTGTGAGTGCCTAGTGTGTCTCAGATACACTGGATCAACAATACAAACCGTAGTCTTCTGTGGCAATCAGCTTCTCTTGAGCAACACTTTACCACTGCTGCAACATGAAGCCAGCCTAAGTTTTAATTTTTTTTTTTTTGGGGGGGGGAGAGATTTTTGCTATAGGGCGCGTGCGCTCTCCAGACAGACAGAGAGAGACATAGAGACAGAAAGCGAGAAATCACCCCCCAGGGGGGATGGCCACGCCGCAATCCCTTCTCCTCCATTCTCCTCTGGGGATCTTGGGCACGCACGCACACACGCCCGGCGTGAGATTTAAGTCACTGGGTCTGGGACATGAACCGTGATCGGCTACGTGGCAATCCAGCGACATAGCCATTATGCTAACTGCTGGTTCCCCTAAGTTTTAATTTTTGGAAGAGAAAATTACACAAAATGTTAGGAAATATTAAATATAAGCATTCACATATGTGCACCCCTCAAGCAAATAAACATATACCCATACTTTTTGAAAACCTGGTCAACCCCACATTGTTTCTGACTTCCAGATAAGTACTATTTATAGCAATGAGCTCCAATTCAGCAGCTTATTTAAGTAAACATGAACTGTTAGCATCTGTGCATTAATTCTGGTTTTCCTTTTGCTTCAAAGGCTTTTATTTAATATAAGATTTAGGAATTTCTGTCTCTAGAAATCCCCAGGACTTACTACTTTTTTCCTATTCTTCTTTTTTTTAATCTCAAAATCTGGATTTATTTATAATTCCAAAGGTGAATATTAGTTTTTGTTTTTATCTTCTTTCATTTCACTCAGTGGGAGTAGGGGACCAGGCACAGAATGACTGATTATTCCACTTCCATTTAAAATATATATTGGAATATAGCCCTTCTTGTGTACTTGGAATTTCATTTTGATTTTGTTTTTTGTTTCATTTTGATTTTGTGGTAAAACATGTATAAAATCACACTGTTTTAAGTGTACAGTTTAGTGACATTAAGTACATTTGCATTGTTGTGCAACCATCACCACCATCCATCTCCAGAACGTTTTTATCTTCTAAAGCTGAAACTCTGCTCATTTCACAATAATACCCCCCTTTCTTCCCCCCAGGTGTTTGGCAACCATCATTCTACTTTTTGTGTATATAAATTGTACTTTATGTACGTGGGATCATTACAGTACTTTTTCCTTTATGATTGGCTTTTTTTGCTTGACATAATGCCTTCAAGTCTCATCCATATTGTAGCATATGTGAGAATTTCCTTCCTTCCTATGAATGAACAATATTCTGTTTTATGTCCACTACATTCTGTTTACCCACTCATCTGTTGACAGATACCTGGAATGCTCTTGTCTTTTGTCTATTGTGCATAATACTGCTACCATCATGGATTTAGACATATTTGTTCAAATCTCTAATTTCAATTGTTTTGGGTATGTACCCATAAGTGGAATCCTGAATCATATGGTAATTCCATGTTTGGTTTTTGAGGAACCATCATACTGTTTTTCTATAGCAGTTCCACTATTTTATGCTCCCCCAAACACTGCACAAAGGTTACAATTTCTTCATATCCCTGCCAACAGTAGTTATTTTCTGCTTTTTTTGTTTTGTTCTTTTTTATTATTATTATAAAGCATTATTATGCATAATTTAAAAATCCATGAAGGCAGTCTTCATCAAATTAGAAAGAGGCAGCGGAGTATCCATATCAATCATTGTTCTTGGGTTAGACACATCTGTGAAGCATCAAATTCAAGTAGCACTGCCAACATGTCTTAAACTTTGGGGGAGGTTTACAAGTGGATCTCACAATTGGTTCTTCTCCTCACTGATGACATACTTTTTTTCTACTGAACATTTTTTTAAGGTTTTTGCCATAGGGTGTGTGTGCTCACCAGAGAGAGAGAGACAGTGAGAGTGAAAGTGAGGAATCACCTTCCAAGGGTGATTCCTTACCCTTCTCCTCCCTTCTCCTCCTGGATTTTGAGTATGCACGCACACATGCCTGGTGTGATTTTCAAGCTGCCGCATTTGGGACTCAAACCACAGTTGGCCATGTGAGTCCAGCACTATAACCACTATGCAACCTGCTGGCCCCTCCAATGAACATTTTAAGGAAAAAATTAATTCATTTTAACTAATATTCTCTGAGGGCCCATAGGTATCAGGTCCTGTAAAAGGTGAATAGGAAACCACCACTGAATAGAACCTTATGAAAACTGTAAGCCATTGGAAATCCACTATTATAGCATCTTCTTTAGAGATGACAACCTCCCTGCTGGTTATTATGCCCCAGCTGGTGAGTCTGTTGCTCAAACCAAGACCCAAAGTACATAAGAAGCTGGGGAACAGACAGGCTCCTTCCACAGCCACAATTTGTGCTTGTCTATTGCACTTACCACTTTGATCTGTTACTTGTGTACCTATTTTATTTTCTGCCAGACTTTGAGCTTTTAGAAGGAAGATTTGATCTGTATTTGAGTTTTTACAATTACCCACAATGTTTTGCATGTAAGCATCCAAAAGGTGTTTATTTCACTTGCTGAGATTAATGAACTTGGTTGTTTTGTATCCTTTTACATGATGGTTGTCCAGGTGTAGTCACAGAGCATACATGGAAGAGGCTCAAGAGGACAAAGCTCGTCATACTAACGGATCCTGAGACAGGAGGCATAGCACACCAGGCAGGCCACCTGGGAGAAACACCAGGGTGTC